>CM060943.1:990828643-993328643 GCA_030765085.1 Allium cepa
AATAGCCAAGGGATTTAGGTTAGCTTTGACGAATTGTGGAGGAGAAATGGAGCAGGAGGCTTCAGCGTTGTAGATATATATAGTGTTCCGCTGTGTTGGTATCTGTTAACGAAAAAATTTAAACGCTAACACCCTGGTGTATAAGATGTGATTGTGAAAGCACCACCCGTTTGTACGGGAAACAGAAATAAGCAGAAAGTATGTAGAAAAACAGAAAGAGACACAGTATTTATAGTGGTTCGGCTTATAATCCAGCCTACGTCCACTTTAATCTTTTTATCACTAGTTTGATTACAATTCTTTACAAGATCTTTCAATTACAACACACTTCAAGTGATAGGATATGTGAAACAAGTAGCTCAAGCTTTGATGTTGACAATCATCTTCAAATCCATGGTGAATGTGGATGATTCCTTCATGGAGTTCCTTTAGAAGTTTGTTGGATCTAAAAAGCTTTGAAGTCGTCTGGAATTCGGCAGAGTAATGGCGCTTGAAGAGAATGAGCCCAAAGGTCCTTTGCATGTTGGAGATGGTTTCATATTTATAGAGAGTTCTGGGCGGAAAAAGTGCTAAGTCCTAACTCGTGGCCGACTTAAGATAAGTCGTGTTCGACTTAAGGTAAGTCGTCCCCGGGTCACTGAGCCGAGTCTATGGCAGTTCCCCTTTTTTGAACCCATCCCTAAGTTCTAAGTCGTGTGCGAGTTATCTGGCTGCAATTGCTAATTTCCTTTCTTAAGTCGTATACGACTCTTTTTATGTCGTAAGTCGTAGTCGACTTAACCAATTGCAACTGGTTTAAAGCAAGTCTTAACTCGTAGACGAGTTAAGAGGTGTGTCTTTAGGTCGTATCCTCCTTAAGTCGTATAACTTCTTTAAGTCGTAAGGGTCTTAAGTCGTACAAACTGCAGTTATCATTAAGTCGTAGGCCATCAATTTCCTTAAGTCGTAAAGACCTTAAGTCGTTAGCTTTTCTTAACTCGTATGCCTGCTAACTCGTAGAAGATCTTAACTCGCAGAGGATTAACTCGTAGAGGCTTAACTTGTGGAAGATCTTAACTCGTACACTTGCTAATTTGTAGATATGCTAACTCGTAAAGGCTTATCTCGCAAGTAGCTTAACTCGGGTACTCCTTAACTCGTAGGCTGCTTATCTCGTAAGCTTGCTAACTCGTAGAGGTCTTTAAGTTGTAGGAAGTTGCTGACTCATGTATCCTTTAACTCGTACATGCCTTGAGTCGTACATGCCTTGAGTCGTACATGCCTTGAGTCGTACATGCCTTAACTCGTGGACCTGTTAACTTGTGAACGAGTTAGGGTTAACATTTGCCCCTCGAAGCACACGCTTAAATCGTAAGTCGTGTGCTTCGACTTATCATAACTCGGTCATGTCGTTTCAAATCCCAACCTTTCCAGATATAAAAGCCTGAGTCGTCCTTCTTCTCATCACTTAACCTTTTAAACTGCTTTCTGCCATTAACGCATCTTCAAGCTCTCCGAGGCGATTTCGACCCGATTCATCTCTGATTCTTTCTAGCATCAAACAATCGTAAGAGATCTTGCTTCAAACTTCGACCGTTAACCATTGTTACTTTATGTATTCAGTTCATCATCTTTGGTTTGCCCCATTCAAACCCTGCGAATTCTATTCGAATTGATTACCGATGAACTAAAATTCATCTGATTTGGCCTATGGTGATTCGCGCTTTGGGGCGATTCATAGTGTAACGGGTTAAGGTTGTCGCTGCTGAAGAAGCCAAGGATGAACAGGTTAAGAGATTTGAAAGGGAGGCGAGTTGGTCGAATAGGTTGAGTGAAAATAACAAGGGATCGTCTCATATATGACTCGGCTTCTTCCATGTGACTTAGCGATTTCCATGAGCCGTAGCCGAGTTAAGACTTGGAGGATTTCTAGTTGTTTTGGATCAGAGCCTTTCTCCTGTTCCCCGAGTTACGACTTAGGACTTAGAGGATAAGCAGCTTGATGTGTTTGATGGCTGAGGATAGGAACGACTCATCCCTTGAGTCGGTTGCGACTTAGTACTTGAGTCGGTTTTGACTTAGCACTTGAGTCCGATACGACTTAGCACTTGTGTTCGATACGACTTAGCACTTGTGTTCGATACGACTTAGCACTTGTGTTCGATACGACTTAGCACTTGTGTTGTTTTTTTTTTTTAGGATCTGCTTAAACCTTGAATTTGCAGTGATGTTGAACTGTTGAACTTTGATGCCTTCTTTTACAAATTACTTTGACTCGCAAGTTAACAACCTGTCCAATACAACATTTACAGAAAAACCGGGGCGAATATACTGCCATTGATCGCCCTCTTCGAATGACAGATTAGCTAACAACAGTCATTAAACTTAAACAGATTGTGTGAATGAAGTGCTCAACTTATTAACTTCAAGTAAAATACTAAAGCAATACTGAAATAGTCAATTAAAATTGACCAGCTCGCATTAATATTATACTTGAACTAAAGACTAACAAGTTCTGAAATTTTTGTAATCGATCAATCGTCGACTAGTTTTATTTCAGTTATATTTACTTGTTATTATTATTTTTTTATTAGTTTTTTGCACAACACTTCACACTTTTTTAGGAAACGTGCACCTTCATATTTGAATATCCAGTTGTTTGTGTAGAATGACTTCTCAGGAAGGTGATACAACAGTTCGGACTGGAGAGGTAACTGTTCTTCCGGCTCCACTGGTTAATCCTCCCGAAAGAGCTCCTACTTCACTATCATACAAAGTTTTTCGCCAGTTGTGTGCTCAGTTTGGTATCGTTGAATCAGATGCCATTCTTCCCGAAAGAAATAACACTGCCGATATAGCTCCTTCTGGCTTTGTGACAATTAACCGGCAAATGTGCCTAAGTGGAGGCATTCCTCCTTTCAACGACTTTTTCCAACAACTTCTCCGTCAACTGGCCATTGCTCCATCCCAGCTACACCCCAATGGCTATGCCATTCTAATGGGGTTGTGTGTGCTTTTTAGGAGAACACTTGATCGACTTCCAAGCTTTGGTGAAGTTTGTTATCTATGCTCTTTTACTCGGACTAAGGATCATCCTTCCATTACTGTTGTGAGGAGCGCCCGAAACCGCAAACTGATTGTTGGCCTCCCTGATACTGCTCACGGGTTTTTAACCCAATTCTTCTATGTTCGTTGCCCTCCGGGGTTTTATGGTGTGTGGAGAGTTGGAAGTAAGGGCGTTCAGCTTTATTCCTGACACATGTTTTCCTTATAAAATCTTTTCATAGCCTGAGTAGTTAGATGTTAATTTCCCTTTTTACTTTTCAGCGCTTCCACCTCCTTCTAGAGACCCAGGCTATAAGCAAATTTTTGAAAGATTGAATGCTGTGCCAGTAGAAGAGAGGAATATAAAGTTTTTGCTGAGAGATGACTTTTTACATCAATACGGGCTTCTTCACTCTTCTCGCTATACTCAGCCTCATGAAGCCCCGACTGAAGTTCCCGATTCCCCGACTGAAGCATCAGTTGCCCCCATTACTATCGAACAATCTTCATCAAAAGAGTCTAACATCGAAGCTTCATTGGTGAAATGTTCCACCCCTACCGACATTATGGGGTCATCTAGTAAGACGGCACTTGCCCCGATTGAGGAAGAAGAAGGACCTTCACAGCCTCTCGGGGGATTAGCTGATGTAGGAACTGAGAAAACAAGTCTCACCGAGCATGATGGTGACGATGTTTATGATGGGTTGAGCGACATAATAGTGACCTCACAGGAGCTTTTTAGAGATGACGTGTCTAAAACTATCTCTCCTATAATTGAGGCGACGTCCCTTCTTCGACTAACACCAACACAAACACCAACTCCTCATACCCAAGCTATCATCACCCCTACACCAATGAGTGGTTTGTAGCTTAATGCGCGTAGCTTGCACATCACACAACACTTAGGATTTTTCGGCATTTGTTCATATTTAACTTCTTTTCTTCGGAAGTTTCTAAGACTTGCTATTTTTGCCTTTTCAGATTCCTCTATGGGGCGCAGCGGCAGCGGTTCTTATTACAAGGACTTTCGACGCTATGGAGGGCGTGGCAGCTATGACTACAAGCAATACTATGCCGATCCCAGAGAAACCAATGAGCAGAGAGCTGCGCGAAAAGCTGAAGAGAGGAGAAGGTATGAAGAACGTCATGAGGGAGCGGGCACGCGACATGAATCCTTCCCAAGGGATGATGACTCCCATAAACGTAAAACGCACGATGATAGGGGGAAGAGCCATATTGAGGATTCGAGAAAGCGGACCAAACTTGGCGAGGAGCACGTGCCCGTGACATCTGAGAGACCTGGTGCCTCAGTTTCTATTGACATCCCTTCCAAATCTCCTGCTCTTGAAGGAAGTGCCATCCAAACACTTCTCAACAGGCCTTCATACCATGTTGAAAGGGGCCCCCCGACTTTGCAGAGCCGATTCCCGAACTGGTGTTTGAGGGGGGTACGCTTCGACCTTGATTTGGTCCCCATCGACAAAGAAGCTATGTACAGAAATCTCGATGCTGTCAAGCTTGATATCGATAGAATGTCTGGATGGCAAAAGCTGGTTGATGAACTTCAAAGAGTTAATCGGGCTAACATCGAAGCAATGCTGACCATGGAAAATGACAAATCAGAATGGCAGAAGATTCTTGATCAACACAACGCTGAGATGAAGGAGATAGCCGAATACAATGAAAAACTCGAAGCTGAAGTAAAGCAGCTCAAAGATGATCTTGCCTCTTCTACTAATACTTACACCCAAAGAGAAGAGGTATTGCAAAAACAAGTGCGAGATGCGCACGCCAGCCAGAGGGACGCTGAAGCTAAAGCTGAGAGGTTGGAACAAGCTGTAGAGAACCACCGCACTGATGTCACCCAGCTGCAGAATAAACTGAGCGCCCGAGACATGGAGATTGAAGCGCTAAAAGCCCAACTTGCTCAGACCGAAAAAGATCGAGATGAGGCCATGGCTGGCAAAATTGCAGCCGAAGAAACTGCTCAGACCATGGAAAACGATATCAATTCGACTTTATTCGATTTTTATTTACATTGTGTCTTGGGACGCGGCAGCCTCTCTTTTCTTGGTCCTAAGTATGAAATCACCCTGGCCGAGGTGTGGGAAGCTGCTCTTAACATGTTTAAAGACGCCGGGTATGGCGATGAAGATTTTGAGGCGCGTTACCTGGATGAGGGAGCTCGCGCTGCTCTTGCGAAGGGGCGAGAACAACTTGCCAGGATGAGAACTGGAATGGCGGAAGAGGAACGTTCTGGAAAGGAATTAACGCTTACTTCCTCTGTCCAACCTCCAGTTTCTCCTGTGGTTGACATCACGGGTTCTAGCTCCTCTACTCCGCCTGCAACTAAGACAGTAACTGAAACTACAAGTGCACAAGGCGGGGATGAAGGTGGTGAAAGCAACGAAGCACAGCGATATGAAATCAGCCTCAGAGATCCAACTACCCCAGGTAAACTTGACACCGGACCAGCCCAAGTGGTGAACTGCTCGTTCGCTCCTTGTGAACTTGACGATCTTCTTGATTATTTTTCAAATGTCAATGAATTCCCGACTTTTGATTATTCCTCAAATGTTAATGAATTCCCGACTTTTGACGAGCCGTCATCCCCTCTCTTTTCGAAAGATACTGATATTTTAAGTTTTTTCTCCTTTGTAGAGAAAGCACCGAGTCAAACTCAAGCTTCTTCTCCCCCGGTGATCCTTCCTCCATCTCTTCAAGTGGCGCCTCCTTCTGCCTCGCAACCTGGGTCACAAGAAGAACAAATAGAAGCTCTCCATGGCCTGGATGATCCCATTGCTTCGCAAGAGCAAAAAGATGAGGGACTTGAGGGAGGTGACATATCTCCGGAGCGGACTCCTTCTGACGATATAACTTTATCTAAACTTGTCACTCCAGGAAGTGAGTCTTCCTCAAAGAGGAGAAGGAAGCAAGGAGCATCAAGGAGGAGAGGGAAGATAATCACCGCCACTGAAGAGGAGCCAGAAGTTGGGCCAGCTGCGCCTACCTCTCCTTCCTCCCTTATACCCACTGGCCGACCTGAAAAGCTGATCATTCGGCCGGGTAAAGGGTCTAAAGGCAGCAAAAAGAAGTGAAGATCTTCAGTTTCTAGTTTTTTGTGTTTTGCATGTACTGGCCGAGAATTGTGCGGGTACCGGCCCCCGCTTTTCTTTATTTTGAAACCTGTACCTGCGTTGTAATTGAATAAAATGATTCCTCGTTTGTACAAACTTTTGTTTGAATTAAAGAATACATTTGTTATTCGTTTTGGCATGAGTTTATTTGATATTGCAGCGAGCTTATGGTATGTTACTTGAGCGTTACCTTTTGCTGGTTTAGTTATACCATATTGTGTGTAATTATACTATATTGCCCCCATTCCATAAGTATGCTGCAATATTCTATACCTCGAGGGGACTTACACTCTTATTTGCTAAAGAATAATTATTTTATTCTTTAAAGAAAATTTTATAGAGTACAACTCCCTTCGTATAAGTTTTTACGCTTGGTCGTTCGAAGAAATCACTTTTTTCTTTTGCTTATGTGCATATCTCATCAAGTGAATTCCTCTATGTGGTAAAGCGGACCTCTGAAGGGTACTTTAACTTCTTTTCTTTTTACGATCATTTCCCATAGTAGGCAAATTACTTTTCCTTTGAAAGTTAAAGTACGCTTTTGATGAGGATTTTTTTTTATAGAAAGTTGTACCTCTGAGGAGGGATTTTTTCACGTTTCAACACTTGGAAGTTTTATTTCAATCTCGGTGAAACGTGTACCTCCAAAGAGTTATGCTTTAGAAATCCTTTTCACGTTTCAACACTTGGAAGTTTTATTTCAATCTCGGTGAAACGTGGGTTTCCAAAGAGGTCTTTTTTCTTAATTGTGTTCCCGGGAGGGGGTTGTACCTCTGAGGAGGGATTTCTCACGTTCCAACACTTGGAAGTTTTATTTCAATCTTGGTGAAACGTGTACCCCCAAAGAGTTGTGCCTTTGAAGAAAGCCTTTTCACGTTTCAACACTTGGAAGTTTTATTTCAATCTCGGTGAAACGTGTGCTTTCAAGAAGGTCTTTGTTTTTACATTTCAACTTTGGTGAAGTGAAATTCCGAAGAGCGGCTGCTACACTTCAACTCCTGGCGAAATGGGCCTCCGAAGAGGGCTTTTATTTTGTTTACATTTCAACTCTGGTGAAGTGAAATTCCGAAGAGCAGTTATAACACTTCAACTCCTGGTGAAATGGGCCTCCGAAGAGGGCTTTTATTTTGTTTACATTTCAACTCTGGTGAAGTGAAATCCCGAAGAGCGGTTATAACACTTCAACTCCTGGTGAAATGTGCCTCAGAGAGGGTTTTCATCGCCTGGAAGTTACTCTCTCATGGTTGGAGGGTCATGACTCCTCCAATCTTTTTTGTTGAGTAGAGAACTTTCTTTTTTGTGGCATATGACCCATTAGAGGTCTTTTATTATCCGAAGAGTTGCGCCTCCGAAGAGGACTTGTGGCGCTGATGGTAGCTTTGGTTGTTCCTCTGTTCACTTGCTTATGCCTTTTCAGCGATCCTTTTTTTTTTTTTTTTTTTTTTTTTCTTTCTTTTCAAGTTTTCATCCCCCTTTTTCTCACAAGTGGCTTGTTTAATCCAAGGAAGTGTACTTCATTGCCAGGCAAGTTCGTGAGAACGGGCACTAGCTTCCTAATTGGATGTTTGTTTGTTTAAACAATCTCAATTTATCAGCAAGGGCTCGTTCCTATCGAAATCATTAGCCGTTCAATTGAAGCATTTCCTATCTAGGATTTGAATTCGGGGTCTTTGTGACTTGAAATTTGTTTGTTGAATGATGGTGAGAATCGCTCGGTCTTATTATGCGCAAGTTTTATCTCCACTGTCTGCAAAAATTTAAATCGATATTTCAGCAATACATTTTGTGTATTTTTATATCGAAAACAAAGCAAACATATAATGATAATAAGGAACACAAGATTTATAGTGGTTCGGCCATGAAATTGGGCCTACATCCACTTTATATTCTTTCATTATTTACTTGCATCAGTTTCACAATTGCTTTCAATTACAGGAATCATACATTCATAATTCTTTTTACAATGTTTCAACAAAATTTTCAAGTAAAGTATGGACGCAAGTGATTGCTGTTCCATGCCCTTGGAATTTGATCTCCATCAACTGTGGTGAGCTTGAATGTGCCGTCAAGAAGTTTCTGACCTATCACATACGGTCCTTCCCAATTTGGCCCAAACACACCTGTCGCAGTCATAATTCTTTTTAGGACTAGATCTCCAATTTCAAAGCTGCGTTGACGAACTTTGGAATTGAAATGTCTGGCTATCCTTTGCTGATGAGCTGCAACTCTGAGGTTAGCTTCATCTCTTTTTTCATCAAGGAGATCCAGCGCTTCAAGTTGCAGCTTTTCATTTTCTGATTGATTGAAATGGATTCTTCTGTGTGAAGGGACCTCTGTTTCAACCGGGATCATTGCTTCCGATCCGTATGCTAACGAAAAAGGAGTATGCCCAGTTGCAGTTTTGTGAGTAGTTCTGTATGCCCATAGTGCAAGTGGTAGTTTATCGACCCAACCACCTTTTGCTCTTTCGAGTTGCTTTTTGATGGTTGATTTGATGATCTTGTTCACTGCTTCCACTTGCCCGTTTGCCTGCGGATGAGCTACTGCCGAAAAGCTTTTCTGGATTTTGAATCGTTTGCAAAAATCCTGGAATTCCTCACTTTCAAACTGAGTACCATTGTCTGTGATTATTTTTTGAGGCACACCGTATCTGCAAATGATATTCTTGGTCACAAAGCTTATCACTTTCTTAGAAGTGATAGTAGCCAATGGTTCAGCTTCAGCCCACTTAGTAAAATAATCAACCGCAACAATAGCATATTTAATCCCTGATTTAGCGGTTGGTAGCGGCCCAATGAGATCCATTCCCCAAATTGCAAATGGCCATGGACTGATCATCTGTGTGAGTTCGGTAGAAGGTGCTCTAGGAATTTTGGCATATCTTTGGCACTTGTCACATTTTCGGGAGTAATCTGCGGCATCCCGATTAATTTCTGGCCAAAAATATCCGTATCGGAGAATTTTCTTTGCTAATGTTTGACCACCTGAATGATCACCGCATTCTCCTCCATGCACTTCAGTTAAGATTGTTTTGGACTCTTCCCGGGATACACATCGAAGCAATGGCATTGAGAATCCTCGTCTGTATAATTGACCATCCTGGATTATATATCGAGAAGCTTTTCTCAGTAGCTTTTGTCGTTCTTTAGAGTTTTCTGGTAAAGAGCCATTGAGTAGATACTTTGTTATTGGAGTCATCCATGATTCTTGCTCTTGCGACATACTCATAACCCAATCGATATCCATTTCATCAATGCTCGGATTTGACAAAACTTCCACTGGAACTAACCCTAAGGATTGGGCTTCGCTAGAACTTGAGTATTTTGCGAGAGAATCTGCTTTCATGTTTTCTTCTCGAGGAATATGACTTATCGTGTAATGGTCGAATTCACATAAAAGTTCCCAAGCCTTTGACACATAAGCGGGCAGATTTCCTCCTTTCGTTTGAAACTCCTTCTTGACTTGGCATACTATAAGCTGAGAATCACTGAAGATCTGTAACGCTCGAATGTTTAGTTCTTTAGCAATTTTCAAACCAGCGATCAGAGCTTCATATTCTTCTTCATTGTTTGTTGAAGGAAATTCTAATCTTAGCGCATAGCATAATGACCGGCCTTCAGGAGTTTCAAGAACAATTCCAGCACCTGAACAGTAATCATTTCTTGCGCCATCTACAAATAACTTCCATTGGGTTGGGGAGTTCTCGATTGTTTCTTCCTCGCTGTTACCCTTGTCTGTAAATTCTGCAATAAAATCTGCCAAAGCTTGTCCGTTGATCGCTTTTCTAGGATGATAAGTGATGTCATATTGGCTCAATTCAATATTCCACTTTAAAAGGCGGCCCGAAGTCTCAGGGCGAAACAAGACTTGCTTTAAAGGTTGATCAGTGAGGACTTTGATAGGATGAGCCTGGAAATATTGCCTCAACTTTCTTGAGGCAATCAATAGACAATAGGCGAGTTTTTCCAACTTGGAGTAATTCATTTCTGCCCCAGTGAGTCTTTTGCTGATATAGTAAACTGGATGTTGAATCCTTTTGTCTTCCCGTACCAGCGCTGCACTTAAAGCATGAGATGAAACTGCCAAGTATATAAGAAGATCCTCGCCATCGCCGGGCCTGGAAAGTATTGGAGGCGTTTCCATATGTTGAATCAATTCTTCAAAAGCTTTCTGGCATTCGGGAGTCCAGTCAAAGTTTTTCTTTCCTTTCTTTAGAGCGTCGAAGAATGGAATGCATTTATCAGTAGCTTTGGATATGAACCGACTTAAGGCGGCAATTTTTCCATTGAGACTTTGCAATTCCCTCTTTGTTTTAGGAGCTTTGACTTCTTTTAGAGCAGTGATTTGAGCTGGACTAGCTTCAATGCCCCTAGCGCTCACGATGAAACCCAAGAACTTCCCAGATTCTACCCCGAAAGAACATTTTAAAGGGTTAAGCTTCATTCCGTATCTTCGGAGAATTGCGAACATTTCTGCTAAGTGTTCGATGTGATCCACTGCTTTCTTAGATTTTACTAGCATGTCATCAACGTAAACTTCCATAGTCTTTCCCAACTGCGGTTTGAACATAGCATTAACCAGTCTTTGGTATGTTGCCCCCGCATTCTTCAACCCAAAGGGCATAACTCTGTAACAGTAAAGACCGACATCGGTGATAAAGCTTGTGTCCTCCTGATCTGGCTCATGCATCATGATCTGATTATATCCGGAGTAGGCATCCATAAAAGACAACAATTCATGACCCGCTGTTCCATCTACCAGTTGATCGATCCTGGGTAATGGGAAGCAGTCTTTGGGACAGGCCTTGTTTAGATCTGAAAAGTCGATGCACACTCTCCATTTACCATTGGCTTTCTTAACTAGCACTGGATTTGAAACCCAATTTGGATAGGTAGATTCTCTGATGAAATTATTCTCCATGAGCCGGTCAACTTCCTCTTTCAATGCTGTCGACCTTTCTAGACCTTGGATTCTTCTTTTCTGCTTTACTGGCGTGAACTTTGGGTCAATATTCAGAGCATGTACCGCAACTTCTGGGGATATTCCGCACATATCGGCATGGGTCCAAGCGAAAACATCCAGGTTTGCTTTCAAAAAAGATATCAAGGCATTCTGAACTGACACATTAAGTTGTGAACCCACATTCAGCACCTTGTTTGGGTCCTTCAGATCAACGGGCACCGGTATCGTTGTTTCTGCTGGTACCACCCTACTCTCCCCCGCACTGGCCTTTCTAGGATCCATCACTTTTCGTGCCCCGCTATGCTCGCCAGTGCAGGGTCCGCCCTGTAGTTGCTATAGGGTTGGTGTTTTGATGCGGATTGGGGTTGCCGCATCTTTCCCCATTTCTCTCTTCCTTGTTTCTCGCAGCTCTGTCATATAACATTCTCGCCCAGCGTTCTGGTCTCCTTTAATAACTCCTACCCCATTGTCTGTAGGGAATTTAATAGTAAGACACCATGGGGCAAGGACAGCTTTGAATGCAGCAAGAATAGGTCGACCAAAGAAAGCATTATAAGCAGAAAATTCATCTACTATCACAAAAGTCTGCTTGCGAACTACTTTTCTTTCTCCTTCTCCGAGTTCCACAAGCAAGTCAATGGTTCCTACTGGTTGCTTTGGCTCCCCAGTGAAGCCAACAATCTTCTGAGATGAGGCTTGCACATCCGCCATCGGGATTCTCATCTGGTCAAACGTTTTCTTGAAGAGGATGTTGCAAGATGCGCCGCAATCAATAAGAACTCTTCTGACAATAGCCGGTCCAATACCGGCCGAGATGACTAACGGGTCCAAAGTAGGGGCCTCAATGCCCGTGGAATCTCTAGCCCTGAACACAATATCATCATTAAAAGTCCTTTGTTGTTTCAGGGGTGTAGAGTCCTCTAAAACAAAGACATTCTCTTCAGTTGGCATATGTTTCAGAGCTCGAGTGTACCTCTCCATTTCACCCCAGCTTCTGCCTGCTGGGTGGGGTCCTCCTGTGATGACATTAATAACTGGCCTTCCAGATTCATGTCCTGCGGCCTTCTCATTTGTCCTGGGCTGATGAGCAAGAGCTTGTTGCCCCTGACTTGACGAAGCAGGATCATTACCACTCTTCTTCACAAATTGCTGCAGCTTATTTTCTCTTAGCAATTCTTCGATTATATTTTTCAATTGACGGCAGTCGTCTGTGTCATGACCAGGCTGATTATGGAAGCGACAGAACTTCCCACTTTGCACAGCTTTTCTTCCGGTTCTGAGAACAGGAGGTTTGGGATACTCAAAAGAATCTTTTGTAGCCAGGTAGATGCGCTCTGGTGTCTCTAACAAAGGAGTATATTCTGATGGCTTGAAGGATCGAGGCTTCTTCGAATTGTGTTGTTTCCTTCCATCATTATTTTCTCTTTTCTGTCCCACAGATCCATTCTTACGTGGCGCAGCAGTGTTGTCTTCAGCTTTCTCTACTGTTGCCTTTACCGGGACAGGACGGCTTTCCAAACGCATGAATTCATCCGCCTTTTTGTAGAACTTTTCCAGAGAATTTGGCTCCTTCATGTTCAGCCACTTTCCGAATTCACTTGACTTATCAATAGCTCTCATCAAATAGGTCAAGACCATGCGGGGTTCTGCATTATCCACCTCAGCTAACGCTATATTAAAGCGATTTAAAAAAGACTTGATAGTTTCCCCCGGATTCTGTTCCAAACCGGATAACGACATGATGTCTTTTGCCTTTGAAGCATATAGCCTAAATTGCTCTTTAAATTTCCTGGTTAGGTCTGAAAACTGATCGATGGACCGGACAGGTAGTTTTGTGAACCAAAGCAGAGCTACCCCTTCCAAATACACAGGAAAATAGCGGCATTTTATCTCGTCAGAAGCTCTGGCACCTGTCATGTGCCAATCATATTTGTACAGGAACTCATTTGGATCACTTGTCCCTTTGTAAGCTGGAATGGTCGGAGAGACGAACTTCCTTGGGAATTCAGCTTTTAGGATCTTTTCAGTAAACGGAGTCTTGCTCGGAGCGAAACCCCACTCTTTCTCATCTTCGACCCTTTGCATACTTTCTTTCATAATCTGTCGAACCATACCAGAAAGATATTCTTCGTCATTCCTATTTCTGGATCCTCCAGCCTCAGGCAATGTCTGTTCAAAGGGGCTAGCAGCCCTTTCGGGAATGTTTCTAGTTTCAGCATCATGGACATTACCGACAAAGTTCCTTTCATTATTCGCAGGTTGACGGTTTGCCCCGAGCAGATCGTTTAACCTATTCAGAATCAGAGCATTCTGAGCATTCTGAGCTTCCAATTGCGCGTTCTGGGCATTTATTTGCTGATTCAACCCAAAGATAGCAGCGTCCAATTCCGCTTTTGAAACTCCAACAGCTGGAGTGGCTTGATTTGGTGTTGGGGAAGTGGAGGTTCCCTCTTGAATGTTTGCAGATCTCACAGATTTACTTTTCCTTCCAGGAGCCATGATTTCGGATAGACTTCTGGTTCTTAAAGAAACTCTATCTACAAATCTTTCTGAAACAATGATGATAGATGTCCTGAGTTCAATTCTCAGTGAAAGCACCAAAATGTTAACGAAAAAATTTAAACGCTAACACCCTGGTGTATAAGATGTGATTGTGAAAGCACCACCCGTTTGTACGGGAAACAGAAATAAGCAGAAAGTATGTAGAAAAACAGAAAGAGACACAGTATTTATAGTGGTTCGGCTTATAATCCAGCCTACGTCCACTTTAATCTTTTTATCACTAGTTTGATTACAATTCTTTACAAGATCTTTCAATTACAACACACTTCAAGTGATAGGATATGTGAAACAAGTAGCTCAAGCTTTGATGTTGACAATCATCTTCAAATCCATGGTGAATGTGGATGATTCCTTCATGGAGTTCCTTTAGAAGTTTGTTGGATCTAAAAAGCTTTGAAGTCGTCTGGAATTCGGCAGAGTAATGGCGCTTGAAGAGAATGAGCCCAAAGGTCCTTTGCATGTTGGAGATGGTTTCATATTTATAGAGAGTTCTGGGCGGAAAAAGTGCTAAGTCCTAACTCGTGGCCGACTTAAGATAAGTCGTGTTCGACTTAAGGTAAGTCGTCCCCGGGTCACTGAGCCGAGTCTATGGCAGTTCCCCTTTTTTGAACCCATCCCTAAGTTCTAAGTCGTGTGCGAGTTATCTGGCTGCAATTGCTAATTTCCTTTCTTAAGTCGTATACGACTCTTTTTATGTCGTAAGTCGTAGTCGACTTAACCAATTGCAACTGGTTTAAAGCAAGTCTTAACTCGTAGACGAGTTAAGAGGTGTGTCTTTAGGTCGTATCCTCCTTAAGTCGTATAACTTCTTTAAGTCGTAAGGGTCTTAAGTCGTACAAACTGCAGTTATCATTAAGTCGTAGGCCATCAATTTCCTTAAGTCGTAAAGACCTTAAGTCGTTAGCTTTTCTTAACTCGTATGCCTGCTAACTCGTAGAAGATCTTAACTCGCAGAGGATTAACTCGTAGAGGCTTAACTTGTGGAAGATCTTAACTCGTACACTTGCTAATTTGTAGATATGCTAACTCGTAAAGGCTTATCTCGCAAGTAGCTTAACTCGGGTACTCCTTAACTCGTAGGCTGCTTATCTCGTAAGCTTGCTAACTCGTAGAGGTCTTTAAGTTGTAGGAAGTTGCTGACTCATGTATCCTTTAACTCGTACATGCCTTGAGTCGTACATGCCTTGAGTCGTACATGCCTTGAGTCGTACATGCCTTAACTCGTGGACCTGTTAACTTGTGAACGAGTTAGGGTTAACAGTATCTCTGAGTCATTTCTCTGTGTTGTATTATTTTATTTTGTAATAACTAGACATGTGTTTACAACTATCTAGTATGTGATGCATAAGTTGTGTAACTCTTATTGATGTTGTATATTATGTAAATACTTATGTGATTAACATAATTTATTCGTTCCGCTGTTGAGATTCTGATGTTGTTCTTCTTTCTTCTCTATCTTTTCTCTTTTCTACTCCTTTCTTTCTTATTAATGATGCGTTATTCTGTGTAATGAATGGCGGGTCGCAACATTTGGTATTAGAGCGCTAGGTTGAGTGAATACCTTGACATTGAAGTGATTTCTTTCTTGAGAGAGCGCATCTGTAATTTTGAATATATATGTATATATATTTACTTCTACCTATCTGTTGGATACCTGTTCAGGTTTTCCGATATAAGTTATAAAGGTAGATAAGGTACTGGGTTGTGTAACGCGACTACTACCAATGGTTGGAGTTTGAATGTTGAGGTTGGAAGTGTATCTATCGAGACTGTAGACCTAATACCATCTCGAGTGAGATTTGCAGCTTGATGCAAGGATTTCATCGATCTCTGAAGGATACCTTTTAGAGGTTCAGAGTCCATCTTCATAGTGCAAGTTGGATGAGTAGAGTTGGATCTGTTGGTTAGGCAGAAGCGAGTGATGATATCTTGGCAACCTCAAAAAGTAGTAGCTGCATGATGAGACGCAATGACTATGGATGTTTCCGAAGATGTTTCTTTGGAACAAGTTTAGGAAGTATGTCTGCTTCGATGTTGTGGCTGGGTTGAGTCAGACTTGTCTGTAGTCCGATATCCTGTTTATTTTTGTACATCTAGTTGAATAAGAGCTCTGTAGCTAAGTAGTATAGATTGTTTGGATTCTGTAGAGCGAGTATCCCGGTATTAATACTTAGGAAACTCTAGGAAATTCTATCCAGGATTTTGTCTGGATAGTTAGATTTGTTTATATGAGTGAATTGGTTGCTATGATTGTTAGCATATGATTGATAATATATGCTTGTGTTTTAACATAAAATCTTAAGATATATTATTAAATTACCTTTGGTTTTAAATTTCGTGAACGAAATTCTTTTAAGGGGGGAGGAATGTGATATCCCAAAATTTTTGGCAATATAAATTTAATAATCTATGTTAAAAATTAAATTGACTTGACAATTTTTGTTAATAAAACTTGAATTGATTTAATAATCTTCTTTTAGTAAATATTTAAATTGCTAGATTTTATCTTTTTAAAGCTAATATTTTTTTTTTCGATTTATAATATATATATATATATATATATATATATATATATAATTGTATATATTGTAAATAGATAAGCTTTGGATTGGAATTTAGTAAATAAAGCAATTTTCAAATTTTAATTTATTTTTGGTAAATTGGAAATTTTGATTTAAATTTAATATTTAGCTTTTCAAAGCTATTTAATAAATAATTATATGGTTTGTAAATACTTAACTTAAATGTTATTTGTTTAAAATTATATTTAATTAGCTTAAAAATGAATTTAAATTAGACTAACATAAAAGTTTTTTTAATTTTCTTTTTAAATATTGCTTGAAATTAAATATAAGAGTTTAAAATACAATTTACATATGATCTTAATTAATTGAGTAATAGAAGTAATTTATAATCTCTTATATAAATTATTTAAATTGTTAAATTTATTATTTCCAAATAATAATTATAATACTTAGTTTTTATAAACATAAATAGATTTTATAGAAATAGAATTATTGCTTTTAAATTTAATAAGAGTTATGTATGCATATATATAACTTGATTTTTAAATTAAATTTTCTAATTTAGATTGAGTTTGAATTAATTTTGAAATTAAAAGGTAGAAAATTAAAAATATTTGGATAAGCTTTTATTTATAAATTATTTTTATTACATTTTCTTTACATAAGATATTCACATATATATTTACATAAGAATAAATAAATTAAGTAAAACCTTTATTAACATTTAAAATAAAAAGAAAATAATACCAAGACAAGTGTTATCATATTAAAACTTAATGTAACATGTGTTAATTAATGAACAAGGGTTTATGACAAGTGTTATACTTTAAAACTAGTGGCCTTTTTAGATTAATTTTTCTTTTATTTTTACTTAATGATTTTCAGCCTGAATACATATACTTCTCTCTATCTATTTTTTTTCAAAAGTTAAGATAAAAACCTGAACTCAAACAATCTCTCAAAAAAACTAATTTAAAACCAGTATTTCCTTTAATCAAATCAAAATTCAACTATCTGAAATCATCTTCAAAAGCAAACCAGAAAATTATTTCACTTCAACAACCTGCAATTCATTTTCAAAAGACCAAATTTACAAATCAAAAGCAAGTTCAAAACAAAAGCCTAAACTCATTTCTTAAAATCTGGAAATAAAATCTGATCATCATTCTGCAACTCAAACCTGAAGTTCAAACTCAAAATCTACACATTTTAAAAGGTCAAAATCTAACCTGACCATCTGCATTCTTCAATCTGGAAGCATGCATTCCTTCAATTCTGTTTTGAAGCAACAACTAGGCCTACATTCATCTTCAACTTGAGGTTTTTAAAAGCAAATATGCAACTAGAGTTTTAAAATCATAAGCAAACCACAGCAACTCAAAGTTTTAAAATCAAAGCATATTCCAGTTTCAAGCTTTTCAAAAAAAACAAGGTTGCTTTGTTCATCATGCTTGCCAGGTGAGTAACATCACTCTTTTAAAAATTAATTATGAATCTAGTTGCTTGATTTACTCTGGAGATAAGTATGTTTGTATGCCTATTTACAAGTGCATTGCTGGGTGTATATATATTAATATATATAGTTGTGCATGCTACTATTTATCTTAGTTTTTATCTTTTTAAGTTTCCAGGTTCAAGAATTGCTAAAAATCAATTTCATTTGTTCTAATCTATGTTAAGGTTTAAGATTCAAACAAAATGTGGTTGTGTAACATAAGTTAAAGTTTAAATTTTATTTAAGATAAAAACAATTATTCTCTCTGGAAATCAAAAATAACAGAACAAGCTTTACGTAAGTGAAAATTTAATTATGCAGATTCACTGGTCCAAGATTATAAATCGAATATTTAAATTAAAACTTTATTTTTAAAACTAAAATCATAATTTTTAGTTTGAGGAAAAAGGGGCAGATTCGGTTTAACCAGAAATAATGTTCTTGAAAGATAATGTCGATCTAGGTGGTCAGGGAGGTAAGCGTTTTCTTTGGTGATGAAGTGATGATAGGAGAATCAGGGAAAAATATTTGGAAGTTGATCATTGCACTGTGGCGATGGTGGTTAAGCAATGAAGTTTGTAACCCTAGTTTTTCTACTGATCAGAAATTTGGTCGACGCGACTTCTAGAGATGACCGACCTTCCCCAGATTCAGGGAGATGATAACTGGAGTGTGGAAGAAGTCTTGGCCGGAGCTGTAGGCACTCTTGTGGTCGGATTCATGAGATTGAGGTGATTCCAGGTTTTTGACATTGGTTCCAGGTTTGAGCTTTAAAGCTCGATTTAGATTTCAAGCTGCTGCTAACGATTTAATGGTCGAAATTGAGTGGGAGTATGACCACCGACATGTGTTAGCCATCGCGAGGGGTCGGAAAGGGCGGCAGTGTCGGTGCATGTGCACAGAGGTGATGGTGTATCTGCTGTTGATTTGGGAAGATGGGTACTCGAGTGTCTGTTCGAGTTGTTTCGTGTTTTGCTCGAAGCTTTGGGGTGTTTGTCTTGAAGTATTTGTTGTGAGGGCTCGGGTATATTGTTGTTATAGGTTTTTGAAAAAACCTATTAGTACTTTAAGTTTAAATGAATTTAAAAATGGAAAACCTGTTTGTTTTTAAATCTAAATGAGTTTAAATTTTGGAAACAAGATTTAGACAATGTTTTAAATCAAAGTTCTAATCTGGATTCAAATTTAATTTATATCCTTGCTTTAAGATAAATAAAGTTTTTTCAAAATTTAAAATGTTCTGAAACAGGTTTAAAATGTTAAAGTGTATTTTATAAATGGATTTGAATTTAAATGATTTGGTTTTGAATTCTTATATAAATTTCTTTTATAAAGATAAGTGTTCTTTAAATTTGATTAAGAGGGTTTTCAAATTGTTTTTTTTTAATTTTGGTTAAAAATCTAATTTGTATTTAAGTTGAATCTTCATTTGGAATGGAATATAAAAGAAAATTTGAAAGTAAAATGTTTTCAAATGTATTTGTGAATGATGATGAAATCATAAATAAGAATAATGTTTTTATCTTAAAGCTAATGAAGACTTAATGATTTATAATTCATTTAATTATTAAATTAAAATGGATAAATAATTAATGATTTGAATTAATTAATTTAATAATTATGAGTTTAAAATAATTAATTAAGATTATTTAAGGAATAATTAATTTGTAAATAAAAAATCATTAATTAGATAAGATTAGACTATTAATTAATGATTAGGAATATAATTAATCAAGTAATTAAAAGCTTCACAGTTAATCACTTAATTAATTAAGTAATTAAAGATTAATTAATTGGTTATTAAAGATTTATTAATTTGTAATTAATATGATTAATCAAAGTTTAATTACTTAGGAGAAGTAATTAAAGATTTGTTAATAGTTAATGTAGATTATTAACTAAGGATTATTAAATAATTAATGAATGTGATTAATTTTAAATAATTAATTATATTAAGTAATTATGGATAATTATTTATGAAATTGATAACTGTAATTATTGAATGAAAGCAATTAGAGTAATTAATTTCTCTGTGTAATTAATTAATTAATTAATAGGACTAGTTTAAGTTAATTAATTGGTTTAATTAATTTAAATAATCACTTGATGATGGGATTAAGTTTAATTACTTAACGAGATTTATAAAGTATAATTACTTAGTGAAGTAATTAGTGAGGGTAATTATAGGATGTTATTAATTGAAGATTTGAAAGTAGTTTTGGTTTAATTACCTTGTGTAACTAATATGAAGGATAATTACTTAGTGAAAGTAATTAATAATTAATTACTTAGTGTAATTAATTTATGTTATTTAAAGATAACTAAGTAATGTAATTAATTATGGGTAATTAATTACTGAATGCGAATAATCAAGGGTGATTAATTAATATAAATAATTAAATATTAATTATTAATTAAGGAGTAATTAATTTATTTAATAAAGTAATTAAGAGTAGGTAATTACTGTTTGTGATAAATCAAGAGTGATTAATAATTATGGTTTATTATTAATTAAGAAGTAATTAAGGGATCGTTAATTAATGTAATTAATGCTATAATTAAGGGTTAATTAATTATAATTAATTAGTCAATGATAAGTGATAAAGAGTAATTAATTAATGTAATTAATTAAGAATTAATGTTATTAGTTATAGTTAATTAATTTGCGATGTAATTAAAGGTTCATTACTGTATTTGGCTAAGTATAATTAATTTGTAAAATTAATTAAAGATAATTACTTTAATGTAATTAAAGGATAATTAATCCAGAATTATTAATAAAGGTGAATAATTAGAGGATGATCAATTAATTAATTTGAAATTAATTAATAGTTAAGTAAGTAGGATTTATTGAATGAAGTAATTAATTTAATTCACTTTAAATTAATTAGAGATGGAAGTAATTAATTTAGTTCATTTTTAATTAATTATAGATGATGTGATTAAGAAAATCATTGCTTATGTATGGATGGATGATAATTGACTTCCTTGAATAGTTTGAGATCTCAGATATGATATAAGTATTGTTGTGTGATATGGATGCTTTGGTTGCATTGGGATGATAATATGAATTATCTATTTGTGATGATAATGTGGATTATCTGTTTATGATGATAATGTTGATTTTCTATTATGATTTGTGAATTATCTATTTGTGTAAATATAGATAATAGAATTGAATTGTTTCAACTTTATAACAACTTGGACCTAAAAGATGGCATTTTGAATTTCGATGAGACCGGGATCAGGTTTTCAGATTTGGATATCCAAAAACCACATCGATCCAAATTAACGATAGGTCGTGTATCTCAAGTGAAGATGAAGATTTAGAGTGCAAGGGTTATCATCGTTATCTCTGAGGGTGATTCCAAAATGAGTGTAACGAGATAATGCCTTCGGTTTCGTTCGAACCCGGAACAAACTTGTATGGATTGAATGCTTTTAGAACACCGTCAGGTGGACGATGAGCATTCCAAGAGATGTGTTCTCTAAAGGTAATCGTAACCTCAAGCCTCATCAACCGGGAATGGCTAAAAAAAGGGTGGCGCAGCAGGGCTAAGTGGGTCATACCCAAGTAGGACGAGATTTTCCCCTATCTAGAAGTCCCTTCTTATTCGGCTGTGTGGGCAGTTGGAACATACAACAACTGCGAGGTTGTCTTGTTCGGGACTATCCAGTAAGGTATGGTTCCGGCCTTGTGTTGCAAGGGATTGGGAGTAATCCTCGGTACGGTGATCTAGGCCCCGTACTGTGACGGACGGTACCCCAGTAGCCCTGCCATTGTATGGAATCCAATCTCCAATAAGTGTTGTACATATTAATTATGCCCAACTATGTTGGAGTGTGAGATGCAACCATTCCATCTGTTTCTGTATTTTACTTGAAAACCCCAGACACTATTATAATACCACCGGATTTCCTATCAAATGTTTCGGTTAGCGTAAGGTAAAAACTTACCTAAGTTTGTGTGGGGGGTCTTACATGGTACCTTTTGTTTTCAAAGGATTTTTCAAAGTTAAGCAATCTTAACTTGTTACTCACACCAGACCCATGTCTGACCCGGAGTTTATTTCTGTTTTCTTAAACTCTTGGGTACTCATTTTTACGAGTAGCCAAGGAATTCAGGTTAGCTTTGACGAAGTGTGGAGGAGAAATGGAGCAGGAGACTTAGCATTTTAGATATATATAGTGTTCCACTGTCTTGGTGTCTCTGTGTTGTATTATATTTGTTTTGTAATAACTAGACGGGTGTTTATAACTGTCTAGTATGTGATGTATAAGTTGTGTAACTCTGATTGATGTTGTATATTAGGCAAATACTTATGTGATTAATATAATTTATTTGTTTTTCTATTGAGATTCTGATGTTCTTCTTCTTTCTTCTCTATCTTTTCTCTTTTCTACCCCTTTCTTTCTTATTAATGATGCGTCATTCTGTGTAATGAATAGCGGGTCATCACATCAACTTATTTAATTCAATAATTTAATTATCAAATAAATGAAGATATTTGAATTCAAGTTAAAAATTAACTTTAAATATTTAAAATCAATTAAATATTTCGATTTCAAACATCCAAAAATTAGGGTCATCACAGGCGAAGCCCTCCAAAGGCAAGAGCCTAAGTGGTCATGAGCTAAAAAATCGAGTTAGCGAAGCTATGGCCTTTTTAGGTGCAACGACCCGTAAATTTTCGATAATTAAAATAGCTAATTTAAAAGATTTCGTGATTTAGTGTTAGAAAAAAAACTGTAAGTCGTTTGGAATAATAATAAATGTTGAATTCATTGGGTATAATAGAGTAATTGATTGATAAGTAAAATCTATTTAAATCAAATATTGAATATCGAACAGGTAAATTATTTAAATTAAATATTTAAAACTTATTGAATAATTGAATAACTACAAAGTGGAAATAGCGTTCTAAATTGTGAATTGGATTTAAAAGTTGAATCTTATAAGTTCAATTTCAATATTTCAAAAGATAATGAATTATTGGATAATCGAAATTGTTTAAATTTAATATTTGGAATTTATTGACTAATTTAATAATGGGAATTGAATAACCGTATAATGGAAATGGTTGTTCTATAATTTTAATTCGTTTCAAAAGTTAAATTTTTAAGTTCGTTTTGAATATCTCAAAAGATAGTGATTCAAGAATAATAATATTTGTTTAAATTTAATATTACGAATGTTTGAATAATTAAATTCTGAATTTGATATGATTAATTTGATATTGAAATTTAATATATGAAAATAGAGTGAACAATTGAAATTTGATTTAATATGATTCAAATTAGTTTCCAAAGTAAATGTAAGTTATATTGGAATTATAATAGAGTTAATAGATTTTTAAAATTGGGATTTAATTGGATAACTAAATCGATAATTTAATATGTTAAATTTCAGAAATAATTGAAATTTGAGTTAAATATGATTGAAAATGATTTGTAAAATTTTATTTTATCATATTGGAGTTAGAACGATATTTTAGAACTTTTAAAATCGAATTAAAAGTTAATTTGTGAAAATTGAATATTTTAATATTTAATCGACTAGTGAAATTGGTCAATTTTCGAACAGTCTCAGAATTGGACGAAACTAGTTCCATTGGATCCGTAATAGTTTGTTATTATCGGATTTCAATTTTCGTAGCAATTGGAGTTTTCGTTTGACCGTGGCAGCTCGAAACGCATCGAAATTGTTTTAATATTAATTTGACGAGTTAAAATAGTCATTTTTCAAAAGTCTCGGATTTCGACTAAACCAGTTTCATTGGATCCGTGATATGATATTATTATAAGGTTTCAAATTTCATGTCAATCAGATTTACCATTTGTCCGGGGCAAGCTAAAACGCCAAGAAATTTGATTAACCGATTTAATTTTAAATCGAACGTTTATTGCCATAAGTCGCACAAATTATCGAATTAGCTTCCGAAACCTATTCTATTGTGCCCGGAACGCGGGGTAAACCCTAAAAACACCGGTCACCGCGCGTAAATCGAAGTTCGAAAAACCCGAGATGAATAGTGTTCGTCGTTTTTCTATGAAAGCACTTCATTTATTTTCTTTTCCAAAAAAAACCAAACCCTACTTTCTACGGCCGCCGCCCCTTATAGAACCAATGGACAGAAAACACCATGCTTTCCCCTTCGATTCCTCTCAATCGCATCGTTTTCACACTCCGGCTGCTACACGAAAGTTGGAGAGCTCATCGAGCACTACGAGTTCAACGGTGGAGATCGAGTTTGGGCGAACGATTCAACGGCAATTTGAGTGCAAAGATCCGGCTGTTCGCACGCATCTAAAGGTTGGAGGGGGGCCGAGCTCCACCTGCTCCTGGCCGAAGGTAGAGGAGTGTGAGGGCTTCGATTTGGCGGTAGTGTGATGGAGTTTCGTGTAGCGAGGTGGTTGCGGCATTCAACCCTAAATATCACGGCTATGGATTCATTCGCGTAAGAAACTGGAGGGGGGAAGGAGTCACGTGTGGCCAGATGATGGAGGATGCACGGTTGATATGAAAGGTTTAAAAATTAAAATAAAATATTGATTAATTTATATATTAATTCGTGAATGTTTAAAATACTATAACTTGTTGATACGAGGTCGGATTATGACGAAACGAATTGCGACGGGTTGGTTTTGTCGAGCACTACGCAATGGAGCTGGATTGGAGTCTTTGGAGCTAGTGAAAATTTCGGGTAAAATTAAACGCTCGTTTAATTTTATTCGAAATAAAAAGCTGAAACTACATTGAAATCAAGGTGAGTGTTGTATAACGCTCACAACGTACTAAATATCTTTATGCTAGTTAAATTTGACATTATGAAGTGTTGTGAATTTTATTTGTCATTGTTTGATAAAAATTTAATTGTCATATAGATTGTCATTTGAATTAATTGTTGAATATTAAATTGACAGTTAAATTGAAATTAAAAATTGAATTGCGATTAAATTAACTGACATTGATGACTATGAAATTGCCATGAATTGTATTGTCTATTGGATGATGTATTTCGATGGATGCTATTGGTTGATATTTAAATGTTTGGATGTTTATTTGCTTATATATATCCTGTTATGCATACATATGAAACTGTGATTTGATTTAAGTGATATATATCCATCCCTGACATTTAATTGAAATAAATAATTACTTGGCCATAGGATAGAAAATTATATACGGACACCGAATTGGCTAAATTAATAATTTTAAAAATCGTCGATTTGAAATTTATTTAAATGTTTTGATTTAAAAGTTATAAATAGAAATAAATTTATAGAAATCCAATTTATCGAAAAATTGAGTTTGGAATGTTGAAATAAATTTTGATTAAAAGAAATTGTTAAATAATTAAAGTGGAGACTTTGGAATTTAAAATCGGGATATGATTAAATTTCGAAAATTGATTTGTATAAAGATTTAACCTAAATTCGAGCTTTGAATATTACTAAGTAAAAGCGATATAAAAATGATATTTTGAAATCGAGCTTGGAATTGAACCATAGTTGAAATTTGGATTTAAACTTGAATATTGATGGATAATTTTGTTAAATGTCATAAATGGATGTGTCACGACCCGCCTTCCACAACCCAAAAAGACGCGTCATGATTTAAGAAAGAAAGGGATAGAAAAGAGAAAAGATAGAGAAGAAGAAAGAAACAACATCAGAATCTGAACAGCGGAACGAATAAATTATACTAATAACATAATACTTTACACAGTATCATATACATCAGAGATACATAGCATAATCAACTCATACTAGACAGTTATAGACTCCTGCCTAGTTATACAACTCAAAGACAAACAACATCTCAGAGAACACACAGCTGAATACTCTATAGCTATACGCAGAAGCCTCCTGCTCCATTACTCCTCCATAATTCGTCAAGCCAACTTAAAATCCTAACCTGAATTCCTTTGGCTGCTCGTAAAAATTTGAGTATCCAAGAGTTTATGAAAAAAAAAACTCCGGGTCAGACATGGGTCTGGTGTGAGTAAACGGTTAAAGTTGCTTAACTTTCAAAAAACCTTTTGAAAAGAAAGGTATCACGTAAGACTTCCCACACATAAACATGGAAAAGTTTTTACCCTACGCTAACCAAAACATTTGATAGGAAATCCTAAGATATTATAATAGTGTCTAGGGTTTTCAAATAAATAAGAAATAGCCGAAACTGTAACATTATTAAATTCCAGCTACTAGCCACAAAAGTGGGTAATACAATCAAAACCGTTGGCACTTATTGGATTTAGGATTCCATACAATGGCAGGGCTAATGGGGTACCGCCCGTCACAGTACGTGGCCTAGATCACCATACCAAGGATCACTCCCGACCCCCTGCAACACAAAGCCGGACTCGTTCCTTACTAAACAGTTCCAAATAAGACAACCCCGACGGTTGTAGCTATTTAACCGTCCACACAGCCGAAATAAAAGGGACCTCTAGACAGGGGTAAATCTTACTCTCGAGTGGGTGCGACCCGTGAAGCTTTGCTGCACCTCCCCTGTTTTAGCCATTTCCGGTTGATGAGGCTTGAGGTTATGATTACCTTTAAAGGACATATCACTTAGAATGCTCATCGTCCACCGGACGATGTTCTGAAAGCATTCAATCCATACAAGTTCATTCCAGGTTCGAACAAAACCGAAGGCATTATCTCGTTACACTCATTTTGGAATCACCCTTAGAGTTAACGACAATAACCCTTGCACTCTAATTCTTTTTCTCGAATCTATAAGAACTAATTCCGTCAAACTCATTACGGAATCACCCACAGAGTTATACTGACGTATAGCCCTTACACCTCGAGTCTTCATACGCTCCACTTTGACCCACGACCTAACGTTATTTGGAATCGATGTGGTTTTCGAATATCCAAATATGGAAACCCGATCCCGGTCTCATCGAAATCCAAAGCGTGTCTTTTAAGTCCAAGTTGTTTTTAAGGTTTTAAAACAATTAAATTCAACTATCTATATACACACAGAATAGATAATTCACAAGCCACAATTGATAATCAACATTATCAAATAACAGGTAATCCACATAATCCATATCATAATAGATAATCCATATATCAACATTCCAATTAATAATCTATGTAATCATTACAATGCAACCAAGCATTCATATCACACAAACATACTTATCTCATTTCTGAGATCACACAGCATTCAAGACAATCAATGTCATCCAATCATTCATATGCAATGATTAACTCATACCACAATATAATTAATTTAAACTGAATTAAATTAACTATCTCTAATTAATTTAAAGTGAATTAAATTAATTACTTCTTAATTAATTTAAAATTAATTAAATTAATTACCTTCACCCAATGTCTTGCTTAAATAAACATTAGTTAAATCAATTAATTAATCCTAAACAACCTTGATTAATTAAATCTTAATAAAGTAATTAATCTTAATTATTTTCATTAATCATATCAATTAATGAACCTTAATTAACTAATCATGCTTAGATTATGTTAACGTAAAAATCAGACGCTAACACCCCGGTGTAGATTGAAGTTGAGCGAAAGCACCACCCGTGAACACGGGAACTAAAAAACAAGTAGAGAAATCACAGAGAAAGCAGAAAAAACAACAGTTTTTATAGTGGTTCGGCTTAGGGTAAGCCTACGTCCACTTTAATTCTCTTTATTACTGAATCGATTACAACTTTACAACAATCTTCAATTACAATTCTGATGAGACAAACAACTAAAACTTTGATGCAGAAGAATTTTTTGAATCCATGTAGATTGCGTTAGATTTTTCTCCCGAAGTTAGTTGAAATGCCTTTCGTACTTGAAGTATCGAGTGAGTCGAGAATTCATCAGAGTATCGGTGCTTAAAGAGATTGGCTAAAAGTCCTCTTCGTGCTTGAAGTAGGTTGGTATTTGTAGGAGAAATCCCCCCTTAGGTCGTAAGTCGTGACCGGTCTAAGGTAGGTCGTAGCCGATTCATCTGGCCCTTTCACGGTTTCACAAAGGTTCCCTTGCATAAGTCCTAGGTCGCCTCCGAGTCAACACAGCCTTGTATCAGTAATACGGCATCGGGCTTACATTTAGTAGCTTTAGGTCGTGGACGACTCAAGCTAGGTCGTGAGTCGTGAATGAGTTAACTGGCAAGTCGCAAGTCACGGCTTAACTGGTAAGTCCTGGATCGTGTACGAGTTAAGAGGCCACTGTGCCAAGTAGCTGCATTGAACTTGCCTTCCTTGGCTTGGGTCGTGCACGACTTAACATAGGTCATAGGTCGGTTGCGACTTAGGTCGGTAGCTTTCTTAGGTCGGCAACCTTGTTAAAGCATTAGGTCGGTAACCTTCTTAAAGTATTAGGTCGGCACCCATGTTAAAGTATTAGGTCGGCAACCCTGCTTAACCGGTTAGGTCGGTATTCATGTTAAAGTATTAGGTCGGCATACTTGTTGAAGTATTAGGTTGGCATACCCCTTAAGCCTTAGGTCGGCACCCCTGTTAAGCCTTAGGTCGGCATCTCTTTGAGTCTTAGGTCGGTATCCCCTTAGTCCTTAGGTCGGCATTCCTCTCAAGCCTGTTAGGTCGTCCATCGTTAGGTCGCTGGAAAAGAGGAAATAACACTTGCCCCTCGAAGTGCACGCCTAGGTCGTAGGTCGTGTACTTCGACCAAACTTTGCTAAGTCGCGGGCGACCTAAGAGATGGCTTAATCTACACATCTACATGCTTCTGCCCTATATAAGCATTAGCTTGTTTTCTTCCTCCTCATCAACTGCTCCCACATCCTTTTCTGCCATTAGAGACTTTTCGAGTTCCCAAAGGCGAATCCAAGTTAATCGACAAACAATTCATCTTACTATTATCCCACGTAAGTGAATTTGGTCCCTTATTCAATCGGGACTATTATTGAAACACGAACCTTTACCTTCTGACCCCAAATCGCCTTTGCACGCCTTGCATGGCTCTCGAGTTAAGTTGCGACTGATTTCAATCGTTATTGGCAATGTCGTCATTGCAATTCATAGGATTATAGCATTGTGCTAGGTTTATGGTAGCCCTGTGGTGATTTGGATCAGTTTTTGGGTTTTTCTTGAGAAGATGGTGGATTCTGTTGTTACTGGAAGTTAACGGGTTATCGGGTTGAGTGGAGTGAGATACTGCCTTGGACGCGACCCAGTGATTTTGGGTGACCTAACCTTTGGGCGACCTAATCCTTAAACCGTGACCGAGTTAACCTTGGGTGAAAACTGCAGTCCTAACCTTCTGCCGATCTAACCCTTAAACTGTGACCGAGTTAACCCTGGGGGAAAACTGCAGACCTAACCTTCTACCGATCCAACCCTTAAATCGTGGACGAGTTAACCCTTAAACCGTGGCCGAGTTAACCCTTGGGAAATTTCACACCACTTTTTGAATCGGAGCCTCTACCCTTCCTACTTCTTACAACTTAAAGAGCCACCGATCAAAGAATCAGAAACTTAATCTTAATTCGCGAAAGATTCCTTGAGTCGTAACCGAGTTAACACTTGGATGCCCAACTTGAATTCTTACTTAGAAGCATAGTTCCAATTTGAATTCTTAACTTGATCTATCGTACTGAACTGCTTGAATTCTGGATTGTTTCAACTTTGCTGCCTTATTTCGCAGACCACATTAACTCATAGGCTAACAACCTGCTAAAAACAACAATCACAAGAAACCAAGTCGAATATACTTGCCATTGACTGCCCACATCAAATGACAGATTAGTCGATATAAAGTAATCAACTTAAATACACTGTATGAAATGCTGTGAACCAATCAATTAAAGTGAAGTATTAATGCAAAGCATCGCTAACTTGAACTGATTTATTTGCATCAACATTACACTTGCATATTAAAACAACGTACCCTGGACTTTATAAATTGACAAATACTTGCTAGTTTTTATTCCAGTTACATTTGCTTATTGCTTGATTGATTTTACACAACACTCCACACACTTTAGGAAACGTGCACCTTTATGTTTGAATATCCAGTTGTTTGTGTAGAATGTCTTCCCATCAAGAAGAAGGGGTAGCTCAAGCTGAAGAGACCTTTCCGATAGCTATTCCCGTAGATAACCCTCCAGAGAGAACTTTGACTATCTTAACTCCGAGAGCGTTTATTCAGCTACGCACTCAGTTTGGCTTTGCTGAAAATGATGCTCTACTACCCGGACCAAATGATACTGCCGATAGTCCTCCTCATGGTTTTGTCGCAGTCAATCGTCAAATGTGCTTAAGCGGGGCGATTCCTCCTTTTAACGACTTCCTTCGAACCCTTCTCCTTCGGTTGACAATCTCTCCATTCCAACTTCATCCTAATGGCTACGCCATTTTGATGGGGTTGTGTGTATTGTTTAGGAGAACTCTTGATCGCTTGCCGAGTTTTGAAGAAATTCGCTACTTATGCTCGTTTGCAAAGAGTAAAGACCATCCTTCCCTTATTATTGTGAGAAGTTGTAACGACCCGGAAAATTTTAACAATTTTAATTGATTCTATAACGTATTTAATTGAATATTTGTGAAATCTTATAATAATTGAATTTTTAAATAAAATGTTTATATATTTAGAATACTTATATTTAAATATAGCAAATTGTAAATTTTCAAATAATTTTATGGAAGTTTATTTAATTGAGAAAACGTGCTGTCCAATTCAAGCTATTAATTGCTTTAATTGATTTCTGAATCAGTGCGTAATGGTTTCTTTTTACTACCGTTAAAAATTTCTATTGCTTAATACTTTTCCAATCCAGGTAGACTTTTCCATTCGTAACCATTAATAAATTTGAGATCATCGACCTTGCTTTTATTATTCCTTGTAGTTTCATGCACTGACTTTACCTTTCCCACTACCCATAATTTTCTCTATATGTTTCTTTTGCAATTGAAGCGTATATTTATATTTATGGTGGTGTGTTTATTATGGTCTCTCTTTATTTTTGTTTTTAACGCTTGAAAGAATCTCAAATCATCAAGCTAGTAGCATCCGTTCCTTCCCTCGCTTTCATAAGGCCTATAATATATAAACCACTTGCTTATAGATCCGAACACAACTTTGTCATCAAATTTAATGTGCCTTCCTCTCCCTGTTATTTCGGTTCCAACCTTCCTAGTAAATGGCTTTAATAAATTTTGGCTAAATCATAGCTACGGACTTTTCAAATTTCTTTCATTTTATATTTATTTCCAATTCCTTCATTGCTTCAAAATTTTTGAATGTGCCTAATCATCTCAGCATGTATATATAATGTAAGCCTACCTTCCTTGGAAAGCTATTGCTCACAAAAATTTCCTGATTTCTTTCCTTTTATCCATTTTTATATCCTTGACTTTCAAAACTCATTATGTGTTGTACAAACAAACAAAAATTTATTGCTTTAAGTGTATAGCTAAATCAACTATTGACCGTTACAATTACTTTTTTTTTCATTTCAATTTATTACTTAAATAACGTTTTGATGAAGTAATGGACAGCTTTACGTTTCTTTTGCTTTTGAAAACTTTATATTTATAGTGTACGTTTCTTTTGCATTTCAAAAATTTGAAACATGCTGCCCCATTTAAGCCATTAATTGTTTTAATTATTTTTCTTAATCAACATATAACCGTTTCTTTTTATTATTCTAGGATTTACATCCATACTTTAATCTCTGCTGTTCCATTTATTTCATTTGAAATCTAAATTTATTTACCATTCATTTATACGCCTCTTTCTCTTCCCTCTTTTACCTCTTCGTTTCCGTGTTTCTAGGAATATACATATATATATATATAGTATAGCATAGATTGCATCTTCTTTTCTCTCTGTAGGCTATTCGTTGCCCTCAAATTAATATTAAAAGAGGAGAGAGCTTTGTAAATATTATATAAAGTCATATAGCACGTTCACATATCAGATGCAGACCTACCTTTATATTTAAGAAACTAGCATTTTCTCTGTTGCCTGAAGAATGCCCTTCGCCATGTCATGTTGCTTGAATCACGCATGCATTCTTCCTTTAAAAATCGCATGTTCTCATCTCCCCTCCATCTTTTCTTATTTCTTCCAAACCTGAGCATGAGCTCTCTCTTTTCCTTGGCCTGCCTCCTCCCCATGGCCGCATGCATTAGTTGGCAAAACATTTCCTCTCTGGTTTTTAAAAGTAAGTACGCATTTTATTTGATATGTCTATTTTATATATTAAGAATAGTATAGATTGTGCATAAGTTTTGTTTTATATGTTTACTGCAACTATGGGGATTTTGAATTCCCTAACAGTTGAACTTTAAAAATAATAATATATTTCATAATAGTATATATATGATAATTGTTATATTTATAAACGTGTATATAAATATTTAACTTCTGTTCATATATAAAGGTTAGTATATATTTATACTGTATTATGTATATTATTTTAAGATTTACGGTATATAGTTTTTGACTTTTGTTAGCATATAGTTATCGTACGGCTTTTAGATACGTATGTTTTACTAACTTGTTGATAAGTTAAATATATATATATATATATATATATATATATATATATACGCGTTTTATTTTACTATTGATAGCTTACGGTATATATGGTATAAGTTTGGCAGCCTTCTATTAATATACGTATTTTTATATGTTTTATATATTTGGTTATAACAGTTTCAACTATAATAAAATATGTTATTTTATTAGCTTTCATATGTTAGACATATAAAATATAGTATTTCAATTTTCGTTACTGTTTTGGTATATATATTATATAAAATTGGTGGGTACAAGTTTGATAGGTCAATTTATAATATATATTTTTTTATGATTGTTTTAGAATTTTAGAGTCTACCGTACTATACTTTATTTTATTTTCAACAATTTACATAAGTTATATTTAAATGTAGGTATATATATAAATTTTCTATGGTAGTTTTACAGTATAAGTTATATCAATATTTTATAATTTCAACAGTATATGCTTTCAAAAGTTTATTTCATGTCAGCCTTAAGGTTGTTTGCAGTGACTGATATACGTTGGATTTTTTTTAAGGGATGTGTATTTTGATTTCAAGTATAGTCATATGTATAGTCATATACAAATTGGTAGAGGAAATGTTATATAGTATATATATGGTTATATTAATATAGTCGATCTGCACACCTATGTATATATATTAACCGAGGCATTCATATTTTGTTGCATATTTTATAAACTGTGTCTGCATATGTTGGCTAGTTGTATATAAGCTCACTTATCCTATTTATCTTCCATGATCCAATTCTGATTTGAATTCGTCTATTCCTATTATCAGCTTTGATCATTGAACCGTGTCCATCTAGCTTTGTTTTGGAATTCGGATCTGGATTTCATAACTCACTTCTTTTTCTCTGGCCTCGAAAGGTGAGAAATCACTCACGATTAACATTCTTTTATTTACTAAATTTGATTTCAATTGAGACGACAATTGAAATATGAGGCTGTAGTTATTTAAATTGCTATATATGCTATTATCTGTAACTATTCACTTATGGGATATGACACCATATCCTATTGTTTATATATTTATTTTGATGATATATGCCTGTTATTATTATTATTTACATATCTGATATCACTCTGCAAGTTCTCTGTTAGTATAGAAATCACTATGGGTTGAAATGATACATACCCGAACTGACTTTAGAATAGGAGAAAATCGTTATGGGTTGAGATGATAAACCCAAGCGATTTTTATTTAATTGAATTGGGATTATGGGTTGAAATGCTATCCACCCGTATACATTTAGTGTACGGATTGAAATGATAAATATCTGTAACACTTGAACATATGATAAGAAATATATACGGACATCGTTGGTCCATATATATAAATATTTTGAAATTTAATTCATTGTTTTGGAAAGAAATATATGGTCTTATTAAATGTTAATCCTTTAATTTTTTTTATATATAAAGGGTAATGACATATAGATTTAATAATATTTAATTTAGTCAAAATTTGATTTAATACATATATTATGCTAAATATTTATGTAAATTTTATTCCAAAAGTATTCTGCAATTTACTAAGATTGGGAAATAAATGTGGGTTTATCTAAATGGTATTTAAATAAGGATTTATTCAATTAAATCAATTTGAAATTTTTGAATGGGAAATTTAAGGGTATGATTTTGTAACTGGATTTTTATTTAAGTGATTTAATGAATATTTCACGTTTAAATAAATTAAAGAAAATATTGAGTAAAATGTAATTTAAGGTTACTTAAATGATATTGTATCTAATGAGGGATTATTTTAAGACTAGATAATAATGAGGTTAAATCGAGATCTATATGGAACTATTAAATTGAACATTTAATTAAATATTAAAGCTTTGAACTATATTGGGATTTAAATGGTTTATTTTGAGATTTGGATATGTATTTGAAATCAGTATAGTTGAATTTATTATTTAGAAACTAAATTGATTAAAAAGTTAGTTTGAAACGTTGAATACTTAAAGTTTTGAAATATATTGAACATAAAGGGTATTTTGTGATTTCAAATCCGAATTTAAGATCGATAAAATTGAAGTGGTTATTTTAGAAATTGAGTTGAATTTAAATTAATAAATTGAGATTGAAATAGATTTAAATGGGGTGGTCGGGTTGATGTTAAACGATTTGTTAAGTTGAGGGAATTGAAATTTCTTTACTGTATAAATTATTTAATATATAAAAATACTATTTGGGAAGTATAGAGATATTTGAAGTGAAAATGATATTTGGTTTTGAAGTATAAATTAAGTTGAAAAGACTACGGTGTTATAGTGTATATTTCTATCTTTTAGATAGTTCCATGGACCCTTAGAGGATGGTTATCCCAAACATCCTCTAAGTTAATTATATTTCAGTTGATATTTCACTTGAGTTATATTTATAGATATAAGAATGTTAATCCTGACTCGAGTGTTTTGTGTTTTGCTTTACGCTCGGGTCAGACTGAGAGATACAGCATTTGAGACTCAGCTTCGAAGTTGGAGCTTTGCTTGAATATCCAGCTATCTATCCCTTCAGTCATCCAGTTGATTGGTTCAGAGAAGCCATCTGTTGCATTGGAGACTTCATGGCATTTGAACTATTCGGTTGTATTTTATTTCTAACTCTGAGGTATATAGTAGCTTCATGAACTGCTATTCTTTATCTATTCCGCTGCATTGTATTACTCTGTGTAAGTGATCTATGATTGATTTATTTACTGTATATTTTAAGTTTTGCCAAATTTTATTAACAATTCGGTATTTTGAATTATTCAAGTCGGACATGTACGGTTTTATTGTCGATTTGAATGGTCCAAAATAGCGGGTCGTTACAGAAGTGCTAGAAACCGCAAGCTTATTTCTGATCTTACTGAAAGTGTTCATGGATTTCTGAATCAGTTTTTCTTTGCTCGCTGCCCCCCAGGGTTTTATGCCATCTGGAGAGTAGGAAGTAAGATTACCTGTTTCTATTTTCTCCATTTCCAAACTTTTCCGAGATCCGAATTATCAATTGCTAATCTCATTCTTTGCTCTTTTCAGCACTTCCTCTCCCTTCTAGAGACCCAATCCATAAGCAAGTTTTTGAAAGACTGAGTGTCGTGGCCGTGGAAGAGAGAAGTGTAAAATTTTTGTTGAGGGATGAACTTTTGCATCAGTACGGGCTTTTACACATTTCTCGTTCTACACATCCTCATGAGGTCCCGGACTCCCCGGCTAGAGCATTAGATGCCCCGGTTTCTTCTGACGCACCCATACCAAAAGATCCTGCTCCTGAAACTTCTCTGGTGAAGTGCTCTACTATTGTCGACGTTGCGGGGTCGTCTGACAAATTCACACTTGCCCCAGTTATTGAGGAAGAAGAGCCTCAGGGATCTCCTCAACATTCACAGAAGTCTGGCGAAGAAGCCAGGAAAACAAGCCCTATCTGGCAGAGCGGGGACGACACTTTCGAAGGGTTGAGCGACCTCTTTGCCACCTCACAGGAGATCTTTAAAGACGACCCTATCACTACTAGGGTTTCTTCTTCAGTAGTGGAAGCGACTTCTTCTTTGCAACATGCTCCGTCGACCCAAGAGTTGACGTTAACTACCACCCCCACAACTACTCCGCAATCGAAGAGTGGTTCGTAGTTTGATGCGCGTAGTTTGCACATCACACACACTTAGAATCTTTCGGCATTTTCATACACCTAATTTTTTGTACTTTGATGATTCTACAATTACACTTCTTTTCTCTGAAGACCTTTAAGACTTGTCTCTTTTTTTTATTTCAGATTCTCCGATGGGACGCAGCGGCTCTTACTATGATGACTTTCAGTGCTATGGGAGGCGTAGTCAATATGATTATAGGCGCTACCTCCCTGTTCACAGAGAAACCGATGAGGAGAGAGCCGCCCGAAAGGCTCAGGAGAGGAGGGCTCAAGAAGAGCGTTATGAGAGGAAAGAAAAGGAGGAGCGCTACGATTCTTCCCAGAGAGGTGACGATTCTCACAAGAGAAAGTCGCATGATGATCGGAGAAAAAGCCACATAGTTGAGGACCCAAGCAAGAGTGCCCGGTACGGTGAAAAGCATGCTTCTACAACTCCTGAAAAGGTCACTGCCCCCGTCTCACTTGACATTCCTTATGGCTCTCCTGCACTCAGGAAGACAGACATTCAGACAATAATCAGCAGGCCTAAGTTCCAAGTTGGATCAGGCCCGGCTACTCTGCAAAGCCGGTTCCCGCACTGGTGCCTGAAGGGAGCGCGGTTCGATCTTGACTTGGTCCCTATTGACAAGCCTTCCATGCTGCGAAATCTCGATGCCGTCAGGCTTGATATTGAAAGGATGTCGAACTAGCAAAAGCTTGTTGACGAGCTTCAAAGGGTCAACCGTGCGAATATAGAGGCCATGCTTACTATGGAGAATGATAAGGCCAAATGGCAGAAGGTTCTTGAGCAGCATGATACCGAAATGAGGAGCATTACTACTTACAATGAAGAGCTTGAAGCGAAAGTTGAGGAACTTAAAAAAGAGCTTGTTACTTCTTCTACCACATATACTCAAAAAGAAGAAGTACTTCAAAAGCAAGTTCGCGATGCTCACGCCGCTCAGCGACATGCCGAGGCACAACTTGAAGCTGAGCAGAAAACAGCGGGAAGGTATCATGCTGAGGCTACAGAGTTACGGGAGAAAGTCAACTCTCAGGAGGCGGAAATTAAAATGCTAAAGCTTCAACTCTCCAAAGCTGAAAGAGAGCGTGATGAGGCCGTTGCCGGTAAAATTGCAGCTGAAGAATCTCATGAGGCAACGAAGACCAACATCAGCTCGACACTATTTGACTTCTACCTGCACAGCGTCTTGGGGCGTGGTAGTCTCGCCTTTCTAGGCCCCAAGTATGAAATTACTCTGGATGAAGTGTGGGAGGCCGCACTTGACATGCTTGGCGGTAAAGGTGCTGGCTATGCCGAATCAGCTCTTGAGGAGCATTATTTGGATGACGACACTCGCGCTGCTCTCGCCAAGGGAAAAGAAAAACTTGCAAAATTAAAAGCCGAGATGGCCGAAGGGGTACGTTTAGGAAAAACTACTTCGACTATTCCAGTCCAGCCTTCTCCTTCTACCGAAATCGACATCGTCGGCTCCAGCTCTCATTCTCCATCTCTGGTCAAAGTTACAACTGAGATTACAAGTACACAGGGTGGAGATGAAGGCGAAGAGAGCGCCGAAGCACAGGCTTATGAGGTTGATATCAGGAAGCCGACTTTTCCAGGTAACTCTACTGTTAATCTTGCCCTAGTAGACTGCTCATTTACCTCTTATGAGTTCGATGAGCTTCTCGACTATTTCCTGAACCTCAATGAGCCTTTATCTCCTCTCTTTACTGACTTTAACTTCTTTTCTTCTGTAGAGAAAGCATCGAGCATTGTTCAAACTTCACCTCCTCCAATTATTCCTCCTTCAGTTCTCCAGGTCACTCCTCCGTCCGCCTCTCAACCCGGGTCGCAAGAGGAGCAAATAGAAGCTCTTCATGGCTTAGATGATCCTATTGCTTCTCAAGAACATGGGGGAGAAGGGCTTGGAGAAGGCAATGAGTCTCCGGAGCGAACCACTTCTGATAACATAAAATTATCTGCTCTTGTTACTCCGGGAAGTGAGTCTTCTTCAAGGAGATGGAGGAAGCGTGCCACTTCCAAGAAGAGAAGGAAAGGCATTCTTGTTTTTGAAGAGGAAACGAAAGTTGATCCGGCAGTAACCCTTTCTCCTTCATCCCCGACTCTCCCAAGCCGTCCTGAAAAGCTGCCTATTAGGTCAGGTGAAGGCTCTAAGGGTGGTGGCAAGAAGAAGTAAGGGGTCCTGCTTTGATTTATCTTTACTTTTTTCTTTTTGCATTTACTAGCCGGAGATTGTGCGGGTACCGACCTCCGCTTTTCCTTTTCTTTTTATTTTGAAACCTGTACCTGTACAAAATTTTGACAGTATTGAATAAAATGATTCTTTTTGTTTGTACAAACTTCTGTCTGTATTTAAGAATGCATTTACTATTCATTTTTGTACAAGCTTCTTTATATGATATTGCAGTGAGCTTGTGGTATGTTGTTTGAGCGTAATTTTTACCAATGTAATTATACCACGTTGCCCCTATACCATAAGCTCGTTGCAATATTTTATACTTTGAGGGGACTTGTACTTTTATTTTCTGAAGAATAATTATTCCATACTTGGAGGAATATTATTTCGTTAAAAATAGAGTACAGCTCCCTCCATATGAGTTTTTACGCTTCATCCTTCGAAGATATCACTTTTTCTTTTGTGCCTTCACAAATTTTTACCAAGTGAATTCTTCTATGTGGTAAAGCGGACCTCTGAAGGACACTTTAACTTCTTTTTGAGGAAGAATATTTCCAAGAGTAGAAGAACAAATCTTCCTTTGAAAGCTAAAGTGTGCCTTTGAAGAGGGCTTCCTTTTTTTTTATTGCGCCTCGGTGGAGGGCTTTGATCTTTGCTTTGCATTCCTGACGAAATGCTTCTTTGGAAAGTTGTACCTCTGAGGAGGGCTGTTTTACGTTTCAACACTTGGAAGTTTTATTTCAATCTCGATGAAACGTGTGCCTCCGAAGAGTTGTGCCTCCGAGGAGGGCTTTCCACGTTTCAACACTTGGAAGTTTTATTTCAATCTTGGTGAAACGTGTGCCTCCGAAGAGGTCTTTCTGTTCGATTGTGCCTCTGGGAGGAGGTCTTTTAATTTCTGCCTTTGGGAAGAGGTCTTTTTTGTTTCTGCCTCTGGGAAGAGGTCTTTTTGTTTGGTTGTGCCTCTGGGAAGAGGTCTTTTTTGTTTCTGCCCCTTGGGAGAGGCTTTTATTTTTCCCTGTTCGCTGGGAAGCGGGCCTCCGAAGAGGGCTTTTCACATTTCATCTCACGGGAGTGTATCGACCGATCACGGTGAAATGTGTGCCTCTGAGTAGGGATACTGCCTGGAAGTTTGGAGTTTCTTTCTATCAGTTGGATGGATTCACGGGAGTGTATCGACCGATCAGTCCGCAACTTTGTATCGAGAAAGATCTCTCTTTTTCTGGTTTGGCCCGCTCGAGGTCTTTTAGCATTTCAACTGTGGTGAAATGGGCCTCCGAAGAGGGCTTTTCACGTTTCAACACTTGGAAGTTTTATTTCAATCTAAGTGAAAAGTGTGCCTCTGAGTAGGACTTTTGCCAGGAAGTTTGGAGTATCTTTCTCTCGGTTGGACGGATTCACGGGAGTGTATCGACCGATCATTCCGCATCTTTGTATCGAGAAAGATCTCACTTTTTCTGGCTAGGCCCGCTCGAGGTCTTTATCCTCCGAAGAGTTGTGCCTCCGAAGAGGGCTTGTGCCTCCGAAGAGGTCTTTTGCTGTTTGATGCTTGCTCGCCCTTGTCTCTTTGTCATCTATTCATGTTGGCGATCCCCGTTGTCTTTTGCAAGTGTCATCCCTTTTTAGTTGCCAATAATTTCCCTTATCCAAAGAAATATACTTCATAGTTAAGCGAGTTGGTGGTGGTAGACACAGGCTATTTAACTGGTTGTTTGTTTGTTCAAACATTAGCAGTTAGTAGAAATGGTCCACTTCCATCCACATTGCTAACTTTTGTTCGAAGCACTTCTTTTGTAGGATTTGAGTGTGGAAATTTTGAATGGCTTAGTGTTTGCTTGCTGAGTGATGTCGGAGATCGCTTGGTCTTGCGATGGGTAAGCTTTGCTTTTATGGCCTGCATTATTAAATCGACATTTTAGTGACACACTTAACGTATTTTATATGTCGAAATAAAACAAAGCAGTTTATAATAGTAGAGAACACAAGATTTATAGTGGTTCGGCCAAAAGTTGGGCCTACATCCACTTTATAGCTTTTCATTATTCACTTGCTTTACAATTGCTTTCAATACAAAAATCATATATTCATAATTCTTTTACAACATTTCAGCAAAGCTTTCAAGTAAAATAGGGACGCAAATGATTGATGTTCCAAGCTCTTGGGATTGGTTCTCCTTCGACAGTTGTGAGTTTGAATGTGCCATCAAGGAGTTTCGCGCCTATAACATATGGCCCTTCCCAGTTTGGCCCAAACACACTTATGGCTGTCATAATTCTCTTCAGGACTAATTCCCCAACTTCAAAGCTGCGCTGACGAACTTTGGAATTGAAGTGCCTGGCTATTTTTTGCTGGTGAGCTGCAATTCTAAGTCTAGCCTCTTCTCTTCTTTCACCGAGGAGGTCAAGTGCTTCCAATTGCAATTTTTCATTCTCATTTTGATCAAAATGGATCCTTCTGTGTGAAGGGACTTCAGTTTCCACTGGAATCATCGCTTCTGATCCGTATGCCAATGAAAATGGAGTATGCACAGTCGTAGTTTTGTGGGTGGTTCTGTATGCCCATAGTGCAAGTGGTAACTTATCGACCCAACCACCTTTTTCTTTTTCCAGTTGCTTTTTGATGGTCGATTTGATGATTTTTTTTACTGCTTCCACTTGCCCGTTTGCCTGCGGATGAGCCACTGCTGAGAAGCTTTTTCGAATCTTGAATCGTTTGTAGAAATCTTGGAACTCCTCACTTTCAAACTGAGTAACATTGTCTGTGATTATCTTCTGAGGCACACCATTCCTGCAAATGATATTTTTAGTCACAAAACTTATCATTTTCTTAGAGGTAATAGTAGCCAATGGTTCGGCTTCAGCCCATTTAGTGAAGTAATCACAGCAACGATAGCATATTTAATCCCCGATTTGGCAGTCGGCAAAGGCCTAATGAGATCTATTCCCTAGATAGCAAATGGCCATGGACTGACCATTTGTGTTAGCTCAGTGGAAGGTGCTCTAGGAATTTTAGCGAATCTCTGACATTTACTACACTTTCAGGAATAGTCAGCAGCATCCTGATTAATTTTCGGCCAAAAGTATCCATAACGGAGGATTTTTTTTTGCTAAAGTTTGACCACCTTTATGATCCCCACATTCCCCTCCGTATACTTCAGTTAGAATTGTCTTAGCTTCTTCCTTTGTCACACATCGGAGTAATGGCATTGAAAATCCTCGTCTGTACAAATGACCATCTTGAACTATATATCTGGAGGCTTTCCTTATCAGCTTCTGTCGTTCTTTTGGACTTTCTGGCAAAGAACCATTGAGTAGGTATTCAAGTATCGGAGTCATCCACGATTCTTGTTCTTGGGATACACTCATAATCCAATCAACATCCATTTCATCTGTGCTTGGAGCTGACAAGACTTCGACGGGAACTAATCCCAATAGTTGAGCTTCACCAGTACTCAAATACTTTGCGAGAGAATCCACCTTCACGTTCTCTTCACGGGGTATATGGTTTATTGAATAACGGTCAAAATCTTGAAGGAGCTCCCAGGCTTTTGATAAATAGACGGTAAGATTCCCTCCTTTAGCTTGAAATTCCTTCCTGACTTGGCAAACAATAAGTTGAGAATCACTAAAGATCTGTAATGCCTTGATGTTTAGTTCTTTAGCGGTCCTTAAACCAGCGTTGAGAGCTTCATATTCAGTTTCATTGTTTGTCGAAGGGAATTCTAGTCTCAGCGCATAACATAGCGATCGACCCTCTGGGGTTTCAAGGACAACCCCTGCTCCGGAACAGTAATCATTCCTTGTGCCACCGACATACAATTTCCATTGTATTAGGACGCTATCAGTGACTTCTTTCTCACTATCACCCTTATCCGTACGTTCTGCGATAAAATATGCCAAAGCTTGTCCATTAATTGCTTTTCGGGGATGGTAAGTGATGTCATATTGGCTGAGTTCAATATTCCATTTCAAAAGACGGCCCGAAGTCTCAGGACGGAATAGGACTTGCTTTAGAGGTTGATCAGTGAGGACTTTGATGGGATGAGCTTGGAAATACGGCCTCAATTTTCTTGATGCGATCAACAGACAATAGGCGAGCTTTTCTAATCTTGAATAGTTCATCTCTGCCCCAGTGAATCTTTTGCTGATATAATAGACTGGGCGTTGAATCCTTGCGTCTTCCCGTACCAACACTGCACTGAGAGTATGAGACGAAATTGCCAAATATACGAAGAGATCTTCACCACTGTCAGGCTTTGAAAGTATCGAAGGCATTTCCATATGACGAACCAACTCATCAAATGCTTTCTGACATTCAGGAGTCCATTCAAAGTTTTTCCTTCCTTTCTTCAAAGCATCAATAAATGGAATGCATTTGTCAGTAGCTTTGGAAATGAACCGACTCAAAGCAGCAACCTTTCCATTGAGACTTTGCAATTCCTTCTTCGTTCTAGGAGCCTTAACCTCTCTCACGGCAGTGATCTGAGATGGATTGGCTTCAATGCCCCTAGCGCTCACAATGAAACCCAAAAACTTTCCAGACTCCACTCCAAATGAACATTTCAGGGGATTAAGCTTCATTCTGTACTTGCGGAGTACTGCAAACATCTCTGTCAAGTGATCCATATGGTCCACTGCTTTCTTAGACTTTACTAGCATATCATCAACATAAACTTCCATTGTCTTGCCAATCCGTGGTTTAAACATGGCATTAACAAGCCTTTGGTAAGTTGCCCCTGCATTCTTGAGTCCGAAAGGCATGACCTTGTAGCAATAGAGTCCAACATCTGTGATGAAACTAGTATCCTCTTGATCTGGCTCATGCATCATAATCTAGTTATATCCGGAGTATGCATCCCTAAAAGATAACAATTCGTGTCCTGCCATCCCATCCACCAACTGATCGATCCTGGGCAGCGGGAAACAGTCTTTGGGGCAGGCTTTGTTCAGATTTGAAAAATCAATGCATACTCTCAACTTTCCATTAGCCTTTTTCACCAACACTGGATTTGATACCCAATTTGGATAAGTAGATTCTCCGATGAAACCGTTCTCCATGAGCCGATCCACTTCGTCTTTTAACGTTGCCGTTCTCTCAGGACCCTGAGTCCTTCTCTTCTGTTTCACAGGTTTAAACTTTGGATCAATGTTCAGAGTATGTACTGCAATCTCTGGGGATATTCCGCACATGTCAGCATGAGTCCAAGCGAATACGTCCAAATTAGCCTTCAAAAATGAAATCAGAACGTTCTGGATAGTTGTGTTGAGCTGCGAACCCACATTAAGCACTTTGTTTGGGTCCTTTGGGTCAATGGGCACCGGCACTGTTACCTCTGCCTGTACTACCCTATTCTCCCCTGCACTGGCTTTCCTTGGATCCATCTTTCTTCGTGCACCACTACATTCGCCGGTGCAGGGTCCACCCTGTAATTGCTACAAGGTTGGTTCTTTAATGCGGACTGGAGCCGCCGCACCTTTTCCCATTTCTCTTTTCCTTGATTTTCGCAACTCTACAAAGTAACATTCTTGCCCCACATATTGGTCTCCCTTAATCACACCAACTCCATTATCTGTGGGGAATTTTAGAGTCAGACACCATGGGGCAAGAACAGCTTTGAACGCAACAAGAGTCGGTCGGCCTAAAAGGCATTGTAGGCAGAGAATTCTTCAACAACTATAAAGGTTTGCTTTCGAGCCACCTTCCTCAGTCCCTTTCCAAGTTCTACAAACAAATCTATGGTCCCAATCGGCTGTTTGGGTTCTCCAGCAAACCCAGCAATCTTAAGTGATGAAGCTTGAACATCAGCCATTGGAATTTTCATTTGATCGAAGGTCTTCTTGAAGAGGATGTTACACGAAGCTCCACAATCAACTAGAACTCTTCTCACAGTTGCCGGCCCAATACCAACGGATATGACCAAAGGATCTGTGGTCGGAGCTTCGATACCTAAAGAATCCCTGACACTGAACACAATATCATCTGTGGAAGTCTTTCATTGCTTTAAAGGCGCACCATTCTCTAAAACAAAAACATTCTCTTCAGCTGGTAAATGCCTCAAGGCCCGGGCATACCTTTCCATCTCGCCCCAGCTTTTGCCTGCTGGGTGAGGTCCCCCAGTTATTATATTGATAACAGGCCTTTCCGATTCATGTTCCACGGCCTTCTTACTTGAGGCAGGACGGTGAGCGGGAACTTCTTGTCCCTGAGTTGACGAAGCTGAGGCATTTCTGTTCCTTTTCACATATTGCTGGAGTTTGTTTTCCTTCAAGAGTTGTTCAATTACCTCTTTCAACTGACGGCATTCGTTGGTGTCATGGCCGGGCGGGTTGTGGAACCGACAGAACCTTCCACTTTTTTCCATCTTAATCGCAACTCTCATTTTCGGTGGTGCCGGATAATTGACATCATCCTTGGTCGCAAAGAAGATGTTTTCAGGGGTATCGGTCAAGGGTGTGAAATTGAAAGAACGGCCTTTCTTAGCGTCTCCCTGTTTCTTCCCACCATCGTTTCCCCTTTTCTGAGTGTTAGGTTCTTTCTTATTCGAAGTAGCACCATTGTTCCCGGCTTCTGTTGAAACCACATTAGCCGATGTTTGGAGGCTCTCCAAGCGCATGAATTCATCCGCTTTCTTGTAGAATTTGTCGAGCGAGTTTGGTTCTTTCATTTTCAACCATTTTCCAAATTCGCTTGACTTGTCAATCGCCCTCATCAAGTAGGTTAGGACCATGCGTGGCTCAGCATTATCTACCTCGGCCAATGCTTTGTTAAAACGATTCAAAAATGACCTGATGGATTCTCCGGATTTTTCTCTAGACTTGACAGTGACATTATATCCTTTGCTTTAGAAGCATACAATCGAAATTGCTCCTTTAATTTCCTAGCCAAATCGGAGAATTGATCAATGGACCTGACTGGCAGCTTTGTAAACCACAATAGAGCCACACCTTCGAGATATACCGGGAAATATCGACATTTAATTTCATCTGACGCCCTTGCACCAGTCATATGCCAGTCGTACTTATACAAAAACTCGTTAGGATCACTCGTCCCCTTGTAAGCCGGAATAGTAGGGGGAATGAATTTCCTTGGGAACTCTGCCTTCAAGATCTTTTCAGTAAATGGAGTCTTGCTTGGAGCAAAACCCCACTCTTTCTCGTCTTCATCTCTTCGCATACTTTCTTTCATGATTTGACAAACCATACCCGAAAAATACTCTTCATCATTTAGAGGCTCTGGAGGGCACACATCAGCCACCCTCTCTGAAGTCTGCCTTGACAGTCGTTCACGGAGGATCGTGTAACGACCCAGAATTTTGAACAATTTAATTTGAAAATATTTAATTAATTTTAAATGTTTGAATGATGGTTTGGATTGAATTTTCAATATAACTTTGAATTTGGCGATTAAATTATAGAATTTAATCTATTGAAAGTTGAATAAAAATTTGAATCTTCAATTTTAAGCTGATTTAAAATATTTTAAAGGCTTGTAAAATTCATATTGATAATACTGAAGATAATAGAAGCTTCAGAATTTAATTTGAAAGTGAATTGTTCAATTTTGAAAATATATCGTTTGAATCGATATTTAAAATAGCCGTCCGAGGCACAGTCTCGGATTTCGACGAAACGAGTTTCATTGGGTCCGTAATATTTAATTATTGTCGGATTTCAAATTTCGTATTTTTCTAAGTTGATATGTGAGCACACGTTAAGTAAACGCATTGAATTTTTATCGAGATTCAATTTAAATTTAAATTTAAATTGGTCAAACACAACACGTTCTCCCTTAAAACACGCAGAAAATCATGCCTAAAATCACGATACCATATCGTGTAGACCATGCTTCGTTCGATTTTAAGTATCTCCTCCCTCCCTTCTTTTATCCGTTCAAAACTAAAAATTGAATCTCAGTGATAAAATCATGGCCGCGTCCCTTTTCCTTAATTTTGAAATCGCCCCCCTCCAAATCCATTCAAACGAAAAAAATAAATAATGTCCGCCCTCTTTTCAATCGATTCAGCAAACGAAAAAGAAAAAAAATAATATAAATGGCCGAAGCCCTAAATTGAATCAACGAAGGCATCGCGAGCGTGGAGGGGGAGGAGCTCGAGTGAGGCGCGAAGCTTGGAGTTTGGGTGTTCGCGATGGATTTGGGCGCGCGCGCGAGATGATGGGGGGCGGCGACAGCAAGCGGCACTTGCAATTGGAGGTCGCGCTCGCGTTAGGGCGCAGCGGCGGCGAGGTGGACCTGGGATAGTGGCGAAGTCGCGATGGGGGATTCGCGATGCTGATGGAGGCGACCGCGTGGTGGCGCGCGCGTAAGCCGAGGGCAAGGCTGCGATGGGACGTAGCGTGCTCGATTTGGAAGCAGTGATGCTCGCAAGTCGACTGTGTGGTGGTGTTCGAGATCGAGTTACGTTGGGCGAGGCCGGAGTTCACAGTGATGGGTAAGGCAGTAAGTATTTTCCTTTAAATCTATTTATATATATATATATATATATATATATATATATATATATATATGTAAATTGCAATTGTATAAACAGTAAAACAGAAAATATTACAGTAAGGTATGTTAACAACTTATTTCCAAATTTAAAACTAATTTAAATTATATAAATATAGGTTAAAAAATATTAACAGTGAAATTTATTTCCGTTTTATAATAAAATACTAATATGGTTTAGCTGTAGGGTTTGTGAAAAGAAAAATAAAATAAAATATTTTTAGAATTGATTTGTATAAATGGTTCATTTAATTATTGTGATTTAAAAATAATTTAATAAAGGGAAACTTAGTTTTAAAAATAAATTGAAATTAAATGAAATTATTAAAGGAGAAGTAAATTTAAATAAGTCGGTGACAGTTTACAAATTGGTTTAAATTAACTTATTAAATTTTTAGTGGTTAAAAATAATTTATTTAAAGAGAATTTAGTTTAAAATTTAAATTTTTAGTTAATCAAAATTTATTAAAAAAAGGGGAATTTAATCATTAGTTAGATAAATTTAATTATTTAAAAGAAATTGAATTATAGATATTAATTTAAGGTGAAATGATTAGTTAAGTTGTTATAAACAATAGTTTACGATAATTAATTTGTTTATCTATTATAGTTACTAAAGAGAAATTTTTAGTTAAAAATCGAATTTATAATCGATTAAGTTATTAAAAGAGAGTTTGGTTAATCAAATTTAATTTTTAGTTAAAATAAATTTATTAAAGAAGAAACTGATTTAAATCAAACTATCAGTTAATTTAACTATTAAAATGAAATCACCAATGAATCGAAATTATCAAATAAAAATTTATTATTCGATCTGTTCGAATATTAATAAATTGTGTAAATATTTATACAAGGTATAAATCAAGAAAATCGAGTCAAGATGGGAAATGGATGGCAAAATAAAAGCTAAGGTGAGAGCTTCTCACTCAAAAATTTAAAGTTGAATTTGCAGTTATTTATTGATTGTTGTTTGGTTGTGATATTAGATATAGTAGGATATATCTATATATATAGCAATATATATATATTGGCATATGTATATATTGCAGTTGATTGATTTCCCGCATTGTATAGCGGATGAGACCCTATTGCGCCGCCTATTAAGCGGATATTATTTTATAAATCCCATATACCGCGATATTCCACCTCGAAGTGGAATGGGTATTGTGCTAATGTCTGTGGATGCAGGGAAACTGGTTGGAGGGATCCAACTGGATTCCTCACAAATGTTTATTTGATTTTAGATATTGTGATATTTGATTGTATCATATCGATATATGATATTGGAAAGTCGTGATTGACTATTTGATGTGTTGCATCATCGAATCCAATTTTGATGTTTAAAAATAACGATTTTGATTTTAAGAGATTTCTAAAGTGATTTTGAAAGTATACGTTTATAAAATATTTTTGGAATTAATTCATCTTAAATAAATAAACGTTATAATTTTAATATTATAAAAATTATGATTTTTGAGAAATACAGTTAAAAGTTGATTTTTGAAAATATGAGATTAATGATTTTATAAAATAGTTTAAACTTGAATTTCTGAATTTAGTATAAAAAGTTTAAAAGTATGATTTATGAAGTTTGATTATTTTATAAATCAAAATGATGAATTATAAAGGAGTTAAAGACGTTTTAAAAGAATAATATAAAATTAATCCATATAAAAAATTTATAAATTGATATTTATAAATTAAAAATATTAGAATTGTAAAACGAGCTTTTATAAGAATTAATTGTGAATGAATTTCGTAAATGAATGAAATCTATAGGATTATAACGGTGAAGTTATAAATGGAATTTTATAAATAAAATTTACAAAGTTATTTAGGGAATAGATTTGGATAAATAAATGAATCTTATAAGTTATAAGATTTATAATTATGAAGTTTAAAGGAATGATTTTTCAAACAAATAAATTATAAGCATTTAACTTATAATATGGACTTTCGGTATATAATTGAGTTATAAATCGAATAGATTAATAAAAGAAATTTATAAGAGGAAGTGTTATAAAATAAATAGAAATGGAATTTATAAACATTATTTTATAAATCCGCAACGACTTATTTTGATAAGTAAAATTGTTGTAATTTATTTATGGAGTTATATTCACGTTTTAGACAGTGAATAATCCTTTAAAATAAAAGGAATAGAAATGATGAAACTGGTTAACAAGTATATTCACGTTTTTGAATAGTGAATAATATGTTAAAGAAATGTTTTGAATGTGACGTTTTAAATAGAATTAAAACGATCTAACGACGTTTTGAATGTGTTAAGATTCGAAACCATAGATTTCAACATTTATTGTTGAAATAGACGTTTTCGAGAAATAGAAGGAAATGGTAGACTATAACACTGTTGTTATAGTAAATGATTTTCGAAAGGAAATGTTTTGTATAGTATTGGGATTTATATATCTATTTTAATTTCGAATCCCTATACTAGTGATTTTGGGTTGTCGTAACAATGTTTTACGCAACATTCGTTTTGACCCAAATAAATATGTTTAAGAGAATGATTTCCTTAAAGATGAAATATATACCTAATTCCGATTAGAGTATATTGAATATTTTCCAAGTGAAGAAAATAAAAAGACTTGTGAATTACTTATAAATAAGTATGGAAATGTTTTTCCATTGTGAAGTGAAAAGTTTAGAGAATTTATCTTTTTGAAGATAAACTGAAAATGAATAATTGAAAACATATATTCATAGTTATTTTGAAAATATAAATTCAATATGGAATTTATAAATGAAACTTGGAATTCGTTTAAAAATAAATATTGATTTATTTTTGAAGTATTGAGATTATATATCTTGTAAAGATATTTTTGAAAAATAAATAATTTGGAAAATTATTTGGAATCTGGTGATGTTGTGCATATCCATTGATAGTTCAATAACCAACTATCAATATTTACCTTTAAATAGGTATTTGTTGTGATTTGCTTGAAATTGAATGCCACATTTATTTTTTTAAAATAAGCGCTCACTATTCGGGTTAACCGGGAAAGGACTTTGGGGTCGTATAACCCATTCCGAATATGTGATACGTCGTTATGAATTGCATTTGAAGACCGGTGTTGAAGATCGGATATTTTCAAAAACGAAAGGGTTTCTTGTTGATTGTCTCTGCACTGGCTGATCCTCGGTATAGAGATCTCCATATGTGATGGGAAATCCGGACGTGATTAGAGATTATCCGGATTGCAAGGACTTCTTTGTAAGTGCCTTCGGTTCTGTTCGATCCCGGAACAGACTTGTATGGATAGTATGCCTGACATTACAAATTGAGATATAAAGCTGATTTCTTTCAAATATATTTCTGTTGGTGGCGGAGAATTTATTCTCTTAGCTTAACACCCTTCTCTGAGACGTACGAGCTCAGAGGTTATATAGTTGAAGGTTATTAGTGATATATTCTCAATTTGGTAATGTGACATGCTGAGTGTTGCTGTGAAATGATCATTGTTGTTGATTATTTGTGATAGGATCATTTGTTTGATCGTTTATCTTTGTGATCATTTCTATGATCATTTTTTGACCCAAAGCATGACTTTGTATAAAGCGTGGCTTTGTGGACGAGACTTCGTCGAGCCTCACACCCCGCAATGGTCAAAACAGGAAAGATGCAGCAAGGTTATGAGGGGTAGCTCCCTTTAGGGTATGTGCATTTCCTTCTGGAAAAGGGTGGTATCATGGTATGGAGCCCAGATACTTACTCATGTTGAAACACTTTATTTGATTGTGTGATGTTGATTATGAGCGCTCGGTTAAAGGTCCCAAAGGACCGGGGGATGGCATACTCGTGTCAGTTGTTACCCAGTTAGGCGTAACCCGGCCTTGTGTTGGCAGAGATCCGGTTAGGTTCTCGGGACGTCCTTCCAGAGGCGTTTCCATGTGGCAATGGGAAGTTCCTTGGCCTGACCATTCGTTGGAAATCCAAAGAAACAATACGAGACTTGTACGGTTTTAGTTGTAGGACCTGCCATCTAATATGGTAGCTATAGTAGGCATAATATAATGGTACCTATGCTGGCTAAGATTTATATTCTACTTTCGAAATATTTTCTACACTATGCACTAATAATAATATCAAATGTTTTTTTTAATACGTATCAAGCATCTTTGACTAACATAAGAAGAAATCTCCTCCAAGTCTGCGTTTGCATTGTGTGTGTGGCGGGAGGTCTTATGGTAGTCTCATTTTTAAAAGCATTGCGAATTGACTTTAAAAATATTCCTCTATTTTGATTTTTAAAGATAAATAAACTGTTTTTGAGTTCTCACACCAGTCACATGACTGACTCGGAGTTTATTGTTTTCCTTCCTAAACTCTGGGTGCCCACCAATTTCCACACGGGCAGTCAAGAGTTAAGGTTTATCAGGATATTCTGGAATTCAGGAATTGCTGGAGGCAAGATGGATGGCATTGGCGTATTACTAGTATATATTATTTCTTTTTCCGCTGTATGTTTGTTGTTGTACACTCTGATGTAATGTAATGTAATAACTGATATAGTTCTTTGTTTAAAGATTATTCATTTATCTATTATATGTTGTTCCGCTGCGAATTGTGAGATTCTGATGTTGTTCTTTTCTTTCCATCCCGTTCTATTTTCTATCTTTTTCTCTTTTCTTCTGTCTCTTTCTTTTTCTTAAACCCTCAGTGTTCGGTTTTCCGGCATCCGACTGATTGGCATTCGATACAGTGGACGTATTGATGTCGATATTCGAGAGTCGAAGAAACGGGTCCTGACAATGTGGTATCAGAGCTTATGGTTAAGCGACAACCATGGCTCTGTTGGGTGTTACTCATTAGAGCTAGAGTTAGCAGTACTCTAGAATGAGTTTGAGTGTAATAATAGATATGAGCGCGTATTTGTTAGTGAATATAAAATTGTTTTTGAATCGGGTAAATAAGATAATTTTGCCCAAAACTATTTTTTTGATAGAGAAGAAATGATTTTCTATGAATTGTTATAGTATATGGTTGCATGATTGTTAGGAAGTAATTATATTAAATCATTATCAATAGTATATGGAATTAAGTAAGAAATAAATTGTATAACCAAAGATTGGAGATAAATTCATTTAACAAATGAAATTTATAAATATGAAAAAAAAAATATAAGGAAAAGAATTCATATACAATTGGGATTGTAAAATAAATTGTAAGTAAATGAATTGGAATTTGAATTGGTTAAATTAAAGTTTAGTTGTGAGCTAAATTTGAAGATAAATTTGAATTTGTATATAAATTCCAGTAAGTAAAAGAAATAAATTGAAATTCTCTTTGTTAGTAATTAAGTAAATTCGAGGTGAATTGAATATGAAAATTGAAAATGAATAAGTGAATGTACTAATTGAAATGAATTAGTGAATGAAACTAATTTAAAGTAGTAATATGAATTAGTAAATAAAAGTTAATCGATAGAATTCAATATTTAGAATTGAGAATTGAATTCGAATGAAATTTAAATTGTGAATTGAATTGAAATAGAATTGAAATTGTGAATTGAATTGAAATGTAAAATTGAATGAAAATAAATGTGTGACTTCAATAGTGAAGTAAAAATGTAAAAGAAGCATATATTGGAAATTTTGTAATGGAATTGGCAAAATAATTTGAATGTTGGAATTGGATATTATGACTAGCAGGATATACAGGTGTATTAAAAAGAAATGGAATTGGGATTTTGATTTTAAAGATAAAATTGAATTGCTCGACAAAAAAGGTACGTATTTCAATTTCAGTATGAAATTTGATGATTTTCTTCTCCAGCCACTTGGCTTTCTCTTTTCTTTTTGATTCTGAGGGGCCGTGGTGCCATTTTGTAGTCGTACCGAGCTAGCCGCGCAAAGGAGACGCCGGCGAATTTTTTCGAAAATTTAGGGTGTTAGAAAAATTTTGAGAAATTTTGAAATTTTAAAATTTGAATTTAAATTTGAGTTTGAATTGTTAGGAAACAATGTTGTTTGGAACCTATAATTGAAGTTGGAAAGCTAGTTGAAATGATAGTGAATCTCTAGTAAAAAGATTTGTTTTAGAAAGTTGATAAAACTATTTGGATTGTGAAAAATGACAGACGGGATAAGGGCATTCTTCTTAACTTGTAATTTCGGGACGAAATTCTTTTAATGGGGAAAGATTGTAACGACCTAGAATTTTGAACAATTTAATTTGAAAATATTTAATTAATTTTAAATATTTGAATGATGGTTTGGATTGAATTTTCAATATAACTTTGAATTTGGCGATTAAATTATAGAATTATTCTATTGAAAGTTGAATAAAAATTTGAATCTTCAATTTTAAGCTGATTTAAAATATTTTAAAGGCTTGTAAAATTCATATTGATAATACTGAAGGTAATATAAGCTTCAGAATTTAATTCGAAAGTGAATTGTTCAGTTTTGAAAATATATCATTTGAATCGATATTTAAAATAGCCGTCCGAGGCACAGTCTCGGATTTCGACGAAACCAGTTTCATTGGGTCCGTAATATTTAATTATTGTCGGATTTCAAATTTCGTATTTTTCTGAGTTGATATGTGAGCACACGTTAAGTAAACGCATTGAATTTTTATCGAGATTCAATTTAAATTTAAATTTAAATTGGTCAAACACAACACGTTCTCCCTTAAAACACGCAGAAAATCACGCCAAAAATCACGATACCATATCGTGTAAACCATGCTTCGTTCGATTTTAAGTATCTCCTCCCTCCCTTCTTTTATCTGTTCAAAACGAAAAATTGAATCTCAGTGATAAAATCATGGCCGCGTCCCTTTTCCTTAATTTTGAAATCGCCCCCCTCCAAATCCATTCAAACGGAAAAAAAAAATAATGTCCGCCCTCTTTTCAATCGATTCAGCAAATGAAAAAGAAAATAAATAATATAAATGGCCGAAGCCCTAAATTGAATCAACGAAGGCATCGCGAGCGTGGAGGGGGAGGAGCTCGAGTGAGGCGCGACGCTTGGAGTTTGGGTGTTCGCGATGGATTTGGGCGCGCACGCGAGATGATGGGGGGCGGCGACAGCAAGCGGCACTTGCAATTGGAGGTCGCGCTCGCGTTAGGGCACAGCGGCGGCGAGATGGACCTGGGATAGTGGCGAAGTCGCGATGGGGGATTCGCGATGCTGATGGAGGCGACCGCGTGGTGGCGCGCGCGTAGGCCGAGGGGAAGGCTGCGATGGGACGTAGCGTGCTCGATTTGGAAGCAGTGATGCTCGCAAGTCGACTGTGTGGTGGTGTTCGAGATCGAGTTGCGTTGGGCGAGGCCTGAGTTCACAGTGATGGGTAAGGCAGTAAGTATTTTCCTTTAAATCTATTTATATATATATATATGTATGTATGTAAATTGAAATTGTATAGACAGTAAAACAGAAAATATTACAGTAAGGTATGTTAACAACTTATTTCCAAATTTAATACTAATTTAAATTATATAAATATAGGTTAGAAAAATATTAACAGTGAAATTTATTTCCGTTTTATAATAAAATACTATTATGGTTTAGCTGTAGGGTTTGTGAAAAGAAAAATAAAATAAAATATTTTAAGAATTGATTTTTATAAATGGTTCATTTAATTATTGTGATTTAAAAATAATTTAATAAAGGGAAACTTAGTTTTAAAAATAAATTGAAATTAAATGAAATTATTAAAGGAGAAGTAAATTTAAATAAGTCGGTGAGAGTTTACAAATTGGTTTAAATTAACTCATTAAATTTTTAGTGGTTAAAAATAATTTATTTAAAAAGAATTTAGTTTAAAATTTAAATTTTTAGTTAATCAAATTTATTAAAAAAACGGGGGAATTTAATCGTTAGTTAGATAAATTTAATTATTTAAAAGAAATTGATTTAAAGATATTAATTTAAAGTGAAATGATTAGTTAAGTTGTTATAAACAATAGTTTACGATAATTAATTTGTTTATCTATTATAGTTACTAAAGAGAAATTTTTAGTTAAAAATCGAATTTATAATCGGTTAAGTTATTAAAAGAGAGTTTGGTTAATTAAATTTAATTTTTAGTTAAAATAAGTTTATTAAAGAAGAAACTGATTTAAATAAAACTATCAATTAATTTAACTATTAAAATGAAATCACCAATGAATCGAAATTATCAAATGAAAATTTATTATCCGATCTGTTCGAATATTAATAAATTGTGTAAATATTTATACAAGGTATAAATCAAGAAAATCGAGTCAAGATGGGAAATGGATGGCAAAATAAAAGCTAAGGTGAGAGCTTCTCACTCAGAAATTTAAAGTTGAATTTGCAGTTATTTATTGATTGTTGTTTGGTTGTGATATTAGATATAGTAGGATATATCTATATATATAGCAATATATATATATATATATATATATATATATATTGGCATATGTATATATTGCAGTTGATTGATTTCCCGCATTGTATAGCGGATGAGACCCTATTGCGCCGCCTATTAAGCGGATATTATTTTATAAATCCCATATACCGCGATATTCCACCTCGAAGTAGAATGGGTATTGTGCTAATGTCTGTGGATGCAGGGAAACAGGTTGGAGGGATCCAACTGGATTCCTCACAAATATTTATTTGATTTTAGATATTGTGATATTTGATTGTTTATCATATCGATATATGATATTGGAAAGTCGTGATTGACTATTTCATGTGTTGCATCATCGAATCCAATTTTGAAGTTTAAAAATAACGATTTTGATTTTAAGAGATTTCTAAAGTGATTTTGAAAGCATACGTTTATAAAATATTTTTGGAATTAATTCATCTTAAATAAATAAACGTTATAATTTTAATATTATAAAAATTATGATTCTTAAAAAATACAGTTAAAAGTTGATTTTTGAAAATATGGGATTAATGATTTTACAAAATAGTTTAAACTTGGATTTCTGAATTTATTATAAAAAGTTTAAAAATAGGATTTATGAAGTTTGATTAGTTTATAAATCAAAATGATGAATTATAAAGGAGTTAAAGACGTTTTAAAAGAATAATATAAAATTGATCCACATAAAAGATTTATAAATTGATATTTATAAATTAAAAATATTAGAATTGTAAAACGAGCTTTTATAAGAATTAATTGTGAATGAATTTCGTAAATGAACGAAATCTATAGGATTATAACGGTGAAGTTATAAATGGAATTTTATAAATAAAATTTATAAAGTTATTTAGGGAATAGATTTGGATAAATAAATGAATCTTATAAGTTATAAGATTTATAATTATGAAGTTTAAAGGAACGATTTTGCAAACAAATAAATTATAAGCATTTAACTTATAATATGGACTTTCGGTATATAATTGAGTTATAAATCGCATAGATTAATAAAAGAAATTTATAAGAGGAAGTGTTATAAAATAAATAGAAATGGAATTTATAAACATTATTTTATAAATCCGCAACGACTTATTTTGATAAGTAAAATTGTTGTAATTTATTTATGGAGTTATATTCACGTTTTAGACAGTGAATAATCCTTTAAAATAAAAGGAATAGAAATGATGAAATTGGTTAACAAGTATATTCACGTTTTTGAATAGTGAATAATATGTTAAAGAAATGTTTTAAATGTGACGTTTTAAATAGAATTAAAACGATCTAACGACGTTTTAAATGTGTTAAGATTCGAAACCATAGATTTCAACATTTATTGTTGAAATAGACATTTTCGAGAAATAGAAGGAAATGGTAGACTATAACACTGTTGTTATAGTAAATGATTTTCGAAAGGAAATGTTTTGTATAGTATTGGGATTTATATATCTATTTTAATTTCGAATCCCTATACTATTGATTTTGGGTTGTCGTAACAATGTTTTATGCAACATTCGTTTTGACCCAAATAAATATGTTTAAGAGAATGATTTCCTTAAAGAATGAAATATATACTTAATTTCGATTAGAGTATATTGAATATTTTCCAAGTGAAGAAAATAAAAAGACTTGTGAATTACTTATAAATAAGTATGGAAATGTTTTTCCAATGTGAAGTGAAAAGTTTAGAGAATTTATCTTTTTGAAGATAAATTGAAAATGAATAATTGAAAACGTATATTCATAGCTATTTTGGAAATATAAATTCAATATGGAATTTATAAATGAAACTTGGAATTCGTTTAAAAATAAATATTGATTTATTTTTGAAGTATTGAGATTATATATCTTGTAAAGATATTTTTGGAAAATAAATAATTTGGAAAATTATTTGGAATCTGGTGATGTTGTGCATATCCATTGATAGTTCAATAACCGACTATCAATATTTACCTTTAAATAGTTATTTGTTGTGATTTGCTTGAAATTGAATGCCACACTTATTTTTTTAAAATAAGCGCTTACTATTCGGGTTAACCAGGAAAGGACCTTGGGGTCGTATAACCCATTCCGAATATGTGATAGGTCGTTATGAATTGCATTTGAAGACCGGTGTTGAAGACCGAATATTTTCAAAAACGAAAGGGTTTCTTGTTGATTGTCTCTACACTGGCTGATCCCCGGTATAGAGATCTCCATATGTGATGGGAAATCTGGACGTGATTAGAGATTATCCGGATTGCAAGGACTTCTTTGTAAGTGCCTTCGGTTCTGTTCGATCCCGGAACAAACTTGTATGGATAGTATGCCTGACATTACAAATTGAGATATAAAGCTGATTTCTTTCAAATATATTTCTGTTGGTGGCGGAGAATTTATTCTCTTAGCTTAACACCCTTCTCTGAGACGTACGAGCTCAGAGGTTATATAGTTGAAGGTTATTAGTGATATATTCCCAATTTGGTAATGTGACATGCTGAGTGTTGCTGTGAAATGATCATTGTGTTGATTATTTGTGATAGGATCATTTGTTTGATCGTTTATCTTTGTGATCATTTCTATGATCATTTGTTGACCCAAAGCATGACTTTGTATAAAGCGTGGCTTGTGGACGAGACTTCCTCGAGCCTCACACCCCGTAATGGTCAAAACAGGAAAGATGCGGCAAGGTTATGAGGGGTAGCTCCCTTTAGGGTATGTGCATTTCCTTCTGGAAAGGGTGGTATCACGGTATGGAGCATGGATACTTACTCATGTTGAAACACTTTATTTATGATTGTGCGATGTTGATTACGAGCGCTCGGTTAAAGGCCCCAAAGGACCGGGGGATGGCATACTCGTGTCAGTTGTTACCCAGTTAGCGGTAACCCGGCTTTGTGTTGGCAGAGATCCGGTTAGGTTCTCGGGACGTCCTTTCAGAGGCATTTCCATGTGGCAATGGGAAGTTCCTTGGCCTGACCATTCGTTGGAAATCCAAAGAAACAATACGAGACTTGTATGGTTTTAGTTGTAGAACCTGCCATCTAATATGGTAGCTATAGTAGGCATAATATAATGGTACCTATGCTGGCTAAGATTTATATTCTACTTTCGAAATATTTTCTACACTATGCACTAATAATAATATCAAATGTTTTTTTTAATACGTATCAAGCATCTTTGACTAACATAAGAAGAAATCTCCTCCAAGTCTGCGTTTGCATTGTGTGTGTGGCGGGAGGTCTTATGGTAGTCTCATTTTTAAAAGCATTGCGAATTGACTTTAAAAATATTCCTCTATTTTGATTTTTAAAGATAAATAAACTGTTTTTGAGTTCTCATACCAGTCACATGACTGACTTGGAGTTTTTTGTTTTCCTTCCTAAACTCTGGGTGCCCACCAATTTCCACACGGGCAGTCAAGAGTTAAGGTTTATCAGGATATTCTGGAATTCAGGAATTGCTGGAGGCAAGATGGATGACATTGGCGTATTACTAGTATATAGTATTTCTTTTTCCGCTTTATGTTTGTTGTTGTACACTCTGATGTAATGTAATGTAATAACTGATATAGTTCTTTGTTTAAAGATTATTCATTTATCTATTATATGTTGTTCCGCTGCGAATTGTGAGATTCTGATGTTGTTCTTTTCTTTCCGTCCCGTTCTATTTTCTATCTTTTTCTCTTTTCTTCCGTCTCTTTCTTTTTCTTAAACCCTCAGTGTTCGGTTTTCCGGCATCCAACTGATTGGCATTCGATACAGTGGGCGTATTGATGTCGATATTCGGGAGTCGAAGAAACGGGTCCTGACAGATCGGCTGCGGTCCTGATCCTCCAGCTTGAGGAGGAGTCCTTTCTATAGGGTCTGCGGTTCTTTGAGAAATGTTCCCTTCAACATCCTGAACTCCCGCAGTAGGGTTCCCATCATTATTAACCAGTTGACGATTTGCCCCTAGTAGATCATTCAACTTACTCAAGATCAGGGCATTTTGGGCATTCTGGGCTTCCAACTGCGCATTCTGAGCATTCAATTGCTGATTCAATCCCAAAACTACGGCGTCCAATTCTGCTCGTGTAACTCCAACAGTTGGAACTGCTTGGCTTGAAGGAGGAGAGGTAGCGGTATTCTCTTGAACATTGTCGGATCTTACAGAACTTCGTTTCCTCCCAGGAGCCATTATTTCCAATAAACTTCTGGTTTTAAAAGAAATCCTTTCAACAATCCTTCGTGGAGCAATAGTGGAAGTTTCCTGAGTTGGGTTCTCAGTGAAAGCACCAAAAATTTAACGTAAAAATCAGACGCTAACACCCCGGTGTAGATTGAAGTTGAGCGAAAGCACCACCCATGAACACGGGAACTAAAAAACAAGTAGAGAAATCACAGAGAAAGCAGAAAAAACAACAGTTTTTATAGTGGTTCGGCTTAGGGTAAGCCTACGTCCACTTTAATTCTCTTTATTACTGAATCGGTTACAACTTTACAACAATCTTCAATTACAATTCTGATGAGACAAACAAATAGAACTTTGATGCAGAAGAATTCTTTGAATCCATGTAGATTGCGTTAGATTTTTCTCCCGAAGTTAGTTGAAATGCCTTTCGTACTTGAAGTGTCGAGTGAGTCGAGAATTCAGCAGAGTATCGGCGCTTAAAGAGATTGGCCAAAAGTCCTCTTCACGCTTGAGGTAGGTTCGTATTTATAGGAGAAATCCCCCCCCTTAGGTCGTAAGTCGTGACCGGTCTAAGGTAGGTCGTAGCCGATTCATCTGGCCCTTTCACGGTTTCACAAAGGTTCCCTTGCATAAGTCCTAGGTCGCCTCCGAGTCAACACAGCCTTGTATCAGTAATACGGCATCGGGCTTACATTTAGTAGCTTTAGGTCGTGGACGACTCAAGCTAGGTCATGAGTCGTGAACGAGTTAACTGGCAAGTCGCAAGTCACGGCTTAACTGGTAAGTCCTGGATCGTGTACGAGTTAAGAGGCCACTGTGCCAAGTAGCTGCATTGAACTTGCCTTCCTTGGCTTGGGTCGTGCACGACTTAACATAGGTCATAGGTCGGTTGCGACTTAGGTCGGTAGCTTTCTTAGGTCGGCAACCTTGTTAAAGCATTAGGTCAGTAACCTTCTTAAAGTATTAGGTCGGCACCCATGTTAAAGTATTAGGTCAGCAACCCTGCTTAACCTGTTAGGTCGGTATTCATGTTAAAGTATTAGGTCGGCATACTTGTTAAAGTATTAGGTCGGCATACCCCTTAGGCCTTAGGTCGGCACCCCTATTAAGCCTTAGGTCGGCATCTCTTTGAGTCTTAGGTCGGTATCCCCTTAGTCCTTAGGTCGGCATTCCTCTCAAGCCTGTTAGGTCGTCCATCTTTAGGTCGCTTGAAAAGAGGAAATAACATATTAATTGCTTTTAATTAATCAACTTAAATACAGTAATTAATTATTCTTAATTACTTCTTAATTACTTTATAAACCTTTTGATATATTACCCAAGTAATAAACCTTTAATTACTTTAACAAGTAATTACCCATTTAAAATTACTTCCCCATCAGTAATTTACCTAACTCAATTATCTCTGTAATTAATCAATTACTTATCTTAAGTAATTAACCTTATCAAAACTTTATTAAGTAAACATACTTAACCATTTATCAAGTGACCATATTTAATTAATTAACAAATTAGTTAACCTACTTAATTTCAATCATCTCATAAAACAACATTGAGTAATTCATCCCTAATTACTCATTAACCCAAATTAATCTTCAATTAACAGATTAATTATCTTCAAATATTAATTAATAAACCTTAATTATTAATCAATCCTTTAATACAAAGTAATTAATTACTAATTACTTTTATTGATTAATTAATTAAATTTAATTAACTAATTAATCAACCTTAATCATTAATTAATAAACTTAATTATTAATTAACAATCTTAATTACCAATTAATTAATCCATAAATGTAATTAATTAATCCTTAATTAAAATTAATTAACGTTAAATAAAAATAGTTAATTAATTCTTAATTAATTAGCATTATCCTTTAATTATTAATTAAGAAAACCCATTTAAAACTTAATAAAACCTTCATTAATTAATCACTATTTTAATTAACTCTTAATTACTTAGTTAATAAGTAATTACAATTTAATTAATCATTTGGCATTAATTAAAATCATCATCTCAATTTATAGTTAATTAAATAATTAATTATACTTAATTAATTACTTAATTAACCTCTTTTAAAATAATAATTAAATAATTTAATTAAACTTGAAATTCCTTAATTAATCAACTAATTACAAATTATTAATACTTAATTAATTATTTTAAGATAAGACATTATCTTAAATAAATCTTGAAATGTTTAACTTAACTTAATCCATAAATTAAATTAAAGAGAAATCATTAATTACTTTCCTCAATTATTAATTAACAAATACTAAATTCAAATAAATTGCTAAAACTTCAATTGTTAATTAATAAATCATTTATAAATTTCCTATTTTAATTTCCAAGTAAGTTTTGAAAAATAACATTAAAAATTTAAAACATTCATACAAATTCCTTTTATAAAAACAAATAAATTTAAAGGATGAATTTTAATTTAACTTAAACAATTTAAGGTTTAAACTTACTTATTTCAAATTTTGTTAAGTATTTCCATTTTGATTCAACCTATATACACGAATCTAAGGAAACAAGCACATCTTATTTTCTTCTTTTTTAAAAAAAAAAAAACTGTTCAATTTTTAAACTAAAAACTGTTATCACATAACAGTTTACATTCTGCAACACAAACCCCTGGAACCACACAAGAAATACCCGAGCTATCACCCTTACTACCCGAGACCTACTTCGAGACAGCAAGGTAACTCCAACAACCCAAAACAAAACCCATCTCACTGACACAACGGCTCCAACGTGCACCTGCACCGGTGCCGGAGCCACCCCTGGCCAACGGCGAACCCACCCACACGTCACCCAAACGCACTACATCTACCTACGACCCGCAGCTAGGGCTGTCAACGGATGCTTTCAGATATGGATAGTGCCATATCCGTATCCGTATCCGAAATCATTTTCGGATATCGGATATCCGTATCCGTTTAATTTTCGGATATCAGATATCCGTATCCGCTTAATTTTCGGATACGGACAGATATCGGATATTTATCCGCTCCGCCAATAATTGATAAATTTAAAGTTATAAACGAAAAAGGTTAGATCAACATAAAACATTTTTTGTACTATTGTTTATAAAAAAACAAAGAAATAAAAAATATGGTGATAAACATTGTTTTATACTAATATATGTATGTGTATCCAAAAATATTCAAAAGTTAAACACTCATAGCCCTATTTTCCTATTTTAAGTTATATAAATATGCATCAGTTAATCGGACGGATATTTTTTGAATACGGATACCACTATAAACATATCCGTATTCGAAAAGCTTTTTGGATATCGGATATCCCTATCCGCTTTTCGGATAATGGATATTTTTCATATTTTCGGATACGGATTCGGACGGATATCGGATTTTTCGGGTACCCATTGACAGCCCTACCCGCAACACCACCATTCAGGCCTCGAATCAAAATTAAGAACATCAGGTTGAACTGAACCCAGAACCCATCATCAGAAAACCCCAAAAATCAATGCCGCCAATCAATTACAATTACTACAACTCCGGCCATGTATCACAGACCCACCACGCTTCCTTCACACCAATTTTCACCTCACTCGATTCAAAGATGAAGACGCCGTGGTTAAATTTACAGCAAGTTTCCCAAACTAGGTTTAAATTAAATCTCTGACAAATTCAAACATCAAAGTGATTTAAAAATTATGTAACCATTTTTGCCGAAATCCTCAAACATGATTCTAACTCCAACAACAAACACGTGCAACCCAGATTCTCTGATCAACAAATATTTGCATAAACCCAAATTTCAGTTGAACCCCAATTTCTAGCTCAATTCAATTTTAAAAATTGTGGTTTTCTTATTAAAATTCGTATTTTCCAGAGGCAATCCAGAGTACATAAATTATTACATCTAAATTCAACCTTTGATTTCAACATTTATTATTAAATGTCATTGCATTGTATGTTTTCCAGACAAATTCCAAAACAGAATCTTAGTTTAATTTTTAGTTCTTAGTTTATACTTAACTAACTTATTTTGTTTTGAATCTATGTTCTAATAGTAGTTTAAACAAAAATAGTTTTGAAGTTTAGATTTAAACTTAATTCTGCAGTAAGAAAGAAAACAGAGAGGATTTATGCAACAAGCATGCACAGTATCAATCATAACAAACATAACAACATTTACCTACATAGAGGCCACTTATATGTATATAAACATCATCACAACTCATAGCAACAGCTAATAACTAATTAAGTTTTAATAAAAAAAAGTTTACTCACCTATTTAGAAATGTAGAGGTTTGAAGATGACTGGAACATGAAGTTTTGCAAAAGAATTAAACTTGAAGCTGAAGCCTTTGAAACAAAAATACTTCAATGTTTCCATTTTGAAAACTTGCTATGCTTCTTTTAAAATTTTGAAAATTTGATGCAGACATGAATTGGAACTTGCAGCACTTTGCAATCATGATGCAGAATTTGTTTTGAGGAAAACTGCAGACATTCAAATGCAGATTTGGTTTGGAAAAACATGCTTGACAGGTCTGAACATTACAGGTTTGTTTGTGAGCAGATCTTGATTTGTTTACAAGGATTTGATAACATTTTCTCTGATTTGAGAAAACTTTACAAAGTTTTAGTTTGAGGATTTTTCTGATTTTGAAGAGTGAAGATTTTAGGGAAAAGTTTCTGGTTTCTCTTAAAATTGAACAAATCTTTAAAGAAAAGAAAGTGAAGAGATAGGATGATTCAATAGGATAAATTTCAGATTTTAATAAAAAGAAAAGAAAATACAAATATTATGACACTTGTCTTTTAATTTCATGAATGGTTTTACACTTGTTATCATATTGTTTTAAAACTTAACACATGTCAAATAAAGTTTGTTTTTAATTTTAAAGAAATTTAAAAGCATTTTTTTCTTTTTCTTTTTTTTAATTAATTTCCAAATTAACAAATCATGTTTTCTTAATTTGAAAATTGCTTTTCTATTAAATATCTAATAACAAATACACTTATACATTCATAAATGTATGTTAATTTATATAAAATACAATCTTTAAAAAGAAATGCAACTAAATATAATTTAAATAAAATTATACAACATTTCGAACTTATTTTAAGTACTATTTTAAAAAGCCTTTGTATTCATTTTATTAAATAAACACAAATAATATTTTCATAAAAAGAAAATACAAAATCTTATTTTTAATTAAAAACATTACCTATGTAATTTAAAACCAAACCATATTATCATTTATTAAATATGAATGTATACCTTTAAATTCAAATTTATATTCCTTTACAAAGTCAAATCAAATCTAAATAAATTTAAATCAATATAAACAGCTATTTTTAAAATAAGCTCATTATTATTTACAAATAATATATCTTTTTGTAATCAATTTAAAATACATAGATATAAATGCATTTTAAACACACTTATAAATTTTGAAAACAATAAATCTATTTAAAATTTATTTTTACAATAAAATAATTAATCTTAATATAAAACCACTATAACAAAAATTAAAACATTACTTGGTTAATTATCTTTGAAAATAACAATTTATCAATTCAAATAATTTAAATTAAGAGATTATCAGCATTTTAAACTCCTAGAAATTCCGGGATATTACAGGATGTTTTTGAAAAATCAAGCTCCAAATCAATATAAATTGAAATTGAATTAATTGAAAGTGAATATAAAATTGAATAAATTTGAAGTCAAAGTTGACGTTGATTGAATCGAAATCGAAATTGAATCGGTAGAACGGAAATTGAAATTGTTTTGAATTGGGAAGTTATAATTGAAATGGTTTGGTTTTGAAGCTGTTTTATTTCGTTTTCCAAATTACTCAGTTATATAAATCATTTTGAATACTCAAACTATTTTAATCTATTTTAAATCTACTTAACCCGATTGAAATTATTTTAAACTAATTTATCTATTTCATATCCATTTTAAGATTTTAATTATTTTCAACTATTTTAATTATTTAAAACTACTTTTAAACTCCTTAAAACTATTTTCTAAAATTCTAAGATGGTTAATAAGGTGAAATGTTTATACTTAAATCTTGAATTTAAATACGAATTGGGTTAAATGAAGTTGCAACCTAAATTGAAATCCGAATTGATTTTGAAATCGATATAAGATATTGAGACGAAAAATGATTTTTTGAAACGGAATCCGACATTTTAATAGATACGATGATATTTGAAAGGGATTTGATTTTTGAAGCGAATATGATATTTTGATGTCAATTATGAATCGATTTGAAATGTAAAAGAGCCATCAGTGTAATAATACGTAGTTATTAAAGAGACCGGGCTCGGATTTGAACATATTCTCTGTCGATACCGAAAACCACTTTAATAACTATTATACGCGGAGTGTTGATCCAGAATGAAGTGGATGGTTTGGTGAACGCGTTGACTGAAGAAAGAGAACGATTATTGGATGACCCCTGACATGACTAAAACAGGAGCCGCGCCGGGCCATTGAGGATCGCCATCTCTAGCGGACACACTTCTTCGATACCATATCTATTACATTTGTGATTCGATTTGGGTGCACCCCTTGATTTGGGAGTGCTGTTTCACGGTGTTGGGGTAGCTTCTGGCTATGCTCAACATCAGTCCGGATCACGCAACTTGGTATCGCCTCATGTACCTTGTCATACTGATTATCCTATTCGCGACAACTACGTTTTGTTTTGTGTTATACCTATGGGGTACCCTCTGATAACCACCAGTTTACGGTGGGGCTTACGGTGCTGTATAGACTATGGCATTATAAAAATGAGTTAAGGGGGATTATGGTAACGCCTTAACGCTATTTTGATACTTTATATTACTGATACGCATTATCTACTTTGCGTACATTACTACATAGTAGATAGTTTAACGGGTCCTTAAGAGATGGAAAATCCCGTAACATCTCTTGAGTTATTGCACGCACATTGACACTGGATATGAGATGTCAAACCCCGTAAACATCTCTGACGCCGTTACACTCATATTTATTTACGATTGATTTAACTTTCATAAGAATATTTTAGTCCTGACTCGAGTGTTTTGCCTTTTCATTACGCTCGGGTCAGTCCTGAGTTTCCAGATTTTTGAAGATCTATTCTGGAGGACGAAGACGAAGATTTGGTACACTATTACTATTATTATCTGTGCATCATGCTGTCTGCTGCATTATTTTATTTGTTCTGTTGTATATGTATAATTCTGATAAATGTTGTATAAATAATTGTCAAAGTATAGTAAACAACTTCATGAACTGTTTATTTGACTATTATATTTTATCGTTCCGCTGCGAGATTCTGTGCTGTTTCATTTCCTTTATTTCTCTTTCTTTTCTTTTCTTATTTACCCCAATAACCATCTGCCCATTTGAATGGTTTGGAATCGGCATGTGTATTTGATCGTCGGTTTAAACTGTCCAAAAAGGCGGGTCGTTACAGTTGGTATCAGAGCTTTGGTTTAGCGATAACCTTAGCTTTGTGGGGTCTGACTCTTTATAAATAGGGTAGTTATACCCTATGATGAGTCGCTTAGTGTATATATACGAGAGAGCGTATTTGTTGGTGATATAAAATATTTTATATTATGTCGGGTGATTTGTTGAGTGGCTTGTGGATTCTGGTCAATACAAGTAATTAACGTCATTGATAGGGATCTCTAAACACTTAAACAGAACAATTCGAAATAGTATTGTTTTGAAATTGGGTAAATGAAATAATTTTGCCCTAATTATATTTTGTGTATAAAGAATTTATTCTCAAAATTTATTGTGACTTATCTAGCTTACCTGGTTGTTAGGAATTAAAATACTAGTTATTATCATTAATTTGATATTGTAATTTAATAAAGAAGGTGAATTACAAAATGAACAATGATAAATCACTTGCGGAATGTTATAAGAAAGAAAATCCTATAAGAATATTCTATAAAGGTGACTTATGAATTAAAATAGATTTAAATTGGAAAAAAAATTGAATTTAAGACCCGGAGATTTTGAAAATGGTTCTCAAAGTTTTGAAGAAAATATATTGTGATATTAGTTGGAAAATATTTATAGGAAATATTTTGAAATGATTTTTAAGAAGGAATGAATTAAGTACTCCTCTCTTCTGTCGCTGGAAAATAATTTCGGTGATGACTGCGCAGCATCATCGACGTTCATTTTCGAGTCTCAAAGTGGGGGAGACTTCTAAGAAGCTTTGCTTTTCTTCAAAATTATTTTGGGTAAATGGGTTTTGGTTTAAACTCCAAAGGTATGATTTGATATGTATTAAAGATATAGGTGTGTATGTTTATTTCAAACGATTTGGAAAAAAAACCGGGCATTTAAATTTCTAAGTTCTGTTAATTAATAATTTTCAAATTATTTGAATGAAATGTGAATAACCAGAATTTATAAAATAAGAGGATTAGGATATTTAAGCTATTGTTTGGGAAAACTTTAAAGTGAAGGGGTAAAGAGGATTTAAATAAATTAAATATGTGAACATTTTAATTAAGTAAAATGAAATTCTATAAATTTGTATAATACCAAATTACATTCTGATAACATATAACAAGACTTACCTAATGTTAAATGTTAAAATGATGTTTTGGATATGTAATGAGATATTGTATAGATAAACAAAACCTGAAAGTAATTGAAATATACAAGTAAGAAAAACTCAAAAGGAATTAAAATGTATATAAATGGAAAATTTGGTTGTGATAAAAATGTTATAAACTTAAATATGGCATGAAATGATGAATGGATAAATGGAGCAAGTAAGTGAACTTAGGAAAGAAGACAAATGAATTGTATAATATCTTTTGTAAATTGGTTATAGAAAATAAATATGAATTGCATAGAAAAAATTTTGAATTTGTAACTTTTGAGATAACTATAAACTAAGGACAGTCGTATATAAGAAGTTAGACTTTTATGGAATGACTATGAATTAAAGTGATGATTAATGAAATGTTCCATAAATAAATTTGTTATTAACTAAAATTATGAAATTTAAGTAAATATAAACAAAAGAGGCTGGTATAGCTAAGAATCAAATTGGAACATGAAATTGAATTTAATTAAATTATATAGAATGTTTCAAATGAACTTGAGTAAGCAAATTCTATGATATGATGTTTGAGAAAAGATAATGTTAAAGAACATGCTATGTAAAGAAATGAATATACTAACTAAACAATGGATTGTGAGTAATTTAGTGGAAAAAAAATATATAGAAGTCTTAAAATGGATTTAAAATAGATAAATTGGATAGAAATCCATTGGAAGGTAATACGTGAGATTATACGTATATTATTTTATCCGCATAACGATTTGATCCAAATTCGAGCACAAAATTTCGAGATGATTTATATCGATCCAAGTTAGGGTTTTTCACTCAATTTTCGATGGCGAACCCTGGATATGGATTTTTGGTTTGATTCTATAATTCTCTATCATAGTATATGGCTATGCAAGGAAAGTAACAGTTTCCAATCAAGGAACCAAATCTGAGTCCGCACTAGAGAGTCGTGTGAACGATACTAATTTGGAAGTGAAATTGTGTGATCGAATAAGCAATTAGATTGATATTTCTCACGGATGATATATGTACGGCTTACGGACTTAATTAAAAGTTAATATTGGAAATTTAGGATGCCAAATATAAAATGATTCTTTTAAAATTATATAACAGGATATATATATATATATATATATATATATATATATATATATATATATATATATATAAGAGATAAACCAAATTGAATGTAAAATTAATAATTTGGTTATGTTGGGTATTATTTAGTTGTTATATGATTGTTAGTTGATTGTATAAAATTCATTAAGTGTAAACTGAAAGCTATAAATCATTGAGATCAAATTGGAAGTTAAACGAATTTAAATAGAATTTAAGTTGATTCAAATTGGAAGTGAACTAATGTAAATATAAATTAGTGAATGTTAACTAATTGAATTAAGAATGAATGTTAGTAAAATCTAACGTTAATGAATCAACTATGATTAAAATTGAAAACCAAGTGAATAAATATTAATGAGAAGTGAATTTTATTGATTGGTTATGGATTTGTTGGATGATGGTTGGATGATGGTTGATTGATGGTTGCATTTGTTGCTTTTGTTGCATTTGCTATGTTGGCACATGTAGTTGTTATGTTGCTATATTGTGTATAGTGATATTATTTTCATATATGCATGTTTCTCATGGTTTGTTGAGTGTTTAGTAGGTGCGGATTGCGCTTGCTTCGCATTTGGAGCTCGCTTTCGCGCTATATTAGCCGTATATGCTCGCTAATAATATATAAGGTACATATCTCGGATTACATACCGTACTTTTACACTTTTTCCCTTCGGGATGCCTCATCACTTGATGAGATGTATATTTGTGATATATATACTGTCATTTTTTATTTCGGATCGAGCCGCGCAAAGGAGACTCTGCCGAAATTTTCCGTAAAATCCAAGTGTTGGAAAAAATTTCAAGTTTTAAATTTTTTTTTTATATAACTTGTTTTGATAACTAACTTTAAAGTTAGAAAGTCGTTCGGGGTAACTTAGTGGAAGTGTAGTAATGACTTTATAAGTGGAATTTCATTATTTTATAAGTTGGAACTTTGAATAAAAATATATCTAATGTTGAATTCTATACTTAGTTCTTTTCCCTTCTTTTCCCTTTTCGGGGACGAAAATTTTTGAGTGGGGAGAGCGTAACGACCCTTAAATTTTCGATAATTAAAATAGCTAATTTAAAAGATTTCGTGATTTAGTGTTAGAAAAAAAATTGTAAGTCGTTTTGAATAATAATAAATGTTGAATTCATTGGGTATAATAGAGTAATTGATTGATAAGTAAAATCTATTTAAATCAAATATTGAATATCGAACAGGTAAATTGTTTAAATTAAATATTTAAAACTTATTGAATAATTGAATAACTGTAAAATGGAAATAGTGTTCTAAATTGTGAATTGGTTTTAAAAGTTGAATCTTATAAGTTCAATTTCAATATTTCAAAAGATAATGAATTATTAGATAATCGAAATTGTTCAAATTTAATATTTGGAATTTATTGAATAATTTAATAATGGGAATTGAATAACCGTATAATGGAAATGGTTGTTCTATAATTTTAATTCGTTTTAAAAGTTAAATTTTTAAGTTCGTTTTGAATATCTCAAAAGATAGTGATTCAAGAATAATAAAATTTGTTTAAATTTAATATTACGAATGTTTGAATAATTAAATTCCGAATTTGATATGATTAATTTGATATTGAAATTTAATATATGAAAATGGAGTGAATAATTGAAATTTGATTTAATATGATTCAAATTGGTTTCCAAAGTGAATGTAAGTTATATTGGAATTATAATAGAGTTAATAGATTTTTAAAATTGGGATTTAATTGGATAATTAAATCGATAATTTAATATGTTAAATTTCAGAAATAATTGAAATTTGAGTTAAATATGATTGAAAATGATCTGTAAAATTTTATTTTATCATATTGGAGTTAGAACGATATTTTAGAACTTTTAAAATCGAATTAAAAGTTAATTTGTGAAAATTGAATATTTTAATATTTAATCGACTAGTGAAATTGGTCAATTTTCGAACAGTCTCAGAATTGGACGAAACTAGTTCCATTGGGTCCGTAATAGTTTGTTATTATTGGATTTCAATTTTCGTAGCAATTGGAGTTTTCCTTTGACCGTGGCAGCTTGAAACGCATTGAAATTGTTTTAATATTAATTTGATGAGTTAAAAAGTCATTTTTCAAACAGTCTCGGATTTCGTCGAAACCAGTTTCATCGGATCCATGATATGATATTATTGTAAGGTTTCAAATTTCGTGTCAATCGGATTTACCGTTTGTCCGGGGCAAGCTAAAACGCCTAGAAATATTGATTAACCGATTTAATTTTAAATCAAACGTTTATTGCCATAACTCGCACAGATTATCGAATTAGCTTCTGAAATATATTCCATTGTGTCCGGAACGTGGGGTAAACCCTAAAAACGCTGGTCACCGCACGTTAATCGGAGTTCGAAAAACCCGGGATGAATAGTGTTCGTCGTTTTTCTATAAAAGCACTTCATTTATTTTCTTTTCCAAAAAAAAAATCAAACCTACTTTCTACAGCCGCCGCCCCTTATAGAACCAATGGCTAGAAAACACCGTGCTTTCCCCTTCGATTCCTCTCAATCGCTTCGTTTTCACACTCCGGCTTCTACACGAAAGTTGGAGAGCTCATCGAGCACTACGAGTTCAACGGTGGAGATCGAGTTTGGGCGAACGATTCAACGGCAATTTGAGTGCAAAGGTCTGGCTGTTCACACGCATCTCGAGGTTGGAGGGGGGCCGAGCTCCACCTGCTCCTAGCCGAAGGTAGAGGAGTGTGAGGGCTTCGATTTGGCGGTAGTGTGATGAAGTTTCGTGTAGCGAGGTGGTTGCGGCATTCAACCCTAAATATCACGGCTATGGGTTCACTCGCGTAAGAAACTGGAGGGGGGGAAGGAGTCGCATGAGGCCAGATGAAGGAGGTTGCGCGGTTGAGATTAAAGGTTTAAAAATTAAAATAAAATATTGATTAATTTATATATTAATTCGCGAATGTTTAAAACACTATAACTTGTTGATACGAGGTCGGATTGTGACGAAACGAATTGCGACGGGTTCGTTTTGTCGAGCACTACGCAATGGAGCTGGATTGGAGTCGTTTGGAGCTAGTGAAAATTTCGGGTAAAATTAAACGCTCGTTTTATTTTTTTCGAAATAAAACGCTGGAACTACATTGAAATCAAGGTGAGTGTTTTATAACGCTCACAACGTACTAAATATCTTTATGCTAGTTAAATTTGACATTATGAAGTGTTGTGAATTTTATTTGTCGTTGTTTGATAAAAATTTAATTGCCATATAGATTGTCATTTGAATTAATCGTTGAAAATTAAATTGACAGTTAAATTGAAATTAAAAATTGAATTGCGATTAAATTACCTGATATTGATAACCATGAAATTGCCATGAATTGTATTGTCTATTGGATGATGTATTTCGATGGATGCTATTGGTTGATATTTAAATGTTTGGATGTTTATTTGCTTATATATATATATATATCCTGTTATGCATACATATGAAACTGTGATTTGATTTAAGTGATATATATCCATCCCTGACATTTAATTGAAATAAATAATTACTTGGCCATAGGATAGAAAATTATATACGGACACGGAATTGGCTAAATTAATAATTTTAAAAATCATTGATTTGAAATTTATTTAAATGTTTTGATTTAAAAGTTATAAATAGAAATCAATTTATAGAAATCAAATTTATCGAAAAATTGAGTTTGGAATGTTGAAATAAATTTTGGTTAAAAGAAATTGTTAAATAATTAAAGTAGAGACTTTGGAATTTAAAATCGGGATATGATTAAATTTCGAAAATTGATTTGTATAAAGATTTAACCTTAATTCGAGCTTTGAATATTACTAAGTAAAAGTGATATAAAAATGATATTTTGAAATCGAGCTTGGAATTGAACCATATTTGAAATTTGGATTTAAACTTGAATGTTGATGGATAATTTTGTTAAGTGTTATAAATGGACGTTTTTGAAAAATCAAGCTCCAAATCGATATAAATTGAAATTGAATTAATTGAAAGTGAATATAAAATTGAATAAATTTGAAGTCAAAGTTGACGTTGATTGAATCGAAATTGAAATTGAATCGGTAGAACGGAAATTGAAATTGTTTTGAATTAGGAAGTTATAATTGAAGTGGTTTGGTTTCGAAGCTGTTTTATTTCGTTTTCCAAATTACTCAGTTATATAAACCATTTTGAATTCTTAAACTATTTTAATCTATTTTAAATCTACTTAACCCGATTGAAATTATTTTAAACTAATTTATCTATTTCAAATCCATTTTAAGATTTTAAGTATTTTCAACTATTTTAATTATTTAAAACTACTTTTAAACTCCTTAAAACTATTTTCTAAAATTCTAAGCTGGTCAATAAGGTGAAATGTTTATACTTAAATCTTGAATTTAAATACGAATTGGGTTAAATGAAGTTGCAACCTAAATTGAAATCCGAATTGATTTTGAAATCGAAATAAGATATTGAGACGAAAAATGATTTTATTAAACGGAATCTGACATTTTAATAGATACGATGATATTTGAAAGGGATTTGATTTTTGAAGCGAATATGATATTTTGATATCAATTATGAATCGAATTGAAACGTAAAAGAGCCATCGGTGTAATAATACGTAGTTATTAAAGAGACCGGGATCGGATATGGACATACTCTCTGTCGATACCGAAAACCACTTTAATAACTATTATACGCGGAGTGTTGATCCAGAATGAAGTGGATGGTTTGGTGAACGCGTTGACTGAAGAAAGAGAACGATTATTGGATGACCCCTGACATGACTAAAACAGGAGCCGCGCCGGGCCATTGAGGATCGCCATCTCTAGCGGACACACTTCTTCGATACCATATCTATTACATTTGTGATTCAATTTGGGTGCACCCCTTGATTTGGGAGTGTTGTTTCGCGGTGTTGGGGTAGCTTCTGGCTATGCTCAACATCAGTCCGGATCACGCAACTACTAGTATCCTAGTTGGTATCGCCTCATGTACCTTGTCATACTGATTATCCTATTCGCGACCACTACGTTTTGTTTTGTGTTATACCTATGGATACCCTCTGATAACCACCAGTTTACGGTGGGGCTTACGATGCTGTATAGACTATGGCATTATAAAAATGTGTTAAGGGGGATTATGGTAATGCCTTAACGCTATTTGATACTTTATATTACTGATAGGCATTATCTACTTAGCGTACATTACTACATAGTAGATAGTTTAACGGGTCCTTAAGAGATGGAAAATCCCGTAACATCTCTTGAGTTATTGCACGCACGTTGACACTGGATATGAGATGTCAAACCCCGTAAACATCTCTGACGCCGTTACACTCTTATTTATTTAAGATTGATTTAATTTTCATAAGGATATTTTAGTCCTGACTAGAGTGTTTTGCCTTTTCATTACGCTCGGGTCAGTCCTGAGTTTTCAGATTTTTGAAAATCTATTCTGGAGGACGAAGATGAAGATTTGGTACACTATTACTATTATTATCTGTGCATCATGCTGTCTGTTGCATTATTTTATTTGTTCTGTTGTATATGTATAACTCTGATAAATGTTGTATAAATAATTGTCAAAGTATAGTAAACAACTTCATGAACTGTTTATTTGACTATTATATTTTATCGTTCCGCTGCGAGATTCTGTGTTTTTTCATTTCCTTTATTTCTCTTTCTTTTCTTTTCTTATTTACCCCAATAACCATCTTCCCTTTTGAATGGTTTGGAATCGGCATGTGTACTTGATCGTCGGTTTAAACTGTCCAAAAAGGCGGGTCGTTACATTAGGGTTAATCATTTAATCCAAAGTGAGAAACTCCTAAACTATAATATTATTTGCTATTGGATGTTGTATATTTTTGATTTAGATTGTTAATAATGGTTGTTTAATATGAATGTTGAATATAAATGCAAGTCATGGAATACACATCAATAAGTACAAAGGAAATCGCTTTCTTTTATTTAATGAATTGGCCTATATGGAATGTTAAACCACTTTAAAAAAGGTTTAGAAATAATTTTTAATTTTTTTGTAAACATATGAAAGTGATTTGGTGAAGTTTGAAAGGTAATTGAAAAGTTAATCAAAATTAGGCTGTTGCTTAACGGTTGTCCGCGATTTCGCACCATAGAAGTCAAACAAGTATAAAGAATGGAATATTACTAGAAATTTTTTGAGGTAAAAATTTTCCACACTAATATATCCATAGTTTTTAATTAAAGAAAGAAAATCAACATTTTGATAGGTAGATTTTGAAATATGAGTATTGCAGTTTTTTGGAAAAATCACGGCTTTATAGTTTGGAATCAATAAAAGGATTTCTTTGAAAATGATTTTTTTAAAATGGTTTAAAAATATGAAATAAATTATAAAAATATTTTAAAAGTGAAATGAGTTATAAAAATGAATTTCCAAATGATAAAAAGTTGTTTTGATCAATATAGCTTAAAAAACACTTTTCGCGGCACTTTTCCACAACACTTTTCTATAACTTTTGAAATATAGTTTTAAACGCCACCGTTCTTTTCCATATCTTTTGTAAATGTTTTCAGATGATTTATAAAGTATTTTAGAGCTGGTTTGAAGGATTTATATAATGGTTAAATGTTAAATGATTTAGAGTCGATTAAATAAATTGACCGCCTTATGGGTGTCAGGGTGTATCTAAGCTTTAGTTTGAAAGACCTTTTTCCTGCTCTTCCTCGCTATCTGGACTGGCCTAACGGATGGGACAGTAAATTTGGTTTGCTCAGATTAGTATTTTGTTAAGTGAAAAATTAATTTCTTTCATATTATTCCTAGTTTAAACAGCTTTAAAGTAATCAAATGATTTGACATAAGAGGGTTAACGAATCCGTGTATACCGAAAAGAATGTTGTAGAAATATATATGGGCCAAAAGATATTTTAATAAACATAACCTAATCAACTAAAAAATTATTCCCTATTCATAGAACAACTTTTTATCGATGATTGGTTCGAAGGAACTAGAGTCGGATTTGGGGTAATTATTATTCGAAAACCACTTCGAACTAATTTATGTATTCGAAGTATAAATATGGACATGAGATGGAAGATGGAATGTAGGGCTGCTTGTCACTGAACTTCTGGGGAAATTTCCCATAACATAATATGTGGCAGGTATTCTTCATTTTAGATCATCGATGCAAGTCTTCTGTGTACTGATCCTAGGGGTAACTCCCGACAGGATGTCATAGGAGAGTGCCTTCGGTTTGTCTTGTTCCTAGACAACTTGTATGGATAAATGTCTAACATTGCTTTTCTATTCACAAGTATCATTTGTTTGGTGGTAGACAAGATAACTTCTCTTAGCTTAATGCCCTTTCCTAAGACGTACGTGCTCAGGAGTTATACGTTTATAGAAATCAATTGTGTGATCATGGAATGGTAGTGTGGCATTGCACGTGGAATGTACTATATGAAAGTTAAAACGTTACCTCAGGCCTCTTTAACCGAAAATGGCTAAAGCAGGGTAGATGCGGTAGTTCTATGTGGATCGCACCCTTTAGGAGATGGTCATCACGTTTCTTGATTACTCACTATGTGTCGAGTATGTGGTGCATACTTTGGATCCCGTTAAAGGTTGGTAACGACCAGGGTAATGTCATATTCGGTTCTATCCAGCGAAGGGGGAGGTCGGTTTTGTGTTGGTATACGAGTTTAGTATCTAGGAACAACTTATATCCCTCTAGAGTTATACTGTACGGAAGGTAGTTCCTCACCTTACCGTTGTATGGAATCCATTCTCCGAACGAGCCTTGTAAGAGTTTTGTTTGTAGAGTCTAACATATCCAGAAATCAATAATGGTAAAAATTTTGGTTAGCATTGGCATGTTTATTTGCAAATATTACCAAAGGAATGTCATTAAAAATAACATCAAATGATATTTACGTAGCAAATGTTTTCTTTACCATAAGGTAAAAACCTGTTATGTGTTTATGTGCGGCGTGGTCATATGAGATACCTTTTCGTTTCAAAATTCATATTTTGAGTTTCTCACACCAGTCCTATGATTGACCTTGACTTTATTTTGTTTTTCCCTTAAACTTTGGGTGCCTTAATTTCCCCGGGCAGACAAGTAGTTAGTTGATTAGGAGCATCTTAGAGCATGGAGCATGTAGCTTGAAGCAATTTTATCCTTCTATTATTACCACCACTTTCCGCTATGTTAGTATTATGTATATGTACATACTAGCACCTATAGGAATAAGCCATTATAATAGTCCCAACTGGGTTAGTACTTATCATGACTTTGATATCTCACTTTGAGAGTTATTATATGTACTACCTAAATGATTGCAATTTGTTAAATATTATTTGATATTCTATTATTCTGTCTTCTATCTTTATGTTCTTGTTCCCCACTAAAATATGCCTCTCCGGTGCATGGATTTGTGGTACGTGAATACCGAGGATGTATTAGCATCGATTTCTAAGGATTGAGGAAGTGTATTTGGTATCAACGCCTATGGTTGAGTGAATACGTAAGCGTGGTTGGGGTCAACTCATTAGAGATAGGGTTGGTAGTGCTGTAGAATGAGTATAGTCCAAGAGAGCGCATATTCGAAAATCCTATCCAAATAAGTGTATTCGAATTTTATGCCATTACCTAAGATAATCTCGTCTCTAATCCTAAAGATATTTCCTTACTATATGTAATAAGTAAGAAATAAGTAAAAAAAAATGGACGAGGAAAGGGAAAAAAAGGGTTAAAGAAACGATAGTTCATATACAACCTCAAGTTAACAACGCAATTTTCTGCCTAACTTTTACCAACTCAAGAGGGAAACCATTCAAGGGTACAAAATCTACGAATGAAGCTAAATCTTGGTTTTGCTCATGTGAGAGAATCTTTGAAGGATAGGGCATCAAGGATGAGCAAAAGCACTTCCTGGCTTCATGGAAATTACAGGATGGGGCTTTGGCTTGGTGGGAGTCTACTACCATCAATTAATCAGAAGATGATATTTTGGGAAAAATTTAAGGAACTTTTTGAAGAACGATACCTATTAGATGCTACAAAGTCCTTTCTTTATAGAAGCTTCATGGATCTAAAGCAAGGAGAAATGTCAATAGAAGAATACCTAAGAAAGTTTGAAGAATTATCTCTCTTTAGACCTGGATTGATTGATACTCTGCTAAGAAGAATGAAATGTTGATGGATCGGATGAGAAAAGAGTTTCATGTAATTACTGCTCACTTTAAGGGATCATTCATGAACCTAGTAGATATGGGTTTACGGTATGAATTTCTTGGTAAGGAAAAACCAGCATCAGTTGTAAATATTAGCAATGGTAGCAACAACCATAATGAGAATGAATTCAATCCAAAGGTGAAAAGGTGGGAAGGAGGAAAGAAGAAAAAGAATTTAACAAGTACCAGCTGTGGAAATGGTAAAAAGAAAGGACATATTATGGAAGATTGTTGGAATGAGAAGAGGCAACGAGAAAAGGCACTCTGTTCTAATTTCTAATAACAAGGGCATATGATGATGGGTTGTCTATTTATGGAGACAGACCGATGAGCTAAGTCCTATTCCATGGAAGAAGAACCATTAACTTTAGAAGATACAAGGGAAAGAGGAGTTCTAGAGGTGCTATTTGTGTTGAGGGTATAATGGTTAAAGTATTATTTGATACTAGGGCTTCTCGTAGTTTTATTTCCAAAGAATAGGTGGAAAAATTGAAGCTTACCACAAAAATAGTAGATACCCTATCTATGCTAAATCCCATAGGTGGTACAACAAACCTATGTATGATTTATGAAAAGGTCCAAGTTACCTGCCTTTCTTATTGTTTTACATGGGACAAGTTTATCCTCAATTTTATCTGATTTAAAGTACTACTCGGTATGGATTGGTTATCCAAGAATAGAGTTGTCCTTTATTGCATTTAAAGAACGGAATCTTTATGGACCAACTTTGGAAAATTTATAGAAATTTCTTGTAACAACCTTAGCTTGGTAAGGGATAGTTTCCAATAATCCCTTGATTCACCCTAAGAAAATTTGGACACAACACCGCTATTAAGAAGTTTCCAATTTTTTTTGAAGAAGTAAAAAAGTTTACCCTCACATCGAGAAATTTAGTTTTGTATCGATTTGATTCCAGATGCAAGACATGTTGTTCACCAAAAGAAAAGAGTGGCTCCAAAAGAAATGGATGAATTAAGGGAAACTGATGAGTTATTGAAAAATGGATTGATAAGACCAAGTTGCTCAAATTGGAGAGCAGTGGTAGCTTCATTACCAAGTTTGATGGTTCCCTAAGGCTCTATGTAGAATATTGAGGCCTAAATAAACAAACGATTAAGAATAAGTATCCTATACCTCAAATAGATGACTTGTTTGATCAACTTCATGGTGCTCGGGTATTCTCAAAAATGGATCTGGCCTTAGGATTCCATTAACTTAGACTAGTAGAAGACTGCGTTCATTTAACTATATTTAGAGGTATATATTTCTTCTATGGGTCATTAGTAATGCCTTTTGGGCGAACTAATGCGCCCGGTTAGTTTTTAGACCTTATGAGTAGAGTATTTAGAGATATGCTTAATAAATTTGTATTAGTCTTTATTGACGATATTATTATATATTCGAAGATTGAAGAAGAAAATGAGAGGCATCTGGAATTTGTATTAGAGATATTAAGAAGCAACATTCTTATAGCCAAATTCTCAAAGTGCTACATTTTCGGAAAAAGAAACAAGATTCCTAGGTCATGTAGTATCAGGAGAAGTAGTATTAGTTGAACCAGGGAAAGTTGTAGTGGTCCAAGATTGGAAGACACCCCAAACTCCAAAAGACGTCCATAGATTTTTAGGATTGGCAGGATATTACAAGAGTTTCATCCGAGTTTTCTCGAAAATTTCCTCCGATCTTACAAGTTAACATAGAAGAATGTTAAATTTGAATGGACTCCGAATTGTGAAGAAGCCTTTAATGAGTTGAAGAAAAGATTGATCAGCCTCCATTCTTAGCTATGGCTGATAGAATTGGTGGTTTAACCATCTATACTGATGCTTATGGAGAAGGTGTCGGTGCAGTTCTAATGCAGCATGGGAAAGTAATCGCGTATGCAAGCCGACAACTAAAGACTCATGGGGACCTATGCAACGTACAACATAGAGGTATTATCCATTATTTTTGCACTGAAAATAAGAAGGCACTATTTATTGGGTAAGAATTCCACATAATTTATTTTAATAAACTTTGAATTGACCTTAGTAAGTAATATTCCTTCTTTAAATAGGTGAAAATTTTAAGCTCTTCACGGATCAAAAATCTTTGAAGTATTTCTCACCTAGAAGGACTTAAACTTGAGACAACAACGTTGGTTATAATTTCTCGCATCTTATGATCTAGATATCTTATATACACCCAGGAAGGCGATGTAGTAGGGATGCATTGAGTAGAAAGCATGTCGTTATAGCTTATCTATTAATTACCCCGAATCTTCGAGAAAGAATCGACATCGAGCAAAAAGAAGGCTAGCAGCTAAGGTGGACTTTTAAAGGAGTCAACCAAGGGAAAACTTCACGCTTTGAAATCAATAACTGTGGAATATTATGGTTAAAAGGAACAATTTTTGTTCCACAGATTGACAATTTAAACAAGAAGTATTGACAGAATGTCATCAACCTAAACTAAATATCCATCCATAAGTTAAAATAATGTACAATGATGTAAAACGGACATTTAGGTGGCAAAGCATGAAGAGAGACATCTCCGTCCATGTTAGCAGATGTGAAAATTTTCAAAAGATCAAGGTGATCAACAAAAGACTGCTAAACTACTCCAATCTCTTTAAATTACAACTTGGAAATAGGACCAAATATAAATGGATTTCATCGACGGCTTACCTCGATCAAGAACGGGAAATGAAAATATTAGGGTTATTATAGATCGATTAACCAAAAACGCACACTTTATCCCTGTAAAGCCAACACAAACTGATGCATCTCTTGTAGAAATAAACATGAGGGAAATTGTTTGATTACATGGTGTCCCAAGTAGCATAGTCAGTGATCGAGACCCAATCTTTTCCAGTATGTTCTTGGAGGCATTGCAAATAGCTTTGGGAACGAAGCTGAGTATAATATTACATATCATTCCCAGACCGATGGGCAAACTGAAAGGGTAATTCGAGTGTTAGAAGATCTTTTGTGCACTTGCATTTTAGATTTTGGAGGTTCTAGGGAAAATTATCTTCATCATATGGAGTTCTCCTATAACAACTGCTATCTGGCTAGTATTGACATGGCATCATATGAAGCTTTATATAGTCGTCCATGTAGATCCTAGCATGTTGGATCAAGACCGAAGATCATTTAGTAGTAGGCCCTAATATGATTAGAGAAGCCTCAAAAATGGTTGTTATGATCAGAAAGAAGATGAATGAAGCTCAAAGCACGCAGAAAGAGCTATGATGATCAAAGATGAAGAAATTTTGAGTCTTAGTTGGAGATTTCATATACTTAAAGGTTCTCCAATAGGAGGAGTGGTGAGATTTGGGAGAGATGGAAAACTCGCACCTCGGTACATTGGACCTTTTCTTATCCTTGAATGAATTAGCCCATTAACTTATCGAGTAAAATTACCAGAAAGATTGTCAGATATACATAATGTTTTCATGTATCTCATTCACGGAAACATGTATACAACCCAGAACAAATAGTGGAAGAAGCTACCCAAAAAGATTTGGAAGTTGAGCCAAACTTGACTATCATCGAACCACCAATTCAAATCATGTGAGAAATGATTAAGGGAAAGGTTGTGAGACTAGTCAATGTTCGATGGAGTGGTGATGCTAATGACTGCACTTGGGAAACCGAAGACAAAAAATGAAGTATGGGTTAGATCTTAATTTTGTTGCCTTAAATTTTGATGGAGGGGAATCCAAAGTTAGCTATTTCTTATTTTAAGTTCATTAAAACCATTGCTAAGTTGAAAGAACTTTAAGTGTTATGAATTGCTTGAAAACCCTTGTTGATGCTTGTTTACTTTATGTTCTAAAACAGTGGTTTGATTTTCTTGTTCAATATTATATTTGGATGGTTAATCGAGTAATTTAAAATTTAGAAGTTATTTAATGGGGTAAGCGGAAACGACTAGTACATGTATTTCGTCTGTGAGATCCAAGAAGGCTTGGGTGAGGGACGGAACTTGCGAAGGGAAAGCCTGGATGCACCAAAATAAATATCAAATCGTTTTAACTCAAGACAAAATAAAGCGTGTTATAAATATTTGATAGAATGAAGCTTTGATTTATCATTTATTGTTGTGTTTATGTTGTTGATTGATTGTTTGATTGTTTGGATTACGCTCGACCAGTTCATGAGCACTAATTATTATTTATTTATTATTGACTTTGCTCAACCAGTTTATGAGCAATTAATTATCCATATGCAAGGGCTGGGTAGAAAATAATTATAGGATAACACGTTGTGATATTTTCCACGATTTGACTATAAGGTGTTTAGCGGCAGTATTTGGTTCACTTCAATTTAAGGAATTGATTTGAAAATTGGTTTTCAAATGGAAATTTTATGAAATTTTTTCCTTTAAAAGAATAGAAATGTTTGGTAATTAATATTTTGAAATTATATTATATAAAGGTGATTTATATAAGAATGGTTTTATTAAAATGTTTTATAAAATGGAATGAATTTCGAGGACTAAACTCAATGATTTTAAGATGATTATTGGAAGGATTTGGAAATGGTAATTATTGTAGATTTGAAGTATTTGTAATAATTAAGGTAAATGATTTTGCCACTTCCAGACATAAAGTGATTTGTTATGTTATCGATGGTTCGGGTAACCGGTAAATAAAAAGTAGGCATATGTTTTTGGTATAGTCCGCTCTTGGAATAGGAGGACGTACTTATTTATCGATTATATAAAGGCTGGGATCCAATTGCCTTATTACTAGGGGAAACCTCCTGAACTGGTTGCATATGCTTTGTTTATTAGAGTATTTGGGATTTTCAAATAAACTTTTCAAAATTGGTTTGAATTAAGATCCTGCAGTAAAGTATAATTTTAATATAAAAGATACACATTTCAAAAATTTTGAAATAAGAATTCAAGAATAAAGTCCAAAGAGATAATTTTCGTAAAGGTAATTAGACTTGAAAATCTCAAATTCAAGATTAAGCGTAAGTGGGTTGTTTTAGGAATTTCATATTGTTCGTTGCATCTTAGGCTCTATGAGTCTTATTTATGGTAGGAGAACTACACTGGCTTGATGCTGTATCTAATTTTGTACCCAATTAGATAGGGGCTTGTAGGCAGTCACATGTAACGATCGCGATTTTTCGTGGCCGAAAAACCGAATAGTTATGGGTTTTTAAAAAGAATTTAAGAAAAGAAAAAGACATAAGAAGAGAGAAGAAGATAGAAAATAGAGAAAGAAAATAGAGAAACAGAAAAATAGAGAATTTGAAAATGGAGGGGAAAGAAAATAGAGAAAGATAGGGAAAAGGAAAATAGAGAAAAGAACATAGAACAGAACAGGAAACAACAGAACAACATCAGAATCTCACAATTCGCAGCGGAACAACATATAATAATAAATGAATAATCTTTAAACAAAGAACTATATCAGTTATTACATTACATTTCATTTCATTACATCATATCATCAGAGTGTACAACAACAACAACAAACAAACAGTGCAGCGGAAAAAGAAATACTATATACTAGTAATACGTCATGCCATCCAGCTTGCCTCCAGCAACTCCTGAATATCCAGAATATCCTGATAAACCTAACTCTTAACTGCCCGTGTGGAAAATTTGTGGGCACCCAGTGTTTAGGAAGGAAAACAATAAACTCCAAGTCAGTCATGTGACTGGTGTGAGAACTCAAAACAGATTATTTATCTTTAAAATCAAAATAGAGGAATATTTTTAAATTCAATTCGCAATGCTTTTAAAAATGAGACTACCATAAGGCCTCCCGCACACACACACAATGCAAACGCAGAATCGGAGGAGATTTCTCCTTATGATAGTCAAAGATGCTTGATACACATTTAAAAGAACATTTCATATTATTACTAGTGCCTAGTGTAGAGAAAAATTCATTTCGAAAGTAGAATATAAATCTTAGCCAACATACGACCATTATCGTATGCCTACTATAGCTACCATCCAAACAGTGTTGCGACACCATAAGTGAATGATAGGTTCTACAACTAATACCGTACAAGTCTCGTATTGTTTCTTTGGATTTCCAACGAATGATCAGGCCAAGGAACTTCCCATTGCCACATGAGAATGCCTCTGGATGGACATCCCCGAGAACCAAACCGGATCTCTACCAACACAAGGCCGGGTTACCCCTAACTGAGTAACAACTGACCGAATATGCCATCCCCCGGTCCTTTGGAACCTTTTCACCGAGCGCTCGTAATCAATTCACACAATCATAATAAAGTGTTTTCAACACGAGTAAGTATCTGGGCTCCATACCATGATACCACCCTTTTCCAGAAGGAAATGCACATATCCTAAAGGGCGCTACCCCTCATAACCTTGCTGCTTCTTTCCTGTTTTGACCATTTCCGGGATGTGAGGCTCGACGAATTCACGTCCACAAAAACATACTTTATACAAAAGCCATACTTTGGGTCAACAAATGATCAACACAATGATCACAAGGATAGACGATCAAATAAATGATCCTATCACAAATAATCAACACAATGATCATTTCAACATCACTCAGCATGTCACATTACCAAATTGGGAATATATCGCTGATAACATTCAACTATATAACCTCTGAGCTCGTACGTCTCAGAGAAGGGTGTTAAGCTAAAAGAATAAATTCTCCGCCACCAACAGAAATATATTTGAAAGAAATCTGCTTTATATCTCAACTTGTAATGTCAGACATACAATCCATACAAGTCTGTTCCGGGCTCGAACAAAACCGAAGGCACTTCTTACGAAGCCCTTGCAATCCGGGTATTCACAATCCTGATCGAATTTCCCATCACTTAAGGAATCTCTATACCAGGAGCTACCCAGTGCAGAGATAATCGATAGGTCATCCTATCGCTTTTGCAAATACTCGGTCTTCAACACCGATCTTCAAATGCAATTCATAACGACGTATCACATATTCAGAATGGGTTATACGACCCCATGGTCCTTTCCCGGTTAACCCGAATAGTGAGCGCTTACTTTAAAATAAGTGTGGCATTCACATTCAAACAAATCACATCAATTACCCATTCAAAGGGAAATATTGATAGTCGGTTATTGAACTATCAATGGATATGCACACATCACCAGTTTCCAAATAATTTTCCAAATTATTTATTTCACAAAATATCTTTACAAGATATATAATTTTCACACTTTAAAAATAAATCAATATATATTTTTAAACAAATTCTCCTTTTCATTCATAAATTACATGGTGAATTTTCATTCTAAAATATTCATGAATATATGACTTCAATTATTCATTTCAATTTATCTAATATTCACTTTATATTGGAAAACATTTCCATACTTATTAAAAATAAGTAATTCACAAATCATTTTATTTTCTACATTTGAAAAATATTTAATATACTCAAATCGAAATTTAGTATATATTTCATTCTATAAGGAAATCATTCTCTTAAACATATTCATTTGGGCCAAAACGAATGTTGCATAGAACATCGTTACGACAACCCAAAATCACTAGTATAGGGATTCGAAATTAAAATAGATATATAAATCCCAATACTATACAAAACATTTCCTTTCGGAAATCATTTACTATAACAACAGTGTTATAGTCCACCATTCCCTTTTATTTCTCGAAAACGTCTATTTCAACAATAAATGTTGAAATCTATGGTTTCGAATCTCAACACATTTAAAACATCGTTAGATCGTTTTTAATTCAATTTAAAATATCACATTCTAAACATTTTCTTTAACGTGTTATTCACTATTCAAAAACGTGAATATACTACGTTAACAAATTTCATCCTTTTATACATTTCATTTTAAAGGATTTTTCACGGTTAAAAATGTGAATATAACTCCATTAATAGGTTTCAACAATTTACTTATCAAAATAAGTCGTTTGCGAATTTATAAAACAACGTTTATAAATCCCATTTCTATTTATTTTATTTCAACTTCCTTTTATAAGTTCCTTTATTAACCTATTTGATTTATAACTCAATTATAAAACAAAGGTTCATATTATAAGTTAAATACTTATAATTTATTCGTTCACCAAATCGTTCCTTTGAACTTCATAATTATAAATCTTATAACTTATAAGATTCAATTATTTATCCAAAACCATTCTTTTAATGACTTTATAAATTTTATAAACCTACTGTTTATAAAATTCCCTTTATAATTTCACCGTTTATGATTCTATAAATTTCATTCAATTTATGAAATTCATTTTCATTTCATTCAAACACTTATAAAAACTCGTTTTATAATTCAAAGGTTTTAATTTATAAATATCAATTTATAAATCCTTTATAAAATCAATTTATACTATTATTTTAAAACATCTTTAATCTCCTTCATTATTTCACCATTTTGATTCATGAAATAATTAAATTTTATAAATCCTATATTTAAACATTTCACAATAAATTCTAAAATCCCGATTAAACTATTTTATAAAATCAATAGCATCATATTCTCAAAAATCGGTTTTTAACTATATTTCTCAAAAATTATAATTTTTATAACATTAAAAATTATAACGTTTATTTATTTAAAATGGATCAATTCAAAAATTATTTTATAAAACGTATACCTTTCAAAAATCACTTTAAACATCATTTTAAAGTTTCAAAATTTGGTCCAATGATGCTACATACCAAATAGTCAATCACGATAACAACGACATCATATATCGATATGATAGTCAATAAAATATCAAAATATCTGAAATCAAATAAATACTGTTGAGGAATCCAGTTGGATCCCTCCAACCTGTTTTCCTGCATCCAAAAACATTAGCACAATACCAATTTCGCTCCAGTACGAAATTATCGCGGTATATGGGATTAAATATTATCCGCTTAATAACGGCGCAATAGGGTCTCATCCGCTAAACAAAAAATGCGGGAAATCAATAACTCCAATATATACATATGCCAATATATATATATTGCTATTATATATAATACCAATTTCACTGTTTATGAAATATTCGCAGTATATGTTTTTATTAAATAACATCCGCTTACTAACGGCGTATAATGTCTATTTTAACAATCAATAGATATCAATCAACATTCAAACATGCATTCAAATATTTTAAATCTAACTATTTAAAATAAAATTGAAACTGATTCGATTGAGTGAGAAGTTCTCACCTTGGTTTTAAATTCCGTTTTAGCGATTTATTTCGAGTAAAATTAAACGGACGCTTAATTTTACCCAAAATTCTCACTAACTCCAAACGACTCCAAACCAATTTCATCGCGTAGTGCTCGTCCATACGATTCCAACGCAACTGGTTTTGCATTTTTTCGACCTCGTATGAAAAAGTTATACATTTTTGAAGTTACACGATTTTATATTAACTAATTTACAACATAATTAAAATTTTTAAACCTCTCTTTAAATCATGGCCCTCCATCTCAACCCCAACTACATCAGGCCGTCCCCTTCTATCATCTTCCTCACGTTCCATCTCCAGACCCAAACACGCACACACAAACCCATCATTATAGATTAGGGTTTAATTTTGCACCAAAATCACTCGACTTGAATTCGATCAGGGAGTTGCAAATCGAAGGCCTTCACCAACATCATCATCGGCCTGAAGCACGTGGAGCTCGGCCCTTGCTTGGCCCTCGAAATGCGTGCGTGAGCTGTAGGTGACGGCCCCAAGGAGATGCAACTCGGCCACCCTCACTGCATGGAAAGTCGTGCGCAGCTGGCCATGAACGCAGCCCCCTAGACGCCACCACATCACTCCATTTTTGATCATAACCGTTGAATCTCTAGTTCGTGTTGTGCTCTACAAGTTTCTAGTTGGAAGTTTCGGCTAATTGTCAATGGATTTGGAGAAAAGAGAGGGGGAAGAGGATTGTTTTTCAGCCCTTCATTCCAATGGTGGCGGCCTGAAGAAATAGATTAGGGTTTTTGATTTTTTTTTTATTTTTTATTGTGAATGGTGGGCTATTTATAAGGAAAACCGATCGACACTATTCATCCGGAAATTCCGAACTCCGATTTACGCGCCGAAGCTGACGTACCTAGGGTTTATCCCGCGTTCCGGACACAATGGAATAGGTTTCGGAAGCTAATTCGGAAGTATGTGCGAGTTATGGCTATAAACGTTCAATTTAAATTAAACCGATTTAAATCGATTTCTAGGCGTTTTAATTTGTACTGGACAAACGGTAAATCCAATTGACTTGAAATTTGAAACCTTACAATAATATCACATTACGGATCCGATGAAACTGGTTTCATCAAAATCCGAGACTTTTTGAAAAATGGCTATTTTAACTCGCCAAATTAAAATTAAAAATAAATCGATGCGTTTCGAGCTGCCACGATCAAATGATAGCTCCGATTGACACGAAATTTGAAATCCGGTAATAACTAACTATTACGGATCCAATGGAACTGGTTTCGTTCAATTCTGAGACTGTTCAAAAATTGGCTATTTTACAGACGATTATTAAATATTAAAATATTCAATTTTCACAAATTAACTTTTAATTCGATTTTAAAAGTTCTAAAATATCATTCTAACTTCAATATGATATAATAAAATTTTACAAATCATTTACAATCATATTTAACTAAATTTTCAATTATTTGCATAATTTAACTTATTAAATTATCGATTTAATTATTCAATAAAATCCAATAATTCAAAATAAAATTTATTTGACTAATAATTCACTTATTAATATTTAAAATTAATTAAATATTCAAATTTTAATTAATAAAAATTCTGGGTCGTTACAATCTTTCCCACTTAAAAGAATTTCGTCCTCGAAATTAACAAGTAAGAAAAGTTACAGAATTTATTAATTTTTCCCAAAAATTCATAATTAAATTTCTTACAAAACCTTTACTAAGTTTCAAATCATACTTTGTTATCTTTTTCAAAAACAATTACTATTTTTTAACTTTCAATTCCAAATCAAAGTTATAGTTTTCAAAATTTTCCCAATTTTCTCAAAAATTTTCTAACGCCTTAAATTTCCGAAAAAATTCGCCATAGTCTCCTTTGCGCGGCTCGATCCGAAAGAAAAAAAATGACAGTATATATCACAAATATACATCTCATCAAGTAATGAGGCATCCCGAAGGGAAAAAAGTATAAAAGTGCGATATTTAATCCGAGATATGTACCTTATATTTTATTAGCGAGCATATACGGCTAATATAGCGCGAAAGCGAGCTCCAAATGCGAAGCAAACGCGATCCGCACCTACTAATCACTCAACAAACAACATGAGAATCATGCATACATGTAAATAGTATCGATATACAACATTTATCAACATAATAACTATATATGCTAACGTAGCAATGCATTAAAAGCAATATATATTCAACCATCAACCAACTAACATCCATAACCAATAAATATTCATTCATATTCTCATTAATATTTAATGAATTGGTTTTCAATTTAATCATATTTGATTCATTAACATTGGATTTTTATCAACATTCATTCTCAATTCAATTAGTTATCATTTACTAATTTAAATCCAATTCACATTCAATTCTATTCAAATTTATTTACTTTCAATTTTAATTCAATTACATAGCTTTCAATTTCATTAACTTTTAATGAATTATATACAATCACTAACAATCATATAACAACCAATGTTTATATAATACAACCAATTTCTTTGCTCATATTCATTCTCATTCAATTTGGTTTAACTCCTTAAATTAAATTGACTTCCATTCAATTTATTTAATTTTTCAACTTCCAATAACATTAGATTTTAAATGAATTAACACTTATATTCATTATTCAATATCAATTTAATCTACATTCAATTGATTTCCATATTCAATCCATTCATTCAATTCAATTTCTAAAGTTGAATTCTATTACATAACTCAAATTCATTTTTATCTACAACTCATATTCATAATTATATTCATATAGTTTCACTTCTTATACATATATAAGTTTATTCACAATTGTAAATCACTTTAATTATAATTCAATTCTTATAATTCTTTTGCTTATACAATTATTCCTTTATTTAGATTATTCAAACAACTAAACAATCAACTTACATACACTTTAATAATTCTGAAAAATTATTCCTTTATATATAAAAATATAATCAAGGTAAAATTATTTCATTTACCTAATTTAAAACAATACTGTGCCGAATTGTTCTATTCAAGTGTTTAGAAACCCCTTCGATTCAGTTTCGAAGCTGCGCCGACGAAGGTTCATATGCCACTCAATAAACCAATCATCACACTATAAAACAATTTTATATATTCACTAACAAATACGCTCTCATAGCTATTATTACACTCAAACTCATTCTAGAGTACTACTGACTCCATCTCTAATGAGTAATACCCAACAGAACCATGGTTGTCGCTTAACCATATGCTCTGATACCAAATGTAACGATCGCGATTTTTCGTGGCCGAAAAACCAAATAGTTATGGGTTTTGAAAAAGAATTTAAGAAAAGAAAAAGACAGAAGAAGAGAGAAGAAGATAGAAAATAGAGAAAGATAGGGAAAAGGAAAATAGAGAAAAGAACATAGAACAGAACAGGAAACAACAGAACAACATCAGAATCTCACAATTCGCAGCGGAACAACATATAATAATAAATGAATAATCTTTAAACAAAGAACTATATCAGTTATTACATTACATTTCATTTCATTACATCATATCATCAGAGTGTACAACAACAACAACAAACAAACAGTGCAGCGGAAAAAGAAATACTATATACTAGTAATACGTCATGCCATCCAGCTTGCCTCCAGCAACTCCTGAATATCCAGAATATCCTGATAAACCTAACTCTTAACTGCCCGTGTGGAAAATTTGTGGGCACCCAGAGTTTAGGAAGGAAAACAATAAACTCCAAGTCAGTCATGTGACTGGTGTGAGAACTCAAAACAGTTTATTTATCTTTAAAATCAAAATAGAGGAATATTTTTAAATTCAATTCGCAATGCTTTTAAAAATGAGACTACCATAAGGCCTCCCGCACACACACACACAATGCAAACGCAGAATCGGAGGAGATTTCTCCTTATGATAGTCAAAGATGCTTGATACGCATTTAAAAGAACATTTCATATTATTACTAGTGCCTAGTGTAGAGAAAAATTCATTTCGAAAGTTGAATATAAATCTTAGCCAACATACGACCATTATCGTATGCCTACTATAGCTACCATCCAAACAGTGTTGCGACACCATAAGTGAATGATAGGTTCTACAACTAATATCGTACAAGTCTCGTATTGTTTCTTTGGATTTCCAACGAATGATCAGGCCAAGGAACTTCCCATTGCCACATGAGAATGCCTCTGGATGGACATCCCCGAGAACCAAACCGGATCTCTACCAACACAAGGCCGGGTTACCCCTAACTGAGTAACAACTGACCGAATATGCCATCCCCCGGTCCTTTGGAACCTTTTCACCGAGCGCTCGTAATCAATTCACACAATCATAACAAAGTGTTTTCAACATGAGTAAGTATCTGGGCTCCATACCATGATACCACCCTTTTCCAGAAGGAAATGCACATATCCTAAAGGGCGCTACCCCTCATAACCTTGCTGCTTCTTTCCTGTTTTGACCATTTCCGGGATGTGAGGCTCGACGAATTCACGTCCACAAAAACATACTTTATACAAAAGCCATGCTTTGGGTCAACAAATGATCAACACAATGATCACAAGGATAGACGATCAAATAAATGATCCTATCACAAATAATCAACACAATGATAATTTCAGCATCACTCAGCATGTCACATTACCAAATTGGGAATATATCGCTGATAACATTCAACTATATAACCTCTGAGCTCGTACGTCTCAGAGAAGGGTGTTAAGCTAAAAGAATAAATTCTCCGCCACCAACAGAAATATATTTGAAAGAAATCTGCTTTATATCTCAACTTGTAATGTCAGACATACAATCCATACAAGTCTGTTCCGGGCTCGAACAAAACCGAAGGCACTTCTTACGAAGCCCTTGCAATCCGGGTATTCACAATCCCGATCGAATTTCCCATCACTTAAGGAATCTCTATACCAGGAGCTACCCAGTGCAGAGACAATCGATAGGTCATCCTATCGCTTTTGCAAATACTCGGTCTTCAACACCGATCTTCAAATGCAATTCATAACGACGTATCACATATTCGGAATGGGTTATACGACCCCATGGTCCTTTCCCGATTAACCCGAATAGTGAGCGCTTACTTTAAAATAAGTGTGGCATTCACATTCAAACAAATCACATCCATTACCCATTCAAAGGGAAATATTGATAGTCGGTTATTGAACTATCAATGGATATGCACACATCACCAGTTTCCAAATATTTTTCCAAGTTATTTATTTCACAAAATATCTTTACAAGATATATAATTTTCACACTTTAAAAATAAATCAATATTTATTTTTAAACAAATTCTCCTTTTCATTCATAAATTACATGGTGAATTTTCATTCTAAAATATTCATGAATATATGATTTCAATTATTCATTTCAATTTATCTAATATTCACTTTATATTGGAAACATTTCCATACTTATTAAAAATAAGTAATTCACAAATCATTTTATTTTCTACATTTGGAAAATATTCAATATAATCAAATCGAAATTAAGTATATATTTCATTCTATAAGGAAATCATTCTCTTAAACATATTTATTTGGGCCAAAACGATTGTTGCGTAGAACATCGTTACGACAACCCAAAATCACTAGTATAGGGATTCGAAATTAAAATAGATATATAAATCCCAATACTATACAAAACATTTCCTTTCGGAAATCATTTACTATAACAACAGTGTTATAGTCCACCATTCCCTTTTATTTCTCGAAAACGTCTATTTCAACAATAAATGTTGAAATCTATGGTTTCGAATCTCAGCACATTTAAAACATCGTTAGATCGTTTTTAATTCAATTTAAAATATCACATTCTAAACATTTTCTTTAACGTGTTATTCACTATTCAAAAATGTGAATATACTACGTTAACAAATTTCATCCTTTTATACATTTCATTTTAAAGGATTTTTCACAGTTAAAAATGTGAATATAACTCCATTAATAGGTTTCAACAATTTACTTATCAAAATAAGTCATTTGCGAATTTATAAAACAACATTTATAAATCCCATTTCTATTTATTTTATTTCAACTTCCTTTTATAAGTTCCTTTATTAACTTATTTGATTTATAACTCAATTATAAAACAAAGGTTCATATTATAAGTTAAATACTTATAATTTATTCGTTCACCAAATCGTTCCTTTGAACTTCATAATTATAAATCTTATAACTTATAAGATTCAATTATTTATCCAAAACCATTCTTTTAATGACTTTATAAATTTTATAAACCTACTGTTTATAAAATTCCCTTTATAATTTCACCGTTTATGATTCTATAAATTTCATTCAATTTATGAAATTCATTTTCACTTCATTCAAACACTTATAAAAACTCGTTTTATAATTCAAAGGTTTTAATTTATAAATATCAATTTATAAATCCTTTATAAAATCAATTTATACTATTATTTTAAAACATCTTTAATCTCCTTCATTATTTCACCATTTTGATTCATGAAATAATTAAATTTTATAAATCCTATATTTAAACTTTTCACAATAAATTCTAAAATCCCGATTAAACTATTTTATAAAATCAATAGCATCATATTCTCAAAAATCAGTTTTTAACTATATTTCTCAAAAATTATAATTTTTATAACTTTAAAAATTATAACGTTTATTTATTTAAAATGGATCAATTCAAAAATTATTTTATAAAACGTATACCTTTCAAAAATCACTTTAAACATCATTTTAAAGTTTCAAAATTTGGTCCAATGATGCTACATACCAAATAGTCAATCACGATAACAACGACATCATATATCGATATGATAGTCAATCAAATATCAAAATATCTGAAATCAAATAAATACTGTTGAGGAATCCAGTTGGATCCCTCCAACCTGTTTTCCTGCATCCAGAAACATTAGCACAATACCAATTTCGCTCCAGTACGAAATTATCGCGGTATATGGGATTTAAATATTATCCGCTTAATAACGACGCAATAGGGTCTCATCCGCTAAACAAAAAATGCGGGAAATCAATAACTCCAATATATACATATGCCAATATATATATATTGCTATTATATATAATACCAATTTCACTGTTTATGAAATATTCGCGGTATATGTTTTTATTAAATAACATCCGCTTACTAACGGCGTATAATGTCTATTTTAACAATCAATAGATATCAATCAACATTCAAACATGCATTCAAATTTTTAAATCTAACTATTTAAAATAAAATCGAAACTGATTCGATTGAGTGAGAAGTTCTCACCTTGGTTTTAAATTCCGTTTTAGCGATTTATTTCGAATAAAATTAAACGGACGTTTAATTTTACCCAAAATTCTCACTAACTCCAAACGACTCCAAACCAATTTCATCGCATAGTGCTCGTCCATACGATTCCAACGCAACTGGTTTTGCATTTTTTCGACCTCGTATGAAAAAGTTATACATTTTTGAAGTTACACGATTTTATATTAACTAATTTACAACATAATTAAAAAATTTAAACCTCTCTTTAAATCATGGCCCTCCATCTCAACCCCAACTACATCAGGTTGTCCCCTTCTATCATCTTCCTCACGTTCCATCTCCAGACCCAAACACGCACACACAAACCCATCATTATAGATTAGGGTTTAATTTTGCACCAAAATCACTCGACTTGAATTCGATCAGGGAGTTGCAAATCGAAGGCCATCACCAACATCATCATCGGCCTGAAGCACGTGGAGCTCGGCCCTTGCTTGGCCCTCGAAATGCGTGCGTGAGCTGTAGGTGACGGCCCCAAGGAGATGCAACTCGGCCACCCTCACTGCATGGAAAGTCGTGCGCAGCTGGCCATGAACGCGGCCCCCTAGACGCCACCACATCACTCCATTTTTGATCATAACCGTTGAATCTCTAGTTCGTGTTGTGCTCTACAAGTTTCTAGTTGGAAGTTTCGGCTAATTGTCAATGGATTTGGAGAAAACAGAGGGGGAAGAGGATTGTTTTTCAGCCCTTCATTCCAATGGTGGCGGCCTGAAGAAATAGATTAGGGTTTTTGATTTTTTTTTTTTTTTTTATTGTGAATGGTGGGCTATTTATAAGGAAAACCGATCGACACTATTCATCCGGAAATTCCGAACTCCGATTTACGCGCCGAAACTGACGTACCAAGGGTTTATCCCGCGTTCCGGACACAATGGAACAGGTTTCGGAAGCTAATTCGAAAGTATGTGCGAGTTATGGCTATAAACGTTCAATTTAAATTAAACCGATTTAAATCGATTTCTAGGCGTTTTAATTTGTACCGGACAAACGGTAAATCCAATTGACTTGAAATTTGAAACCTTACAATAATATCACATTACGGATCCGATGAAACTGGTTTCGTCGAAATCCGAGACTTTTTGAAAAATGGCTATTTTAACTCGCCAAATCAAAATTAAAAATAAATCGATGCGTTTCGAGCTGCCACGATCAAATGATAGCTCCGATTGACACGAAATTTGAAATCCGGTAATAACCAACTATTACGGATCCAATGGAACGGGTTTCGTTCAATTCTGAGACTGTTCAAAAATTGGCTATTTTACAGTCGATTATTAAATATTAAAATATTCAATTTTCACAAATTTACTTTTAATTCGATTTTAAAAGTTCTAAAATATCATTCTAACTTCAATATGATATAATAAAATTTTACAAATCATTTACAATCATATTTAACTAAATTTTCAATTATTTCCATAATTTAACTTATTAAATTATCGATTTAATTATTCAATAAAATCCAATAATTCAAAATAAAATTTATTTGACTAATAAATTCACTTATTAATATTTAAAATTAATTAAATATTCAAATTTTAATTAATAAAAATTCTGGGTCGTTACATCACAAGTGGTAGTGATGCAGCCCCTCATGTTTATCTGTTATTGGTTGTTGTTTATCTTGTGTTATTGTATTTTTCTTGCTTACTATTTTGTCCTGCATATCCATTGTTTATTGAGTTCGCAGGTAAGGATAGTGTTGTCTCTCTCATTAGAGTTGTCAAGTGATAGACTGTAACAACCCGTAGATTTTAAATTATATATATTTAAATATTTTATTTGAATATAGCATCGTTAGCCGGATTTAAAGTCTGAAATGTGACTTTTTGTAGACAGTCGAATCTGGACTCGAAACCACTTCAATTGAGTTCAAAACTACGTTACAACTTTTTTGAGTATAAACATTGATATGCTTGGAGTTGATTAGGATTTTCATATTTTCATTTGGGATTTGGTTTTGGTTCTAGCCCACTAACCCAATAAGAGAACCCAAACTCCTCTACCAAATACCCTATTTCCACTTCTCTTCATTCATTCGTTCCACTTTCTAAATTCCTAACATTCAAGCCCTAGGAAAAATGGGGGAAAGGAGAGGAGATTAGAAATTCCTAAGCCCTAGTTCTCTTACCACTATAAGAAAATCTACCTTAGTTGCGATTATCGGTCGCGTTTGTATTGTATGTGCTACAAATTTTTTTTGTTCCCGTTTAATTTTAGGGTTTCCGCTTCTTAAACCCTTCACATTTTTCTCTCCTGTTTCCCTGCACTGCCTCCTTTTTCCCTCCATCGTTTCATTTTTCCCTCTATCACCAAATTTTCCCTCTCACTCAATTCAGCCGTCCTTTCGCTCGAACCATCACTGCACTTCGTCATCAGCTCCTCGTCATTAGCTCCCATCCACTTCGTCAATAGGGATCTCCTCCACTTCGTCGAACCTGCTCCCTTCTGCTTTGTTCATAAGGCCCGAATCTACAAATCGAGGTAATCAATGTAAAGAGGATTATTGCTTTGAATATTTATCAGTTTTTTCCCATACTTCGATTCTTAACATGTGATCACTTATCGGAAATGGGTATTACTTAAGAAGATGAAGGAGTTGGCCTTCAACAGATCTCAGAAATCCACTTTGTAATCACTTATCATTTTATTTTAATTTATTTCATACTCATTATTTTTGGTTTGATCCCATACAGTTTTATTATATATGTAAGAATGTTCACATGACTATATAATTTCTTGTATTATTAGGAATGTACCCCATCACTATATCCATTAGTTAAAGACTTAACAAGGAAAAAATGGATTTAAATGTATAGATATTAATCCTAAAATTAATACAGTTCAAGCAGTACAAAATGATTCAACTGAAGAACTTGAAAACTCGCTAATAGGGCAAGTAGCGCTTATGGTGTCAACAGAAGACAATCCAATGATTTCAGTTTTAACATTGTGCACGTGGGTACTTGGGACTACTTCATGTGCATTACTGTCTTTTTTAAACCAGTTTTTCTGGTACCGAAAAGAGCCCTTGTCAATAACCTCGATATCAGTACAAATTGCAGTCCTTCCACTGGGTCATCTCATGGCGTCAACTATTACCAACAGTATGTTTTTCAAAGGGCAGAGATGGGAATTCACACATAATCCAGGGCCGTTCAATATGAAAGAACATGTTCTGATTACTATTTTTGCGAATTCTGGAACTAGAAGTGTGTGCTATTCATTTTGTCACTGCAGTATGGTTTTTCTATAGACAATATCTTACTTTGTTTCTCTTATTGCTATTCTCACAACTCAGGTTTAAGTCCAATTTTTTTTACTATTGTTCTTACTATTTTACTATTTGAATTGTTCATTGCATCCTAATTATATAGTTATGAATCTGTGTACCATTGTTCTGTATTGACAATATGGGGTTTATATTATAATTATTAGGTGTTGGGATTTGGATAGGCAGGCATATTCAGGCGGTATTTGGTGGAGCCTGTTGCTATGTGGTGGTCGTATAATTTAGTTCAAGTTTCCCTGTTCAGGTATGCAAAACTGTCTAGGAATAGCCTTTTTATTGAAAATTTTAAATATGCATGTCTCTTTTGTGTAAGTTTGAAATTTGTGTTGTGTGTATACATTTATGTTTTGATTGCTTCATGCTTGTTATCTTGTCTGGAAATAGTATAGATTCAGTTCTACAAGTTCTAAGATATTCCATATAGAATTTACTCAGGGAACTATGTGTAATTGCCGGCAGAGTTTTGGATTTTTCTGTAAATGTGAAAAATCTGGACAAAAACATCTTCATTGGAAAATCTAAATTCATGGTTTTAATATTTGACAAGCTGCCCCACATACAACTAATCAGTTTACAATTAACCTTGAAGCATGTAAAGCACTTAACTTCTTTTCTTAATATTTTGCAAAGTAAATAAATTTTATACATGCTGGATTATACACAGAATAGGTAAAATATATTTATACATGTTTCTTAGTTCGCCACATATTGAAAGAAATAAAAACTTTAACCACATGTTTATATCAATTGTGTTGGTGACAAATAAACCTTTTGGCTTCAGGAAATGATTAACATTATAACACATTACATTATACTTTAAAATTACCAAGTATTTTATTGAATAAGTGAATATACATTGCATATTTAAACATTCTTCTTCAAAACATGGTAAAAATATACAGTTTTATGCAATTTTAGAGCAGTGCATGACAAAGAGCCAAGGGAAAAAGGTAGCCTGAGCAGAAACCGGTTCTTCCTTGTGGCCTTCATATGCAGTTTCACATACTATATATTCTCAGGCTACCTATTCCAAATGCTAACCTCACTCTCATTTATATGCTGAATGTACCCCCGCTCAGTCTTCGCCCAACAAATAGGTTCAGGTCTATATGGGCTTGGCATTGGTGCAATCAGGCTCGACTAGTTATGCCTTTAACTCGTAAGTATAATTAATAATGCAATATTGTGACTGTTTTTTCTATTCAAATTGTATCAACTAAAAGATCACTAAAATTGGAACATCAATTCACAAGTAAGGTGGATTCCAAATATAAAAAATGAACTTATCAGTTATCATGTTATTAAAGCGGCTTCACCAGTTTCATATGCTAGTCTAGTGCAGCTATTTTGAAATTTTAACCTAATTAAAAAATTGGAGGGGCCATTTTTTATATTCATTGTTTAATTTTGTTTAATCTTATTCATTTTCTTGTCTAGAAAGAAGAAGGCAGTTCACAAATCCAACACCACAGACGATAAAAATCTTCAAAGCACTTTGGAAAGAATAGGGGTAAACAGCATCCCTGCTATTGAAGAGGTCAACATCTTCCAAGACGATTCCGTTATCCAATTTCTGAACTCTATGGGCAATGTAGTATATAATCACCAAAAAAGTGCCCGTCATGGACTTTCTTACGTGACTAAATCTATGCATTTTTATTTTCGGTGCAAGCTTCAATTCAAGCTAACGCATGGGTTGTCAGCGGTGCTTGCCAAGTAATCTAATCTCATTCTTTTGAATATCAATTGTATCAAAATTCATTTAATATTTTGTATATTGCTATTTGATGAACCTTACTAAACTAGAATTTCTCACGACTGGATTGCAAGATATTCTACCTTCAATATTCAACCAGCTAGGTATTTTCTTCAAATTTTGTACCTACCATCTTATATTTTTGAAGTGAGCAGTTGATAGATTCTGAAATTCTTTTTCTTTTTGGTACAAGAAATTATAGTGGAAATAAGTAAAGTAGCTAGGTATTTTCTTCAACTTTTATACATACCATCTTATATTTTTGAAGTGAGCAGTTGATAGATTCTAAAATTCTTTTTTTTGGTACAAGAAATTGTAGTGAAAATAAGTAAAGTAGCTACCAGGGTACAGAGGATATTTGGAAATGTTTCATGCATGTGCAACTAAAAGGCCTTAACTTGGACAAATAGAATGGTCAACAATGTTTTAATATCATCATTCGGTCCTTGCTGATTTGAAAACTATTAGGAAATAATATGATCATTCCACTCGATGTCGACTTGGTCTCATCATTGTCGACTTGGTTGCACTCTCAGGTACTGCATTTTTATATATTTAATTAAACTCTTTCTAGAACGATGTATAGTCAGTATAAGTTATAATTGGTTGATTATGAGAGAAGAGTTGATTGATTTAGGATTGTCTTTATTAGCTTATAGTAGACATCTGATGCAGTTTATGTTAGTTTTTAATGGTTTAATGTAGAAGGAGATGAATTTGGTTGCGGAAGTGGAAAACAGCTTGGTTTACAAGTAATATGCTAAAACATCCATTGACACATATTGGGTATAAGGAGATGGGTAGTTATACACTTATCTTATATCTTTAGTTTTTGGCTATAATGTTTCCTTTTAAGTCATACAATCAACGAAGTATTCATAATTTCTTAGTCTGCTTGCATTAGCTTCGGATTCTTGGATATGCTTAAGGTAATTTCACGTTCTTATTCAACAAAATCACGTGCTCGGCAACTAGTGCACAAGTTGTTACCAATAAAAGTTTGTAGCTTTAACATGATAGTTACAATTTTTATCATTTGTAAGTGAGAAATAATAATAAATTAATAATAACAATAAATTAATCAAACTAATAAAAATTAACTAAGTTTTGTTAAAATTAAATAAGTTTAATAAAATTAACTTAGTTTAAGTTAACTAAAATTTATAAATAACAATAATATAACTAATTTAACATTGTTCTATATATGATGATGATGATGATGATTAATTAACTAAGTTTATGAAAATTAACTAAGTTTATAATAGTAATAGTATAACTAAGTTTATGTTAACTAAGTTTTATAAATAATAAAACTATAACCAATTTAACAAAGTTTTATAAATAATGACGATGACAACGATGATGAATTAACTATGTTTACAAAATTAACTAAGTTTATGCTAATAATAATATAATAATAATAATACAATTAATTTAACCTTTTTTATCATTAATAATAAATTAATTAAGTTAACCAAGTTAATAAATTTAACTAAGTTTTTTTAAAATTAAACAAGTTTATAAAATTAGTTAAGTTTAAGCTAATTAAATTTCATAAATAATAATATAACTAATTTAACAAAGTTTTATAAATAATAACAATGATTATGATGAAGATGAATTAACTATGTTAATAATAAGTAACTGTGTCTATAATAATAATAATATAATTAAATTAACCAAATTTTAGTAATAATAATAATAAATTTACTAAGTTGACCAAGTTAATAAAATTAACTAAGTTTTGTTAAAATTAACCAAGTTTAAGTTAACTAAATTTTATAAATAATAATAATATTACTAATTTAACAAAGATTTATAAATAACAATGGTGATGATAAACTAACTTAGTTTATAAAATTTAACTAAGTTTATAATAATAATAATATAATTAAGTTAACTGAGTTTGAATAATAATAATAATAATAATAATAATAATAATAATAAAAAAAAAAAATTAAGATAACCAAGTTAATAAAAATTAACTAGTCTTTGTTAAAATTAAAAAAGTTATATAACATTAACTAAGTTTAAGTTAACTAAATTTTATAAATAATAATAATATAACTAATTTAACAACATTTTATATATAACTATAAGAATGGACTTTATTTATTTCATTTCGTTTATAAATTTTATTATTTATATGATGATATTATTTATAATATGATATACTCATACAATGTTGTAGATGTTTGATATTAGATTTGAAGTCCTACGAATTAACATAATTGTTTGACTATATGTTGTGCTTTCACTTATGCAGGTATTGGATTCCGAAGAGAGCGCAAAGTTGAACTTTTATGGTGCTAGCTTTCACTTGTGCATGCGATAAAGAATCATGGGTAATCAAGCGTTTTGTTAGCACCAGTTTGGTATAACATTTTATTAGTACTAGGTGCGTAAATTTGTATACGAATGGTTATTGTATGTGAGTTTGGTCATTTTATCAAAAAATTATTATAGTAGAATGGTTATGGATATCTTATTTGATTATATGACTAATATGTTTTTTAATTGTTTGAATATGATGATTACGTGAGTGATTGTTAGTTGATATAAAAAAATAGACCATGAACAGGAAATAATAGCATTAAAAAGTGGTGCAAAATGATCAACAACTTTTAGTAGCATTTCAAAAACACTACTAAAATACATATAGTGGCGTCGAGTAAACGTAACCGTAAAGTAAGGATAAAGTTGGAAACTCTATTGGTAGCACCAAAAAACCTTTTGGTGGCATTTTTAAAATTTTACAAAAAGATTTTTGGTGGCGTTTAAGAAACGCTACAATAAAAGGATTTATAGTGGCTTTGAAATAAATGCAACTAAAAACCATGGAATTTTAGTCGCGGGCTTTATCACGGTGTTTATCAAAAAGCTACCATAAGTTTTGGTAGAATTTTTTGTGCGCTACTAAAAATAAAATTTCTTGTAGTTTACGAAATTCTAATTTAAGTTCCAAAATTAAAGAGAAGCTTAGGTATGACTCTTCATCTTCTCCTTCCCAATCTCTCTTCAATTTTTAGAAATTCCTATAACATAATTTAGGAAATCTTTGCATTTGATAATAGATTGAAGATTCTATAGGTGTAGTGAAGAGGAATTGGTCTTGCTTTGTTTAGAGCTTCTCTTCCTTGTTTCTGAGTTTAAAGGTGAGTTCATGAGCTCATGTCTATTTCTATATCTTTGATGGCTATTAGGTATGAATTCCTAACATCTATTTCATGTACAATTGCTTTTGAATTGAATTGGTTTGGTGAATTTTCCCATTTTTGGTATTTTGAAGTCAAAATCTATGATAATCCTACTAAGGATATTTGGACATGTTATGTAATGTCCCTCCTTTACATACGCTTTAAATCGACGATAAACCACACATGTCAGATTTAAACCATACAGAAGGGCGGATTGTTATGGGGTAGATAAGAAAAAGTAGAGGAAAAAACAAAATGAATCCTGCAGCGAAACGATAAATATAATAATCAAATATACAGTTCATGAAGCTGTTTATAAAATATTCTATTATTCTTATACAATACATATCAAAGTACGCATACCAGAGAATAATACTTAATGCAGCGGAAATAAATTGTGTAGTGGAATAATATAGTAGATAATAGTACTACAAATCTTCGTCTTCGTCCTCCATAATAAAATCTTCAAACCTGAAACGCTAGGACTGACCCGAGCGAATTGAAAGGACCAAACATTCGAGTCAAAACTAAAATATCTTATGTAAGTTAAATCAACAATAAACAATATGAGTGGAACGGCCTTAGAGATGTTTACGGGATTGGACATATCCTATCCAGTGTCTGACGTGAGTGCAGTAACTCAAGAGATGCTCGGGATTCACATCTCATGAGGATCCGTTAAACTATTTACTATGTAGTAATATTTCGCAATTATAATAGTGTCTATTAGTAAAATAAACTTACTTTAAACTAGCGTTAAGGCTTTACATATTCCACCTTAACACGTAATAATGCCAATAGTCTATACAGTACTGTAACACTTCCTGATCGGGAGGCTACCAGAGCATACTCCATAGGTACGACACAAATAGAAAATCATACAAGGCGCAATAGGGTAGGTGACATGACACAACTAGGCAATGCCAGGGTAGATATACCAATTACGCTTCTGGGCCGGTGGTAATGCATAGCGTGCAGCTACCGCCCACCTCAAGCCACACCCCCAAATAACAAAATCAAAAGTGGCCACCGAATCAATCCAAAAGTTAAAGTATAATATCGAAGGGATGTGTCTGACCAAAGGTGCTACCTCATTAGCCCGTCAATCGCTCCTATTTTAGCCACCTTATGCCAACTCACGGGAGTTGGGTCCACGTATTTACCTCAAAGGAAACGCCGCCACCATCCTACTTCATTCTGGAATCTCCACCACGTACACGGTTGTTAAAGTGGTTTTCGGAGTTGGCAGAGAGTATGGCTACTTCCGATCCCGGTCTCTTCAACAACCAAACGTTATTATAACACCGTTGTCATTTCAAAATAATTATACTTCAAACCAGGATATAAATATTCAATCAAAACCATATAAATACGATACCATATCTATTTTAAAACCCAAATCAAAATGATATCATTTTTATTTCAAATATACCCCTTTTCGAAAACCATAACATTTTCAAAGTTATAATATTTCGAAACCAGATGCTTGAAATATAGCCTTCCAAAACATAAAACTTTGAATTTCATAACTTTGAGATATAACTACACCACTTAAATGGTTTAAATATTTAATTCCTTTATAAAATAAATAGCTTCTTTAATTTCACAAATAAATAGCAAATGCCGATTTGAACCTCCAAATAAACCATTTCAAATTCAATATATTTCAAAGCATATTTAATATTTCAGAACTAAAATTTATAATTCATATATATATACCAATTGAACTTTTTCTATCATTTAGTTTTGAAATACTTGCTTGCCAAATCCAATGTCCTTTAAATAAAATTTAAATTTTCAATAACGAAATATTCCTCATTTTATTCACTCAAATCACCTTATACCCTAATTAAGTTATAAAACCATATTCTTTTAAAATCTCAATTTCATTAAGTTCTAAAAGGATTCTTATTAAATATAATTCTTTAATTCAATAAAATCTACAAATCAATTTCAAAACTATCTTCTCAACCTTGATTTATAAAATAAATCAATATAAACTCTACACAAAAAATATACTTTAAGTAAATACTTAACCATATTATATTTTAATAAAATCCAACTTTATTATTTAACTTATTTATACTTTAAACAAATCTTATTCATAGCTTAAACCCAAGAATTTAACTATATATAAAATACATTAATACAATATCTAAATCCATACCTCACAAAACCGTATATTTATTTACAAACCATAGAAATCATTTCAAAATATTTTTATATATAGACCGCGGTGCTTGTATATAATTTTCTATCCTATGGTCAAGTGATACAGATATTTATCATTTCAATCTGTAATTTAAAATAAAATTACGGTTATATATCATTTCAAACCGCAATCCCGAATGAAATAAAATGCATAACAACTTACAGTTTAAAATCATATATAATACAACATCCATTCATCCATCAACAGATCACACATCCATCACAATCATTATCCAAAACAATCAATCAATACTAATAGATAACTGATAATATATATACCAGGTATTTAACTGGAAGTTATATACAATAATAAATTAAACAATGATTTTAATTTAGAAACAGTCATAAATAATTGCATAATCACATAAAATTAAATTTAACAAACATAAGAAATTTTAGAAGTTGTGAGTGGGTTAAAACACTCACCTTTTGAATTTAAATTGAATTTAAATTCAATTTAAGCCCAAAAATTGGCTAGTCTCCAAATTCATCAAAACCCTGGGCCAAAACGTCCGGAACTCCAATACGACCTGGCGGAGAAAACCATGCGTGAATAGGAGTTCATACGTAAAAGTTACGTTAGTTAGAGCGGTTTGAAATTCAATTTATATAAAATAATATAGAACAAAGCTCACCACAAATTTTCAGACACGTTAGCGTTGACATTCCTACGTTCTCACGCAGGTAACCCTAGCAGATATTGCTTCCAAGACACGCAACCGCCACGGCAAAAGCTCGTTTGACCAAATTTTCATGGCCGCTACGTTCCCCTCCACGCCAATCAGGCGACACCACGCGACTCCCCTCTGCCGACCGCCACTACTGGTGGTCACACGACCGGCCATCGTCCATCTATTTTGGCCGTCGCCGCCGTGCCTAAGTGCCATGATACTGGCGAACCCAAATGCGATTTCGACAACGAACGGCACCGATACTGCTGCACCTTCTCTCAGCCCATCGCCACTTCCCGAATGACAAAAGGTCGACGATTCAGCGTTGGATCGTCAAAAATCCAATATGAACGGCCATGGTTCAATCTCGATTTTCGGACAAACGATGATTCAAAACCAAAAACGAATTGCAGAATTGAGATGCATTCATCGAGAGCTCCGACAAATATTTTTTTCAAATTTTTTTGAGGATTTTGAATTTTTTGAAGTAGATTTTTGAATTTAAATTTGAATTGGATAAGTTAGGATTTACAGCCATTGAGGAAGAGGAGCACAGAAGTTTCTGTACGTATAAAAATGCGGAATAGAGGCTGCTAGGGTTTATAACAGGGTATTTATAGACAACTAAAATAGAATAGATGGACCCGATTAAACAAACGTGCCGAACGATCTATGGCCCGAAAAGCCCGTTTCGCCTCCGAAACTAAATTGGATCAACCCATTATGGCGATTTCAAAATAATTATACTTCAAACTAGGATATAATATTCATTCAAAACCATATAAATACGATATCATATCTATTTTAAAACCCAAATCAAAATTATATCATTTTTATTTCAAATATATACCTTTTCCAAAACCATAACATTATCAAAATTATAATATTTCGAAACCAAACGCTTGAAATATAGCCTTCCAAAACATAAAACTTTGAATTTTGTAACTTAAATATAACTACACCACTTAAATGGTTTAAATATTAAATTCCTTTATAAAATAAATAACTACTTTAATTTCACAAATAAATTCCAAATACCGATTTGAACCTCTAAATAAACAATTTCAAATTCAATATATTTCAAAGCATATTTAATACTTCAAAACTAAATTTTATAATTCATGTATACACACACACACACCCCAATTTCACTTTTTCTATCATTTAGTTTTGAAATATTTGCTTGCTAAATCCAATATCCTTTAAATAAAACCTAAACCTTCAGTAATGAAATATTCCTCAGTTTATTCACTCAGATCACCTTAAACCCGAATTAAGTTATAAAACCATATTCTTTTAAAATCTCAATTTCTATAAGTTCCAAAAGGATTCTTATTAAATATAATTCTTTAATTCAATAAAATCTCCAAATCGATTTCAAAACTATCTTCTCAACCTTGATTTAAAAAATAAATCAATATAAACTATATACAAAAAATATACTTTAAGTAAATACTTAACCATATTATATTTTAATAAAATCCAACTTTATTATTTGACTTATTTATACTTTAAACAAATCTTATTCATAGCTTAAACCCAAGAATTTAACTATATATAAAAAACATTTACACAATATCCAAATCCATACCTCATAAAACCATATATTTCTTTACAAACCATAGAAATCATTTCGAAATATTTTTATACCTAGACCGCGGTGCCTGTATATAATTTTCTAACCGATGGTCACGTGATACAGATATTTATCATTTCAATCTGTATATAAAATAAAATTACGGTTATATATCATTTCAAACCGCAATCCCGAATGAAATAAAATGCATAACAACTTGCAGTTTAAAATAATATATAATACAACATTCATTCATCCATCAATAGATCACACATCCATCACAATCATCATCCAAAGCATTCAACCAATGCCAATAGATAACTGATAATATATATACCAGATATTTAACTGGCAGTTATATTCAACAATAAATTAAATAATGATTTTAATTTAAATAAATGCTATTAACTAAGATGATGATGAAAAATATCAGAAACAGTCATAAATAATTACATAATCATGCAAAATTAAATCTTACAAACATAAGAAATTTTAGAAGTTGTGAGTGGGTTAAAACACTCACCTTTTGAATTTAAATTCAATTTAAACCCAAAAATTGGATAGTCCCCAAATTCATCCATACCTGCGCCAAAATGTTCGGAACTCCAATGCGAACCTAGCGGCGAAAACCGCGCTTGAATAGGTGTTCATACGTAAAAGTTATGTTAGTTAGAGCGGTTCGAAATTCAATTTATATAAAATAAAACAAAACAAAGCTCACCACAAATTTTCAAACACGTCGGCGTTGACATTCCTACATTCTCACGTGCGTAACCCTAGCAGATATCGCTTCCTCGACATGGAACTGCCATGGAAAAAGCTCATTTGACCAAATTTTCACGGCCGCTACGTTCTCCTCCACGTCAATCAGGCAACACCACGCGACTCCCCTCTGCCGGCTGCCCCTGCTGGTGGTCACGCGGCCGACCATCGTCCATCAATTTTGGTCGTCGCCGTCGTGCCTGAGTACCATGGTACTAGCAAACCCAAATGCAATTTGGACCAATGAACAGCTCCTATGTGTGCTGCACCTCCTCCTCTACCCATCGCCACTTCCCGATCGACAAAAGGTCGACGATCCACCGTTGGATCGTTGAAAATACAATTTGAACGGCCACGGTTCAATCTCGATTTATGGAATAACAATGATTCAAACCAAAAACGAATTGCAGAATTGAGATGCGTTCATCGAGAGCTTCGATATATGATGTCGCATGTTGTAGAAGAAGGTTGCGGCCTGTTTTTTTTTGCTCGATATTAAAAAAAGAAATTTTTGTTTTAATTTGTAATTGAAACTAATAAATTTCATAACTAATGCACGCGAGGTCGAAATTGGGCGAAACAGGAAGCGCCGGAATTGTAGCGATGCGTTTTATGTGCTGCAGCAGTTCCGGAGACGTTTGGACCAAGCGAATTTTTTTAATTAAATCGAACGGTTCGATTTAATTTAAAATTTAAAACACTCGTCGAAACTCAAGGTGAGTTAAGCTCACTCACAACCGGATACCATTTAATTTAAATAGTGAATATTTAAATAATTGAGTGATTGGTTGAATATGAATATTAATATCAGTCTAGATTGATATTTATTTGTTGTGCTAACATCTATGGATGCAGGGAAACAGGTTAGAGGGATCCAACTGGATTCCTTACTACATAGAAATTTTATTCGTAATCCGTGACATATTTCATTTATATCCTATGATAGAATGGTTTAGAATTTTTTTATGCTGTGTATGTTTGGATAATTATAAATCTGGTATTCTTAAAATATAAATAAAATAAATTAGGATTAAAAGGGAATTGAAAGTAATTTTGAGAAATGAGTTTAAGGAAATTAAATTCAAGGTATTGGTTTAGAATTTGAAGTGTTCTGAAATGGTAATTTAAAAGGAAATGAGGAATGGAAATGTATAAAATGGGTTTATAAATGAAATGGAATATTTACCGGCTAATAAATTTTAAAAGATAGATTTTCGGTGGGAATTCCTATAAGAAATGCAAATTCTTTAAAAGTAATAGTGAAATTATTTTTAAATAGATGGAAAATGTGTTTTCCTTGGAAATTAAGTATGATTCCAAAGAAAGCTTTCAAAATATAAATTAGCAGTTTAAAATGTGTTTTAGAATATTTTAGGAAAAAAATATACTATTTTTAATCATTTTTAAGTATAAGTAAATATTTAATTTAAGTAATTATGGTATTAAATTATTTTAAAGGTAAATTATTATTATGTTTTCTAAAGGAAATTTTAATATAAGTATTTACTATAATAACTTTGTACAAAAGGAAATTTTTAATTTAAGTTAATTAAGAAACTTTTGTAGATTTTCAAAAGTATAATTTGAGTAAAGAATATAATAATCATACTTTAAATATTTTAAGTATGCCTTGGAAGTGATTTCCAGGAGGTGGGAATGTGTTTAAAAATAAAAGGTGTTTATTTTTAAAGTGTGGAAAGAAACTTACGGGATTTAAACGTAAATTTGAATTTAGATAAATTCAGCAGGATTTATAAAACGAATTCTTTTGTTTATTCTGAAATGGAAGTGTATTTCTCTGAAAAGCCAAGTACGTTTCATAGAAGATCTTTATGTGAAGGAATGTTTTTTTTAAGAAATTATTTAAGTTGTTAAGTTTAAAGGTAAATAGTATTAAAATAGTTATAGAAATAATTATTTTAAAGGGTTCATGGGTATTATGTTTAAAGATAATTTTTAATATTTATATTTTATAGAATAGTTTTATTTTAAGAATAAATTTTGGTTAAAGTATTGTTTGGAACTTGAATAGAATTTCATAACTCCTATTTTCAAAAATTTAGTTAGCTTAACCTTTACTTTAAAGAAAATAGTTTACATTTTATAAAGTAGTTTTATTTGAAATATTTTTAAAAGTACATATATTTTAAATAAAGTATTTAAGTAATTTAAATGTTTTAATGAATTTCCAAGAATAAAGGATTTAAATTATTTTAAATCTAAAGTATTGGTACTTGGATGTTTTAAGAGGAAGTAAAGATTTGGGAATTTATTCCATGAGAAGAGTAGGGTTTGAAAACTATTTCCAAAAGGGTTGAAAATGGAGATATATCTTGCAAAGATATTTTTAAGGATAATAAATAATTTAGGAAAATTATTTATTGTTTGATGGATGTTTGTGAATGTTAATTGATAGTTAAATCACCGACAATCAATATTGGCCAATGCGCTGATCGTTTCGAAGAGATCAGGATCAGGATTAATTTCTCGAAAACCACTTCGATCTACTTTGTACGTTTTTATGGGTAAAACGAGTTCGTAGTCGAAGATGGAGCAGTGAAGTGCAAGGGCTAGTCGATACTAATCCTAAGGATGATTCTAAAATGAATGTAGTAGGAGTAGTGCCTTCGGTTCCGTTCGAACTCGGGACGGACTTGTATGGATGAATGCTTTCGGAACATCGTCAGGTGGACGATGGGCATTCTAAGTGAAACGTTCTAAAAGGTAACGCTTAGCCTCGAGCCTCATCAATTGGGAATGACTGAAAATCAGGGGATATGCAGCAAGGCTATGTGGGTAGCACCCATTAGGGTGAGGTCATCCCTGTCTAGATGTCCCTTTTATTTCAGCTTAGTGGTGTGGTTGCTAATCCCAACCATGGGGTGACCTTGCTCGGGATTATCCATTAAGGGATAGTCCTGGTCATATGTTGCAAGGGATTGGGAGTAATCCTCGGTATGGTAATATAGGCCACGTACTATGACAGGTGGTACCCCAGTGCCTAGTCATTAGTTGGAAATCCATTCTCCCTACGCGCCTTTTACGAGTTTTGTTTGTACTACCCATGATTGTGGCTAGTAGCTGGAATTTAATAAATGTAATAATTTCGTCTATTTTAATAAGCATTTGTATATAGACCCTATTATAATATTAGAGGATTTTATAAGAAATGTTTTAGCTATCGTAATGTAAAAACCCGACATGTTTATTTGTGGCGTGGTCCAACGAGATGCTTTTGAGTTTCAAAGGACTTTTGAACTTTAATAATCAATTTGGGTGTATTTTTATCAGCTGATATTCTAGACCGACTCTGGTGTTATTTAGTTATAATGCTCGGGTCAGGCCGAGTATTATATATTACAGGAAAGGATGCTGTGGAGCTCAGGAGAGGAGCTAGAGTCCGAGACGTATTATCGTACTTGTTTATATCCGCTGCTGTGATTGTTTGAAATCGTCAGGCTGGTAATTGTTGTTTGTTTGTGATACTCTAATGGTATATTGTATAAAACAGATATAGTTTTCATTTTACGTAAAAATCTATTATTGTCTATTATATTTTGTTCCGCTGTGATTGTGAAAATTTGATATTGTTTAGTTCCTTCTTTCTTCTATCTCCTTTCTTTTCCCTTAACAATCTGTCTTTTCCGGCACTCGAGCGTCGGCATATTATTCTATGGTGTATTTTATGTCAATTTTCGAGGGTCAAGAAGGGCAGGTCGTCACATTATTGGTCACTAACAAATACGCACTCATATATAATATATTCAAACTCATTCTAGGGTGCTACAAACCCTATCTCTAATGAGTCATTCATCCTAGGGTATTACTAACCCTATCTCTAATGAGTCTTTACCCAACCAAAGCCAAGGTTTTCTCTTAGCCTTTAGCTCTGACACTAAATGTAACGAACCACTTTTCCACACCTTTTGAACCAACAATAAACAAAACTTGTCCAGCTCAAATTACATGAATAAGCGGATCATTAACGGTAAAAAGAAAATAAAGACAGAACCGAATCTCACACAAATGAAATAACATATATTATTTCAATAATAATCTTTATAGAGGATTAAAATACAATATCAGAGTCTAACCAAGATTCAGCCTGGATAGTTATAACACCTGCCCTTACAAATGCTGACAAAAAAAAATGAAATAGATGTAGGGGATAATAAAGTATGTTCATACGATGATGAAGATCTCTAGCTCTTCTTTGGAAACCCTAACCGTCTTTATCTAGACCTAAAACTAATTCGATCTAACCCAAATATTAAAAATACACGGATCAGTCTTGATAGACCAGCATGGGATACTCAAAATTCAAAATGACTATATTATCAAAACCTTTGAAAAGAAGATTATCTCAAAGACCACGCCTACACATAAACACGGATGGATTTTTACCTTATGATAAACAAAATACACTTGATATCATTTTTTAATGACATTCTTTTGAAAACACTTTTCAAATAAACTTATTCATATAAGGTATCAATATCTGGACTAAGTCTAAGGCAATATATCCGGACTAGGCCAACGGAACATACCGGACGGAATATATGATACCAGAAAGAGGTAGCTGAAATGTGTGCAAGTCATTAAGACTATTTGGGAATACAATTAAAACCGTAAATCTTGTATTGGGATTTGATTTCCAACATGATAGGAAACTAGCGGAAATATCAATCTGTATCCAAACTTACGTCCAAGACTCAGACGTCGTTATACAACAACACAAATGGCTAAAAGGGGATATAATCTACGAATAACATTCAAGGACTCGGACTTCGTGCATCCCTGCCATGAGGCCCAGAAGTATCTGGTACTTAGGGTTCATAACATCTGATAACCTAAATCACTACTATACGAAATGCGAGCATACATCTGACCACATAGAATCCCATCATAACCGAGGTGTGAGGCTCGCAAGGCAACGCTCAATTTCTTCAAAGCCACGCTTTTGATACAAAACAACGCTTTGATTATAACTGGTTCCACTTTGAATGCCACACTACAATTCCTTTTATCACTATTTGACTCTCACAAGCATACAACTCTAAGCTCATATGTCTCAGAGAAGGGTGTTAGGCTGAGAGAAGTTTCCTCCTCCACCAACAAGTAGATGTACATTTATAAAAGTCAAACGTTTTTTCTCAGAAATGCAATGTCAGAAATTCGTACATACAAGTTCGTTCTGGGGCTATAGGAAACCAAATGCACTTTCCTTGACCATTACTAAGCAAGAAGCCCTTGCAATCTGAAAAAATTTCCACAATGGGAAGACCATTACTATAAATAGCTCTATAATGGGAGCAACCCAGGGCATGTCAACAAGCATTCCTCACGCTATGAAGATCCATGGTCTTCAGTAATCATCATCTTCAACATGTCTTCAATTTTGAACGTATACATTGGTTCAAAGTGTTTTTCGGATAGGAATCAACCAAATCCAATTCTGGTTCCTTCGAGGTCAATCATCACTATAAAAGATGTTAAGTTCATATAAGGATACCAATCATCAATCAATTACTTCATCTTTTATTTAAATCAAATATCTTTCTTAGATTTTTTTTTTCAAGTTATTCCATTTTATTTAAAAGAGTATATGTAATCATTAAGCCTTATTTATCAAATCATTTGGTTTATTCAAACCTCTCTTAAATCCTGGAATAATACCAAATCATTTTCTCTTTTACTTAGTAAAATTTTTCCAAATCATTCACTAAATGATAAACAATGATTTCTTATATTCAAGAATAATAACTTTTAACATAGGGAAATATTCCCAAATCAATTATTAAATCTTAATCAAAGATGTCTTATACTCAAGTTATCATTTTAACTTAGGAAAAATAATTCCAAATCATTTATTAAATTTTAATCAAAGATTTCCTTTCTAACTTTAAATCATATTCTTGCAAATCGAAGATTTTCACGACAATATGCTACTGCCACCTTAGATATGGTAAATTTCACCTCCAGGGACAAGTGGTAAGTAATCCTACATCATGAACATCTTTGTCATCAATGATCTTTACTTCAATACATTTTATTTCGAAAATTAGTTTGAATGGCTTTTCAAATAGGAATCGCCCAAATCCGATCTCGGCTTTTTGTATAGAAGTCACCCAATCCGATCGCAGTTCCTTTATACTAATCAACGAATAAAAAATGTTAAGTTCATAAGGTGTTTCGAAAATTAGTTTGAAGTGATTTTTGGATAGGAATCACCCAAACCTGATCCTGGTTCTTCGGATAGGAATCATCCAAATCCGATTATGGTTCCTTCGTACTAATCATTGATAAAAGTATTAAGTGGTTAATTAACATTCAAAGAATTTGTTTCTTTTCTTTAATTTTGGAAAAGAATTAAATATGAACTTTTTGAGCATTTGGGCTTTCCTTTCGATATATTCCACCCCTCGCTTAAAGAGAGAAAATATAAGCTAGGTAACTTCAAGACACTGGTTGCACCATCCCTATCCTTAGTTAAACACTTGTTTTATCTTCCCAGATCTCACAAACAGGAAAAATGTACTAGTCATTTCTGCATACTCTGGTATTAGCTTTATTTTGGATTATAAGATTCCAAATTATCTTTAAAACTCTTAATTTTCCTTTTGAAAACATTAATAATTGATTCTAGAAAATATCATTACGTTTAAATTCATATTCAAAAGGTTATAGAATTTACAGAATAAAAGTGCTACGGAAATTGCTATATAAGCTTATTTGATTTAAACAACTTTTTAATATTTTAAAATCATATTTTCATTCCAAATCTCTTTTAAACAATTTTACTAGATTTATCAAATTTATTTCACATTTTTAATCATTTAAAAATATCATTTATGAAGAATTCCCTTATTGGATTCCGAACTACAAAACTGCGATGTTTTTAGAAAATTGTTTTGTACATATTTCAAAATATAGTGTATGAAATCTCGATATATTTTTTTCTTCGTTGGAAAACTATTATCATTGTGGACTAAAGATTTTTTATTTCTAAGAAATACGACTTATAAATCATTTCCTACGTTAATTTGAAGTACGGGTTGAAATTTACGAATTGTCGCTATGCGACGAACTCAATTTTGACTAATTTTGTGAATTGCTTAGGAACTTGTCTAAAACACTTCAAATTTGTTTTAAACCATATTTAAACTATTTTAACTCATTTAAAACAATATTTTCATCATTAGAAACTCATTTTCATTTCATTTCATTTTATAATAATATGTTATTATAATATCATTTCTAACCTTTTTAAGATATTTTGTAATCATTAAGAGGCTAAATAATTTACATACACATATGGATTTAATTTCCGTTGAATCAACTATACATACTAACCATTTCTTTTATCATTTATCAAACAAGTTATCGTCCATATTACAAAAATATAATCGACCATAATATTAACCAAGTTATCATCCAGTATCAACCAATATTCAACATATTAATTTCTTATTTAAAGTGTGTATTATCAACTTAAGTTTTATTGAAATAAAACTAAGATTTAGGTACTCACGATTACTTCCACTCCACTAAACTTTTTTGTAGACTTTCCTTTTGATTCCACCAGCACCTCTTTCTCTTTTTCTTGCTCCTGAGCCTCATGACTTGCTCCTCCCTCCTAAGGTTTAACCTCCTCCAATTCCACCCCTTCCTCCATCCTTTCTTCACTCCTTAGATGTTAAACCATGTTTTAATGGTATTCTAAGGTCTTTGTGTTTGAAGTTGAATTGATATGATTTTAAGAAAAGTTAGTAAGGAAATAGTAGAGAAGAAGCCATTAGAGAGTGGAAGAAAAGCTTGAAAAAGAAAGAAAAAGAAGTATAGAAAAGTGAGCAAGTGGATGCTTATTTATTGAAAAAGTTTTGTATTAAAATAATATTTTGTAAAAAGACCAAAATACCCTTTACTTTCTTTTTAATAAACCTTATTTTTCCACATTGAATATCACATTTCAAATCATTACCTTATGTCATTTTCACTTAAGTATTAAGTAAAGAAAGTAATAATTATGTTTGTTTGATTTGATGTTTACTTTTTGCTTTGAAATGACATTTTTTTCGTTTTGTGCTTACTTTTTCTTAATTATATTCTAGAATTTTGTAAGTATGTTTAGTAAAAGTAAACTTGATTAGCGAATTGATTAATACTTATACTACTTGAATATATGTTGCTGTGTACGAAAATAAAGGTGCAACAATGTTGCAACTTTTAACCGACAAAACGTTGATTTTCGGCAAAATATTTTACGGTCACATTTTAACGTTTTAGTTAACTATTTAATTATGTAAACCAAATTTAAAAATAAATTCGTATAATGTTATTTAAAAATATAAAACTCATAAATAAATTAAAATAATTTATTTAACCATTGAAACCTAATTTTCTAAAATTAGCACTTTGTCACTTTTGTCGATATATGCAAATGTTACTATTTCTGTGTATAGTTCTATTTCCAAATCCCATCTAATATTATTTGAATCATATAACCTTACTTAATTTACATTTAAAATCAAGTTAAATAGATATTTTAAAGTGGTATAATACTGGGTTGTTATCCACGTGATATTAGCTTAGGTTAGGTGCCTAAGTAAAATTCATCTAAGGTTAGTATGTCTACCTAGGAATTTTAAAAATGATACTACCTTCATTTAATAAATAAAATGGATAGGATAAGACACCGTATCGTCATTCGTTGTTTTGGGTGTTATTACTATTTTTGGCATGCTTAACTACTTGTTAATTGTTTGTTTTTCGTTATATTTTTTTGCCATTGTGTAACTACCCTGGATTTTAGCCCCGTTTATTTTAATAAATATTTGATCTAATTAAATAAAAAGTAAACTGATCATATTAAATTGAATATGATTTTGGAAATATTGCCATTTGTTTATTTGGATTGGTATTTTAAAAGGGGAATTGATTTGAAATTTTGAAATAAATATCTCAATAATATATACAATAAAAATTTATCTTATATAATTGAAATAAAATACTTTACTTTGTTTACATTGGGTATATATATATATATATATATATATATATATATATATATATGGTACTGTTTTAAATAAAATCAATTTCTATGAATTTAAAATATAAATATTAAATATAAGTCAAACACATGAATATAACTTAATAATTGATAGTTAAAATACAAATGGAAATGAATTATAAAAATAAGAATAAATGTAAGTAAATCATATTAAATATAATTTAAATATTGATAGTTAAGTATGAAAAATAAATATAAATAAGTAGGTAACTTATGAAATATAATTTAAATGCTGCTGGCTAAAATACAAAAAATAGAATAAAATAAAATAACACAACACATGTATGTAAACTATTCAAACTAATAGTTCACAAGAAAAATATCTATATCCATATTATCTTTATATGCAAGACCAAAGTAAGGTAAAACTGACACATTTATGTATAAAACAAACATGTATATCAAAACTATTCAAACTAGAAGTTAGATAAAACATTGATAGTCAAAATATATAAATATAAATTAAATATAAACAAGAGTTAAATGAAACACTAAGTATAAAATGAAATAAAAACAAGTATAACATAGTAACAAAAAAATATTTAAATAAATATCTTCATATATATAACAGTGTTTGCCTGCAAGTTCAAGTTAGAAGTAATACCAGACCAAAATGAAAATAATCCTGACACAAACACAATCATATGAGTTATTCAAGCAAGCAAATAATAAAACATTTTTATACACAATAGCTTCATACACAAGCCATATACCTAATTACAAAGTGTACTTTTATGTACAAGTATCTTCACACAGCAAAATCATAATAAGTATGTAAACTAAGTTAGCAATGAATGCATTTAATTTCTATCATCTCAGCACATTATTTTGTCAGTTCATAATATTTATAAAAATCTACTCAAAACGGAACAAAAATATGAAAAACAATTGCACCAGAAAGTACCTTCCTTCATACACCTATTATCTTCATATATATGTATGCATCTTCATTTGGTTCGTTCAGAAAAATAAATAAAGAGAAACTCCGCTAAGCAGAGAGAATAAATACAAGAAAAAAAAAGAAGCAAATTCAACTTGAATTCAAACAAAAAACAGTCAATCTCAAGACAGTTTCAAGCAACAGTTTTCTCAATCATCAAGCGTTCTTTGTTGAGGAATGATACAGGTGAGTAAACAAGAAATTTTAAAGCTTTAACGTTCAATTTAAAACAGTTCATGATTCCAAGATTATATGACATGGTATATACTTGATCTTGTATAATCTGTGTTGTTCTGTGCCATGTTGTTGTTACAGGTTACAATTTTTTTTCAAAACTCAAGTATTTTTCATTAAATCATGGTAATTTTAGAATTTCAAAATATACAAGATAATTAAAACCTAAACTAAGATTTTTATCATTGCTTTAAACACATGGGAGAGATAGTAACCCTAGAAACTTATGTTTACAGGAAATTAAACAAAAATTTGATAAACCCAATTGATGAAAAAGGTTAATTCATATTCATAATTTGAAATGTTATTGAATTTCATGATTTTTAAAACAAGAAGGAAGATTTTTAATTAAGAAATTCAAGAGAAGTTTGAAAGTGAATAAAGTTTGCATTTTCCTCAATTCCCGATAATCAAATCAATAATAAACATTGGAATTTGTTTTGAAGCAAGTTTGTGTATATGTGATGTTGGGAAAAATGTTGAAAAAAAATTTTAACACAAGAATTGATCAAACGAGAGTGAATTAGGGCTTGTGTTCAGTTTTTTTTTTATGTCTGTAACATAGTGGGTTCGGCCTTTTCATGTGATCGAGTTGCTCGAGGGTTCGGTGGAAGGTGGCTTGTCGAGTTGTTGTCGTATGGGTGAAGTTTCGACGACTCCGGTGGCTTGATTGATGGTCGCGAGGCATTTTGCCGAAGGTCGTGTTTTGTAGTTTTTCTATAGAACTGCTATATTTCGATGCGAAGTTCTTTGAGGCTATTCAAGTTCGATTTCCATGTTATCGTGTGATTTGGGTTTTGCCTGAATAGTTGGTGATTGTTGGAGTTGGGTCGCGCCGCCGTGCACGTGCATGGCAGTGGTGATTTGGTGTCAGCGCCGTGAGGGGGTGTGACTCGTGTCGTGCTCGAGTGTAAATGGGGTTAGCTTCGAGTTTCTTGATCGTATGTGTCTAGTTTCCTGATGCTTTAACTTTTAATTAATTTAAAATGTAAACTTGCTAAAAAAAATAAAGGAAGAAGAAGAAGATGTTTCAGGGCATGACGTGGGAAAAGGGGGTGGTAACTCGAAGTAGCACTCGAGATAACGTATGGGAGCCTCGGGTTTTGTTAACTACAGTATTGTATTTTAAAGGTAATGTAAGTAAACAAATTTTCATTCAATTTTAAATACTATAAAACTTGATAGTATTTAACAGTCTAAGCTAAAACTTAGATACAAGTTAATTATTTTAGTTAATACTTTAATGTGTTTTAAGCTCTTAATTATTATTCAAATTAAGTAAGTAATATAAGATAAGTATGAAACTTATTAACATATAAATTTGTAAGTAGCAATAAATTGATTGCAAAAATTTAAAGAAGATTTCCTTTAAAATGTTAATTAAGTTGAACGATTAATATTAATTAATTGTTTTTTAGAAAATAATAAAGAATGATTAACTTTTTAATTTTAATTAGAACTTGGATTACTAAATGTTTAAGTGATGAATAAATGGTAATTAACTACTTAAGTAAATTACTAAACGATTAATAATTAATTAATCAGGTAATTTAATTAATAATTAATAAATGATTAATTAAGTATATTAGCAGTTAATAAATGGGTAATTAAGTTTCATTAATAATTAATGATTAAGGGTAATTAATTAAGTAATTAAAGTTAAATAAATTAGTTGAGAAGTAATTAATTAAATAGTGTGAAATAAACTATATAATTAACTAAATAATTAAGACTTAATAGTTGACTAAGAAATAATTTATTAATCAAACAATTTGAACTGAAATAAGTAATTAATTGATAATTAATGATAAATTAAACAGGGTTAAGTAATTAATTCTCAAGTAATTAATTTTAAATTGAATTAATTACAAACGAGAATTTAAGATGATTGCTTATGGATTGTTGTGTATGTAGAATATCTGATTTGTGATATTTAATTGATGATATTCTGTGACGTTCTGTGATATGCTTTGATATATATATATGATGATCGTGTATGATTTATCTGTGATAAACGTTATGTGTATTCAGTTGTTGAATTTAAATAATTTAAACTGTTTAAGTTAATTAGACAATTTGGCCTCTAAAATGGCGTTTGGATTTCGATGAGACCGGGATTGGGTGTCATTTATGATTATCCGAAAACCATATCGATCCAAATTAAACGATAGGTCGTGAACTCTCAAGTGGAGATCGAGATGATGTTTTCAGAATGCAAGGGTTATTGTCGTTGACTTTAAGGGTGATTCCAAAATGAGTGTAACGAGATAATGTCTTCGGTTTCGTTCCAACCCGGAATGAACTTATATGGATTTAATGCTTTCAGCACATCGTTAGGCGGACGATGAGCATTCTAAGTGATATGTCCTGCAATGATAATCGCAGCCTCAAGCCTCATCAACCGGGAATGGATAAAACAGAGGAGGTGCGCAAGGTTAGGTGGGTCATGCCCAAGCAAGACGAGATATACCCCTGTCTAAATGTCCCTTTTTATTTCGGCTTTGTGGGCGGTTACTAGGAACAACCGTGGGGTTATCCTGTTTGGGATTGTTAAGTAAGGAATGGTACCGGCCTTGTGTTGTAGGGGGTCGGGAGTGATCCTCGGTACGGTGATCTAGGTCCCGTACTATGACGGACGGTACCCCAATAGCCCTGTATTGTTGGTAATCCATTTTCCTACGAGACCCTACGGTTTTGATTTGTATTACCCACTTTTGTGGCTAGTAGCTGGAATTTAATAACGTAACAATTTCTGCTATTTTCTATTTACTTGAAAACCCTAGACATTATTATAATATCACTGGATTTCCTATGAAATGTTTTGGTTAGTGTAAGGTAAAAACTTACCCGTATTTATTTGTGGGGAGTCTTACGTGATACCTTTATTTTCAAATGTTTTTCAAAGTTAAACAACTTTAAACCGTTTACTCATACCAGACCCATGTCTGACCGGGAGTTTACATTTTGTTTTTCATAAACTCTTGGGTACTCAAATTTTTATGAGTAGCCAAGTGATAGGTATTTAGAGTATTGATTATTTGGAGGAGCTTGGAGCAGGAGTTCCAGACATATGTAGCTATATATCTAGTTCCGCTGTGTAGTTGACGTATGCTATATCTCTGATGTATATAGTGACAGATGTATGTATGACCATCATGTGTATTGATACACTACAAGAAAACTAATTTTTTGTAGCGCCCAAAAACCGCCACTACATATTTTTAGTGGTGTTCCGATAATCGTTACGATAAAACATGCCACTAAAAAGTATTAGTTGCACTTTTTTAAGTGCCACCAAATTTGTTTTTTTGGTAGCGTTTTTATAACGCCATAGAATTCCTTTTTTGTAGCGCCTATTTACCGCTACCGAAAAGGTTTTCTCCTCCATGATACTTTTTTATGGCGTTATCTAAATTTTTTGTAGCGCCCGTTTAACGCCACCGAAAGGGTTTTCTCCTCCATGTTACCTTTTCATGGCGTTATATACATTTTTTGTATCTCTTAATAAATGCCAGCATAAGTGTACTTGAGTTTTTAATCACTCTTTTGTAGCGACATTTTAACGCTACCAAAATAAATAATATCCAGTAGCGTTTGTTTCCCTCCACCTGCTACTCCAGATTTACCCCTGATCTAGCATCCAATTATATAATAACAGAATACGCAAGCACATACACTTTTGAACACAATATATTAAACAACTACAAAATACGTTTACGCATTGAAGATCCACAAGATACATAGACATTCATACATCCACATACATAGGTGTCGACAAAAAGCTACCCGTACACATACACAACCAAACTACCATAAGTGTTATAACCAAACTACCATAATTGTCATAACCGTACATATACATCTGAAATAAACGTCTGAAATAACCAAAGTACGGAGCAAAACCTGAACCACCATAAAAACCTGAACTACCTGTCATTGCTGATGTCTTCAAAACCTGAACTACCTGTCAACAAAGAACAGAACAAAAGAGTGAGAAAACAAAACTTGAACTTAAAACTGCATCACTAACATTCCACCACAATCCTTACATAACTCCTCACCATCAATTATTTTCCCTCCCCTGAACCTGAACCACCAATCACAATCATTCAATCACAATTCGAATATAACACTCCTACTTATGTACTTTTATCATTTTACCAAAAATCTATTTTCACTTTAGCTGCTAGAATTCCTAATGTATATGTAAAAAAAATTATATACCTTTCATTTTGACTTAATAATGATTTTTTCCATTGGACAAGCTATGGGAACGCCAAAGCAATCATCCATGCACGTCAGATCCGATGTTGGTCTCCATATCTCTACATCTGGAACTATCACCAGTTCAATCCAAACTTTTACAGCATTACGTCCCAATGGACGACAATGGACCATCGTTATCGGATCAGTTGATGCAATACTTCCTTCAGCCACTACGTCTGCGCCACCCAAATCGATCAACTGGCATTTGGCATCCTTTTACATGGTTGTAGTCGGCTGAAAGAAAAGAGATTATTATGCACAATGTATACATGCACATTAAATAAATTTTATACACAGTTAACTTCTTCAAATTTGAAAATTAATACTTACATTTTGCGATTTATTCATGACCATATGTGTAGATTTCATGGGAGAATTCACAACATTTTCAGTATCATCACGACTCTCATCTAGTTTTTCTTGATCAGCTTCTACTTTTGATCTTGGCCATGCTACTTTCCTACCAACTGCATCTCCAATGCACGACATATCAGATGTGGGTTGCCACAAATAAGCATCTTTATTTACTACTTTGTCCACCCAAATCACAACAGCAGACAGACCGAGTGGAATACCATTAACAGTATATTTTGGATCAGTGGCGTGGATTCTTCCTTCGGCAACTACACCTTCACCCTCAGTCCAACCGTAAATCTTGCAAGTGTCTTCGATGATGCTGGTACTCTAAAAATGAGAAGTGAAATTCAATACTTTAGTATGCTATACAAAAACAAGGAATATGTGTTAAATTTTTATTCAGATGGGGGGGGGGTGCTCGCTGCATTTTAGACATGAATAAGCTCACAGCATATTACACTAATATACTTAACGTGAAAAAAATTACCGTACTGGCTGACTACAGTTCAACCATGTTCGCAGCGGGACTTTGATGCGAACTGATGGCCAAGCAACTACCCTATTCTTAGCGTCTGCTAAGACTGCCATTTCAGGTGTAGGCCTCCATAAATAAGTATCTGCTTTATCCACTGAATCTATAACAACGCTCCCAGCATTTGGTCCAAGACGAATGCCATTGACAACGTCATCTGGGTCCATGGACAACAGCCTCCCATGGGCAACAACTCCAGAGGTTCCATCCCAATTCAACAGCAAACATACTTCGTCGTCGCTCTACAATTAATCAACCGAAAATTAAATCAATTACTGGATTAAAAAATTAAAATATAAATTTCATTTATTGAGTAATATAAATATTATTTTTACCGAATCAGGTAAGTTCCTTCTCGAACTTTCTTTACCCTGAGCGAAGCACGAATATAAATTAATATTTTACGAATATAAATTAATTTCCAAAAATTTACCTTCTGGTCCATCAGAGTCTGTATCATTCCCTTCAATTCTGCTATTTCCTCTCGACACTGAGACACTTGTTTATCTTTGGACTGGGCCAAAGCTAGCTTGGTTAAAGTGCAACCCCTACCCAATGCCCGTAACCGTTCCGATTTATCTTGTCCCAGTACATGTACAAGAGCATCTTTTCCAATATCAGTTTGTGTCGAGCCGGATTGGGATAGGCTACCATATTTATTGATCTCCTCCTATATAAATAAATACACATAGATAATGTACAATGGTAAAAGTATCATAGTTTCAAAAAAAAATATACCAATAAAATTAAAAACAATTTTACAATAGTATTTGTAGCTTCCATGTTCACTGGTTCACCATTTTTTTTAATGTGAGATCTATTCCACACATCAGCTCTACTTATGGACGATGGATCTACACTTTATTTTTTCTAAAAATAGAATAACATTAAATTAATAAACTGACAGGTATAAAATAATGTTAAATAATGCTATAGTTAATTAACTTACCATGTCTTCGGTCTTTCTAGCCATTCCCCTACGACCGGTTGTATGCGGAATTTGTGTGTACCTAAGGGCTGAATATTTTTCACTTTTTTGCTGAAAATATTGAAAGATGCTAGAATTTAACAACCAAAATCATAAAAAGAAAAACTATCTAATATTTATAATGCAGGGTAAATATGTATGGTGAGGACTGAAGTTTATTTGAAAATCAATTCATCATGGTCATATACTTATTTGGTATTATTAATGCTGGATAACTCAGTGACATATACAGCATTCCATATCTACTAATAATATTTATAGATTGAACTAACTTTCAAAGTGTTTTTTTACTTTATTTAAAATGTTCCTGTGCTTGTCATAACGCATTTGTATTTTGTACTGTCATAGGTTCCTACAGCTAATGCCTAAACAGGAACCCTCAGCATCCACCAACACTTGGACTTCACTTCTAAAGAAATTTATCGGTTGCTAACTATGTAGATGGATTTGCAGAAACATGCCAGACGAGTTCAGTAGGAATGATTTACCTTAAAATCTGGACTTGTTTTCGCCTTCACAAACTTCCTCCAATCGGTTATGCTTTTTATGTTCGTAGGTTTCAGTTTAAGTCTTTCCTCATCGTTCTCTGCCTTTTGCAAATTTCGAACCAATTTGCTTTTTGACGATCTCCAAAGTACTCCCATTTGTTGAAATATAGCTTTTCTTTGCCATTCCTCTTCCAATTTAAATCTAATCTGCAACAATACATCAAAACATGATATTAGTAAAATTTATTTAATTTAAATACGACAGATTTAATTAAATCTAAAAGGTTTTCTGAAGTTATTAGAGGGAAATTTCAATTTATAATTGGCAAGAACTATTTTTCAATTTATCCAGAAGTTATTAGATGGCAATTTCAATTTATAATTGGCAACACCATGCAATATTAAAAGTCATTTTCAAAACATATTAGAGTCAAAATGTTAAATAATAGATGCCTGCTTCATACCAGAACCAACTGCCACAAAACTTCTTTTAAGTCATCACTAATATTCCTCCAATCATCAACGGTGTATGGAACCTGCTCCCGCACAAGCGGTCCAAGAAAAGAGGATAAATATACTGACCCTTGCCCTACTGGTATACCTAGATCATTGAACTCAACTTCAATTCGATCCTGACTGCATGACGGGAGTCTTTTTGCTTTTGCTGGACCTCTACCGCCTCTTTTCTGAGATGTACTTCCGATTTCAGCTTCACTTTGTTTCCCAATTTTCAGCTCGGCATCAGCAGTTTGTTCAGGACGAGTTTCATTTTCTGAGCGGAGTCCTTCATTTGGGTCAGAGGGGATATCATCTAGTGGTTGTTCGTCTTCTTCATTGTGAACAGTGGCTTGCTTCTTAGCATTGTCTAGTTGTTCTTCTGTTTCATTTATACTAGCTGGAACTTTACGTTTTCGCTTTGACTGTTTATTCTTAGCTTTGACTGTTTGTTCTTCAGCCTTTCTCTGCAAGCGGGGTACGTACAGATGTTGTAGACATATTTTCCTGCAAGTGACAGAAAACACAGTATAAACCAATAAGCACATGTAAACAATAAGCAGCGATAAATATTAACAAACAACACTTAAATATCATCAACATGTAGCTGAAAAGAGATGTGGCAGTTTGCAAACCAAACAAGCAGGCCTAAAAGCCTTGAGATGATGAACAGATTTGTAATTTTATGAGAAAATGTACATGTAATACAAACAGAATTGATAAGAACACTACTCATTATCAAGCAATATATGCAAACAGAATTGATAAGAACATATAATGCTTTGTCTATGGAAGTATACAAAGATCAAAACAAAAAGAACAAAAATTGAATGGTACATGCATTTGCAATGGATTAGAAAATTAAATAGTGCAAACTAACAGCCATTCGCAACATTAAAAAAAAAAAACAAAGCATTAGTGCAGCAAATGAACAACAATCACTAAAGAAAATCAATACAAGTTCAATGAAATTTCCAAATAGCCCGGATTTAATATATAAGTTCGACCATCACTAAAGCAAATGAACAACTATACTCAAGTAGAACATATAATCTACTCAATTATGCCCTCGCAATCCTCTCTAACATAGCAAACATCTTCATCATCCGCTTCAGTTATTTCATCTTCCACCACTTGAATATCTTCCTCGATGCAATCGTGCTCCTCTATATCATTAAAACTTCTTGATGTGCTTTCATTACAACGTACCAATTAGAAACATCGTTCTCTCTTAAATAAAATACTTGTTTTGCTTGAGATGCAAGTATGTATGGGTCTCGTGAAAATGATGCTTGATGTAAATTAACAAGAGCGAACCCATCATCATCAACTTTTACTCCATTTCCTTTATATGTCCAATGACACTTAAGAACTGGAATATAATACAAATGATAATCTAATAAAATTATATCTGTCAATATTCCATAATAAGTGACCACATCAACCACTTGGGACATATCTTTAGCACTTTCTCTACACATAGTAGTTGCATCAAAAGTTACCCCACAATTCTGAGTTTCTCTCCCTAAATCTTTTACATGAAAACGTTGCTTGTTGATGATATATCCTTTGAAAGACATGGCATCATCCTTCGGACCATAAGCAATCCATTTTAACATGTCATTATGATCCTTGGAGGTAATAGGTATCTACAACAAATTTCATTTAGCATGTAAATTTATATAGTAATAATGATAGTTGAATAAGAATATATTTGAAATCTAACTAACCTTCCTTTTAATCCAATCGACAAAACTTTTTGTATGTGTTTCCCAAAGTAAGGTCGCATTTTTTGTCATGCGTTGGTCTGAATTTTCTAATTCCTCCAAACGCAAACTAGTATTGAACAATTGATTATAAGTTATATATATCATTGCGAACACTTCAAAATATTTAAAACAATATAACATAAACTTACTCTATAAACGGTTCCACCACGGCCATATTCATTAACACAACTAAATGAGCACTTTCTTTCTCATTAACTGGCAACTTAATTGTCTTCGATACTGAAATTGGACGTCCCTCTAATATTCTACTACTTTCATAATCTTCATTTCAAGCTCCTTTCTCCTCTATATGTCCTGATTTCTTCAAAAATTCATTAGAAAACAACATGCATTCTGTTGCGAGATACGATTCTGCATTACATCCCTCTGGTAGTGCATAGTTTCTGACATAATCTTTGAGTGTCTTCATATATCTTTCGAATTGGTACATCCATCGAAAATGAAAAGGTCCACACATTTGTGCTTCTTTTCCAAGATGAATGGATAAATGTATCATTATATCAAAGAAAGATGGTGGAAAAAAAATTTCAAGCTCACATAAAACGTCAATAATTTCAACATTGATTTGTTCTACCTTCTCTCTATCAAGAACACGTTGACATAATTTGTTGAAAAAAGAACATAAGCGAATTATCGCTTTTCTTGCCTTCTTTTCCATGAACCCTCTCGATGCTACTGGCAATAAATGTTGCATTAATACATGGTAATCATGTGACTTCAATCCACTAATTTTGCAATCCGACAACGAAATCCGATTTTTTAAATTTGAACAGTAGACATCCGGTCCTTTGAAATCATACAGTCTTTTGCAAAATATTTTTCTCTTGGATTTTTACAACATATATGGAGCCGGTGGAAGATATGTTTTATTCCCACGAGGTTGTGTATGAAGCTCACTTCGAATTCCCCAATCCTCTAAATCCTTTCTACAGTTGGTTCCGTCTTTGGATTTATTTCCATGCAACATTGCGCCCAATAGGCTTTCACCAATGTTCTTCTCCACATGCATCACATCTAAATTGTGACGTAATGGAAGTTCCTATGAAAACCAAAACAATAATGCATTATTGGGTTCTTCTTGTATTAAAACAATGAAAAATAAATAAATTAACCACTAACCTCCCAATAAGGCAAATCAAAGAAAATTGATCGTTTTTTCCACCTTGATAGCTCTACTTCTGTAGAACTGTTAGTATCATCATATTCATCTTCTTTATCATAGACATGCTTTCTCTTCTTACTTTTCTCCTCTATTCCTTTTCCAAAATCATTTGGATAATCCTTCAATAATGCATAGATGTTTCTCCCAGAAAGCATTCTAGGCTCACCATCTGTCTCTATGGTATTATCAAACAATGCCTTTTGTTTCCTCCGTAAATCTGAAGGAGGTAGAAATCTTCTATGACCCATGTAGGCGAACTTTCGACTATGTTTCAACCAATGAGAATGGGTATTGACACCACATAATGGGAAAGCTTTTTGCCCTTTCACACGACATCCAACAAGATTTCCATAAGCCGGAAAATGATTAATCGTCCATAACAAAATTGCATTCAGTTTAAATAAAGTTTTACTAAATGCATCATAAGCAGTAACTCCATTAGACCACAAGTGATGCAAGTCTTCCACCAAAGGCGCCAAATATACATCAATATCATTCCCGGGTTGCTTCGGGCTGGAATAAGTAAACGTAATATTTTCTTTCTTTATACACAACATGGGCGAGAGATTGTATGTCACAAGCATTACCGGCCAGCAACTATATTTCGAACTTAACATGGAAAATGGATTGAATCCATCTGTAGCAAGACCAAGCCTAAGATTGCGTGGATCAGATGAAAAAGATTTATACTTTTCATCCACCATTTTCAATGTCATAGAATCCACGGGATAACACATTTTTCCATCGTTACTTTTATTGTTAAAATGCCATCTTAATTCTTCAGCCATCTTTTGAGATCAATACATTCGTCTAAACCTCAGAATGATTGGGAAATATCTCAATACTTTAACTGGAACACCTTGTATAACCTCTTCAATATCTTGATTTTTCTTCCATCTCGAGGAACCACAACTTGGACAACTTTATAAATTTTTGTATTCTTTTCTGAAAAGGCAACAATCATTCTCACAAGCATGTCTTTTCAAAACCCATGTCGAATGCTTTAAGAAATTTCTTGACTTCATATAAGGTTTTGGGAAGCAAGTTATCCTTCGGCAGAAATAGATGTTGCACAGCTAAAAGCTTATCAAAACCACTATCGGACAAGCCAATCTCGCATTTAAGATTATACAAGACGGTGATGGCAGATAATTTTGTGTGATCTGTGCAACCAGGATATAATGGAGTTTCTGCATCTTCCAAGTTCTTGACTAACTCATCCCCTTTTCTTCGAGAATCAACATCGTCTTTATCATCATCAAAAAAAATCTTAATTCAAGAAATCTTCATCTTCATAGTGATTCATCTTGAATAGTTCATATACGTCAAACGTATTTGTTTTATTCTCTATATTTATCTCTACACCATGGTTAAACCATACACCGTCAACGTATTTAGGATCCATTCCTTTTATAATTAAATGTTCAACGATGATTTGGTCATCATGACGACTAAGATTCTGACAATCCTTGCAAGGGCATAAAAAATTTTCTACACTTCTTACATTCCTCTTTGCAGCATGCACGAAATTCATTGCTCCTTGTCGGTATTCTATACTAGTTCTATGAAAAAAGTAAAAAAAAAAAGTGAGCTTTAGTATTAGATTGTATGTTCTAATTCTCAAAATACATATTAAGTTAATCATGGTCTTATCACCTGTTTAAAAAAACCCAGCCTTTTTCCATTATCGACATTTGAAGGCAAATAAGTTTCCAATCTTTGACGTATAAATTGGTTATCTGTTGTAATCAAAAAAATAACTAGACGTTGAAGTACAAATACTTGTAGCACTACTGCATATAACCATGGTGGTTTAGTAGACAAAGGCAAAGAATACTTTTCCAAAAATATAAATTTTACACTTATATTTTGCATTTAACCTCAGATTTACATGTATTTATAATTAATCCATGCATGAATTCAAAGCCTAAGTCTAGCAACTTATGGAATTACTGCATATAAATTCAAAGCATTAGAACGTACAAACCAACAGTTTCCTCTTACCAAACCAACAGTCGACTTCACCGCCTCCTCTTCACTACCTCACATCCACACAACTGACATATTTCCAGTGCCTGCCACTCCACAAAAGATTATTTATGCTCCAACATTTACTACTCTCAACTATCGAGCCAGCCAAACCCAATCGCAAACAAACCTGCGACCGCCATCAATGCTACTTGAACATACCAAATTCCCGAAACACGCAACCTCAACCTCCTCTCAGCAAGCAACCATTGATTCACTGAACCACTTCAACAGAACATTCATATACTCAAAGAAATCAAAGCAGATATCCCAACAGATCATTGCAATTAGGGTTAAATCAACCATTTCAGTAATAGTTTAGGAAAAAATACGAAAATAAGATGCATTCAAATTCATATAAAATCCAAATAGAATCACAGAGTCTATTTAAAAGATTCATACCTAAATATACCTAATCGATTTAAAAGATTCATACCTAAATATACCTAGATCTGCTGGCTGCCACGACTCGATGTTGAGTAAGGGGGAAACGATGGAGTTGACGATGATACTTGAGTGCGATGAAAATTTAACACGATTAAAAGGGGAAAATTTTTTTCTGAAGAAGAAAGCAAATTAGGGACGAGAATTTTGTTAAGTACGAGAGTAAAATGATAGGTTACGTTTATTTAGTTCGCGCAGACTCTTCTTTTTAGAAGCGGGAAACGTGAATTATTTTTTGCCGCGTTTATATTATTTGGTAATCTATTTTTTGTTGCATTTACAATAAAACGCCACCGATTTTTGCAGCAATAAATGGTTTTTCTTGTAGTGATATTGTGTAACTCTGATATATGTAAAACTATGAAATAGTTATGTGATATATTATATTTTGTTCCGTTTCCGCTGTGAGATTCTGATGTTGTTGTTCTTTCTTTCTATTCCTTTCTATTTCTATCCCTTTCTTTCTTAATGATGATACGTCTTTCTGGGAGTAGAAAGGCGGGACGTCACAGTTGGTATCAAAGCGCTAGGTTGAGCGAATACCTAGGCTCTTGAGTGATTTCTTTCTTGAGAGAGTATATTTGTAATTTTGATATATATATATATATATATATATATATATATATATATATATATATATATATATCTACCTATTTGTTGGGTTACCTGTTTGGGTTTTCCAATATAGGTTATAAAGGTAGATAGGGTAGTGGTGTGTGTAACACGACTACCAATGGTTGGAGTGTTGAATGTTTGTGGTTGGAAGTGAATCTGTCGAGACTGTAGACCCATTACTGTCTCGAGTGAACTTTGGGTGGTGTAATAATTTCACCAATCTCTGAAGGAAACCTATTGAGGTTCAGAGTTCATTTTTGACGTGTAAGTTTGGATAAGTTAGAGTTTGGATCTATCGGTTGGACAGAAGCAAGTTATGATATCTTGATACCTCAGGATGTAGTAGCTGTGTGATGAGACACAGTGATTATGGATGTCTCCGAAGATATTTCTTTGGGACAAGTTAAGGAAGTGTATCTACTTCGGTGTTGTGGCTAAGCTCAGTAAGGGTATTTTTGTTGGGTTCGAGGTCCGTGTTTCTTGAAGAGCTTTGGATAGGAAATCTTTTAGCATCAGGGTCAACAGTGTAGCTCGAAGTGTTCTGTGCGCCGTCAAGGAGATTTTCTGGTATAGCAGTTTTTCTTGAGGTAATTTCAGTAGTAGCAGAGTGGATCCATTTCTTCGATGGATTGGCTCAATAAGTATAGGCTGTTCTGAATCGTATAGTTTCGATGTAAACTGATTTGGGTAGAATTGCCAGAGTGTCGTGTAATAATTCTGGAATTTACTTGAGTAGTCTTTTACGTGGAGTTGAGACTTCTCAATAGAAGGTTGAAGATATCGTTGTGGTCTAATATTTCCCTAATGTATTTGAGGAAGTCAAGTGTCTGCCTCCGCATCGAGAGATAGAGTTTCGCATTGATTTGATTCCAGGAGCAGTACCGGTGATTCAGCCTAGTAGAAGGTTGGCTCCTAGAGAGAGAGAAGAGTTAGTAAAGCAGACTCAGGATATTTTAGAGAAGGAATTGTTTAGGCCCAGTTTTTCTTGTTGGGGTTCTACTGCGGTGATTGTCACTAAGTTGAATGGACCGCTAAGGTTCTGTGTGGATTATCGAGAATTGAATAAGTTTGTTCTAGTCTATTCTAAGTCGGAAGAAGAGCAAGCAACATTTGAGGATAGTGTTGGAGACACTGAGGAGACATGTTTAAGGCGAAGTTCTCTAAGTTCCATTTTTGGAAATCTGGAGTTAAATTTTTAGGGCACTGTTTTAGATGGAGGCATCTCTGTAGGTCCAGTGACCGTCGGGGACTTTTCTGGAATGGGAGCAAGCGAAGTCATCGACAGAAGCTGTGACGACCCGGATTTTTAAACAATTTAATTTTGAATAGTTAACTGATTTTAAATATTCAAAGATAATTTTAACTTGAATTCAAGGTATCAATTTTTACTTGATAATTAAATCATTGAATTATATAGTTTAAATATTGAATTTAATAATTGAAATTGGGTAAATTATTGAATCTGAAATTTCTAAGCCTGTTTAAAATAGTTTGAAGGCTTATAAAATTTATAATGATGATATTGAAGATAATAGAATGGTTAAAATTTAATTTAAATGTAATTTGTTTAATTTTAATAATATATCGTTTAAACTGAATTTAAAAATAGCCTTCCGAGGCACAGTCTTAGAATTTAACAAAACCAGTTCCATTGGATCTGTGATAGTTAGTTATTGTCGGATTTCAATTTTCGTAGCAATCGGAGTTACCTTTTGACTCTGGCAGCTCGAAACGCTCAGAAACTATGTTAATCGATTTAATTTAAAATTGATCGTTTTCTTCTGTAACTCGCGCATACGATTAAATTAGCTTCCGAAACACGTTCCACTGTGTTCGGAATGCGGGTAAAACCTTATGAACACCTGTCGGCATGTTTGATTGGGGGTTTGGGATTTCGCGTTATGGAACACGAGATATTTTCATATTTAATTATATAAAATCAGGCGTACTCGAGAATCCTTACACCATCATATATCTCATTGTCGTCCCTTTTCTTCAATCTGGAAGCATAGAATCGAATGTAAATAATTTTTTTTATGGCCGAGCTTAATCAAAATCAATCCCCCTTCTTCAATTCATTTCAAAATCCAATTTCTTCTAAAATAAAATCGCCTTCATATTAAATCTTAGCCTCTTTGTTTACCCTCTTCAGATCGAATCTTCAAAAAAGGAGGGAAAACGAGTTCAACTCGAACTTGAGAGGGGAAGAGGCGCGGTCGCAAGAGAAAAGGGAGGCCGAGCAGCGGTGATGATGTTCGTGAGTGGTAGCCGAAGTCGCGATCTGGATCACGTGTGAGCTAGGGCATGGGCGCGATGTTCGCACGCGAGGGTAGTCTCGAGCTCGAAGAGGTGGGGACGGTCGAAATCTTCCTATCGCGTTCGAATAAGTGGAGAGCAGCGACATCGGCGGCTAGGGATTTCACTGGAGTCGCATTCATCGAGGTCATGGCGCTCGAGATAGGTGTGTAGCTATAGGTGCCACGTCATTATCGACATGGCAGAGCTCGAGCTAGGGCTTTGGGGTTCCTGTTCGAATTAAGGTAAATTCAACTCTTAATACACCTTAATTAAACTTGTACTTAAGTAAGGTCGTGAATAAATTATAATTATCTCTTATCAAAGCTGCCGTAAATTATAAGACAATTTTGGTTGTAAATCATTATGCTATGGACTGAAGTATATAGATGCAGATGTTTCAGTTAGTATGTGATCTTGGATATTTTATAGGAATTTTTATAAATGTGGAAGGGTTATATAAAAAAACTGTTTAAGCAGGGAAACGTATATATGTTATTTTAAAATTTACTAGTGTATTAAAGAAAGAAATGAATGATGTATTATGGAAAATAATCTGTTTAATCAATCTATTTAAATATTTTTATTAGTAAAAATCTATTTTATTTTAAGGAAACCTGTTTAAAATCAATTCCTTCGTTATAAAACCAGATGATTTTTCAAACTAAATTATTGGTCAATTGAATACATTGAATGATAAATTACTTAAAGATCATTTCATATGTTAATAAATTATGTAATGTGTACAAGGTTTAATACTGTGAAGAGAACAAGTCAGGGTTGGAGTGGATTGCAAATTTAAAGGGCAAAGGTGAGTAAATCTCACTTTGTTTGATTTCTATTTAGATTTAAACGGTTAAATTTAAAATAATTGGTTGATTGAATGTGTGCTGAAGACCAGGTGACTTTGGTTTTGGTTAATTCTCGAGTGGATTGTTGTTTGACTCGAAGCGTTTGGGTTTTAAATGGTTTTAAACTTAAATCGTAAATAAGAAAATGGTTCAGATCAAAATCAATAAATATTTAATGATTGGTGATTCATTAAATAAATAGGATAATTTAATGAATAGTTAATTAATTAAATTAATTTATGATTTGGGTTAACTAATTGGATTTAAATTAATTAGAATGGTCATTGGGTGGTTTGATAAATAACTACTTAATGAAATTAATAAATATAATTACTTTGTGTAATTAATCAAGAGATAAATTAAGATAATTAATTAAGGAGAATTAATTTATTTAATGAAGTAAATAAAAGGGTAGGTAATTTCGGGTGGAGATAAATCAAGTATGATTAATATTGTGGTTTAATTAATATAATTAATTTAGATTAAGATAAATTGAAATATAATTGGAAATCAATAATTTATATAATTAACGATGTAACTAAAGACTTGATTAATTAAGGTTAATTAATCAATAATATGCGATATATGAGAAATTAATTAATATAAGTAATTAAGGATTAATGTAATTAATTAGAGTTAATTAACTTGTGAAGTAATTAAAGATTAATTTTTGTTCGGTTAAGAATAATGAATATTGTAAAGTTAATTAAAGATAATTACTTAAATATAATTGAAGAATAATTAGTCCAGGGTGATTAATTAAGATGAATAATGAAGGGATGATTGATTAATTGATTTGAAATTAATTAATGTTAAATGTAGAAATCTAAGTGGTTGAGGTTAGAAATTCAATCAGGATTAATGAAATTAAGTTTGTACATGCTTAAACTTTGCTTATGAATGATTGAATGGTATTGGATGCTTTGAACAAGATGATATCTCTGATATGAAATGTTGTGTATTTCATGTGGATAACTTGGGTTAGGATGACTTGTGACTCGAAGAGACCGGGGTCGGGTATTAGGAAATACCCGAAACCACATCGAAATTTTTTTAGATTGATATATGAAATCTATAGGCTGGAATGAAGTGATTTAAATGAACTGGATTATTTTAAATCTAAATTTTTTTGTACAAAAAAAGGGATGTATGGAATAAGTGATGTTTATAACATATTATGAATTTGTAAAATTTGTTTGAGTTACCCCGGATTCTATTTAAGTTGTATGCTTTGTATTACATGTTGGATGGTTTTATTCACGATGGTTTCCAGCCTGACTCGGGTGTTACTTTGGTGTAATGCTCGGGTCAGACCGATTATTACAGATTTCCAGGTAAGGACGTTCTGTGTAACAACCCACATATTTTACGATTGAATATTTAAATATTTTATTTTAATATTTTATCGTTAGTCGGATTTTAGTCCGAAAAGTTACTTTTTGCATACGGTCGAATTAGGACTCAGAACCACTTCCGTTGAGTTCAAAACACCATTTGCAATCTTTTTGAGTGTAAACTTTGATATGTTTGGAGTTAGTGGAATTTTGTTACTTTTTCACTTTGGGTTTTGGGTTTGGTTTAGCCCATTAGCGTAAACTATTTACTCTAGCTCGATCCTCTTCTCTTCATAACTTTACTTTCATTTCCTAACACTTAAGCTTCATCAAAAATGGAGGAGGGAATGGGAAATTAAAACTCCAAGCTCAAGTTCATTTGCAAATTCAACATCCAACTCCAAATTCAAAGAGAAGCCATTGATTCTTCCTTTGCTTGCAAGCTTCTCCTTCATTGATTTTGTGTAAATGTGAGATTTTTATCTCACGTGTTCGTCTATTATTATCTTTGATTGATGGGTATGAATTCCTAACACTTTTACATATGCATTTGCCATTGATTTGGATTGAATTGGTGAAAATCCCAATTTTTAGTGTTTTTGGGTCATATCTTTAAAAATCGAGTCTTTGATGTTTGAACACGTTTTTGGTGATGCATCGAGTAGCTAATACGACCGGGTAGCCGATAAGCGTGATCCCCTACCGTTCGTTGTCGATCGATTGCAAATTGAGTGAGTTTTGAGCTTCAAAACCCTTAGGTCTCTTGGCCTGCATATGAAGGATTCTCGGCCTGCATTTAGGTCGTTTCCCCCAATAGGTCGTTAGGTCACTCGGCCTTAGGTCGTAAACATAGCTCGCTTGGTCACTCGGCCGTGTTCACTTCCTTAAGCCGCTCGGCATTGGTTAGGTCGCATCGTGCTAGGTCGTTACTCGGCCTTGTTACCCCTTAAGTCGTTAGGTCGCTCGGCCTTCCCACTTGGTAGCTCGGCCTCCTTATCTTTTAGGTCGCAACCCCTATAGGCCGCGCTATGTCTTAGGTCGCGCCTTGATTAGGTCGCACCACCTTGGCCGTGAGTTTTTTAAGCCGCTCGCCTTTCCTTAGGTCGTTTGTACTAATTAAGTCGCACCTACCCCTTAGGTCGCATGCACCTTAGGTCGCTCGGCCTTCATTTCCTATTAGGTCGCGCCATGCAAATAGGTCACGCCATTCATAAGGTCGCACCTGCTATGCCTCGCACCAATGTTAGGTCACTCGACCTCTTTTGAGTCGTTACCTCCTTAGGTCGTTCAACTGTTAGGTCACGCCGTGTTGAGTCGCTAGGCTATTTCCACTTTGATGAATTTGGAATCGTATTCTTTGGATTTTATTCACATTTTCGTATGTGAATTTTTGTGATTGATCGTTTCTACGACCATTTTTGGGATTTGTCATTTAAAAAATATACAAACCTTTACCTCACTCGAACGAGAAATCTAAATCAAATGGCTTCGTAAAACAAGTGGTATGAAACGCTTGCGTTTACTTCGTCGGTTAATTCTTGCACTTGTTCGATTGAATCTCTTGTGACAATTTTCTAGTGGAAATCTTCAATTTGTTCGTAAATATTTAAGTTAAGCTAGCGGTTATGGGACACGAAGCTAAGCTTATATATTTACTAGCTTACTACAATTGACACTTCTTGATGATCTTTGATGATCATTTTTGCAATTTAGACTAGCAAATGTGCAATGTCGCTTTGTCTAAGAGGGAGACTAAACCTGTTTCTGTGGAGCTTCGGCTCAATTTGGTGGGGTAGCGACCCATGGTCTTCGGGCTGTTTTGTGGAGCTTCGGCTCAAAATTAATGGTTATCTACCATGGAATAGCATTCCATTTTGTGATACACGGGTTGGTGAGTTTTCATGCTCCCGTTTTGTGATAGGCCTCCCCCTTATTGTGATTTCTGGATTTCCATTGTTGATTTCTAGAATTTTGTGTTTCACCAATTTTCATGATTTACATTGATAAGTTTTATCAATATTTGTGCATTGGTGAATTTGTGTGTCATTAACTTTTGTGATTGACATCGATATTATTGTCAATATTTATAGTTTGGTGATTTGGTAAATAAGGAGTATGACATTCCTTTTTGATCTTTGCGAAGATTCTCGTGATATTGATTAATCCCTAGTTGATTTTTCAATTGCATACTTATCACAGCATGGCTTTTTGGTTATTATATATTTATGTCATATCTCTTATTCTATAACATTTTATTTGATATTTATGGCTAGACTGATCCGTTTATTATTTTCTTATTAAATAATACTCGAGTCAGACCGAGATGTTACAGGTGCTTCTGCTTAACTTCACACCTGGGATTATCACCTTGACTTTTGGCTAAGTACTCAGATTAGTAGTTTTTGTTGTACACATTTGAGATATAGACTCATTGATGTATCCATATTCTTTTGTCTAGTACTTGTAGCTATTCTTTTGTGACATTGTGGATCTTGTTTGACCACTACTCTGATGTACACTTTCATGTGTTATATATTCATATCTATTTCTGCCTTTGTGACATGGATGTCTGTGAATGATTTGTGTTATGTTCATTTCTATACTTGTCTCCGAAGAATGTATATAGCCATTGTGTAGTAGCTTTGAGTTTGTGTCGGTATGTCGGATTTCCCTCCTTAAACACGCATGTTGTACTATCTGACATATTGGTGCTCGCACAAAGCAATTACACGGATGGTCGCTCCTCATCAGCCTTATCCTCCGTGCCAGTTGACGACATTACCCCGTAGTGTCCTTGGCTAGCGTGGGCATAGAGGTGGGGCACCACAGCTTGGTATCGGAGCCAACCTTCGGAACATTGTAGAATAATCTAGCAAGGATCATCGTCCTAAGTCCATTTTAGGAATCGTGCTTTAGGATTTAATTCTAGTCTTCGTACCGATTGATCCTATTTTCTTATGACTCCTTGTTTATCTATCAAGATTGCTTGATATTCATTTGGTGAATAACCTTATCCTTCTTCTTTCTTTCTAGAGGAAGAGAAATGGTTAAACATGGTCGTCCCAGCGTTGGTCAATCTCGTGTTACTCCCCAAGATGGAGTATTTATGTCTTTCCAGCAGCTTCTTGATCTTGTAAGGAATGCTCAAGCAGCCAGATCTAATATGGAGTCTACTCACCCTAGGTTAGGATTTTCACGTTTGTGCAGCGATTATACTAATTTGGGTGGAAATCCATTCAAAGGTTCAAAAACCATTATTGAAGTCCAAGCGTGGCTGAGATCGTGCGATCGAATCTTTTCTCGCATGGATCTTATTGATCTTCACCGTGTTCAGGTGGCCTATAGTATGCTCCAAGAAAGAGCATTAGATTGGTATGAGCTTCTGATTTCTGAAGTAAATGAAGCGGATCTTACTTGGGAGAAATTCCGAGAACGCTTCGAATTAAAATTTGTGCCAGAAGCTGAGAAGGTGACTTTGGCTCGCCTATTCATTGACCTTGTTCAAGGTGAATCCTCCGTGGCAGATTATGTCACATCTTTCGAGTCACTTTCTAAACATGGGGTCGAGTAAACACCCCATTAAAGAAGAACCAAAGATTTGTCAATGGCTTGAATAAAAAACCCAAGAAGCCATTACTTCTAAAGTTAGAAGATTCTTTTGATCAACCCTTTGATATTTCTCTTCGACTTGAAGAGGCAGATAAAGATAGTGACGTCGAAGTTATGGGTGCCAGACTGAACTTCAACAAAAAGAAAAGGCCTAAGAAGTTCAAATGTCCTTATCCTAACAATAATAAAGGGAAGCAAGTCTCTCTGGCAATTAAGACTTCTACCCCAAGTGGTGGGCAATGCTACAACTGTGGTTCTAAGGACCATTATACGAACAAGTGTTCAAAGCCTCGTACTTGTCGCTATTGCAAAAGCCCAGATCATTATTTATCTTCTTGTCACAAACTTCAAAATAGGAAGGAGGGAAAGCCTAACATTGCTCAAGCCCCTGGCAACACATCTCATGGTAAAGGTATTTCTCATTCTATCCTTGATGGCATTATTTTATATTGTGATCATCCTAATCGAGTTCTTTTTGATACGGGTGCGTCCCATTCTTTTATTTCGAAAGAACTTGTTGATACCTTTTCTTTGGATGTTTTGTGTTTAATGACTTCTTTGAGAATTGGGAATCCGGATGGTGGATCCGCAACAATCAGTTTATTGTGTAAAGAGGTCAAGATTATTTTGTGTGATTTTTCTTTCCGAGCCAATTTGCATGTTATGCGCTACTTGGGCTTTGGAATTATTTTGGGAATGGATTGGCTTAACCGCTATAAAGCCCAAATCCTATGTCCTGAGCGGACTATTTATCTTCGACATCCTCAATCTGTTAAGCAGATTTCTATTGACCCTAAAGATTCAGATTCCAGCTTAGTTGCATCTTTATATTCTTTAAATCCTCATGATGACGATAATGATGATGAGGAAGATATTATTTCCCTTATTCACGTTGTTTGTGAATTTTCCGACATATTTGAGCCCGTTTTAGGATTACCACCTAAGCGAGCAATTGAGTTCAGAATTAATCTCATCCCTGGAGCTCAACCTATTACTCGTCCTCCTTATCGTATGTCCAATAAAGAAAATAAGGAGATGCGTAAATAATTATCCGAATTGGAGACGAGGTAATTTATTCGCTTTAGTTCCTCGTCTTAGGGAGCTTCGGCTATTTTTGTGAAGAAATCTGATGGTACACTTAGGCTTTGCGTTGACTATCGCAAGCTTAATGATCTTACTATCAAGAATAAGTATCCTTTACCTCGGATTGATGATCTATTCGATCAACTTAGTGGTGCTAGAGTCTTTTCACAATTAGACTTAGCTACCGGTTTTCATCAGCTTCGTATTGCAGAGGATAGCATTCCTTTGACATCTTTCCATACTCATTATGGATCGTATGAATGGCTTGTTATGCCATTTGGTATAACGAATGCTCCGGCTTATTTCGTTGACCTTATGAATAGAGTTTTCAAAGACTTCCTCGATCGGTTTGTTCTCATCTTTATTGATGATATTCTTGTGTATTCTAAAACCGAGAAGGAGCATGAAAAGCATCTTCGGATTGTGTTGGAAACTCTTAGGAGCAGTCAATTAAAAGCAAAATTTTCTAAATGCCACTTTAGGCAATCTCGTGTGAAGTTTCTCGGTCATATTATTTCTGGAACTGGAATTTCCGTGGATCCTTCAAAGATTGAAGCAATTCAAAACTGGAAGAGACCGGAGAGTGCGACGAAAATTCGTAGTTTCCTTGGATTGGATGGTTATTACCGCCGTTTCATAAAGGACTTTTCCAAAATTTCCGTGCCTCTTACTAGCTTGACAAAGAAGGGAGTTAAATACATTTGGTCGGACAAATGTGAAGCTTCTTTTCAGAAATTAAAAGAACTCCTTTCCGATGCTCCTATTCTTGTGATTCCCAAGGGAAACCAAGATTTTATTGTTTATACCGATGCTAGTCGCGTTGGTTTGGGTGTCGTTCTTATGCAAAGAGAACGTGTTATTGCTTATGCTTCTAGGCAATTGAAGCCAGCTGAGACTAGATATGCTACTCATGATTTAGAACTCGCGGCTATTGTTTTCGCCCTTCGTATTTCGCGTCATTATCTTTTGGGCGAAAAATTCATCCTTTACACCGATCATAAATCCTTGAAATATCTATTTTCTCAAAAGGAACTTAATTTGCGTCAGCAACGTTGGCTCGAATTTCTTGCAGCTTACGATCTTGATATTCTTTATACTCTCGAAAAGGGAAATCTTGTTGCGGATGCACTTAGTCGTAAACAACAAGCGGTTTTTTCTATGATGATATCCGAATGGAATGATCTCGGAATTTTGTCCACTTGCGAGATTCGCGATCGTGTTTACGATTTATGTTCATCTCTTGTTTTATGTAGCCTTGAGGCTCATCCTTCTCTTTTAGACCGCATTCTTGAAGCTCAAAAGCTAGATCCCGAATTGGCTCCCCTCAGCCAAAATCTTAGGGATAAAATTGATATGGAAGGTTTGAAGGACTTTGATATTGATTCTCGTGGCGGTATTCGAAAATTTGGTAGACTTTTCACGCCAAATATTAGTAATCTTCGTAAATGCATTTTAGAAGATTCTCACCGTTCTAAATTTACCATTCATCCCGGTAGTAGTAAAATGTACGCAGATATGAAGCGACTTTATTATTGGGAGGGAATGAAATCTGATATTGCTAAGTTTGTTAAGTGTTGCATGACTTGCCAACTTGTCAAGGCCGAACATCAAAGGCCTGATGGGTTATTGCAACCTTTAGAAATTCCAATTTGGAAGTGGGATCAAATTTCCATGGATTTTATAAACGTCCTTCCCCGTTCTCATTCGGGTCATGACAGCTTATGGGTGGTAGTCGATAGACTTATTAAATCTGCCCATTTAGCTCCCGTTTGGTCCAATCGAACCATTCTTCTCTTGGCAAAACTCTTTATCAAAGAAATTGTTAAATTGCATGGAGTTCCTTCTTCTATTGTTAGCGATCGTGATCCATTGTTTACTAGTGGATTTTGGAAGTGTTTTCAAAAAGCTTTGGGAACGAAGCTTAATTTTAGCACCGCTTATCATCCCCAGTCCAATTGACAAACTGAGCGTGTGAATCAAACTCTTGAAGATCTTCTACGTGCATGTGTTCTTGATTTTGGTGGATGTTGGGAAGATCATATTTCTCTAGTTGAGTTTTCCTATAATAATAGCTTCCAATCTAGTATTGGTATGGCACCTTTTGAGGCACTCTATGGAAGGCCATGCCGATCTCCTTTTTGTTGGCTTGAGGCCGGTGAGAAGCTGGTTTTAGGTCCAGATTTTATTCGTGATTCCACAGAGAAGATTGACCTTATTCGTCATAGGATGAAAGAAGCCCAGAGCAGGCAAAGATTCTATGCCGATAAATGGAGAAAGAAATTAGAATTTTCTGTGGGAGATCTTGTGGTTATCCGTGTTTCACCAATGAAGGGTGTTGTACGTTTCAATCGATCGGGAAAGTTTGCACCTCGATATATTGGGCCATTTCCTATCACTGAACGTATTGGTTCCGTGGCTTATCGCCTTTTATTACCGGCTCTATTTTCTGTTGTTCATGAGGTGTTTAACGTTTCTCAATTATGGAAGTGTCTTCGAGATTCCGAGTCTATTCTTGAGCCCGGTGTTGTGGAAGAAATTGAAGTTTCACCTACTTTAACTTATGAGCAACACCCTATTCGTATTATTGCTTCGGAGGTCAAGCGCCTTCGAAATAAAGATGTTCCGCTTCTTAAAGTCCAATGGTCCTCAAATCTTAAGGATTGCTCTTGGGAATCTAGAGATTTCATCGAGCGAACACATCCGGACATACTTTCTCGTGCTCCATGAGGTGAATTTATTATTTCAAATTTCTTCTGTGTTGATATGCTTTCATAGTTGTTACCTTATGTTTTCTTCTTTAATATTGCGAGTACGCAATTTCTTTAAGGAGGGGAGTCTGTAACAACCCGCATATTTTACGATTGAATATTTAAATATTTTATTTTAATATTTTATCGTTAGTCGGATTTTAGTCAGAAAAGTTACTTTTTGCATACGGTCGAATTAGGACTCGGAACCACTTCTATTGAGTTGAAAACATCGTTTTCAATCTTTTTGAGTGTAAACTTTGATATGTTTGTAGTTATTGGAATTTTGTTACTTTTTCACTTTGGGTTTTGGGTTTGGTTTAGCCCATTAGCCTAAACTAATTACTCTAGCTCAACCCCCTTCTCTCCATAACTTTACTTTCATTTCCTAACACTTAAGCTTCATTAAAAATGGAGGAGGTAATGGGAAATTAAAACTCCAAGTTCCCCATTTGCAAATTCAACATCCAACTCCAAATTCAAAGAGAAGCCATTGATTCTTCCTTTGCTTGCAAGCTTCTCCTTCGTTGATTTTGTTTAAAGGTGAGATTTTTATCTCACATCTTTGTCTATAACTATCTTTGATTGTTGGGTCTGAATTCCTAACACTTTTACATATGCGTTTGCCATTGATTTGGATTGAATTGGTGAAAATACCAATTTTTAATGTTTTGGGTTCATATCTTTAAAAATAGAATCTTTGATGTTTGAACACGATTTTGGTGATGCATCGAGTAGCCAATACGACTGGGTAGCCGATAGGCGTAATCCCCTAGCGTTCGTGGTCGACCGGTTGCAAATTGAGTGAGTTTTGAGCTTCAAAACCCTTAGGTCGCTCGGCCTGCATATGAAGGATTCTTGGCCTGCATTTAGGTCGTTTCCCCCCATAGGTCGTTAGGTCGCTAGGCCTTAGGTCGTAAACATAGTTCGCTAGGTCGCTCGGCCGTCTTCACTTCCTTAAGCCGCTCGGCATTCGTTAGGTCGGGTCGTGCTAGGTCGTTGCCCGGCCTTGTTACCCCTTAAGTCGTTAGTTCGCTCGGCCTTCCCACTTGGTCGCTCGGCCTCCTTATCTTTTAGGTCACAACCCCTATAGGTCACGCTATGTCTTAGGTCGCGCCTTGATTAGGTCGCACCACCAAGGCCGTGAGTTTCTTAAGTCGCTTGCCTTTCCTTAGGTCGTTTGTACTGATTAAGTCGCACATACCCCTTAGGTCGCATGCACCTTAGGTCGCTTGGCCATCATTTCCTCTTAGGTCGCGACAGGCAATTAGGTCGCGCCATTCATTAGGTCGCGCCTGCTATGACTCGCACCAATGTTAGGTCGCTCGACCTCTTTTGAGCCGTTACCTCCTTAGGTCGTTCCACTGTTAGGACGCGCCGTGTTGAGTTGTTAGGCTATTTCCACTTTGATGAATTTGGAATCATATTCTTTAGATTTTATTCACATCTTTGTATGTGAATTTTTGTGATTGATCGTTTCTACGACCTTTTTTGTGATTTTTCATTTTAAAAATATACAAACCTTTACCTCACTTGAACGAGAAATCTAAATCAAACGGCTTCGTAAAACAAGTGGTATGAAACGCTTACGTTTACTTCATCGGTTAATTCTTGGACTTGTTCGATTGAATCTCTTGTGACAATTTTCTAGTGGAAATCTACAATTTGTTCATAAATATTTAAGTTAAGCTAGTGGTTATGGGACATGAAGCTAAGCTTATATATTTACTAGCTTACTGTAATTGACACTTCTTGATGATCTTTGATGATCATTTTTGTGATTTAGACTAGCAAATGTGTGATGTCTCTTTGTCTGCGAGGGAGACTAAACCCCGTTTCTGTGGAGCTTCGGCTCAATTTGGTGGGGTAGCGACCCATGGTCTTCATGCTGTTTTGTGGAGCTTCGGCTCGAAATTAATGGTTCGCTACCATGGAATAGCGTTCTATATTGTGATATACCTGTTGGTGAGTTTTTATGCTCCCGTTTTGTGATAGGCCTCCCCCTTATTGTGATTTCTGGATTTCCATTGTTGATTTCTTGAATTTTGTGTTTCACCAATTTTCGTGATTTACATTGATAAGTTTTATCAATATTTGCGCATTGGTGAATTTGTATGTCATTAACTTTTGTGATTGACATCGTTATTATTGTCAATATTTATAGTTTGGTGATTTGGTAAATAAGGAGTATGACATTCCTTTTTGATCTTTGAGAAGATTCTCGTGATATTGATTAATCCCTAGTTGATTATTCAATTGCATACTTATCACAGTATGGCTTTTTGGTTATTATATATTTATGTCATATCTATTATTCTATATCATTTTATCTGATATTTATTGCTAGACTGATCTGTTTATTATTTTCTTATTAAATAATACTTGGGTCAGACCGAGATGTTACAGATGCTTCTGCTTAACTTCACGCCTGGGATTATCACCCCGACTTTTGGTTAACCACTCAGATTAGTAGTATTTGTTTTACACATTTGAGATATAGACTCATTGATGTATCCATGTTCTTTTGTCTAGTACTTGTAGCCATTCTTTTGTGACATTGTGTATCTTGTTTGACCACTATTCTGATGTACACTTTCATGTGTTATATATTCATATCTATTTCCGTCTTTGTGATATGGATGTCTACGACTGATTTGTGTTATGTTTATTTCTATACTTGTCTCCGAAGAATATATATATAGCCACTGTGTAGTAGCTTTGAGTTTGTATCGGTATGTCGGATTTCCCTCCTTAAACACGCATGTTGTACTATTTGACATATTGGTGCTCGCATAAAGCAATTACAAAGATGGTCGCTCCTCATCAGCCTTATCCTCCGCGCTGGTTGATGGCATTACCCCATGGTGTCCTTGGCTGGCATGGGCATAGAGGTGGGGCGCCACATTCTGGAGCTAAGGAGGCGAGCTAGATGACAAGAACGTATAGGATATATCCGCTGTAATTATATTATTGCAAACCTGAGGCATGATAATTGTCTATGTCCAGTGTGTGAACATATGTGTAACTTTAATGTATTAAAAATGTAATCGACAGATATAGTATTCTTTTGTAAACTGTTATTATTTATTATTATATTTTATCCGCTGCAAATGTGAGTTGTTGATGTTTCTGTTCTTTTTCTTCTATCTCTTTCTTCTTTTTCATAACTATCTGAAATTTTCGGGTTCGAAAATTTCGGGTCGTTACATTTGGTATCAGAGCGAAAGATTAAGCGAGAACCTTGGCTCTAGTGGGGATTACTCATTAAATAGAGTTCGTAGTACTCTACAATGGGTTGAGTGTGTGTGTGTGTATATATATATATATATATGGGAGCGTACTTGTTATTTTCTTATATAAAGGTTTTAAATGATTTTATATAAAAATATATTTTGATATATAAAGCAATATTTCCTTCCAATAAATATTAAGGTGATTGGTTGTTAATTATTGAAATTAAAATTGAGAAGTAATATAATACAACCAAATTGAAGTCTTGAATTGGAATTAAATTAAGTAAAAAAATGAAATACGACCAAACTAAAATTTAATTGATTGAAAATGAAATTCTAAATCTGATCTCAGAATTTGAAAATTTTGTTTCAAAGCAATGAAAAATAATAAATAAGTATTATTTGGATAACTAGGACTTGTTTCAAACAATGGGTTGTTTGAAAATTTGATTTAAAATAAAAATCAAAAGTGGTCTAAAGTTTAAGGATTGAATGAGGTTGATTGGATTAAGTAAATTGAATTTAACTTAGGAGAAGTTAAATAAGTTTGAATAAACAACTTGAATTGGAAATTTTAAGATGAAATTGGAATTTAACTTGGAAAGTTAAATGGTTAATTTGAATTGGTAGTTTGTGTGATCTCAAAATGGGTTTGAGATCTGGAAATTGGAAATGGATGGACGTTTTAAAATAAATTGGTAATATCATCCTATTGTTGTTAAAAATCCTTAAATTGCAAACTGGATTTGTTTAACTGAATGAGAAATGAAGTGTGATAATATATCCATTATTGAGATAAAAGGGAAATCTAACTTTAATTTGAAATTAAGGATATGGAACCACATTAAACTGAAAATTTGATAATTGAGTTTGTAAATTAAAATTGTTTAAGAACTGTCTTCAAACTGGAAGATAAAATTTAATAATAAATTAAATTTTTAAAATAAAATTTGGTTGAACTCTTATTTGAACCTTGAAATACATAAGTAAAGATAATTTAAAATGGAATTTTGATAATTGGATTTAGAAATTAAATTGACTAAAAACTTTGAATAAAAGTTAATTTGGTTTAAAAAAAGTTAAACCAACCTTTGAGAATTTAACTCGAATTTATATAATTAGAGGTAGTTTAAATTCAAGATTGAAATTGAATTAGTTCAAAATTGAATTTGGTTTAAATTAATTGGATTCGTGATTGAAGATGGATAAATTTTAAATTTTAAATGGGAAATTGAATTTGATTATATTGTAATGATTTGAATTTGAAATGGGTTCAATTGATAATAATTCAAATTGATTGGAATAATTTGAAATTATAACTAAAGTTGAACAGGATTAAAATCAAATGGAATTTGATTTAAATTGGAAAAGGAATCAAGATTGATTCAACTTGAATTAGGTTTAAATAAATTTCAATAGAAACTGAAGTTATTCAAGTTAGAATTGAGTCAATTAAATGGAAGTGGAAATTTAAGTTGAATTGTTGGGGAAGTGAACAGTTTGACTCTTGACCATTTTCAATATAAATTGTTTGATATAAACTTATTTTTCTAAGCTATTAAATATATACAACCTTTCTTTCTTAAGGCCAAATTATTTTATACTTGTTTTACAATTATTATTTTTGGAGCTATTTAACCAATTTTCAACTGTTTTCTAATCTAATTACTATTTTTCAACTATTCCATAAACCAATTTCTATTTTACAACTATTTTGTAATTATTTAATATTCCTTAAACTATTCAACTATTTTCCGACTATTTTACAATTAGTCAAATATTTTATAGCTATTTTGCAAACTAATTATTATTATTTTTTCAACTACTTATCCATTTTTAAAATTTTCAAGCTATTTTCTAAAAATAAACTGGTCGGAGTTCAAACTGTTATTGATTTAAATACCCAACTGAGATAAGGATTGAAGTGATAATTCAATGAGAATTAAGGCAATTGTAAATAAGTGAAAGGGAATTAAAGGAAATATGAATAGAAAGGGAATTGATTTGGCTGATAATCAATGAAAATAAATATGAGGGATGTACGTATATTATTCTATTTGCATAGTGATTTGATCCATATTCGAGCATTAAATTTCGAGATAGTTTATCGATCTGAGTTGGGATTTTTCACTCGATTTTCGACGGCGAACCTGGATATGGATTGTTGATTGGTTCTAGATATTCTCTATCATAGTTATGGTTATGCAAGGATAATGACGGTTTCTAATCAAGAAACCAGATCTGTGTTCGCACTAGGAAATCGGGTGGACGATACTAGTTCGGAAGTGAAATTGTGTGATCGAGTGGGCAATCAGATTGGTATAGCGCACGAATGATATGTGTACATCGTACGGATTTGAATGAAATTGATATTGAAAAGAGTAATCATATTTGAATATTTGATTTTGAATAAACAAAGTTATATATCTTTGTTATATAAGACAAATCTCCCTTTGTTGAATTTATTGCTGGAAGAAAAGGGGTTTTTGAAAGTGTTTGAAGTATAAAAGGAATTTTATACAAGTTTGATAATGATCCAAAGTTTTAAAAATTAAATATATCTGATCGTAACCGATCTATATCCGAGGATCCTCGATTTCCAACAACCACAAAGCAATAAATTTGCAGCAACAATATAGGTTAAGTATCTGGGCTCCATACCATGATACCACCTCTATCCAGAAGGAATGACATGCACTAAAGGGGCTCTATCCCCTAATAACCTTGCCGCATCCTTCATGTTTTAACCATTTCCGGGGTGTGAGTTCCGACGAAGTCTCGTCCACAAAGCCACGCTTTATATAAAAGCTGTGCTTTGATCATCAAATGCTCAATAGCACTTCGTATGCCACATTACCAATTCGGGAATTTATCACTAGTAACCATCAACTACATAACCTCTAAGGTTGTTAAGATAAGAGAATAAATTCTCCACCACCAACGGAAATATATTTGATTGAAACCAGCTTGACATCTCAAATTGTAACGTCAGACACATATCCATACAAGTCCGTTCCAGGATCGAACGGAACCGAAGGCACTTACAAAGAAGTCCTTGCAATTCGGATATTAACTAATCACGACCGGACTTCCCATCACAAAGGGTAATAAATTTCTATATCGGGGATCAACCGATGCAGAACATTCGACGTTAATCCTTCCGTTTTCATAAATATCTGGTCTTCAACACCGGTCATCAATGCTATCTATTACGACGTATCACATATTCGGAATGGGTTATGCGACCCCAAGTTCCTTTACCGGCTAACCCGAGTAGTGAGCGCTTATTTTTAAAAATAAGTGTAGCATTCAAATTCAAGCAATCCCAACAAATACCAATTTAAAGGTAAATATTGATAGTCGGTTATTTAACTATCAATAAGTATGCACAACATCACCAGATTCCAAATAATTTTTCAAATTATTTATTTTCCAAAAATATGTTTACAAGATATATATAAATAATTTCCATACTTCAAAAATAAATCGATATTTATTTTTAAACCAATTTTCCCAATTTCATTTATAAATTCCATATTGAATTACATTTCCGAAATATCTGTGAACATACGATTTCAAATCGATTTCAAATATTCACTTTCAATTTATCTTTAAAAAGATAATTCTCAAAACGTTCATTTCATATTGGAAACCATTTCCCTACTTATTTAATAATAAGTATTTCACAAATCTATTTATTTTCAACATTTGGAAAATATTCGATATACTTAAATTAATGTTAAGTATATATTTCATTTCTTAAGGAAAACATTCTATCAAACCCATCATTTGGGTCAAAACAAATGTTACGTAAAACATCGTTACGACAACCCAAAATCACTAGTATAGGGATTCGAATTTAAGATAGATATATAAATCCCAATACTATATAAAACATTTTCGTTCGGAAATCATCTACTATAACAACAGTGTTATAGTCTACCATTTACTTCTATTTCTCGAAAACGTCTATTTCAACAATGAATGTTGAAATCTATGGTTTCGATAGTTAATACATTTCAAAACATCTTTTAAAACAATTAACTTCATTTTAAAATTTCACTTCTCCAAATCATACCCGTTTATTCAATAATATATTCACTGTCCATAATCGTGAATATACTTTATTTTCCCAATTCAATTTTTCTACACATTTATCAAAGATTTTCCACAGTCCAAAATCATGGATATAATTCCTTTAATAATTCCTATGTTTACTTATCAAATTTATTGATTACGCATTTATAAAACAACGTTAATAAATTCCATTTCTATTTCATAACTACTTCGATTTATAAATCTCCTTTAGTAACCAATTCTATTTATATTTTTTTTACATGTCGAATCCAATTTATAAGTAAATTATTTATAATCCATTTATTCACAAATCCATTCTTTTATGTCATCATTAATTTATAAATCTAAAATTCTTATTTACTTATAAAACTAGGTACAACTTTATTTTAATACTTATAAAAGCTCGTTTTATAATTCCAATATCTTTAACTTATAAAATATCAATTTTATAAATCTTTTATATGAACCGTTTATAATAATTCAAAAATCCCAATTTGTACCATTTTTTAAATTTATCAACTACTTATTTTCAAAAATCATGCTTTCGTTATATTTCACAAAAATCCTAATTTTTATAACATAAAAATTTATAACATTTTAATTATTTAAAATGAATCAATTCGAAAATTTAATAAACGTATAATTTCAAAAATCACTTTAAAAATCCCTCAAAATCAAAATCATTATTTTTAAACTTCAAAAATGGATCCGATGATGCAACACACCAAATAGTCAATCATGACTTCCAAACATCATATATTGATATGATAATCAATCAAATATCACAATATCTAAAATCAAATAAATATTGGTGAGGAATCCAGTTGGATCCCTCCAACCTGTTTTCCCGCGTCCACAGATGTTAGCACAATACCAATCCCATTTCAAGACGGGATATCGCGGTATATGGGATTTATAAAATGTTATCCGCTTAATAGGCGGCGCAATAGGGTCTCATCCGCTATATAATGCGGGAAATCAACTCCAAGTACATATATAATACCAATTCCACTTCAAGGTGGAATATCGCGGTATATGTGTGTAATAAATAACACCGGCTTAATAGGCGGCGTATAGGGTCAATTTCAGTATAATAGATAATACTATATTATCCAAATAAACAATCAACACAATCAACAATTTTAAATCTAGCTATTTAAAATTTAAACAAAACCCTTTGAGTGAGAAGTTCTCACCTTTGCTATTTATTTTGCAATCCATTTCCATCCTGACTCGATTTTCTTGATTTATACCTTGTATAAATATTTACACAATTTATTAATATTCGAATCAAACGAACAATTTAATTTATGTTTAATAGTTTTAATTGGCTGATAATTCTTTTTAAATCAATTTTCTCCTTTAATTAAATTTATTTAACTAATTATTTTATTTTAAATTAATATATTTATTTTAAATCAATTTCTTTTAATAAATTTGTTTAACTAAATTTTTTTTAGTTTAAAACTAAATTTTCTTCTTTAATTATTTTCTAAAATAAGTAAGTAAATTAAACAAATTCATCTTCTTTTGAATATATATATATATATATATATATATATATATATATATAAACTGCATTTATATTTATTGTATTCTCTTTCTGTAACTACATATAAAATTCCATATTTAACTTGTATAGGTAGATATTAAAACAGAAATATTTTTCATACTTTACTGTAAAAAAATAATTCTACAGGCTTATATTTCAAATTAAAATTAACAACAAAATTTATAGCTTACTGTTTTAAAATAAAATAAAAATATGTGTCCATCAATTTTTTTTGTTTTACTGTAAATCAAAATTTAATACACGTATATTTTTGTTTATATACCTACTAATTTAATCCAAATTAAAACAATATTTTATACCTTATTGCATAATAACAGGTCACCACCATCACCAGCTTGCCGATGCAGTCGCGCCCTAGCATGAGCCTCCACGCGCGCACGCATCGACCACTGCCTCGCCTTGCTTGCTCGAGCCACCGCGACTAGCTCGCGAGTCTTCCTCCAGTTGCGAGCCTCCAGCTTCACCGAACTCGAGTTCTCCTCACCGCCGTCGCCGTGTTGAAACCCTAAATCGCCACATCAACCCTAGCCGCATCCACCATCGCGCGCGCGCCTCCAGTAGCCGCCGCTCTCGCCATTGCCAAATTGCGACAACGTCGCTTCAATCCCATCGGGACTTCGCCGATACCCTTCTTATGAACATTGAACCCCTGATCGATCGCCATTGATTCGTTTCCAAACGAAATACGGCCGAGGCGTTTTTTTTATCTCCTGTTGATTTCTGGGCTTCGACCATTAATTTTCGAAGGTTTCAATTTTGAAGAGAAAGGGCTTCGGCCATTTATGTTTTTATCTCGTATGATTTTGAACTGAGGAACGAATTGTTTTTCGTTTGAGCTAATGTAGAAAGGGATACGTGATTTTAGGCGCGATTTAAGGATGATAGATCATGTTTGATTTACTTTGCTACATCATTTTGATGGGGAGGTAAAGTACTGATGTTGACTAAATTAAATTTTAAATTTAAATTGAAACTGATATAAATTTCAATGCGTTTACTCCCTGTGTGCTCACATAACAACTCCAAAAAATACGAAATTTGAAATCCGTAATAATTCAATACTACGGATCCAATGGAACTGGTTTCGTCGAATTCCGAGACTGTCCCTCGAACGGCTACTTTTAAATATCGATTCAAACGATAAAATTTCAAAACTGAACAATTCACTTTCAAATTAAATTCTGAAGCTTCTAATATCTTTAGTATTATCAATATAGATTTCACAAGCCTTTGAAATATTTTTAATCAGCTTAAAATTGAAGATTCAAATTTTTATTCAACTTTCAATAGATTAAACTTATAATTTAATCCCCAAATTCATTTTGATAATTTGAAATTTTAAATCAAACCATCATTCAAATATTTAAAATTAATTAAATATTTTATTTTCAAATGTTCAAAAATTCTGGGTGGTTACAATCTTCCCCATTAAAAGAATTTCGTCCCGAAATTACAAGTTAGGAAAAAATGGTCCTTAACTTGTCTACTATTTTTCACAATCCAAATAGTTTTATCAACTTACCAACACAAATCTTTTATTAAAGATCCATTATCATTTCAACTAGCTTTCCCACTTCAATTATAAGTTTCAAACAACATTGTTTCCTTAACAATTCAAATTTAAATTTCAAACTTTCAAAATTTTCTCAAAATTGTTCTAACACTCTAAATTTTCAAAAAATTTCGCCAGCGTCTCCTTTGCGCGGCTAGCTCGGTACGACTACAAAATGGCACCACAGGCCCTCAAATCCTAAAATAAAACAAAACGCCAAGCGGCTGGACAAGAAAATCACCAAATTTCATACTGAAATTGAAATACGTACCTTTTTGTCGAGCTATTCAATTTTATCTTTGAAATCAAAATCCCAATTCCATTTCTTTTAATACACCTGTATATCCTGCTAGCCATAATATCCAATTCCAACATTCAAACCATTTTTCCAATTCCATTACAAAATTTTCAACATATGCTTCTTATACATTTTTACTTCACTATTGCTGTTACATATTAATTTTCATTCAATTTTGCATTTCAATTTCATTTGAATTCAATTCACAAATTTAATTCTATTCGAATACAATTTATCTTCTATTCTGAATGTTGAATTTTATCTTTCAATTATAACTGATTCATATTACTATTTTTTATTTAGTTTCATTCACTAATTTACTTCAATTTCAATTTCGAAATCGTTTGTCGCTAACAAAAAAATTTTTCAACAATTTTCTAACTCCCAAAATTTTCGAAATTTTTTGGCAGAGTCTCCTTTGTATGGAGGAGCTTTTTCAATTTGACAAAAGATATAAATATATATACATCGACCCACACGGTCGGAAAAACCAAAAACATGTCATATTTCCTATTTTTATTGCGTAGGCGTACCTTTTTTAGCATTTTTAAGCAAAGCGGCTAATTACTAGCTCATTAGCACGATCAAATCCAGCCATACGGCTCCCCTGAACCTGCACTTACTAAATTTAAACACGTAAGTGACATATATAAGAAATTTATTTGCATTTCACTTATTTTCAATAGCAAACATATGTATTTCATGAATAATGTACATAAAACAATTTCCGTAAGCAATTTATATGGTTTCAATTCATCTTTAATCGCTTACAACTACATTCCATACCATTTCTATTTAATTCAAGTGATTTACAACACACTTTCTACATTCTATTCATTTTTATGTCCAAACAACTCACATTCATTTCAATTGATTCAAATATGAATTCTATTCGTTTTTATTAAGCCATAGAAATTTATACAACTCATTTGCGTCAAACGACAACCATTTCTATGCAAATGTTAACGATATGCACTTAATAGAATATCCACTCTAGTTTATAACTAATTTTAAATTCATACCAACTCAATTTACATTTTATTCTATCTCATTTCCATTTGATTTCATTCAATTCAATTTGCATTTCATATTCACATTCATTTCGAATTTATTTTATCAACAACAAGTCATTTTCAATTTATTTCAACTTACTTGAATTTATCTGCAATTTTGAACCATTTTTTTTATTTAGCTCACAATTCAAGTTTTAATTTAACTAATTCAACTTCCATTTCGGTATTTCATGAATTAATAAATTATCATACTAGTATACTTGAATTCAATATATTTTATTTTACCCAAGTTTGGATTTTATTCAACTTGATTCAAATCTCATTCCATTTTTCAATTTCAATTCATTTATTTACAAATGTTACTTCATTTGTTCATTCACAAACACAATTTAATTTCAATTCAATTCTATTTGCTTACAAATTCGAAATGAATTCCAACTTTCAATATAACTTTCGTTTATCTGCAATTGTAAATTTATTCATTCATTCACAATTTATTTTTCACCTTAATAATTTCATTCCAATCAACTTAGTTTATTAGGCTTCGAAAATTCACCTTTATTCAGATTCACTTCATTGAATTGATTCACTTATACTTACTTTAATTTAACTCCATCCTTTAAGTTAAATTTATTCTATCAAAATTTAAATTGTATAAGTTATCAACTCATTTATATTCCATAAATATTTTTATATAGTATTCCAGAGTCTTTTCTATATTTCAAAACCATTATTGAAAACAATTCAAACTATCCTTTTAATTTCCAAAACCGAACCCAAATTTTTCTAAACAACTTTCATTTAAAACAATTTGGCAGCAATTCCTCTTTTGGAAACCCGAAAATGAACACCGATGATGTTGCGATCACCACTGGAATTATTTTGCAGCGATCGAAAAGAGTTTAGAGCTTTTCATTCCTTCAAAATACTTTTCAAATACTTTAAAATTCATTTTCAAATCACAAAGGAATTTAATTTCTAAAATTTACATATTCTTTTAAAAACATTTCCAAAAACTTCTCTGGAATTCTATTTCCAATTATAAGTCACATTTATAATTTACATTCTTAAATTTCATTTGTATATGGATTTTATTTTCTTATTTTTTTTTCAATTTTCATATAACAATGATTTCAATTCTTATTCAATTTCAATGGTAATAGTTTAATATTATTACTTCCTAACAACCATGCATCCATATACTACAATAATTTACAAAGATATTTTCCTTTTATCTATGAAAATAGTTTTGGGCAAAATTATCTCATTTACCCGATTTTTAAAACAATATGGTGTCGGTTTATCTTGTTTAAGAGTTTAGAAACTCCTATCAACACAGTTAGCTAGACTGCACCGACCAGAATCTATAAACAATCAACCGATAAGTCAACACAATACAAAACAATTTCTTATTCACTAACAAATACGCGCTCATATCTATTATTACACTCAAACTCATTCTAGAGTACTGCTGACTCTATCTCTAATGAGTAACACCCAACAGAGCCATGGTTGTCGTTTAACCATATGCTCTGATACCAAATGTAATAGTCCGCAAATCCGTTCTCCTTGAATAGACATTAATCTCCATCGATTAACTCAAGATGAACGGAAATACGAACAATTAACGTTTAAGAAGAAGAAAGAGGTAGAAGAAGAAAGAAAAAGATAGAACAGAACAATATCGAAATCTCATAATCGCAGCGGAACAACATATAATAGATAAATGAATAATCATTTAAAACAAAGAACTATATCGGTTATTACATTACATCACATTACATTCATTTTCAGAGTGTACAACAAACAAACAGCGGAAAAGAAATACTATATACTAGTGAATACGCCATGCCATCCATCTTGCCTCCAGCAACTCCTGAATTCCAGAATATCCTGATAAACCTGACTCTAGACTGCCCGTGTGGAAATTGGGGGGCACCCAGAGTTTAGGAAGGGAAACAATAAACTCCAGGTTAGTCATGTGATTGGTTTGAGAACTTAAAATGGTTTATATTTAAAACAAAGTATAGGTTAATTTTAAAATAGATTCGCAATGCTTTTTAGAAAATGAGACTACCATAAGGCCTCACGCACACACACACACAATGCAAACGCCGAATCGGAGGAGATTTCTCCTTATGATAGTCAAAGATGCTTGATACGCATAAAAAGAACATTTGATATTATTACTAGTGTATAGTGTAGAAAACATTTCGAAAGTAAAGATATAAATCTTAGCCAACATACGACCATTATCGTATGCTACTATAGCTACCATGTTCAATAGCAGGTTACCGCCACATTCCATGGCAGGTTATACAACAAAAACTATACATGGTTCGTATTGTTTCTTTGGATTTTCGACAAATGGTCAGGCCAAGGAACTTCCCATTGCCACATGGAAACGCCTCTGGAATGACGTCCCGAGAACCTAACCGGATCTCTGCCAACACTAGGCTGGGTTACCCCTAACTGGGTAACTACTGACACGAATATGTCATTCCCCGATCGTAACCGATTTATATCCGAGGATCCTCGATTTCCAACAACCACAAAGCAATAAATTTGCAACAACAACATAGGTTAAGTATCTGCGCTCCATACCATGATACTACCTCTATCCAGAAAGAATGACATACACTAAAGGGGCGCTACCCCCTAATAACCTTGCCGCATCCTTCCTGTTTTGACCATTTTCGGGGTGTGAGGTCCGACGAAGTATCGTCCACAAAGCCACGATTTATATAAAAGGTGTGCTTTGATCATCAAATGCTCAACAGCACTTCGTGTGCCACATTACCAATTAGGGAATGTATCACTAGTAACCATCAACTACATAGCCTCTAGGGGTGTTAAGCTAAGAGAATAAATTCTCCGCCACCAACGGAAATATATTTGATAGAAACCAGCTTTACATCTCAAATTGTAACGTCGGACACACATCCATATAAGTCCGTTCCGGGATCGAACGGAACCAAAGGCACTTACAAAGAAGTCCTTGCAATTCGGATATTCACTAATCACGAACGGACTTCCCATCACAAAGGGTAATAAATTTCTATATCGGGGATCAGCCGATGCAGAACATTCGACGGTAATCCTTCCGTTTTCATAAATATCCGGTCTTCAACACTGGTCATCAAAGATATATATTACGATGTATCACATATTCGGAATGGGTTATACGACCCCAAAGTCCTTTCCCGGCTAACCCGAATAGTGAGCGCTTATTTTTAAAAATAAGTGTAGCATTCAAATTCAAGCAATCGCAAAAAATACCTATTTAAAGGTAAATATTGATAGTCGGTTATTTAACTATCAATAAGTATACACAACATCACCAGATTCCAAATAATTTTCCAAATTATTTATTTTCCAAAAATATCTTTACAAGATATATATAAATAATTTCCATACTTCAAAAGTAAATCGATATTTATTTTTAAACCAATTTTCCCAATTTCATTTATAAATTGCATATTGAATCACATTTCCAAAATATCCGTGAACATACGATTTTCAAATCGATTTCAAATATTCACTTTCAGTTTATCTTTAAAAAGATAATTCTCAAAACGTTCACTTCATATTGGAAACCATTTCCCTACTTATTTAATAATAAGTATTTCACAAATCTATTTATTTTCAACATTTGGAAAATATTCGATATACTTAAATTAATGTTAAGTATATATTTCATTTCTTAACGAAAACATTCTATTAAACCCATCATTTGGGTCAAAACGAATGTTACGTAAAACATCGTTACGACAACCCAAAATCACTAGTATAGGGATTCGAATTTAAGATATATATATAAATCCCAATACTATATAAAACATTTCCTTTCGAAAATCATCTACTATAACAACAGTGTTATAGTCTACCATTTCCTTCTATTTCTCGAAAACGTCTATTTCAACAATGAATGTTGAAATCTGTGGTTTCGATAGTTAATACATTTTAAAACATCTTTTAAAACAATTAACTTCATTTTAAAATTTCACTTCTCCAAATCATACCCGTTTATTCAATAATATATTCACTGTCCAAAATCGTGAATATACTTTATTTTCCCAATTCAATGTTTCTACACATTTATCAAAGGTTTTTTATGTGCACGTAAATATGCATATTTTTACCACCATATTTATTCTATTTGAATTAAATAAATGATCATATCGGGTATTTTAACTTGTTTAAACCAAAAATTCAAATTATTCCAAATTGTCACATATTCATCTTCATATATGGGCAAAACGGTCATTTGTGTGCATATATTTCTTTGAGAAAAATTAATTGAAAATTTGTATATATTTTTGTAGGAATTTGATCTCAAATAGAAGTGGTTTCATGAAGATATGCATGCACAAAATTAATACAAAGGAATGAAGATGGAAATAATTCAAGTGAAGAAAATGGAGGACCCCACCTACCCACCTACCTTAATGTACAAATTAAAGGCTAATGCACATGCTTTCGGACTTAATAGCTTCATGTACATTTAAGTGGGGGATTATTAAAGATAATGATAACTTAGCCACCACACTTCCTCCAAGGGCATTTTGGATACTCCCCAAAAATATGCATTAGGGTTTCTAACTTGTATAAATACCCCTTATGTTTCATGTAGCCATCTTCCTCTTCCTCTCATTAGTCTTAGGCTCAAATTAAACAAAGCTATTCTCTTTCTATTTTCACGGCTACTTAGCCATTTTTTTATTCTCATGTAATTTCTTTTTTTATGCAATTTAATACATGCTTTTTCCTTTTCATGTTCATTTACTTTCATGTTGCAGTGTAGATCTCTTCTCTTTTATGCAAGTTAGTTAGCTTATCTTTTCATTTTTCTCTCTTTTTCCTCTTCATTTTCCTTTCATGTTGTTAGCTACATTTGTTAATAAAATGACAGATATGAGAAGCTAAACCCCTTCAATTTAGGGGTAATTAAGCTATCTAATTAATGTAGCTTCAACATTTTATTAATTCATGCTCTCTTTTTGTGCTTAATGATGATGATAGAAGTGGTTTTATTTGTTGTTTTTGCTTTGAATTTGATAGTCTATATTGTTGACACCAAATAGGATATGCTTAAACAATCACTAATACAAATGCCTCTTCATCAATATATGATTATGGCATAAGAAAGTGATTTGAAATTAAAATTTGATGGTCTATGTTTCTAATCAATAGTTAATAGGCCATACTTAAAATAGATTTCATTCTCATTTTCTTTATCAATTTTCATGAAAGTTTGTATGTGTTTTAAGGGGTGTGTTATAGTTTGATGGCTTATGTTGGCTAATCAATAGCTCAAATATGCCATACTTATAATAAACACATCAAATAAAACACTAATGACCATAAAAGAGAGATCATGATTTCATGTGTTGAACTACATGATCTAGAGAGTGGATTTATTCTCTAAATTGTCATTTAACTCTCATATTTGCATTTCTTTTCTTTTTGTTAGTTAGTTCATTTTTTCATTTTATAGCTTAAACACACTCTCTACTTTGGTACAATTTGATTGAGTAGGAAATTTAAATCATCAATTCACTACGGATCGACCCGTATTCGTCGCGTGCTACATTCGTACACCGTGCGCTTGCAGTATTTTTATTTCAAAATTCGTTCGACGGTTTTCTAAACCGATAGAATTTCCGTCGACTAACATTTTTCCACAGTCCAAAATCGTGGATATAATTTCTTTAATAATTCCTATGTTTACTTATCAAATTTATTGATTACGGATTTATAAAACAACGTTTATAAATTCCATTTCTATTTCATAACTACTTCGATTTATAAGTCTCCTTTAATAACCAATTCTATTTATATTTTGTTCACATGTCGAATCCAACTTATAAGTAAATTACTTATAATCCATTTATTCACAAATCCATTCTTTTATATCATCATTAATTTATAAATCTAAAATTCTTATTTACATATAAAACTAGGTACAACTTTATTTTAATACTTACAAAAGCTCGTTTTATAATTCCAATATCTTTAACTTATAAAATATTAATTTTATAAATCTTTTATATGAACCGTTTATAATAATTCAAAAATCCCAATTTAAACAATTTTCTTAATTTATCAACTTATTTTCAAAAATCATGCTTTGGTTATATCTCACAAAAATCCTAACTTTTATAACTTAAAAATTTATAACGTTTTAATTATTTAAAATGAATCAATTCGAAAATTTAATAAACATATAATTTCAAAAATCACTTTAAAAATCCCTTAAAAATCAAAATCGTTATTTTTAAACCTCAAAAATGGATCCGATGATGCAACACACCAAAGGGTCAATAACGACTTCCAAACATCATATATCGATATGATAATAAATCAAATATCACAATATCTAAAATCAAATAAATACTGGTGAGGAATTATGTTGGATTCCTCCAACCTGTTTCCCTGCATCCACAAATGTTAGCACAACACCAATCCCCGTTTCAAGACGTGATATCGCGGTGTATGGGATTTATAAAATATTATCCGCTTAATAGGCGGCGCAATAGGGTCTCATCTGCTATATAATGCAGGAAATCAACTCCAAGTACATATATAATACCAATTCCACTTCAAGGTGGAATATCGCGGTATATGTGTGTAATAAATAACACCCTCTTAATAGGCGACGTATAGGGTCTATTTCAATATAATAGATAATACTATATTATCCAAACAAACAATCAACACAATCAGCAATTTTAAATCTAGCTATTTAAAATTTAAAAAAAACCCTTTGAGTGAGAAGTTCTCACCTTTTCTATTTATTTTACAATCCATTTCCACCCTGACTCGATTTTCTTGATTTATACCTTGTATAAATATTTACGCAATTTATTAATATTCGAATCAACCGAACAATTTAATTTCCATTTAATAGTTTTGATTGGCTGATAATTCTTTTTAAATCAATTTTCTCCTTTAATTAAATTTATTTAACTAATTATTTTATTTTAAATTAATATCTTTATTTTAAATCAATTTCTTTTAATAAATTTGTTTAACTAAATTTTTTTAGTTTAAAACTAAATTTTCTTCTTTAATAATTTTCTAAAATAAATAAGTAAATAAAACAAATTCATCTTCCTTTTGAATATATATATATATATATAAACTGCATTTATATTTTAGTATATTCTTTTTCTGTAGCTATATATAAAATTCCATATTTGACTTGTATAGGTAGATATTGAAACAGAAATATTTTTCATACTTTACTGTAAAAAATAATTCTATGGGCATATATTTTAAGTTAAAATTAACAACACAATTTATACCTTACTGCTTAAAAATAAAATAAAAATATGTGTCCATCAATTTTTTTTTTGTTTTACTGTAAATCAAAATTTAATACATGTGTATTTTGTTTATATACCTACTAATTTAATCCAAATTAAAACAAAATTTTATACCTTACTGCATAATAACAGGTCACCACCATCACCAGCTTGCCGATGTAATTGCGCCCTAGCACGAGCCTCCACGCGCGCACGCATCGACCACTGCCTCGCCTGCTCGAGCCACTGCGACTAGCTCGCGAGTCTTCCTTCGGTTGCGAGCCTCCAGCTTAACCGAATTCGAGTTCTCCTCGCCGCCGTCGCCGTGTTGAAGCCCTAAATCGCCACATCAACCCTTGCCGCATCCACCATCGCGCGCGCGCCTCCAGTAGCCGCCACTCTTGCCATTGCCAAATTGCGACAGCGTCGTTTCAATCCCATCGTGACTTCGTCGATACCCTTCTTGTGAACATCGAACCCCCGATCGATCGCCATTGATTCGTTTCCAAACGAAATACGGCCGAGGCGTTTTTTTTTTATGTCTTCTGTTGATTTCTGGGCTTCGACCATTAATTTTCGAAGGTTTCGATTTTGAAGAGAAAGGGCTTCGGCCATTTATGTTTTTATCTCGTATGATTTTGAACTGAGGAACGAATTGTTTTTCGTTTGAGCTAATGTAGAAAGGGGTACGTGATTTTAGGCGCGATTTAAGGATGATAGATCGTGTTTGATTTACTTTGCTACAGCATTTTGATGGGGAGGTAAGGTACCGATGTTGACTAAATTAAATTTTAAATTTAAATTGAAACTGATATAAATTTCAATGCGTTTACTCCCCGTGTGCTCACATAACAACTCCGAAAATACGAAATTTGAAATCAGGTAATAATTCAATACTACGGATCCAATGGAACTAGATTCGTCGAATTCCGAGACTGTCCCTCGGAAGACTATTTTTAAATATCGATTCAAATGATAAAATATCAAAACTGAACAATTCACTTTCAAATTAAATTTTGAAGCTTCTAATATCTTTAGTATTATCAATATAGATTTCACAAGCCTTTGAAATATTTTTAATCAGCATAAAATTGAAGATTCAAATTTTTATTCAACTTTCAATAGATTAAACTTATAATTTAATCGCCAAATTCATTCTGATAATTTGAAATTTTAAATCAAACCATCATTCAAATATTTGAAATTAATTAAATATTTTATTTTCAAATGTTCAAAAATTCTAGGTCGTTACAATTTGGGTTATGCTGTGAGGACAGTGTAACTCGATGTCACTGCGATCTACTGTGGGGACGATAGCGAAAATCGTGTGGAGGATGAGTGCCAACAGTTTACACTTGATTTTGTCGTGAAGGCAACGCAACATCGGTAGACTGCGATCTATGGTCGAGTGGAGTGGAGAAGTTTCATTCTTTGGGCAACGAAATTCGAGGGCGCTGATGCCTATAGTTATATGGGTTTTTGCTGTGATAGCTACGTAAACTTAGTTGTAACTGCGATCTGTAGCGGGTTCCATGGTGTAATCGATGGGCTAGGAGGCATGTGGTTATCTATTTATTTTGTCGGGATGGCAACGTAACCATCAGGTTAACTGCGACCATGGATGGGGGTGATGATCTCCAGAGCATTGTCACCAAAGATATTTCCTCTATTTTCAAAAACTGTTTTGATATTTTCAATAAAATTATTTTCCAAGTTTTTCATTGGATGTTGAAAACGGATTTACCAAGTACTTCAAGATTTTCAATCCTACGCCTGATCAACGTACGACTGAATTTCTATGAGAACAAGGATGGACTGGTTGAGACATCGAGTTATAAGAAGTATTATTATAAAGAATTATTTTAATAGTATTTTGTGAATGTAAAAGCATTTTAAAAAAATTTAAAATAAAATGTTGGAATTTTGGAAAATGAAAGAAATCCAAACTGGAAATATGAAAAACAAAATTTGAACTCAGGATTTGTAAGTAAATGGATTGTAAATTAATAATGGAGTTTGATATTGAATTCGAATTGTAAGTAGAATTTGACTTGGGTTGGATAATGAATTAAAATAAGTGGAGATGTTGTAAAAACAAATAGAGTTGGATCGAAATAGTGATGGTTTGAATTACAAATAAAATTCAAATGTGTTATAAATAATATTAAACGTAAATTGCAAGTAAATTAGAGATAATTGAAGTGTTATCGAATGAAATGGAGGTGAATTATAATGGAAATGGTTTGAGTTGGAAATAAAACCCAAGTGAACAGAAATAAATTGAGAATGGCTTTGTATTAATAAAATAAATTCGAAAATGAATTAAGTAAGTGGATTAAAAATTTAAAATGGGTGAATTAATTGTTATTAGAATGAAAGGTTATTAAATAAAGGGTTTGGGTTAAATTTATTTTTGGAAATGGATATTAATATAAGCATTGAATGTTATCAAGCTCATTGAAATAGTTTTAAATTGGAAACGATGTGGAGATGAAACGAAATGCAAATGTATGGTTGGTGAATAAATTAGAAATTAAAAAGAATTAAATATAAAATGAGTTGAAATCAATCTGAAGTAGTTATAAACTAAAATAGGTACTTTGTTAAGCGAATATCGTCGAAATTGCATAAAAATAGTTGTCGTTTGGTGTAAATAAAAATAATTAAAATTCTGTGAGTTAATAGAGATTAAATAAATTTGATTCTGAACCATTGGAAGTGAATATGAGCTTGTTTGGATTAAAAATCAATGGATGTAAGAAATTGTGTTGCAAACCATTAAAATTGAATAAATGGCATATGAATTGGTTGGAAGCAATTGAATTAGTTTGAAAACATATAAATTGCTCAAGGAAATTATTTTGAATGCATTTCTTTTAGAATTGAAGTGTTATAATTGTTTAAATAAGAGAAATGTTATAGTCTTCATATATATAGTGCTTATAAGTGTAAATTAAGTAAGTACAGGTACGTGAAGGCCGTTTGGCTGGATTTGGTTGTGCTGTTTGCTAAATTAAATAAGCCGCTTGCTTAAAATGCTAAATAAAGGCACGCCTACGCAATAAAAATAGGAAATGTGAACTGTTTTTGCTTTTTCCGACCGTGTGGGTCGATGTATATATATTTATATCTCTTGTCAAATTGCGAAAGCTCCTCCGTACAAAGGAGACTCTGCCAAAAAAATTTCAAAATTTTGGGAGTTCGAAAATTTTTGGAAATTTTTGGGAAAAATTTGGTTAACGATAAAACGATTTCAAATTGGAAATTGAAGTAAATTAGTAAATGAAACTAATATGAATCTGTTATAAATGGAAGATAAATTCAATATTCAGAATTGAAGACAAATTGAAATCATATGGAAATGGGAAAAACTAAATTGAAATAAATATGAAACCATGTAAGGAAATGTATAAAATGATTTGAAGGGTTACGATTGAATCTCGTTGCTAAGTAAGATATGCAGGTATTAAAGGGAAAAGAAAATTGGATGTGATTCCAAAAGATAAATTTGAATTGCCTGACTTAAAGGTATGTATTTAAATTTTTGTATAAAATTGGATTGGGTTTTTGATCTAGCCACTTGGCTTTCTATTTTCTTCTGGAATTTGGGAGCCCGTAGAGGCATTTTGTAGTAGTACCGAGCTAGCCGCGCAAAGGAGACGTTGGCAAAAAAATTTGAAAATTTAGAGAGTTAGAAAATTTTTGAGAAAATTTTGTTAATTCAAAAACTTTATTTTTAAATTGAAATTATATGATTGAGAAAAAGGATATTTTTTAAAAACTATAGAAAGTTTTGGAAAGTTGGTTAAGGTGAGTGTGGGTCTTCAATAAAAGATAGTTGGTAGGATGTTGAATTGTGTGTTTGGAAAAAAGGTAAATGGGTATTGGTCCATTTCTCCCTAAATAGTAATTTCGAGGACGAAATTCTTTTAAGGGGGAGGAATGTGACGACCCGGATTTTTAAACAATTTAAATTTGAATAGTTGATTGATTTTAAATATTTAAAGATAATTTTAACTTGAATTCAAGATATTAATATTTACTATATAATTAAATCATTGAATTATATTGTTCAAATATTGAATTTAATAATTGAAATTGGATATATTGTTGAATCTGAAATTTCTAAGCATGTTTAAAATAGTTTGAAGGCTTATCAAATTTATAATGATGATATTGAAGATAATGGAATGGTTAGAATTTAATTTAAATGTAATTTGTTTAATTTTAATAATATATCGTTTAAATTGAATTCAAAAATAGCCTTCCGAGGCATAGTCTCGGAATTCAACGAAACCAGTTCCATTGGATCCGTGATAGTTAGTCATTATCGGATTCCAATTTTCGTAGCAATCGGAGTTATCGTTCGACCATGCCAGCTCGAAACGCTCAGAAACTATGTTAATCGATTTAGTTTAAAATTGATCGTTTTCTTCTGTAACTCGCGCATACGGTTAAATTAGCTTCCGAAACACGTTCCATTGTGTTCGAAATGAGGGTAAAACCTTACGAACGCCTGTCGGCATGTTTGATTCGGGGTTTGGGATTTCGCGTTATGGAACACGAGATATTTTCATATTTAATTATACAAAAGCAAGCGTACTCGAGAAGCCTTACACCATCATATATCTCATTGTCGTCCCTTTTCTTCAATCTGGAAGTAGAGCATCGAATGTAAATAAAAATTTAATGGCCGAGCTTAATCAAAATCAATCTCCCTTCTTCAATTCATTTCACAAATCCAATTTCTTCTAAAATAAAATCGCCTTCGTATTAAATCTCGGCCTCTTCGTTTACCCTCTTCGGATCGAATCTTTAAAAAAAAGGGAGGGAATGAGTTCTACTCGAACTTGAGAGGGGAAGAGGCGCGGTCGCGAGAGAAAACGGAGGCCAAGCAACGGTGATGATGTTTGTGAGTGGTAGCCGAAGTCGCGACCTGGATCGCGCGTGGGCTAGGGCATGAGCGCGATGTTCGAACGCGAGGACAGTCTCGAGCTCGAAGAGGTGGGGACGGTCGAAATCTTCCTATAGCGTTCGAATAAGGGGAGAGCAGTGACATTAGCGGCTAGGGTTTTCACTGGAGTCGCATTCATCGAGGTCGCTGGAGATAGGGGTGTAGCTATAGGCGCCGCGTCATTGTCGACATGGCAGAGCTCGAGCTAGGGTTTTGGGGTTCCTGTTCGAATTAAGGTAAATTCAACTCTTAATACACCTTAATTAAACTTGTACATAAGTAAGGTCGTGAATAAACTATAATTATCACTTATCAAGACTGTAGTAAATTATAAGACAATTTTGGTTGTAAATCGTTATGCTATGGACTGAAGTATGTAAGTGCAGATGTTTCAGTTAATATGTGATCTTGGATACTTTATAGGAATTTTTATAAATGTATAAGGTTATATAAAAAAAACTGTTTAAGTAGGGAAACGTATGTATGTTATTTTAAAATTTACTAGTATATTACAGAAAGAAATGAATGATGTATTATGGAAAATAATCTGTTTAATCAATCTATTTAAATAGTAAAAATCTATTTTATTTTAAGGAAACCTGTTTAAAAATCAATTCATTCGTTATAAAACCAGGTAATTTTTCAAACAAAATTATTGGTCACTTTAATACATTGAATGATAAATTACTTAGAGATTATTTCAGATGTTAATAAATTGTGTAATGTGTACACGGTTTAATACTGTGAAGAGAACAAGTCAGGATTGGAGTGGATTGCAAATTTAAGACGCAAAGGTGAGCAAATCTCACTTTTTTTTATTTCTATTTAGATTTAAATGGTTAAATTTAAAGTAATTGGTTGATTGATTGAGTTGATTGAATGTGTGCTGAAGATCTGGTGACTTTGGTTTTGGTTGATTCTCGAGTTGATTGTTGTTTGACTCGAAGCGTTTGGGTTTTAAATGGTTTTAAACTTAAATCATAAATAAGAAATGGTTCAGATCAAAATCAATAAAAATTTAATGATTGGTGATTCATTAAATAAATAGGATAATTTAATGAATAATTGATTAATTAAATTAATTTATGATTTAGGTTAATTAATTGGGTTTAAATTAATTAGAATGATCATTGGGTGGTTTGATAAATAATTACTTAATGAAATTAATAAATATAATTACTTTGTGTAATTAATCGAGAGATAAATTAAGATAATTAATTAAGGAGAATTAATTTATTTAATGAAGTAAATAAAAGGGTAGGTAATTTCAGGTGGAGATAAATCAAGTATGCTTAATATTGTGGTTTAATTAATATAATTAATTTAGATTAAGATAAATTAAAATATAATTGGAAATCAATAATTTATATAATTAACGATGTAACTAAAGATTTGATTGATTAAGGTTAATTAATCCATAATATGCGATTTATGAGAAATTAAGTAATATAAGTAATTAAGGATTGATGTAATTAATTATAGTTAATTAACTTGTGAAGTAATTAAAGATTAATTTTTGTTTGGTTAAGAATAATTAATAGTGTGAAGTTAATTAAAGATAATTACTTAAATATAATTGAAGAATAACTAGTCCAGGGTGATTAATTAAGATGAATAATGAAGGGGTGATTGATTAATTTTAGTTAATGTAAAATGTAGAAATCTAAGTGGTTGAGGTTAGAAATTCAATCAGGATTAATAAAATTAAGTTTGTACGTGCTTAAACTTTGCTTACGAAAGATTGAATGGTATTGGGCGCTTTGAACAAGATGATATCTGTGATATGAAATGTTGTGTATTTCATGTGGATAACTTGGGTTAGGATGACTTGAGACTCGAAGAGACCGGAGTCGGGTATTAGGAAATACCAGAAACCACTTCGAAATTTTTTTTAGATTGATATGTGAAATTTATAGGCTGAAATGAAGTGATTTAAATGAATTGGATTATTTTAATTCTATTTTTTTTGTGCAAAGAAAAGGGATGTATTGAATAAATGATGTTTATAACATATTGTGAACCTGTAAAATTTGTTTGGGATACCCCGGCTTCTATATAAGTTATATGCTTTGTATTCCATGTTGGACGGGTTTATTCACATTGGTTTCCAGCCTGACTCGGGTGTTACTTTGGTGTAATGCTCGGGTCAGACCGAGTATTACAGATTTTCACGTAAGGACGTTCTAGAGCTCAGGAGACGAGCTAGATGACAAGAACGTATAGGATATATCCGCTGTAATTATATTGTTGTAAACCCGAGGAATGATAATTTTATATGTCCAGTGTGTGAATATATGTGTAACCCTGATGTATTAAAAATGTAATCAACAGATATAGTATTCTTTTGTGAACTGTTATTATTTATTATTATATTTTATCCGCTGCGAATGTGAGTTGTTGATGTTTCTGTTCTTTTTTTTCTATCTCTTTCTTCTTTTTCATAACTATCTGAAATTTTCAGGTTCGTAAATTTCGGGTCATTACAGAAGTTCGAATTTTTCTAGATTAGCTGGCCACTTGAAGTTTATCAAGCATTATTCCAAGATTTCTTTGCATCTGACAAAGTTCACAAGGAAAGGAGCTAAGTTCAAATGGACACCCCTGTGTGAAGAAGCTTTCTAAGAATTGAAGACGGGGATAACCAGTGCACTAGTGTTAGCTATTCTAGATGAGAAGAGCAAATTTGAGTCTATACGGATGCTTATATAGTTGATCAGGGAGCAGTGTTGATGCAGAGTGGAAGAGTGATTGCGTATGTGAGTCAACAATTAAAGCCCCATGAAAGGAAATACGCTACGCACGATCTTGAGTTGTAGCCATTGTTTTTTCTTTAAATATTTGGAGACATTATCTCTTGGGAGAGAAGTTTGAGTTATTCACGGATCAGAAACCGTTGAAACATCTTTTCTCTCAAACGGATCTTAATCTGAGGCAACAGCGATGGGTTGAGTTTTGATATCATATGATTGGATATTTTGTATACCTCAGGATAAGCAAATGTTGTAGCTGATGCTCTTAGCAGGAATGTAGTTTTGTTTCTTTTGGAAGTCGTTCCATCTCTCCAGGACAGAATCGTTGGTAAGCGAATGGAGATAGGTATTTTGAGGAACTGATTCTTGGAATTAAGAATGGTCAGTATTCTGATTTCAAGATGGACAATCAAGGTGTTTTGAGGATTAATGGTCATTTGTGTGTGCCTGATATAGATGGATTGAGGCAAGAATTTTAGCTGGGTGCATCGCTCCAGACTGAATATTCATCTAGGAATCTCTATGGTGTATAAAGATATGTGAAGAATTTTCTGGTAGCCGAGCATAAAGAAGCATACAGCTGCTTTCGTTAGTAGTTGTGTTATCTGTTAGCAGGTGAAAGGAGATCAACAGAAGTCAGCCAGATTGTTGTAGCCTTTGGAAATCCCAGAATGGAAATGGGAGATGAGTTCGATGGATTTTATCGATGGTTTGCCAAGAACCAAGAAAGGAAACGACGATATACGGTTTATTGCGGATCGTTTAACTAAGAGTACCCATTTTATACCGGTTAAGGCGACTCGTACTGTAGTTTCTCTAGCAGAGATTTTCTTGAGAGAGATGGTTATATTGCATGGTGTTCCTATTGGTATAGTAAGTGATTGTGGTCCTATTTTCACCAGCAACTTCTGGGAGGCTCTGCAGTCAGCTTTGGGAACAAGTTTGAGATTGAGTGCAGCCTATCATCTTCAGACCGACGGATAGACGGAGAGACTAAATTGTATTCTAGAAGATATGTTGCGAGCTTGTGTTTTGGATTTTGGTGGATCTTGGGAAGACCATCTTCATTTGGTAAAATTATCCTATAATAATAGTTATCGAGCGAGTATCAAGATGTCTTCTTATAATTTTTTTTATGGAAGACCATGTAGATCCCCATCCTGTTGGATAGAGTCGAAAGATCGTCTTGTGTTTGGGTCTGATTTTGATTCGAGTAGTTTCTGCTAAGTTTGAGCTTATCAAGGAAGATTTGAGAGCTGTTCGAGATTGTCAGAAAAAGTATGTAGATAAGAGAAGGGGACAATTAGAATTTGAGTTTGGTGATTAATTTTTATCAAAGTTTCCCGATTAAAGGAGCGGATAGATTCGGGAAGACGGGAAAATTTGCCCGAGGTATATTGGACCATTTTGGATATTGGAAGAGAGTTAATGATGTAGTTTACAGAATTGAATTGCCAGAAGGGATGTCTGGAATTCATAATGTATTCCATGTGTCCCATCTAAGGAAGTTTTATAATGATCTACCCTTAGTTATAGAAACAGTAGTCCAGGAGGATTTAGAGGTCGAGCTGAATGTAACTGCGGTCAGGAATCAAGTTCAGATTGTTGATTAAGATGAGTGGTAACTGAGGAGAAAGGTAGTGAAGCTCGTCAAAGTGCAGTGGCGCGAGGATCCCAGAGTTTGCACCTAGGAAACTCTGGATAGTTTTAGGAAAGCTTATTCGAATTTATGTCCGGATAATTAGTGATGTTTGTCAAGATAGACTGTTTGATTGTTTGCTAATATACGAATGATATCTATGTTTGAATGGTTGGTATAACAGCTTTTGAATTATCTTTGTTTTAAATTTCGGGGACGAAATTCTTTTAAGAGGGGAGGAATGTAACGGCCCTGGATTTTGGCCCTGTTTATTTTAATAAATATTTGACCTAATTAAATAAGAAGTAAACTGATCATATTAAAATGAATATGATTTTGGAAATATTGCCATTTGTTTATTTGGATTGGTATTTTAAAAGGGGAATTGATTTGAAAATTTGAAATAAATACCTCAATAATATTTACAGTAAAAATTTATCTTATATAATTGAAATAAAATACTTTACTTTGTTTACATTGGGTGTAAATATATATAGATGATACTGTTTTAAATAAAATCGATTTCTATAAATTTAAAATATAAATATTAAATATAAGTGAAACACATGAATATAACTTAATAATTGATAGTTAAAATACAAATGGAAATGAATTGTAAAAATAAGTATAAATGTAAGTAAATCATGTTAAGCATAATTTAAATATTGATAGTTAAGTATGAAATATAAATATAAATAAGTAAGTAACTTATGAAATATAATTTAAATGTTGCTGGCCAAAATATAAAATATAGAATAAAATAAAATAACACAACACATGTATGTAAACTATTCAAACTGTAAGTTCACAAGACAAATACCTATACCCAGATTATCTTCATATGCAAGACAAAAGTAAGGTAAAACTGACACATTTATGTATAAAACAAACATGTATATCAAAACTATTCGAACTAGAAGTCAGATAAAACATTGATAGTCAAAATATATAAATATAAGTGTAAATATAAACAAGAGTTAAATGAAACACTAAGTATAAAATGAAATAAAAACAAGTATAACATAATAAAAAAACAAATATTTAAATAAATATCTTCATATATATGACAGTGTTTGCCTGCAAGTTCAAGTTAGAAGTAATACCAGACTAAAATGAAAATAATCTTGACACATACATAATCATATGAGTTATTCAAGCAAGCAAATAAAAAAACATTTTAAACACAATAGCTTCATACACAAGCCATATAACTAATTACAAAGTGTACTTTTATGTACAAGTATCTTCACACAGCAAAATCATAATAAGTATGTAAACTAGGTCAGCAACCAATGCATTTAATTTCTATCATCTCAGCACATTATTTTGTCAGTTCATAATATTTATAAAAATCTATTCAAAGCAGAACAAAAATAAGAAAACAACTGCACCAGAAAGTACATTCCTTCATACACCTATTATCTTCATACATATGTATGCATCTTCATTTGGTTCGCTCAGAAAAAAATAAAGAGAAACTCTGCTAACCAGAGAGAATAAAAAAAAGAAAATAAGAGCCAAATTCAACTTGAATTCAAACTAAAAACAGTCAACCTCAAGACAGTTTCAAGCAACAGTTTTATCAATCATCAAGTGTTCTTTGTTCTTTGTTCAGGAATGATACAGGTGAGTAAACAAGAAATTTTAAAGCTTTAAATTTCAGTTTAAAACAGATCATGATTCCAACATTATATGACATGGTATATACTTGATCTTGTATAATCTGTGTTGCTCTGTGCTTTGTTGTTGTTACAGGTTGCACATTTTTTTCAAAACTGAAGTATTTTTCATCAAATCATGGTAATTTTAGAATTTCAAAATATACAAGATGATTAAACCCTAAACTAAGATTTTTAACATTAATTCAAACATATAGGAGAGATAGTAACCCTGGAAATTTATGTTTACAGAAAATTGAACAAACATTTGATAAACCCAATTGATGAAAAAAGTTAATTCATATTCGTAATTTGAAAATATTGAATTTCATGATTTTTAAAACAAGAACGAAGATTTTTAATTAAGAAATTAAAGAGCAGTTTAAAAGTGAATAAAGTCTGCATTTTCCTCGATTCCTGATAATCGAATCAATAATAAACAATGGAATTTGTTTTGAAGCAAGTTTGTGTATCGTGAAGCTGGGAAAACTGTTGAAATTTTTTTTAACACAAGAATTGATCGAACAAGAGTGAATTAGGGCTTGTGTTTAGTTTTTTTTTTTATGTTTGTAACATAGTGGGTTCGGCCTTTTCACATGATGGAGTTGCTCGAGGGTTCGGTGGAAGGTGGCTTGTCGAGTTGTTGTCGTATGGGCCAAGTTTCGGCGACTCCGGTTGCTTTATTGATAGTCGCGAGGCATTTTGCCTAAGGTCGTGTTTTGCAGTTTTTCTATGGAATTGCTAAATTTCGATGCGAAATTCTTTGAGGGAATTCGAGTTCGATTTCCATGTTATCGCGTGATTTCGGTTTTGCCTGAATAGCTGGTGATTGCTGGAGTTGGGTCGCGCCGCCGTGCACGTGTACGACAGCGGTGATTTGGCGTACCGCCGTGAGGGGGTGTGACTCTTGTCGTGCTCGAGTATTAATGGGGCTAGCTTCGAGTTTCTTGATCGTGTGCGTGGAGATTCCTGATGCTTTAACTTTTAATTAAGTTTAAAATGTAAACTTGCTAAAAAAAATAAAGGAAGAAGATGAAGATGTTTCAGGCATGACGCGGGAAAAGGGGGTGGTTACTCGAAGTAGCACTTGAGATTACGCAGTGGAGCCTCGAGTTTTGTTAACTACAATATTGTATTTTAAAGGTAATGCAAGTAAACAAATTTTCATTCAATTTTAAATACAGTAAAACTAGATAGTATTTAACAGTTTAAGCTAAAATTAGATACAAGTTAATTATTTTAGTTAATACTTTAATGTGTTTTAAGCTCATAATTATTATTCAAATTAAGTAAGTAATATAAAATAAGTATGAAACTTATTAACATATAAGTTTGTAAGTAGTAATAAATTAATTGCAAAAAGTTAAAGAAGATTTCCTTTAAAATGTTAATTAAGTTGAATGATTAATATTAATTAATTGTTTTTAGAAAATAATAAAAATGATTAACTTTTTAATTTTAATTAGAACTTGGATTACTAAATGTTTAAGTGATGAATAAATGGTAATTAACTACTTAAGTAAATTACTAAATGGTTAATAATTAATTAATCAGGTAATTTAATTAAGAATTAATAAATGATTAATTAAGTAAATTAGCAGTTAATAAATAGGTAATTAAGTTTTAATAATAATTAAGATGAGTAATTAATGATTAAGGGTAATTAATTAAGTAATTAAAGTTAAACTGGTTGAGAAGTAATAAATTAAATAGTGTGAAATAAACTAATTAATTAACTAAATAATTAAGACTTAATAGTTGACTAAGAAATAATCTATTGATCAAACAATTTGAAATGAAATAAGCAATTAATTGATAATTAATGATAAATTAAACAGGGTTAAGTAATTAATTCTCAAGTAATTAATTTTAAATTGAATTAATTACAAATGAGAATTTAAGATGATTGCTTATGGATTGTTGTGTATGCAGAAAATCCGATATGTTATATTAAATTGATGATATTATGTGACGTTCTGTGATATGCTTTGATATATATATATATATATATATATATATATATATATATGATGATCGTGTATGATTTATCTGTGATAAATGTTATGTGAATTCAGTTGTTGAATTTAAATTATATAAACTGTTTAATTTAATTAGACAACTTGGCCTTTAAAATGGCATTTGGATTTCGATGAGACCGTGATCGGGTGTCATTTATGATTATCCGAAAGCCACATCAATCCAAATTAAACGATAGGTCATGAACTCTCAAGTGGAGATCGAGATAGTGTTTTCAAAATGCAAGGGTTATTGTTGTTGACTCTGAGGGTGATTCCAAAATGAGTGTAACGAGATAATGCCTTCGGTTTCGTTCGAACCCAGAACGAACTTACATGGATTGAATGCTTTCAGCACATCGTCGGGCGGACGATAAGCATTCTAAGTGATATGTCCGGTAAAGATAATCGCAGCCTCAAGCCTCATCAACCAGGAATGGCCAAAACAGGGGAGGTGCAGCAAGGTTAGGTAGGTCATGCCCAAACTGGACAAGATATACCCCTGTCTAGATGTCCCTTTTTATTTCGGCTGTGTGGGTGGTTGCTAGCTACAACCGTGGGGTTATCTTGTTCGGGACCGTTCAGTAAGGAATGGTTCCAGCCTTGTGTTGTAGGGCGTCGGGAGTGATCCTCGGTACGGTGATCTAGGCCCTGTACTGTGACGGACGGTACCCCAGTAGCCCTGCCATTGTTGGAAATGCATTTTCCCTACGAGACCCTATGGTTTTGATTTGTATTACCCAATTTTGTGGCTAGTAGCTGGAATTTAATAATGTAACAATTTCAGCTATTTTCTATTTACTTGAAAACCCTAGACACTATTATAATATCACTGGATTTCCTATGAAATATTTTGATTAGCGTAAGGTAAAAACTTACGTGTATTTATTTGTGAGGAGTCTTGCGTGATACCTTTATTTTCAAATGTTTTTCAAAGTTAAACAACTTTAAACCATTTACTCATACCAGACCCATGTCTGACCCAGAATTTATATTTTGTTTTTCATAAACTCTTGGGTACTCAAATTTTTGTGAGGAGCCAAGTGATAGGTGTTTGGAGTATTGATTATCTGGAGGAGCTTGGAGCAGGAGTTCCAAACGTATATAGCTATCTATCTATTTCCGTTGTGTATTTGATGTATGCTATATCTCTGATGTATATAGTGACCGATGTATGTATGACCATCATGTGTATTGGTATTGTATAACTCTAATATATGTAAAACTATGAAATAGTTATGTCATATATTATATTTTGTTCCGTTTCCGCTGTGAGATTATGATGTTGTTGTTCTTTCTTTCTATTCCTTTCTATTGCTATCCCTTTTTTTCTTCATGATGATACGTCTTTCTGGGAGTAGAAAGGCGGGTCGTCACACATTGTAATTTCGAGGATGAAATTCTTTTTTAAGTAGGTGAGAATGTAACGACCCATAATTTTAAAATTTGAAGATGGAATATTTAATTAGTTTAAATATTAAAATGTATAATTTTCAAAATTAAACAATTATGTTTTATATGATAAGTAAGAATGGTAAACCTATTTTGAATATTAAACAAATGTTTTGGATTTCCATTGTAAAATAGACAAAGGTCGAATTTCGGTAGGATAAATATTTGATAAATTTGTTTAAAGGATAAATAAATTCTTTTAAATATATATATGGTCTATATCAAACTCATTTTATGTTAATATTAATTTAATTTATAATGGTTCAATTAATATATAAAACTTGTTTTATAAAGTTGCCAAATTTCGTTGCATATTGATATATCGATGTCGTATTTCTATTAGAAGATTCGGATATTGTTTTATACGATTTTATAAATAAAATATGTTTGTTTCAACTATTTAAAGATAATAAGAGATTTATTTTGAATTTTGTTTACATGAATAAATAGTTTAAGAATGTCAAAATGTCACCTGAAAACGTCTTGTCGAAAATCAGTGTTTTGTTCAAAATATGTTGCCGTAACATTATTGCACCTTTGTTAACATGTTTTAACATATATATTACACATTTTAATGAGTAAAAATGTTTAAGTTTATTAAATAGGACTAGAAAACTTCCAGATGTCATTAGTAAAAGTAAGCATCAAATCACATCAAATTAAAATCCAACAAAATAATTACTTTTCTATACTTAATCTTTAAGTGACTAAGATACAAAGTAAGAAGCGAAAGGATGATGATAAGTATTGGAAAAGTGGATGTTGTTTTAGGTTGAAGTAAAGATAGTTTGTTAATTTGGTAAGAGGTTATTTTGGTAAATTTACCACTTCTTCCTTTTTCTAGAAATACCTAACTCCTTCTTCACTTTCCCTAACAATCCGCTTTCTCGACCTCCATAAGTCGACATTAATACGTCCACTGTATCAACTGTCGAGAAATCAAAGGCCGGAAAACTGAATTGTTAAGGTTAAAGAAGAAGAGGTAGAAGAAGAAAGAAAGAAGAAGCAACAGAAACAATATCAGAATCTCATAATTCGCAGCGGAACAACATATAATAGATAATTGAATAATCTTTAAAACAAAAGAACTGTATTAGTTACTACATTACATCATGTTACATATTCAGAGTTTACGATAACAAATAACAGAAAAGAAATATTATATACAAGCTGATACGCCATGCCATCTAGCTTTCCTCCAGATCTCTACAACAACTCCTGAATTCCAGAATGACCTCATAACCTGACTTTAGACTGCCCGTGTGGAAATTGTTGGGCACCTAGAGTTTAGGAAGGGAACAATAAACTCCAGGTCAGTCATGGGACTGGTGTGAGAACTTAAAACAGTTTATCTTTTTAAACAAACAAAGAAATATTTTAAAATAGACCCGCAATGCTTTTACAAAATGTAACTACCATAAGGTCTCCTGCACACACACAATGCAAATGTAGAATCGGAGAAGATTTCTCCTTATGATAGTCAAACATGCTTGATACGAAGAAAAATTTCTTTGATATTATTACTATAAGTGCAAAGTGCAGAAAACATTTCGAAAGTATAATATAAATCTTAGCCAACATGCGACCATTATCATATGCCTACTATAGCTACCATCTAAATAGTGGGGCGCCACCATAAGTAAATGGCAGGTTCTACAACTAAAACCGTACAAGGCTCGTATTGTTTCTTTGGATTTTCCAACAAATGGTCAGGCCAAGAAACTTCCCAATGGGTACGCCTCTGGAAAGACGCCCCGAGAACCTAACCGGATCTCTGCTAACACAAGGCCAGATTACCTCTGCAAAAGTAGGTAACTATTGACACGAGCATGCCATCCCCCGGTTCTAAACAACCTTTATGTGAGGATCCTCAACCACCAACAATCACAAAGTCATATATATCTGCGATATCCACATAAGTTAAGTATTTAGGCTCCATATCATGATACCACTTCTATCCAGAAGGAAATGCACATACCCTAAGGGGCGCTACTCCTTATAACCTTGCCGCATCTTTCCTGTTTTGACCATTATCGGGGTGTGAGTTCCGACTTTTTCTCGTCCACAAAGCTATGCTTTTCACAAAAGCTATGCTTTGATCAACAAATAATCAGCAGCACTTTGTGTGGCACATTATCGAATTGGGAATGTATCACTAGTAACCATCAACTACATAATCTCTGAGCTCGTACGTCTCAGAGAAGGGTGTTAAGCCAAGAGAATAAATTCTCCGCCACCAACAGAAATGTATTTGATAGAAACCAGCTTTACATTTCAAATTGTAACGTCAGACGCACATCCATACAAGTCCGTTCCGGGGTCGAACGGAACCGAAGACACTTCTAAAAGATGCCCTTGCAATCCGGATATTCACTAATCACGTCCGGAATTCCCATCACAAAGGGTGATAAAATCACTATATTCGAGATCAGTCGATGCAGAGACATTCGACGGTAATCCTTATGTTTTCGAAAATATCCGGTCTTCAACACCGGTCTTCAAATGCTATCGATTACGACTATCACTATTCGGAATGGGATTCATGACCCAAAGGTCCTCTTCCAGCTAAACCAAATAACGAGCACTTATCTTAAAATAAGTGTAGCATCCCAATTCAAGCAAATCACAACAAATACCCATTTAAAGGTAATTATTGATAGTCGATTATTTAACTATCAAAGCAAACAAACAAATATTCAGCACCATAACAATCACTAGGCCCTTTTTATTAATCTTCCATAAATTAAATAACTTGCCAAATATTCACTTCAATTTATCTTTTAAAATATATATTCTCTAAACCATTTCAATTTCTACATTGGAAAACATTTCCAAATACTTATTTAACAATAAGTAATTTACAAATGTATTTATTTCAATACTTAAAAAATATTCAATATACTTAAAACACGATTAAGTATATATTTTATTCTTTTAAGGAAAATGTTCTCTTTAAACATATTTATTTGGGTCAAAAACGAATGTTGCGTAAAACAACGTTACGACAACCCAAAACCACTAATAGGGATTCGAAATTAAGATAGATATATAAATCCTAATACTATATAAAACATTTCCTTTTGAAAATCATTTACTATAACAACAGTGTTATAGTCCACCATTTCATTATTTCTCGAAAACGTCTATTTCAACAATGAATGTTGAAATCTATGGTTTCGATGCTTAATACATTTTAAAACAACTTCAAATCTCTTTAATTCTATTTAAAAGATTACTTTCTAAAACATTTTTTTAATATATTATTCACTGTCCAAAATCGTGAATATAAATCGTTTACCAAATTCAACACTTCTACATGTTTTAATTTAAAGGATTATCCACTGTCCAAAATCGTGGATATATGTCCTTTAATAAGCTTTCATATTTACTTATGAAATTCATTTGGTTTCAGATTTATAAAACAACATTTATAAATTCACATTTATATATATATATATATATATATATTTTATGAAGACTTCAACTTATAAAATCCCTTAATTAACAAATTCTATTTATATCTCATTTAAATGCCAAAATCCAATTTATAAGTTAATTACTTATAAATCTTTTATTTTAAAAAATCTATTCATTTTATAACTTCACAATTTATAAATCTATAAATTTCATTCACTTATGAAATCCATTTATACTTCATTTTAATACTTATGAAAACTCGTTTTATAATTCCAATATTTTAATCTATAAATATCAATTTAATAAATCTTTTATATAAACCGTTTATAAAAATTCAAAAATCCCAATTTAAACCATTTTACAAATTAATCAACTACTTATTTCAAAAATCACATTTCAGTTATATTTCACAAAAATCATAATTTTTATAACTTAAAAATTATAACGTTTATTTATTTAAAATGAATCAATCCCAAAATTCAATAAAATGTATACTTTCAAAAATCACTTGAAAATCCTTTTAAATTCGAAATCGTTACTTTAAAATTTTTAAAACTCCAAAAATAGGCCCAATGCTGCAACAGCACCAATACGTCAACCACTGCATCCAAACATCATATATCAATATGATAACAGAATATATCGCAAATATTTGTAAACAAATCAATACTGTTGAGGAATCCAGCTAGATCCCTCCAACCTATTTCCCAACATCCACAGATGTTAGCACAATACGAATCAAGTCTCAAGACGGAACATCGCGGTATATGGATTTATATAAAATATTATACGCTATTATGCGGTGCAATATGGTCTCATCCGCTATATAATGCGGGAAAATCAATTCCAACTACACATACCAATTCCACTTCAAGGTGGAATATCGCGGTATATGTGTTTAATATAATAACCTCTGCTTAATATGCGGCGTATAGGGTCTATTTCAATACAACAGATAGAAACCATCATTTAATCACACAATCAACCAATTTTAAATTTAACTATTTAAAATTTAAATCGAAATAGATTCGATTGAGTGAGAAGTTCTCACCTTGCTTCAAATACAGTTGCAGTGTTTTATTTCGAACAAAATCAAATACGCGTTTAATTTTACCCAAAATTCTCACTAGCTCCAATCAACTCTAATACAGCTCCGTCGCATAGTATTCATGAATACGAACCCAACGTAATTCGTTTCGTACGAAACGGACCTCGTATGACAAAGTTATACACTTTTAAACATTATACGGATTTAAATAATATAATTCAACATTTTATTTTCTTATTAAACCTTGAAATCAATCAGTGCCGCATGTTTTTGATACTGCGGATCCAAGTCGTGCTTTATCTTCTCCTTCTTCCTAGGTAACGAACGCACGCAACACCCATTTGCCGCCCAGAACCCTTGCTAGCCGCGACCACTACGATGCGCGAAACATCATCACTCCACCACCATTCGAACGACCATCACAAACTCCACCTTCACCACGAATATGGACGAACTCGGTCGGCAAATGGACGTGCAAAAAATCCACGAACGGTGCACGTTTGAACTTGATTTGTCGTCGATCCACTCAATAAAAATCGATCACATCCGTATGGATTGAAAGATCTCATCACTCTCTACAAATTTCATTTAGGAATCGAAGGCTAAAAGTGTTTGGATCGAAGGGATTACGAAATGACTTTTGGAAAACGTCGGCCATTGAAAATAAAATTGGCGACCGAAGCCCTAGTGGTGTTAGGTTTGTGAAAAATGAAATGATAGAGGTGCTTTTATAGAAAATATCGAAACACTATTCATCCCGAAATTTTCCGAACTCCAAACGAAGCGTGCCGCCTGGCGTTTATAATGTTTTACCCCTATTTCGAACGCAATGGAATATATATCGGGAGCCAATTCGAACATATTTGAAAGATAGATTTTCAAATCGACTATTTAAATTTAAAATTCACTTAAACCGATTTCTGTGCATTTTAGCTTGCCCCGGACAAACCGTAAATCCAATTGACACAAAATTTGAAATCTTACAATAATTTAACATTATGAATCCAATGAAACTTGTTTTGTCGAAATCCGAGACTGTTTGAAAAATGACTATTTTTACTTGTCAATTAAATATTAAAATATTCAATTTCTACATTTTGACTTTTAATTCAATTTTAAAAGTTCTATAACATCATTCTAACTCCAATATGATTAAACACAAGTTTACAAATCAATTTTAATCACATTAAACTCAATTCCCAAATATTTCTGTAATTTCAAATATTAAATTATCGATTTAATTATGCAATTAAGCCTAGATATTTGAAATAAAAATTTATTCGACTTACAAATTTCACATGTTAATATTTAAAATCAATTAAATATACGAATTTCAAATGATAGAAATTTTGGGTCGTTATAAACTTTCCCCCACAAAAGAATTTCATCCTCGAAATTGCCAAGTAAGAAAAAGTTACAAAATCCATTAACCTTTTCTTTCAAAAGCAAACCGTTCCAACTTGATTTCAGATTCATTTTAATTTCTTAACTTTTCCAAAATCCGATGGTTACATTTTTCTAGTTCAATTCCTACGTTTTCATTTCAACATAGAAATTGACTGTTCGTTAACAAAAAAATTTTAAAAATTTTCTAACTCCCAAAATTTACGGAAAATTTTGGCAGAGTCTCCTTTGTACGAAGGAGCTTTTGCAATATCACAATAGATATAGATATATATACATCGACCCACACGGTCGGAAAATAGTTCATATTTCCTATTTTAATTGCGTAGGTACCTTTTTAGCATTTTTAAGCAAAGAGGTGATTTATTAGCATTCTAGTGTGACCAAATCCGGCCAACTACAGCCCCGGTACCTGTACTTACCTAATTTAAACATGTAAGTGATATACATCGGAAATTCATTTACATTTCACTAATTTTCAATAGAAAACATATAGTTTTCATAAGCAATGCAATCAAAATAATTCCCATAAGCAATTTATAAGGTTTCGATACAAATTTTAATTGCTTACAACCAATTCACATTAGTTCACTTTCAATTCAAATTCAATTGCAAAGCTTTCCATTTATCAATTCAATTTCATTAACACTTAATGAATTATATACAATCAACTACCAATCATAGAACAACCAGTGTATATCCAATACAACCAAATTCATTCAATTTACTTTACTTTACATTCAATTTGGTTCAACACATTTAATTAGCTTTAATGAATAAACACTTACATCCATTATTACATATCAATTTATTTACATTCAATTGATTTACATTCAATTCATTTGTTCAATTCAATTTCTAATTTATTTAACAAATAAGGTTGAATTTTCATTTATATAACTCAAGTCCACATCCATTTAATTCACATTATTTTTTTACTTCGAAACCAAAATCAACTTCATTCAACATTACTTAAGTTATATTCCATTTCAAACATCACTTGTTTAACTTAACTTAAATTTTCCTTTATAAATCCAATTCAGATTCCAATTCTAAAATAAATTCTACTTAACTTTTACCAAATCAAATTTCGTCACTTATTCAAACTCATATCTCGTTTTGCTTAACAGTATTGTTTAACCATTTTATCATTTGGTTTCACTTACATTTATTACGCTGGATTTCCAATTCTATATGAACACAATTTACTTTCATAAAAAAAATATTGGATTCAATTCATGTTAAATCTTATCCATTTAGTCATTCTTCAATTAGTTGCACTTACTAATTTTAGTTTAATACTTCACTTTGTTTTTCACAAATCAAATTCAATTCCAGTTCTATTTACTTACACATTTGAAATGAATTTCCACATTCAATTTCATTTTCTTGCACTTGCAATTGCAAATTTTATTTATTCATTCACAATTTATTTTCCAGCTTAATAATTGTGTTCCAATCATTTAGTCTATTAGACTTCTAAAATTTTCCTTTATTCCAATTAACTCAGGTCAATTTCAGTTTAAATCTAAATTTCCTAAGTCATCCAAACTTAGTTATTATTCCATAAACGTTTTATATAACATTCCAGAGTCTTTTCAATCTTTCAAAATTTATTTTTGAAATCTATTCAAATTATCCTTTTTGAATTCTCAAAACCAAACCCAGTTTGCAAACAACTTTTATTTAAAATCATTTGGCATTAATCCCTCTTTTGGAAACCCGAAAACGAACACCGATGATGTCATGATCATCATCAGAATTATTTTCCAACGACTGAAATGAATTTAGTGCCTTCTTCCCATCAAAACAATTTTCCAAAAACCTTAAAAATCATTTTCAAACCCAAAAGAATTTAAATTTCCAAATCTCAAAATTCCAAATTCTTTAAAATTGTTTTTAAATATTACTCTGGAATTCCATTTCAAATTATGAATCCCATTTACAATTTATATTTATAAATCTCATTTGTATATGGATTTATTTCTCAGCTTTGGATTATGATTTCAATTTTCTTATTCAATAATCGATGATAATAATTTAGTATTATCATTTCCTAACAACCAAGCAACCATAATAATTTTTGGAAATCATTCCTTTTATTTACGTAGTAGTCTGGTAAAATTATTTCATTTACCCTATTTAAAACAATACTGTGTCGATTTATCTTGTTTAAGAGTTTAGAAACTCCTATGGACACAGCTAGCTAGACTACACCGACTAGAACCTATAAACATTCAACCGATAAGTCAACACAATACAAAACAATTTTATATTCACTAACAAATACATGCTCATATCTATTATTACACTCACACTCATTCTAGAGTACTGCTGACTCTATCTCTAATGAGTAATTCCCAACAGAGCCAAGGTTGTCGCTTAACCAAATTCTTCGATACCACATTATAACATTCCGTTTTCTCGACTTTCGAAAGTCGACATTAATACATCCACTGTATCAACTGTCGAGAAATCGAAGGCCGGAAAACCAAATTGTTAAGGTTAAAGACGAAGTGGTAGAAGAAGAAAGAAAGAAGAAGCAATAGAAACAATATTAGAATCTCACAATTCGCAGCGGAACAACGTATAATAGATAAATGAATAATCTTTAAAACAAAAGAACTGTATCAGTTATTACATTACATCACATTACATTACATTATCAGAGTTTACAAGAACAAACAACGGAAAAGAAATACTATATACAAGTTGATATGCCATGCCATTCAGCTTGCCTTCGGATCTCTACAGCAACTCCTGAATTCCAGAATGACCTGATAACCTGACTCTAGACTGCCCGTATGGAAATTGGTGGGCACCCAGAGTTTAGAAAGGGAACAATAAACTCCAAGTCATTCATGCGACTGTTGTGAGAACTTAAACATTTTATCTTTTAAAACAAACAACGAAATATTTTAAAATAGATTCGAAATGCTTTTAGAAAATGTAACTACCATAAGGCCTCCCGCACACACACACAATGCAAATGCAAAATCGGAGGAGATTTCTCCTTATGATAGTCAAACGTGCTTGATACGCAGAAAAATTTCTTTGATATTATTACTATAAGTGCATAGTGCAGAAAACATTTCGAAAGTATAATATAAATCTTAGCCAACATACGACCATTATAGTATGCCTACTATAGCTACCATCTAAACAGTGGGGCGCCACCGTAAGTAAATGGCAGGTTCTCCAACTAAAACCGTACAAGGCTCGTATTGTTTCTTTGGATTTTCCAACAAATGGTCAGGCCAAGGACCTTTCCATTGTCATATTGGTATGCCTTTGGAAAGACGCCTCGAGAATCTAACCGGATCTCTGCCAACATAAGGTCGGGTTACCTCTTCAAAAGTAGGTAACTACTGACACGAGTATTCCATCCCTCGGTTGTAAACAACCTTTATCCGAGGATCGTCAAGCAACAACAATCACAAAGTCATATATATCTGTGATATCTACATAAGTTAAGTATCTGGGCTCCATACATGATACCACTTCTATCTAGAAAGAAATGCACATACCCTAAGGGGCGCTACACCCTATAACCTTGCTGCATCTTTCCTGTTTTGACCATTATCGCGGTGTGAGGTCCGACGATGTCTCGTCCACAAAGCTACGCTTTTCACAAAAGCTATGCTTTGATCAACAAATGATCAGCAGTACTTCGTATGCCACATTACCAAATTGGGAATGTATCACTAGTAACCACAAACTACATAACCTTTGAGCTCGTACGTTTCAGAGAAGGGTGTTAAGCTAAGAGAATAAATTCTCCGCCACCAACAGAAATGTATTTTATAGAAACCATCTTTACATCACAAATTGTAATGTCAGACACACATCCACACAAGTCCGTTCCAGGATCGAACGGAACCGAAGGCACTTCCAAAAGAAGCCCTTGCAATCCGGATATTCACTAATCACGTCCGGAATTCCCATCACAAAGGGTGATAAAATCTCTATATCGGAGATCAGCCGATGCAAAGACATTCGACGACAATCCTTCCATTTCGAAAATATTCGGTCTTCAACACTGGTCTTCAAATGCTATCCATTATGACTATCACTATTCGGAATGGGATTCATGACCCAAAGGTCCTCTCCCAGCTAAACCGAATAATGAGTGCTTATTTTATAATAAGTGTAGCATCCCAATTCAGGCAAATCACAACAAATACCCATTTAAAGGTAAATATTGATAGTTGGTTATTTAACTATCAAAACAAACAAACAAATACTCAGCACCATAACTATCACTAGGCCCTTTTTATTAATCTTCCATAAATTAAATAACTTGCAAAATATTCACTTCAATTTATCTTTAAAAATATATATTCTCTAAACCATTTCAATTTCTACATTGGAAAACATTTCCAAATACTTATTTAACAATAAGTAATTTACAAATCTATTTATTTTCAATACTTAGAAAATATTCAATATAGTTAAAACACGATTAAGTACATATTTTATTCTTTTAAGGAAAATGTTCTCTTTAAACACATTTATTTGGGTCAAAAACGAATGTTGCGTAAAACATCGTTACAACAACCCAAAATCACTAGTATGGGGATTTGAAATTAAGATAGATATATAAATCCCAATACTATATAAAACATTTCCTTTCGAAAATAATTTACTATAACAATAGTGTTATGGTCCACCATTTCCTTATTTCTCGAAAACGTCTATTTCAACAATGAATGTTGAAATCCAAGGTTTCGATACTTAATACATTTTAAAACAACTTCAAATCGTTTTAATTCTATTTAAAATTCAATTCCTACAACATGTCTTTAATATATTGTTCACTGTCCAAAATCGTGAATATAAATCGTTTACCAAATTCAACACTTCTACATGTTTTAATTTAAAGGATTATCCACTGTCCAAAATCGTGGACATATCTCCTTTAATAAGCTTTCATATTTACTTATCAAATTCAATTGGTTTCAGATTTATAAAACAACGTTTATAAATTCACATTTATATATATATATATTATGAAAACTTCAACTTATAAAATCCTTTAATTAACAAATTCTATTAATATCTAATTTAAATGCCAAAATCCAATTTATAAGTTAATTACTTATAAATCTTTTATTTTACAAAATCTATTCATTTTATAACTTCACAATTTATAAATCTATTAATTTCATTCACTTATGAAATCCATTTATACTTCATTTTAATACTTATAAAAACTCATTTTACAATTCCAATATTTTAATTTATAAATATCAATTTTATAAATCTTTTATATAAACCGTTTATAAAAATTCAAAAATCCCAATTTAAACCATTTTACAAATTAATCAACTACTTATTTCAATAATCACATTTCGGTTATATTTCACAAAAATCATAATTTTTATAACATAAAAATTATAATGTTTACTTATTTAAAATGAATCGATTCCAAAATTCGATAAAATGTATACTTTCAAAAATCACTTGAAAATCCTTTTAAATTCGAAATCGTTACTTTAATATTTTTAAAACTCCAAAAATAGGCCCAATGCTGCAACAGCACCAATACATCGACCACGGCATCCAAACATCATATATCAATATGATAACAGAATATATCGCAAATATCTGCAAATAAATCAATACTGTTGAGGAATCCAGTTGGATCCCTCCAACGTGTTTCCCTGCATCCACAGATGTTGGCACAATACTAATCCTGTTTCAAGATGGAATATCACGGTACATAGGTTTATATAAAATATTATACGCTATTATGCGGCGCAATAGGGTCTCATCTGCTATATAATGTGGGAAAATCAACTCCAAGTACAAATATAATACAAATTCCACTTCATGGTGGAATATCGCGGTATATGTGTTTAATATAATAACCTCTGCTTAATATGCGACGTATAGGGTCTATTTAAATACAACAGATAGCAATCATCATTCAATCACACAATCAAGCAATTTCAAATTTAACTTTTTAAAATTTAAATCGAAACAGATTCGATTGAGTGAGAAGTTCTTACCTTGCTTCAATACAGTTGCAGTGTTTTATTTCGAATAAAATTAAACACACATTTAATTTTACCCAAAATTCTCACTAGCTCCAATCAACTCCAATCCATCTCCATCGCGTAGTATTCGCGAATGCGAACCCAACGTAATTTGTTTCGTGCGAAACGGACCTTGTATGACAAAGTTATACACTTTTATACATTATACGAATTTAAATAACATAATTTAACATTTTATTTTCTAATTAAACCTTGAAATCAATCAGGGCCGCACGTTTTTGATACTGCAGATCCAAGCCGTGCTTTATCTTCTCCTTCTTCACAGGTAACGAACGCACGCAACACCCATTTTCCGCCCAAAACCCTAGCTAGCCGCGACCACTACGATGCTCGAAACATCATCACTCCACCACCATTCGAACGACCATCACAAACTCCACCTTCACCACGAATATGGACGAACTCGGTCGCCCCATGGCCGTGCAAAACACCCACGAATGGCGCGCGTTTGAACATGATTTGTCGTCGATCCACTCAATAAAAATCGATCTCACATCCGTATGGATTGAAAGATCTCATCACTCTCTACAAATTTCATTTAGGAATCGAAGGCTAAAAGTGATTGGATCGAGAGAGATTACGAAAAGACTTTTGGAAAACGTCGGCTATTGAAAATAAAAGTGGCGGCTAAAACCCTAGTGGTGTTAGGTTTGTGAAAAATGAATGATAGAGGTGCTTTTATAGAAAATAACGAAACACTATTCATCCCGAAATTTTCCGAACTCCAAACGAAGCGTGCCGCCTGGCGTTTATAATGTTTTACCCCTATTTCGAACGCAATGGAGTATATATCGAGAGACAATTCGATCATATTTGAAAGATAGGTTTTCAAATAGACTATTTAAATTTAAAATTCACTTAAAATGATTTCAGTGCGCTTTAGCTTGCCCTAGACAAACCGTAAATCCGATTGACACGAAGTTTGAAATATTACAATAATTTAACATTACGGATCTAATGAAACTAGTTTCATCGATATCCGTGACTGTTTGAAAAATGACTATTTTTTCTTGTCAATTAAATATTAAAATATTCAATTTCAACAGTTTGACTTTTAATTCAATTTTAAAAGTTCTATAACATCATTCTAACTCCAATATGATTAAATACAACTTTACAATTCAATTTTAATCACATTAAATCCAATTCCCAATTATTTCTGTAATTTCAAATATTAAATTATCGAATTAATTATCCAATTAAGTCTAGATATTTGAAATAAAAATTTATTCGACTTACAAATTTCACTTGTTAATATTTAAAATCAATTAAATATACGAATTTCAAATGACAGAAATTCTGGGTTGTTACACTTTCCTTCACAATTCTTCTTCCTTCCTCAAGCTTCTTCACCTTCTTCCTCTTCTTTTTAATGGCTTCCAAGCCATAGGAAAAAACTAATAAGAAATAATGTCAAAATATTTATAAAATATTCAAAAGAAATCAATGTTCATCCTCTTTAAATCAAACTCCTTTTTATTTATAATCACATTTATAAATTATACTTATCCAATTTCATTCACTTAAAACATTTCTCAATGGTTTATCTTTTACCAGAATATTCCAAAAATTCCTAAGCCTTGAGTTTGGTGTGATTTAGAAATTTTTGACTATCCAAAATCGTCGAGAAGCCTGCATTATCTTATCAATTAGTGATTCCAAATTTATCTTTGGTTTGAACACTTTTATGAATGTTACTATTCAATTTAACAATTAATGATTCACATTATCTATTTAACTTTAGATAATTATTAGATCGAGTAACTCCAAAATAATGCCAAGGAACTGGGTGCTACCAATAGTATCATATATCCTCTTAACAAGAAGAGTAATACTTAAGAGAAGTGCTTACCATTCGTACACATCTCCTGCCCATTTTTAGTTTATTTTCAAGCCATTCAAACAAACTATCATAAAATATCTCTTTTTATTTAAATAATAACATTTTCAAAATTCTTTAGAGATTATTTTTGTTTATAAAACTTATCTTATTACTTTTTTTGTAAATTTTTCTTAAATAAATCAACTTCACTTAAATTATCATAATTTTTTTAAGTTACTCAAATTTAAATTCTCATTCCTTTTAGATTTACCTTTTACATAATCATTTTTTATTTGTTAAATACATTTTTATCTTATATTTTCATTTCTTAAACCAATCTTATTACCAAACCCCTTACACTCAAACTGTGAAATTCTAATCACAAGATGTGCATATTTATATTTCACTAATCTTGATTTCTAACTACATAACTTTTAAAAATTGATTTGATTCAAGATCCCCAAGTAAAGAATAACTTGAATATAAAAGATATATATTTCAAAAGTTTTGAAATAAGAATTCGAGAATAAAATCCAAAGAGATAATTTCCGTAAAGGTAACTAGATTTGAAAATCTAAAATTGAAGATTAAGCCTAAGTGGGTAGTTTTGGGAATTGCATATTGTTTGTTGTATCGTAGGCTCCATGAGTCCTATTTGCGATAGGAGAACTACGTTGGCTTAATCCTGTATCAAATTGGTTATCCAATTAGATTGGGGTACGTAGGTAGTCATAATTGGTAGTGATGCAACCCCTAAAATAATATAACCCTTTCATGTTTATCTATTATTGGTTGTTGTTTATCTTGTGTTATTGTATCTTTCCTTCTTACTATTTATTCCACATTTACATTATTTATTGAGTTCCCAGGTAAGGATGGTGTTGTCTCTCTCATCAAAGTAGTTAGTGGTAGATTTATAGTCATTGTATTTGATATGTATTAAAGCACACTTCGTAGATTTAATAACTTAATTAATTACTCTAATAAGTTGTATAATTGAAATTTTACCTTATGCATTTAGTAATATTGAATATTTATCAAATATGGTGTATTAATTTGGTAGTTTTCATTTGTGGTTTTAGAAAAGATGGATTTTTCGGTAATTTTACCTAGTCTGAAAATCCGGGTCGTCATAAGGAAAGCTTATCCCAAGTTTAGATTGGATGATTAATCTATGTGTTGTATCGATGTAGTGCATTTACCGAGTTACGGTGTAGTCACTTGCCATATCTCCTGTATATATTTCATTTTGTTGTGTATGCATTATTTTTAGAGTTATCATCTTCTTAACCTTAATTTTGGTGATGAAATTTTCTTAAGGGGGATGTAATGACCCGTAAATTCATCACTTAAGAAAATTTCGAAATATTCAAAATTAAGATTTTAATTCTTAAGTACTTATAATTAATAGTATGGGTATACTTATTTTGATGATATACACATATACATATATACATATATGTACAATAAAAAATATACACTTATTTTTATAATTAAACAAGAATATGAAGTAAATTTATTATTTTATTTTTGGGAAAATAAAAAGTGTTTATGACATCATTAGTGATGCCCTTATAGGTTTATGAATTTAAAATTGATATTTAATGATTTAAATAATTATTTTAAAATGATAATAATTCATTTTAATTAGTTATGAAGTGATAATAAATCATTTATAATAATTTACAAAGATATTTATATTTGAGTTAAAAATATAATCAAACTTGTATCGCTTTATTGATATAATAATTTGTAAATATTAATTTATATGCTTTCATAAACAAAATCTGATCGTTTTAGTTAATTAATAATGATGAGAAATTTATTTTATAATTTTATTTACGTTCATATGTAAATTAATTTATAAGTAAAAATATAACGGGGAATTAGTTTCTTGATTTTCAACGGTTTGACGAACAGAACTAGTTCAAAGCCATTTAAACATTGTTTATTCTCTTGTGTACATACATGTACATGTATATACATGTCACATGCATATATAAACATAAATATACACACATATATACATTTATATATAAAAATATAAGAAAATACCTAAGATATTTTCAAAAACTTCATCCTTGTGTCATTTAAAGTCAATGCACATGGCTTGGAAGAGTGTGAAGTGATAGAGCACATGGAGGGGGAGAACCCTGTTAAATGATGGGAGGAGATGGAGCACATTGGTGATGGGAAGGTGGTGAAGTGATGGAAGATATTTTCCATATTTTTCCTATAATACCACCCATTTTCTCTTAAATTCATTAATTATACTTTGTTTTCCTTCTTCTTAAGTTTCTAAGAGCCTCTCTAATGGCATCTCTTAATATAAAAAAATAGTATAAAATTATGCTGAAATAGTACAAATATTATTAACATATGGATTACATATCCATACATCTCAAAACCAAACCAAAACCACTCCTCTTCACTCTCCTTACCTCGTCCAGCACCACACACCACCATAGCCGAGCCCACTCTCCACCACAACTAAGGCCGTGACCTCCTAGCCAAGGCCGAGCGCTCCAAAGGCAAGAGGCCAAGTGATCGTGAGCTAAACATATGAGTTAGCGTAGTTATAGCCATTTTTAGGTTAATTGTTTAACCAAAGGTGAGAAACTCCTAAACTATTGTATTATATGATGTTGGATGTTATATAAGTTTGATTATGATTGTTGATGATGATTGTTTAATATGAACGTTGAATATATATGCAAGTTACAGAAATACACATCGACAAGCACAAAGGAAATCACCTTCCTTTATTTAATGAATTGAGGTATACGAAATGTTAAATCTCTTTAAAAAAGAGTTTAAAATGAGTTTGAAATGTTATATAAACATATGACAGTGTTTGGTGATGTTTGAAAGGTAAGTGAAAATTTAGTCAAAATTAGGCACGTTGCGTAATGGCAGCTTGTGGTTTCACGCCATAAAAGTGAAGCAAGTATAAAGACTGGAATATATCATGGAATTATTCAAGATAAGAGTTTTCCAAACTATTATATCTATTGTTTTCAAATAAAGAAATAAAATCGAGATTTTAGTAAATACATTTAGAAATATAAATAAAACAAGTTATTGGAAAAATCGCGGTTTTTTAGTTCGAAATCCATAAAAGGATTTCTTTGTAAATGATATTTTAAATTGTTCAAAAATATTAATTATATTCTAAAAAATCTTTAAAATGTTTGGAAAATGATTTGAGACACAAAAATGAATTTCCAAATGATAAAAATTCGTTTTGACCAATATAGCTTAAAAAGCACTTTTCTACAGCATTTTTTATAACTTTTGAAATACAGTTTTAAATGCCACCATTCTTTTCCAAATCTTTTATAAATATTTTCATATGATTTATAAAGTACTTTAAAGATGATTTGAAAGATTTATGGAATGGTAAAATGTTAAATGATTTAGAGTCAATCAAATAACTTGACCGCCTTATGGGTGTTGGAAAGATAGTCTCTAAGCTTGAGTTTGGAAAACTAGTTTCCTACTATCCCTACCTATCTGGACTGGCATGAAGGATGGGACAGTGAATTTGGTTTGCTCAGATCAATATTTTCTTAAATGAAAAATGAAATGATTTTGAATTATTCCCATTTTAAAAAGGTTTACAGCAGTCAAAGGATTTGATAAGAGAGGTTTAATGATTCCGTATATACCGAAAAGAATGTTTTAGAAACATATATCTCCAAAAGATATTTTGATAAAAAGAACTTAATCAATTAAAAATGATTCCCTGTTCTCAGAAAATCTTTTTATCAATGATTGGTTCGAAGGAACTAGGGTCGGATTTGAGGTAGTTCCTATCTAAAAAAAACTTCGATATAATTTAAATATTCGAAGTAAAATTATGGATATAATTTGGAAGATGGAATGTAGGGCCACTTGCCACTGACCCTCAATGGAAATTTTCCATAACATATTATGTGGCAGTAGTTTTTCATTTAATATCTTCGATACAAGGACTTCTCGATATTAGTCCTAGAGGTAACTCCCGATAGGATGTGGTAGGAGAGAGACTTTGGTTTGTCCTCTTCCTGGACAACTTATATAGACGAATGTCCGACGTTGCATATCTATTCACATTGATTGATCTCTATCAATGTATCATCAGTTTGGTGGCGGAGAAGACAACTTCTCTTAGCTTAACACCCTTTCCTGAGATGTACGAGCTCGGGAGTTATACGTTTGTAGAAATCAATTGTGTGATCATGGAATGGAAGCGTGGCATTCAAAGTGGAATGTGCTATATGAAAGGTAAAACGTTACCTTAGGCCTCATCAACTGAAAATGGATGAAGTAGGGCAGATGCAGCAGAGCTACCTCGGTCATGTCCATTAGGAAATTGACATCACCTTTCCAGATTAATCGATATATGTCGAGTATGTGGTCTATGCTTAAGGATCCCGTTAAAGGTTGGTTACGACTAGGGTGACATCACATTCATTACTATCTGATAAAAGGGTAGGCCGGTTCTTGTTGGAATAGGCATTCGGTATCTAGACCTAGATATATCTCTCTAGAGGTATATTGTACGGAAAGAAATCCCTCACCTTACCATTGTATAGAATCCATTCTCCGAACAATCCTTGCAAGAGTTTTGGTTGTAGAGCCTAAGATATCGGGATTTAATAATGGCAACAATTTCGGCTAAGATTAATAAGTTTACTTATGAATGTTTTCAAAGGAATGTCATTAAAAATAATATCAAATGATTTTTGTATAGCAAATTTTTTTTTTCTTATGGTAAAAACCCATTCCGTGTTGATGTACGATGTGGTCTTATGAAATATATTTTCTTTTCAAAATGCATATCATGAGTTTCTCACACCAGTCTCATGAGTGGCCCGGTGTTTATTTTATTTTTCCCTTAAACTCTAGGTGCCCCAATTTCCCTGGGCAGTTAAGTAGTTAGCTGATTAGAAGCATTTTGGAGCATGGAGCCTAGAGCATGAAGCAATCTGCATCCTTTTGTTATTACCACCACTTTCCACTATGTTTGTATTATGTGTATATATCTACAAGCTTCTACAGGGATAAACAATTATAACTATCCCAATTGGTTTAGTACGTATCATTACTTTGATATCTCACTTTGAGAGTTATTGCATGTACTACTTAAATGATTGCAGTTTGTTAACTACGATTTGATATTCTATTATTATTTGGTCTTCTATCTTTATTTTCATTTATCCCATGATAATCTTCCATTACAGCGCATAGATTTGCGGTACAAAAATATCGAGGATGTATTTGGGTCAATAACTTAGGGTCGAGGAGGTGGGTCGTCACATTTGGTATCAAAGCTTATGGTTAGCGAATAACTAAGCCCTGTTGAGGTCAACTCATTACAGTTGGGGTTAACAATGACCTAGAATGAGTTTAGTCCGAGAAAAGGCACTTTTGAAAATCTTATCCAAATAAGTATATTTTAATTTTATGCCATTCCCTAAGATATTCTCGTCTATAATTTTAATATTTTTCCTTGTTATATTCAGGTAGTAAGAAATTAGTACAGAAAAAGGACGAGGAAAGTGAAACAAAATGGTTGAAGAAACGATAGTTCCTATACAACCTCAAGTAACCTTTCAACTTTCTGCCTATACCAACTTGGGTGCGAAACCATTCAAGGGTACAAATCTATTAGTGAAGCTCAGGCTTGGTTCCGCCAATGTGGGAGAATCTTTAAAGGAAAGGGCATCAAAGATGAGCAAAAGCGCTGCCTAGCATCTTCGAAATTGCAGATGGGGCTTTGGCTTGGTGCGAGTCTATTACCATTAATGATTCAGAAGATGATATTTCATGGGAAAGATTTATGGAAGTTTTTGAAGAAAATACCTACCAGATGATGGGAAGTCCCATCTTTATAAAGGCTTCATGGATCTAAAGAAAGGAGAAATGTTGGAAGAACAATATTTAAGAAATCTTATGAACTATCTCTCTTTGGGCATGGACTGATTGATGTTTCACTTAAGAAGAATGAAATGTTTATGGCTGGGCTGATAAAAATGTTTCATGACAGAATAACTGCTCCTAAGTGGAATCATTAATGAACCTAGTAGGTATAGGTTTGCAATATGAATTTCTTGATAATGATAAGCCGACATCAAAACTAAATATTAGCGATAGTAGCAATAAACACAATGGGAATGAATTCAATCCAAAGGTGAAAAGGAGACAAGGAGGAAAGAAGAAAAAGAATTTAACGGGTATCAAGTGTGGTAATTGTCAAAAGAAAGGAAACATTTTGGAAGATTGTTGAAATGAGAAGAGGCAATGAGAAAAGGCACTCTATTCTAATTGCCACCAATAAGGGCATATGATGTTGAGTTGTCCATTTATAGAGACAGTCCAGTCAGCTAAGTCCTATGCCAAGGAAGAAGAACCACTAACTTGGGAAGAGACGAGGGAAAGAGGAGTTCTGGAGGGTACTATTTGTGTTGGAGGTGTTATGGTTAAAGTAATATTTGATACTAGGGTTTCCCCCAGTTTTAGTTCCAAAGAATTGGTGGAAAAATTGAAGTTTACCACAAAAATAGTAGATACCCATATCTATGTGTTAAATCACATATGTGGTGCAGCAAACCTTTGTATGGTTTGTAAAATGTTCCAAGTTAGCTACCTTTCTCATTGTTTTCATTTTACATGTTTGTCCTCGACTTTAACGGATTTAAAGTATTACCCAGTATGAATTAGTTATCCAAGTAGAACTATCCTTCATTGCGTTAAAAGAACAAAATCTATGTGGACCAGCTTTGAAAGTTTTTTAGAAATACCTTGTAACAAGCCTAGCTTGGTAAGGGATTGTAACATCCTGCCTTTATGACGCTTTAAGCAGACACACGTGCCAACTCAAACCATACAAAAAGGAAGATTGTTATTAGGATAAATGGGAAAAAGAAAAAGAAATAAAACAAAACAGAATCTTACAGCGGAATGAAAAAATATAATAATCAAATAACAGTTCATGGAGCTGTTTACAAAACGTTTGATTTTACTTATACAACAAAGTATCAGGGTTGCACATATCAGAGATAAATAAATAATAATGCAGCAAAATAATATGATGCAGTGGAATAATATAGTAAATTGCAGTAGTACATCTTCATCTTCATCCTCCGGAATAAGTCTCCAAATCCTGAAATGCTCAGGCTGACCCGAGCGAATTGAAAGGACCAAACACTCGAGCCAAAACTAAAAGATCGTCTGTAAGTTAAATCAACGGTAAATAAATATGCGTGAAACTGCGTCAAAGATGTTTACAGGATTTGACATCTCATATCCAGTGTCTAACGTGTGGGTAGTGACTTAAGAGATGTTCCAGAATCACATCTCCTGAGCATCTATAAAACCATCTACTATGTAGTATAATACGCTATTATAATATATCTACAGCAAAGTAAAAGTATTCAAAATAGCATTAAGGCTTTACATTTTCCACCTTAACACATTTTACATATTCCCATATTCTATACAGTACCGTAATACTTCCAGTACTGAACGTCGTCAAAGGGCACTCCATAGGTATGGTACAAGACAAACTCGTAGAAGGCATGCTAAGGTAGGTAACACGGCACAACTAGGCAATGCCAAGGTAGATATATCAATTACGCATCCGGACTGTTGGTAACGCATAGCCGCAACTACTACCCAACTCGAAACACGCTCCTAAGTAAAGATCGAAGGTGGCCACCAAATAAATCAAAAGTTAGAATATAGTATCGATGGAATGTGGCCGATCGGAGAAGCTGCCTCACTTGGCCCGAGAATCGCTCCTGTTTTAGCCACCTTATGCCAAATCACGAGAGTCGGGTCCACATATATACCTTATATAGGATCGTCGCTACCATCCTACTTCATTCTGAAATCTCCACCGCGTACACAATTGTCAAAGTAGTTTTCGGTATTGGCAAAGAGTATGACAACAACCGATCTCGGTCTCTTTGACAACCCATCGCTTATTACACGCCGGATGGTTCTTTTACATTCCAAAATCATTACATAATTGATATAAAAATATCGTATTCAATTCAAACCATATCACTTTTGAAATCATTACTTACTTTCGAAATCATATTCGCCTTTGAAACCATAGTTCGGTAATTATATTTCCTTTGAAAGTCAAATTCACAATTTATATCAAAATATCATGTTCTCCAAAAAAACATACCATTTTCAAATCTTATTTCTTAAAAAAAAAATCATATTTCCAAACAGGTTAAGTTCTTGCTTCAGATTCGTCATTTCAATTTATTATATGATCCAAAATTCCAACTTAGGTTATAACATCATTAAACCTTATTCTCTTTTTAAACTAATTGAAGTAAATATAAACTCTTCCACGTATTTAGTTTAAAATTTTAGAAATTGGTTTAAATAGTTCTAAATAGTTAGGATGCTCTAAATAGTTTAATTATAGGTAAATACTTTTAAATTGATTTATGATAGTTAAATAGATTTAAATTATATTAAATATAAATAAAATAGATAAGTAGCTTAAAATGTATTAGTTAGATTTATAATAAATTAAAAGGGCTTAATTAGTTTTTTAAATAAATTAAATTGGTTTAAAATAGATCACAATAATATATATAGTTAATATTAGTTAAATAGTTTAATAAATTGGAAAATCTTAATAATTAGAAATTTCAAAATAATATATTTATAAAACAATTTACACCAAAAATATGAGTTTGAAATTAATACCAAATTAAACCATTCTTTTCATTTCAACATATTTGAACCATTCCAAATTTCCAAATCCACAAACCAAATTTCAATAAACTATCAAATTTCATACCGTTTAATTCCATGTTCAAATACCAATTCGGGTTACTCCGACTTCAAAATATTTCAAACTTATTTTCAAAAATTCAATAACTCAATTTCGATAGAATTTCATTTATACTCAAAAGTTTAACTTCAGACTTCCCATTTAATTTCTTAAAATAATTCCCTTTAAACCATTTCACATTTCATCATAAAACTTGATTCCCCAATAATACATCAATTTCTAGAAATAAAATTTTCATTTCAAACATCATTTAATTAAATCCAAAACTTTAAGGATTTTAAATCATTTAATTTAACCAATCTAGTGTCCATATATAATTCTCTACCCTAGGGTCAAGTGATATAGATATCTATCATTTCAACCCGCAATTTAAAATCCTGCGGTTATATATCATTTCAAACCGCAATCCTAAATTAAATAACATCCATAACGAACTTGCTGTTTAAAACGATATAAAACACATCAATTCAACTAACATCAACAATCAACATCCATTACAAATATCATCCAAATCAATCAATAAATATCATTGTAGAACTGATAATCAATAACAGATATTTAACTGGCTATTTATATTCAATAATTAATTCAATACAAAATTAATTCAAATAAATTCAAAGACTTCCTCGATCGATTTGTCCTCATCTTTATAATCAATGCACAAGAGTGATTATAATCACTACATAAGCGTGATTGTAATCACTGCACAAGCCGATTATAGTATAGTCTATTTACATTCATTCATTTATAGTATCATGTTCAATTCAATTACTTAGCATACCAATTCATGTACTTAAGTTTATAAAATACTTACAATACTTACTTTCTATTACATTTTATTATAGTAACCTTTCAATTACAACTTAAGTTTATAACAACTATAACATCAATTCTTATATATAAAAGAATTTCATTGAATACTTTCATTATTTTAAGTTTTAATTGTATAATATCCTGTAAAATTTTCTTATTAAACATCATTTAAAATTTTACATGCTAAGATATGATTGTAGAGGAGCAAACCGCGCGTGAAACGAACATCATATGTTAAAGTTATTCAAGTTAGAATAAGCTGAATTTGAAATAAATAAAATATATATGGGCAAATCGAAATCACCACGTCACCTATGCTTGCATGAGAAGACCGAAACCCTATCCCTTTCTCCTCGCGTTCGATCGTATATAGCCGCTACCTTCTTCAGCAAAAACGCCGACGAACCGAACGCCTTCACCATGATCTGACGCCGCCATCGACACCCCCACTTCATGTCGACACCACTCCAGGCTCGTGCCGATCAGCGTCGCCTCATGCCGACTCCGCCGCCATGATGATTATCCTAAATTTCTGGCGACCACGATGGCCGTTCTGACCAACCAACCCTATTGATGCACACAACTGGACCACCTCCACAAGCCCGTACTCCCCAATCGACTAAAATTTGAAGATCTACCATTGATCGAGCATGTGGCCTATGAACGGCTAGGGATACTTCGACGATTACCTATCAAATGATGAACCAAAACGAAAAAAATTTTCAAATCTAAGTTGTGCTCTTCGAGAGCTTCAAATTTGACACAGCGGATATTAACAGATGACAACGAAATGAAGATTTCATGTCAAACTAATCGATGAAACTATTAGATGAAACAAGATAAATCGATGGATTAAAAATACCGAATGCCCAAATACGTTGATCTCGAGAGATACCGAATTCTAGCTATCTCCAACACGTTGATCGCGCATGATACTGTGTTAAAAGATCTACGACTCTTCTACGTTGATCTCACGCACGAGATTCCGTGAATCGGCTTCAAATCCGTTGATTCGAGTGCACTCGAATAACTGAAAATTGAGAAAGGAGAAAACGTTCAACTTCTAATTTCAAAGAGGCACAAAGCACTCAAACAAAGTTTTATTCAAAATCCACTACCCAAAATGATACAACTCACCCGCTATTTATAGAGTTACAACTCACACAGCCCAGTTTTCAACGACCTAACAGGTGCTGTGACCTACGACCTGGCATAGTTCTGTAACACGACCTATGACTCATCACCCTATACACAAGTTACACTATACAGTATTGCGACTCAATACTATGCGACCTAACATGTACATTATTACAACAAATGAATCACGACATAACATATTTACAACACAACATGATTTAACCAAAATGCGACCTTACACAATATGACACCAAGCGATTTAACATACTACATACAAACATGCGACTCAACAAACAGCGGCTTGCTTTATGCGACAGAAGGTTGGGTGACCTAAAATGACAGCGGCATATCCTAAGCGACCTATCCCCTTCACGCGAGTTAACTTCGATAGGTCGTTGAGGTTCGACCTATTGCGTTGTTGTTTGGTAAAGTTAGCTCATTAGGTCGGTTTTCCCGACTCGTTAGGTCGCTTGGACGACCTACCAACATACTAGGTCGCGACCGACCTAAATCCAATGCAGATTGCACTGCATCATTCTTCCCCAGTTAACAAGAATTCGAACTCGAATTTGTACCTTCCTCTCCCTCAATAAGCTTATCCTCATGATACGAAATTAAATGTTTGACGTTAAAAACGTCTGAAGTATGAACATGATCTGGCAACTTTAACTGATATGCATTGTCGTTGATTTTCTTTACGATTTCCGAAGGACCAATTTTTCGAGCTTTCAACTTGTTGTAAGTTCCAACTGGAAAACTTTCTTTCGTCAAAATGGCGTAAACCAAATCACCTTCTTTGAAGTTCACACTCCTTCGCTTCTTATTCGCCGGTTGTTTATACTTTTAATTCGATGCAAGCAATCATTCATGAACAGTTCTGTGACACTCCTGCAACTCATTCACGAAATCACAAGTTCGCTCAACAACTCCCTTTAGATATGGCACTGTCAAGTCTAACGGTCCCTTCAGAATTGCTGAATATACAACTTGGAATGGACTGAATCCAGTACTTCGATTAACAGCGTGATTATGTGCAAATTCCGCCTGACATAACTTTATATCACAGCTCTTTAAATTATCTTTCGCAAGACATCTCAACAAGTTTTCCAATGATCTATTCACCACTTCCGTTTGCCCATCTGTTTGTGGATGATAGGCGCTACTAAAATTCAGCTTCGTCCCAACCATCTTCCACAGTCTCAACCAAAAATGCCTTAGAAAATGAGTATCCCGGTCCGAAACAATGGTTTCAGGTAGCCCATGTAGTCGATAAACCTCTTTAAAGAATAATTGAGAAACACGGACTGCATCTACGGTCTTTTTACAAGCTATGAAGTGTGCCATCTTCGAAAATTTATCCACCACAATATATATAGAATCATTTCCTCGTTGTGTTCTTGGCAAACCCAAAACAAAATCCATGCTAACATCAACCCATGGTCTAGTAGGCACGGGTAATGGCATCTACAATCCAGCGTTCGTAGCTGCCCCTTTGGGAACTTGACATATGTCACATCTCTCCACAAATCTTTCAACTTCTCTTCTCATGGAAGGCCAAAAATATGATTGAAAAATCAACTGCAAAGTACGATCTCTTCCCACATGACCTTCTTCGTGCAATTCTTTCAAAATCTTCATTCACAAACTGCAATCTGGTATACATAATTGATTTCCCTTGAAAAGAAAACCATCCACTAACACGTACTCATCCGTCTTTCCCTTCTTGACTTTATCTAAAACCTTGGCAAAGTATGGATCATCAACAAATAATTCTGGCAATACGCCAAACCCTGTCACTTCAACCCTCATTGTAGTCAACAAATGATTCCTTCTACTCAATGCATCTTCCACACGGTTTGTAACTCCCGATTTGAGTTTCACAACAAATGTAAACTGTTGTAAGTATGCAATCCACGAGGCATGCCTGGCTGCAATCTTGTCCTGCCCTTGCAAATGCTTCAACGCATCATGATAAGTATATAAAACAATTTTTTTATGGAACAAATAGTGTCTCCAATACTTCACAGCTTGCACAACAGCGCAAAATTCTACATCATAAGTATTATATCTCATTTTGGCTCCCGAAAGCTTCTCACTGAAATAAGCAATTGGACGTCCCCTCTGACTCAACACTCCTCCAATTCCAACCTTTGATGCATCAATATGTAATTTAAATAGCAACTGAAAATCCGGCAAAACTAGAATTGGAGCCGTCGTCAAAAGTTCCTTGATTCATTCAAAAGAAAATCCTGCTTCCTTTGACCATAAAAACAGCTTGCCCTTCATACAATCAGTAACAGGCGCCATCGCGCTACTGAAATGTAGAATAAACCTTCGGTAGAATGATGCTAAACTATGAAAACTTCTCACTTCAGTCATAGTCCTGGGCTGTGGCCAATTTTTGATTGCTTCAACTTTACTTTGATCCACCTGGATACCTTCCTTGGACAATACATACCCCAAAAACAAAACACTGTGCGTCATGAACACGCATTTCTTTGTTGCCGCATAAAATTGTTCCTAACAAAGTATCATCAATACTTCCCGCAAATGTAGTAGATGTTCTTCGGTGCTCCCACTGTATATCAATATATCATCAAAGTATAACACCACGAACTTTCCAATGAACGGTCGAAAGATCTAATTCATCACTCGCATAAAAGTACTAGGTGCATTCAAAAGACCAAACGGCATGACCAGCCACTCATACAACCCTTCCCGTGTCTTGAATGCTGTCTTCCATTCATCCCCTGGTCGAATTCGAATCTAATGATACCCACTCTTCAGATCAATCTTTGAAAAGATAACAGCTCCATTCAACTGATCTAACAAATCGTCCAATCTCGGAATCGAAAATCTGTACCTCACTGTAATCTTGTTTAGTGCTCGACTATCTATACACATTCTCCAAGTTCCATCCTTCTTCGGCACTAACAATGCTGGTAATGCGCAAGGACTTAAACTTTCTTGTACGCGCCCTTGTTCAAGTAAGTCTTCCACTTGCCTTCTCAACTGTTCGTGTTCCTTTGGACTCATTCTATAATGTGGTCTATGCGGTAATACAGCTCCCGGAACAAGATCAATCTGGTGTTGTACGTCTCTCAATGGTGGTAACTCTGTTGGCAATTCTTTATGAAATACATCTTCAAACTCCTTCAACACTGGCTTAACTTCTTCAGGAATTTCAACCGTTTCACTACTTTCATGTCCAATAAACAGAAACATTTTAGGCTCATCCTCTACTTCTTTGACAAATTCCTTCAAAGATAACAAAGTCTTTAGTTCTTCAATCTCCTCCAACTTGCTTTCACTTTGTTATCGCTTTTTTAGGAACTAAAGTGATTTTAGTACCTTCGAACGTGAAACTGTAACTGTTGGTACGACCATCATGTTGCACAGCTCTGTCATATTGCCACGGTCTCCCCAACAACAAATGACATACATCCATATCCACAACATCGCACCACATATCATCTTTATACTTCTTTCCGAAGGAAAAAGTTACACGAGCTCTTCGACCAACCTTCACTCCCCCACCTTTCCTCAAACAAGCTAATTTGTAGGGTTTTGGATGCTTCTCTGTCTTTAACGCCAATTTCTTTACAACTTCTGTACAAATGATATTATCACAACTTCCTTCATCAATGACGAACTTACAAACCTTTCCCAGAACAGTGCATGTTGAATGAAAAATATTACTCCTTAGCCAACTTAAATCATCCTCTTGCTTTGGTGTCAAACACGACCTCCTCATCATCAAGTTACATCCTTCGTCTCCCGACAATTCTTCTTCCACCTCAGCTTGTGTTGAATTAGAACATTCTACTTCTGCATCCTCATCCTCAACCTCAGCAACCATCGCTCGCTTCTTCGGCTTCGGACATTCATTGCTTTTATGACCAAACTCCTGACAATTAAAGCACTTGAAATTGTTGTTGACCTTGGTCTTAGCAACTTCATTGACAACCAGTTTACTGATTGCCTTGGAAACATTAGCACTGCCACTAGCACTTTTCACTTGATTGTTGGAATTTGTAAACACACCACCTCCTCTTCTACCTTGCATCTCTCAAGCCAGAGCCTTCTGGTGTGCTTCAGCAACGGATCTCGGATCAAACATATTCACCATATCCTGAATTTGTATTCTCAATCCTCCAACAAATCTAGCTGTCAACTGTTCCTCCATCTCCATGGTATCATTTCTGGCAATTAGTTGATAAATCTCATCTGCATAATCATTTACCGACTTTGTCCCTTGTCTCAAATTCTGTAAGCGCTGATACATAAGAGACTGATAATTATAAGGCAAGAAAGTAGCCTTCATCAACTTCTTCATCTTCTCCCATGAAACAATCTTCGACTTTCCCATTCTTTCCCGTGTAAGCTTAGTCTGTTGCCACCATGCCAAAACTCTTCCCCTCAATCATGTAGCAACCAACTTAACTCTACGATGCTCGGGTACTTCCTTAAAGTCAAAAATTTCTTCAACATTTGATAACCAATCCAAAAACTCTTCCGCGATCATTCCACCTTTGAATTCTGGAATTTCAGTATTCATTCCTGACTCCCATTTACGATCATCTTCCACATCTCGATAGTGATTTCGTATTTGGTCTCGATCTCGATAATGAACACTTCCTCTATCACCATCTTCATCATAATCAAATGTACTTCGATATCGATCTCGACCATCAACATCTCTACGATCGTACGTATCTCTTCTACTATGTCTTTCCACATCACGATATGGCTCATTTTCAAATCCACGTTAGGTTCTTCTCTCTTCACCTCGATACTCATAGTGTTCTCTTCTTATGGAAACTGATGATTCTCTTCGATCTCGATGGGATTGTGGTGAGACCCTCCTCGCTTCCACAACCGATGGCGAAACTCTGTTTCCTCCATGGTTCGAGACTGGTGACCTTCTCCTTTGACTTTGATTCATGTCATTCATCAATTTCTCTAACTTCCCAATACCTTCATCAAACTTTTCATTAATACGTTGTTCCATTTGCTCGGCTTCTTGTCTTCGATATACATCTTTAACATTTTGAAAATGGTTAGCACGTCTTGGCGGCATGATCAAACTTATCCACAAACACTCTTCAACCAAACTTTAACTCGAATTCAACTTAACTCGGTTCGGCTGAAACATTCACTCTCGGCCTTGATTCAAAACTTCAACTCACGGCCTTGATCTACAAGATGACGCACGCCTCTACTTATAGCTCGGATCCAACTTCTATAACTCTCGGCCTCAACTCCAACACTTTAAATCTTCTCCCAATGGGCCCGGCATAGCTATGATTGGCTAAGTCTAGCTCTGATACCAAACTGACGCAGCAGATATTAATGGATGACAACGAAATGAAGATTTCGTGTCAAACTAATCGATGAAACGATTAGATGAAACAAGATAAATCGATGGATTGAAAACACCGAATGCCCAAATTCGTTGATCTCGAGAGATATCGAATTCTAGCTATCTCCAACACGTTGATCGCGCACGATACCGCGTTAAAAGATCTACGACTCTTCTACATTGATCTCGCGCACGAGATTCTGTGAATCGGCTTCAAATCCGTTGATTCGAGCGCACTCGAATAACCGAAAATGGAGAAAGGAGACAACGCACAACTTCCAATTTCAAAAAGGCACAAAGCACTCAAACAAAGTTTTATTCAAAATCCACTACCCAAAATGATACAACTCACCCGCTATTTATAGAGTTACAACTCACACAGCCCTGTTTTCAACGACCTAACAGGTGCCGCGACCTACGACCTGGCATACTTCGGTAACGCGACCTACGACTCATCACCCTATACACGAGTTACATCATACACTATTGCGACTCAATACTACGCGACCTAACATGTACATTATTACAACAAATGACTCACAACATAACATATTTACAACACAACATGAGTAAACCAAAATGCGACCTAACACAATACGACACCAAGCGATTTAACATACTACATACAAACATGTGACTCAACAAACAGCGGCTTGCTTTATGCGACCGAAGGTCGAGCAACCTAAAATGACAGTGGCATATCCTGAACGACCTAACCCCTTCACGCGAGTTAACTTCGATAGGTCGTTGAGCTTCGGCCTGTTGTGTTGTTGTTTGGTAAAGTTAGCTCGTTAGGTCGGTTTTCCCGATTCGTTAGGTCGCTTGGACGACCTACCAACATACCAGGTCGCTGCCGACCTAAATCCAATGTAGATTGCGCTACATCAAAATCGATATAAAATTCGATATTCTTTGAGGAGTTTAATTTTCAATTTGATTTTTTTGATGTGGACCTGAAATTTTGGGAATTAGAGTTTGTCTACCATTGGAAAGAGGAAGAGAAATGGAATTGTACGTACAGAAATAAGGAATAAGAAACATAAGGTTTATAATGATATACATATATATATATATATATATATATATATGCAAAACAAAATAGAAATGAATTGGCATGATTTGTTTGGATGGTTGAACGATGAATGACCCGAAAAGCCCGTTCTATCTCTGAAATGAAAGTTGGTCAACCCATATATCAAAATAGATGTTTTTGATAATTTTAAAATCAATGGAACAAGATTCAAATCCTAATTCAATCGTATGAAGAAGTTACGTTAAAATCAGTTTATTTCAAATTGATTTCCGTTGATTTCAATTAAATTGATTTCTAGGTGTTTTCAGCCCGTACGATCAAACAACAAGTCCGATCGTTACAAAACTAGAAACCCTACAATAGTTGGCTGTTACGGATCCGATGAAACTAGTTTCGTCGGTATCCGACTCAGTGGCCAAAATGGCTATTTTTCAGTTAATTAATTAAATTAATATTAAATTATTAATAATCACTTTTCGATTCAATATTTGATAATTTACAATTTCCATCACTTAAAATTTCTTAGTGATTTATAATCCTTTAAAACAAATTCCTATATCAATTTACTGTGGAATATTTCACAATTACAAGGTTTTAATTTCAATTTCAATGTATTCAAAGATTATAATTTACATTTCCAATAATTCAATTTAGTTGTACTTTCATCCAATTATTCAACCCATTATTATCCATGGATGAAATCAACATTGATTCATATCTTAGCACGTTAATATTCTCTAATTTATCTAAATTTCAAATAATGTAGCGTTTAGTTTCATTTAAATTCAACTGATTTCCAATTTCAATTCAACTAGCTAAATAAACAGGTAACTTAAAATAACTGTTACTGTTTACTTTCACATTACCTTTATAAGTTTATAACTTATAACAAATGTTAACATTTATTTCATAACACAAATTTCGTTCAATTATTATTATCAATTTAAGTATTTACATTTGTTTCCTTGTACTCAATTTATAGCCAAGTAAACATTTTAAATGATTACAATTATTTGGAGTTTCATACGCATTGTTAATAATCAACTTACACTAACATTGTTACACTTTATTTAGTGTTCATTTCATTATTAAATTACAGATTTTTATTTCTTCACAATTAAACTACCAAAATCTTATTAAATTAAATCGAAAATTACCGGTCGTTACACTCTCCCCCACTCAAAACTTTTCATCCCCGAAAAGGAAAAGGAAGGGAAAAGAAAATTAAATAGTCAATATATCTTATTCAAAATATTAAATTTATAAACAATAACTTTACAAAATTAAATAATTTAAATAAAATATACAAATTTATAAACTCTTAAATCTTTTATTTTCGAGTTAACAAAAGTTCGGTAAACACTTCAGAAAAATTTCTATGTCTTAAATTTTCAGGAAATTTCGACAGAGTCTCCTTTGTACGGAGAGGCTTGGGAAAAATTATAATATCAATAAAACAATATATAACATATATTTTTCAAAATAATATATCCCATCACGGGAAGAATAATATAATATCGTATGAACCGTAAATCCGAGAATGAACCTATTTGTCGGGCAGACAACGCTTAAATTATGAAACCAAAAGCAGTAGTAATCTCTTCCATAACCCGTATATCACTTATATAATCCAAAAGAGTTAATAATTATATAGAATGAAATATTTAAGTTGTTTCTGCGACGACCCGACTTTTTCTCCACAAAAAATCGTATCATCCTTAAGAAAGAAAGGGATAGAAAAGAGAAAAGAAAGAAGAGAAAGAAGAAACAACACAAGAATCTCAACAGCGGAACGAATAAATTATATTAACAACATAGTATTACATAGTATACAACAAATATCAGAGTTACACAGACAATACAACACATACTAGACAGTTATAAACACCTGTCTAGTTATTACAATACAATACAATATAGAAAACGCTCAGAGATACCAACACAGCAGAAAACTATATAACTATACGCAGAAGCCACCTGCTCCATATGCTCCTCCATAATTCGTCAAAGCTAACCTGAATCCTAACCTGAATTCCCTTGGCTACTCGTAAAAATTTGAGTACCCAAGAGTTAAAGAAAAACAGAAATAACTCCAGGTCAGACATGGGTCTGTGTGAGTAACAGGTTAAAGTTGCTTAACTTTTGAAAAACCTTTGAAAAGAAAAAGGTATCACGTAAGACTTCCCACACATAAACGTGGAAAAGTTTTTACATTACGCTAACCAAAACATTTGATAGGAAATCTGATGATATTATAATAGTGTCTAGGGTTTTCAAGTAAATAAGAAATAGCCGAAAATTATTACATGATTAAATTCCATCTACTAGCCACAAAAGTGGGCATTACAATCAAAACCGTTGGCACTTATTGGATTTTGGATTCCATCAATGGCTGGGCTACTGGGTACCACCTGTCACAGTACGTGGCCTAGATCACCGTACCAAGGAGTACGCCCGCTCCACTGCAACACAAAGCTGGACCCATTCCTTACTGAACAGTTCCAAACAAGACTACCCCGCAGTTGTGATCAGCAACTGCACCACTAAGCCGAAATAAAGGGACATCTAGACAGGGGTTAATCTTGCTCTCAAGTCGGGGCTACCCACGAAGCTTTGCTGCACCTCCCCTGTTTTAGCCATTCCCGGATGATGAGGCTTGAGGCTACGATTACCTTTATAGGACATAACACTTAGAATGCTCATCGTCCACCTGACGATGTTCTGAAAGCATTCAATCCATACAAGTTCGTTCCGGGTTCAAACGAAACCGAAGGCATTATCTCGTTACACTCATTTTGGAATCACCCTCAGAGTTAACGACAATAACCCTTGCACTCTGAATCTTCATCTCGAATCTATAAGTACTATTCCGTCAACTCATTACGGAATCACCCACAGAGATATACTGACGTACAGCCCTTACACCTCGAGTCTTCACTCGCTCCTCTTGGATTAACGACTTAACGTTTAATTTGGATCGATGTGGTTTTCGGATATCCAAATATGGAAACCCAATCCCGGTCTCATTGAAATCCAAAGTGTGTCTTTTAAGGCCAAGTTGTTTTAGAGTTTAAAAAAAATTCAATTTATTATCTATATACACACAGATAGATAATTCACAACACAATAGATGATCAACATTATCATTACCAATAGATAATTCATATCAAAATCAGATAATTCATATTATCATCCAAAAACAACCAATACATCCATATCTTATAACATTACTCATCTCATAACTGAGATTACAAACCATACATGGCAATTAATACCAATCATCAAACATAAGCAATGATCTAATTATCACACCATTTATAATTAATTTAAAATGAATTAAATTAATTACTTAATCTCTAATTAATTTAAAATAAATTAAATTAATTACTTCATCATTAAAATCCTGCTTAACTTAACCATCAATTGATTACAATTCAATTTACAAATCATCATCTCATTATTCTTCCAATTAGTCATTTCAGATTAACAATTCCCTAATTACAATAAGTAATTAGCCTTTAATATTAATTACATAAGTTAATTATATTAAACTCTTTGCAAATAATTAACTTGTAATTACTTAATTAATTAATTAACTAAAATTAATTACTTTAATCTATTATTAATTAATTACTTCATTTATTGATTGTTTATTAATTAATCAATTCTAAATTACATCATTAATTAATTAATTAATGATTTCTGATTACATTTAATCCATCTCTATATAAATTAATTACGTAAGTAATTAATCTTCAATTTAAACCACATATATATTAATCACCTTTGATTAATAACCATTCAGTAATTAACTACTTTAATTACTCATCCCATAAATTAATTATTCTTAATTAATTATCTTCATTAATCACTTGATTTATTTAAAAGTAATTTAAATTTAAATTACTTCTATAATTAATATCTTTAGTTACATCCAGTAATTATTAATTAATTACTTCCTTAATTAATTACAAACCTATAAATTACATAAGTAATTATCGATCTATCCACAATGTTTAAATTAATTTAACTTAATTAATCTAAACTAATCACATTAATCATATTAATTACACCAAGTAATTAATTCATTAATTACTTCCATTAAGTAATTAAACTTAAACAATTGATTATTATTATTTAATTAATCTAATTAATTATCAAAAATTAATCACATTAATTAATTGTTAAATAATCTTAAGTTAATGACCTTCATTAACATTTCTTAGTTACTTATTTAAGAGTTAACTTATACAAATCATTATTAATTATTAATTAACTAATATTTAATTACAATTTAATTAATCTCTAGTTATTAATTATTTAAGTGTTAATTAAAATCTTTATTATCCTTAATCACTCGATTAAATAAATGTTAATCATTAATTAAAATTTAATTAACCATCCTTAATTATAGATTAATTAACCTTAATTAATTAATTAATCTCAATCTTAATTAATTAACCTAAAAATTATTAATTACTTAATTAAACATCCACATTATTCGTTAATTAAATAATTAATATTCCATTTAAATTAATTTAATAATTTAAATGAAACCAATTTCTTAAGTTCTAAAATTAAGAAACATTCTTCTTATATAAAGTATTTTTAAACAAATTTATTTCGAATAAATTCAATTTTAAAATTTCTTTTTAAATTTCAAGCGGAAATACAGTTTAAATTTTTATTTCAAATTTAAACTTAAAGCTTTACTTACATTTCCATCTCATTTTTAAATTCAAATCATATAACCTTTCTAAAATAGTTAAAACAAATTTAAATTTAAAAACTTATTTTATTTTTAAAACTCACATTAAAGTCAAATTCCAAGTTTTAAAACTGAATTTAAACCTATTTTAAATTTTATTTCATAAATTATAACTCATAGTTTTAAATTCAAATCAATGTTCTTTTATACTGTAAAAGTTTAAAATCTAAATTTAACTTTCCAAATTTAAATTAAATTCGAACTCAGACTTACTTGTATTTCATATTTCAGTTTTCCAGATTTAAATTTTGTTTAAACTTTCAGTTACATCTTAAAATTTACTTTTAAATTTAAAACAGAAAACAGTATCCAAGCTTAAGTTTTCTTTCTGAATTTAAATTATTTCTAAAACCAAAACTCAAACTTATTTGAATTCATATTTTAGATTCAGATTTAAAAACCCAAGTTCAAATTAAGTTTACATTTTAAATTTTAACTTTTAAAATTTAAAAACTGCAAACATATTTCCAGATTATGCTAAGACAAAACTAGAGTTTCAAAATTTAAATTATTTTAAAACCTATGATTTAAACTAATTGAATTTGTGTTTAAATCCAGCTCAAATATTAAACTTGGTTCAGATTCAAGTTTACATTTACAAACTTTTACTCCTACTTTAAAAAAAACTGTAAACAGTTTTCTGTGCTGATTTTAAACAACTTAAATTTCTGAATTCAAAATATTTCAAAAACTCAAATTCAAACCAATTTTATATCAAGTTCAACTCAGGTTTTAACTTAGTTCAAGTTTTTAGTTTATATTTAAACTCTATTTCAAATTTTAAAAACTTCTGAAACAGTTTTCCTATTTAAAATTGAAAACCTGAAAAAAAAACAAAGTTACTTGAGCCACTTATAATATACTTCGAGTCAAAATCCCTCTGCTTCGAGTCATAACTCACTTTACCGAGATCAACACGAGGACAAAAACCCTGCAACCCAAAAACAAACACCACCATCATCACCAACATGCACAACACCTCCCTGTACACCCATTATCAACTCTGGCCATCACTGGCAACGGCCATTTCCCACCGGCCAGTAACCCCACTTCAACCTTTAAACCTCAAATCCCCCAACATTCAACTCGAATTTGAATTCAGGTTTAAAATAAAAACCTGGAAACATCATTTCCCTTATCAAGCTCGACCTGTCAACGGCGAGATCTCCCAAATCTGGCCACTATCACCCTCCATACTTCGGCGATGACTTCATCAATACATCATCTACCAACACGCCAATCATGGTTGAACTCGATCCATTGAGGAGACCACAGTCGAACAAAAAACAGTGACCCAAATAAACTAGGGTTCACACTTAAAATCCCAAATTACAATCTAAAAATTTAATTTCAACTCAATCTAGACATTTTCCTGTAATCTTTGATAATTACACCATATTCAGAAGCAATCTCAACCAAATCAATTGAAAGCATCAACTGTGCTTATCAATTATGTATAACACAGTAAATTCGAAACTGTTCTATGTTTACACCACTATAAATTGTAACTTTTGATTTAAAATTCATGCATTCACTTGATGTTTCTATTAATAAACCTGAAACATTAAATTATAATGTTTGAATTTCACTCTATGCTAATTTGCTCTGTATTACTTGATTTTCAGGTTACAGACAATTTAATTTAATTTATATCAAATTTATACTTACTCTATTCTAAACAAACAGGTTTTATTCAAAAGTCTATGTCCTACAGCAAACAAGTCGAGGAAAGAATTTAGGGATCAAACATGAGTCCGAAATTTTGAAGAACAAACATGCAACATTCATTATCATGTATACAAGCATATATTTACAGCAGTTTCATATAAATTCATTTCTAATTTAAAAAGCATCTACAACTTTACCTATTAAATAAATTTATAAATGAGTTACTCGCCTTAATTATGCAGACAGAACTTTGATTTTGAACATGCAGAGCACATTTTGAAATCCCTTGTGCTACTTGCTTCAGATTTGATGCTTTTTAAACTTGTTTTCCTGATCTTTGAAAAATCCTTGCATGCAGTTTTTGTTTTGCATTTATTTCCAGATTGTTATGAAAAAGATGTAGGCTATAGTTTGTTGCTTGTACTTCCAGTAAAGAAGATGTAGGAAAATATTTGATTAACATATTGCTACGCATTTGATTTTGCATTTTAAGGAGCTACAGGCTTTGTTTGTAATGCAGGATTTAAAATTTGTTTGAAAATGAGTTTTGAGTTTAGAAAATGATTACTAATTTTAGATAGTTTGTTTACAAGATTTTCAGATTTTTTTTTAATTTAGAATGAAAAATGAGAAAGAGGAAAAGAAATAAGTAAATGCAAGTTTATATAGCTTGTTATTGATTTATTTAAAATTAAACAATGACACATGGCTTGTATTGTTAACACTTGTAAATATTTTTATTTAAATACTCAACACATGTTAAATTAGGCTTTAATAAACTTACACATGTATCTTTAAGTAATTTGTTATTTAAATTAAGTGTTAATAAATGTTTAAACTTAGTAAATTAATTTTAATACTTAGTTAAGGAGATAAATAATTTTTAAAGAATAAAACAAAGTATTATTATAAACGAAAATAATATACAAATAAATCATTTATCAAAGATACCTTTAAATAATAAAAATAGATTTATAAAAGAGGTTACAACTTACATGAATACATGTTTTATATTTTAAATAGTAATTTAAATTTCATATTAAATTTACAAATCACATTTTATAAATCAACATTTTAAAAAGAATAACACAACATTTTTGTAACTTATTTTAAATATTCAAACTTAAGTTAAAATGAATTTTAAACCAATAAAACATTTATCTTATATATACTAAAATCATTTAGTTATTTTACTAAATATTTTTGAAAAGCTTAAATCAAAAATAAATCACAATTCCCAATTTCAAAATATTAAAATTATGCTATACTAATTTAATTAAAAACAACTTGTCTATTTAAAATGTATATAAATATACATACACATATTAAATAGAAAATAGATTTATTAGTTTATTAAAAATAAATTCACAAATTAAATATTTAAATAAAGAAAATATAGAATCAATTCAAATTTATCAACAATAATTATCAATTCAATATAAATTTAAACACAGATTATTAAATTTATATTGCCCAAAATCCCGGGATATTACAATCCTTCCCCCTTAAAAGAATTTCGTCCCCGAAATTTAAAACAAAGGTAATTTAATAATCTATTAACAGATTTTATTTTAAAACACAACATATGTTAATTATATGCCAACAACCAAAGCAACCAATTAACACAATCAGAACAAATCTAATTATCCGAAAGAATTTTGGATAAAACTTTCATGAGTTTCCCCAGTGTATATATATATATATATATATATATATATATATATATATATATCGGGATACTCGCTCTATAGAATCCAATCAATCAATACTACTAAGCTATAGAGCTCCTAACAACTATTCTATACAGAATATCAGACTACAAACGAGTCTGACTCAATAACCAATCCATCCTAAACTGTTGGTTCTACAACCAGAAATATCAAACGCGTACTACCTCAGAGATACGTGAAACACCATGAATCCCAGTTATCCAAACCGGCAATTCAACTCTAGAAAACCAAACACTTATCTTACCAAACACAGAAGAAACCCAAAACACTACGGAGCTAGCTTCCCAACTTATAGCTCCTTGGATCAGAGAAAAACTTATCCCAAATCAAATCTCCGATTCTAGAATCCAAATTTCTCCGTCTCTTATCCATAAAAACTCTTCGGACGATCTTGGGCTACCAACATCCATCCTGATCAGCTTAACTCTTGCTGATGCCTCTAGAGACAAATTGGATCAAAACAATCGAATGACCTCCTCAAGATTACTCAAAAACCAAGAACACACACCCTGCTTCTCAACAACAGAAGACAGAACAAACTTCTCCTTATCCGGAAAAGAAAAACAAAAACACTCCAAACTGCTTCCGCTGCACAACTCTTATCCGAAGCAGAAGAAAAATGTTGAAGAACATAAGTACAGACTAGAGAACCCAGCACAGAAATATTGTTTCATATATCCATAAAGAAAACTCAGATGTTTCTTCGAAACCTGAGCTACTTCTCCAACTTCTATCTCAAAGAACCATCTAACTATTAACTGAACTACCAGTTCCATTTCTGGAAAGAAAACTCGATCTCCAGATGCGGACAAACTTCTGACTTCCTGGAAGAATTCCGGACAATCTCCAACAATCCAAAAGAACATACTATCGCAAGTCACTTTTGCGATCAACTCAGCCTAAATCCAAAGAAAACTGCTCTCTCTTTACCAATCAGAACAGCTTATGCTGGCCTAGCCAACTTACCAGAGAAATGGATCCACTCTGCTGCTTCTGAACCCCACTTCAGAAAAACTACTCAACCAGAAGACTCCTTACCAACTCAGAATACTCTGCTAAACTCAGCCATATCACCGAGCGAACTCACTTCTTACTCTCGTTCCAAAGAAACACCTTCGAAAATATCCATAATCACTACATCTCATCATGCAGCTACTACTTCCTGAGATATCAAGATACCATCACTCACTTGCTTCAACCTACCGACAGATCCAAATTCAACTCTACACTTCAAAGATGAACTCCAAACTTTTAGAAGGTTTCCTTCAGAGATCGATAAAGTACTTACACCAAGCAAAACTCACTCGAGACGGTATTCGGTCTACAGTCTCGACAAATACCCTTCCAACCTCATCCATCAACTCCAACTAATGGTAGTTGTGTAACACACACTTCTACCTCATCTACCTTTATAACTTATACTGGAAAACCCCGAATAGGTAACCCAACAGATAGGTAGAACCATATATATATATATATATATATATATATATATATATATATATATCAAAACTGCAAATACGCTCTTTCAAGATAGACACCACTCCAGACCCTAGGTATTCACTCAACCTAATGCTCTGATACCAACTGCGACGACCTAGGCTTTTCAACCATCAGCAACGGCTCACGACCGGTAGGCTTTTCAACCATCCCAGTCCCGCTGTGGCTCACAGTGATACCTCGGTTTTGCTTTTACGGCCAGCCTCTCGACTCGCAACCAACCCCGCAAGGCTTTATACTACCCCCGGGGGCATGTAGGGATAAGAGTCTCCCGTTCGCCACCTAACGCAAAGCGAGAACCCCCTATCACGCTGTACTGTAGCAAACCCGATCCCAGTCTCGTCGAAATCCAAAGTGCGTCTTTTAAGGCCAAGTTGTTTTAGAGTTTAAAAACAATTCAATTTATTATCTATACACACAGATAGATAATTCACAACACAATAGTTAATCAACATTATCATTACCAATAGATAGTTCATATCAAAATCAGATAATTCATATTATCATCCAAAAACAACCAATACATCCATATCTCATAACATTACTCATCTCATAACTGAGAATACAAACCATACATGGCAATTAATACCAATCATCAAACATAAGCAATGATCTAATGTTCACACCATTTATAATTAATTTAAAATGAATTAAATTAATTACTTAATCTCTAATTAATTTAAAATAAATTAAATTAATTACTTCATCATTAAAATCCTGCTTAACTTAACCATCAATTGATTACAATTCAATTTACAAATCATCATCTCATTATTCTTCCAATTAATCATTTCAGATTAACAATTCCCTAACTACAATAAGTAATTAGCCTATAATATTAGTTACATAAGTTAATTATATTAAACTCTTTGCAAATAATTAACTTGTAATTACTTAATTAATTAATTAACTAAAACTAATTACTTTAATCCATTATTAATTAATTACTTCATCTATTGATTATTTATTAATCAATTCTAAATAACAATATTAATTAACTAATTAATGATTTCTGATTACATTTAATCAATCTCTATATAAATTAATTACATAAGTAACTAATCTTCAATTTAAACCACATATATATTAATCACATTTGATTAATAACCATTCAGTAATTAACTACTTTAATTACTCATCCCATAAATTAATTATTCTTAATTAATTATCTTCATTAATCACTTGATTAACTTAAAAGTAATTTTAATTTAAATTACTTCTATAATTAATATCTTTAATTACATCCATTACCTATTAATTAATTACTTCCTTAAGTAATTACAAACCCATAAATTACATAAGTAATTATCAATCAATCCACAATGTTTAAATTAATTTAACTTAACTAATCTAAACTAATCACATTAATCATATTAATTACACCAAGTAATTAATTCATTAATTACTTCCATTAAGTAATTAAACTTAAACAATTGATTATTATTAATTAATTAATCTAATTAATTATAAAAAATTAATCACATTAATTAATTGTTAAATAATCTTAATTTAATGACCTTCATTAACATTACTTAATTACTTAATTAAGAGTTAACTTATACAAATCATTATTAATTATTAATTAATTAATATTTAATTATAATTTAATTAATCTCTAATTATTAATTATTTAAGTGTTAATTAAAATCTTTATTATCCTTAATCACTTGTAAATAAGTCTTAATCATTAATTAAAATTTAATTAACCATCCTTAATTATAGATTAATTAACCTTAATTAATTAATCTCAATCTTAATTAATTAGCCTAAAAATTATTAATTACTTAATTAAACATCCACATTATTCATTAATTAAATAATTAATATTCCATTTAAATTAATTTAATAATTTAAATGACACCAGTTTCTTAAGTTCTAAAATTAAGAAACATTCTTCTTATATAAAGTATTTTTAAACAAATTTATTTAAAATAAGTTAAATTTAAAAATTTCTTTTTAAATTTCAAACTAAAATGCAGTTTAAATTTCTATTTCAAATTTAAACTTAAAGCTTTACTTACATTTCCATCTCATTTTTAAATTCAAATTATATAACCTTTCTAAAATAGTTAAAACAAATTTAAATTTAAAAACTTATTTTATTTTTAAAACTGACATTAAAGTCAAATTCCAGGTTTTAAAACTGAATTTAAACTTATTTTAAATTTTATTTCATAAATTATAACTCATAGTTTTAAATTCAAATCAATGTTCTTTTATACAGTAAAAGTTTAAAATCTAAATTTAAATTTCCAAATTTAAATTAAATTCAAACTCAGACCTACTTGTATTTCATATTTCAGTTTTCCAGATTTAAATTTTGTTTAAACTTTAAGTTACATCTTAAAACTTACTTTTAAATTTAAAATAGAAAAAAGTATCCAAGCTTAAGTTTTCTTTCTGAATTTAAATTATTTCTAAAACCAAAACTCAAACTTATTTGAATTCATATTTTAGATTCAGATTTAAAAACCCAAGTTCAAATTAAGTTCACATTTTAATTTTTAACTTTTAAAATTTAAAAACTGCAAACATATTTCCAGATTATGCTAAGACCAAACTAGTGTTTCAAAATTTAAATTATTTTAAAACCTAAGAATTAAACTAATTGAATTTATGTTTAAATCCAGTTTAAATCTTAAACTTGGCTCAGATTCAAGTTTACATTTACAAACTTTTACCCCTAATTTTAAAAAAAACTGTAAACAGTTTTCTATTTTGATTTTAAACAACTTAAATTTCTGAAATCAAAATATTTCAAAAACTCAAATTCAAACCAATTTTATATCAAGTTCAACTCAGGTTTTAACTTAATTCAAGTTTTTAGTTTATATTTAAACTCTATTTCAAATTTTAAAAACTTCTAAAATAGGTTTCCTGTTTAAAATTGAAAACCTGAAAAAAAAAACAAAGTTACTCGAGCCACTTATAATATACTTCGAGTCAAAATCCCTCTGCTTCGAGTCATAACTCACTTTACCCGAGATCAACACGAGGACAAAAACCCTGCAACCCAAAAACAAGCACCACCATCATCACCAACATGCACGACTCCTCCCTGTGCACCCATTATTAACTCTGGCCATCACTAGCCACCATCAACGGCCATTTCCCACCAGCCAATAACCCCACTTCAACCTTCAAACCTCAAATCCCCAAACATTCAACTCGAATTTGAATTCAGGTTTAAAACAAAAACTTGGAAACAACATTTCCCTTATCAATCTCGACCTACTCTTCCACTATCACCCTCCATACTCCGGCGATGACTTCATCAATACATCATCTACCAACACGCCAATCATGGTTGAACTCGATCCATTGAGGAGACCACAGTCGAACAAAAACAGTGACCCAAATAAACTAGGGTTCACACTGAAAATCCCAAATTACAATCTAAAAATTTAATTTCAACTCAATCTAGACATTTTCCTGTAATCTTTTATAATTACACCATATTCAGAAGCAATTTCAACCATGTCAATTGCAAGCATCAACTGTGCTTATCAATTATGTATAACACAGTAAATTTGAAACTGTTCTATGTTTACAGCACTATAAATTGTAATTTTTGATTTAAAATTCATCCATTCACTTGATGTTTCTATTAATAAACCTGAAACATTAAATTATAATGTTTGAATTTCACTCTATGATAATTTTCTCTGTATAACTTGATTTTCCAGGTTACAAACAATTTAATTTAATTTATATCAAATTTATACTTACTCTATTCTAAACAAATAGGTTTTATTCAAAAGTCTAAGTCCTACAGCAAACAAGTCAGGGAAAGAATTCAGGGATCAAACATGAATTTGAAATTTTGAAGAACAAACATGCAACATTCATTATCATGTATACAGGCATATATTTACAGCAGTTTCATATAAATTCGTTTCTAATTTAAAAAGCATCTACAACTTTACCTATTAAATAAATTTATAAATGAATTACTCACCTTAATTATGCAGACAGAACTTTGATTTTGAACATGCAGAGCACATTTTGAAATCCCCTGTGCTACTTGCTTCAAATTTGATGCTTTTTAAACTTGTTTTCCTTATCTTTGAAAAATCCTTGCATGCAGTTTTTGTTTTGCATTTATTTCCAGATTGTTTTGAAAAAGATGCGGGCTATAGTTTGTTGCTTGTGCTTCCAGTAAAGAAGATGCAGGAAAATATTTGATGAACAGATTGCTATGCATTTGATTTTCCATTTTGAGGAGCTGCAGGCTTTGTTTGTAATGCAGGATTTAAAATTTGTTTGAAAATGAGTTTTGAGTTCAGAAAATGGTTACTAATTTAGATAGTTTGTTTACAAGATTTTTAGATTTTTTTATTTAGAATGAAAAATGAGAAAGAGGAAAAGAAATAAGTAAATGCAAGTTTATATAGCTTGTTTATGATTTATTTAAAATTAAACAATGACACATGGCTTGTATTGTTAACACTTGTAAATATTTTTATTTAAATACTCAAAACATGTTAGATTAGGCTTTAATAAACTTACACATGTATCTTTAAGTAATTTTTTATTTAAATTAAGTGTTAATAAATGTTTAAACTTAGTAAATTAGTTTTAATACTTAGTTATGGAGATAAATAATTTTTAAAGAATAAAACAAACTATTATTATAAATGAAAATAATATACAAATAAATCATTTATTAAAGATACCTTTAAATAATAAAAATAGATTTATAAAAGAGGTTACAACTTACATGAATACATGTTTTATATTTTAAATTGTATTTTAAATTTCATATTAAATTTACATATCACATTTTATAAATCAATATTTTAAAAAGAATAACACAACTTTTTTGTAACTTATTTTAAATATTCAAACTTAAGTTAAAATGAATTTTAAACCAATAAAACATTTATCTTATATATATTAAAATCATTTAGTTATTTTACTAAATATTTTTGAAAAGCTTAAATCAAAAATAAATCGCAATTCCCAATTTCAAAATATTAAAATTATGCTATACTAATTTAATTAAAAACAACTTGTCTATTTAAAATATATATAAATATACATACACATATTAAATAGAAAATAGATTTATTAGTTTATTAAAAATAAATTCACAAATTAAATATTTAAATAAAGAAAATTATAGAATCAATTCAAATTTATCAACAATAATTATCAATTCAATATAAATTTAAACACAGATTATTAAATTTATACTGTCCAAAATCCTGGGATATTACAGTTTCAACCACCAACAAACAAATCAATATAAAACAACATAACCTGCAATCATAACATATTACCATCATTTGAAGTCAAAAAAAATCAACCATCCATCCATATGAAACCAAATAAATAGTTGTTAGGGTTCAAAAACTTTAATTGCACAGAATGAAAAATAAACTACTAAGTATACCATCTACTCAACAGTCTTAGGTAAAACTCAGTAGATCATTCATACATTCTAAACAATTAGGGGTATCCTATCCCAAACAACCTATAAACCAAAACAACAATGATTTACAACGTACTTGAGTTATTCTTATTAAATTTTTTCGCAACATTTACAGTTTTTATTTTTTTTCTTTTTCATTCATACAAGGATTATTTCTTCAACTTACATTTACTTCTTACAAAAAAATTTCCCATTCATTCGTCCAGTGTTTATTCCATTTAATTTCATTTATTACTTACAAAAATTCTTTTTTTATTCATATCATGCCAATTTCTTTTTATTGCATTATATTCATTCACTCATTACTTAATTTCATTTATTTACATTCATTTATTTATAGTATCATGTTTAATTCAGTTACTTAGCATATCAATTCATTTACTTAAGTTTATAATCACTATTTGCAATACTCACTTTCTATCACATTTATTATAGTAACCTTTCAATTATGACTTAAGTTTATAACAACTATAACATCAATTCTTATTTATAAAAGAATTTAATTGAATACTTTCATTACTTTAAGTTTTACTTGTATAATATCCTATTACGTTTTCTTATTAAACATTACAACTTTTATTATTCAGTAAGTTATATATGTGCTCTTAAGAATGCAATTGAAAGTTACACAAACTTTTCTTATTTCTTTTAATTAATTTAATGTTCAATAGTCATATTCTTTATTTTATAGGTTACAAATTTCATCTTTCTTGTAATTTTAATTTATAACCTGGCATTTTAGTTTCTTATTTCATTTAGAGGTTCCAATTATTAATTAGTTACACTCCATGTCATTACAATAATTGAAACTATTTATTGATAGAAACTTAAGAACTAAATACCGCGTTCTATTTCAAATCATTTTAAAAATAATAGATAAATATATATACTTACAACTTATATATCCAATTATATTTAAAATAATTTAAAATTTATATTTGTTTATCAAAATAAATCTGCAGTAAAACTACTATAGCGGCCTTCCCACTTAGAAACACAAAAATGAATATCGACGATGCGTGCACTCATCACCGAAATTATTTTCCAACGACAGAGAGGGGAGTACAGAACTTATTTCTTTCCAAACTTCTTTAAAACAATTATTCAAATTATATTGAAATATTTACATCAGAAAATACTTCTAATAATATTATTATTATATTCCAAAATCATTCGAAAGTGATTTTCAAAAACTCTGGAACTTAAGTTCTAATATTTCCTACTTATTCACATTTTATCTGTAAATTTTTATTTTACAACCAATATTTATAAATTTTACTACCTAACAACCAAATATAGTACAAAATGACATAAATATAATAATCAAATAACAGTTCATGAAGCTGCTTACAAAACAAGCTGCTTATGAAACATTTGATTTTACTTAGACAAAAAAGTACCAGGGTTACACATATTAGAGATAAATAAATAATAATGTTGTGGAATAGTATAGTAAATAGTAGTGGTACACATCTTTGTCTTCGTCCTCCGGAATAAGTCTTCAAATCTTGAAATGCTCAGGCTGACCCGAGAGAATTGAAAGGACAAGACACTTGAGTCATAACTAAAAGATCTTATGCAAGTTAAATCAACGGTAAATAAATATGAGTGGAAAGGCGTCTGAGATGTTTACAAGGTTTGATATCTCCTATCTAGCATCTAACATGAGTGCAGTAAATTAAGAGATGTTCTTGATTCACATCTTCTAAGGATCCGTTAAACTATCTACTATGTAGTATAGTACGCTAATATGTCTACAGTAAACTACAAGTATTCAAAATAGCGTTAAGTGTAATAGCCCGCAAATCCGTACCCCTTGAGTCAACACTATTCTACAACAATCAACTCAAGTTGTATAGAAAAACGAACCATTTGGGTTAAAGAAGAAGAGTTAGAAGAAGAAAATAGAAAACATTAACAGAATCTAACCATCGCAGCGGAATAAAATATAATAGATAATAAATGATTTTTACTCTAAATCAAATATCTCTGTTTATATATTACATCATCAGAGTACAAAAATTACAGCTCAACATCAATATCATACAATGGATACACAACAACTCAAACAACGGAATATGTATATATAACAAGTACGGGAGATACGTATCGTCATCCAAGTCGTCTCCTGAGCTCCACAGCATCATATCCTGTATCCTATAATAGTCGGTCTGACCCGAGCATTATAGTTAAATAAAACCCGAGTCAGTCTGGAATACCAGCGTGAGAAAATCATACCCAATTGATTATTAAAGTTTCAAAAAACCTTTGAAAACAAAAGCATCTCGTCAGACCACGCCACAAATAAACATGTCGGGTTTTTACCTTACGATAGCTAAAACATTTTTATTAAAATCCTCTGATATTATAATAGTGTCTATAGAAAGTAAAATAGAATCTAGCTGAAATGCTTGCATCTCACGTTTCAGCAATAGTTGGGCACAATCAAAACCGTACGGGCGCGTAGGGAAAATGGATTCCAACTAATGGCTAGGCACTGGGGTACCACCTGTCACAATACCTGGTCTAGATCAGCGTACCGAGGAGCCACCCTATCTCCCCTGCAACACAAGACCGGAACCATCCCTTACTGGACAGTCCCGAGCAAGATCACCCCGCGGTTGGGATCAGTAACCGCCCACTAAGCCGAAATAAAAGGGACATCTAGACAGGGATGACCTCACCCTCCAGTGGGGGCTACCCACGAAGCCTTGCTGCATAACCCCTTATTTTCAGCCATTCCCATTTGATGAGGCTTGAGGCTAAGCATTAGCTTTTTAGAATATATCCCTTAGAATGCCCATCGTCCACCTGACGATGTTTCGCAAGCATTCATCCATACAAGTCCGTCCCGGGTTCGAACGGAACCGAAGGCACTACTCCTACTACATCCATTTTGGAAATATCATCAGGATTAGTAGCGACTAGCCCTTGCACTTCACTGCTCCATCTTCGAATCCAAAAATCGTTTTCACGAAACGTACAAACCGGATCGAAGTGGTTTTCGAGAAATAAATCTCGATCCCGGTCTCTTCGAAACGATCAACGCATTGTCCAATATTGATAGTCGGTTATTTAACTATCAATTTCTATTCACAAACATCCATCAAACAATAAATAATTTTCCAAATTATTTGTTAATCACAAAAATATCTTCACAAGATATATTTCTATTTTCAATCCTTTGAAAACAGTTTCAAAACCATCTTTCTTTTAAGAATAAACTTTCCCAAATATTTTCTATCTCCTCCGAAATCACCAAGCACAAACTAGATTTTTAAAATAATTTAAAGCACTTTACTTAGAAATATACTTTATAACATTTAAGTTAAAACTACTTCAATGATTTATTAAAAATACATACTATATGAATATTTGAAAATAATGTTACTAAATAAAATATAAAACTAGATTTCACTTTTAAAAATAAAATACTAAGTCACTCTTTAAATAATTATTGCTATAATAGATTAAAATGAAATACTTACTTTAGAATTTAAATATTTAGAAATAGTAAATTTTTCAAAACATACTTCTTAAAACAACTTTAAACTTTTAATTTATATTTAAAAATTTACTTTGAAAGTGTACTTGGTTATTCAGAGAGAAATTTCCAATCTCAATCACTTAAATCAATTTTCCAAATTGATTCCCAATTTACTCGATTTGAAATAAATTTCTTTAATTACTCAACTCATTTCAAAATTCATTAATTAGGGACTTAATTATTGGTTTAATTATTATTTTCATTTGATTTTAAACCCTTTAACTGAAATATACGAATTTCAGGTTACTCCCAATTTCTTCTATGTTCTTTTCAAAATTTAAAATAAATGTTTTGTTCTTTAAATAATAGCATTGGAGTTTAAAATTCATTAACTTCCCGTTTATTCAAAAAATTTCTTTCTATACTCAAGATTTATTTATTAGAATTCTTATGTCACTTTATTTCTTTTTTTTCCCTTCATTCATTTTTAAATTTATTCAAATTTCCATAATTATTTTACTTACAAATCCACTTCCTTTATTCTCTTTCCAAAATCCAATTTATATATATATTATTATTATTTTGAAATTCATTAAACCCAATTATATCCAATCAAACCATAACATTCAATATTTCAACATAATTCATCATAGAATATCAAATCATCATAGCCGGGGGATTCAAATAATTTAAATAAATGTTGAGGGATCCAATTGGATCCCTCCAACCTGTTTTTCCTGCATCCACAGACGTTAGCACAATATAATACACCAATTCTAAAATATTATACTACATCACATCAATCAATTGAACCATCCAAACAATTATCCAAATTTAATCATTTAAATTTAAATTTAAACTGAGTGAGATTAACTCACCTTTACTTTTATTTGCAACCCATCCAATATTGCCTTGGTTTCTCGATTTTTTATTGACCTTGAATAAACATATTAGGGCTTTATTAATATTTGGACTAATTGACCAATTAGTTTTCCGTTTTTTTTAAGAAATTTAATTCAAGCTAATAAATTTTATTTTCAACTAATAAATTTTATTTCAAACAAATAATTAAAAATTTAAACTAATTTCCTTTTTACAGATTATTCTAGCAACCTAACAAATATATATTTATTTCTCCACAATACACTACGACTCCTATATCTCTGCTTTGTTTAATTTATGACCTCAAAATAAATTAGGCAAAAGTTTATTAACTGTCTAATTTTTTTTAGGTTCTTAGTTAACTAACTAATTATATACCTAAATTAAATTACAGCTTTATACCTCCACGTCGATCGAAAGAGGAACTGACACCACCACGCTCGCCTCCTGTCCTTGCGTGCCTGCCCCACATTGGCACGCCTTTTCCTATTCCCCTTTGGTCGCGATGTCTACCTGCCACGAATGTCGCGGCTACACACCACCAACATCACCTACATCCTCGAAACTCGTACACGATTTGATCATCGAACCCTAGCTCGAACATCCTACTATCGACTTCCACCATCGAACCACCTAGCATCGCCGAACGCCCTCTAGCCTCCTTCCGCCAGCACAGCATATGAGTACGCGAGCCCCTCTTATTTCACGAAGAAATTCGATTTGGGAAAAAATGGCTTCGGCCTGTTATTTTTGTTTTTGTTTTTTTTTGTTTTTGTTTTAGAAGATCTCGGTTTCGGTTCTAAAGATAAGGCTTCGGCCAAATTTTATAAAAGTGAAAATGAAGCTTGCGTTAGAAACTAGGGGTGAGACTTCTATAAAAATATTTGACTAAGTAAATTAAATTTGATTAGCTTTCTTTATGCATTTACGGTTTGTATGATCAAACGGTAATTCCGAACCTTGCGAAAATTGAAATCCGACAATAATATAATATTACGGATCCAAAGGAACTGGTTTCGTCAAATTCCGAGACTGTGCCTCGAATGGCTATTTTTAAATACAATTTAAACGATATTAAATTTCAAAACTTAACAAACCATTCTTAAATTTGATTTCAACACTTCTATTCTCTTTAGTAATATCAATATAAATTTTATAAGCCTTAAAATTATTTTTAACCGGCTTAAAACTTCAGATTACATATTTTACCCAATTCCAAATTATTTAATTTAATAATTTAAATATCAAATAAACTGTGACATTTGAAATTCAAGTTAGAAATTACTCTATTGAATATTTAAAATTAATAAGATATTCCAGTTTTAAATGCTCGAAAATTCCGGGTCGTCGCATTCCTCCCCCCTTAAAAGAATTTCGTCCCTGAAATTACTAATTAGGAAGAATGGTCCAATACCCGTTTACTTTTTCCCCGAAACCAAACGGTTTCTGACAATTCGACATCTTACCAACTATCTTTTCATAAAAGACCCATTATTATTCTTATTAACTTCCCAAACTTTTCCAAAACCTTATATAGTTTTCAAATAACCTACTTGTTCAACTATTCAAATTATAGTTCAAAACCAAATTTTGAATTATCAAAATTTTCTCAAAACTTTTCTAACTCCCTAAATTTACGAAATTTTTTGCCAGCGTCTCCTTTGCACGGCTAGCTCGGTACAACTACAAAATGGCCCTACGGCCTCCCAAATCCAAAAAGAAAACGAAAAGCCAAGTGGCTCGATCAAAATCCCAATCAAATTTCATATAGAAATTTAAACACATACCTTTTTGTCGAGCATTTCAAATTTTTTATCATTTGAAATCAATCCAATTCTCTTTTCCCTTTAGATTACCTGCATATCCTGCTTAGCACTAATATCCAATTACAATATTCCCAAAACATTTTATCGACTTCCTCACATAATGTCAATATCTATTCATTCTAATATTATCTTAGAATATATTTGTAGTATCAATTTCCAATTAAGAATTGACCATTCCTTACTTAAGTTAACATAAGCATTTTATATGTTTCTTATATTTATTTTCACTTTACCACTTTAGATTGTATCCATTTCCATTCAAATCGATTCTTTCATTTCCATATGAATTCAATTTATCTTTAACTCGGAATATTTAAATTTTATTTGTCATTTATAAGTAATTATTTTAAATTGGTTTCATTTACTAACTTATTTTAGTTTCCAATTGAATTTGTTTGTCGTTAACAAAATTTTCCGAAATTTTCAAAAATTTTCTAACTCCCAAAATTTTTGAAATTTTTGGCAGAGTCACCTTTGTACGGAGGAGCTATTGCAATTTGACAAAAGAGATAAATATATATACATCGACCCACACGGTCGAAAAAACCAAAAACAGTTCATATTTCCTATTTTTATTGTGTAAGCTTAGCTTATTTAGCATTTTTAAGCATGCGGCTTATTATTTTTAGTAAATAGCACAACCAAATCCAGCCGCACGGCTCCCAGGTACCTGTACTTACTCAATTTAAACTTGTAAGTGCCAAATATATGCAGTTTAACTATATTTCACTTAGTTGCAATGGTTAAAACATATGAATTCTAAAGAAATGCACATCAAACATTTCCGTAAGCAATTTATATAATTTTCATACTAATTCAACTGTTTCAATTAATTTACAAACCATTTTCATTCAATTTGAATGGTTTAAAACTCAATCGCTTACATTTAATTTATTTTTAAGCAAACCAAACTCATATTTAATCCAATTATTCTCAAAATCAATTTATTTTACTCCTATCCATCCAAGGCATTTTAATAACTTCCATTTACATTCAATAACAATTTATTCTTTGCAATTTGACGAGATCTATGTGAATAAATAAGCACTTGAGTTTTATAATCAATTTAAATTGACTCCGACTCAACTTACACTTAATTCTATTCCATTTCGGATTTATTCACAATCCGTATATTCTCGTTTTCATTGCATTTAAAGTTGAATCCATTCACTTACATTTTATTTTATTAACCAAACTAGTTCATTCAAAACCATTAATAAGGGTGGTTCATCTTCATTACCAATTAAATTTCCTTTTTATTTTAATTCATTCACGACCATTTATTTAGCTCAACCCATTCCAAGCTTGCTCATTTCTAACCATTCCCGAATTAATTCAAACTAAGCTTAAATTTAATGATCTTCCAGTTTTACTCATAGTCGAGCTCCTAATTATTCTCATTTTAAGTTAATTTACTCAATTTATTTCACTTCAAACTTAAGTTCACTTCCATTTGATTCTTATTTATTCCATCCATTTATTTATTCAATATAATTAGTTTATCAACTCAATCCATTTTGAATTTACATTTCCTTAAATATTATTTATAACCCACCAAATTCTATTTCGATTCACATTTATTTTCGCTTGTTTGGATTTTATTTGCAATTCAAACTATTACTATTTCAATCCAATTTCATTTTTATTCGATACATTTCAATTATATTTAATTTGTTAACACTTCACGTTAAATTTTAATTTATAACTCAAGTTCTGAATCCCCTATCCATTTTCTATTTATCACCCAATTTTATGAACTCACAATTCAACTTCATTCTCAATTACTTTTACTTTATCAACAATTTAAGTCGAATTTAATTCATAACTTGAGTTTATTTCCAAACTTCATCATAAACTCACAATTCAACTTCATTAACTAATTTATTATCTAATTAGTTCTTCCCCTGGTTAAAATTCTACATTTGATTTATAATTCCAAATATCACTTCATTTAATTTTCTTGGTTCAATTTATTTAATAATTCAAGTTTGGATTTTCTTTTCATTATCCAAAACATCAAACAATATTTATTTTGGATTTTCTATTCCACTTTCAAAATTTATAAGTCACAACTTATTATTTACACAATTCCATCCATTATAGGCTTGAATATATTATTCTTTTATTTTAACTCGAGCCTTATGCTTATTTATATCCCAAGCATATTTTTATTCCATGCAATTTAATTCTGATTCTTTTATGAGTTATTCTAATTTATTTACTTCAATTCCAATCCTTATTCAATTTATTTCCCATTCGTTCAGGTAAGAATTTAATTCCATTCATTAGTTTAATTGAATTCTCATCCCAATTCAATTTTACTTTAAAATTAGATTTATTTAACACAATTCGGTTTCAACTAAATTCAAATACAACTGGATATTATTTCTAGCCTATTCAATTTATTCCACTCCAGTTAAATTTTTATTTCCCAATTCAAGTTAATTTCATTTTTTAACCTTTCTCTTTAAATTTAAATTCCAACTTGCAAAGCTTATATTCCCTTCCCGATTTAAAAAAAATCATCTCAATTTATAAGCTTACAACTATCTCATCAGGATTTTTAAACTCCCGACCTTTGGTTTCAAATCATTTTGAAATCTCCAACATCTCAAATCATACTTCTCCAAAATTTTAAACCAATCCCGGTTTTTATTCCCAACAAATTTCTCTTGAGATGTTCAAAAACAACCAGCTTTTCTGAACAAATCAATTTTTGGCAGCAATACGTCACTTAGAAATTCGAAAATGAATACTGATGATGCGGCCGTCATCCTCAGAATTATTTTCCAATAAACCAAGTGATTACAATGCTATTTCACTTTCAAAATCCATTTAAAACAACTTTCCTTTCATAAATACCCCCAAACAATAATGCTATCTTTTATCTTCAAAACACTTCCAAATTTCCGAGATTTTAAATTTCCAAATCCTGCTTAAATCAATTTTAACAATAATTCATTTGTATATGCCCATACAAATTATCATTTGATTATATTTCAATTTTATAATTTACATTTATATTTCATATTTATAAATTTCATTTCATAATTGAATTTATCTCCTAAATTTTGGTTATATTTTCAATTTCTAGTTAAATTTTTACACAACGATGATAATAATTTAATATTATCATTTCTAACATCCAGGTAATCGTATATTAGCTAAATAGTTTTCAAAAACTATTCTTTATATTAAAGTACGCTTTTGGGTAAAATTATTTCATTCACCCACATTAAAACAATACCGTGTCAATTGTTCTTTTCAAGTGTTTAGAAACCCCTTCGATACAGTTGTCCAGACTGTGCCGACGAAGGCTCATATGCCACTCAATAAACCAATCAACACAATATTAAAACAATTTGTATTCACTAACAAATACACGCTCATATTTATTAATACGCTCAAACTCATTATAAGTACTACGGACTCTATTTTAAATGAGTAATTCCCACCAGAGCCAAGGTTATCACCAACCTAAGCTCTAATACCAAGTGTAATAGCCCGCAAATCCATATCCCTTGAGTCAACACTATTCTACAACAATCAACTCAAGTTCTACCGAAAAACAAACCACTTGGGTTAAAGAAGAAGAGGTAGAAGAAGAAAATAGAAAACATTAACAGAATCTAACCATCGCAGTGGAATAAAATATAATAGATAATAAATGATTTTTACTCTAAATCAAATATCTCTGTTTATATATTACATCATCAGAGTACAACAATTACAGCTCAACATCAATATCATACAATGGCTACACAACAACTCAAACAGCGGAATATATATATATATATATATATATATATATATATATATATATATATATAACAAGTACGGGAGATACGTATCGTCATCCAAGTCGTCTCCTGAGCTCCACAGCATCATATCCTGTATCCCATAATACTCGGTCTGACCCGAGCATTGTAGTTAAATAACACCTGAGTCAGTCTTGAATACCAGCGTGAGAAAATCACACCCAATTGATTATTAAAGTTTCAAAAATCCTTTGAAAACAAAAGCATCTCGTAAGACCACGCCACAAATAAACATGTCGGGTTTTTACCTTACGATAGCTAAAACATTTTTATTAAAATCCTCTGATATTATAATAGTGTCTATAGAAAGTAAAATAGAATCTAGCTGAAATGCTTGCATCTCACGTTTCAGTAATAGTTGGGCACAATCAAAACCGTACAGGCGCGTAGGGAAATTGGATTCCAACTAATGGCTAGGCACTAGGGTACCACCTGTCACAGTACTTGGTCTAGATCAGCGTACCGAGGAGCCACCCTAACTCTCTTGCAACACAAGACCGGAACCATCCCTTACTGGACAGTCCCGAGCAAGATCACCCCGCGGTATGGATCGGCAACCGCCCACTAAGCCGAAATAAAAGGGACATCTAGACAGGGATGACCCCACCCTCCAGTTGGGGCTACCCACGAAGCCTAGCTGCATAACCCCTTATTTTCATCCATTCCCATTTGATGAGGCTTGAGGCTAAGCGTTACCTTTTTAGAATATATCCCTTAGAATGCCCATCCTCCACCTGACGATGTTTCGCAAACATTCATCCATACAAGTCCGTCCCGGGTTCGAACGAAACCGAAGGCACTACTCCTACTACATCCATTTGGGAAATATCCTCACGATTAGTAGCGACTAGCCCTTTCACTTCACTGCTCCATCTTCGAATCCAAAAATCGTTTTCACGAAACGTACAAACCGGATCGAAGTGGTTTTTGAGAAATAAATCTCGATCCCGGTCTCTTCGAAGCGATCAACGCATTGTCCAATATTGATAGTCGGTTATTTAACTATCAATTTCTATCCACAAACATCCATCAAACAATAAATAATTTTCCAAATTATTTATTAATCACAAAAATATCTTCACAAGATATATTTCTATTTTCAATCCTTTGAAAACAGTTTCAAAACCATCTTTCTTTTAAGAATAAACTTTCCCAAATATTTTCTATCTCCTCTGATATCACCAAGCACAAACTAGATTTTTAAAATAATTTAAAACACTTTACTTAGAAATATACTTTATAACATTTAAGTTAAAACTACTTCAATGATTTGTTAAAAATACTCCATTTGAAATAAATTTCTTTAATCACTCAACTCATTTCAAAATTCATTAATTAGGGACTTAATTATTGTTGTAATTATTATTTTCATTTGATTTTAAACCCTTTAACTGAAATATATGAATTTCAAGTTACTCCCAATTTCTTCTATGTTCTTTTCAAAATTTAAAATAAATGTTTTGTTCTTTAAATAATAGCATTGGAGTTTAAAATTCATTAACTTCCCATTTATTCAAAAATTTCCTTTCTATACTCAAGATTTATTTATTAGAATTCTTATGTCACTTTATTTCTTTTTTTTCTTCATTCATTTTTAAATTTATTCAAATTTCCATAATTATTTTACTTACAAATCGACTTCCTTTATTCTCTTTCCAAAATCCAATTTATATATATATATATATATATATATATATTTTAAAATAAACCCAATTATATCCAATCAAACCATAACATTCAATATTTCAACATAATTCATCATAGAATATCAAATCATCATAGCCGGGGGATTCAAATAATTTAAATAAATGTTGAGGGATCCAGTTGGATCCCTCCAACCTGTTTTTCCTGCATCCACAGACGTTGGCACAATATAATACACCAATTCTAAAATGTCATACTATATCACATCAATCAATTGAACCATCCAAACAATTATCCAAATTTAATCATTTAAATTTAAATTTAAACTGAGTGAGATTAACTCACCTTTGCTTTTATTTGCAACCCATCCAATATTGCCTTGGTTTCTCGATTTACTTTTTTACCTTGAATAAACATATTAGGGCTTTATTAATATTTGGACTAATCGATCAATTAGTTTTCCGTTTTTTTTAAGAAATTTAATTCAAACTAATAAATTTTATTTTCAACTAATAAATTTTATTTTAAACAAATAATTAAAAATTTAAACTAGTTTCCTTTTTACAGATTATTCTAGCAACCTAACAAATATATATTTATTTCTCCACAATACACTACAACTCCTATATCTCTGCTTTGTTCAATTTATGACCTTAAAATAAATTAGGCAAAAGTTTATTAACTGTCTAATTTTTTGTAGGTTCTTAGTTAACTAACTAATTATATACCTAAATTAAATTACAGCTTTATACCTCCACGTCGATCGAAAGAGGAATTGACACCACCACGCTCGCCTCCTGCCCTCGTGTTCCTGCCCCACATTAGCACGCCTTTTCCTATTCCCCTTTTGTTGCGATGTCTACCTGCCACGAATGTCGCGGCCATACACCACCAATATCACCTCCATCCTCGAAACTCGTACACGATTTGATCGTCGAACCCTAGCTCGAACATCCTACTATCGACTTCCACCATCGAACCACCTAGCATCGCCAAACGCCCTCTAGCCTCCTTCCGCCAGCACAGCATATGAGTACGCGAACCCCACTTATTTCACAAAGAAATTCGATTTGGGAAAAAGTGGCTTCGGCCTGATATTTTTTTTTTTTTTTTTGTTTTTGTTTTAGAAGATCTCAGTTTTGATTCTGAAGATAAGGCTTCGGCCAAATTTTATAAAAGTGAAAATGAAGCTTACGTTAGAAGCAAGGGGGTGAGACTTCTATAAAAAGATTTGACTAAGTAAATTAAATTTAATTGGCATTCTTTATGCATTTACGGTTTGTATGATCAAACGGTAATTCTGAACCTTGCGAAAATTGAAATCCGACAATAATATAATATTACGGATCCAATGGAACTGGTTTCGTCAAATTCCGAGACTGTGCCTCGAAAGGCTATTTTTAAATTCAATTTAAACGATATTAAATTTCAAAACTTAACAAGCCATTCTTAAATTTGATTTTAACACTTTTATTCTCTTCAGTAATATCAATATAAATTTTATAAGCCTTCAAATTATTTTTAACCGGCTTAAAACTTCAGATTACATATTTTACCAAATTCCAACTTATTTAATTTAATAATTTAAATATCAAATAAACTATGACATTTGAAATTCAAGTTAGAAATTACTCTATTGAATATTTAAAATTAATAAAATATTCCAATTTTAAATGCTCGAAAATTCCGAGTCGTCGCATTAAGGCTTTACATTTTCCACCTTAACACATTTTATATATTCCCATAGTCTATGCAGTATCATAAACCCGCCCGTACTGGACGTCGTCAGAAGGCACTCCATAGGTATGGAACAAAACAAACTCATAGAAGGCGCTAGGGTAGGTAGGTGACACGGTACAACTGGGCAATGCTAGGGTAGATATAACAATTACGCATCCAGACTGTTGGTAACGCGTAGTCGCAACTACAACCCAACTCGAAACACACTTTCAAGTAAAAACCGAAGGGTGGCTGTTAATTCCTTTGTTACGCGACTTAGCGACTCAACAACCGGAGCGACCTAAAGAGGATAACAAGATGAAACGACCTAGCGACTTACATAAGCACGGCGATCTAAAATGTGAAGCGAGTTAGCGACCTAACAGGCAGCGACTTACCGACCTAAGAGATGGGACGACTTAACTGCTTAAGGGAGTAGGTGACCTAACGACTTAGAGAAGTGGACGACCTAACGACTCAAGAGGTGGACAACCTAACTGCTTACAGGAAGTCACGACTCAGCGACCTAAAAGACCTGGCGGTTTAGCGACCTAAAGTAAGAAGCAACTTAGCGACCTAACAGGCAGTGACCTACCGACCTAAGAGGACCGCGACCTAACGACCTAAAATCACAAGCGACCTAATGACCTAATGGACTATGCGACATAGTGGGTTAACGAGTTAGCTTAGGTCGCTAAATCGGATATCTTAGCGTTATAAGGTTGCCAACCATTCCCCTAAGTCGCCCACAACCTAGTACTTCATCCAAAAGAGACCAGTATTGCCAGGAAAGGCCGAAGCTTCCCTCTGCTAGGTCGCTCACATGTGGTCTACGACCTACCTTAAGTCGTAATCTTCGACCTGCGACCTACTTTAGGTCGCAACCTTCGACCCACGACTTACTTTAAGTCGCAGCTTCCGACCTATGACTTATAACCGAAAAACTCCTATAAATACAGCGTGAGCTCCAACGTTTGGGGGATCTTTTTGGCTCATTCTCGAAGTGCCGATACTCTACCATTTTCTCAACTCGAACAGCATTTCAAGCACTCCAAACACCAAGGACACTACGATAAACTTCAAGAGAAAATCTACATCATTCAACATGGATTCGAAAGATTATTCTCCATCAAAGTTAGGGACTATTAGTCTAAAGTGTGTTGTAACTGAAGAAAGTTGTATAAGTTGTACTTGAATCAGCAATAAAGAGATATAAAGTGGACGTAGGCTTGACTATAAGCCGAACCACGATAAAAACTGTGCCTTTTATTGTCTTTCTGAGATTTTCCTGCTTATCTTCTGATTCCCGTGCCAACGGGTGGTGCTTTCACGTTTACTCTACATACACCGGGGTGCTAGCGTCTGATTTTTACGTTAACATTTTTGTTGCTTTCTCTAAGAAACCAACTCAGGATACTGTCATCACAGCTTTGCAGAAATTTGTGGAAAGGATCTCTCTAAAAACCAGAAGTTTGTCAGAAATAATGGCTCCTAGAAGAAAGCGCAAGTCTATCAGATCTGACAATGTTTGCGAGACTACTGCCACTTCTCCTCCTTTAAGTCAAACAACTCCAACTGTTGGAGTAACGCGAGCATAATTGGATGCTGCGGTTTCTGGGCTATATCAGCAGATGGAAGCCCCAAAACAATCTGATGTTGGAAAGGTTGAACACTTTGCTTGGGGCTAACCGTCAACCGATGAATAACGAACCAAACTTTGCTGATAATTTTCATGATGTGGAAGAAAGAGATGTTCCTCAAAGGGAAGCTGGCCCGGTTAAAGACACACCTCCCCAAGTTGGAGGATCGGGACAACAGCCAACTATCTGTGAACGCCTGTCAAGGCAAACTTCTGAAAAGATGGCCGATGCCTGTCCTACTGAGCCCCTTAATGATGAGGAATATTTCTCAGGGATGGTCCGACAAATCATGAAGGAAAGTATGCAAAGGAAGGAAGACGAAAAAGAATGCGGGTTCGCTCCGAGCAAGACTCCATTCACTGAAAGGATTTTGAAAGCAGAATTTCCTAGGAAGTTTGTTCCTCCTACCATACCGGCTTATAAGGGGACAAGCGACCCTAATGAATTTCTGTACAAGTATGATTGGCACATGACTGGTGCCAGAGCTTCAGATGAAATCAAATGCCGGTTTTTTCCGGTATATCTGGAGGGAGTTGCTTTACTCTGGTTCACAAAACTGCCGGTCCGGTCAATAGACTAATTTTCTGATTTGACTCGAAAGTTTAAGGAACAGTTTAGACTGTACGCTTCGAAGGCGAAAGATATAATGTCATTATCCGGCTTGAAGGAGAATCCGGGAGAATCCATTAGAGCTTTCTTGAATCGCTTCAGTACAGCTCTGGCTGAAGTAGACAACGCAGAGCTAAGAATGATTTTGACGTACTTGATGAAGGATATTGATAAGGCAAGTGAGTTCGGGAGGTGGTTGAAAATGAAAGAACCGAATTCACTTGACAAGTTTTATAAGAAAGCCGATGAATTCATGCGCCTAGAAAGCCTCCAAGCACCCGCTAAGGTGGTATCGATAGGGGCTGGAAATAGTAATGCTGTCCCGAATAGGAAGGAATCTGGCAATCACAAGAGGGGGAATGATGGTCAGAGGAAGCAAGGAGATGCAAAGAAAAGTCGTCCTTTCAACTTCACCCCTCTGACAGATACCCTGGAAAACATCTACATTGCAAACAAAGACACAGTCGAGTTCCCCGCACTAACTAAGCAAAGGGTTAATAAGAAAGCCGAGAAGAATGGAAAGTTTTGCCGGTTCCGTAACCAACCCAGGCATGATACCAATGAGTGCCGTCACTTAAAGGAATTGATTGAGGAACTACTGAAAGAAAATAAGCTCCAGCAATATGTAAGGAGGAACAAGAATGGCCCAACTTCGCCAACTCAAGCACAACAGGCTCCTGTTCATCGTCCTAGCTCAAGTGAAATGCAGCGGATCATGAATCTGGGAGGCCCGTCATTAATGTGATTACAGGAGGACCTCACCCAACTGGCAGAAGCTGGGGTGAGATGGAACGGTACGCTCGTGCATTGAAATATACCCCAACAGAGGAGAATGTTTTTGTGTTGGAAGATGCTGCACCTCTGAAACAGCAGAAAACTTTTAATGATGACATCATCTTCAGAGTCAGGGATTCTATGGGTGTTGAAGCCCCCACCATAGATCCCTTGGTTATTTCCGCTGGCATTGGGCCAGCTATTATAAGAAGAGTACTTGTTGATTGTGGTGCTTCTTGCAATATTCTTTTCAAGAAGACTTTTGATCAGATGAAGATCCCAATGACTGATGTTCAAGCTTCATCGCAAAAGATCGTTGGGTTTACTAGGGAACCCAGGCAGCCGGTTTGGACTATTGACCTATTCGTGGAACTTGGCGAGGGGCAGAAGAAGGTCGTTCGAAGGCAGAATTTTGTAATTGTTGATGAATTTTCTGCTTACAACGCCTTCCTAGGTCGTCCAACTCTTGCAGCCTTTAAAGCGATCCTCGCCCCGTGGTGCCTTGCCATTAAATTCCCCGCAGATAATGGAGTTGGTGTTATAAAAAGGAATCAGAATGCGGGGCGGGAATGTTATCTGATAGAACTACGTGAAGCAAGAAAGAGAGAGATGGGAAAGGATGCAGTAGCCCCAGTCCGCATCAAAGAATCAACCTTGTAGCAATTACAGGGCGGACCCTGTACTGGCGAATGTAGCAAAGCACGAAGAATGATGGATCCCAAAAAAGTCAGTGCAGGGGAGAATCGAGTGGTGCCAGTTGAAGTAACAGTGCCAGTACCTGTTGACCCAAAAGACCCGAACAAAGTGCTGAATGTGGGTTCAAAGCTTAATGCAACGGTTCAAAATGTTTTGATATCATTCCTGAAAGCAAATCTAGATGTATTTGCTTGGAACCATGTTGATATGTGTGGAATATCACCTGAAGTTGCAGTACATACCTTAAATATTGATCCAAAGTTTACATCGGTAAAGCAAAAAAGAAGAACTCAAGGTCCTGAAAGGTCAGCAGCATAGAAAGAAGAGGTTAATCGGCTCATGGAGAATGGTTTTATCGGGGAATCTACTTATCCGAATTGGGTTTCAAATCTGGTACTGGTTAAGAAAGCTAACGGAAAGTGGAGGGTATGCATCGACTTTTCAGATTTAAACAAAGCCTGCCCCAAAGACTGTTTTCCGCTACCTCGGATTGACCAGTTGGTTGACGGAACAGCGGGACATGAATTGTTATCTTTTATGGATGCTTACTCCGGATATAACCAGATCATGATGCATGAGCCATATCAAGAAAAGACGAGCTTTATTACCGATGTCGGTCTCTACTGCTACAGAGTCATGCCCTTCGGACTGAAGAATGCAGTGGCAACTTACCAAAGGCTTGTTAATGTGATGTTCAAGCCACAGATTGCAAAGACCATGGAAGTTTATGTTGACGATATGTTGGTTAAATCAAAGAAAGCAGTAGACCATATGGACCACTTAGCGGAAATGTTCGCCGTCCTACGAAAATATGGAATGAAGCTTAATCCTTTGAAGTGTTCATTTGGGGTGGAGTCCGGAAAGTTCTTGGGTTTCATTGCGAGCGCTAGGGGCATTGAGGCTAATCCTGCTCAGATCACTGCCTTAAGAGAAGTCAAAGCTCCTAGAACAAAGAAGGAACTGCAAAGTCTCAATGAAAAAGTCGCTGCCTTAAGTCGATTCATTTCTAAAGCTACTGATAAATGCATTCCATTCTTTGATGCTCTGAAGAAAGGAAGGAAAAACTTTGACTGGACTCCAGAATGCCAGAAAGCTTTCGATGAGTTAATTCGTCATATGGAAACGCCTTCGATACTTTCTAAACCTGGCGATGGTGAAGATCTCTTTGTATACTTGGCGATCTCAGCTCATTCTCTTAGTGCGGCACTGGTGCGAGAAGACGCCAAAATTCAGCGCCCGGTCTGCTATATCAGCAAGAGATTCGCTGGGGAAGAATTGAACTATTCAAAGTTGGAAAAGCTTGCCTATTGTCTACTGATTGCATCAAGAAAATTGACGCCATATTTTCAAGCTCATCCAATCAAAGTCCTCACTGATCATCCTCTGAAGCAAGTCCTCTTTTGCCCCGAGACTTCGGGTCGCCTTCTGTAGTGGAATATTGAACTCAGTCAATATGACATCACTTATTATCCCAGAAGAGCAATCAATGGACAAGCTTTGGCAGATTTTATCGAGAATGTACAGACAAAGGTGATAGTGAGGAAATAGTAACTGGTAATTCCCCAATTCGATGGAAATTGTATGTTGATGGCGCAAGAAACGATTACTGTTCCAAGGCTGGGGTTGTGCTTGAAACCCCTTAAGGACGGTCTCTGTGTTGTGCATTGAGATTAGAATTTCCTTCGACTAATAATGAGACAGAATATGAAGCTCTCATTGCGGGTTTGAGAATTGCTAAAGAATTGAATGTCAAAATGTTGCAGATCTTCAGTGATTCACAACTTATTGTATGTCAAGTCAAGAAAGAGTTTCAGACTAAAGGGGGAAATCTGCCTGCTTATTTGTCAAGAGCCTGGGAGCTTCTCGAAGACCTTGACCATTATACGATAAATCATATACCCCGGGAAGAGAACATGAAGGCAAATTCTCTCGCAAAGTATGCAAGCACTAGTGAAGCTTAATTACTGGGATTAGTTCCTGTGGAAGTCCTTTCAACTCCAAGCATTGATGAGATGGAGATTGACTGGATCATGACTGTATCACAAGAGGAAGAATCATAGATGACTCCGATATTTGAATATCTGTGCGACGGTTCTCTACCAGAAAACTCAAAAGAACGGCGGAAGTTGTTAAGAAAAGCATCTAGGTACATAATTCAAGATGGCTGATTGTATAGGAGGGGATTCTCAATGCCATTACTCCGATGTGTGACCAAGGAAGAAGCTGGGACAATTCTAACCGAGGTACACGGAGGAGAGTGTGGAGATCATTCAGGTGGTCAAACTTTAGGAAAATTCTCCGTTATGGGTATTTTTGGCCAGATATTAATCATGATGCCGCAAGTTACGCCCAAAAATGTGACCGATGCCAGAGATTTGCAAAAATCCCAAGAGCACCTTCCGCTGAGATAACACAGATGGTCAGTCCGTGGCCATTTGCTATTTGGGGAATAGATCTCATCAGGCCTGTGCCGACTGCAAAATCCGGAATCAGATATGCTATTGCTGCTGTTGATTATTTTACTAAATGGGCTGAATCTGAACCCTTAGCTACTATTACATCTAATAAAATGATACTTGTAATTAAGAATATCATTTGCAGGTATGGTGTGCCTCAAAAGATAATCACAGACAATGGAACCCAATTCAAAAGTGAAGAGTTCCAAGATTTTTGCAAGAAATTCAAGATCTAGAAATGTTTCTCAGCAGTGGCTCATCCGCAGGCAAACGGGCAAGTGGAAGCAGTAAACAAAATTATCAAATCGACTATCAAAAAGCAGTTGGAAAAAGAGAAAGCTGGTTGGGTCGATAAGCTTCCACTAGCACTGTGGGCATATAGAACTACACATAAAACTGCAATGGGGCATACTCCATTTTCATTGGCATATGGATCAGAGGCAATGATTCCGGTAGAAATAGAGATCCCTTCACATAGAAGGATCCATTTCAATCAAGCCGAAAATGAAAAGCTGCAACTTGAAGCCCTTTACTTCCTTGATGAAAAAAGAGAAGAAGCTGAGCTCATAATTGCGGCTCATCAGCAAAGAATAGCTAGGAACTTCAATTCCAAAGTTCGCCAATGCAGCTTTGAAGTTGGGGATCTAATCTTAAAAAGAATTACGACACCTACAGGCGTGTTTGGACCAAACTGGGAAGGGCCATAAGTTATAGGCCAAAAACTTCTTGATGGCACATTCAAACTCGTAACTGTCGAAGGAGACCCAATTCCAAGAGCTTGGAACAGCAATCATTTGCTCCCATATTTTACTTAAAGGCTTAAATGAAATATTGTAAAAGAATGATGAATGTATATTCTTGTATTGAAAGCCGTTGTAAAGCCAGTGCAAGTGAATAATAAGAACTATAAAGTGGATGTAGGCCCAGTTCTTGGTCGAACCACTATAAATCTTATGTTCTTTACTATTATAAACTTCTTTGTTTTATTTCGACATATAAAATACGTCAATTGTGTCACTAAAATGTCGATTTAATAATGCAGGACATAAAAACAAACCTTACCCATCGCAAGACCAAGCAATCCCCGACATCACCCAACAAGCAAACGCTAAGCCGTTCAAAATTTCTATACTCAAACCCTACGAAAGAAGTGCTTCAAGAAGAAAGTTAGTGATTTTGCTGGAAGTGGGCCCTTGCTAACCAACTGTGGATGTTTGTACAAACGAGCATCTAGTTAAATAGCCTGTGTCTGCCACCACCAACTCGCTTAACTATGAAGTATATTTCTTCGGATAAAGGAAATTGTTGGCAACTAAAAGGGAAGTGTATTTGGAAAAGATAACGGGGATCGCCGATATGAACAGATGGCAAAGAGACATGGACGAGCAAGCATCAGACAGCAAAAGACATCTTCGGAGGCACAAGCCCTCTTCGGAGGCACAATCCCTCTTCGGAGGCACAACTCTTCGGAGGATAAAGACCTCAAACGGGGCATGCCAGAAGACTTTCTCAACAAAAAAGATTGGTATGGAATGACTGGGAGCACCTTCCCGACTGGAAGGCAAGGCGCTTGTTCACTAGCTGAGACGGTTTGCGCAGACAAGCATCCAAGTAACTTGCGTCCGCCCCGTGAATCCATACGATGATCAGAGGCACCTTCCCAAGTGGAAGGTAAGGCGCTTGTTCACTAGTTGAGACAATCTGTGCAAATAAGCGTCCAAGTAACTTTCGTCCGCCCCATGAAACCAGCCAACCATGAGGAAGAAACTTCCAGGCATACTTGGAGGCACGCATTCCACCGAGATTTGAAACAAAACTTCACAAGTGTTGGAATGTGAAAATCCCTCTTCGGAGGCCCATTTCACCATAGTTGAAGTGCTAAAAGACCTCGAGCGGGCCTCGCCAGAAAAAGAGAGTTCTTTCTCGATAGAAAGTTGCGGACTGATCGGTGGCATAGAACACTCTGTCCGCCCCGTGAATCCATCCAACTAAGAGAAAGAAACTCCAAACTTCCAGGCAAAAGCCCTACTCAGAGGTACACATTTTACCGTGATCTGAAATAAAACTTCACACGAGTCGAAATGTGAAAAGCCCTCTTCGGAGGCCCGCTTCCCAGCGAACAAGGAAAAGATAAAAGCCTCTCCCAAGAGGCAGAAACAAAAAGACCTCTTCCCAGAGGCACAATCAAACAAAAAGACCTCTTCCCAGAGGCGCAACCAAACAAAAAGACCTCTTCCCAGAGGCACAATCAAACAAAAAACTCTCTTCGGAGGCTCAAGCAGGTTGAAGCCCTTTTTCGGAAGGCCCACTGTACTATAAAGTAAAATTCACTTGCCAAAGCAAAAGTGACTTTTTTCAAAAAGTGAAATGTAAAACTTCGCAACAAAAAAAAACTCCTCCAATGTGAAGTGCATTCTGCTAAATTAGAAAAATATTTCCTTAGAACGGAAATATTATCCTATAAAGTACAAATACAAACTTCCTTCAAATGGAAGAGTTGTTCTCTAAAGAAAGAGCACAAGTCTTCTTGAAACAGAAGAGTTGTCCTCCGAAACTTTGCCAATGTGAAAGAGATTGTAATAAACCATGGTATGGGGGCAATACAATATAATCATCATTAAAATGAAAACAATGCTCAAGAAACATACCATAGGTTGACATAAAGAGGATAGAGAAACTTGCATGAAAACAGAAAATAAAAGTGTTCTCAAATACAGACAGAAATTTGTAAAAGTAAAAGAACCATTTTATTCCATACTATGAGAATTTTATACATATGCAGGTTTCAAAGTAAAAGAAAGCGGGGACTGGTACCCGCTCAATCTCCGGTCAACACAAGCTTATATATGAGCAAAAAAAAAGCAAAGAGCGAGATAAAAAGCACATGGCCAAAGCCATCATTTCTTCTTCCCTCCACCTTTTGAGCCTGCACCTGGCCGGATGACCAACTTCCTACGCCGGCTTGAAAGTGTAGGGGAAGAAGGAGAAAGGGGAACAATCGGACTTGTCTCTGCTTTTTCCTCGCCAGCTGAAGCTTCTTTCTTCTTTGAGACTCCACATTTTCCCCTTTTCTTAGGAGAAGACCCGCTTCCTGGAGTAAAAAGTGTGGCTAACGGAGTATCGTCAGAACCAGTTAGTTCCGGAGTCTTTTTGCCCTCTTCAGTCTCTTCTCCCCTATGTTCTTGTGAAGCAATGGCATCGTCCAAGTCTTGGAGAGCTTCTATTTGCTCCTCTTGTGATCCCGGTTGAGAGGCAGAAGGAGGAGTGACTTGCAGAGACGGGGGAGGAATAACTGGAGGAGGGGAAGTCTGAACAATGCTCGGTACTTTCTCTATAGAAGAAAAGAATTTAAAATCAGTAAAGAGAGGAGCTAAAGGCTCGTTGAGATTCAGGAAATAATCAAGAAGCTCATCAAACTCATGTGAAGCAAATGAGCAGTCTACTTGAGCAAGATCAGCATTAAAGTTACCTGGAGAAGTCGGCTTTCTAACGTCAATTTCATAAGCTTGTGCTTCAGTGCTTTCTTCGCCTTCGTCTCCGCCCTGTGCGCTTATAATCTTAGTTACGACTATAGCCGTGGGCAGAGAATGGGAACCGGAGCCCATGATATCAATGTCGGCCGAAGTCGAAGGAGGGACAGGGGCAGTTAAAGGTGCTTCTTTCTCTGGATGCTCCCATCCCATCGTTTCGGCTCGTACTTTAGCAAGCTTCTCCTTTCCTCTGGCAAGAGCAGCACGAGCTTCGTCAACAAAGTAATGCGCCTCAAGTTCATCTTCGGAATAACCGGCACCTCTTAGCATATCCAGTACAGCCTCCCATACTTCAGCCAAAGTGATTTCATACTTAGGCCCCAAAAATGCAAGGCTGCCACGCCCCAAGACGCTTTGGACGTAAAAAACAAACAGAGTAGAGCTGATGTTGGCTTTTGTCTCTTCATGAGAATGTTCAGCAGCTTTCTTTCCAGCCATGGCCTCATCACGTTCTTTCTCAGTCTTTAATAATTGAGCTTTCAGCCTCATGATTTCTAAGTCCTGGGAGTTAGCTTTCTCCCGTAACTCTACAAAGTCAGCAAAATATTTTTCCACCGTCTTCTGTGTAGCTTCAAGTCGGGTTTCGACATACTATTGAGCGGCATGAGCATCTCGAACTTACTTCTGAAGCACTTCTTCCTTTTGAGTATAAGAGGTGGAAGAAGTGGCGAGCTCGTGCTTAAGTTTCTCGACCTCCGTCTCAAGCTTTTCGTTGTACTCGGCGATGTTTTTCATCTCGGTGTTGTGCTGATTGAGAATTTTCTGCCATTCAGACTTGTCGTTCTCCATCGTCAGCATAGCTTCAAGGTTGGCCTGGTTCACCCTCTGAAGCTCATCGACGAGCTTTTGCCACCCTGACATTCTCTCAATATCAAGTTTAACAGTGTCAAGATTTCGTAGCATGGCCTCTTTGTCAATGGGAACCAAGTCAAGGTCGAAACGGACTTCGTTTAAGCACCAATGCAGGAACCGACTTTGAAGGATTGGCGGGCCTCTCTCAACTTGGTATGAGGGTCTGCCGAGAAGTGTCTGAATGTCGACTCCTTCAAGGGCAGGAGACTTTGAAGGAATTTTAAGAGAAGTGAAAGCAGCGGCTTTTCCTAAAGTTGCACATGCGGTCTTTTCATCAAGCCTGGCTCGCTTGCTTGGGTCTCCGATGTCATGACTCTTTCCTCTATCGTCATAAGTTTTTCTTTTATGAGAGTCATCGCCTCTGCGAGAAGAGTCATGTTGCTCATCCCTTCTTCCGTACCTTTCTTCATACATTCTTCTTTCTTGAGCCTTTCGAGCAGCTCTCTCTTCATCAGTTTCCCTGTGGGTGGGAAGATAGCGCCTATAATCATACTGACCACGCCTTCCGTACTATTGAAAGTCGTCATAATAGGAACCGCTATGCCCCATTGGAGAACCTGAAAATGAGAAAGAGGAAAAATTTGAAAATCTTGGAAGTAAAATGCATGAGAGTACATACAAGTGCTGAAAAATCCTAAGTGTGTGTAACGTGCAGACTACGCGCATAAAACTACGAACCACTCCTTGGCTGCGAAGAAATGATGGGTGTAGTAGCTGACGTCAACTTTTGAGTCGACGGAATCTGTTGCAAGATAGAAGTTGCCTAAACTACTGAAGAGGAAACCCTAGTGGTAACAGGGTCATCTTTAAAGAGCTCCTGTGAGGTGATAAATAGGTCGCTCAACCCTTCAAAAGTGTCATCCCCGCTCTGCTTGACAGGACTTGTTTTCCCGGCTCCTTCATCACCAGACTTCCCTGAATGTTGGGGAGATTCTCGAGGCTCTTCTTCTTCAATGACCGGGGCAAGTGCAAATTTGCCAGATGACCCCGCAACATCAGTAGAAGTAGAGCACTTCACCATAGAGGCCTCAGGAGCAGGTTCTTTCAGTGTAGGCTCCTCAGTAGAAACTGGGACATCCAGTGCCTCGGACGGAGAATCAGGAACTTCATAAGGCTGAGTAGGGGAAGGGTGTAAAAGTCCGAACTGATGTAGGAATTCATCCTTCAGTAGAAATTTTATACTTCTCTCCTCAGCAGCCACAGCGTTTAGTCTTTCAAAAATCTGCTTGTAGCTTGGATCTCTACAAGGAGGAGGAAGGACTGCAATAGTAGAAAGTGAAGTTAACATTTGGATCTCGCAAAGCTCAGAGAAGGAAAGGATAGGGATAAGTAAGCCTACCCCCTACTCTCCAGATAGCGTAAAATCCTAGGAGGCAGCGGACAAAGAAGAACTGGTTTAGGAAACCATGAGCGCTATCAGAGAGATCAATGATAAGCTTGCGATTTCTGGTGCTTCTCACATATATAATGGAAGGATGGTCTTCACTTCTCGCAAATGTGCATAAATAGCAGATTTCCTCAAAGCTTGGGAGGCGGTCAAGCGTCCTTCTGAAGAGAACGCATAATCCCATCAAAATGGCATAGCCGTTGGGGTGCAATTGAAAAGGAGAAATAGCCAATCGACGAAAGAGTTGTTGGAGAAAATTGTTGAGGGGAGGAATGGCACCACAAAGGAACATTTGGCGGTTAACAGCAACAAAGCCGAAGGGAGGACTATCAACAAAATCATTTGGCCCAGGGAGAATAGCATCTACTTCTACAATCCCAAACTGGGCACGTAACTGAGTGAACACCCGGTAACTCAGGGTAGTTGGAGTTCTTTCTGGTGGGTTGACCAGTGGACCAGCCATCGGGAGGGCCTCTTCGGTTTGTACTACTTCTTCCTCTTGATGAGAAGACATTCTACACAAGGAACTGGATATTCAAATGTGAAGGTGCACGTTTCCTAAATGTGTGAAGCGTTTTGTGAAGCTAACAAAGTGACAAGTAAATATAACTGAAATTAAAATAATAAACATGTGTCAATCGTAAAATTTCAAGACTTGTCACTCAAAGACAAGTGCAGTATTGGTGCAAACAAATCAGCTTTAGTTGATTAACATTGCTTTAATACTTCACTTGAATTTATTGATTCACAGCGTTTCATATAGTTTCTTTGAGTTGATCATCTTTTATCGACTAATCTGTCATTTGATGTGGGCTGTTAGTGGCAGTATATTCGTCCCATTTTTCTGCAAATGTTGTATTTAACAGGTCATTAGCATTAAAGTTAATTTAATCTGTTAAGAAGGCATAGCAAGGTCATGCAAGTTACCTCTACAGTTCAAAGTTTAAGTTGGAAGTGAAATCAAGTTTTATCAAAATTTTGAAGCTCTCAAGTTGTTCAAGTCCTAGGCCGTATGGTTTGAGTTAAAGAATACAAGGCATTGCAGTGTGCATCCAAGTCTTAAGTCGTTCACACGATCTAAAAGTTAAGTCACAAAGCTTCAAATCAAGGAAGTAAAAATTTGCTCAAGTATTAGGTCGTTCGCGACCTAACAAGTATATAAGGTTGGTATAAGCCGCAAGGAGCTGCTCGGCAGTGCAAAATTATCTAGGTCCTAGCTCGGCCGCGACCTAAGACCTAAGTCGCAGATGTGATAAGTCGCAGGTGGGTTAGGTCGCAAGGAAGATGAGTTGGTTAGTTTACATCCAAGCCACAAGGTCGCCTGAGGTACTTAAACCGGTCGTTTCCAATCCCCCTCTAACCCATTCGCTTCTCTCCACTTAACAAATCACATAACCCGCTATCCAATAACCCAATAACCAAGAATCTCTTCACCTCCTCCAAATTACAGAAGCCTCATCGTCCTCTCCAAGTTTCCAGGAACCCCATGAAACCCTAGGCTGATTCGTTCCTACAACAACCACTAACAATTCGATAGAGAATCGAAAGGCAAATTTGAATGCCAAATTGCGTCGTAACAACAAAATTGTGTGAAAATGGTTATGATGGAATCGGCAACGAGTGCAACGAGCAAATGCTCAAGATTATCTAAATTTACTGATGGAATTAATGGTTGAAAGAGGAAATGATTTCGTGCTAAGTCTTTAAGCTCGGAGGTTCGTTAATGGCGGCTTAGAATGTTGGAACAGATAAAGTAAAGAAGGAGCGGGTTAAGCGATTTATATGGGAAAAGAAAGGAAGGCATATCGTCACACGACCTAGCAAACCCAATGAGTCGCTTACAACCTAAGGAGCTAAGTCGTAGCACATGACCTACGACCTAGGCGTGTACTTCGAGGGGCAAATGTTAATTTCTTTGTTGCACGACTTAGCGATTCAACAGCCGGAGCGACTTAAAGAGGCTAACAAGATGAAACGACCTAGCGACTTACATAAGCACGACGATCTAAAATGTGAAGCGAGTTAGCGACCTAACAGGCAGCGACTTACCGACCTAAGAGATGGGACGACATAACTTCTTAAGGGAGTAGGCGACCTAAGGACTTAGAGAAGTGGACGACCTAACGACTCAAGAAGTGGACGACCTAACAACTCAAGAGGTGGACGACCTAACTGCTTACAGGAAGTCACGACTCAGCGACCTAAAAGACCTGGAGGCTTAGCGACCTAAAGTAAGAAGCAAGTTAGCGACCTAACAGGCAGTGACCTACCGACCTAAGAGGACCGCGACCTAACGACCAAAAATCACAAGCGACCTAATGACCTAATGGACTATGCGACATAGTGGGTTAACGAGTTAGCTTAGGTCGTTACATCGGATATCTTAGCGCTATAAGGTTGCCAACCATTCCCCTAAGTCGCCCACGACCTAGTACTTCATCCAAAAGAGACCAGTATTGCCAGGAAAGGCCGAAGCTTCCCTCCGCTAGGTCGCTCACATGTGGTCTACGACCTACCTTAAGTCGTAATCTTCGACCCGCGACCTACTTTAGGTCGCAACCTTCGACCCATGACTTACTTTAAGTTGCAGCTTCCGACCTACGACTTATAACCGAAAAACTCCTATAAATACAGTGTGAGCTCCAATGTTCGGGGGATCTTTTTGGCTCATTGTCGAAGCGCCGATACTCTACCGTTTTCTCAACTCGAACAACACTTCAAGCACTCCAAACACCAAGGACACTACGACAAACTTCAAGAGAAAATCTACATCATTCAACATGGATTCGAAAGATTATTCTCCATCAAAGTTTGGGACTATTAGTCTAAAGTGTGTTGTAATTGAAGAAAGTTGTATAAGTTGTACTTGAATCAGCAATAAAGAGACATAAAGTGGACGTAGGCTTGACTATAAGTCGAACCACTATAAAAACTGTGCCTTTTATTGTCTTTCTGAGATTTTGCCGCTTATTTTCTGATTCCCGTGCCAACGGGTGGTGCTTTCACGTTTACTCTACATACACCGGGGTGTTAGCGTCTAATTTTTACGTTAACAGTGGCCACCAAATAAATCAAAAGTCAGACCATAGTATCAATGGAGCATCCCCGATCGGCGGAGCTACCTCACTTGGCCCGAGAATTGCTCCTTTTTTAGCTACCTTATGCCAACTCATGGGAGTCAGGCCCACGTATATACCTCATATCGGATTGTCGCCACCATCCTACTTCATTCTGGTATCTCCACCGCGTACATGGTTGTCAGAGTGATTTTCGGTATTATCGGAGAGTATGGCAACATCTGATCCCGGTCTCTTTGACAACCAATCGTTTATTGCACAACGGATGGTTCTTTTACATTTCCAAACTGATATAAAAATATCATATTCAATTCAAAGCATATCACTTTCGAAATCATTACTTGCTTTCGAAATCATATTCGCCTTTGAAATCATAATTCGATAATTATATTTCCTTTCAAAGTCGAATTCACAATTTATATCAAAATATCATGTTCTCAAAAAAACTATAACACTTTCAAATCATATTTCCAAACAGGTTAAGTTCTTGATTCAAATTCAACATTTGGATTTATTATATCATTCAAAATTCCAACAGGTTATAACATCATTTAAACTTCTTCTCATTTTAAACCAATTGAAATGAATATAAACTCTTCCACGTTTTTAGTTTGGAAATTCAAAAATTAGTTTAAATAGATCGAAATAGTTAAAATGCTCTAAATAGTTTAATTATAGGTAAATACATTTAAATTGATTTATGATAGTTAATTAGATTTAAATTAGATTAAATATAATTAAAATAGATTAAATGGATTAAAATAGATTAATTAGATTTAAAATAAATTAAAATGGTTTAATTAATTTTTTCAAAATAAATTAAATTGGTTCAAAATAGAACAAAATAATATATATATATATATATATATATATTTAATATTAGTTAAGTAGTTTAATAAATTTGAAAATCTTAATAATTAGAAATTTTAAATTTTTTTGCAACAGTTTGTACTAAAAATATGAGTTTTAAATTAATACCAAATTAAACAATTCATTTCATTTCAACATATTTGGACCGTTACAAATTTCCAAATAGACAAACCAAATTTCAATAAACTATCGAGTTTCATAGTTTAAATCCATGTTCAAATATTAATTCGGATTACTTCAATTTCAAAATATTTCAAAGTTATTTTCAACATATTCAATAACTCAATTTCGATAGAATTTCATTTATACATAAAAGTTTAACTTAAAACTTTCCATTTAATTTCTTAAAGCAGTCCCCTTTAAACCATTTCGCATTTCATCATAAAACTTGATTCCCCAATAATCATTCAATTTATATATATCAAATTTTCATTTCAAATGTTAACGCTAAAATGTGAACGCTAACACCCCGGTGTGTAAAGTGTAGTTGTGAAAGCACCACCCGATAGATCGGGAAAGAATTACAAGCAAGTAATAGCAGAAAAGCAGTAAACAACAATGATTTTATAGTGGTTCGGCTTAAGGGTATAGCCTACGTCCACTCTAAGTACTTTTATTAATAATCCCGTTACAAACTGATACAATTCTTCTCAAGTACAATACACTTCAAGTTACAAGTGATTTGGAACAAGTCTTAAGCTTCAATGTCGATTAAAGTTCTTAGATTCATCTTGAAGATGTATGGTTTCTTCGTGAATTTCTTTGATGTATTCCTCTAATCTTGGAAGCTCTAAGTGTTGATGAAGTTCTCAATGCAGCAAGGTAACAGTGTGTGAAGAGAATGTGCCAAAAGTCCTTTGAATGTTGGAGGTGGCTATGTATTTATAGGCAAGCTTGGACATGAATTCTGCGCATAAGTCCTGAGTCGTGACCGACTCAAGCTAAGTCGTCCCCGAGTCAGGCTAAGTCGTGGTTGACTTATAAAACCAACCTTTCCCCTCTTCATGGCTTATTCCTCTGCTGGATTTCATGACAAGTCTTGAGTCGTGTCCGAGTTAATTTTCCTAGGCATTGTGGCGATGGGTTACGACTCAACGATTTTGAGTCGTGGACGAGTCATGGTGAGTCGCCCCATGTTAACTCAAGGCCGAACTGCTGGCTTGTTCCCAAGAGATAAGTCGTTCCCGAGTCAACTCATCATAACTCCTCTCATATTAGCATGTGTCGTACTCGACTTATCATAAGTCGTAGGTGTCCATAAGTCATGACATTCCTTAGGTCGTTCCTTAGGATGAGTCGCGAACCTGTTGAGTCGTTGAACCATGAGTCGTTGAGTCATGAGTCGCTGAGTCATGAGTCGCTGAGTCAGAAACTTCCATAAGTCGCACAACAGTTGAGTCGGAGACTAGCTGAGCCGGTCTTTGATGAGTCGGACCTAGATCATATAAGTCGGTGAGTTCCTTCTTCGGTCATTGAGTCGTACGCGAGTTAATTGTACTTGGCTTTCTGATTTGCACACTTGAACCGCTAACGACTCATGGTGAGTCGTAAATCTTCTGAGTCGCTTAATGCTTTATCTGATGAGTCGGCCCAAGCTTCAGTGGGGTTAACATTTGCCCCTCGAAGCACACGCCTAAGTCGTAGGTCGCGTGCTTCGACTTATCTTACCCCGCGTGTGCCGACTCATATCCTACTACCTTGGTATATAAATAGCATGAATCGTCATTCTTATCTTCTTCTTCTTTTACCGATCTCGTGAGTCGTTTTCCGCCATTAACACATCTCCAAGCTCCCAAAAGCAATTTCAACTAAAAATCTCCTCCGATCATCTCTGACATCACACCACGTAAGCAATTTCGCCTCCTTTTTGATTGTCGATCATCATTCCCCTGTGCGCACCGTCCTTATCTTCAATTTATCCCCTTGAGCTTTGCGAGTTAGGTTGCTCTAATCATTGATGGATTGAGGATTGTCTGATTCAATGATTTGCAACTCGAGGTGATCCACTGACGCGATAAAATTAGGGTTGTAGATTGAGAGTTTATTGTGTTAATGGGTTAGATGGTTGATTCGAATGCTGCTGTAGGTTTGACTCGGCTCCTTTCGTATGACCCAGTGACCCTCACGATTTAATCATGGCACGACTCATCATGCTCCTCAACTTGAGCTTTGAGTCGCGACCGAGACAGAACCCCTGAGTCGCGGCCGAGATAAGACTTAGAGATTTCCTTATTATTTTGAATCAGAGCTTCTTTAACATACTCCACGACCTAAGCCCTGAGTCGTTGCCGAGATAAGACTTAGCCTTGAGTCGTTGTCGAGATAAGACTTGGAGATAATCTCCTTATCTCCACGACTCATTACTTAGGGCACTGCCGACTCAGAACTTTTGAACCGTTGATCGGTTATGACTTGTGTAAATTCTGTTTGAACATTGGACCATTGCATTAACTTCGAACTGTTGAATTTTATTGCACTCATTCACAGGTTATTTTGACTTGCAGGCTAATAACCTGTTCAATACAACATTCACAGAAAACTGGGACGAATATACTTGTCATTGACTGCCCACATCGAATGACAGATTAGTTAACAATAGATGATTAACTTGAATAAATTGTGTGTACGAAGTGCCTTTAACTTATCAATTTCAAACAAAATACCAAAGCAATGCTGAAATAGTCAATAGAAATCGACCCGCTTGCACTAATATTATGCTTGAGCTTTAGATTAACAAGTTCTGAAATGTTTACAATCGATCAAGCATCGATCAGTATAATTCCAGTTAAATATACTTGTCACTTTTTATTAGTCTTGCACAACACTTCACACTTTTTAGGAAACGCGCACCTTCGCATTTGAACATCCAGTTGCTTGTGTAGAATGACCTCTCATCAAGAAGAGCCGATGGGCCAGGCTGAAGATGTCTTCCCAGTAGCCATCCCTATAGACAACCCTCCGGAGAGAACATCCACAACTTTGAATCAGCGGGTGTTTAACCAACTGCGCGTCCAGTTTGGCATTGATGATGCTGACATCTTACTTCCGGGGCCAAATGACACCGCAGATAGGCCCCCTCTTGGCTTTGTTGCTGTTAATCGCCAAATGTGCTTGAACGGCGCTATTCCTCCCTTTAATGACTTTCTTCAACAGTTCCTGCTTCGGTTGTCTATCTCTCCATTCCAATTACACCCCAATGGCTACGCCATTCTGATGGGGTTATGTGTTCTATTTAGGAGAGTTTTGGATCGATTACCAAGCTTCGGGGAGATCTGCTATTTTTGCTCATTCACGAAAATTAAAGACCATCCCTCCATCGTGGTTATAAGAAGCGCTCGAAACCGCAAACTTATTACTGATCTCTCCGAAAGCGCTCACGGATTTTTGAATCAGTTTTTCTTTGTTCGCTGCCCTCCAGGGTTTTATGCCATCTGGAGAGTGGGAAGTAAGATTTCCTGTCTTTACTTTTTCCGTTTTGAAACTTTCTCGAGATCTGAACTCTCAGTTGCTAATTTCATTCTTTTCCTGTTTTAGCACTTCCACCCCCTGCTAGGGACCCAAGTCTTAAGCAAATTTTTGAAAGATTAAATGTCGTGCCGGTAGAAGAGAGGAGCATAAAGTTTCTGCTAAACGATGAATTTTTACATCAATACGGACTCCTCCATCCCTCTCGCTTTACTCAGCCTCATGAAGCTCCAACGGAGGTTCCTGATTCTCCGGTGAAAACTCCTGATCTTCCGATCTCCACTAAAGAGCACATGCGAGGAGAAATTTCTGCAGAAACCTTACTAGTAAAGTGCTCTACTCCAAGAGACGATGCGGGACCCTCCGAAAAGCCCGCACTTGCTCCCATAATTGAAGAAGAAGAGGAGTCCCTTTCCCAAACCAGGAAGAGTGCCGACAAAGGAGCTGATGGAGGGAATCAGGTTGGGCATGACGGTGATGACGTCTTTGGGGATTTAAGTGACATAATCGTCACTTCCCAAGAGCTCTTTAAAGATGACCCTGCCTGTGGTAAAACTGTACCCCCGATGATTGAAGCGACATCTGCCCTCCAACAGACTCCAACTCCTTTATCCCAAGAATTGTCACCGACAGTGGGACCTATTACTTCCCCCCAACTGAGGAGTGGTTCGTTAGTCCAATGCGAGTAGTTTGCACTTCACACACAACTAAGGATTTTCCAGCACATTTATGCACTTATCTTCTCATACTTTAAAGATTTCTAAAGCTTATCTTTTCTTATTTCAGATCCTTCAATGACACGCGGCGGATCATATTATCAGGATTTCCAACGCTACGGGGGGCGTGGTCAATATGATTATAGGCGTTACTTTCCCTCCTACAGAGAATCTGATGAAGAAAGGGCTGCCCGAAAGGCTCATGAAAGGAGGACTGAAGAAGAACGTCGCGAAAGAAGGGAGAGAGAAGAGCGCCATGATTCTTGGCAAAAAGGCGATGACTCCCACAAGAGAAAAACTCATGACGATCGAGGAAAAGGTCACATGGGTGAAGACTTAAGCAAACGAGCCCGTCACAGTGAAAAGCAGGCCTCTACTACTCCTGAGAAAGTTACTACTCCTGCCTCGCTCGACATTCCTTCTGACTCTCCCGCTCTTGGGAAATCAGACATTCAAACGATAATAAGCAGGCCCAAATTTCAAGTTGGACCGGGCCCAGCCACTTTACAAAGTCGTTTTCCACTGTGGTGCTTAAAGGGTGTGAGGTTCGACCTTGACCTGGTCCCTATTGACAAGCCTGCCATGCTACGAAATCTCGACGCCGTCAAACTTGATATCGAGAGGATGTCAAACTGGCAGAAGCTTGTTGATGAGCTTCAGAGAATTAATCGTGCCAACATAGAGGCCATGCTCACTATGGAAAATGACCAGGCTGAATGGCAAAAGGTCCTGGAGCAACATGATACCGAAATGAGGAGCATTGCTTCCTACAATGAGGAGCTCGAAGCAAAGTTTGAGAATTTGAAACATGAGCTTGCTGCTTCCTCTACTTCATATTCTCAAAAAGAAGAAGTGCTCCTGAAACAAGTGAGAGACGCTCATGCTAGCCAAAGGGATGCCGAAGACAGGCTCGAAGCACAAAAAAGAATCAGTGAAGGCTATGTCTCTGATATTGCTGAGCTTCGAAAGAAAAACAACTCCCAGGAGGCGGAGATACAAATGCTTAAGCTTCAGCTTGCCAAAACTGAAAGGGAGCGTGATGAGGCTGTCGCCGGCAAAATCGCAGCCGAAGAATCTCATGAGGCGACCAAAAACAGCTTCGGCTCAACATTATTCGACTTCTACTTGCATAGCGTCTTGGGGCGTGGAAGCCTCGCTTTTCTTGGTCCTAAGTATGAAATCACTTTAGCTGAAGTATGGGAGGCCGCTCTTGAGATGCTTGGTGCCGAAGGTGCTGGTTATGACGAATCAGCCCTGGAAAGGCATTATTTTGATGATGACGCTCGCGCTGCCCTTGCCAAGGGAAAGGAACAACTTGCCAAATTAAGAACTGAAGTGACGGAAGGGGACCGGCTGGGGAAAACCACTTCAACTACTCTAGTCCAGCCACCTTCTTCGTCTGAAGTCGACATTATTGGTTCCAGTTCCCATCTTGCATCTCCCACCAAAGTTACCACTGAGATTACAAGCATACAAGGTGGAGACGAGGGTGATGAGAGCGCTGATGCGCAAGCTTATGAAGTCGATATCAGGAAACCAGCTTCTCCAGGTAATTTCACTGTTAATCTCGCTACTGTCAATTCTGCTCAAGCGGGTTACTCATTTATTTCGCATGAGTTTCATGAGCTCCTTGGCTATTTTCTCAACCTTGATGAGCCTTCATCTCCTCTCTTTATTGACTTCATTGGTGAACCTTCATCTCCTCTCTTTACTGACTTTAACCTCTTTTCTTCTGTAGAAAAAGTATCAAGCACTGCTCAAATCTCTACTTCTCCGGTAATCCCTCCTCCATCTCTTCAGGTGGCTCCTCCTTCTGCTTCGCAGCCTGGATCACAGGAGGAACAAATAGAGGCTCTCCATGGCCTGGATGATCCCATTGCTTCGCAAGAGCAGAAAGATGAGGGACTTGAGGGAGGCGACATATCTCCGGAGCGGACTCCTTCTGACGACATAACTCTATCTAAACCTGTCACTCCAGGAAGTGAGTCTTCCTCGAAGAGGAGAAGGAAGCAAGGAGCATCAAAGAGGAGAGGGAAGATAATCACTGCCACTGAAGAGGAGCCAGAAGTTGGGCCAGCTGCGCCTACCTCTCCTTCCTCCCTTATACCCACTGGCCGACCTGAAAAGCTGGTCATTCGGCCGGGTAAAGGGTCCAAAGGCAGTAAAAAGAAGTGAAGACTTTAGCTTTTTGTCTTTTGTATGAACTGGCCGAGAGTTGTGCGGGTACCGGCCCCCGCTTTTATTTTGAAACCTGTATCTGCATTATAGTTGAATAAAATGATTCTTCGTTTGTACAAACTTCTGTTTGAATTTGAGAATGCATTTACTATTTATTTTTTGCACAAGTTTATTTACACTATATTGCAGCGAGCTTATGGCATGTTACTTGAGCGTTACCTTTTGCTGGTTTGGCCATACCATATTGTGTGTAATTATACTATATTGCCCCCATTCCATAAGTTTGCTGCAATATTCTATACTTCGAGGGGACTTGCACTCATATTTGCTAAAGAATAATTATTTTATTCTTTAAAGAAAATTTTTGCAAAGTAGAACCCTCTTTGTATAAGTTTCTGCGCTTCGACCTTTGAAGAAATCACTTCTTTCTTTTGCTTAAGTACATTTTTTACCAAGTGAATTCTTTTATGCGGTAAAGCGGACCTCTGAAGGGTACTTTAACTCCCTCTCTCTCTTTTTCTCTCTTCTTTTTTTTTTCGAGGAAGATTATTCCCCAGAATAGGTAAATTACTCTTTCTTCGGAAGTTAAAGTATGCCCCTGTTGAGGATTTTTTTTTATATAGAAAGTTGTACCTCTGGGGAGGGATTTTTCACGTTTCAACACTTGGAAGTTTTATTTCAATCTCGGTGAAACATGTACCTCCAAAGAGTTGTGCCTTTGAAGAAAGCCTTTTCACGTTTCAACACTTGGAAGTTTTATTTCAATCTTGGTGAAACGTGGGCTTCCGAAGAGGTCTTTCTTCTTGATTGTGCCTTCGAAGAGGTCTTTCCTTTGAATTGTGTCCCCGGGAGGGGGTTGTACCTCTAAGGAGGGAATTTTCACGTTTCAACACTTGGAAGTTTTATTTCAATCTTGGTGAAACGTGTACCTCCAAAGAGTTGTGCCTTCGAAGAAAGCCTTTTCGCGTTTCAACACTTGGAAGTTTTATTTCAATCTCGGTGGAACGTGGGCTTTCAGGAAGGTCTTTATTTTGTTTTTGCATTTCAACTTTGGTGAAGTGAAATCCCGAAGAGCGGTCATAACACTTCAACTCCTGGTGAAATGGGCCTCCGAAGAGGGCTTTTTTTTTTTTTTTTTTTGCATTTCAACTCTGGTGAAGTGAAATTCCGAAGAGCGGTCATAACACTTCAACTCCTGGTGAAATGTGCCTCAGAGAGGGTTTTCATCGCCTGGAAGTTACTCTCTCATGGTTGGAGGGTCATGACTCCTCCAATCTTTTTTGTTGAGTAGAGAACTTTCTTTTTTGTGGCGTATGACCCATTAGAGGTCTTTTATCCTTCGAAGAGTTGCGCCTCCGAAGAGGACTTGTGCTGCTGATGGTAGCTTTGGTTGTTCCTCTGTTCACTTGCTTATGCCTTTTCAGCGATCCTCTTTTTTTTTTTTTTTTTCTTTTCAAGTTTTCATTCCCCTTTTCTCGCAAGTGGCTTGTTTAATCCAAGGAAGCGTACTTCATTGTCAGGCAAGTTCGTGAGAACGGGCACTAGCTTCCTAATTGGATGTTTGTTCGTTCAAACAATCTCAATTTATTAGCAAGGGCTCATTTCTATCGAAATCATAAGCCGTTCAATTGAAGTATTTTCCTATCTAGGATTTGAATTCGGGGCCTTTATGACTTGAAATTTGTTTGTTGAATGATGGTGGGAATCACTCGGTCTTATTATGCGCAAGTTTTATTTCCATTGTCTGCAAAAATTTAAATCGACATTTCAGCAATACATTTTATGTATTTTTATATCGAAAACAAAGCAAGCATATAATAATAATAATAAGGAACACAAGATTTATAGTGGTTCGGCCATGAAATTGGGCCTACATCCACTTTATATTCTTTCATTATTTACTTGCATCAGTTTCACAATTGCTTTCAATTACAAGAATTATACATTCATAATTCTTTTTACAATGTTTCAACAAAATTTTCAAGTAAAGTATGGACGCAAATGGTTGTTGTTCCATGCCCTTGGAATTTGATCTCCATCAACAGTGGTGAGCTTGAATGTGCCGTCAAGAAGCTTCTGACCTATTACATACGGTCCTTCCCAATTTGGCCCAAACACACCTGTCGCGGTCATAATTCTTTTCAGGACTAGATCTCCAATTTCAAAGCTGCGTTGACGAACTTTGGAATTGAAATGTCTGGCTATCCTTTGCTGATGAGCTGCAACTCTGAGGTTAGCTTCATCTCTTTTTTCATCAAGGAGATCCAGCGCTTCAAGTTGTAGCTTCTCATTTTCTGCTTGATTGAAATGGATTCTTCTGTGTGAAGGGACCTCTGTTTCAACCGGGATCATTGCTTCCGATCCGTATGCTAACGAAAAAGGAGTATGCCCAGTTGCAGTTTTGCGAGTAGTTCTGTATGCCCATAGTGCAAGTGGTAGTTTATCGACCCAACCACCTTTTGCTCTTTCGAGTTGCTTTTTGATGGTTGATTTGATGATCTTGTTCACTGCTTCCACTTGCCCGTTTGCCTGCGGATGAGCTACTGCCGAAAAGCTTTTCTGGATTTTGAATCGTTTGCAAAAATCCTGGAATTCCTCGCTTTCAAACTGAGTAACATTGTCTGTGATTATTTTCTGAGGCACACCGTATCTGCAAATGATATTCTTGGTCACAAAGCTTACCATTTTCTTAGAAGTGATAGTAGCCAATGGTTCAGCTTCAGCCCATTTAGTAAAGTAATCAACTGCAACAATAGCATATTTAATCCCTGATTTAGCAGTTGGTAGCGGCCCAATGAGATCCATTCCCCAAATTGCAAATGGCCATGGACTGACCATCTGTGTGAGTTCGGTAGAAGGTGCTCTAGGAATTTTGGCAAATCTTTGGCATTTGTCACATTTTCGGGAGTAATCTGCAGCGTCTCGATTAATTTCTGGCCAAAAATATCCGTATCGGAGAATTTTCTTTGCTAATGTTTGACCACCTGAATGATCACCACATTCTCCTCCATGCACCTCAGCTAGGATTGTTTTGGACTCTTCCCGGGATACACATCACAGCATTGGCATTGAGAATCCCCGTCTGTACAATCGGCCATCCTGAATTACATAGCGAGAGGCTTTCCTTAGCAGCTTTCGTCTTTCTATCGAATTTTCTGGCAGAGAACCTCTGAGTAGGTAGTCCAGTATTGGAGTCATCCATGACTCTTGTTCTTGAGATACATTCACAATCCAGTCTATATCCATCTCGTCTATACTCGGTGCTGAAAGGACTTCTACAGGGACCAATCCCAATAGTTGAGCTTCACCAGAACTTGAATACTTTGCGAGGGAATTTGCCTTCATGTTCTCTTCCCGAGGAATGTGGCTTATTGAATAGTGATCAAGTTCACATAGGAGTTCCCAAGCCTTTGACAAGTAGGAAGGCAGGTTTCCACCTTTTGCTTGAAATTCCTTCTTGACTTGGCATACAATAAGCTGAGAATCACTGAAGATCTGTAATGCTCGAATGTTTAGCTCTTTAGCGATTTTCAGTCCTGCAATAAGAGCTTCATATTCTGCTTCATTGTTTGTTGAAGGAAATTCCAATCTTAATGCATAACATAATGATCGACCTTCAGGAGTTTCAAGTACCACTCCGGCTCCAGAACAGTAGTCATTTCTTGCGCCATCAACATACATCTTCCACTGGATTGGGGAATCATTGATCGTTTCTTCCTCACCATTATCTTTCTCTGTGAATTCTGCAATGAAATCAGCTAAAGCTTGTCCGTTGATTGCTTTTCGGGGGTGATAGGTGATGTCATATTGACTGAGTTCAATGTTCCATTTTAGAAGGCGACCCGAAGTTTCAGGGCGAAATAGGACTTGCTTTAGAGGTTGATCAGTGAGTACTTTGATAGGATGAGCTTGGAAATATTGCCTCAGTTTCCTTGATGCAACTAGTAGGCAATAGGCAAGTTTTTCCAACTTGGAGTAATTCAGCTCTGCCCCAGTGAGTCTTTTGCTGATATAGTAAACCGGATGTTGAATCCTTTTGTTTTCCCGTATCAGCGCTGCACTTAGAGCATGAGATGATACTGCCAAGTATATAAGAAGATCCTCACCATTGCCTGGCCTAGAAAGTATTGGAGGCGTTTCCATATGACGGATCAACTCATCGAAGGCTTTTTGGCACTCGGAAGTCCATTCAAAATTCTTCTTTCCTTTCTTCAGGGCGTCAAAGAATGGGATGCATTTATCAGTGGCTTTGGAAATGAACCGACTCAGGGCGGCGACCTTTCCGTTGAGACTCTGCAATTCCTTCTTCGTTCTAGGAGCTTTAACTTCTTTCAAGGCAGTAATTTGAGATGGACTAGCCTCAATGCCCCTAGCACTGACGATGAAACCTAAGAACTTTCCGGACTCGTCCCCAAATGTACATTTCAGAGGGTTAAGTTTCATTCTGTATTTCCGGAGGACTGCGAACATTTCTGCTAAGTGTTCAATGTGATCCGCTGCTTTCCTGGACTTCACTAACATGTCGTCGACGTAGACTTCCATAGTTTTGCCCAATTGCGGTTTGAACATAGCATTAACAAGTCTTTGGTAGGTTGCCCCTGCATTTTTCAATCCGAAGGGCATAACTCTGTAGCAATAAAGTCCAACCTCTGTGATAAAGCTTGTATCCTCCTGATCCGGCTCGTGCATCATGATTTGGTTATAACCGGAGTAGGCATCCATGAAAGATAACAATTCATGTCCCGCAGTTCCGTCTACCAGTTGATCGATCCTGGGTAATGGGAAGCAATCTTTGGGGCAAGCCTTGTTTAGATCAGAAAAATCAATGCACACTCTCCATTTTCCATTAGCTTTCTTGACCAACACAGGATTTGAAACCCAATTCGGATATGTAGATTCTTTGATGAAGTTATTTTCTATGAGTCGATCAACTTCTTCTTTTAATGCTGCTGACCTTTCTGGACCTTGGGTTCTTCTTTTCTGTTTAACTGGCGTAAACTTTGGGTCAATATTCAGAGCGTGTACTGCAACTTTTGGAGATATTCCACACATATCGGCGTGAGTCCAAGCAAAGACATCCAGATTTGCTTTCAGGAAAGATATCAAGACATTCTGAATTGACACATTAAGCTGTGAACCCACATTCAACACCTTATTTGGGTCCTTCGGGTCAACAGGTACCGGAACTGTCGTTTCCACCGGTACCACTCTATTCTCCCCTGCACTGGCTTTTCTGGGATCCATTTCTTTCCGTGCCCCGCTGTGCTAGCCAGTGCAGGGTCCACCCCGTAATTGCTACAAGGCTGGTTCTTTGATGCGGACTGGGGTTGCCGCATCCTTCCCCATTTCTCTTTTTCTTGACTCTCGCAGCTCTGTCAAATAGCATTCTCGCGCAGCATTTTGATCCCCTTTTATAACTCCTACTCCATTGTCAGTAGGGAATTTAATAGTGAGGCACCACGGGGCTAGGATAGCTTTGAATGCTGCGAGTGTTGGACGGCCAAGAAAAGCATTATAAGCAGAAAACTCATCGACAATCACAAATGTTTGCTTGCGGACCACTTTCCTTTCTGCTTCCCCAAGTTCTACAAGCAGATCGATGGTCCCAATTGGTTGTTTTGGCTCCCCAGTGAAGCCAGCGATCTTCTGTGATGAGGATTGTACATCAATCATAGGGATTTTCATCTGGTCAAATGTCTTCTTGAAGAGGATATTACATGATGCTCCGCAGTCAATGAGGACTCTTCTGACAATGGCCGGTCCAATACCAGCCGAGATGACCAAGGGATCTAGGGTAGGAGCTTCTATACCTATGGAATCTCTAGCTCTGAAAACAATATCATCGCTGAAAGTTTTCTGTTGTTTCAGGGGCGTAGTGTCTTCTAAAACAAAGACGTCTTCTTCGGCTGGAGCATATTTCAAAGCCCTGGAATATCTCTCCATCTCACCCCAGCTCTTGCCAGCTGGGTGAGGCCCTCCTGTAATGACATTGATAACGGGCCTTCCAGATTCATGTCCCGTAGCTTTCTCACCTGTCCTAGGCTGATGAACAGGAACCTGTTGCCCCTGACTTGACGATGCAGGATTGTTGCTATTTTTCTTCACGAATTGCTGCAGTTTGTTTTCTCTTAGCAACTCTTCAATCAGATTTTTCAACTGGCGGCATTCATCAGTTTCATGACCGGGTTGATTGTGGAAGCGGTAGAATTTCCCACTCTGTATGGCTTTTTTCCCGGTTCTCAAAGGGATAGGTTTAGGGAAATCGACGGAATCTTTAGTGGCCAGGTAGATGTGCTCCGGTGTATGTGATAATGGAGTATATTCTGATGGCTTGAAGGATCGGGGCTTCTTCAGATTACCATGTTTCTTCCCATTATTATTCTCCCTTTTTTGCCCCACCGATTCATTCTTGCGTGGAGCGACAGTGTTGTCTTCTGCTTTCTCCAACAGCGTCTTTACTGGTAAAGGACGGCTTTCCAAGCGAATGAATTCATCTGCTTTTTTGTAGAACTTTTTGAGAGAGGTTGGCTCCTTCATATTTAACCATTTCCCAAATTCGCTTGACTTATCAATAGCCCTCATCAGATAAGTCAATATCATTCGTGGTTCAGCATTGTCCACCTCAGCCAGTGCTATATTAAAGCGGTTCAAGAAGGATTTGATAGACTCACCAGGATTCTGCTCTAAACTCGACAGTGACATAATGTCCTTGGCCTTCGAAGCATATAGTCTAAACTGCTCCTTGAATTTTCTGGTCAAGTTTGAATACTGATCGATAGATCGGACTTGCAACTTGGTGAACCATAGTAGAGCCACACCTTCCAGGTATACGGGGAAATATCGACACTTTATTTCGTCAGAGGCCCTGGCACCTGTCATGTGCCAATCATATTTATACAAGAACTCATTCGGATCACTTGTCCCTTTGTAAGCTGGAATAGTCGGAGGGACAAACTTCCTTGGAAATTCCGCCTTCAAGATTTTTTCAGTAAACGGAGTTTTACTTGGGGCGAAACCCCATTCCTTCTCATCTTCAACCCTTTGCATACTTTCTTTCATGATCTGCCGGACCATTCCAGAAAGATATTCCTCATCATGCCGAGTTCTAGATCCACCAGCCTCAGGAACTGCCTGCTCAAAGGGACTAGTAGCCCTTTCCGGAGCATTCCTCTCGCTAACATCATGAATGTTGCCAGCATAGTTCCTTTAATTACCAGCTGGTTGATTGTTTGCCCCAAGTAAATCGTTCAACTTATTCAGAATCAGAGCATTCTGGGCACTTTGAGCCTCTAATTGTGCATTTTGGGCGTTTATCTGCTGGTTTAGCCCTAGAATCACAGCATCCAACTCCGCTTTCGTAACTCCAACAGACGGAGTGGGTTGATTAGGTACAGAAGGAAGCGGAGGTTCCCTCTTGAATGTTTCCAGATCTGATAGATCTACTTTTCCTTCCAGGAGCCATAATCTCAGATAGACTTCTGGTTTTTAAGGAAATTCTTTCTTCAAATCTCTGCGAAGCAATGATGACAGTTTTCCTGAGTTCAATTCTCAGTGAAAGCACCAAAAATGTTAACGCTAAAATGTGAACGCTAACACCCCGGTGTGTAAAGTGTAGTTGTGAAAGCACCACCCGTTAGATCGGGAAAGAATTACAAGCAAGTAATAGCAGAAAAGCAGTAAATAACAACGATTTTATAGTGGTTCGGCTTAAGGGTATAGCCTATGTCCACTCTAAGTACTTTTATTAATAATCCCGTTACAAACTGATACAATTCTTCTCAAGTACAATACACTTCAAGTTACAAGTGATTTGGAACAAGTCTTAAGCTTCAATGTCGATTAAAGTTCTTAGATTCATCTTGAAGATGTATGGTTTCTTCGTGAATTTCTTTGATGTATTCCTCTAATCTTGGAAGCTCTAAGTGTTGATGAAGTTCTCAATGCAGCAAGGTAACGGTGTGTGAAGAGAATGTGCCAAAAGTCCTTTGAATGTTGGAGGTGGCTATGTATTTATAGGCAAGCTTGGACATGAATTCTGCGCATAAGTCCTGAGTCGTGACCAACTCAAGCTAAGTCGTCCCCGAGTCAGGCTAAGTCGTGGTTGACTTATAAAACCAACCTTTCCCCTCTTCATGGCTTATTCCTCTGCTGGATTTCATGACAAGTCTTGAGTCGTGTCCGAGTCAATTTTCCTAGGCATTGTGGCGATGGGTTACGACTCAACGATTTTGAGTCGTGGACGAGTCATGGTGAGTCGCCCCATGTTAACTCAAGGCCGAACTGCTGGCTTGTTCCCAAGAGATAAGTCGTTCCTGAGTCAACTCATCATAACTCCTCTCATATTAGCATGTGTCGTACTCGACTTATCATAAGTCGTAGGTGTCCATAAGTCATGACATTCCTTAGGTCGTTCCTTAGGATGAGTCGCCAACCTGTTGAGTCGTTGAACCATGAGTCGTTGAGTCATGAGTCGCTGAGTCATGAGTCGCTGAGTCAGAAACTTCCATAAGTCGCACAACAGTTGAGTCGGAGACTAGCTGAGCCGGTCTTTGATGAGTCGGACCTAGATCATATGAGTCGGTGAGTTCCTTCTTCGGTCATTGAGTCGTACGCGAGTTAATTGTACTTGGCTTTCTGATTTGCACACTTGAACCGCTAACGACTCATGGTGAGTCGTAAATCTTCTGAGTCGCTTAATGCTTTATCTGATGAGTCGGCCCAAGCTTCAGTGGGGTTAACATCAAACATCATTTAATAAATCCAAAACATTAAGGATTTTAAAATCATTTATTTTATCCAATCCGGTGTCTGTATATAATTCTCTATCCTAGGGTCAAGTGATACAGATATTTATCATTTCAATTCATAATTTAAAATTTTACGATTTTATATAATTGCTAAGCGCACTCTCGAATTAAATAACACCCATAACGAAATTGCAGTTTATAGCGATGTAAAACACAACATCCATTCAACCAACATCAATAATGAACATCCATTACAACCATCATCCAAAATAATCAATAAATATCAATATAGAACTGATAATCAATAACCGGAATTTTATTGGAAATTTATATCCACTAACGAATTAATTAACGATTTAATTCAAATAAATTTGAATTAACTAAGATGATGACTAAAATATAACAAACAGCATTAAATAAATTCCTAATCACATCATAAATTTAGTTTAACAAAACATATGAAATTTTAAAAGCTGTGAGTGAGTTAAAACACTCACTATTAATTTTAAATTGAATTTAAATGCAATTCAAGTCTAAAATTTGAACAATCTCAGAATGCGTCCAAACCAGCATCAAAATATCGAGGATTTCGATACAATCATAGCGGAGAAAACCGCTCGTGAAACGGAACTCGTATGTTAAAGTAATTCAAACTAGAACAAGTTGAATTTGAAATAAATAAAATAAGTATGGGCCAACCTAAAATCCCCACGTCACCTATGCTTGCGTGAGAAGACTGAAACCCTATCCGTTTCTCCTCCTGCTTGATGGTATACAGCCACCACCTTCTTCAGCAAAAACACAATGAACCGAACGCCTTCACCATGATCTGAGGCCGCCTCCAAAACCCCCACTTCATGCCGACACCACGCCGAGCTCGCGCTGACCTGCATCGCCTCCATGCTGACTCTGCGGACGCAATGATTATCCACAATTTTTGGCGGCCATGATGGCTGTTCCAACCAACCAACCCTACCGATGCACATAACTTGACCCCCTCCATATGCCCGTACTCCCCGATCGACCTAAAGTTGAAGATCCACCGTTGATCGAGCATGTGTCCTGTGAACAACTAGGGATTCTTTGACGATTAGCGATCAAGTGATGAACCCAAACAAAAAACGAATTTCAAATCTGAGTTGCACTCCCCGAGATCTTCGAATCGATATAAAATTTGATATTGTTTGAGAAGTTTGATTTTAAATTTGATTTTCTTGATTTGGATCTGAAATTTTGGGAATTAGAGTTTGTCTGCCATTGGAAAGAGGAGGAACAAATAGAATTGTACGTATAGAAATGATGGAAAAAAAATACCTAGGGTTTATAACGATATATATATATAGGCATAAATATAGAAATGAATGGGCTTGATTGGTTTGGATAGTTGAACGATGAACGACCCGAAAACCCCATTCTTTCTCCGAAAGGAAAATGGGTCAACCCATATATCAAAATATGTGTTTTTGATAATTTTAAAAACAATGAAATAAATTTCAAGTCCTAATTCCATCGTATGAAGAAGTTATGCCAAAATTAGTTTATTTCAAATTGATTTCCATTTATTTCAACTAAATTGATTTCTAGGCGTTTCCAGCCCAGATGATCAAACGACTAGTCCGATCATTACAAAATTTGAAACCTTATAACAATTCACTGTTACGGATCTGATGAAACTGGTTTCGTCGAAATCCGAGTCTGTGGCCAAAACGACTATTTTTTAGTTAATTAAAATAATTAATATTAAATTACTTAATCACTTTTCGATTCAATATTTAATAATCTACAATTTCCATCACTCAGAATTACTTAGTGATTTATAGTCCTTTGAAAAGTTTCTATATCAATTTACTGTGGAATATTTTACAATTACAAGGTTTTAATTTCAATTTCAATATATTCAGAGATTATAATTTACATTTCCAATAATTCAATTTAATTGAACTTCCATCCAATTATTCAACACATTGTTATCCAGTGAATGAAACTAACATTGGTTCATATCTTATCACGTGTATATTCTCCAATTTTATCTAAATTTCAAATAACATAGTATTTAATTTCATATAATTCCAATTGATTTCCAATTTCAATTCAACTAACTAAATAAACAGGTAACTTAAGATAATTGTCACTATTCACTTTTAAATTACCTTTATAATTTTATTACTTACAATAAATGTTACAATTTATTCCATAACACAAATTTCGTTCAATTATTATCAACTATTTAAATATTTACATTTGTTTCCTTATATTCAATTGTACTTATGTAAACATTTTAAATTATTACATTTGATTGGGGTTTTGTACACATTGTTAATAATCAACTTACACTAACTTTTTGCACTTTATTTTAGTGTTCATTTCATTATTAGGTTATAGATTTTTATTTCTTCACTACCAAATTACCAAAATCTTATTAAGTTAACAATTTTAATTATCGAAAATTATGGGTCGTTACAGGGATAGTTTTGAATAAGCGCTTAATTTATGCCAATCGACAACCCAACACCATAGGCTCTTCGATACACCACCAAAATCATGTTCAAACATCAAAGATTGGATTTTTAAAGATTTGACTTCAAAACACAAAAATTGAAATATTCATCAATTCGATCCAAATCAAAAGCAAATGAACATAAATAAGTGTTAGGAATTCATACCTAACAACAATGAAAGATATAGACATAGATGTGAGATAAAAATCTCACCTTTAAACTCAAAATCACAAGAGAGAAGCTATAGAGCAATGGCAAGAACAATCACTCTTCAATTCCAACCCAACAAGCTTGAATTTAAGCTTAAAAGAGAAATATTTTCTAAGTTAGGTTTAGGAATTTCTGAAATTGAAAGGAGAATAAGTTGGAGAATAAGAAGAGAAGGCTTACCAAAGCTTCTTCTATGAATTTGGAGCTAGAACTTGAATTTGCAAAGATGATTAGGGCTTGGAGTTTTAATTTCCCATTCCTCTCTCTATTGTTGCTAAAGCTTGAGTATTAGGAAAAATAAGAATGAAGTGAAGAGGAGAGGTGGACTGAGCTATAATAATAAGTGGGGTTAATGGGTTGTAACCTAACCCAAAGCCCTAAGTGAAAAGTAGCAAAATTCTGCCGACTCCAAACATATCAATGTTTATACTCAAAAAGATCGCAAACATCATTTTGAACTCAATGACAGTGGTCCCGAGTCCTGATTCGATAGTTTGCAGAAAGTAGCATTTTGGACTAAAATACGACTGACGATGCTATATCTAAATAAAATATTTAAATATACAATCGTAAAATATGCGGGTTGTTACAATATGGCAAGTGACTACACCATGGGTCGGTGAGTGCACTACATCGATACAACACATAGATTAATCATCCAATATGAAGTTGGGATAAGCCTTTCTTATTCTATCTTCCATTTCCCAAGTGCAGCAATTAACAACATCACTCCATCAAACTTTGACTAGTCTCACAACCTTTCCCCATAATCGTTTCTCCTAACGATCCATGATTCGAATTGGTTGTTTGATGATAGTCATGTTTGGCTCAATCTCCAAATCTTCTTGGGCAGCTTTTTCCACTATTTATTATAGGTCGTATACATATTTCCACAAATAAGATACATGAAAACATTATGTACATCTGACAATCTTTCTAGTAATTTTACTCGATAAGTTAATGGCTCAATTCATTCAAGGATAGGAAAAGGTCGAATATACCGAGGTGCCAATTTTCTATCTCTCACAAATCTCACCACTCCTGTCATTGGAGAAACCATTAAGTATACGAAATCTCCAATTGAAAACTCAAGATTTCTTCATCTTTGATCAGCATAGCTCTTCCGCCTGCTTTGAGCTTCTTTCATCTTCTTTCGGATCATGTCTACTTTTTTCGAGGGTTCTCTAATCATATTAGGGCCTAGTACTAAACAGTCTCCGGTCTCGATCCAACATGCTAGTGATCTACACGGATGATCATATAAAGCGTGGTATAATGGCATGCCAATAATAGCTTGATAGCAGTTGTTATAGGAGAACTCCACAAGATGAAGATAATTTTCCTAATAACCTCCGAAATCCACAAAAAAGCTCTCAAATGATCTTCCATCACTTGATTTGCTCTTTTAGTTTGCCCATCGGTCTGGGGATGATATGCAGTGCCAATACTCAGCTTCGTTCCCAAAGCTGTTTGCAATGCTTCCCAGAACTTACTGGTAAAGATCGGGTCTCGATAACTGACTATGCTACTTGGGACACCATGTAATCAAACAATTCCCTCATTTATATTTTTGCAAGATAGCAGTTCATGTTGGTTGTATAAGGATAAAGTTTGCGCTTTTGGTTAATCGATCGGTAATAACCCAAATGCCTTCATTTTCCTATCTTGATCAAGGTAAGTCGTCGATGAAATCCATAGATATTTGGTCATATTTCCAAGTTGGAATTTCAAGATGTTGGTGTAGTTCATTAGTCTATTGTTGATCACTCTTGATCTGTTAACAATTTGCATATCTGCTAACATGGATGGAGATGTCTATCTTCTTGCTTTTCAACCAAAATGTCTGTTTCACGTCCTTATACACTTTATTAACTCTTGGGTGGATATTCAGTTTAGATTGATGGCATTCTATCAATACTTCTTGTTTTAAGTTGTCAATCTATGTAACAAAAATTGTTCCTTTTAACCACAATATCCCACGATTATAGATTTCAAAGTTTGAACTCTGCATCTGGCCTACTCTTTTAAAAATCCCCCTAGTTATTGTTCTTCTTTTTGCTTAGTGGCGTTTCTTTCAAGATAAGTTGGGGTAACTAAGCTATAACGGCATGCTTTCTACTCAATGTATCTGCTACTACGTTCGCGTTCCCAGGATTATACAAGATAGCCAAATGAGAAGATGCAAGAAATTCTAACCAACGTTGTTGTCTTATGTTTAACTCCTTCTGGGTTAAAAGATACTTCAAAGATTTGTGATCTGTGAAGAGCTCGAAGTTTTCACATATTTAAAGAAGTAATATTACTTACTAAGGTCAATTCAAAGTTTATAAAATAAACTATAACGAATTCTTACCCAGTAAAAAGTGCCTCCAAATTTTCAATGCAAACAAAATGGCTAATAACTCTATGATGCACATTGCATTGGTTTTCTCACGAGTCTTTAGTTTTCGGCTCGCATACGTGATTATTTTGCATACTACATTGGAACTGCACCTACCCCTTCTTCACAAGCATCAATACAAACAGTTAAACCGCTACTTCTATCGGCAATAGCTAAGAATAGAGCGCTAATTAATCTTTTCTTCAACTCATTAAATGTTTCTCCAAATTTCGACGTCCATTCAAAGTTAACATTCTTCTTTGTTAACTTTGTAAGATGGGACGAAATTTTCGAGAAATTCCAGATGAACCTCTGGTAATTTCCTGCCAATACTAAAAAGCTACGGATGTTTTTGGAGTTTAGGGTATCTTCCAGCCTTGGACTGCTACAACTTTCCCTGGATCAACTAAAACTCTTTTGCTGATACTACATGACCTAGGATCTTGTTTCTTTTTCCTAGAAATGGCAATTCGAAAATTTTTCTTTAAGCAAGTTCCTTCTTAATATCTCCAATACAATTTATAGATGCCTCTCATGTTCATCTTTAGTCTTCGAATATACAAGAATATCATCAACAAAGACTAACACGAATTTATTAAGCACGTCTCTAAATAGAGTATTCATGAGGTCTAAAAAATAACCGGGGGTGCATTAGTTAGCCCAAAAGGTATTACTAACTCATAGCAGAAATATGGACTTTTGAATGCAATTAAATGAACGGAGTCTTATGCTATTCTAAGTTAATGGAATCTTGAGGCCAAATCCATTTTTGAGATTACACAAGCACCATGAAGTTGATCAAACAGGTGATCTATTCAAGATAAGCGATACTTGTTCTTAATCTTTTGCTTATCCAGGTCTCGATAGTCTACAAAGAGCCTCAAGGAACCATCGAACTTGGCAATGAAGACTACCGCTGCTCCCCAATTTGAGGGACTTGGTCTTATCAATCCATTTTTCAATAACTCGTCAGTTTTTTTCCTCAATTCATCCATCTCTTTTGGAGCCATTCTTCGCTTTTGGTGAACAACATGCCTTGCATTAGGAATCAAATTGATAGAAAACTATATTTCTCAGCGAACATTTTACCTCTAAAATCGAAAACTTCTTAACAACCCGTATGGTCTTTAAATTTTCTTGGTGCGAATTAAGAACTTATTCAAAACTATCCCTGTAACGACCCATAATTTTCGATAATTAAAATTGTTAACTTAATAAGATTTTGGTAATTTGGTAGTGAAGAAATAAAAATCTGTAACCTAATAATGAAATGAAAAAGTGCAACAAGTTAGTTTAAGTTGATTATTAACAATGTGTACTACTTCTTCCTCTTGATGAGAAGACAGTCTACACAAGGAACTAGATATTCAAATGTGAAGGTGCACGTTTCCTAAATGTGTGAAGCATTGTGTGAAGCTAACAAAGTGACAAGTAAATATAACTGAAATTAAAATAATAAACATGTGTCAATCGTAAAATTTCAAGACTTGTCACTCAAAGACAAGTGCAGTATTGGTGCAAACAAATCAGCTTTAGTTGATTAACATTGTTTTAATACTTCACTTGAATCTATTGATTCACAGTGTTTCATATAGTTTCTTTGAGTTGATCATCTTTTATCGACTAATCTGACATTTGATGTGGGCTGTTAGTGGCAGTATATTCGTCCCATTTTTCTGCAAATGTTGTATTTAACAAGTCATTAGCATTAAAGTTAACTTAATCTGTTAAGAAGGCATAGCAAGGTCATGCAAGTTATCTCTACAGTTCAAAGTTTAAGTTGGAAGTGAAATCAATTTTTATCAAAAATTTTAAGCTCTCAAGTTGTTTAAGTCCTAGGCCGTATGGTTTGAGTTAAAGAATACAAGGCATTGCAGTGTGCATCCAAGTCTTAAGTCGTTCACACGATCTAAAAGTTAAGTCACAAAGCTTCAAATCAAGGCAGTAAAAATTTGCTCAAGTACTAGGTCGTTCGCGACCTAACAAGTATATAAGGTTGGTATAAGCCGCAAGGAGCTGCTCGGCAGTGCAAAATTATCTAGGTCCTAGCTCGGCCGCGACCTAAGACCTAAGTCGCAGATGTGATAAGTCGCGGGTGGGTTAAGTCGCAAGGAAGATGGGTTGGTTAGTTTACGTCCAACAATCTTAGCAATTGCAAGGAAGACGTCGGGGATTGCTTGGTCTTGCGATGGGACGACGTATTCAATTTGGGATTGCCGAAGCGGATGCTATTCTCCCTGAGCCAAATGATACTGTTGACAGGCCGCCTCTCGGTTTTGTCGCCGTCAACCGTCAGATGTGCCTTTGTGGTGCCATTCCTCCTTTCAATGAATTTCTTCAACAACTCCTTCTCCGACTAACCATCTATCCCTTTCAACTGCATCCCAATGGCTACACCATCGTGATGGTAATGTGCATTCTATTCAGGGGGACACTTAACCGTCTTCCGAGCTTCGAATAAATTTTCTATTTGTGCACATTCGCAAAGAATAAAGAACACCCCTCCATCATACTCGTGAGAAGTGCTAGAAACCGTATACTTATTACCAATCTTTCCGAAAGTGCTCACGGTTTTCTGAATCAGTTCATCTTCGTTCGCTTCCCCCAAGGGTTTTATGCCATCTGGAGAATAGGAAGTAAGATTGCTCATCCCCGTTCTTTCCGTTTAATCTTTTCAAGATCTGAATCTCTAAGTGCTAACGTCATTCTTTTCATTTACAGCACTTCCTCCTCCCTCTAGAAATCCCAATCACAAGGCGACCTTTGATAGATCAAGTGCCGTGCCGGTTGAAGAAAGAAGTATTAAGTTTTTGCTGAAAGATGAACTTCTGCACCAATACGGGCTTTTGTACCCTTCTCGTTCTACCCAAACTCATGAAGTCCCCGACTCTCCAGTAAAAACATCGGATGCCCCAGTTCCCGTTGGAGAACTTACACCGAAAGAACATACTGTTGAGGCTTTCTTGGTAAAGTGTTCTACTTCAATTGATGTTGTGGGGTCATCCGGCAAACATGCACTTGCCCGGTCATCGAAGAAGAGGAGCCTCCTCAACAACCCGGGAAATCTGGTGACGAAGGAGCTGAGAGAACATGTCCCGCTAGGCACAGCAGTGATGATACTTTTGAGGGGTTGAGCGACCTAATGATTACTTCACAGGAGCTTTTTAAAGATGATCCTATCACTGCTAAAGTTACTTCTCCAACAGTCGAAGCGACATCCGTTCTGCAACAAACTCCATCAACCCCAGAGTTGACAATGGCTGTTAAATCCATCATCACCTCCCAACACAGGAGTGGTTCGTGATTCGACGCACGTAGTTTGCACGTTACACACACTTAGGACTTTTCAACACCTATATGCGTTCAACTTTCTTGCTTTCAAGATTTCTGAGTTTATCTTTTCATCATTTTCAGATTCTCCAATGGGAATAAGTGGCTCTTACTACGACGATTTCCAACGTTATGGGAAGCGCGGTGCTTGTGACCCCAGGAGGTATCTCCCTGCCTCTTGGGAAGCTGACGAAGAAAGAGCTGCGAGGAAGGCTCGTGAAAGGCGCGCCTATGAAGAATGCCATGAAAGACGATATGAGCGACATGATTATTCCCAGAGGGAAGATGATTCTCATAAACGGAAATCCCGTGATGATAAAGGGAAAAGCCACATCCCTGAATATGCGAGTAAAAGGGCCAAACATGGCGAAAAGCCGGCGTCCAAACTTCCTGAAAGGCCCGCTGCTCCTGTACCTTCTCAATCTCCTGCCCTTACTTGTACTGATATTCAAACAATTATTGGCAGGCCCTCATATCAGGTTGGACAAGGCCCGACCACTCTTCAAAGTTGGTTTCCGCATTGGTGCTTGAAGGGAGGGCGCTTTGACCTTGATTTGGTCCCGATTGACGAGCAAGCTATGCTGCGCAATCTTGATGCCGTCAAACTAGATATTGAGAGAATGTCGGGTTGGCATAAGCTTGTCGATGAGCTTCAGAAGGTAAATCGTGCAAATCTTGAGGCCATGCTAACAATGGAAAATGACAAGTCTGAATGGCAGAAAACTCTTGAGCAGCATGACGCAGAAATGAGGAGCATAGCCACTTATAATGAGAAGCTTGAAGCAGAAGTTTAAGAACTTAAGGAAGAGCTTGCCACTTCTTCCACTTCCTACTCTCAGAGAGAGGAAGTGCTTCAAAATCAAGTAAGAGATACTAATGCGGCGCAGAGAGATGCTGAAGCCAAATTTGAGGCATAACAGCAAGCTATAGAAAACTACCGAGCTGATGTTGCTCAACTTCGAGAGAAAACCAACTCCCAGAACTTGGAGATTGAACTGCTCAAAACTCGACTTTATGAAATTGAGAAGGAGCGTGATGAAGCTATTGTCGGCAAAGCTGCAGCCGAAGATTCTCATATGGCAACTAAAGCTGAAGTCAGCTCCACTCTATTCGAGTTTTACATCCATAGCGTTCTAGGGCGTGGTAGCCTTAAGTTTTTGGGACCGGCATATGAAATCACTTTAGCCAAAGTGTGGGAGGCCATACTTGATATGTTTGGAGGATCCGGATATGCAAGATTTAATGGCGCACTATCCAGATGATGATGCATGTGTCGCTCTTGCAAGGGAAAAGGAGCAACTTGCAAAAGAGAGAGCCGAAACGACAGAAGGAGAACATTTAGGAAAGACAAACTCAACCGACCCAGTTCTACCTTCAGTTTTGGTCGATATCGATATTGCTGGCTCCAGTTCCCATTCTCCTCCTCCTGCTAAAGCCGTTATTGAAAGTGTCACTGCCCATACTGGAGATGAGACTCAAGAGAACGCTGAAGCGCAGGACTTCGAAGTTGGCGTAGTAAAATCTACTTCTCCAGGTAACCTCAACGTTGATCTTGCTCAAGTGGACTGCTTGTTCGCTTCGACCGAGTTCGATGAGCTTCTTGCTTATTTCTTAAGTGTCGATGAGCCATTATCCCCTTGTTTATGAGGGATAATGACTTTAACTTTTCTTCTCCAATAGAGAAAGCACCAAGTATTGCTCAGCCTTCCCCTCTTCCAGTTGTTTCCTCTCCGCCTCTTCAGATTACTCCCCCTTCCTTTTCTCAACCGGTGTCACAAGAGGAGCAGATAGAAGCTCTTCAAGGCTTGGATAACCCGGTCTCTTCTTAAGAACAGAAAGCTGAAGAACCTGAAGAAGGCGAGAGAACTCCTGAACAGATTGCTTCTGATGACAGTCCACTCTTTTCTCTCCGTGCAGTGAATCTTCTTCTAACAAGAGGGGAAACGCGGAGTCTCAAAGAAAAGGAGAGAAGCTTCTGCTGGCGAGGAAAAAACAGAAGAATGTCCAATTGCACCTCTTCCTTTTTCTTCCCCTACTCTCACAAGCCGGCCCCAAAAATTGATCATCCGGCTAGGCGTAGGCTCAAAAGGTGGCAGGAAGAAGAAATGATGGGCTTGGGACTTATGCTTCTTGTCTTGCTTTTCGCTTTTTTGCTTGTGTATACAAAGACTTGTGTTGATCGACGATTGTGCGAGTACCGGTCCCTGCCTTCTTTTGTTTTGAAACCTGAACATGTATAAAAAAAATTTAGTATGGAATAAAATAATTCTCTTACTTGTACAAACTTCTGTCTGTATTTGAGAATGCATTTATTCTCTTTTTTTTATACAAGTTTCTTTATTTTCCTTGTGTGATGTTGCAGTAAACCTACGGTATGTTCCTTGAGCGTTGTTTTTATTTTTGCGACTATATTATATTGCCCCCATACCATGGTTTATTGCAATCTCTTTCACATTGGCAGAATTTTGAAGAACAATTCTTCTGTTTCGAGAAGACTTGTGCTCTTTCTTTAGAGAACAACTTTTCCATTTGAAGGAGGTTTGCATCTGTACTTTATAGGATAATATTTCCGTTTTAAGGAAATATTGTTCTGATTTAGTAAAATGCGCCTCGTATTGGAGAAGTCTTCTCTTTTTTTTATTGCGAAGTTTTACACATCACTTTTGGAGAAAGTCACTTTTATTTTGGCAAGCGACTTTTCCTTTGTGGTAAAGGGGGCCTCCGAAAAAAGGCTTTGACCTGCTTGTGCCTCCGAAGAGGGCTTTTGTTTGATTGTGCCTCTGGGAAGAGGGCTTTTTGTTTCATTGTGCCTCTGGGAAGAGGGCTTTTTGTTTGATTGTGCCTCTGGGAAGAGGGATTTTTGTTTCTGCCTCTGGGGAGAGGCTTTTATTTTTTCCCTGTCCGCTGGGAATCGGGCCTCCGAAGAGGGATTTTCACATTTCGACTCGTGTGAAGTTTTATTTCAGATCACGGTTAAATGTGTGCCTCTGAGTAGGGCTTTTGCCTGGAAGTTTGAAGTTTCCTTCTCTCGGTTGGATGGATTCACGCGGCGGACACAAGTTACTAGGATTGTTTGTTTGCACAATCGTTCTCAGCTAGTTAACGAGTGTCCTGTGCCGCCGGTCAGTCCGCAACTTTCTGTCGAGAAAGAGAACTCTCATTTTCTGGCTAGTCCCATTAAAGGTCTTTTAGCATTTCAACTATGGTGAAATGGGCCTCTGAAGAGTGCTTTTCACATTCCAGCACTTGTGAAGTTTTATTTTAGATCTCGGTGGAATGCGTGCCTCTGAGTAGGGCTGTCGCCTGAAAGTTTGAAGTTTCCTTCTCTCGGTTGGATGGATTCACGGGACGGACACAAATTACTTGGATTGTTTGTTTGCACAAACGTTCTCAGTTAGTTAACGAGTGTTATGTGCCACCGGTCAGTCCACAACTTTCTATGGAGAAAGAGAACTCTCTTTTTCTGGCCATTCCCAATGGAGGTCTTTATCCTCCGAAGAGTTGTGCCTCCGAAGAGGGCTTGTGCCTACGAAGAGGTCTTTTGCAGTTTGTTGCCTGCTCGTCCATGTCTTTTTGCCATTTGCTCATATCAGCGATTCCATGTTATCATTTCCAAGCGCACATTCCTTTCTTTTGCAAGTAGCTTATTCTATCCAAAGAAGTGTACATCATTGTTAAATGAGTTCGCAGGGGCAGACACAGGCTAATTAATCGAATGTTTGTTTGCACAAACGATCACAATTAGTTAGGAAAGGTCTACCTCTGGCGGAACCACTAACTGTTTGCTTAAAGCACTTCTTATATAGGATTTGAATCTGGAATTTTTGTGGCTAAACCTTCATTTGTTGAGTGATGTCAGGGATCTCTTGATCTTATAATGGGTAAGCTTTGTTTTAACGGCCTGCAATATTAAATCTACATTTTAGTAATACAATTGAAGTACTTTATATATCGAAATAAAACAAGTTATTTATAATAGTAGACAACACAAGATTTATAGTGGTTTGGCCAAAAACTGGGCCTACATCCACTTTATAGTTCTTATTATTCACTTGCACTGGCTTTACAATGGCTTTCAATACAAGAATCATACATTCATAATTCTTTTTACAAATTTAAGCAAAGCTCTTAAGTAAAATATGGACGCAAGTGCTTGTTGTTCCAAGCTCTTGGAATTGGATCTCCTTCGACAGTTGTCAGTTTGAAAGTGCCATCGAGAAGTTTTTTTGCCCATGACATATGGCCCTTCCCAGTTTGGCGCAAACACTCCTGTTGCTGTCACGACCCTTTTCAAGACTAGATCTCCAATCTCAAAGCTGCGTTGGCGGACTTTGGAATTGAAATGCCTGGCAATTCTTTGCTGATGGGCTGCAATTCTGAGTTGAGCCTCTTCCTTTTTTCATCAAGGAAGTCAAGTGCTTCAAGTTGCAACTCTTCGTTTTCAGCTTCGTTGAAATGAATTCTTCTATGTGAAGGGACTTCTATTTCCACCGGAATCATTGCTTCTGATCCATATGCTAAAGAAAATGGAGTGTGCCCAGTCGCAGTTTTGTGGGTAGTTCTATATGCCCATAGTGCTAGTGGAAGCTTATTGACCCAACCAACTTTCGCTTTTTCCAGCTGTTTTTTGATGGCTGATTTGATAATTTTGTTTACTGCTTCCACTTGCCCGTTTGCCTGCGGATGAGCCACTGCTGAGAAGGTTTTCTGGATCTTGAATCGCTTGCAAAAATCTTGGAACTCTTCACTTTCGAATTGGGTTCCATTATCTGTGATTATCTTTTGAGGCACACCATACCCGCAAATGATATTCTTAGTTACAAAGTTTATCATTTTTTAGAGGTAATAGTAGCTAATGGTTCAGATTCAGCCCATTTAGTAAAATAATCAACAGCAGCAATAGCATATCTGATTCCGGATTTGGCAGTTAGCAAAGGCTCGATGAGATCTATTCCCCAAATAGCAAATGGCCACGGGCTGACCATTTGTGTTATCTCAGTGGAAGGTGCTCTTGGGATTTTTGCAAATCTCTGGCATCGGTCACATTTTTGGGCGTAGCTTGCAGCATCACGATTAATATATATCTGGCCAAAAATACCCATAACGGAGAATTTTCTTTGCAAGAGTTTGACCATCTGAATGGTCTCCACACTCTCCTCCGTGTACTTCAGTTAGAATTGTCTAAGCTTCTTCCTTGGTCACACATCGGAGTAATGGAATTGAGAATCCTCGCCTGTACAATCAGCCATCTTGAATTATGTATCTGGAGGCTTTTCATAGGAACTTCTGTCGCTCTTTTGAACTTTCTGGAAGAGAACCGTTGATCAGGTACTCCATTATCGAGTCATCCATGATTCTTGCTCTTGAGATAGTCATGATCCAGTCAATATCCATCTCATCAGTGCTTGGAGATGACAGGACTTGCACAGGAACTAATCCCAATAATTGATCTTCACCAGTGCTTGCGTACTTTGCGAGAGAATCTGCCTTCATGTTCTCTTCCTGAGGTATATGACTTATCGTATAATGGTCAAGATAATCGAGAAGTTCCCAGGCTCTTGACAAGTAGGCAGGCAGATTTCCTCCTTTAGTTTGAAACTCTTTTTTGACTTGACATACAATAAGCTGTGAATCACTGAAGATCTGCATCACTTTGACACTGAACTCTTTAGCAATTCTCAAGCCGGCAATAAGAGCTTCATATTCTTCTTCATTGTTTGTCGAAGGGAATTCCAATCTCAATGCATATCACAATGACCGCCCTTCAGGGGTTTCAAGCATAGCCCCAGCTCCGGAACAGTAATCGTTTTTTGCACCATCAACATATAATTTCCATCGAATTTGGGGATTATCAGTCACTTCTTTCTTACTATCACCTTTATCTGTACATTCTGCGATGAAATCTTCCAAAGCTTGTCCATTGATTGCTCTCCGGGGATGATAAGTGATGTCGTATTGGCTGAGTTCAATATTCCACTTCAGAAGACGAGCCAAAGTCTCAGGACGAAACAGGACTTGCTTTAGAGGTTGGTCAGTGAGGACTTTGATAGGATGAGCTTGGAAATACGGCCTCAATTTTCTTGACGCAATCAGTAGACAATATGCGAGCTTTTCCAATTTTGAATAATTCATCTCTGCCTCGGTGAACCTCTTGCTAATATAATAGACCGGGCGCTGAATTTTTGCGTCTTCCCGTACCAACGCTGCACTAAGAGCATGAGTTGAGATTGCCAAATATACGAAAAGATCCTCACCATTGTCCGGCTTAGAAAGTATTGGAGGCGTTTCCATATGACGAATCAATTCATCGAAAGCTTTTTGGCATTCAGGAGTCCAGTCGAAATTCTTCCTTCCTTTCTTCAGTGCATCAAAGAATGGAATGCATTTATCAGTAGCTTTGGAAATGAATCGACTCAAGGCAGCGACTTTTCCATTAAGACTTTGCAATTCCTTCTTCATTCTAGGAGCTTTTACTTCTTTTAAGGCAGCAATCTGAGTAGGATTAGCTTCAATGCCCCTAGCACTCACAATGAAACCCAGAAATTTTTCGGACTCCACCCCAAACGAACATTTCAAAGGATTAGGTTTCATTCTTTACTTTCGGAGGATTGCAAACATTTCCGCCAAGTGGTCCATATGGTCTACCGCTTTCTTTGACTTTACCAACATATCGTCAACATAAACTTCCATAGTTTTGCCAATCTACGGTTTGAACATAGCATTGACGAGTCTTTGGTAAGTTGCCACTGCATTCTTAAGTCCAAAAGGCATGATTCTATAGCAGTAGAGGCCAACATTGGTGATGAAGCTTGTGTCTTCCTGATCCGGCTAATGCATCATAATCTGGTTGTATCCGGAGTAAGCATCCATGAAAGATAACAATTCGTGCCCCGCTATTCCATCCACCGACTGATCTATTCTGGGCAATGGGAAGCAGCCTTGGGGGCAGGCTTTGTTTAAATCTGAGAAGTCAATGCAAACTCTCCATTTCCCATTATCTTTCTTAACCAGTACTGGATTTGAAACCCAATTCAGATAAGTAGACTCCTTGATGAAACCGTTCTCCATAAGTCGGTCTACCTCTTCTTTCAAAGCTGCTGACCTTTCGGGACCTTGGATTCTTCTTTTCTGTTTTACCGGTGTAAACTTCGGATCAATGTTCAGAGTATGTACTGCAATTTCCTGGGATATTCCACACATATCAGCATGAGTCCAAGCGGTCTAGATTAGCTTTCAAGAATGTTACCAGGGAATTTTGAACTATCATACTAAGCTGCGAACCCACATTCACCACTTTGTTCGGATCTTTCGGGTCAACAGGTACCAGTACCGTTACTTCAACTAGCACCACTCTATTCTCTTTTGCACTAGCTTTTCTGGGATCCGTTTCTCTTTGTTCCCCGCTATGCTCGCCAGTGCAGGGTCTAGCCTGTAATTGCTACAAGGTTGGTTCTTTGATGCGGACTGGGGCTGCTGCATCTTTTCCCATTTCTCTCTTCCTCGTTGCGCGCTACTCTATCAGACAACATTCTCGCCCAGCGTTCGGAGCCCCTTTAATAACTCCAACTCCGTTATCCGTGGGGAATTTCATAGCGAGGCACCACGGGGCGAGAATTGATTTAAAAGCCGAAAGAGTTGGTCGGCCTAGAAAGGCGTTGTAGGCAGAAAATTCATCAACAATTACAAAAGTCTGTTTTCGAACCACCCTTTTCTACCCCTCTCCAAGCTCGACGAACAAATCAATAGTTCCAATTGGCTGCTTCGGTTCCCCAGTGAACCCAACAATTTTCTGAGATGAGGCTTGAACATCGGCCATTGGAATTTTCATTTGGTCGAACGTCTTTTTGAAGAGAATATTGCAAGAAGCGCCGCAATCTACAAGCACTCTTCTCATAATAGCCGGCCCAATGCCTGCAGAGAGGACCAATGGATCCATGGTTGGAGCTTCAATACCCATAGAGTCCCTGGCTTTGAACACAATATCATCATTGAAAGTTTTCTGCTCCTTCAAAGGTACAGCGTCTTCTAGCACAAAAACACTCTCTTCTGTTGGTGCATACTTCAAGGCACATGCATATCTTTCCATCTCGCCCAAGCTTCTACCTGCTGGGTGAGGACCTCCTGTAATCACATTGATAACAGGCCTTTCCGATTCATGCACGATATTCCTCTCACCCGAGCCAGATGGATGAGCAGGAAGTTGTTGGCCCTTAGTGGACGAAGTTGGGTCATTTCTACTTCTCTTAACATATTGCTGCAACTTGTTCTCTCTCAATAGTTCTTCAATTAAATTTTTCAGATGGCGACATTCGTTCGTATCATGACTGGGTTGATTATGAAACCGACAGAATCTCCCACTTTGAGCAGCTTTTTTGTTAACTCTCATCTCCGGCGGTTTAGGATATTCCACTGCATCTTTGGTAGCAAAAAAGATATTCTCCGGAGTGTCAGTCAAAGGTGTGAAATTTGAAGATTTTAAGAAGCGAAGTTTCTTCATATCTTTCTGTTACTTCCCGCCATTACTCTTCCTTTTCTGACTTTCGGATTCCTTTTTGGTAGGAGCAGTATTATTATTCTTAACCTCTGTCGATGCCACTTTAACTGGTGGTCGAAGGCTTTCCAAGCGCATGAATTCATCAGCTTTCTTATAGAATTTCTCAAGCGAATTCGGTTCTTTCATCTTCAGCCACTTCCCAAATTCGCTTGATTTGTCGATTGCCCTCACCAGGTATGTCAAGACTATTCGTGGCTCTGCATTATCCACTTCAGCCAAAGCTATGTTGAAGCGGTTCAAGAAATACCTAATAGATTCCCCAGGATTCTCTTCCAAGCTTGACAGAGACATAATATCCTTTGCCTTTAAAGCATACAACCTGAATTGCTCTTTAAACTTCCGAGTCAAATCGGCAAACTGGTCTATGGATCGGACCGGAAGCATTGTGAACCAGAGCAAAGCCACTCCTTTCAAGTATACCGAAAAGTATCGGCATTTGATCTCATCAGACGCTCTAGCACCAGTCATGTGCCAATCGTACTTATACAGGAATTGATTGGGGTCGCTTGTTCCCTTATAAGCCGGGATGGTAGGAGGAACAAACTTCCTTGGGAACTCCGCCTTTAGAATCTTTTCAGTGAACGGAGTTTTGCTTGGAGAGAATCCCCATTCCTTCTCATCTTCATCTCTCTGCATGCTTTCTTTCATGATTTGTCGCACCATGCCCGAAAGATATTCCTCATCATTTAAAGGATCTGCAGGACAGACTTCGGCCATTTTCTCGGAAGTTTGTCGGGACAATCGTTCGCGGTGAGTTGGCTGTGGTCTCGATCCTCCAAGTTGAGGAGGTGTTTCTTTGGCGGGGCTAGTTGGTCTTTGAGGAATATTCCTCTCTTCAGGATTATGAACATCATCTGCAAGGTTTTCTTCGTTATTCACTGGTTGACGGTTTTCTCCGAGCAATGCATTTGACCTCTCAAGCATTAAAGCATTCTGAGTTTCCATCTGCTGGTACAATCCAGATACTGCGGCATCTAACTCCGCTCGTGTAATTCCGGCACTTGGTGCTGCTTGACTTGACGAAGGAGAAGTGGCAGTATTTTCATGGATATTACTAGGTCTTGTAGATCCACGCTTTCTTCCAGGAGCCATTATCTCTGATAGACTTCTTGTTTTGAGAGAGACTCTTTCAACAAACTTTTGCGAAGAAATGACGAAGATAGCCTGAGTTGGGTTCTCAGTGAAAGCACCAAAAATGTTAATGCTAAAAATTGAACGCTAACACCCCGGTGTATGTAGAAATTAAGTGAAAGCACCACCTGTGAACTCGGGAATTTAAAACAAGTAGGAAAGTCACAGAGAAAGCAGTAAAAGACAACAATTTTATAGTGCTTCGGCTTCAGGTTAAGCCTACGTCCACTTTAATCCTCTTTATTAGTGAATCAATTACAACTTTACAACAATCTTCAATTACAATACTGATGAGACAAACAAATAGAACTCCGATGTAGAAGAATTCTTTGAATCCATGTTGATTGTGTTAGATTTCCTCTTGAAGTTAGTTGAGATGCCTTTCGTGTTTGAAGTGTAGACTGAGTCGAGAATTCAACAGAGTATCGGCGTTCCAGGAATGAGCCAAAAGGATCCTTTTTCAGTTGGAGTTAGTGCTGTATTTATAGGGGGATATCGGAGTTAGGTCGTAGGTCGCGAACGACCTAGGTGTAGGTCGTCGCGAGCGAACTAGAAGACACGACACACAACTCAACAGAGTAGCACTTGTTTTCTTCTGAGTGAGTCGGTAGGTCGTAGGTGACCTAGGATAGGTCATAGTTCATCGTTTACGTCTTAAATATGGTACACTTGATCATTCTGGATAAACTAACAAGTCATAGGTCGTGGTCGACCTAGGTAGGAAGCGGCATAGGAAGCTCCTTTGGTATGTTTAGGTCGTTAGCGACTTAGGAATAGGTCATCACGCCTTAGCTCGCTGCAAAACTTCTTCCCTGTTAGGTCGCTCCTCTTATTAATCCGCTAGGTCGTTCAACCCTTAGGTCGCTGAGCTCTTTATTTAGTTACTAGGTCGTTACCGCTTTAATTCTTTAGGTCTCTTATGAAGTTAGGTCGCTAGGTCGCTCAAAAAGAGGAGTTAACACCACCGTTCTTTTCCAAATCTTCTGTAAATGTTTTCAAATGATTTATAAAGTATTTTAAATATGATTCAAAGGATTTACGGAATGGTTAAATGTTAAATGATTTAGAGTTGATCAAATAGCATGACTACCTTATGGGTGTTAGAGAGATAGTCTCTAGGCATGAGTTTGGAAAACCATTTTCCTGCTCTTCCTAACTATCTGGACTTGACCCATGGATCAGATAGTGAATTTGGTTTGATCGGATCAATATTTTCTTAAGTGAATAATGAAATGATTTCAAATTAAACCCTGTTTAAAGTAATCAAAGGATTTGATAAAAGATGTTTAATGATTCTGTATATAACAGAAAGAATGTTTTAGAAATATATAACTTTATAAGATATTTTGATAAAAAGAAGTTAATCAATTAAAAAATGATTCCTTGTTCACAGAACATCATATAACGATGATTGGTTCGAAGGAACAACGGTAGGATTTGAGGTAGTTCCTATTCGAAAACCACTTCGAACCAATTGACGTATTTGAAGAAAAAAAATGGATATAATTTGTAAGATGGAATGTAAGGTTTCTTGTCACTGACCCTTGAGGGAAATTTCCTATATCATATTATGTGGCAATAGGTCTTCATTTGAGATATTCGATGCAAGGAATTCTCGCTACTAATCCTAGGGGAATCTCCCGACATGATGTCGTAGGAGAATGCTTTTGGTTTGTCTTGTTCCTAGGCAACTTGTGTGGAAGAATTTCCGACATTGCATTTATATACATTGATTGATCTCTATGAACGCATCATCTATTTGGTGGCGAAGAAGGAAACATTCCTTAGCTTAACACCCTTTCTTGGGATGTAAGAGCTCACGGGTTACACATTGTAGAAATCAATTGTGTGATCATGGAATGGCAGTGCGGCATTCAAAGTGGAATGTGCTATGTGAAAGTAAAATGTTATCTTAGACATTATCTACTGGAAATGGCTTAAGCATAGTAGATGCGGTAGAGCTATATGGGTCGCGCCTTTTAGGAAATGGTCATCATCTTTCTAGATTACTCTCCATATGTTGAGTATGTGGTATATGCTTCGGGATCCCATTAGCGATCAGTTACGATCGGGGTGATTTCATATTAAGTACTATCCAACGAAGGGGTGTGCCGATTCTATGTTGGTATAAGCGTTCAGTATCTGAACCCTAGGTATATCCACCTAGAGGTATATTGTACGGAAGGTAGTCCATGACCTTGCAATTGTATAGGATCCATTCCTCGAATGACACTTGTAAGAGTTTTGTTTGTAAAGCCTCACATATCCGGAATTTAATAATGGAAACAATTTTGGCTAAGATTAATAAGTTTACATGCAAATTTGTCAAAGGAATGTAACTAAAAATAATATCAAATGACTTTTGCATAGCAAGTGTTTTGGTCATCATGAGTAAAAGCATGCTATGTGTTTATGTGCAGTGTAGTCTTATGAGATACCTTTTCTTTTCAAATTGCATATTTTGAGTTTCTCGCACCAGTCCCATGAGAGACCCAAAGTTCATTTTCTTTTTCCCTTAAACTTTGGATTCCTTAATTTCCTCAAGCGGTTAAATAGTTAGCTGATTAGAAGCATTTTGGAGCATGGATCATGGAGCATGTAGCAATTTAGATCTTTTTTTATTATCTCCACTTTCCCCTATGTTTTTATTTTGTATATGTATCTACCAGCACCTATAGGGATAAACTATTATACCTATCCCAACTGGGTTAGTACTTATCATGACTTTGATAACTCACTTTAAGAGTGATTACATGTACTATCTAAATGATTGCAATTTCTTAAATATGATTTGATATTCTATTATTATTTTGTCTTCTATCTTTACTTCTTTACCCCGTTAATATCTACCTCTCCGACGCATGGATTTGCGGCACGTGAATATCGAGTATGTATTGGTATCAATTTTTAAGGGTCGAGGAGATTGGTCGTCATATTTGGTATCAAAGCTTATGGTTGAGTGAATACTTAAGCCTGGTTGGGGTCAACTCAAAAGAGATAGGGTTAATAATGCCCTAGAATGAGTTTAGTCTGAGAGAGCACACAATTGAAAATCTTACCTAAATAAGCATATTTGAATTTTTTCCATTCCCTAAGATAATCCCATCTATAATCCTAAAAAAATTTCCTTATTATATTCTGGTAGTAAGAAATGAGTACCAAAAATGGACGAGGAAAGGGAAACAAAAGGGTTGAAGAAACGATAAATCCTGTACAACCTTAAGTTAACCTTGCAACTTTCTGCCTAACTTTTACCAACTTGGGCGGGAAACCGTTCAGTGGTATAGAATCTATTAGTGGAGCTCAAGCTTGGTTCCGCTCATGTAGGAGAATCTTTAAAGGATTGAGCATCAAGGACGAGAAAAAGATCCTCCTGCCATCTTAGCAATTGCAGGATAGAGTTTGGCATAGTAGGAGTCTATTACCATTAATGAATCAGAAGATGATATTTCATGGGAAATGTTTAAGGAAGTTTTTTAAGAACGATACCTACCACATGCTGGAAAATCCTGCCTCTATAAAAGCTTCATGGATCTAAAGTAAGGAGAAATTTCAGTAGAGGAATACTTAAGAAAGATTAATGAAGTATCTCACTTTGGGCTTGGAATGATTGATACTTCACTTGAGAAGAATAAAATGATTGTGGTTGGGATAAGAAAAGAGTTATATTATTGAATGACTGCCCACTTAAAGGGATAATTCATAAACCTAGTAGATATGGGTTTGCGATATGAATTTCTTGATAAGAGAAGACAACATCGAAACTAAATATTAGCAATAGTAGAAACAATCCTAGTGAGAAAAAATTCAATCCAAGGGCGAAAAGGCAACAGGCGGGAAAGAAAGAAAATAATTTAATGTTTACTAGGTGTGGTAATTGTCAAACGAAAATTCATATAAGGAAGATTGTTGGAATGAGAAGAGACAATGGGAAAAGGCACTCTCTTCTAATTGCCACTAACAAGGGCATATGATTATGGGTTTTCCATTTATGGAGATAATCCAGTCAGTTAAGTCCTATGCCATGGAAGAAGAACCATTAATTTCGGAAGAGACGAGCGAATAAGGAGTTTTGGAGAGTGCTATTTATGTTGAAGGTATTATGGTTAATGTATTATTTGATACTGGGGCTTCCTGCCATTTTATTTCCAAAGAATAGGTGGAAAAATTAAAGCTTAGCACAAAAAAAGTAGATACCCCTATCTGTTTGTTAAATTCAATAGGTGTTACAACGAACCTTTGTATGATTTGTGAAAATGTCTAAGTTACCTACCTTTCCCATTGTTCAGACCACAACAACAAATAGTTTACACCACTTTATTGTTTTAGACAAAATCTATGGTTTTAATAAAACATTGTCCAATAAACCTTCCTACCTGTTTTACCTTAAGGTGTTATAATAGATGATGTTTATTGGCTGGCCCAATAACACCAATTAGTTTACACTACTTGGAGGCTTTAAATAAAATCTATGGTTTTGATGATGCAGTGTTATCTTCTTATCCAATCTAACCCATTGAAACCAGTGTTAACTTATTCCTTATCTTATCTAAGGGTAAAAATTCATTTATCTAAAATAATCTTTTATCAAAAATACTTTTTATTTTTTTGTATAAATTCTCTGCTAAGAGAACTTAAAGATTAAATACCCAGATATTAATTCGGAAACTCATCTTTGAAAGCATACTACATATATTTCTTTTATGAAATAACTTCAAAAAAAATTATTTTCTAAAACTCACTTTGGTTTCATTCGTATTTGGGCTCATTTCGATCATACAGTGATAGGAATAATTTACTAAATACTGCACAATGTTTGCCTAAGCAAACATCTGATCGTAACTTAGAAGATTATTCGGATTACCATAAAACTTGCCGAAATATTTTTCCTCGAACTATCCTAAAGAAAATGCATTCCATTTAAAATATATTTTTCAAAATATTTATATTTTAGAAATATTTCCAAATAAAACCACTATTACTTTTCTTAAAATCTTTTGAAACTACTTCGAACAAAGTCAAAGATTTATACTTTTCAAAAACTCTTTAAAATGTCATTTTTAAGAGAAACATGTATGATACTAAATGTATTAAAACTAGGGTAAAAAAATGTCATTAAAACATCATTTACTATAAATCCAAAAAAATGCTCATTTAAAAACTATCATTTATAAATTTAAACAATATTTATCATCCCAAAGGATAATAAAACAATTTAAATGCCTTTGATAAATTAAAAAACAATGCTAATCATCCCAGGGGATGATTTATAATATTCTTTTTAAAACCTTAAAACCATATATATTTTCCAAAAAAATAAATAAAAATTAAATTCTTTTATTAAATTTAAATGACTTTAATTACCCTGAATGGTAATAAATCACATTAATAATCTCTTTTATAAATCTATAACAATATTAACTATCCTAAAAGATAATTAATCAAATTTACATTTTCCATTGATAAACAAATCATTTATCTTTAATAAAATAGTTAGTTACTTTCAAAACACTTTCATCAAACTGGTTGATTTACTTTAAACTCATTTGTTAAATCAATTAACTAACTTAAAATATTATTTATCAAACAATTTATTAAATTCAAAAAATCATTAATTAAATGAATAATTCATCACAACTATCATTAACGAAAATGATTTATAAAAATTACACACTATTAACTAAAATAATTAATTAAATTCAAATGACCATTAGTTAAAATGATAATTACATTTCAAATATCATTAATTAAAAAGGTTTAGTTAAATTTAAGCATCATTAATTAAAATGATTAACTAGATTCAAAAAAACTATTAGCTAAAACAATTAATTAAAGCTAAACAATCATTAATTAAAACGATTAATCAAAGTTCAATACCATTAACTAAATTAATCTAATTACATTCAAATCTCATTAATAAAAAGTTTAATTAATTTTAAACATCATTACTTAAAATGATTGATAAATTTAAATTATCATTAATCAAAATGATTAATGAATTTTAAAATCTACTTTTGTGAAAAACAAAAGCTTAAGTTTAAACACACATATACGGGTTTAGGGATGATATTCGGTAGATAACGGTATAGCAGAAATTGCTATAATAACAATTAAATAATTTAAATGGAATATCCAGATTAATTTCGATTAAACAATCAATCAAACATATCTATCTATCATCCAAGAAAGCAGTAATAATTTAGAGCGTCATATATATGATATAGCAAATATGAATGTGAGTTAAACTCCAATTAAATAATTCTTCTTCATTATAATTAAATTTCCTCAAATATTTATCTTTATTTAAATTATATTAAATGACTTTTTATTAAAAGTTTACTTTCGGCTTAACATTATTAAAGATGACTTCTAACTTAAGCCTTTCGTCGAACACCTTATAGTCAAACTGTGCAACTAAATTCACAAAGGGTTCGTTCTCAATGTTCCCTAATTCCTATTTACCTAACCTATACCTTACTAATGGAAATCTTTAATGAACTAATTCAACAATAGTTAATGCTCAAATTAGACAAGCATAATTAAACAAAACCTAAATGATAATAATAAAAAAAAAATATAATCACTTCCAAATAATTAACTCATCAATACACTATAATAATTTTTTAAAATCATTTCGTTATATATATATATATATATATATGGTAAAATTATATCATTTACCTTTTAAAAAAAATACTGTATCGGTAGGCCTGTTCAAACGTTTAGGAATCCCTGTCAATAACGCCGATCAGGCGCATCGACAAGAATTCATATACCACTCAACGAATCAAACAACACTATATAAACATTTTTATAACACTAACAAATACGCATTCAATATATATATACACACACAGAGAGAGATTTATCCTAGGACATTACAAATCCTGTCCTTAGAGAGTTTACCCCATCCAGGCGTAGGGGTTCGCTAAACTGAAACTCCGATACCAAATGTAATGACCCACCTTTCGAATCCCTAGGAATGATAATTAATACATCCTCGGTATTGATGTACCATTGCCTAAGCATCAGAAGGATAAATTGTCTTGGGTTAAAATAAATAACAGAAAAAACATAGTAGAAAAACTTCATAACAGAATGGTTACATATAATAAAAAATGTTATAGTACAAAAGGTTACTTCTTACGTGGAACTATTAGAGTTAAACAAAAGCACCAAATCTAATAGATTTGCAGCTACACATTTTGACTCGTCATTTATGGATACAAAATACATCTTCAAAATCGTACAACGGAAATAAATTACTAGATAACTAAGGAGCTACCAACTCGATCACCATCTTTAAAGAGCTCCAAAGAAAACCTACTGCTCTTGGACTAATCAAATATAATTATGTAACAAAGGGTTTTTGGAAAAGTAAACAACTTGGGTCAAAAAAATGGCTGGTATGAGGAAAATTCTAAAACAAAAGGAAGTGTATTTAACAATAATATATGAGACCACGTTGCTAACGCGGAACGAGTTTTCTCATACATAAAAAATCAAACATAAGAATGGAAAAGAACAATAGGAAACAAATCCAAACCTAGATGATGGGAAAAAATGGTGTAAAAATCTAAACCGGACAAAATGGATAAAACAAGATAACAGTCCAAACTTAATAGCTAGAATAGACAAAACCTGTAATTAAACATCTTGAAGAGTGGCTGACTCTTCCAGTTGCAGTTATAGAAAAACAATTCGAAGGTTGAAATCAAAACGAAATTTTTTTCAACAAATGACTAGGAGAGAGCACCTCCAATTAAAGTAAACCTCTAGTAATATACTTAAGAAGGTCATATAATATGTGACACTCTTGGACACGTCCAAGCCAGACCCCGCCAATCCTCACCGAGTATCCGAATATTTTTAAATCTAAGTGCACAACAGAATCCAAAGTAGATGAGATGTGAAAATAACCTTTTAATGGGAGAAACCCCATATAGCTTGACTTCCTCTCGCGCTTTGGGTTTAGTCATCTTCTAGAAAGGATAACAATGCTCAACAGAGCAATAAACCATCTTAGAATGAGGATAATAAAGAAGCTGAAGTAACCGAGAGCTGAGAAACCATGTATCAAGGATATAAAATGATCATATATGGAAATTAAGTCCTGTATACTCACCACCACTCATCGAATTCAAACTTGTACTATTCTTGGTTAACAATAATACCTAATAAGTCAAGGTATTGTTACCTCAAAGTCATGTCTCTCGATTATTCTTAAATTTCAAAATAGCGACAAGTATACTTCTTCGATGTTTAGTGTTAATTATACAAATAAATCGTTTCTGTATAAGTGAATCACTTCGTGGAAATTAATTCTTTTCCATAAACGAATCAATCTTTTTCATTTAAAAACTTAGTTCATGCTTGGTCTCACATTATAAGTCTTAACTTTAAAACACTTTGTTAAAGGAGTTCACTAACTTTAAACGTCATTATAAAAAGTATTTAACAACTTAAACACATCCTTATTATATTGATTAATTAACTTTAAAAGTTCATTAATTCAGTTGATGAACTTACTTTAATAGCTTTTAATTCAAAAGAAGTTAATCACTTATAAACACCATTAATTTAATTAAAAATTAATTATAATTAATTAAATAAAATAAATAAATAATTTATTATCATTAATTAAAATTAATAACAAAGGAAAAACATCCTTGTTGCTATGATAAATTCACTTTGAAACTTCATTAATTAAGTTGATAAATTAACTTCAAATGCCTTTAAATGACAAAAGGTAAAGCACCATTAAAACATCACTAATTCAATTAATTAGTAATATTTAAATAAAATTAATTAAATTAATCAGTATGTAATTAATTTTCATTTTTAATAATGATTTATTAATTATAATCATCATTAGAGGAAAGATTAATTAAAGTGAAAACAAGTTGAATAACTTCAAATAAAACATTTATTAAAAAGATTTATAAATTTAAAAACATCGTTAGCAAATTGATTAATTAATTTTAATCCATCATTATTGAATGATTAATTATCCTTAAACATCATTAACTAAAATGATTAATTAAATTAAACCTTCATTAACCAAGTAACTAGTTAAATTTAAAACACCACATTAACAAAGTACTTAGTTAACCTTAGCCCTTATTAATTAAATTAAATAATCATTATTGAAATAGTTAATAATTTTTAATACTTCATTAATGAAAATCTTGCTTAATTTGTAAACAAATCCAAGCACGAAGATGAAACCAAACGGTTTCGATAAAAGGTGAATTTTTCTTAAAGTGTCCATATAGCGATTATTGCTATACGGGCAGTTGGGAAATCAAGTATATGTCATTATCATTACAACCAAGCATTACATAGCAAGATATGGGCAAATATACATAGTAATATATTATGATACAACATGTAGTAAGCATGAACCAACATTATAAGCAACTTTTACTTACTAACTTTACAAGATACTAAACTACGACTAAGATGTAAAGTTTTTGAAGCATGAATCAAACCAACAACCACCACACTACCAAATACATAAAACAAGAATTCAATAGAAACAAATATCAACACGAGTATGGTTTAAAAACTTTTGGTTTAAAAGTGATGTTTTACTCACCAAAATTCCTCCAAACCAAGCTAAGCCTTCACTGAACTTGCCTAAACCGCTGGCAACTTGCCTTAGCTCCAAAATTGGACCTAATGTGGGCTTGTTGGGGGCAATATAGCTCGGCCAAGGGCATGAATGGGCTCGATCCAATGTTGTGGAGGAGGATGAAGGTGCTGGTTTGAAATTGAGTGGACGTAGTGAGCTTAGACATGAGAAAGGCTAATTTTCAAACAAGTTTTAGGATTATGAATCTATGGAATCCATGTACCATTTCATGAACATGAAGTTGTGGAAATGAACTTTGTAAATGAAGATGAAAAGTGCAAAATATAGTATGTGTAGTGGCATTTATAGGCATGCATAATAAGTAGATTACTAAAATGACCTTGGCATTAAAATATAATATAGTTTTTACGAAATTAAGGAAGCTCCATACCAACCCCCATCCTTATAGCCCACGTCCTCAACATGTACACCCCCCACCATGCTTATAAGTACTTTTTCTAGGGATCTAAGGTGATAATGGTGTACTTAGGGTAGGGTTTTTAGGTTACAAAATATGTACACGTACATAAAGGTTAAATCTTGAACATAAGGTTATATAAATGTATTTTCTAAGTTATTATGTATGTATACATGTATAAGTGTGTGTGTATGTTATTAAACCTAGTTTAAATAAGTGTTAACATGTTGAAAAAAATGTACATGATGTTTCTAACAACTTTTTGATTCCGAAAAGTTGAAATTTTGGAAAACGATTTTGGTCACATTTTCAATTTTTATTTAAATTAATTATTTTGCTAAGCTCATTTTTGAAAATTATTTTAACATCATTAATTTTTATTTGAAATATTTTTATTTTGCTATTAAAATCCATTATTTAAATATTTAAAAATGATATAATACTCATATTCAAAGTGATTATTTTATGGGTCATTACAAAAATGCACCGATTGCCACACATGGATCCCTTGCCAACGCAAAGCTGGCTGCCCCTTTAATATGACAGGTCGGATTGCATTATTCCCCGGGATCAAGGCTCCAAACATGTGCAATTGCCATGGCCCCACTCTTCACGTGCATACCAAATCCATAAATATCAATTCTAGGTCGAATAATGACTACTACTAATGGTAGCAAACTACACATCACTACTGCATGTTCTCTATTTTAGTCATTACCGAGTTGTGGGGCTTGTAAGGTCTTGATTTCCTTTTTTCCTCTCTTAATAAATCCCACTTGGAATTCCAAACACAGCCCTCCAAGTAATAATGCAATTCCAACATTCGTTCATGCAAGTTGTTCAAGATATGAATGAACCGAAGGCACTATTTCTACTGCATCCATTTTGGAATCTCCCTTAGGATTAGTAGAAAGTAGCCCTTGTAATTTAAAGAGCTCTATCTTCGATTCCATCATATTTAAGATGTCTCCAACACAACACTTGAGTTGGTTTAATGTGTTTTTTGGATAATTCATATTTATCCGATCTGACCTCTTTGAACCAACATTCGATAGTGTCTAGTAAACGCTACCTCGGTTCTTTAGGAAATAATCAGACAATACTAACAGCGTAGATCACCTCCTAGCCACTTAAATGGATGTTTTTCCTTATAATATGTCCTAGGAGAACAAAGGACATTTATACGCATAATACAACATCGTCGAAAATGACTATGCTATATAACTCCAATGTTTCTCTTAGATATTTCCAAGTTATGTTTTTGGTCAAGATTTGATAGTCGATTATTTAACTATCAAATAAATAAATAAATAACAAATCATAGATTTAACTCCATGTGCGGATCATCGAGCGGCTATAAATTAATCATTCATTAATTTAATCCTTTTTAATTATTCGATTCAATATACCTTCACAAAAGATATACTCATAAACCCCTTATATTCCTTTCATTACATAGGAAACATTCATATACTATCTCACGGGTATAAGCATATTTCAAAACACCATACTTTCAATACTTAGAAAATATATCTATATACTTATCTCAAAAGTACAGGCATATTAACAAAACTTAAGGAAGATTACCTCTTTTCCAAATTCATGTTTAAATGGGCCATGAAAAAATATCTTTTAAAATATTGTTTACTATAAACCAAAACAGCATCCTTCCATGTTAAGTATGGAAAGAATGCTTTTTTACCACCATAATTAAGAAGTATTATTTATCAAATCTCATCCTACTATAAATTCCCTGTTAACAAGTCCATTTCATATTTACAAATCCGTTTATAAATCTCTAAATTAATTTACAAAAACTTCTTTTATAAATCTCTAAAATAATTTATATAATCCCTTTCTATTTATAAAACTCTTTCCATTTATAAACACTTTTATAAATCTCCATTTTTAGAATTTGGTACGACCCATCTGCTCGACCCTTGAAAATAGACACTAACACATCCACGGTATTCACGTGCCATAATTTCAAGTGCCAGGGAGGAAGATTACCCGGGGTAAAGTGAAATAAAGGTAGAAGATAGAAACACAAGTTTTCACATTGCATTTAACTATATATATAGATAGTACATACAACCATCCGCGAAAGGCTACATCGGAGTTATAATATGAACTAACCCAGCCAGGAATAGTTATAACTGCTTGCTCCCACACTTGCTGGTACCAACAAACTAGATATAGGAAAAAAAAATAAAAATATTGATAGACATCCACATGAAATGCTCCAACTTCATGCTCCAAAACTCCTCCTAAAATGCTTCACCAAAATGCTTCTAAATTTATTTCGACTACTTGGATGCTCGGGAAAATATGGCACATAGATTTTAAGGGAAAAGAAAATAAACTCCAGGCCAGTCATGCAACTGGTGTGAGAAAACTTAAAGAAGCGTAAACTTTTGGAACCAAAGGCATCTCATAAGACCATACCACCCATAAACACGGAAAAGATTTTTCCCTTATGATAACCAAAATATTTGCTATGTAAAATCATTTGATATTATTTTTAATGCCATTCTCTGAAAACATTTGAAGTAAACTTATTAATCTTAGCGAAAATTATTACATTGTTTAAATTCTGGCATACTAGTTACAAAGTAGGTTCTAAAATCGAAATGGAAGGCATGTATTGGAGAATGGATTTCCAACAATTGATCGGGTAAGGAACTTCCTTTCGGCAGTACATCTCTAGAGGAATGTATCGAGGCCCAACTGATGGTCCTCTACCAACACAAGACCGGTCTACCTCTAACCAAATAGTACCGAATGTGTCATTACCCCTGTCATTACAGACCTATCCGAGGTGTCACTTAGAATACTACCACAATAATTAATACCCAAACATTATAGCGGGATGAAATATATCTAGAAGAGGATGATCATATACCAATGGTTGGGAACCACATACCTTTGCCACGTCTACCCAACTTTGGTCAATTCCGGGTGTGAGGCCTAAGGTAATGATTAACATTAACATAGCACATCATCTTTCCTCTTTGAACGTCATATTGCCATTCCATAATACCACAACATATTTCTACTAGTGCATAACTCCTAAGCTTGTACATTTCAGGAAAGAGTATTAAGCAAAGAGAAGGTACCTTTTCCACCACCAAAAGGATGACACGTTTATAGAGTTCAATCAATGTGATTTTTAAATGCAATATCAGACATTCGTCCTTACATGTTTTCCCAGAACAGGGAAAATCAAAGGCACTTCTGCTAATGCATCTTGTTAGGAATCACCCCTAAGCACAGTATCAAGTAGTCCTTGCCAATCGAAGATTTTCATAACGGAGCACTACTACCAAATATATGATATGGTAAATTTCACCTCGAAGGACTAGAGGAAAGTAGCCCTACATCATGAATATCCTCATCTTCAAGAATCTTATCTTCAACATGTTTTACTTTAATACGTAAATTGGTTCGAAGTGTTTTTCGTATAGGAATCACCCAAATCCGATCTCGGTCTCTTCGAATCCAATTGTCGAAGAAAAAATTATTAATTATGGGTGATTAGTACAACATTTTCATTCAGCAATACCTTATATAGATATATATACACGTACACATACATACATACATATATATCTATTCATTTCAGCATATACGGATTTATTAAACCTCTCTTTAAATCATTTCCTTTTATTTCTTGGAAATTACGTATAAGGGTATCATTTCTTTTGGAATAACTTAAATAGGATCTTTTCGGAGTATTTGGGCTTTCCCTTCGACTTGTTTCACCCATCGCCTAGAAAGAGAAAAAAAAGGCCGAGTAAGTTTAGGGCACTAGCTCCATTCCTAACCTTAGTTACACACCTTGTTTTACCATTCTAGATCTCATAGAGGGACAAATGTACTAGTCGTTTATGCATACTCCTTTTGTTATTACATTCAAGGAAATAATTTCAATTATATTTTTTAAGTGCTATAAACAATTCCTCCAAACCATTCATTTAAACTCTTATTAAAACCTCTAAAGCTTATTTGAAATACTAAATTATTTATCAAAGACTTTTGTGAAAGATTAGGGAAAAAATAGTTAAGTTCAAATTTATACTTCTAAGTTTATTGAAACCGTTATAGAAAAATGTTGCAGATGGTGCTTTAAAAACATATTCAATTAAAACAACTTTTCTATCATTTGGAAATATGCATTTAAAACTCAAATCTCTTTAAAATATTTTATCGTATTTATCAAATTTATTTTGTATTTTTAAACATTTAAAAATATTCATTTTAAAGAATTTTATAATTTGGTCACTTAAATGCAAAAGCACGATTTTCCTAAAAACTTAATTTAGACATATTTTAAATTCCTTTAAATAAAATATTGATTTTTCTTTTGCATTTGAAAAATATATTGGAAAGAGTATGAAAAATTCTTATTTCAATGAACCGATTCCGAATCCATCATATAAATGGGTTTAACTTTTTCGATGCGAAATTACGAACTATCGTTACATAACGCACCTATTTCTAGTTGTTTTCCAACACTTTTCAAATGTTTGCCCAAAGTCATGTTAAAAACTTTTAAAACATTTCTGTCATTTAAAGTCATTTTCTCATGATTTTAAAGAGATTCACAAGTCGTATACACTTTTGAATTTAAAAAAGGAAGTGATTCCTTTTTTGATTTTTTGATGTGTACTTTATCGTAACTTGTTACGATATCAACAAAACTATCATTTAACACCCACATAACATCCAAACATGATGTCAAGCAACATAATAAGTACGAAATCGTGTCATAACATAAGAGTAGGGACGAGGTAGAGTTTTCTTATAATTTTGCTAACTTTATCACTACGGATTTGACTATACCTTCGCTACTATTTCCTGCAACTTCTTGAAAACCGGTTATTGCTCCGCTATCCAAGAAGTTAAAATAAAAATAGGTAGATATGACTTCTAGGTGGGCACGGCCTTGGGTAGAGGGGTAGGCGGAACTTACTAACTTGAACATGACTTAAGTTGTGTACTTTTTTTGTTGATAATTTTTTCATTACTTTATTATGGTTTTCGAATTTTTTTAGAGAGTCATGAAGCCATTAAAACTCTAAGAAATAAGAAGGAGAAGCTTTGAAAAGAATGGAATGAAGTGTGAAGAAATGAGAAGGAAGCTTGGGTATTTATTGCCTTGAACTACTTAAGAATTAAGCTTTGTTCTTTTACATTTTTACCACTCCCGTCATACATTGCACACGGCCAAAGGAATCTTCATGTGCTTCCATCACTTCATGTCCTCTTTTTTTACTTCCTTAGCTCTTAAGGGAGGTATTTGGATGGATTTGTGGCTTAAAGTGAAGATTACATTGGTTTTGGTGAGATTTTGTTGACTTTTGGTAAAATATCTTACTTTTCTGCACTTTAAAATTTGTATGGTTATGTATATGCATTACTAAGTGTATTAGTATGTTTTAATGTGTTTTAACTTCCAACGTTGCAATATTTGAATACAACATAATCGTTAAGCTGTTTAGAATCTGAAATCCAATTTCCATTCACATATTTACGTTTTTGTTAAATTATTTCTTTTTGTAAACAAAACTTGAAAATAAATTTGTATATTTATATTTAATAATAAAAAGGCCTTATTTAAAAATTAAAATAGTTTATTTAATCATTAAAAATTAATTTTACTGAAAAATGACTAGTGTCACTTATTACGGGTATAAGCAAAAGTTCATATTTTTGTGTAAAAAGACATCTTAAAATCTTACATTATATTATTTATGTTATAAAAATTTATATTTTATTATTTGAAATCCATTAAATATTATATCTTAGGGTGATCAAATCTTAGATTGTTACATTCTCCCCCCCCCCCTCCTTAAACGTATTTCGTCCTCGAAATTTAAGATAAGAAGAAGATAGCTAAAAGGGAAATATATTTGATATGATGAAATTAAGAAAAAGCATTGAGAAGTGAATACACCATAAGCGGTGAGCATACTACGACTATGCAATCTAAACATTATATACATCCATCCTAACCTAAGGATATGCCTTCCTCATTCTATCCTCCATTTTTGAAGTGCAATCCTTAGCATCTCCACTACATTGAACTTTGACTAACCTTACCACCATTCTCCTTAATTGTTTCTCATCATGATCAATGATTTGAACAGGCCGTCTAATAACTACAAAATTCGGTTCCGCCTCCAAGTCTTTCGGAGCAGTAGTTTCTATGATTTGTTTTCGGTCATGCACATGTTTTCGTGAATGAGACACATGAAAAACGTTGAGCACTCCTGACTACCTTTCTGGCAATTGCACCCAATAAGCTAGTGGATACTTCGCTCAAGAATGGGAAAAGGTCGAATATATCGAGGTGATAACTTTCCGGCCCTTCAAAATTTACCACTCTCATCGGAGAGACTTTCAAAATGACACAATCTCCAACTAAGAATTTTTTATTTATGCGACTTTGATCTGCATAACTCTTCTGCTTGTTTTGAGCTTCCTTTTACTTCTTTCTAATTATATGAACTTTCCCTAAGGCTTGTCTTATCATGTCGGGACCAAGTATTAATCGATATTCGTTTTCTATCCAACATGCTGGTGACTTGCTGGGACGACCATATAAAGCTTCATATGGTGCCATGCAAATTCTATCTTGATAGCTTTTGTTATAGAGCACTCTACCAAATGCAAATGATTTCCTATGAGTGTCCAAAGCCCAGAATACATGCTCCCAAAAGATCTTCCAAAACGCGGTTGACTCTTTCTATTCATCCATCAGTTTGAGGATGACATGTAGTGCTTATATTCAGCTTCGATCCCAAAGCTATTTATAATACCTCCTAGAACTGACTAGTAAAGATTGGATCCCAATCACTAACTATACTGCTTGGAACTCCATGCAATCGAACAACCTCCCTTATATATTTCTCCACAATGGCTTGTAGCAGTCATTGTTGGCTCAAGAATAAAGTGTGCAATATTGGTTAATCGGTCAATGATGACCCAAACAACTTCATTTCCCTTCCTCATTCGAGGTAAGCCATCAATGAAATCCATTGATATTTGATCCCACTTCCAAGTTGGAATCTCCAGAGATTGAAGTAACCCTGCAATCTTCTGTTGGTCGTTCCTGACTTGTTAACATTATGCACATCGGCTAACATAAATGGATATGTACCTTTTCATACTTCTCCACCAAAATGTCCACTTTATGTCTTCGTACATTTTGTGAATTCCAGGATGAATGTTGAGTTTGAATTTATGGCATTCATTTAAAACTTCTTGCCTAAGGTTTCCAATATCCAAAACACAAATTCGCCCATTCAACAACTATCTCCGTTGTTATCCACTTTAAAGAATGAATTCTTCCCTCTGCGTATATTCTTAATAATCTCCTTTAAAAATCAATCTTCTTTTCACTTGCTAGCTATTTTCTTCAATAGAGTTAGAATCACTACTAGGTAAGCTATAACTGCATGCTTCCTACTCTAAGCATCTGCTAATACGTTGGCTTTCTTTGGTGTATGTATAGAATATCTAGATCATAAGATTTGAGTAATTCTAGCTAATGTTGCAGCTTCATGTTTGAGTCCTTTTGGATGAAAATATACTTCAAAGATTTATGATCCGTGAAGACCCTAAACTTTTCACCTAGCAAATAATTCCTCCATATGTTTAATGTGAACACAATGGCTAATAATTCCAAGTCAAGTGTTGCATAATTTTTCTCATAAGTCTGTAGCCACCTACTTGCATAAGCGATCACCTTTCGTTTCTGCATTAGAACTGTACCAACTCCTTTCCCACAAGCATATGTATAAACGGTTAGCCTACTATTTCCATTTATAATTGCTAGGACTAGGGCGGTAGTTAACCACTTCTTAAGTTCTTGGAATGCATCTTCACATTTAGGAGTCCAATTATGTGATATCCCGAAATTTCAAACACAATTTAAATATAATAATCTTTATAATAAACTATTTTAAATTGATAAATTTGTTATTTTATTCAACAACAAATAAATGAATTGTAAATATACATTTATTCTAATTAAAACTAATACATATATAAGGATAATGATGTGTCCAAAATTGTACTCTTATCAGATTTGATTTTGAATTGAATTTAAAATCTTAAATTGAATTTGAATTGATAAATTAAAAGATTTAAAATATGTTAATTTTTGTTCTAAATTTTTACTTTGAATTTTAAGAAATATTTTCATGATTTTATTTATGTTATAACATTTGTTTTATATTCATTCTTTAAGGAAAATTGATTTTACAGGAATTTAGAAATGAATTTATATAAGAAAAATCAATTAATAAAAACATTTTTAACTCTTTTCGCATGGAATTAACACTTGTTAAACATTTAAATCCTACTAATAACATGTGTTAGAGAATTAAGCTATATAGTGACAAGTTTCATAATTTAAGTTTATTTTCTATAAGTTTTATAAAACAAATTTTTATAAAAGATATTTCTTATGCTTCAAAATATACTTTCTCATTTTTATTAAGCAAGAAATTTTTACACTCTTCATTTCCAAATCTGAAAATCTTCACTTCAATTATTGATCAAAACTCAAACTCCTTCCCAAAATCTAACCTACAATGAAATTTCTGTGATAAAAATCTGCATTTTCAAATCACTTTTGAAACTGCAATATAGACTGCTACAATCAACCAAATTCTGAAGCAAATCTCAAGTTTTTATCACTTATTGGTTCAAGATTTGAAGCATCATTAAAGTTAAGCAAGCAATTTCCAGAAGTGGGAAGAAAAAGACCTGCAGTTCATTCATATTTCTTTTTCCAGCAGCTTAAGTCTTAGCAACAAAAACAGTTGAGTAAATTTTAAATCAAAATTTAAGTATAAAAAAATATGTTGCATGTGTATGTTAGCTCTGAAATGCTAGCATGTTTTCTATTTCGAAAAATATCTGTTTACAGGTTCAAATTTGTTGTACATGTTTAAAGGGCAATTGAAACTCCTCTGTAAATTCAAGTTCAGAGCAAATTTCTGAATAAAACTTCAAATTTAAATTCAGTAAGGTAATGCCGAGTTGATATCTTCAAATGTGGAGGTTTGATTCAATATGAATTAAGTGTTAGAAATAAATATGCAAATGAAACAGTTAAAAACTATAGAAAGTAAGATATGCAGTAAAAACAAATATTTATATCATATAAATCATGTTCGAATTTTAATGAATCAAATTTATATCCTAAATCTACAATGCATAATACGAATTTTAAGATAGAAATCAGAATTTTTAACTTAAAGTTGAAGATGAATTTTGGGAATATCTGAAATTGGGGCGTTTTTCAAATTCTTGTGACTGAGTTGTTTATAAGCTTTGAAATTTGAATCGAAGCTGTGTTAGATGTTGTTTAACACTAGAAAAATAATGGTTGAATTTATCTTTCAACAGAGAATTTAGAATTTTGATTTTTAGGGTTTGTGCTCTGTGTTTCCTTCGAGTTGAGTAATTCGATTTTGTGAAGCATGGTGTTGACCGAGTTACGACCGGCTTGGGGTGGAGGTGTGTTAGGGTTGTGCGAGTGCATGACCGGAGTTTGGAGGCGAATGGTGGTAGGCTTGCCGTGGATGATGGATTTTTCTCTGGCGACTGCAGTTGAGTTTGGGTTCGAGCAACCCATATTTTGTTAGAGCTTGAGTAGGTGAGTCCTGGGGTTTCAATTTGGGTCATGGGATGATTTGGGTTTTGCGCGAGCTGTCGGCGGTGGCGGTGGAGGCGCCGGAGCTTCGTGCAAGTGCACGAAGAATGGCCTGTGTCAGTGGGCTTCGGTTCGATGCGAGAGGATTTTTACTCGAAGTCGTGCTCGTGTTTTTGGTAGTGAGACTCGTGTGTGCGCTCGGGTATGTGAGCTGTTGCTCGATTGTGTTTTGTTGGGTTCAGGTAGATGAAGAAGGTAGGGGAGATGGAGTATATGTTTGTGTTTAGCTTGGATTTTGGTCAAGCTTAAAACACAAAATAAATGAAGTCAAGTTTTAAACCTTTTTTCAATTTCAATTTTGTTTTAAGTTTAAACTTAACACTTTATATTCTCACTACTTTATAAAGTGTCAAATATTTTATTTCAAAAGTAATTCACATTTTATTTGTTGAAGTTTTGAAATGATTTTACATTTTTAAATCTAAATTTTTTAAAAGGGTAATTAGTTTTAATGAATTGAAATGTATTAATATGTAAGGGTTTTTAATGATGAATGAAATTGTTTGGTTTTGAAAGTTAATTAAATTTTGAAATTAATGTTTACTTAAATTAATTAGTAATTAAGGTTGGAACTAATTAATTAATTTAGGCTAATTAATTGGTTAAGATTTAATTAATTACTCATGGATTTAATGGATAATTAAGGATTAAATTAAATAACAATTAATAGATTATTAATTAATTTATTAATTAATTTAAGATTAATTCATAAGTGATTAATAACTAATTAACTAAGTGATTAATGATTTATAAATTAGTGATTAAGAAGTTAATTAATTAATTTATTAAGAGTTAGTTAATTAATAGTAATTAAACATTAACTAATTTGTAATTAAAAGTAAATTAGTTAATGGTTAAGATTTAATTAATTAAATAATTAAGATTAATTAATGAATAATCAATTAAGTAATTAAGATAAATTAATTTGTGATTAATTAAGGTAATTAAGAATTAATTAAGGTTAATTAATTATAAATTAAGGGCTAATTAATAATGAATTAAGGAATGATTAATTCTAAATAAAATTTTAATTAATAAATAATTATAGTAATTAATTAATAATTGAATAAAGATTATTAATTAATTAAACATTAATTAATTAATAATGAGATAATTAAGAGGTGATTAATTAATTATATGATTGTGATTAATAAATTAATGTTTGGCTAAGCAAGATTAAGTGATAAATTCTTAAGTAATTAATTTAATTTAAAATTAATTAATTTAATTACAAAATGAATTAAAGTAGTGCTTGCTTATGGATGATTGTTTGAATTGAATATCAGAATATGGTTAATATCTGTTGAATGATGGTTGAGATATTCTGTGATGAGATATTGTACATCTATGATGGATATTGGTTATTTTCTGTTGATAATGTTGTGTGATGCTATGTTTAAATCTGAATTGAATTGTTTAAATCTTTAAGCAACTTGGCCTTTAAGACACGTTTGGATTTCGGTGAGACCGGGATCGGGAATCGAATTGATTTTCGAAAACCACATCGATCCAAGTTTAACGTTAGGTCGTGACATCTCAAGTGAGGATCGAGATGGAGTTTTAGAGTGCAAGGGTTATTGTCGTTAACTCTGAGGGTAATTCCAAAATGAGTGTAACGAAATAATGCCATCGGTTTTGTTCGAACCCGGAACGAACTTGTATGGATTGAATGCTTTCAGAACATCGTCAGGGGACGATGAGCATTGTAAGAGATGTGTTCTCTAAAGATAATCATAGATTGAAGCCTCATCAACCGGGAATGGCTAAAACAGGGGAGGTATAGCAAGGCTTCATGGGTAGCCCCCACTTGAGAGTGAGATTTACCCCTGTCTAGAAGTCCTTTTTTAATTCGACTGTGTGAGCAGTTGTTGGCCACAACTGCGGGGTTGTCTTATTCGGAGCTGTCCAGTAAGGGATGGGTCCGGCCTTGTGTTGCAGGGGAGTTAGGGTGGCTCCTCGGTACGGTGATCTAGGCCCCGTACTGTGACGGGCGGTACCCCATAGCCCTGCCATTGATGGAAACCCATTTTCCCTACGAGACGGTTTTGATTGTATTACCCACTTTCGTGGCTAGTAGCTGGAATTTAATGAATGTAACAATTTCGGCTATTTTCTATTTACTTAAAAATCCTAGACCCTATTATAATATCACTGAATTTCCTATCAAATGTTTTGGTTAGCGTAAGGTAAAAACTTACCCGTGTTTATTTGTAGGAAGTCTTACGTGATACCTTTTGTTTCAAAATGATTTTAAAATTAAACAACTTTAACTGATTTACTCACACCAGACCCATGTCTGACCCGGAGTTTATTTTTTTTCCATAAACTCTTGGGTACTCAAATTTTTATGAGTAGCCAAGTGATTAGGTTTGGATTAGCATATGTTTTGGAAGCTGGAGCTGGAGTCCAGACGTACCATCTATCTATATTCGCTGTAGTGGCATTTTGATGTTGTGTTTTGAGTTGTATGGTTGGAAAAACTCTTATAAATGTCATATGTAATGGGGTAATACTATTTTGTGTACTCTGGTATGTAAACTTATGTAAGGAATATGTGTAATATTATATTTTGTTCGTTTCCGCTGTGAGATTCTGATTATTGCTGTTTCTTTTCTTTCTATCTTTCTATTTCTATCTCTTTCTTTTCTTATTGATGATACGTCTTTCTGGATATTGAAAGACGGGTCGTCACAGTTGGTATCAGAGTGATGGTTGAGAAACACCTAGGCTCTGGAGTAGTATCTATCTTGAGAGTGCGTATTTGTAATTTTCTTATATAACTATATTCCTATCTAAATTGGTTGGATTACCTGTTCAGGTAGCCAATATGAGTTCAAGAGGCCAAAGGGGAAGAGTCGTTGGAAGTGCATCAACTGGTAACAGAAGAGAGCAGAGTGATAATGAGACTGTTAATCCAGTTACGTTTCTAGTCAGTTTTGCCGCATTATGCAAGGACTTTGTTCATCTTGGAGGAAAACCATTTCAAGGATCAAAAACTATAATAGAAGTTCAAGTATGGCTTCGATCATGTGAGAAGATTTTTAAGAGCATGAGGTTATCAGATGAGCAGAAGAGAATAATGGCTGCGTGGCAATTACAAGGTGGTGCCGCAGTATGGTGGAATTCAGTGACTGCTAATATCTCGAAAGATGGTATGTCTTGGGAAGAATTTAGGGAGATGTTTGAAGAAAAGTTTATGCCTGCTGCAGGAAGAACTCAGCTTTATCAAGACTTTCTGAATCTGAAACAAGGAAATATGTCTATAGCTGAATACGACACTAAATTCAACGAGTTATCTTGCTACGGTCCAGGACTTATTGACACCTATCTTAAGAAGAACGAGATGTTTGTCCAAGGGTTGAGGCCTGAGTATCATGAGAGAATGACTGCACATTTGAAAGGGTCTTTTGTGGAACTTATTGACATGGCGTTGAGATATGAAGACTTGATGAATAAAAGATTTAAGGCGCGAGTTGCTGCATCTGGAGGAAATTCTTCCAATCTTAATAAAAGGAAATTCAATCCTAACTAGAAGAAACAAAACAAGAAGAAGTCCGGAAACAATAATGGACCCCGAAAATGCTATAATTGTAATCAAGTGGGACATTTGGCAAATCACTGTCCTCAAGAAAGGAAGCAACAGCGCAGCAGTACAGTGGACCAGGGTCAGCCTTAGTTCAGAAGTCTCTTATTTTTAACTGTCACCAACCGGGACACATGATTAAAGACTGCCCGCTCCTTCATAAGGTTCAACAGAACAAAGTATTTGCTTTAGAAGGCGCGCCATTAAACTCGTCCAAGGGCAAGGGAGTTTTAGAAGGTACCTTACTTTTAAATGGAAATTATATTAAAGTCTTATTTGATTCTGGTGCTTCTTTAAGCTTTATTTCCCTGGAAACTGTAGAGAATTTCTTACTTACCCCTAATATCATAGACAATCCCATTTGTGTATCAAATCCTATAAGAGGGGTAACCAAATTGGACAGGAAATGTAAAGATTTGAGAATCTCCTATCTATCCCATAATTTTTCCTGTGATCCTTATGTATTGGATTTTAAAGGTTTTGACCTTATATTGGGAATGGATTGGCTTGACAAATATAAGGCTATTTTAAATTGTGATGAAAGAACAGTTTCGTTGGAAATTGATCTGAGTAGGATTGCCAGAGTAATGTGTGATAACTCTGGAATCCACTTGAGTAGTCTTTTACATGGAATAGAGACTTCTCAAGAGGAGGTTGTAGATATTGAAGTAGTCCGGGATTTCTCCGACGTATTTGAGAAAGTTAAGTGTTTGCCACCGCACCAGGAAATAAAGTTTCATATAGATTTGGTTCTTGGAGCAGTACCTGTAATTCAACTTAGTAGGAGAATGGCTCCAAGGGAGAGGGAGGAATTAGTGAAGCAAACTCAAGATTTGTTGGAGAAGGGTTTGATTAGACCAAGTTTTTCCTGCTGGGGTTCTGCTGCAGTTTTTGTCACCAAGTCGGATGGGTTGCTAAGGTTCTGTGTAGACTACCGTGAATTGAACAAGGTGACCATTCGGAATAAGTATCATCTTCCTCGCATTGATGATCTCTTCGACCAGCTTCATGGTGCATCAGTCTTTTCTCAATTAGATCTAGCATCAGGTTTCCATCAGTTAAGGGTAGCTGAAGACAGTATTCCCTTAACTACATTTAGCGGACCTAATTGTTTATATGAGTGGTTGGTTATGCCTTTCGGGTTAACCAACGCTCCTGCCTATTTTGTAGATCTGATGAACCGAGTCTTTAGAGATGTTCTGAATAAGTTTGTTTTGGTATTCATCGATGATATTTTGGCTTATTCTAAATCGAAAGAAGAGCACAAGCTGCACTTGAGAATAGTTTTGGAAACTCTAAGAAGGCACGTTCTGAAGGCGAAATTTTCTAAGTGTCATCTTTGGAAATCTGAAGTAAAATTTTTGGGCCGCATTTTTTCTGGTGAGGGGATCTCTGTAGATCCAGCTAAAGTTGAGACCATTCTGGAATAGAAGCAGCCTCGGACTCCAACAGAAGTTCGCAGTTTTCTTGGATTGGCCGGTTACTACAGGAAGTTTATTAAGGATTATTCTAAGATCTCTTCTCACCTAACAAAGCTGACAAGGAAGGGAGCTAAATTCAAGTGGACACCGGAATGTGAGGAAGCTTTCCAGAAATTGAAGACAAAATTGACAAGTGCTCCTGTATTGGTTATTCCTGATGGGAAGAGTAAGTTTGAAGTGTATACGGATGCCTGTATTATTGGATTGGGAGCTGTGCTTATGCAGAATGGTAGGGTTATTGCGTATGCGAGTCGGCAATTAAAGCCACATGATAGAAACTACACTACGCATGATCTAGAGCTGTTGGCTATTGTTTTTGCTTTAAAAATATGGAGGCATTATCCTTTAGGAGAAAAGTTTGAGTTATTCACGGATCACAAACCGTTGAAATATCTTTTCTCTCAAAAAGAACTTAATCTAAGACAGCAGCGATGGGTTGAATTCTTGGCATCATACGATTTGGATATTCTGTATACTCCGGGGAAGGCGAACGTTGTAGGAGACGCTCTTAGCAGAAATGCGGTCCTTTCTCTTTTGGAAGTGGTTACATCTCTTCTGGAAAGGATTTCGAGCAAGTAGCAATCTGATAGTAAGTTAAGCGGAATTATCAGAAGAGTTAGGAAGGGGCAGTGTCCTAGTTTTGGGATTGATGACCATGGAACACTAAGGATTAACGGAAGGATCTGTGTTCCAAATTTCAAGGAATTGAAGCAAGAAGTCTTATCTGAAAGTTATCGTTCCAGATTAAATATTCATCCAGGAATCGCGAAGTTGTACAAGGATATGAAAAGAGTCTTTTGGTGGAAGGGCATGAAGGAGGATATAATCAGATTCGTTAATAGTTGTGCAATCTGCCAGCAAGTGAAAGGAGATCAGCAGAAGCCAGCTGGTTTGTTACAACCTTTGGAGGTCCCGACATGGAAATGGGAAATGATTTCGATGGACTTCATAGACGGTCTTCCTAGAACTAAGAAGGGGAATTAAGGAATATGGGTGATTGTGGATCGTCTAACAAAGAGCGCCCATTTTATACCAGTTAAGGCAACCCGTACTGCAGCTTCTTTGGCAGAAATTTTCTTGAAAGAGATTGTGAGATTGCATGGTGTTCTGGTCAGTATTGTAAGTGATCGAGATCCTATCTTCACCAGCAGATTCTGGGGGGCATTGCAATCAGCTTTGGGAACTAATTTAAGATTGAGTACAACATATCATCCACAAACAGATGGACAAACAGAAAGGCTTAATTGAATTCTAGAAGATATACTGAGAGCCTATGTATTAGATTTTGGAGGATCATGGGAGGACCATCTACATCCAGTGGAGTTCTCTTATAGTAACAGTTACCAAGCAAGTATCAAGATGGCTCCTTATGAAGCATTGTATGGAAGACCGCGTAGGTCTCCAGCTTGTTGGATAGGGTCGAAAGACCGTATTGTGCTTGGACCAGATCTGATCCGTGAAGCATCTGCTAAAGTCGAGCTTATCAAGAAAAGGATGAGAGCTACTAAGGATCGACAAAAGAAATATGCTAATAAAAGACGAAGACAATTGGAGTTCGAGATTGGTGATTTAGTCTTTGTCAAAGTTTCCCTTATTAAAGGAGCTGTAAGATTCGGGAAGACAGGGAAACTCGCTCCGAGATACATTGGTTCGTTCCGAGTTCTCGAGAGGATTGGTGTTGTAGCATACAGGATTGAATTGCCAGTTTGGATGGCTAGAATTCACAATGTTTTCCACGTATCTCATCTATGGAAATATGTGCACGATCCATCTCTTATTGTGGAGCCAGCTGTGCAGGAAGAATTAGAAGTTGAGCCGGACTTATCAGTTGTCCGACATCCTGTTCAGATTATTAATCAAGATGAGAGGCAACTCAGAAACAGGATAGTGAAGCTCGTTAAAGTTTAATGGAGTGAGGATCCCAGAGATTGTACCTGGGAGACTCTGGATAGCTTTAGGAAGGCTTATCCAGATATGTGTCCGGATAGCTAGTGGTGTTTGTATTGAATGTATCATTGTTTGGATGTTTTGTTTGTTGATTTCTTATGAATGGATGTTACGTACGTTTGAAGTGTTGAATAAAATAAAATTTTGGATTATCTTTTGTTTAAATTTCGGGGACTAAATTCTTTTAAGTAGGGAGGAATGTGATATCCCGGAATTTCAAACCCAATTTAAATATGATAATCTTTATAATAAACTAATTTAAATTGATAAATTTGTTATTTTATTCAATAGCAAATAAATGAATTGTAAATATACATTTATTCTAATTAAAACTAATACATATATAAGGATAATGATTGTGTCCAAAATTGTACTCTTATCAGATTTGATTTTGAATTGAATTTAAAAACTTAAATTTAATTTGAATTGATAAATTAAAAGATTTAAAATATGTTAATTTTTATTCTAAATTTTTACTTTGAATTTTAAGAAATATTCTCATGATTTTATTTATGTTATAACATTTGTTTTATATTCATTCTTTAAGGAAAATTGATTTTACAGGAATTTAGAAATGAATTTATATAAGAAAAATCAATTAATAAAAACATTTTTAACTCTTTTCGCATGGAATTAACACTTGTTAAACATTTAAATCCTACTAATAACATGTGTTAGAGAATTAAGCTATATAGTGACAAGTGTCATAATTTAAGTTTATTTTCTATAAGTTTTATAAAACAAATTTTTAAAAAAGATATTTCTTATGCTTCAAAATATACTTTCTCATTTTTATTAAGCAAGAAATTTTTACACTCTTCATTTCCAAATCTGAAAATCTTCACTTCAATTATTGATCAAAACTCAAACTCCTTCCCAAAATCTAACCTACAATGAAATTTCTGTGATAAAAATCTGCATTTTCAAATCACTTTTGAAACTGCAATATAGACTTCTACAATCAACCAAATTCTGAAACAAATCTCAAGTTTTTATCATTTATTGGTTCAAGATTCGAAGCATCATTAAAGTTAAGCAAGCAATTTCAAGAAGTGGGAAGAAAAAGACCTGTAGTTCATTCATATTTCTTTTTCCAGCAGCTTAAGTCTTAGCAACAAAAACACGTGAGTAAATTTTAGATCAAAATTTAAGTATAAAAAAATATGTTGCATGTGTATGTTAGCTCTGAAATGCTTGCATGTTTTCTATTTTGAAAAATATCTGTTTACAGGTTTAAATTTGTTGCATATGTTTAAAGGGCAATTGAAACTCCTCTGTAAATTCCAGTTTAGAGCAAATTTCTGAACAAAACTTCAAATTTAAATTCAGTAAGGTAATGATGAGTTGATATCTTCAAATGTGGAGGTTTGATTCAATATGAATTAAGTGTTAGAAATAAATATGCAAATGAAACAGTTAAAAACAGCAGAAAGTAAGATATGCAGTAAAAACAAATATTTATATCATATAAATCATGTTCGAATTTTAATGAATCAAATTTATATCCTAAATCTACATTGCATAATATGAATTTTAAGATAGAAATCAGAATTTTTAACTTAAAGTTGAAGATGAATTTTGGGAATAACTGAAATTGGGGCTTTTGTCAAATTCTTGTGACTGAGTTGTTTATAAGCTTTGAAATTTGAATCGAAGCTGTGTTAGATTTTGTTTAACACTAGAAAAATAATGGTTGAATTTATCTTTGAACAGAGAATTTAGAATTTTCCTTTTTAGGGTTTGTGCTCTGTGTTTCCTTCGAGTTGAGTAATTCAATTTTGTGAAGCATGGTGTTGACCGAGTTACGACTGGTTTGGGGTGGAGGTGTGTTAGGGTTGTGCGAGTGCATGGTCGTAGTTTGGAGGCGAATGGTGGTAGGCTTGCCGTGGATGATGGATTTTTCTCTGGCGACTGCAGTTGAGTTTGGGTTCGAGCAACCCATATTTTGTTCGAGCTTGAGTAGGTGAGTTCTGGGGTTTGAATTTGGGTCATGGGATGATTTGGGGTTTGCGCGAGCTGTCGGCGGCGGCGGTAGAGGCGCCGGAGCTTCGTGCATGTGCACGAAGAATGGCCTGTGTCAGTGGGCTTCAGTTCGATGCGAGAGGATTTTTACTCGAAGTCGTGCTCGTGTTTTTGGTAGTGAGACTTGTGTGTGCGCTCGGGTATGTGAGCTATTGCTCGAGTGTGTTCTGTTGGGTTCAGGTAGATGAAGAAGGTAGGGGAGATGGAGTATAGGTTTGTGCTTAGCTTGGATTTTGGTCGAGCTTAAAACACAAAATAAATGAAGTCAAGTTTTAAACTTGTTTTAAATTTCAATTTTGTTTTAAGTTTAAACCTTAACACTTTATATTCTCACTACTTTATAAAGTGTCAAATATTTTATTTCAAAAGTAATTCACATTTTATTTGTTGAAGTTTTGAAATGATTTTACATTTTTAAATCTAAATTTTTTAAAAGGGTAATTAGTTTTAATGAATTGAAATGTATAGATATGTAAGGGTTTTTAATGATGAATGAAATTGTTTGATTTTGAAAGTTAAATAAGTTTTGAAATTAAAGTTTACTTAAATTAATTAGTAATTAAGGTTGGAACTAATTAATCAATTTAGGCTAATGAATTGGTTAAGATTTAATTAATTACTCATGGATTTAATGGATAATTAAGGATTAAATTAAATAACAATCAATAAATTATTAATTAATTTAAGATTAATTTATAAGTGATTTAATAACTAATTAATTAAGTGAATAATGATTTATAAATGAGTGATTAAGCAGTTAATTCATTAATTTATTAAGAGTTAATTAATTAATAGTAATTAAACATTAATTAATTTATAATTAATAGTAAATTAATTAATGGTTAAGATTTAATTAATTAAATAATTAAGATTAATTAATGAATAATCAATTAAGTAGTTAAGATAAATTAATTTGTGATTAATTAAGAATTAATTAAGGTAATTAAGAATTACTTAAGGTTAATTAATTATAAATTAAGGGCAAATTAATAATAAATTAAGGAATGATTAATTCTAAATCAAATTTTAATTAATAAATAATTATAGTAATTAATTGATAATTAAATAAATATCATTAATTAATTAAACATTAATCAATTAATAATGAGATAATTACGAGGTGATTAATTAACTAAATGATTATGATTAATAAATTAATGTTTGGCTAAGCAAAATTAAGTGATAAATTCTTAAGTAATAAATTTAATTTAAAATTAAATAAATTAATTATAAAATGAATTAAAGTAGTGTTTGCTTATGGATGATTATTTGAATTGAATATCTGAATATGGTTAATATCTGTTGAATGATGGTTGAGATATTCTGTCATGAGATATTGTATATCTATGATAGATATTGGTTATTTTCTGTTGATAATGCTGTGTGATGCTATGTTTAAATCTGAATTGAATTGTTTAAATCTTTAAGCAACTTGGCCTTTAAGACATGTTTGGATTTCGATGAGACCGAGATCGGGAATCGAATTGATTTCCGAAAACCACATCGATCCAAGTTAAACGTTAGGTCGTGACATCTAAAGTGAGGATCGGGATGGAGTTTTAGAGTGCAAGGGTTATTTTCGTTAACTCTGAGGGTAATTCCAAAATGAGTGTAACGAAATAATGCCTTAGGTTTCGTTCGAACCCAGAACGAACTTGTATGGATTGAATGCTTTCATAAAATCGTCAGGGGACTTTGACCATTCTAAGAGATGTGTTCTCTAAAGGTAATCGTAGCCTCAAGCCTCATCAACCGGGAATGGCTAACATAGGGGAGGTGCAGCAAGGCTTCTTGGGTAGCCCCCACTTGAGAGTCAGATTTACCCCTGTCTAGAAGTCCCTTTTTAATTCGGCTATGTGGGCAGTTGTTGGCCACAACTGCGGGGTTGTCTTGTTCGGAGCTGTCCAGTAAGGGATGGGTCCGGCCATGTGTTGCAGGGGAGTTAGGGTGGCTCCTCGGTACGGTGATCTAGGCCCCGTACTGTGACGGGCAGTACCCCAGTAGCCCTGCCATTGATGGAAACCCATTTTCCCTACGAGACCCTACGGGTTTGATTGTATTACCCACTTTCGTGGATAGTAGCTGGAATTTAATGAATGTAACAATTTTGGCTATTTTCTATTTACTTGAAAACCCTAGACCCTATTATAATATCACTGAATTTCCTATCAAATGTTTTGGTTAGCGTAAGGCAAAAACTTACCCGTGTTTATTTGTGGGAAGTCTTACGTGATACCTTTTGTTTCAAAATGATTTTAAAGTTAAACAACTTTAACTGATTTACTCACACCAGACACATGTCTGACCAGGAGTTTATTTTGTTTTTCATAAATTCTTGGGTACTCAACTTTTTATGAGTAGCCAAGTGATTAGGTTTGGATTAGCATATGTTTTGGAAGCTGGAGCTGGAGTCTAGATGTACCATTTATCTATATTCGCTGTAGTGGCATTTTGATGTTGTGTTTTGAGTTGTATGGTTGGAAAAACTCTTATGAATGTCAGATGTAATGGGGTAATACTATTTTGTGTACTCTGGTATGTAAACTTATGTAAGGGATATGTGTAATATTATATTTTGTTCGTTTCCGCTGTGAGATTCTGATTATTGTTGTTTCTTTTCTTTCTATCTCTTTCTTTTCTTATTGATGATACGTCTTTCTGGATATTGAAAGACGGGTCGTCACAAAATAAATTAAGCATCCTTCATTGTCAACTTTGTTAGGTGATAGGAAATTTTTGAGAAGTCTTGAATGAATCTTCTATAGAATCCTACCAAACATAAGAGGCTATGATTCTCTTTAGGTGTTTGTGGTTGCTTCCAATTTTGGCTGCAACCATTACGAGATCTGTTGAAATTCCGTCCCTTGACACTCTATTCCTCAATATCCCCAACACAATTTCTAAATGCCTTTTGTGTTCTTCTTCTATCTTAGAATATATAAGGATATCACTGATAAAGTCTAACATGAATTTACTGAGAAAAAAACTAAATACTCTGTTTATAAAGTCTATAGAAATGTGGGTGCATTGGTCAGCCCAAAGGCATAACCAACCAAACAAAGAAACTGTTCGGACCTTTAAATGCAGTTAAATGGATGCAATCTTCATCGATCCTTAGTTGATATAATCCTATGGCTAGATTCATTTTCGAGAACACCCCGACACCATGTAAATGATCAAATAAGTCATCTGTCCAGGGTTGGGGATACTTATTCTTAATCGTTTGTTTATCCCGGTCTTAATAGTCTACACAAAGCATAGAAGACCCATCTGGCTTGTCAACAATTACTATCGTCGATCCCCAACGTGAACAACTAGGTCTTATCAATCCTTTCTTCAATAGCTTTTGGGTTTGGATATTCAGCTCATCCCTCTCCTTTGGAGCCATCCTTCGAGTGGATTTTTTAACCGGCCTTGCGGCAGGAATCAATTGGATACGAAACTCAATTTTTCAATATAGTGGTAAACTCTTCACTTCTTCAAAAACTCTTAAAATTCTTTAACCATAGGTATCGTTTCTAGTCCTTTCAGGGATGAATCTAAGGCATAAAGAAAACATTTCCTCCTTGGACTAGAATCTTCACAAGATATTTCTATAAACTTCCCCAACTTCGATTTTACTAAAATTGTCCTTTTTACACAATCTAGAACAGCTTAATGCTTAGTCAACCAATCCATGCCGTGTAAAAATTCTAATCTAATCAAATCTAAGATAAATAGGTCATAAGGAAATTTTTGGTGGAAATTTGGACCTTCACATAGTTCATAGAAAGGTTAGTGGTACAACCTATAGAATTTGTTACGTAGATAGGGTATCAGCTAATTTAGGGATAAGTTTTACTTCATCTACTGATTCTTTAGTAATAAAACTATGAGAAGCTCCTGTATCAAATTATACTCTAACCAAAACACCTTTGATTAAAATATTACCTTCCAAAACTCCCTTGCCCTTCACATCCTGAGAGGTTGAAGGTTCAACCTTCATAGCGTAAACTCCGGCTAGCTCTTTCTTCCTCATTATTGGACAATCCATTATTAGATGCCCTGATTGATGACAATTATAACAGTTCCTTAGTGGTGGCCTCTGAATCTTGGTATTTTTGCAATTAGTTGCTAGGTGGTCCTTTTTTGGCAATTATAACTTGTATCATCTTCAAATAGTTACCTTGTGATCGTCCTCCAGATTGGCCTTGCCCTAGATTTTTCCTACTGTGATTGAACTTCCTCTTCTTCCATTTTTTGTTGTTGTTGTTGTTGGCCTGGGCTACCATCGGATTCTTCTTACCTAATGCTTTATAATGAAATCCCATATCCACCTAGTCGACAAATGATCCTCTCACATGAGCAGTCGTGTGACGCCCCACCTCTATACCCACGCTAGCCAAGTACACTACGGTGTAGTGCTGTCAACTAGCACGGAGAATAAGGCTGTTGAGGAGCGAACATCCATGTGATTGCTTATCACACGGTGGCTATAAATAATCTTCAGAAACAAACATAGAAATACGCATAACATAAATCAGTTACAGACATCCATATGACAAAGGCGGAAGAAGATATGAATATATAACTAACACATGAAAGTGTACATCAGAGTAGTGGTCAAAAAGATCCACAATAATACAAAAGAATAGCAACACGTGCTATACAAAAGAATACAACTATGAGTCTATATGCCAAGTGTATACAACAAAATCTGCTAATCTAAATAGTTAGCCAAAAGTCAGAGTAGAAAATCCCGGGAATAAGTCAAGCAGAAGCACCTGTAACATCTCGATCTGACCCGAGTATTATTTAAGAAAATAATAAACGGATCTGTCTAGCTATAAATATCAGATGACATGGTATAAAATAAAAGATATGGCATAAACATAAAATATCCATACTGACATACTATTATAAGCATGCAAATGATGATCAACAAAAGATCAATCAATAAGAGATAAATCGATATCACAAGAATCTTCTCAAAGATCCAAAGAGGGCATCGTACCCTAAACTTGTACTCATAACAAGTAAATAACATATATTCCAGAAATCAACACAAGAAATCCATAAATCACAGAAAAAGGGAAAGAGGACTATCACATGACGGTCCGAAGACCATGGGGAACTACCCCATATGGGTGAGTCGGAATCACCCAGATGAGGTCTAGGCTAACCAAAAAGCAAAAAGGTATGTGTGAGTGGAATCACACAAATGGTGTCTAGCCTAACCTCGCAACAAAAAGGTATGTGTGAGTGGAATCACATAAATGGTATCTAGACTAACCTTGCGGACAAAGAGATATGCGTGAGTCGGAATCACACCCATGAGGTCTAGTCTAACCTTGCATACAAAGAGACATCGCACAATTGCTAGTCTAAATCATAAAATGATCGTCATGGTCAACGAGAAGTGTCAATTACACTAAGCTAGTAAATATAAAAGTTTATCTTTGTGTCCCATAACCACTTGCTTAACTTAAATATTTACGAACAAACTGTAAAGCTTCACTAGAAAATTGTCACAAGAGTTTCAATCGAACAAGTCCAAGAATTAACCGACGAAGTGAAGGCAAGCGTTTCATACCACTTGTTTTACTAAGCCGTTTAATTAGATTTCTCATCCTAGTGAGGTAAAGGTTTGTATATACTAGTATATTGGAAAACGGTTTAATAAAAGAGCTTTGTTATTGAAAATAGAGTTGAAATCATTTTGTTGAAAGAGGTTTGACATTTACTACTAGTATTGAAACCTTCATATTTCTAAAGTTGTTATCCCGCCTTTTTTGCAAGGCCGTGATACCATAAAGTCGACTGAGAAGCCAAAGATAGTTTGTCTCGAAGAATGGTCAACTCAGCATCTCAACAAAGCAAGTTCTGTTGAATGTTTTTCAGATAAGAGCCCCTACGGAGAGGGGGTCCAGGGGGGTGGCAACCCCCCAAGGTGGGGGTGCGTGGGCAACGAGCGACCTAGAGGTGTTCGCGACCTAACGACCTAAACAAGGTCGAGCGAGTTAAGGTGATGTGCGACCTAACATGTCTCGCGACTTAACGAAGGCAAGGCCGAGCGAGTTAGGGTGATGCGCGACCTAACGGGTTAACGGTCTAACGACCCAAGGAAACAAGGTCAAACGACCTAAGGAAGATAGGGGTCATGCGACCTAAAGGCTTGCGACCTGATGGTGTTCGCGAGTTAAGCAAGGCAAACGACCAAGTGGTTGCCGACCTAAGAGGGAATAAGGTCCAATGACCTAAGGGTTCACGCGACCTAGTGGAACACGCGACCTAAAGGGTAAAGGACCTAAGGTCCAACGACCTAACTCATTCGAGCGACCTAATGGTTTAAAGGCCTAACCCATGTGAACAACTTAAGGTCATACGACCTAAAGGGGAACGACCTAAGGTCACGCGACCTAACGAGGTAGGCAAAGCCGAGCGACCTAAAGGGGCACGACCTAAAGGCGAGCGACCTACGACTTACGACCTAACTCCGAGGCGACATTTCGTGGCCTAACGGCCTACGAACTACGACTTAGTGCCGAGCGACCTAAGGCTGTATAACGATTTAAGGCCAGAAACGAGCTATTTGAAGGCCGAGACTTTTCCACGCGAACGACCTAGCATTGGAAGAATGACTTAAGCGTAGAATTTTACCAAAAACAATAAAAATTGGAGTTTTTTGCCAATCCAATCCAAACCAAATTCAAATGTACAAGTTAAAGTGATGGGGAATCATTCCCAACAGTCCCATATAGTTATAGACTAGAATTGTGAGATAAAAATCTCAACTTTTCACCAAATTATGAAGGTAAAGCTTGAAGGTGAATGGAGAAGCAACTACAAGCTTGAATCCAATGCTTTTTCCTTGAATTTGGAGTTGAATGATGGAGTTGGAGTTGAAACCTAGGCTTGGAGTTTCTAATTTCCCTTTCCACTCACCATTAATGTTAAAGTTTGTGTTTGGTAGGAATTTATGAAAAGTGAGGAGAAGGAGAGAAGTGGATTTGAGTTATAATGGCTAATCTAACCCATGGTCCAAAGCGGGAAAAGTAAGTGAAACTTCACTAACTCCAAACCAATCAATGTTTATACTTAAAAAAGTTGTAAACGGCATTTCGAACTCAATGGAAGTGGTCTCGAGTCCTAATTTGATCATTTGCAAAAAGTAGCTTTTCAGACCAATATCCGATTAACGAAAAAATACTTAAATAAAATATTTAAATATAAAATCGATAAATATGTGGGTTGTTACAAGTCGTCTTGCTCTGGTATTTCTCATTCATCCCATAAATAAACTTCTCGTGTTTCTTTAAAGGCGTATCATTCAAACCTAGCCCAAAACAAGACAATCATTGAACTTATTTGCATACTCCTCAACAGCCATTTCGTCCTGCTTTAGATCCATCAATCTTCTACAAAGATGAGATTTTCCATCTTTTGCCATATACTATTCCTTCAAGACTTCCTTAAACCTTCCCCTTGAGAAATTGTCTTTCAAATAATTTAGGGGTAATAGACTCCAACCAAGTCGGAGCCCCTTCTTGTATTTTCCAGGAGGCTAAGAACCTATTTTTCTCCTTACTAATGTCCAATGCCTTAAAGATTCTTTGCATGATTTGATCCATGCCCGCGCTTTGATAATAGTGCCTTAAGCTAGTATAATTTTTGCGTTAGGTAGCAAAGTTGACTTATGGTTGCATGGGAGCTACTTCTTCTACCGACGCAATGGTTGGAGCTTGACCATTAGTTGTTATGGTGCTGCCATTTCCATATCTTCGTCCTCTACGAGTACTCATGCCTTACTACCATACTATAGTAAGTTAACTTTAGAATACAAAGATGAAATTATCTTATGCAATGGATATTTAAGCATAGCACAACTTGTTTTTATTCGGATAAGGGTTTTATATGTGCACTTTCATAGATTAAACTCATTCTAGGGCAGTACTAACTCTATCTCTAGTGATTCATAACCCATCGAGGCAAAATACTCGCTTAACCTTCAGCTTTGATATCAAACATGTCGACCTGTCTCCTCGACCCTCGAAAATCGACACTAGTACACTATGGTATCCATATGTCGTAATTCCCAGTGTTGGGGAGGCAGATTATTAAGAGTAAAGTGAAATAAAGGTAGAAGATAGAAACACAAATTCTCATATTGCATTTAACTATATAGATAGTACATACAACGACTCTCGCAATGGTACATCGGAGTTATGGTATAAACTAACCCAGCCAGGAACAGTTATAATTGCCTGCTTCCACACTTATTGGTACCAACTAACTAGACATAGAAAAAAATAAAAAGATAAATAGATATCCACATAAGATGCTCCAAAACTCCTCACAAAATGCTTCAAAAAAATGCTCCTAAAATGATCCCGACTACTTGGCTGCCCAAGAAAATAAGGCACCTAGAGTTTAAGGGAAAAGAAAATAAACTCCAGGTCAGTCATGAGACTAGTGTGAGAAAATTTTAAAAACATATACTTTTGACATCAAAGGCATCTCATAAATCCATGCGGCACATAATCATGGATGAGGTTTTCCCTTACAATAATTAAACATTTTCTATGTAAAATCATTTGGTATTATTTTTAATGACATTCTTTGAAAACATTTACAAGTAAACTTATTAATCTTAGCCTAAATTGCTATATTGATTAAATTCTAGCAAGCTACAAACTAGGTTCTATAATCAAAATGGTAGGCATGTACTGGAGAATGGATTTCCATCAAATTACCAAGTAAGTGGCTACCTTTCGATATTACATCTCTACAGAAATGTATGAAGGCCCAATTGATGGTCCTTTACCAACAAAAACCGGCGATCCTCTAACATTATAGTACAAAATATATCATCACCCCGATCTTTATCGACCTATCTGAGACGTCTCTTAGCATACTTCCATAATAATTAATACCCGAACGCTATAGCGGGTAGAAAAATATCTACCAGGGGATGATCATACCCTAATGGTTGCGAACCACATAGCCTCGTTGCATCTACCATGGTCTGGTTATTTTCAGGCATTAGGCTTGAAGTAACGATTACCTTTCACATAGCACATCATTATTCCACTTTGAATGCCACATTGCCATTCCATAATCACATAACTGATTTCTACAAAAGTATAACTCCTAAGCTCGTACGTCTCAGGAAAGGGTGTTAAGCTAAGAGAAGTTTTCTTCTCCACCACCAAACAAACGATATATTTATAGAGATCATCAATGTGATTCTAAAATGCAAAATCAGACATTCGTCCATATAAGTTTTCTAGAACCAGAAAAACCGAAGACACTTCTCCTGTAGCATCGTGTTTGGGAATCACCCCTAGGATCAGTTGTTAGCAGTCCTTGCAAATCGAAGATTTTCATAACGGAGCAGCAGTACCAAATATATGATATGTTAAATTTCACCTCGATGAACCAGTAGCAAGTAGCCTTACATCATGAATTCCTTGTCTTAAAAGACCTTATCTTCAACATGTTTTACTGCAAAAAGTAAATTTGTTCGAAGTGGTTTCCAAATAGGAATCTCCCAGACCCGATCTCAGTCTCTTCAAATCCATTTATCAGGAAAAATGTTAAATGTGGGTGATTAGTAAACAACATTTTCATTTAACAATATCTTTGGATATATATATATATATATATATATATATATATATATATATGTATCACTAAATTCATTCCAGCATATACGGATTTATTAAACCTATCTTTAAAACATTTCTTTTATTTCTTGTAAATTATTTATAAAGGGTATCTTTTCTTTTGGAAAAACTTAAATTGGATCCTTTTACCTTTCTAGGTCTCACATGCGAGACAAATGTATTAGTCATTTCAGCATACTCCTTTTGTTACTAAATTCAAGGAAATGATTTCATTATATTGTTTAAGTGTAATAAACAATTCCTCTTAACCATTCATTTGAACTCTTAATAAAACTTCCAAATCATCTTTAAAATACTAAATTGTTTATTTAAAGACATTTATAAAAGGTTCAAAAAATAATAGTTAATTTTAAATCCATACTTCTAAAGTTTACTAAAACCTTTGTAGAAAAGTGCTACATATGGTGTTTTAAAAACTTATTTGACTAGAACAATTTTTGTATCATTTAGAAATCCACAGTTAGAACTCAAATCTCTTTTAAAACATTTTATCATATTTATCAAGTTTATTTCATATTTTTATAAATTTTAAAATATTCATTTTAAAGAATTTTATAATTTGGTCACATAACTGCAAAAAGCCCGATTTTCTGGAAAACTTCATTTGCACGTATTAAATTCTTTTAAATGAAATCTTGATTTTTCTTCTGCATTTGAAAATTATAGTGGAAAGGGTCCGGAAAATTCGTATTTTAAAGAACTCTAATTCTGAATCCATCGTATAAATGGATTTAGCTTCAGCAACACGAAATCACGAACTATCATTACGTAATGCGCATATTTCTAGTTGTTTTCCAACTCTTTACAAATCATTGTCCAAAATCATGTTATATACTTTTAAACATTTTTAAGTTAGTTAAAGTCATTTTCTCACGTTTTACAGAGGTTCTCAAGTTGTATACACTTTTGAATTTAAATAATAAAGTGATTCCCTTTGTGATTTTTCGATGTGTAATTATCGTGACTTGTATGATATCAACCAAACACTCATTCAACATCCATATAACATCAAAACATGATATCAAACAACATAAAAAGTACAAAAGCATGTTATAATATGAGAGTAGAGACGAGGTAGAGTTTTCTTACAATTTTACGAACTTGGCCACTGTCTATTTAGCTATAGCTTCGCTTATATTTCTCGAAACTTCTTGAAATCTGGTTATAGCTCTGCTATCCTAAAAGACGACATGAAAAGAGGCAAGATGACTTCTAGGTGGGAACGACCTTTGGTGAAGGGGTGGATGAAACTTACTAACTTGAACTTGACTTAAGTGGTATACTTTTTTTGTTGATTATTTTTCCATAACTTTGTTATGCTTTGGAATTTCTTTATAGAGAGGCACGGAAGCCATTAAAACTCTAAGGAAGAAGAAAGATAAGCTTTGAAAAGAATGGAATTAAGTGTTATGAAATGATAAGGAAGGTTGGATATTTATAGCCTTGAAATACTTAAGAATTAAGCTTTGTTCTTCTACATTTTACCCTTCCCATCATCTCATTGCACATGGCACAAGGCATCTCCATGTGCTTCCATCACTTCATGTCCTATTTTCATATTTCATTAGGGTTGTATTGGATGGATTTATGGCTTAAAGTGAAGATTGTATTGGTTTTGATGAGATTTTGTTGACTTTTGGTAAAATATCTTACTTTTCTTTACATTAAAATTTGTTAAAGTAACTTATTTACTTATATATGCTATATATATGTATTACTAAGTGTATTAATATGTTTCAAAGTGTTTTAACTTCTAAAGTGCCATATTTGGATACAATTTTTGACCGTTAAGCCATTTCGAATTCGAAATCCGATTTTAGGTCACATTTTTATGTTTTTGTTAAAATATTTATGTTTGTAAACAATACTTCAGAATAAATTTGTATATTATTATTTAATAATACAAAAGCCTTATTTAAAAAATAAAATAATTTATTTAATAATTAAATTAAATTTTGCTGAAAATTGACTTTTGTCACTTCTTACCAGTATAAGCAAAAGTTTCTAGTTTTTGAAAAATTATATCCCAAAATCTTACGTAATAATATTTATACTCTAAAAATTATATATTAATATTTATAATCTATTAAATATTGTATCTTAGTGTGATCGATTCTTGGGTCGTCACAAAACTCCTTTATAAAATCCTTTAACCCAATTTTTATAAATGTTATGTAATTAACACAAATCTTCATTATTATCAAAAAATCACTTATAAATCTATTTTTTATTTATAGGTTAACATTTATCAATCTCTCTTTTGTTTATAGAATACCTATATAAATTTGTATTGAAAAATTTCTCTTATAACACCTTTACAAATTATCATTTATAAATCTCCTCTTTAAAATATCATATATAAATCTCCTTTACCAAATATCATTTGTAAGTTTCCTTAAATTAATACATTTTACTAAGTGTAATCTTGTAACGACCCGTGATTTTAACACTTTGAAAATGAGATATTTAATTATTTTAAATGTTCAAATGTAGAATTTTCAGATTTAAACAATCGTGTTTTATATGATAAATAAGAATGGTAAACTTATTTTTGACATTAATTAAAAAATTAGATTCCCATTGTAAAATAGACAAAAGTCGGGTTCTGATAAAGTAGGATAAATATTCGAGCAATTTGTTTAAAGGTTAAATAATTCCTTTTAAATATATATCATCGATATCAAAATCATTTGATAATAATAGTAATTTAATTTATAATGGTTCGATAAATATATAAAACTTGTTTTATAAAATTGACAAACTTCGTCGCAAATCAATAAATCGATGTCGTATTTTCTAAGAAGATTTGAACATTGTTTTATATTATTTATAAGTCAAATATACCTGTTTTAATTATTTAAAGACAATAAGGAATTTACTTCAAAGTTTGGTTTACATGAATAAATAGTTAACAAAAAGGTCAAAATGTGACCGCAAAACGTTTTGTCAAAATCAACGTTTTGTTCAAAATAAGTTGCCGCAACGTTATCGCACCTTTGTTAACATGTTTTAACATATGTATTACATATTTTAATAACTAATAATGTTTACTTTTACTAAATAGGATTAGAAAACTTCTAAAAGTTATTATAAAAGTAAGTAAGAATTAACAAAAGTAAGAAGAGTAAATATCAAATCACATCAAATCAAAATCCAACAAAATAATTACTTTTCTTTACTTAATCTTTAAGTGACTAAGACATAAAGTAAGAAGTGAAAGGATGATGTTAAGTATTGAAAAAGTGAATGTTTCTTTAGATTGAAGTAAGGATAGTTTAGTAATTTGGTAAGAGGTTATTCTGGTAAATTTACATCTTCTTTCTTTTTCTATAAATACACACCTCATTCTTCTCTTTCATTCACATTTCTTCTTCTTCTTTTCTTTAGCTACTTCACCTTCTTCCTCTTATATTTAATGGCTACCAAGCCATAGGAAAAAATTAAAAAGAAATAAAGTCAAAATATTTATAAAATATTCAAAAGAAATCAATGCTCATCCTCTTCAAATCAAACTCCTTTTTTCTCTTATATTTTTCTTCTTTTCTCTCGGCCATAACTTCATCAAAACCAACCAAAATGCACAAAAAAAAAATTTCAAATCATGTATTTTTCCAGTGGCTATAACTTTTATATTGACCATTTTGTCTCATTCTAAAAGAGACCATGCCAAAATCCACTTCTTTCCATTGCATTCTCTGGCCCAGTTTTTCAGCTAGAGAATAGGTCATTATGTTTGATCGTAACTTAATCAAATTAAGAAATTATTTTTTTATAACCATATGGAATTCTAGTGGCTACAACTTTGTTGATCACTTTTTCTCGTTTTTAGATTTTCTATACCTGAAACTCAATTGTTTGAAGTACATTTTCAGGTTTTATATTTGTAAATCCGTGAATGGCTCATATTATTTTGACCATATTTTCCTTAAAACTAATCAAAATCGAGTTATTTGTTTTAAATTAATAGAAAAGAATTTTCAATAACTTTTCGGTCAATCTAATTTTTTCAAATTATGAGAGTAAGAGAGTCAAAAAGAAGATAGAAAATGACCTATTTTTCAGATCTAATTTTGAGAATTCAAGGTCAAAGCTCCACCACTTCTTCTCTATAGTTTCAGCCAACCTCCATCCCAAGCCTTGGCCAAGCACTAGGAAGGAGCAAATCAGGCTTATTAAAACCATTTCTCTATTGGAAGAATTTTAAGTGTTAATTGTTGTTTGAAAATCCTTGTTGAATGCTTGTTTACTTTGTTTACAAAAACAATTGTTTGATTTCCTTACTCGATATTATGTTTTGATGATTAATTAAGTATTTTAAAATTTAGAAGTTAAATACTTAATAGGGTATGCAGAAACGACTAGTACATGTGTTTCATTTAGGAGATCTAAGAAGACTCAGATGAGGAACAGAACATGTCGAAGGGAAAGCCCGGTTGCTCCAAAATGAATATCAAATCGTTTTAACTCAAGATAAAGTAAACTGTGTTATAAATATTTGATAGAATAAAGCATTGATTTATCATTTATTGTTGTGGTTAGTTTGTTAATTGATTATTTGGTTGTTTGGATTATGCTTAGGAAATTTATGAGCATTGATTATTATTATTAATTGCTAACTTTGCTCGACTAGTTTATGAGCAATTAATCATCCACATGCATGGACAGGGTTTAAACTATTTGCGCCAAAATTGGTCACAAACCCCAAGTATCATGAAAGCACCGATATATGAATATAAATCAATGGTATTCGAGCAAATGTCACAGATCTAAGCAAATGACAAACAATAAATCAGAAATAACGAGCAGAAACGCAAGATTTATAGTGGTTCGGCTATCTCCGACCAACGTCCACTTCAACTAGTTATCTTTTATTGATGTTCTTTGCTGGTTACAGTTGATTATAGTGGATTACAATGAAGTATTTCATGTATAACAACAATGATGAAGTGCAAAATTGAATTTGGCAGAGTCTGGACGTCTAATATGCAAAAAGATCCTTTTTCTGTAGGCTCTGGGCCTCTATTTACTGGCGTAGGAGGCTGATATTTCGCTCAAAACTTGGGAGACACCTTCTGGCATGTGAGTGGACCCATGCGATCGATCCCAGAAAGTTTCGACTCGATCTGTAATCGATACGAACCAATTTCGTATCGATCAAGAAATGGTCCAATTGAGCCGAAACTTGGCAGAAATATTCTTTAGCTCGTACGTAAGCTCATGTTAAAATTTCGTAGCATTTGGACTTGTAGAACGTGATCATGATCATGCAAGATTGTGTTTTCTTGAGTGCTATCACGTTGGAATCCATTCTTTGCATCGATCCATTTCGAATCAACTTATAAGTAAGTGCCTGGTGACATGGAGCGAGATTCTTGGAACGCTCCACCTTTGGAGCCGAGTTGACCGAATTATTCGTGCACCTTGTTCGTATCATCATTTTACATCGATGAAGAGCACAATTTTGCATCCATCGCATGCAGCTCCATTCGCATCGGTCATTTATAGGGGGCATTGTTCGTACCGATCGATCTTGGTCAAGTTCGTATCAATCAAATCGATACGAACTAGTGGCGCTTGTGGTTTGATACGAACAACAATTGTATAATAGACATGAATATGGCATGCAATGGACACGAACAGGGATTCTCCGATCGATACGAACTCGATGGAAATGAATAGCACGACCCAGGGTTGATTCGAACCTGATGGGTTCGAATAGAGCCGTGGTGAGGTCTCTTTGATCGATATGAAACCGATCGATTCGAAAAATTCGATGCCATGATTTCCTAATGGATACGAATGTGATGGATTCGAATAGACCAATCAGATGGATATGAACAGCATATTTCTCCTAACTTGTGTCGATCATATCTCGATCATACAAACTCCGTTTGGCCTGAAATTTGAAACGTTGACTTTCACGGCTTAGCTTGTCATGTCTTGCCAATTGTAGCCCGATCCAGACTCGGATAGAATTCATCGATATCCATAGTGTACCTGCGATGTATAATTGATATTTATGACTAATAATCACTGGTTTTCAGTCAATCTTTGGATATCTCAGCTTTACCAAAAGGTGGGTAACACTTTGCCCCCCTAAAACATGCCTTTTTATAAATGGTGTGTTTTGAATAATTTTAGATCAAATACAGTGAGTTCATGTTTTATTCATAGTTATGGTATTATTAATCAAGATTGTGGTTTTTCGAAGCCGAATCAATATCCGCTTCAATCTGTGGAAATCAAGAATGATGTTTTACAGTCTCTCTGGACTATCAATGATCACTCCGGACCTTTGCCAAGTCCATTCCAGACATAGCGATCGAATAGAAAGATCATATTACGCTCGGGCACGGCTTTCTACCCCTTGCACTCTGGCTCAGTATTTCTAAACATTAAGCAATGTCATGGCCTAAATCGTAAACCGATCATAGCCACTTCGGGCTCTTATCGAACCCCGATCCAATCACTCTCCGGTGAATGGGGAACGATGTTAACTAAGTCGATCCTATCGCTTTCCGACAAAGCAACTCACTTCTTGCTCTCCAGACCTCATCTCTCCGGGTAGAGTCATAAAGCGTTATTTTTAAGCTGGTTTTTGATATTCATCCTTTAACTCTTCGTTCAAAGGTTTATTTCAAAAAATTCAAGTTCGTTTATTAAATTCAAATCCTAGATGTTCAATCTCAAACATCAGGAAAAACTAGACATTGCCTCTCCGGGTAGAGGAGTCTACTACCATCTCAGAGGATGCCTAGGGATCTCTCCGGTTCCCGTACATGAGTAAGTGGAATAGCCGTTTATTTTAAAATCAAATCTAAGAAATCTAACTGACCAAAGTTCAAATCCTGAACTTAGTCATTGCCATCACATTCAATTGATAACGAGTCGTGATCCCGATCCAGGATCAGTCCTGTTAGGTGGAGGCGGTAGTCGTTCAGGTCCTACGGGCGCTATCCGTTCCATGGAATATTTTGGCAATCTACCACTCCTGGCATATTCTTCCACCTCATCCTTTAGGTGACGGCATTCATCAGTAGTGTGCCCTTCTAACTCGCGGAATAGGCAATACTTTCCACTCCTACGCTCCCACTCTGTGGGATCTCTCCTGGGTGGTTTTCGGTAGGGGAGTTGCCCTCGAGTTTCAGTGTAAATCCGTTCCAAGCTTGCCGTCAAATCTGTGTATTGCCTGAAACTGGGCTGTCAGAATTTCTTCCGTTTGTCAGGATCATCATATCTGACGTCATGTTTTCTCTTTCCTTTATCTGCTCCAGACTGTTCTCTGGCAGTTCCTTCACCCTGCACAGCATTCGCTTCTCGTCTCTCGGCATGTGAATTTTCCAAACGGATGAATCTCTTAGCTTCATGATAGAATTCTCCGAGGTCTTGTGGTGGATCTCTTGCCAAAGAATCTTTAAACTCTGTGCCTTCCGCAACTCCTGCTACCGCTGCTATTAAAATCATCGATGGATCCGAACGATCTACAGAAGCCACCACTGCTTTGAAATCGCAATAGAAAATCTTTTATGACTCTCCGGTCCTCTGCTTTATTGAAGCTAAAGTCATCATACTCTTGGGTCGGTCACGTGGACCCTAAACTGTCTCATGAAGCTGTCCACTAGCTCGCCCCATGTTCTGATCGTTCCGGTCTCTAGCTGTCTAAACCAAAGCATAGCCAAATCCGATAAAAATAAGGGGAAACATCGCGCCGTCACATCTTCGGATGCTCCAGCACTTCCATGTGCCTGATATATCTAGTAATATGCTTGGTTGGGTCTGACTTTCCGTCATAAGGGTCTAACATGGGTAACTTGAACTTCGGAGGGTTCCTCGCATTCCTGATGCTCGGAGTGAACGTACTAGAACTAACTTCCTCTAATCTTCGGCTTGACAATCCTCTTCTCATGATTCGTCGTACTAATCCTTCCATCTTTTCATCTCCATCCAGGGATTGCTCCCTTGTCATGCTTCTAACCTTCCCCCTGGGTCTGGAATGATATTCTAGGTAGTATTCTTCATGTGGCTCACTTGCATCGGCGTTGGCTCTAGCCTGCTGAGTTCCATCTATAGGTCTTCCAGTATCAGGTCCTGAGGGTCTGCACACAAGCCCTTTCTGATTGCCTTTTGATTCTGCATTCTGACCTTGAATTTGACCTCCGTTGGTCTCTGCAATCCTAACTCCTTGTTCTGCATTCGCAGTCGCTGTGGTTTTTCCAAGGTTTTGCGCACTCGCTGCTCTCATTTGCTCGAAGAAGTTCTGCATCATCTCGTATTGACTCATCATTATTCTTTCATACATTGAATTTGCCATAGCCTCCATCTCGTCCCTAGTGATGTAGATCGAAGCTTGTCCTTCTCCAGCTCCAGAGGATGCCTCTTGACTTCCAACTTGTTGACTTCTCTTAGCTCTTTATCTTTTACTTGTTTGTCAAGTCATTGTCTTTTAAATCTGGATTCTTCAAGCTCTCATGTTTGGATTCTGAATCTGACGTAGCGGGTGCTAGTGCTTCTCAGTGGAAGCACCAAAGTGTTTACGCCAAAATTGGTCACAAACCCAAAGTATTATGAAAACACCGATACATGAATATAAATCAACGATATTCGAGCACAAGTCATTGATCTAAGCAAACGACAAACAACAAATCAGAAATAACGAGCAGAAACACGAGATTTATTGTGGTTCGGCTATCTCCGGCCAATGTCCACTTGAAGTAATTGTCTTTTATTGATGTTCTTTGCAGGTTACAGTTGATTACAGCGGATTACAATGAAGGATTTTAAGTATAACAACAATGATGAAGTGAAAATTGAATCTGGCATATTCTGGACGTCTAATATGCAAGAGATCCTTTTTCTGTAGGCTTTAGGGCTCTATTTATAGGCATAGGAGGCTGATATTTCGCTCAAACCTCGGAAGACTCCTTCTGGCACGTGAGTGGGCCCACACGATCGATCCTAGAAAGTTTCGACTCGATCTGTGATCGATACGAACCAATTTCGTATCCATCATGAAATAGTCCAATCGAGCTGAAACTTGGCAGGAATATTCTTTAGCCGTACGTAAGCTCCTGTTAAAATTTTGTAGCATTTGGACTTGTAGAACGTGAGTATGATCGATGCAAAATTGCGTTTTCGTAAGTGCTGTTGCGTTCGAATCCATCCTTTGCATCGATCCATTTCGAATCGATCAAGACATGTGAGTGCATGGTGATGTGGAGCGAGATTCTTGGATCGCTCCACCTTTTGAGTCGAGTCGATCGAGTTATTCGTGCACCTTGTTCATATCTTCATTTTACATCGATGAATAGCATAATTTCGCATCCATCGCTTGTAGCTCCATTTGCATCGGTCATTTACAGGGAGCAATGTTTGGACCGATCGATCTTGGTCTAGTTCGTATCTATCAAATCGATACGAACTAGTGGCGCTTGTGGATCGATACGAACAACAGTTGTATAATAGACATGAACATGGCATGCGACCGACACAAACAGGGATTCTCCGATCGACACGAACTCGACGGACACGAATAGTTCGACCCGGGGTCGATTCGAACCTGATGGGTTCGAACAGAGCCGAGGTGAGGTCTCTCTGATCGATTCGAAACAGATCGATTCAAAAAAATCGATGTCATGATTTCCTGATAAATATGAATGTGATGGAATCGAATGGACCAATCAGATGGATATAAACATCATATTTCTCCTAACTTGTGTCGATCATATCTGATCATACAAACTCTGATTGACCTGAAATTTGAAATGTTGACTTTTATGGCTTCACTTGTCATGTCTTGCCAATTGTAGCCCGATCCGGACTCGGATAGAATTCATCGATATCCACAGTGAACTTGCAATGTATAATTGATATTTATGACTAATAATTATTGGTTTTCAGTTAATCTTTGGATATCTCGGCTTTCCCAAAAGGTGGGATAACACTTTGCCCCTCAAAACATGCCTTTTTGTAAAAGGTGTGTTTTGAATAATTTCAGATCAAATACAGTGAGTTCATGTTTTATTCATATTTATGGTATTATCAATCAAGTTTGTGGCTATTCGAAGCTGAATCATTATCTACTTCCATATATGGAAATCAAGAATGAAGTTTTACAGTCTCTCTGAACTATCAATGATCACTTCGGACCCTTGCTAAGTCCATTCCAGACTTAGCGATCGAATAGTAAGATCCTGTTGCGCTACGGCACTGCTTTCTACCCCTTGCACTTTGGCTCAATATTTCTGAGCATTAAGCGGTGTCGTGGCCTAAATCCTAGGCCGATCATAGTCACTCCAGGCTCTTATCGAATCCCGATATAATCACTCTCCGGTGAATGGGTACGACGTTAAGTGAGTCGATCCTGTCGCTCTCCGGCGAAGCAACTCACTTCTTGCACTCCGGACTTCGCCTCTCCGGGTTGGGTCATAAAGCGATATTTTCAAGCAGGTTTTCAATATTCATCCATTAACTCTCCGGTCAAAGGTTTATTTAAAAAAGTTCATTTTCGTTTATTAAATTAAAATCCTAGATGTTCAATCTCAAACGTCAAGAAAAACTAGACATTACCTCTCCGGGCAGAGCGGCCTACTACCGTCTCAGAGCATTCCTAGGGATCACTTCGGTTCCCGTACATGAGTAAGTGGAATAGGTGTTTTTTTAAAATCAAATCTAAGAAATCTAACTGAACAAAGTTCAAATCCTGAACTTAGTCATTTCCATCGTAATCAATTGATGATGAGTCATGATCCCGATCCAGGATCAGTCCTGTTGAGGGGGGCGGTAATCGTTCAGGTCCTACGGCCACTGTCCGTTCCCTGGTATATTGTGCCAATCTACCACTCATGGCATGTTCTTCCACCTTATCCTTTAGGTGGCGGTATTCAACGGTAATGTGCCCCTCCAGCTCATGAAATAGGCAATACTTTCCACTCCTACGCTTCCGCTCCGTGGGATCTCTCCTGGGTGGTTTTCGGTAGGGGAGTTGCCACCGAGTTTCAGTGTAAATACGTTCGAGGCTTGCCGTCAAATCTGTGTTTTGCCTGAATCTGGGCTCTAGGAATTTCTTTCGTTTGTCAGGACCATCATATATGTTGTCCTGTTTTCTCTTTCCTCTGTCTGCTCCAGACTGTTCTTTGGCGCTTACTTTGCCCTACACAGCTTTCGCTTCTCGTCACTTGGCACGTGAAACTTCCAGCCGGATGAATCTCTCGGCTTCATGATAGAATCCTCCGAGGTCTTGTGGTGGATCTCTTGCCAAAGGATCTTTCAACTCTGTGCCTTCTACAGCTCCTGTTACCGCCTCCATTAAAATCATCGATGGATCCGGACGATTTATACAAGCCACCATTGCATTGAATCGTAATAGAAAACCTTTTATGGACTCTCCGGTCCTCTGCTTTATTGAAGCTAAAGTCATCAAACTCTTGGGTTGCGTCACATGGACCCTAAACTGTCTCATGAAGCTTTCCACTAGCTCGCCCCATGTCCTGATCGATCATGTCTCTAGCTGTCTGAACCAAAGCGCAACCAAATCCGACAACAATAAGGGGAAACATCGTTCCATCACATCTTCGGATGCTCCCAGCACTTCCGTGTGCCTGATATATATGGTAGTGTGCATGGTCAGGTCTGACTTTCCATCATAAGGGTCTAGCATGGGCAACTTGAAGTTTGGAGGGTTCCTTGCATTCCTGATGACTAACTTCCTCTAATCCTTGGCTTGACATTCCTTCTCTCATGATTCGTCGTGCTAATCCAGCCATCTTTTCATCTCTATCCAAGGGTTGCTCCCTTGTCACATTTCTATCCTGCCCCTCGGTTTTGGAAGGATATTCTGGGTAGTATTCTTTATGTGGCTCACTTGCATCGGCGTTGGCTCTAGCCTGCTGAGTTCCATCTATAGGTCATCCAGTATCAGGTCCTTAGGATCTGCCGCCAAGTCCTTGTCGATTGCCTTCTGATTCTGCATTCTGACCTTGAACTTGACCTCCGTTGGTCTCTACAATCCTAACTCCTTGTTGTGCATTCGCACTCGCTGTAGTTGGTCCAAGACTCTGCGCAATCGCTGCTCTCATCTGCTTGAAGAAGTTCTACATCATCTCCTGTTGACTCTTCATTATTCTTTCATACATTGAATTTGCCATAGCCTCCATCTCGTACCTGTTGATGTAGATCGAAGCTTGTCCTTCTCCAGCTCCAGAGGATGCCCCTTGACTTCCTTCTTATTGGCTTCTCTCAGCTCTTTGTCTTCTACTTGTTTGTCGAGTCATTATTTTTGAAATCTGCATTCTTCAAGCTCTCAAGTCTGGATTCCGAATTTGATGTAGCGGGTGCTAGTCCTTCTCAGTGGAAGCACCAGTGTTTGTGCTAAAATTGGTAACAAACCCCAAGTATCGTGAAAGCACCGGTATATGAATATAAATCAATGATATTCGAGCACAACTCACAGTTCTAAGCAAACGACAAATTAGTTTCAAAATGGAAATGTTATCAAATGTTTTTCCTTTAAAAAAATAGAAATGTTTGGTATGGAGTATTTTGAAGTTATATTATATAAAAGTGATTTATATAAAGAATGGTTTTGTAGAAGTGTTTTATAAAACAGAAAGTATTTAGAAATCTAAACCCAATGATTTTAAGATGATTTTTGAAAGGATTTAGAAACAGAAATTATTATAGACTTGAAGTATTTATAATTATTAGTGCAAATGATTTTTACCATTTCGGGATATAAAATGATTTATTATGTTATCAATGATTCGGGGAACCCGTGACTAAAAAGTGGGCGCACGTTTTTGGTATAATCAGCTCTTGGAATAGAGGGATGTACTTACTTATCAATTGTATGAAGGCTGGGACCTAGTTGCCTTGTTATTGGAAGAAACCTCCCGATCTGATTGCATATGGTTTAATATGCTTTTATTACAATATTGGGATTTCCAAATAAACTTTTCAAAAGTGATTTGATTTAAGATCCTAAAGTAAAGTATAATTTGAATATAAAAGATATATACATATCTCAAAAGTTTTGAAATAAGAATTCGAGAATTAAGTCAAAAGAGATAATTTCCTTAAAAGTAATTAGATTTGCAAATCCAAAATCTAAGATTGAGCCTAAGTGGGTAGTTTTGGGTTGGAGGCTCCATGAGTCCTATTTATGTAGGAGAACTCCATTCGCTTGATCCTCTATCTAATTGGGCACCCAACTAGATAGGGGTGCATCGATAGTCTTAAGTGGTAATGATGCAGCCCCTAAAATAATATAATCCTTTCATGTTTATCTATTATTGGTTGTTGTTTATCGTGTGTTACAATATCATTATTGTTCGCTATTTTATTCTGCATTTACATTGTTTATTGAGTTCACATGCAAGGATAGTGCTGTCTCTCTTATAAGAGTTGTGCAGTGGTAGATTCATAGTCGTTGTATTTGGTATGTATTAAAGCACACTTCGTAGGATAAATTAATTAATTAATTACTCTGATAAGTTGTATAATTGAAATTGTATCCTATACATTTAGCAGTGTTAAATATTTATCGAATATAGTGTATTAAGTTGGTAGTTTTCATTAGTAGTTTTAGAACAGATGGATATTTTTGCAATTTTAACCGGTCCGAAAATCCAGATCGTCACAAATCCTTTATATAAAAAACATATCATTTATAAACACCTTTATTAAATAAACTAATTTCATTTGAACATCATTAATAATAAATAATTAATTAACCTTAAAACTTCATTAATAAAATTAGTAATTAACTTTAAACACATTGTAAATAAAATAATTAATTAACTTTAAAAAACTACCAATTAACTAACTTAAAACAACATTAATACTATATGTAAACAACTTTAGGTATTAGTATTAAAGAAACTAAATAACTTAAAACAACTTTTATAAACACTTAACCTCAGATTGTTATAAAAGTAATTTATATCATAATTTTACAAATTTCGAAAAGAGGCTTAGCGACCACAATCGTACGAAATCAAGTTACCATTTAATCAAATTTGATATTTCAAGTCACATAACTGATTTTAACATAAGCGGCCTAAATGTAAATAAAATCCATGATAAACCACTAATTGTTAACACATTACTTTTCCATTATTAATTAATCCACATGCTAATTAACTGGCACCTGAAAAAATGTATGATTTAATATAAGTGCAGAACGGGGATCTATTCTGCTAAATGTGTCCATAACAATCTAATCGATTTGATTATTAGAGGATGATGTTTTATTTCGTAAAATAGATAACACCCATGAAGTGTAATTAATTCAACTATGTTATTATTTAAAACAACATAACTAGATTCAACAAATATTATTATGTCATAAAATTATACTTCATCCAAACTATAAACAAGCTATGCCACAATGTTGTACAAGATCATATGAATCCAGTGCAAAAACCCGTTGGACAAACCGGTTTAAAGTGAGTAAGATATTAACCTTCAAAGTTAACCCTATAATTACTAAAATAATAAAAACATATTAAAATTGTTCTTACCCGTACTCCCCTGATTCGAATGTGCAGGATACACGCACGTGTGTGCCATCTTGCACTGCCTTTCGACCATCGACAACCACCCACAAACTCTCCACCAAAAGCTTGCTACATCTGCACCAACGACACGACCTCTGATCGCCCAACCAAATTCCAACCATCCTAACCTCATTCGAAAATTTCATCCAGGTTTTAAACCCCACCATGTTCACAACCCAACCACTGCCGCTACAGCCGATGACCACAACTTTTGCCACCTCCATCGGAACTGCCCATCAACATGCACCTTCCAACACCCACTTCAGCAACTCCGTCGCCGCCAAAACTCCCTAAGATATAAATTTCCGAACCCAAGCAAACCTTTAAACTCTAGAACGACCTCTCCCTATCACCACAGACCATTACATCACCTTCGATCGCACCCACTCGTTCGCCTTATCTAGGCCCTCCTCCCAGTATAGTCGCTCACCCAAAACAAACCATATCATTGAAATTTGATTTTTGAACCAAATCCGTTCAACTTGCCATCACGACACTATCCCAACCCATAAAAGCATGCGAATGGCTCCAAAAATCATGATTTTCCAAAATGAACATAATTGCGTATGCCATTCATTGATTCATGGTCGATAAGAAACCAACAATGTTAGCCCACTTGCTATTATTTACAGTATTCTCTCAAGTAACTCGATGAAATATCTGACAAATATTTTTAAAATAAACAGTCAATAATGTTAAAAACTTTCTAGTTGATTGCATGAGTAAGTTCTAAACGGTTGAGGAGTTATGATGTGCACATAAATATGCATATTTTGACCACTATATTTATTCTATTTAAATTAAATAAATGATCATATTGGGTATTTTAACTTGTTTTAACCAAAATTCATATTAATAAAAAAAATTCACATATTCATCTTCATATAAGGGCAAAATGGCCATTTGTGCATGTATATTAATTTGAGAGAATTTAATTGGAAATTTCTATAATATTTTGTAGGAATTTAGCTTCACATGTTAGTGGTTTCATGAAGAAACATGCATGCACAAAATGGATATAAAGAAATGAAGATGGAAATAATTCAAAGTGAAGATCATGGAGGACCCCACCTACCCACCTAACTTAATGTACAAATTAAAGGCTAATGCACATGCTTATGGAGTTAATGGTTTCATGTACACTTAATGGGGGATAAAAACATGTTAATGATTACTTGGCCTCCACACTTCCTAAAGGGCATTTTGGACATTCCCTAAAAAGTGAATATATACCCCTTATGTTTCATATAATCCCATCTCTTCTCTTAGTCTCTCTTAGGCCTCCACTCTTCCTCTTCCTCTTCATTAGTTTAGATCAAATAAAAGAAAGCTCTCTTTCTCTTTTCATGGCTACTTAACCATTTTTATTTTCATGTAATTTTCCTTTTTTTTTATGTTATTAATACATGCGCTTTCCTTTTACATGCCTCTTTTTTATGTTGTAGTGTAGATCTCTTTTCTTTTATGCAAGTTAATTAGCTTATCTTTTCATTTTCCTCTTTTTTTCCTCTTCATTTTGCTTTCATGTTGTTAGCTATATTTGTTAATAAAATGACAAATATGAGAAGCTAAGCCCCTTCAATTTAGGGGTAATGAAGCTCTCTAATTAATGTAGCTTCAACATTTTGTTAATTCATGCTCTCTTTTTGTGCTTAATGATGATCAATGAAGTGTTTTATTTGTTGTTTTTGTGTTGAATTTGATAGCCTATATTGTTGACACCAAATAGGCTATGCTTAAACAATCACTAACACAAATGCCTCTTCATGAATATATGATTATGGAATAAGAAAGTGATTTGAAATTAAAATTTGATGGTCTATGTTTCTTATCAATAGTTAATAGGCCATACTTAAAATAGATTTCATTTTCATTTTCTTTGTCAAGTATCAAGAAAGATAGTAAGTGTTTTAAGGGGTGTGTTATAGTTTGATGGCTTATGTTGGATAATCAATAGCTCAAATGTGTCATACTTATGATAAACACATCAATTAAAACACTAATGACCATAAAAGAGAGATTATGATTTCATGTGTTGAACTACATGATCTAGAGAGTGGATTTATTCTCTAAATTGTCATTTAACTTTCATATTTGCATTTCTTTTCTTTTTGTTAGTTAGTTCATTTTCTCATTTTCTAGCTTAAACATACTCTTGACTTTGGTATAATTTGATTGAGCAGGAAATTTTAAAATCATCAATTCCCTGTGGATCGACCCGTATTCGCCACGTGCTACGTTCGTACACCGTGCGCTTGTGGTTATTTTTATTTCAAAATTCGTTCGACGGTTTTCTAACTCGATAGAATTTCCATCGTCCGAACACGTTTTTGGCGTCGTTGCCGGGGAATTGTTTTGATTTTGATTTTCTATTCTTCGAATTATTTTTGTTTGATTTTCGTGTGTTTGTTTCGTGTGTTTGCATTTTCAAAAAAAAAATGTCCGTGTGTTATTTTTTTGACATTTTGTTTGTGTGCATGTTTTTCTAATTTTTAGTTGCATTTGCATATTATTCCAAAAAAAAAACACAATTTCAAAAAACAAAAAGTTTTACTCTCTGCGTTTGCTTTTACATCATTTTTTTTACATTTGCATTTCAAATTGCCTTTACATTTCACTGTGCACATTACTGTGAATACACTGTCACAATTTTTATATACTGTGTGCACTTCAATTTTTACATCTCTGCTGTGCATTTAAAATTGTTACTGCCACCACTTCATTTCTTCCAACCATACTTCATCCACAGCATCAACAATTTCACTTACCCGTCAACACTCCAAACTGCAGTTCATCCACTGACGATAACATCGTCTCCTGGCCTAACCTCCTACTGTCCCGATCAAATCACTTCATATACACCTCACAAACTACTGTTATCACCTCTGAAACCAACTTCTGGCATACCTCCTCTCCACTGCTCAAAACAATTCACCACCATTCTCCCACTACACCATCATCCAAGCTACTGTCACTTTTACTGCCTTCTACCACCGTGACAATTCCCCCGATTCAACTAATCGCCTGATATACAACTCATCTGCCATCACTACTGCTAACAACAATATCCACATACCAAAATTTCTCGACCTTCAACTTATTACAACACTTCCTCTGCCAACATCCTCCATCCAGACATTTTCAAACCAATACAAGCTCGCATTCATCAAAACTATTGTTGCTTTACTCACTGCCACCATCTCATTACACAGCCAACAATTCTTCTATTAAATCCTCATCCCCTACAACCAGACCATTGTCATTTCCTATACACTTGCCTGCACTACTCGTCACCAAACATGTTTAACCACTTCTTACTCTAAACTGCCTTCAACATAAACCCTTTGAACATCACCACTTACCATCACGCAACTATCAAAACCCTGTCACCAAACTGCCTACAAGATCACATCTTCAAATCTTCCCACGAACCAAGACCAGAAACTGTCAACCGCTGCTACATCATTCTACACTCCTCATCCAGTGCCTCTACACTCCTCTAACCACCAACAAACAACCAGACAGTCACAACCACTATCTTACTTGCATCATTGCAGTTCTACCATCCACACTTCACCCTATCTTCACCTTCCCTCCCACTGACAACCAAAACATCGCGGCCTTGCCCACTTCGGAGCGCACACAATCGAGACTTCTCCAAAGCACCGTCCTTTCTCTGTCTAATCGGACCATCTTGCACTGCCCCTTCTTTTCCATACAAAAGCACCACTTCTAAATACAGAAACCACCTCCAATCTCCTTCAAACCCAATTCAACCAAGCCCTTCTCCATACCCATTCAAACTTAGAGCAACCACCTTTCATCATCAACTTCCACCAAACAACCACCTAACAGTGCCACTCAACCAATTCACGACAACAAACAACTCACCACAAGCCCTCAGACTGAATCCATTCAATTTGAACCCCAAGTCAGACTCAATCGCGACTTCATCACCCTACTGCAATACATCTTCACAGACCACTGCCGTGTAAAGACTGTTGCGCCCCTTGCCAATCAATATACCACCATTTCTACACATAAACAACTCTTCCACTCATTGCTACCATTCCACCAGTGGACACCAGGGGAACAGCCACCACAGTAATCACCTCTTGCCAATTCATCACCGCAAATTCTACCACTCGCCGCTAGCACATCACTCGAGAAACCCCCCTTCACCACTAATCGAACTCAATCATTCACCTTCAGCAAACTACGACGTCCTTGCATCACATCACATAGCCATCTGGACCACCACTTCTATCACGAACCTCTCCTCCAATCTCGTCTGAGCAACCACAAACAGACGCCCCAATTCAACTACTTCATACCCGAAACCACTTCGACCTTAATTATTGCAACCATTAACCCAATCGCTGATTAGATCTTGTGAATTGAGAACAGATGAAAAGAGGAAGAGACTCATCGAATTTCTTTGTGAATTGATTTTTTTAAAAAAAGAAGTAGAAGAAGAAGAGAACGAGTTGATTTTGTGGCAATTGGATTATCGGCATTGAAAAATATGAAACGGAATTAATCCTGGTTTGGCTTTGAGAATACACGAAAATGGCTTGGGCTTTTAGTGGGCAGTGAGTTTTGTAATTGGGCCTGTTGGGTAAATTAGGATTTTGAGTTTTGCAAATTATTTGTTTCGTGACCTTTTGTATTTCCATCCTTCTAAAAAATCTCACTTTACCAAACAAGAAGTTTGTTTTTATAAATAAAAAAAAGCAAAGAGTTTTCAATTTGATTTAGTCTCTTCTAAAAATTAAAAAAAAAAGAAAATTCTTAGTTTAATTTGTTTAAATTCCATCCATATTCAAAATAAAAAAAAACTTGTATATATATCTTGTTTTTCATTTCAGGCTGCCGAAGCATATTGAAAGAGTCGCTTGCTTCGCGTTGCTTGCAAGAAAAATAAATAAATAAACTGCTTGTTTGCTCTATCTCTTGTTTTTATTTGCTTTGCATTGTTGGTTGCTTGCATTTAAAAAAAATTCAAAAACAAAAATCCATCCTTAATTGCATTGTTAATACACGTTTAATTTCTGCTTTGCATTTCATCTTAGAGTTGGATTAATAAAAAAGTTAGACATCAATAACACTTAATTGTATATTGACAATTTGTCTTCTTTGAACAATTTGCTTTCTTGGTGTCTAGGCTACGGCAGAGTAATAACCATTTATAAATATTACGGTGATTCGTAAATATTATAGTGGTTGTTCCTCTGAAGGTACTTAAACCTTCGGTTGCATTGCTACGGTGATTCGTGGTGCACCGATAAATCCTGTCCGTTACCTGGCTGAGATCTATCTTGTTTATCTAAGACAATATGTGAGTATACAATTTTGGGTTAACTTAGAATAAATCATTTGTAATTAACCCTTACATTCATTTAGTCGCATTAGTTCATGCATATTAAAAATAACTAAAAAAATTCAAAAATCCGAAACTAAAAAAAATTGTAAATATTCCTTTTATTTTTCTTTGAAATCTTTAAATCCTTTTCCTTTGAAATTTCAAAAATTCAAAAAATTTAGAAAAACAAAAATCCAAAAAAAAATATAAAATTTTTTTTTAAAGAAAAATCCAAAAAAATTGAAAATCCAAAAACAAAACAAAAATCAATTTTCCATTTTGAATATAAATTCTACTTGTAAATATTTTTCTTTATAAAAAAACAAAAAAATTATTGAAAATGTCCGAGTTTCCTTTCTCTTACTCACTTGAATTTAGTTGTGTAAATCAATATAATCCATATGAGTTCACTCCAAATTCGTATGGATATTTTAACAACAACTATTGTTTAAACAATTTGAGTTTTGAACCATAAAATTTTCAAAATGATGAACAACCCTCAACTCTAGAAAGTAACATTTCATCTTTACTTGAACTCTCTACACAGCAAAATCAAGAGATAAATGATATATGTAATTCTTATTTGCGTAATAACTCGAGTCAAGGATTTCAAAATTTGAATTCAACTCAAAATTCAAACGATTTCGATGATAACCCATGCCAATTCAATTTTGAACTCCAAAATGAATTTCAAAATCAAAACGAAAATGTGATCCACTTTTCAAATAATTTTGGCAATGGGAATAATCTTGATTACGATATGAGTGAAATTTTTTGTTCTCAGCGAATCCAAATCGAAAATTCTCAAGTTAATAACTATAAATTGGATTTTGTTGAGCAAATGAACAAAATTTACGATGATCACACGAATTCGTTGTTTGAAACATATATGAAACAACATGAAAAACAAAATCAAATTCCAATGTGTGACGACGAGTCAAATGATAATCCATCTTTTACCACAATCGACGATTTTCAAACAACAACTTTTGAAACTAAAAATGATGTCTTAATGAAGTTGTTGAAAACACGGTAATTGAGTTGGATTTCAATTCCTTTGAGGGTGTGGAGCCAAATTTAAAATTCGACCTTCCTTTTCTCGATTTTGAAAATTTTAATACAGCAACTTTGGATTTTGAAATGGATATATACGATGAAGTTGTTGATAATCCAATAAGGAAGATGAATTTAATGAACACGAGTTTTATGGACTACTCGAAAACGAGTCATTAAATTCTGACGGGGAAGATTTCGATCACCATTTTAACTTTGAAATCGATAATTTTGAAAAGTTTTCAATGATAAGTTTGAACTTCAACTTGGAGAAAATAAAATTGAATTTCAATCAATTGTTTTATCAACCCCGAAAATCATCAAAAATAAAACAACTCATACGGTTCTCAATAAAACGACATTCGTTTTTCCAAATTAACAATCAACTTCGGAATCTTTTACGAATTGGTTTTTCGTGCTTAAGCCGTGTCTTGTATACTTGACGAGACAAATGAATCGGTCTTTGAAAGACCGTTTCATTTACTCTTTAACTGCATATTTTCTGATCTCTTGTAAATAATAACCTTTTCATTTTCATTTAAATAAATGTCATGTTTTTATTTCTATTTTTCTCCTTCCACTTGGGTTGACTGTGGGGACAAGTCAAAATCAAGTGTTGGGGGTGACTCATCTTCATTTTTAATTTTTCATTGTTCATTTTTGCTTTTTCTTCCAAAACTCAAAAAAAAATTCAAAAAACTACATTTTTTTTAAAACATTTTGATTTATTTTTAAAGAAACACTATAGGATAAATATATGGTTTTGGTTTATTAAATTGAAATTTTGAAAATTTATTTGTCTTAACAAAAATAAAAATGAAGTTTGATTACAAATAATAATGATTTAACTAGTATATAAGAAGATTCATACATGTTAATTTTGAAGTACATCCTAATTGAAAATCTTTATTTTAAAAAGAGGTAGATTTAAAGTAAAGGATATAACATTTTTTTGTCTTCTAAGTTAAATGGTGCTAAGATGATCTTGCAAAACTCTCTCTCTCTCTTAAAAAATAATAATAATATCCAAAGTATTCACTCTCATTTAAAAGTCCTCACGGTTATGCATGGGTGAATTATTTGGAATATTTGATTATGTGCTTTCATACTCATTTAAAAGTCCTCACGGTTATGCATGTATGGAACACATGTAAAAAAAACTTGATAAAAACCACCTACATTCGATAGGTGTATGCACGAAAGTGTGTACACTCGCCATGCTCTGTACTTCCCTCACATAAGCCCGAAAGGCAGTGCATGGGTGGTATATCTGGCCTCTGTTTACCTAAGCTAGGTGCGTAATTTTTCTTGCAAATAATGAGAGAGCAAGCAACTGAAATCCTAGCACTATTTTTTACTTATTTGATTTGATTTGTTATTGAAAAGAAATGGAAATACCACTTTGATAAACTTTGATAATCAACTAAGGATCCGTTTCATAGTTACATTGTGTTATCAACCAAAACAACGAGTTAAACCATATTTTTTTATCATGAAAGCTCGTTTTTATTGGAAATATTAACGAGTAAATAACTTAAATTTCAAGATAATGACCAAAACTTATATTTAACTTATTCGTGTCAATTTAAAAATAAATCCTTCATTTGTAAATATTTTCAAAAACTCGCATTTATCTCTTTGTAAATAAATCTTGCATTTTGTAAATATTTTCATTCTGCATTTGGATTTTGTGGGTAGTATCCGCTGAAAACAATCACTAGACAACACTCGTCCTACTGGGGACACCTAGAGGTTTATAGGCTTGTTGCATACGCTCAATGCAACCGTGATCCCTACGAAAACGGATTCATCTTAGTTTTTCTTTATTCGAGGACAAATAAAAAGATAAGTGTGGGGGTATTTGAGACTTATCATCATTTTTAATTTTTCATGGTTCATTTTTGCTTTTTCTTCCAAAACTCAAAAAAAAAATTAAAGAACTAATTTTTTTTTAAAACATTTTGATTTATTTTTAAAGAAACACTATAGGATAAATATATGGTTTTGGTTTATTAAATTGAAACTTTGAAATTTATTTGTATTAACAAAAATAAAAATGAAGTTTGATTACAAATAATAATGGTTTAACTAGTATATAGGAAGATTCATACATGTTAATTTTGAAGTACATCCTAATTAAAAATCTTTGTTTTAAAAAGTGGTTGATTTAAAGTAAAGGATATAACATTTTTTTGTCTTCTAAGTTAAATGGTGCTAAGATTATCTTGCAAAACTCTCTCTCTTAAAAAATAAAAAAATAATATCCAAAGTATTCACTCTCATTTAAAAGTCCTCACGGTTATGCATGGGTGAATTACTTGGAATATTTGATTATGTGCTTTCATACTCATTTAAAAGTCCTCACGGTTATGCATGTATGGAACACATGTAAAAAAACTTGATAAAAACCACCTACGGTCGATAGGTGTATGCACGAAAGTGGGTGCACTCGCCATGCTCTGTACTCCCCTCACACTAGCCTGAAAGGCAGTGCGTGGGTGGTATATCTGGCCTCAGCTTACTTGAGCTAGGTGCGTAATTTTTCTTGCAAATAATGAGAGAGCAAGCAATTGAAATCCTAGCACTATTTTTACTTATTTGATTTGATTTGTTATTGAAAAGAAATGAAAATACCACTTTGATAAACTTTGATAATCAACTAAGGATCCATTTCATAGTTACATTGTGTTATCAACCAAAACAACGAGTTAAACTATAGTTTATTTATCATGATAACTTCGTTTTTATTGGAAATATTGACGAGTAAATAACTTAAATTTCAAGATAATGACCAAAACTTATATTCAACTTATTCGTGTCAATTTAAAAATAAATCCTTCATTTGCAAATATTTTCAAAAACTCGCATTTGTCTCTTTGTAAATAAATCTTGCATTTTTGTAAATATTTTCATTCTGCATTTGGATTTTGTGGGTAGTATCCGCTGAAAACCTTCACGAGACAACACTCGTCCTACTGGGGACACCCAGAGGTTTAACGGCTTGTTGCATACGCTCAATGCAACCGTGCTCCCTACGAAAACAGATTCATCTTAGTTTTTCTTTATTCGAGGACGAATAAAAAGATAAGTGTGGGGGTATTTGATGTGCACATAAATTTTCATATTTTTACCACCATATTTATTCTATTTAAATTAAATAAATGATCATATTGGGTATTTTAATTTGTTTTAACCAAAATTCATATTAATTCCAAATTTTCACATATTCATCTTCATATAAGGGCAAAATGGCCATTTGTGCACGTATATTAATTTGAGAGAATTTAATAGGAAATTTCTACAATATTTTGTACGAATTTATCTTCTCATATTAGTGGGTTCATGAAGAAACATGCATGCACAAAATGGATATAAAGAAATGAAGATGGAAATAATTCAAATTGAAGATCATGGAGGACCCCACCTGTAACGAGACGGATTTTGCCCGCTCGAAAATCGACATCCATACTTCACATCGTACTCGAATGCCGTAGATCCGACCGTTCAAATCCGATTCGCCGGAGCTTATAACAACATTAAGTAAACAACACAGTAGAATAAAAAGAATAATACATTGATATACAGCTTTGATACAATATCTGATACAACAGATGATACAATGATATCAATATACATCAGAGATCTAAGACAACAAATAGCAGCGGAAAGAAATATAGATAATGCCAACAGCGGATAATCTCCATCTCCAAAACTCCAATCCAGCAATAGCTCGAACTCCCATAGATAAGCAAGTGCAGTCCATATCCAAAGACTGAACTAGCTCCAGATAAAATCTACTGAACCTACGTATCTGAAAAACCAAACTCTAGACTGCCCGTGTGGAAATTGGTGGGCACCCAGAGTTTAGGAAAGGAACAATAAACTCCAGGTCAGTCATGGGACTGGTATGAGCAAACGAAAACAGTTTGCCTTTAAAAACAATCAAAAGATTTTAAATTTAAAAATCGCAATGCTTTTTGAAAAATGAGACTACCATAAGGCATCCCCACACACACACCATGCAAGCGCAGAATCGGAGGAGATTTCTCCTTATGATAGTCAACCATGCTTACTACGCGAAATCAAATCATTTGATTATTATTATTAGTGCATAGTGCAGAAAACGTTTCGAAAGTAGAATATTAATCTTAGCCAGCATAGACATTCCGAACTATGCCTACTATAGCTACCATCCAAATAGTGGGGCGCCACCATAAGTGAATGGCAGGTAATACAACTAAAACCGTACAAGGCTCGTATTGTTTTGATTGGATTTTCCAACAAATGGTCAGGCTAAGGAACTTCCTATTGCCACGTGGGAACGCCTCTGGCGGGACGCCCCGAGAACCTACCCGGATCTCTGCCAAACAAGGCCGGGAATCCCTTTTCCCAAGGGATATTAAAAACCCTCAGATATGCCACCCCCGGTCCTTTAGGACCTTTAAACGAGCGCTCGATTATCAACAACCACACAGAAATAAATATAGTGTGTGTCCACATGAGTAAGTATCTGGGCTCCATACCATGATACTACCCTTTTCCAGAAGGAATGGTCATACCCTAGGGGAGCTACCCCTGAAACCTTGCCGCACAATTCCTGTTTCGACCATTACCGATTTGTGAGGCTTGACGAAGTCTCGTCCACAAAGCTACGCTTTGGTACAAAGCCATGCTTTGGGTCAACAAATGATCAAAGCAATGATCATCAAGATAGACGATCAACCAAATGATCCTATCACAAATGATCATTCAACGATCATTTCACAGCAACACTCAGCATGTCACATTACCAAATTGGGAATATATCGCAGATAACCTTCAACTACATAACCTCTGAGCTCGTACGTCTCAAAGAAGGGTGTTAAGCTAAGAGAATAAATTCTCCGCCACCAACAGAAATGTATTTGAAAGAAATCTGCTTTATATCTCAAATTGTAATGTCAGACACACAATCCATACAAGTCTGTTCCGGGTTCGAACAGAACCGAAGGCACTTCTTACGAAGCCCTTGCAATCCGGGTATTCACAATCCCGATCGGACTTCCCATCACTTAGGAAATCTCTATACCGGCGCGACTCAGTGCAGAGACAATCGATGAGTTATCCTTTCGTTCTTGTGAATATCCGGTCTTCATCACCGGTCTTCAAATGCTATCCATAGCGACGTATCACATATTCGGAATGGGATCTATGACACAAAAGTCCTCTCCCGGCTAATCCGAATAGTGAGCGCGATATTTAAAATATATGGATATGGGATTTCAATCAAGTCACAACTTAATAATTCAACTTTCTTTCCAAATGGTTTAATAAATTACCATTTTAATCTTTTAAAACAAAAAGATTCATTTTAACAACTTTCAACGGTTTAAACAATTTCCACACTTTAAAATCTTTTAAACAAAAGATTCATTCATAGATTATTCAAATTAATTTCCATTTCCATTGGATTAACTCATTAAATCTTAAAAACAAAGATTTAACTTATAGTTTTCAAAACAATTTTATTTTGGATGGTTTAAACAAATCACCATTTTAAATCTGTTAAAAATAAACAGATTCAATTCATAGCTTCCAAAAAGAATTCATTCATAACATAGAAAACCATTCTTCAACTAAATCTTGAAATTCCTTTAATTAACTGGAATTTCATTTCTTATCTGAAAGCGTTTATTCTTTTTAAACAAACAGTTTCATTTTGGAAATCTGATTCATTCATACGAGTTGAAAACCCTTGGGTTAAATCCAAATTCTCAAACCAATATTTGAAAATGGTTTAATTTCATAAAAACACATTTATAACATCTTTAATCATAATTTTCAAATCATGGAATTCAATTTCAAAATTTGGATTATTTAAATTGAAACTTTACCAAGTTATTCAAAATAGCTTTTATCTTAAAAATCCCATTTCAAAAGCTTTAACATTTAACCCAAATTCATTTTCAAAATCAATTGAAATTAAAATTTCAATTTCAAAAACATTACATTTAAATTATCTGTGACTTAACCGATTTCCACGTGAAATCCATATTTGTGTGTGTAGGGTGTGGTCCAGGGGTTTAACACAATAGTGCAACATCATTCAATCATCACAGATCAAATACAACAGTATATTCGATAAGCGATATAAATTATAACGCTTATCTTTCATACACAGATTCACAGATATATATATATATATATATATATATATATATATATATATATATATATATATATATATCACAGATAATAAATTTCATCACAGATCACAATACAAATCAGGTTAATCATAAAGCATCCTATAACAGAGATATTAAACAGTTTAACATCCAATATAATCCAAGCATCCGTAGGTAGGATTAATCCAATTATATGACCAGGTGAATCAGATTAATTTCTACGAATAAATCTGCTAGTTATGGAAAATCAGTAATCAATTAATTTCAAAACATTTAAATAACTATCCTTTAATTAACCATTGATTACTCCTTAATTAATAATTATTCTTGGTCACTTTTATTTATTAATTAGCCCTTGATAATTTAATTATTCTCAAATTAATTACTTTAATTAATTTATCACATTATCCTTAAATCAATTTATTGCTTAATCACATGATTAAATCAACTTTAATTATTAATTAATATCCAATTAATAATTCTTAATTTTCAAATTAATTAACTTAATAAATCTTTAAACTTTAATTAAGTAATTAAACCTTTAATTATTTATTTAATTATTCCAAATCCTTAATCATTTAAATAAATTATCCATGTTAATTAACCTAATACTAAACGAATTATAAATCATTAATTCTATACTAACATAAGGTGAAACTCATTCCTATTACGATTTATTTGCCACTTAAAAAAAATGTTAAGATTTAAACTTTTATTTAAAACTTGTTTAAATGCTTACTGTATACTTTCAAGTTCCATTATAAATTTCAATCCTCTTTAAACACACTTGAACTTAAACATTTTTAAGTTATTTGAAACAAATTAAAAAAAATTAAAACTTTATTTCCAAACAACACTTCAACTAAACTTGAACTTATATTTTATAATTTTGATTTAAATCTCAGTTCAATCCTTAATTAAAAGTTTAAATTTGAAATTACAAACAGATCAGGTTTGGTTTATAAAACCTGTACAAAACATTCACCCAACTCTCCCCTTTACCTGCTTCGAGTCCAGCACGCAAAACTTCGAACCATCACTCGAGCCTTTTCCCTGTGTTCTCCTCCACTCTATCTCCTTCTTCTTCCTTTCCCTGTTTCTTTCCTTCTCCTCATATTTTTTTTCTTTTTTTTAAACTTTAAGTTTTTAAACCTGATAACTTCATTTTAAGCGACTCGTACCCACGCAACTACTCAAGCAACTCCTGATCGTTTCACTTGAATGCTTCGAGTTTCTCTCGAGAAAACCACGTCCTCCCCAACAGCCAAATCATTTCAACCCCACGCGTACACGCGTACACGTGTACAGGCAGCCCGGTCCCCTCCGACCAACCTCACGGTTGCTCTCAAGTCGTCAACGGCCATTCTACGCAATTCGAGCTACCTAGGTTATGAAACCATCATTGAATCAAAATTGAGCAAATTTGGTTAAAATCTGGACTTCAACTGATCAACCAAAACCACCTTGGCCTCACGACGCCGCTTCCGATCATCATCCCACTCGCCATTACACCCAAAGATGCACCAGACATTCACGCACAATTTCCCCTGAGCCCGAGTGACTCCGATCAATTCCTGATGATGTGGTGGCCATCAAAATTCAGCCAACCCCAAACTTGACTTAAACCCTAAAACGATCCCAATTTCCATCCACGATGGATTAAAAATTTAGCGATCATTTTTCCCTTACCCCCCTACGCATCAACTTCCTTCACCATGAATTTCGATACCCAGATCGACGTAGATCCCCAGAACTTGGTTGTTTTGCATTTTTGTGCAATCTCGAAATCTCCACTCAATTCTTAACTAAAAATTCTGTTTTTAGTTTCAAAAAACGTGATTTCCAAATACGAGATGAATGGTATAAGTGAATCAAACGATCATGATATTCGGTTAAAGCATGTTCTTTGAAAAATTCCACTGTATATTTACATTTCCAGTCAATCTCCTGTTAATTCATCTTAAAGATATTTTGTATATCTAGTTCTTGCTGAGACAACCAGACTTTATTCAGATCTTAAGTTTTAACATGGATTGGAAATGAAGAACTTGATTTTTTTTTTTATATACCAAAAATTGAAACCTCCCTGTAAACAAAAATATTTTACTTGATGCTTCAAAATACCAACTGCTAAGAATGTTCCCAGATTTTAATTCAAGTACAAACAAACTTGTTTTGTTTAATTTCAAAGTTCAATGGTGATCAAACAAAGAGATGTTGGATTTCTTACTTATTTCCTACCTGGAAACCAAAAAGAACAAAGAGCAGTACACAGATATTCACAACCCAACCATCTCACATATACTTAACTGCATTTCTATTTATAACTAGATATTATCACACAATTATTTTAAAAGAAATCCAGATCATACTTCAAAGATTGCTAAGATAAAGAAGGTTTTAAAAGAAAGTTTGCTCACATCAGTCATGAAGGCAGAGAAGATGGACAGAGATTGAGTTGTGTTGAATCAGGCTATTGAAACTTGTAAGCTTTCCCTTTTGATTCTCTTGCTTTTGTTTTAGATTCTATCTGAACTTTGCTTAAGGACTTCCATTTTTTTTTTCTCTGGCTTTACTATTTGTTTTCCAGATTTCTGAAATGAGTTGCCTCTTTGTTTAAATCTTTAGATGATATTTACTTTAAATTTTCTCTCAAGCATGCTATAATTTTTGATGAACGAATGGACTAAAGGCATATATTGATGTATATAAAGGAGAGGGGTATACAAGAAGGTGTGCAGTTTACTGATGCAACAGTTTTTTTTTTATATGTATGGGCTGAAGTTTGAAAGCATTAAATGCTTTGTACTTGGTTGTGCATTTGTTTGCTTTAGCCTACATCTTTTAGCTCGGCTGAAATCTTGTTTGGGATACACTTTTGCTTGTACAGGGTGTGACGACCGCCCATGACTCCCGCACCAAAACAAGGAAATAATGCGCTGAAAGGCGTGCCAGGCAGCCATGGACGATAGTCAGGGTAAAACAGAACAAAAGAATCTCTATCGTACAACTCACAGCGCGTGGACAAAATACAATAGAGAAATATAATATAGTGAAGCTCCATAGAACAGAACATCATCATATAAGCATCACAGTAGTTTTATACAATCATCTACTCAAATCCATACATGAAAGCCTCACTACAAATCACTCAACCAAATACAGCAGCGGATACCCAGTACATATAGTAAGAAAACTAATATGCATAGCCTCCTGCTCGTCTTCGCCATCATCAACGGAAAACTCTACTCTAAGCACAGCACCTGCCACCTGCTACCTAGTCTGCCCATCCCAAACATGGATGAACAGCCCAAGGTAATAAGAGGAGACATAAAACCTTGAGTCAGACAAAGTCTTAGTGAGCAGTAAATTAACAATCAAGCATACCAAAAGAGCATAAGGAAATAAAGGAATAGGAACCAAACCATCCCACTCCACCTCTTTCTACAGTGATAGCCCCCAGACACACACTAAGGAGAAGTAAGCATAACATAGCAGATAAGTAAGGTAAAGCAATAATCACTCGAGTCAAGGACGATGTTTTCCAAATACAAACCCCCAAGGCCTAAACCAAGATCAGATAAGCACCCAGAAAACACCGCTCTTGAAGCCGAATGATGATACAACCAAACATCCAAACATCCATGACTCTGGCTATCACTGTTAACCTTGCTTCGAAATCACCGTTAATTGAATGACCGACTCCTTCCTGAGCCATCTGTCAAGGGCTAATGGTAACCCCGGTTCTAGACAAAACTCCGCACACTACCTTGTGCCTAGGACTAATCTACTTGGCCCAGAGTACTCGACTAACTGCCTGTAGTCTTTTAGGCGTCCCTATGTACCCTTGCTTTAGGTTTGCTAGAACCTTCAATAACGATGAGATCCAAGCCTCCTTGTCATCCTTCTTGACGACTTCTATCAACTTAGCCCAAGCTTCCTCTTGAGCAATCCATTATCAACCAACTTGAACTACCCTTCAAGTTATCAACATGCTTGGAATGATCCCTGCCTGGATTAAGCCAAGACTCACATCATACTTCGCTTCATCGTACCAAAGCAAAGTCTCAACTCAACCATACTTTGCCTTTTCGCATCCTGACAAAGTCCCATCTCGATCTCATACTTCGCCTCCTCGCATCACGGCAAAGTCCCATCATCGAATCCATCCATATGAGCTTCCACATCCGCTTCATATACCATCGGCAGCTTTCACCATTCAAGAGCCTTTCCACTTAGCTTTTGAATCATCTTCAACCATCTTGTTCCAAATCAACTACAAGCTAACTTGGAGCAATCAAATCTAACATACATTCAAACAATCAATCATTTAAGCAAGATCTAATAAGCAATATTCACTATAATGGCAATTTCGTAAATAAATGAGCAAAAGTCCAACATATGTGAAAATCATGGTTTTTAGCATAGATCCATCAAATATAAAACATGGGTTTTGTCTCTAATACTTGTTAAGTAACTTGCATAAGTAAACATCTTCATAAATGATGGATTTACATGCAGACTCTAGGAAAATGTGAGAATTCACTATCTTAAACACATAAACTAGCCACCAATCCAATATACTCCTTTGGATCCGCGTGAGAGATAACTACCACTCACCAAATCACTCAAACACCTCAAAAACCTATCACTTCAGATCTGGACAGCGGAGATCAAGGCTTGATCCGGCGAAATCTCACTTGAAACGATGAAATCTAGCTCGAACGGATGAAGATCTTCAACTTGGACACTTGAATCTTCGATCCCGATCTTCGATCTTGGATGGATGCTAACACTTGATTGGAATGGAGAAAAGAAGATGAAGAAATGTTGTAGTCTAGTCTTCAAAATGGCAGCACTTCGTCGCTTCAAAAATCGGTGCCAAAAAGTGAGCCAAAGTCGTCTATTTATAGGCTGAATCCCCCCTTAGGTCGTAACTCGTAGCTCGGTATTAGGTCGTGGCCGACCTAAGAATCTCCGACCTATCTTAGGTCGTTGCCGACCTATATACCCAACGACCTATCTGCCTAACCAATCCCAAAGCCATACGACCTAAAACAAGCCCGCCTCCACGACCTATCCAAACCCAGGTCGCACGACTTAACATCATGCCGACTTACGACCTAATCGGCTTAGCCTAGTGCCGACCTAAAAACTTACGACCTAACACATAAGCTCTTCCACGACCTAACTGCACTGCCACTACCCAGCGACCTAACTCACACGCGACCCACGACCTAAGTCCCCAACGTCTCAACATCATACGACCTACGAACACGGCCGACCTAACTCCTTCACACGACCTATCTGGCTGCCGACCTATCTAGCTGCCGACCTAACACAACCGAGTCAACAACCTAACTTCCCAGGCCTTCATGCGACCTAACCATAACGACTTACGACTCATCATACAAACGACCTAACAACTTACTCTTATGACCGACCTACGACCTAAAACACTACCGACCTAACGCTAGCCCTAAGGTCGTTGAACGACCTAACTCTAAGTCGTTAACTCGGCAACTTCCTTAAGTCGCTGCCTACTAACTCGGCCAACACTTAAACCGCTACCCCTCCTTGAGTCGGTCCCCTATGAGTCGGTCACGACTCATCACTTGCACTCGGGTTAACTCCTAAACGACTCAAGTTAGAGGCAACACAAACAACACTATCGACCTGCAAATTCTACGATTTATTGACACGTAAAATACGGGTCGTTACATTCTCTCCCCCTTAGGAATTTCGCCCCCGAAATTCCAAGCAAACAACAGCAATCAAAGATATTCCGCATGCCTACCATCCAAAGCAATCAATCAAACCATGCAACCAATTCTAGCCTAGCATGCAGAATTCTAAGACTTAGAACAAGCTACAAATTCATGAGATGTCACGACACTTTAGGGCCATTCCTCGAAGAGTCCGGGATGAGCTGCCTTCATCCTCTCTTCCTCCTCCCACGTACAGTCGTTAACATCATCACTCCATTGTACCTTGAGCAACGTAATCGTCTTCCTCCTAAGCTGTTTCGTATCGGTTTCAACAATACGAAGCGGCTTACGAGGTCTCGAAACAACTGGATCAACCTCCAAGTCTTCACAGCTATCAGCAGAAACCACTGTAGTTGGGTCGTGCACATACTTCCGTAGATAAGATACATGAAAAACATTGTGCACACCCGCCATCTTTTCCGGTAACTCCAATCTTTAAGCGAGCTTTCCAATCCGCTCGATGATCGGGAATGGTCCAACAAATCTCGGAGTCAATTTTCCTTTCTTCCCGAATCTAATAACATTCTTCAATGGAGAAATCTTCACAAAACCCATACCACCTACGTCGAATTCTAAATCCTTTCGACGATTATCTGCATAACTTTTCTGACGATCCTGGGCTGCCTTCATTCGTTGCCGAATGATCTCTATACAATCCGAAGTCTGTCGAATCATTTCTGGCCCAAGTATCAACTTTTCCCCAGTTTCCAACCAACATGTCGGAGAGTTACACGGTCTTCCATATAATGCCTCATATGGTGCCATACCAATACTCGACTGATAACTGTTATTATAAGCAAACTCCACCAAATGAAGGTGATCTTCCCATGATCCTCCGAAGTCCAAAACACAAGCTCTAAGAAGATCTTCCAAAACCCGGTTGACTCTCTCAGTCTGACCATCGGTTTGAGGGTGATAAGCTGTACTCAAACACAACTCAGTTCCCAAAACTTCCTGGAAGCTCTTCCAAAATCCACTAGTGAACAATGGATCTCGATCGCTCACTATACTCTTCGGAACACCATGAAATCGGACAATCCACTTCACATACAACTCAGCCAACTTCGATGCAGTCCTAGTCGATCGAACAGGAATGAACCTTGCACTCTTGGTCAAACGATCTACAACGACCCAAATCCCTTCATTCCCTGCCCTGGTTCTAGGTAGACCATCAATAAAATCCATCGACACTTGCTCCCACTTCCATGTAGGAACCTCTAATGGCTGAAGTAATCCACTGGGCTTCTTCTGCCCAGCTTTCACCAACTGGCAATTCATACACTTGGAAATAAAATTTCCAACATCCTTCTTCATACCTTCCCAGTAGTAGGTTCTCTTCATATCCCGATACATCTTATTTCCACCTGGATGAATTGTCAACTTCGAGTGATGACTCTCCCTCAGAACTTCATCTCTCAATCCACCTACATCGGGAACAACTAGTCGCCCTTGCTTTCGAAGCCAACCCTCTCGATCGACTTCAAATCCCTTATCCTTCTCCGGGTCCAATCCAGATTCCAAATCACAGATAATCTTGACAAGCTTATCATTTCCCCTTTGCCGCTCACCAATTCTTTCCACAAGAGTAGGCCTTATCGATAAGTTTGTCAACATCTCAGGTTCCAATTCACATCTAGGCCTGAAGTCAAACTCAGCCAAATACTCAAGACTCTTCCATTCCGAAAACATGGCTCCTAATCCTGCATGTCTTCGACTTAACGCATCAGCCACTGCGTTACCTTTCCCTGGAGTATAGGCTATACCAAAATCATACGATGCTAAGAACTCTAGCCACCGTTGCTGTCGAAGATTCAAATCCTTTTGGGAAAACAGATACTTCAACGACTTATGATCCGTAAACAACTCGAATCGAACTCCCAATAGATAGTGTCTCCACATCTTCAAAGCAAAAACAATCGCCGCTAACTCCAAATTATGAGTCGGATAATTCCTTTCATGCGGCTTTAGTTGTCGACTAGCATACGCAACAACTTTATCCTTCTGCATTAGCACCGCTCCCAGTCCAGTGCCACATGCATCGGTGTAAACCACCATCTCATCATTCCCACTTGGAATCGTCAAAACAGGAGCACTCGTCAGTCGCTCTTTCAGGATTACGAAAGCTTGCTCACACTTATCATCCCAGCTGAACACTTGGTTCTTCTTTGTCAATCCTGTCAACGGTGCAGCTATCTTGGAAAAGTCTATAATAATCCGACGATAATATCCTGCTAATCCAAGAAAACTTCTCACATCAGATGCATTCTTAGGCCTAACCCAATCCTGGATTGCTGCCACCTTAGCGAGATCAACCGCTATTCCACTTCCAGAGATAACATGGCCTAAGAACCTCACTTCACTCTTCCAGAAGTGACACTTCGAAAACTTAGCCTTCAGCTGATGTTTCCGTAAGATTTCCAAAACAACCTTCAAGTGCGTCTTGTGCTCTTCTTCAGTTCTGGAATAAATCAGAATATCATCCACGAACACAAGCACGAACTTATTCAACTGATCTCTGAACACTCTATTCATAAGATCCACAAAATATGCTGGTGTGTTAGTCAATCCAAACGGCATTACCAGCCACTCATAAAACCCGGATGGTGTCCTGAAAGCAGTCTTCGGCACACTATCCTTCGCCACTCTCAACTAGTGAAATCCTGTTGCCAAATCCATCTGAGAAAACACCTTAGCCTCGTGAAGCTGATCAAACAAGTCATCTATTCTCGGCAATGGATACTTGTTCTTCTTAGTCACCTTATTCAGCTCACGATAATCAACACACAACCTCAACGATCCATCCGCTTTGGTTGCGAACACAACTGGCGCACCCCATTCGGACACACTTCTCCGAATGAATCCTTTTCGCAAAAGGTCATCAACTTGCACCTTCAGCTCTTGCTGCTCCCTCGGTGCCATCCGCCTAAGTGGCATCACAACAGGTCTGGCTCCCTCAACTAGATCGATACGAAACTCGATCTCCCTATGCGGCGGTAACCCTTTGACCTCGTCAAAGACATCCTCAAATCCATTCACGATTGGCATCGATGACAGTCCATCCCGTGGAACAACCAGCGAATACATGAAGCTCATGAAAACGCCTTCTTCATGCTTACATCGTATCACAACCTTTCGCCCCTCCACATTCCCGACTGTCACCTCCAATCTCTCACAATCAATCCTAGCCGCATACTTCCTAAGCCAGTCCATACCCAAAATAATTCCGAATCCCGCAAAGTTCAGAACAAAGCAATCACAAACAAACGAGCAATCATGACTCGATACAACTAGACCACGGCATATCATACACAAACATGACGAACCCCCAACTGGATTAGTCACAACCAATGGCCTATCAACAATGTCCGGTTTCAAACCTAACCGGTCTACAAGATTATTACAAACAAGAGAATACAACACTCCAGTATCAGACAATACCCTAACTGGAACACCACAAAGAGCACCTTAGACCACTACACTCTTCTCCTTCCCTTCCATAGTAGGAGCTTGTGAAGTTGAAGGAACAGCTCTCAACACATGGCCTTGCTCAACCTGCTCAACCTTTGACGGCTCTGGACAATTCTTCTTGATATGTCCCGGCTTATCACAGTTGTAACACTTTCCCTGCACCTTTGGATTCTTGCAATCCCTGGAGAAGTGGCCTTTCTGTTGGCAATTGTAGCAGGTCACCTCGCCCTTCTGCTTCTTTTGGCCACTCTTACCCTTCTTCTGTTGCTGCCTCTTCTTCTTGTTTCCGCCTTGTGGTGGTTTAAACCCTTCCTTGGTTAAAACAACAGCAGGTTCTTCTTTAGGAAACAAGTTCCTGTGCCTGGAAGCCTTCTCCATAAGCTCTTCAAATGAATTGTCCAGATAATCCGCCATCTGTCTCTTCACGATTGAAGACACCATAGCCTCGAACTCAGCAGCATGATCAACAACTCCTTCAGCTGCACAACCTTCCTTAGCAGCTTGTCCCTCTTCTATACTCATCCTTAATATCTACAAAAAGAAATGATTAGAACAACTTAAGAAACAACTGCATAAGGAATTCAAATCCATCTAAACTACTATATTATATATAGTAATCATCCATCAAAATACAATTACGTCTCTCTTACGTAGTTACGTCAGCGAGCGTTGGCTAAAATCGATTAACCAAAGCTCTGATACCAAATGTGACGACCGCCCATGACTCCCGCACCAAAACAAGGAAATAATGCGCTGAAAGGCGTGCCAGGCAGCCATGGACGATAGTCAGGGTAAAACAGAACAAAAGAATCTCTATCGTACAACTCACAGCGCGTGGACAAAATACAATAGAGAAATATAATATAGTGAAGCTCCATAGAACAGAACATCATCATATAAGCATCACAGTAGTTTTATACAATCATCTACTCAAATCCATACATGAAAGCCTCACTACAAATCACTCAACCAAATACAGCAGCGGATACCCAGTACATATAGTAAGAAAACTAATATGCATAGCCTCCTGCTCGTCTTCGCCATCATCAACGGAAAACTCTACTCTAAGCACAGCACCTGCCACCTGCTACCTAGTCTGCCCATCCCAAACATGGATGAACAGCCCAAGGTAATAAGAGGAGACATAAAACCTTGAGTCAGACAAAGTCTTAGTGAGCAGTAAATTAACAATCAAGCATACCAAAAGAGCATAAGGAAATAAAGGAATAGGAACCAAACCATCCCACTCCACCTCTTTCTACAGTGATAGCCCCCAGACACACACTAAGGAGAAGTAAGCATAACATAGCAGATAAGTAAGGTAAAGCAATAATCACTCGAGTCAAGGACGATGTTTTCCAAATACAAACCCCCAAGGCCTAAACCAAGATCAGATAAGCACCCAGAAAACACCGCTCTTGAAGCCGAATGATGATACAACCAAACATCCAAACATCCATGACTCTGGCTATCACTGTTAACCTTGCTTCGAAATCACCGTTAATTGAATGACCGACTCCTTCCTGAGCCATCTGTCAAGGGCTAATGGTAACCCCGGTTCTAGACAAAACTCCGCACACTACCTTGTGCCTAGGACTAATCTACTTGGCCCAGAGTACTCGACTAACTGCCTGTAGTCTTTTAGGCGTCCCTATGTACCCTTGCTTTAGGTTTGCTAGAACCTTCAATAACGATGAGATCCAAGCCTCCTTGTCATCCTTCTTGACGACTTCTATCAACTTAGCCCAAGCTTCCTCTTGAGCAATCCATTATCAACCAACTTGAACTACCCTTCAAGTTATCAACATGCTTGGAATGATCCCTGCCTGGATTAAGCCAAGACTCACATCATACTTCGCTTCATCGTACCAAAGCAAAGTCTCAACTCAACCATACTTTGCCTTTTCGCATCCTGACAAAGTCCCATCTCGATCTCATACTTCGCCTCCTCGCATCACGGCAAAGTCCCATCATCGAATCCATCCATATGAGCTTCCACATCCGCTTCATATACCATCGGCAGCTTTCACCATTCAAGAGCCTTTCCACTTAGCTTTTGAATCATCTTCAACCATCTTGTTCCAAATCAACTACAAGCTAACTTGGAGCAATCAAATCTAACATACATTCAAACAATCAATCATTTAAGCAAGATCTAATAAGCAATATTCACTATAATGGCAATTTCGTAAATAAATGAGCAAAAGTCCAACATATGTGAAAATCATGGTTTTTAGCATAGATCCATCAAATATAAAACATGGGTTTTGTCTCTAATACTTGTTAAGTAACTTGCATAAGTAAACATCTTCATAAATGATGGATTTACATGCAGACTCTAGGAAAATGTGAGAATTCACTATCTTAAACACATAAACTAGCCACCAATCCAATATACTCCTTTGGATCCGCGTGAGAGATAACTACCACTCACCAAATCACTCAAACACCTCAAAAACCTATCACTTCAGATCTGGACAGCGGAGATCAAGGCTTGATCCGGCGAAATCTCACTTGAAACGATGAAATCTAGCTCGAACGGATGAAGATCTTCAACTTGGACACTTGAATCTTCGATCCCGATCTTCGATCTTGGATGGATGCTAACACTTGATTGGAATGGAGAAAAGAAGATGAAGAAATGTTGTAGTCTAGTCTTCAAAATGGCAGCACTTCGTCGCTTCAAAAATCGGTGCCAAAAAGTGAGCCAAAGTCGTCTATTTATAGGCTGAATCCCCCCTTAGGTCGTAACTCGTAGCTCGGTATTAGGTCGTGGCCGACCTAAGAATCTCCGACCTATCTTAGGTCGTTGCCGACCTATATACCCAACGACCTATCTGCCTAACCAATCCCAAAGCCATACGACCTAAAACAAGCCCGCCTCCACGACCTATCCAAACCCAGGTCGCACGACTTAACATCATGCCGACTTACGACCTAATCGGCTTAGCCTAGTGCCGACCTAAAAACTTACGACCTAACACATAAGCTCTTCCACGACCTAACTGCACTGCCACTACCCAGCGACCTAACTCACACGCGACCCACGACCTAAGTCCCCAACGTCTCAACATCATACGACCTACGAACACGGCCGACCTAACTCCTTCACACGACCTATCTGGCTGCCGACCTATCTAGCTGCCGACCTAACACAACCGAGTCAACAACCTAACTTCCCAGGCCTTCATGCGACCTAACCATAACGACTTACGACTCATCATACAAACGACCTAACAACTTACTCTTATGACCGACCTACGACCTAAAACACTACCGACCTAACGCTAGCCCTAAGGTCGTTGAACGACCTAACTCTAAGTCGTTAACTCGGCAACTTCCTTAAGTCGCTGCCTACTAACTCGGCCAACACTTAAACCGCTACCCCTCCTTGAGTCGGTCCCCTATGAGTCGGTCACGACTCATCACTTGCACTCGGGTTAACTCCTAAACGACTCAAGTTAGAGGCAACACAAACAACACTATCGACCTGCAAATTCTACGATTTATTGACACGTAAAATACGGGTCGTTACACAGGGAATCTGATCTTATTTTCTTTGTTTTTGTTTTGTTTTGTCATACAAAATCTCGGCTGGAAATTTTCTTTGTATGATAGAGAATATGGCATTTAATGCATATGTTTTGTGTGCTAAGGACATGGCATTAATTGCCATTGTACATATTTATTTGTTTATGCTTTTACTTCTTGTTTACGGCCTATGTGTTTATTCCAGCCTGCATTCTTACTTCTACTTTATTTTGTTTCAATTATTTTGTTTACTTGCATATTTGTTTGGTGGCTGCAACTTCATTTTGTTTTGCAAAAGGATATGGTTGTAGAAATTTTGTATTACTTTACTTTTGTTTTTGTTTTATATTTTCTTGTCTTGCATACTTGTATTTATTTTATTTTTAGTTTACTATGGATACTTACTTTCCTTATCTTATACTTTAATAAATATGTTTCTATGTTAAATTTTTAAACATTTATTTTAACTTGGTAAGTGCATTTGTTTCTTATTATGTTTACATGCATTGTTATTGTTTTTATACTTCTTTCATTTGCTTTGTAAGTATGCTCTAACATGATACTTGTGCACTTATTCTTTTTAGTTTTGTTTTACACTTATTGTTTTTGTTTTATATATCAATGTTCTTATTTTTATTCATAACTTAAAATTATTATTACTTTACAAAATAAGTGAACTTCTATTTTTATTTTACTTTTATTACTGTTGTAGACTACTCCATTTGTATTAACTTGTATTTATTATATATATTTTTAACCATCAATAATAAATTAACAATTCACTTATTTATTCATTTCGTACTTGTGTTGATGTATATACTTTAATATTTATTTTCCAAACCATTAATATAAGATTTAAATTCAAATAATTTAACACATTTTTATTTGAGATCGGGGAAACTCGCCGCCATTTATAATCAATTTTACAAATTTAATTCAAAAATTCATTTAAATTATCAATTTAAATTCATAAAAATCCGGGGTCGTTACAGACTTTCCCCCTTAAAAAGAATTTCGTCCTCGAAATTCGCAGGCACGAAAACAATGACAGATGAAGGATAGAGAAATATCTTTTCAGATCAAACTGGATATTTATTCCGCATTTGGCTCACCAAATCAGAATATTAGCAATAGATACAAGAAATTATAATAAAATTTCAAATTTGGGTTTAAGTGATATCGTTTAATTGATTCAATTCAAATTGAAATTTAGCTTTATATTCTATCACTCAATTTAACTCAATTTTTTTTTTAAATTTCCAATTTATTTAAATTTTCCAATTTCAAATTTCTAATTCATTAAAGTTTAAATCAAAAAAAAACTGAAAAGAAATCGATGAACAACGAAGTAAGAATTTTCTACAACGATTCGTAGGGCCACCATTACACCGAAACTTCTTCTATAGCTGTTACGAAGCAATCAAAAAGGATTTGAAAAGACGAATCAAAGAATACTGATAGAGAAAGTTATTTCCGTTGTTGTTACAGAGTATCGACCAATTACAGTGGTATTTCTCTGTCCCCTATCTCGCTCTCTTCTTGCACTCATACTTACTATCAGTGGATAGTAAGAGAATTTACTGAGGCGTTCGAACGGATATCTTAGGGATATACTCATCCTAGGGATACTTCACCCTATCTCTAATGAGCTACTTAATGTATTATACTCCTGAGCTAAAGTTCAACCTTAGCTCTGATACCAAATGTAACGAGACGGATTTTGCCTGCTCGAAAATCGACATCCATACTTCACATCGTACTCGAATGCCGTAGATCCGACCGTTCAAATCCGATTCGCCGGAGCTTATAACAACATTAAGTAAACAACACAGCAGAATAAAAAGAATAATACATTGATATACAGCTTTGATACAATATCTGATACAACAGATGATACAATGATATCAATATACATCAGAGATCTAAGACAACAAATAGCAACGGAAAGAAATATAGATAATGCCAACAGCGGATAATCTCCATCTCCAAAATCCAATCCAGCAATAGCTCGAACTCCCATAGATAAGCAAGTGTAGTCCATATCCAAAGACTGAACTAGCTCCAGATAAAATCTACTGAACCTACGTATCTGAAAAACCAAATTCTAGACTGCCCATGTGGAAATTGGTGGGCACCCAGAGTTTAGGAAAGGAACAATAAACTCCAGGTCAGTCATGGGACTGGTATGAGCAAACGAAAACAGTTTGCCTTTAAAAACAATCAAAAGATTTTAAATTTAAAAATCGCAATGCTTTTTGAAAAATGAGACTACCATAAGGCCTCCCCACACACACACCATGCAAGCGCAGAATCGGAGGAGATTTCTCCTTATGATAGTCAACCATGCTTACTACGCGAAATCAAATCATTTGATTATTATTATTAGTGCATAGTGCAGAAAACGTTTCGAAAGTAGAATATTAATCTTAGCCAGCATAGACATTCCGAACTATGCCTACTATAGCTACCATCCAAATAGTGGGGCGCCACCATAAGTGAATGGCAGGTAATACAACTAAAACCGTACAAGGCTCGTATTGTTTTGATTGGATTTTCCAACAAATGGTCAGGCTAAGGAACTTCCTATTACCACGTGGGAACGCCTCTGGCGGGACGCCCCGAGAACCTACCCGGATCTCTGCCAAACAAGGCTGGGAATCCCTTTTCCCAAGGGATATTAAAAACCCTCAGATATGCCACCCCCGGTCCTTTGGGACCTTTAAACGAGCGCTCGATTATCAACAACCACACAGAAATAAATATAGTGTGTGTCCACATGAGTAAGTATCTGGGCTCCATACCATGATACTACCCTTTTCCAGAAGGAATGGTCATACCCTAGGGGAGCTACCCCTGAAACCTTGCCGCACAATTCCTGTTTCGACCATTACCGATTTGTGAGGCTTGACGAAGTCTCGTCCACAAAGCTACGCTTTGGTACAAAGCCATGCTTTGGGTCAACAAATGATCAAAGCAATGATCATCAAGATAGACGATCAACCAAATGATCCTATCACAAATGATCATTCAACGATCATTTCACAACAACACTCAGCATGTCACATTACCAAATTGGGAATATATCGCAGATAACCTTCAACTACATAACCTCTGAGCTCGTACGTCTCAAAGAAGGGTGTTAAGCTAAGAGAATAAATTCTCCGCCACCAACAGAAATGTATTTGAAAGAAATCTGCTTTATATCTCAAATTGTAATGTCAGACACACAATCCATACAAGTCTGTTCCGGGTTCGAACAGAACCGAAGGCACTTCTTACGAAGCCCTTGCAATCCGGGTATTCACAATCCCGATCGGACTTCCCATCACTTAGGAAATCTCTATACCGGCGCGACTCAGTGCAGAGACAATCGATGAGTTATCCTTTCGTTCTTGTGAATATCCGGTCTTCATCACCGGTCTTCAAATGCTATCCATAGCGACGTATCACATATTCGGAATGGGATCTATGACACAAAAGTCCTCTCCCAGCTAATCCGAATAGTGAGCGCGATATTTAAAATATATGGATATGGGATTTCAATCAAGTCACAACTTAATAATTCAACTTTCTTTCCAAATGGTTTAATAAATTACCATTTTAATCTTTTAAAACAAAAAGATTCATTTTAACAACTTTCAACGGTTTAAACAATTTCCACACTTTAAAATCTTTTAAACAAAAGATTCATTCATAGATTATTCAAATTAATTTCCATTTCCATTGGATTAACTCATTAAATATTAAAAACAAAGATTTAACTTATAGTTTTCAAAACAATTTTATTTTGGATGGTTTAAACAAATCACCATTTTAAATCTGTTAAAAATAAACAGATTCAATTCGTAGCTTCCAAAAAGAATTCATTCATAACATAGAAAACCATTCTTCAACTAAATCTTGAAATTCCTTTAATTAACTGGAATTTCATTTCTTATCTGAAAGCCTTTATTCTTTTTAAACAAACAGTTTCATTTTGGAAATCTGATTCATTCATATACGAGTTGAAAACCCTTGGGTTAAATCCAAATTCTCAAACCAATATTTGAAAATGGTTTAACTTCATAAAAACACATTTATAACATCTTTAATCATAATTTTCAAATCATGGAATTCAATTTCAAAATTTGGATTATTTAAATTGAAACTTTACCAAGTTATTCAAAATAGCTTTTATCTTAAAAATCCCATTTCAAAAGCTTTAACATTTAACCCAAATTCATTTTCAAAATCAATTGAAATTAAAATTTCAATTTCAAAAACATTACATTTAAATTATCTGTGACTTAACCGATTTCCACGTGAAATCCATATTTGTGTGTGTAGGGTGTGGTCCAGGGGTTTAACGCAATAGTGCAACATCATTCAATCATCACAGATCAAATACAACAGTATATTCGATAAGCGATATAAATTATAACGCTTATCTTTCATACACAGATTCACAGATATATATATATATATATATATATATATATATATATATATATATCACAGATAATAAATTTCATCACAGATCACAATACAAATCAGGTTAATCATAAAGCATCCTATAACAGAGATATTAAACAGTTTAACATCCAATATAATCCAAGCATCCGTAGGTAGGATTAATCCAATTATATGACCAAGTGAATCAGATTAATTTCTACGAATAAATCTGCTAGTTATGGAAAATCAGTAATCAATTAATTTCAAAACATTTAAATAACTATCCTTTAATTAACCATTGATTACTCCTTAATTAATAATTATTCTTGGTCACTTTTATTTATTAATTAGCCCTTGATAATTTAATTATTCTCAAATTAATTACTTTAATTAATTTATCACATTATCCTTAAATCAATTTATTGCTTAATCACATGATTAAATCAACTTTAATTATTAATTAATATCCAATTAATAATTCTTAATTTTCAAATTAATTAACTTAATAAATCTTTAAACTTTAATCAAGTAATTAAACCTTTAATTATTTATTTAATTATTCCAAATCCTTAATCATTTAAATAAATTATCCATGTTAATCAACTTAATACTAAACGAATTATAAATCATTAATTCTATACTAACATAAGGTGAAACTCATTCCTATTACAATTTATTTGCCACTTAAAAAAAATGTTAAGATTTAAACTTTTATTTAAAACTTGTTTAAATGCTTACTGTATACTTTCAAGTTCCATTATAAATTTCAATCCTCTTTAAACACACTTGAACTTAAACATTTTTAATTTATTTGAAACAAATTAAAAAAATTTAAAACTTTATTTCCAAACAACACTTCAACTAAACTTGAACTTATATTTTAAAATTTTGATTTAAATCTCAGTTCAATCCTTATTAAAAGTTTAAATTTGAAATTACAAACAGATCTGGTTTGGTTTATAAAACCTGTACAAAACATTCACCCAACTCTCCCCTTTACCTGCTTCGAGTCCAGCACGCAAAACTTCGAACCATCACTCGAGCCTTTTCCCTGTTTCCCTGTGTTCTCCTCCACTCTATCTCCTTCTTCTTCCTTTCCCTGTTTCTTTCCTTCTCCTCATATTTTTTTTTCTTTTTTTTTAACTTTAAGTTTTTAAACCTGATAACTTCATTTTAAGCGACTCGTACCCACGCAACTACTCAAGCAACTCCTGATCGTTTCACTTGAATGCTTCGAGTTTCTCTCGAGAAAACCACGTCCTCCCCAACAGCCAAATCATTTCAACCCCACGCGTACACGTGTACAGGCAGCCCGGTCCCCTCCGACCAACCTTACGGTTGCTCTCAAGTCGTCAACGGCCATTCTAAGCAATTCGAGCTACCTAGGTTATGAAAACATCATTGAATCAAAATTGAGCAAATTTGGTTAAAATCTGGACTTCAACTGATCAACCAAAACCACCTTGGCCTCACGACGCCGCTTCCGATCATCATCCCACTCGCCATTACACCCAAAGATGCACCAGACATTCACGCACAATTTCCCCTGAGCCCGAGTGACTCCGATCAATTCCTGATGATGCGGTGGCCATCAAAATTCAGCCAACCCCAAACTTGACTTAAACCCTAAAACGATCCCAATTTCCATCCACGATGGATTACAAATTTAGCGATCATTTTTCCCTTACCCCCCTACGCATCAACTTCCTTCACCATGAATTTCGATACCCAGATCGACGTAGATCCCCAGAACTTGGTTGTTTTGCATTTTTGTGCAATCTCGAAATCTCCACTCAATTCTTAACTAAAAATTCTGTTTTTAGTTTCAAAAAACGTGATTTCCAAATACGAGATGAATGGTATAAGTGAATCAAACGATCATGATATTCGGTTAAAGCATGTTCTTTGAAAAATTCCACTGTATATTTACATTTCCAGTCAATCTCCTGTTAATTCATCTTAAAGATATTTTGTATATCTAGTTCTTGCTGAGACAACCAGACTTTATTCAGATCTTAAGTTTTAACATGGATTGGAAATGAAGAACTTGATTTTTTTTTTTTATACCAAAAATTGAAACCTCCCTGTAAACAAAAATATTTTACTTGATGCTTCAAAATACCAACTGCTAAGAATGTTCCCAGATTTTAATTCAAGTACAAACAAACTTGTTTTGTTTAATTTCAAAGTTCAATGGTGATCAAACGAAGAGATGTTGGATTTCTTACTTATTTCCTACCTGGAAACCAAAAAGAACAGAGAGCAGTACACAGATATTCACAACCCAACCATCTCACATATACTTAACTGCATTTCTATTTATAACTAGATATTATCACACAATTATTTTAAAAGAAATCCAGATCATACTTCAAAGATTGCTAAGATAAAGAAGGTTTTAAAAGAAAGTTTGCTCACATCAGTCATGAAGGCAGAGAAGATGGACAGAGATTGAGTTGTGTTGAATCAGGCTATTGAAACTTGTAAGCTTTCCCTTTTGATTCTCTTGCTTTTGTTTTAGATTCTATCTGAACTTTGCTTAAGGACTTCCATTTTTTTTTCTCTGGCTTTACTATTTGTTTTCCAGATTTCTGAAATGAGTTGCCTCTTTGTTTAAATCTTTAGATGATATTTACTTTAAATTTTCTCTCAAGCATGCTATAATTTTTGATGAACGAATGGACTAAAGGCATATATTGATGTATATAAAGGAGAGGGGTATACAAGAAGGTGTGCAGTTTACTGATGCAACAGTTTTTTTTTTTTTATATGTATGGGCTGAAGTTTGAAAGCATTAAATGCTTTGTACTTGGTTATGCATTTGTTTGCTTCAGCCTACATCTTTTAGCTCGGCTGAAATCTTGTTTGGGATATACTTTTGCTTGTACAGGGAATCTGATCTTATTTTCTTTGTTTTTGTTTTGTTTTGTCAAACCAAATCTCGGCTGGAAATTTTCTTTGTATGATAGAGAATATGGCATTTAACGCATATGTTTTGTGTGCTAAGGACATGGCATTAATTGCCATTGTACATATTTATTTGTTTATGCTTTTACTTCTTGTTTACGGCCTATGTGTTTATTCTAGCCTGCATTCTTACTTCTACTTTATTTTGTTTCAATTATTTTGTTTACTTGCATATTTGTTTGGTGGCTGCAACTTCATTTTGTTTTGCAAAAGGATATGGTTGTAGAAATTTTGTATTACTTTACTTTTGTTTTTGTTTTATATTTTCTTGTCTTGCATACTTGTATTTATTTTATTTTTAGTTTACTATGGATACTTACTTTCCTTATCTTATACTTTAATAAATATGTTTCTATGTTAAATTTTTAAACATTTATTTTAACTTGGTAAGTGCATTTGTTTCTTATTTTGTTTACATGCATTGTTATTGTTTTTATACTTCTTTCATTTGCTTTGTAAGTATGCTCTAACCTGATACTTGTGCACTTATTCTTTTTAGTTTTGTTTTACACTTATTGTTTTTGTTTTATATATCAATGTTCTTATTTTTATTCATAACTTAAAATTATTATTACTTTACAAAATAAGTGAACTTCTATTTTTATTTTACTTTTATTACTGTTGTAGACTACTCTATTTGTATTAACTTGTATTTATTATATATATTTTTAACCATCAATAATAAATTAACAATTCACTTATTTATTCATTTCGTACTTGTGTCGATGTATATACTTTAATATTTATTTTCCAAACCATTAATATAAGATTTAAATTCAAATAATTTAACACATTTTTATTTGAGATCGGGGAAACTCGCCGCCATTTATAATCAATTTTACAAATTTAATTCAAAAATTCATTTAAATTATCAATTTAAATTCATAAAAATCCGGGGTCGTTACACCACCTACCCACCTACCTTAATGTACAAATTAAAGGCTAATACACATGCTTATGAAGTTAATGGTTTCATGTACACTTAATGGAGGATAAAGACATGTTAATGATTACTTGGCCTCCACACTTCCTAAAGGGCATTTTGGACATTCCCCAAAAAGTGAATTAGGGTTTTAAAACTTGTATATATACCCCTTATGTTTCATGTAATCCCATCTCTTCTCTTAGTCTCTCTTAGGCCTCCACCCTTCCTCTTCCTCTTCATTAGTTTAGATCAAATAAAAGAAAGCTCTCTTTCTCTTTTCATGGCTACTTAGCCATTTTTATTTTCATGTAATTTTCCTTTTTTTATGTTATTAATACATGCCCTTTCCTTTTACATGCCTCTTTTTTATGTTGTAGTGTAGATCTCTTTTCTTTTATGCAAGTTAATTAGCTTATCTTTTCATTTTGCTCTTTTTTTCCTCTTCATTTTGCTTTCATGTTGTTAGCTATATTTGTTAATAAAATGACAAATATGAGAAGCTAAACCCCTTCAATTTAGGGTTAATGAAGCTCTCTAATTAATGTAGCTTCAACATTTTGTTAATTCATGCTCTCTTTTTGTGATTAATGATGATCAATGAAGTGTTTTATTTGTTGTTTTTTTGTTGAATTTGATAGCCTATATTGTTGACACCAAATAGGCTATGCTTAAACAATCACAAACACAAATGCCTCTTCATGAATATATGATTATGGCATAAGAAAGTGATTTGAAATTATAATTTGATGGTCTATGTTTCTAATCAATAGTTAATAGGCCATACTTAAAATAAATTTCATTTTCATTTTCTTTGTCAAGTTTCATGAAAGATAGTAAGTGTTTTAAGGGGTGTGTTATAGTTTGATGGCTTATGTTGGCTAATCAATAGCTCAAATGTGTCATACTTATGATAAACACATCAATTAAAACACTAATGACCATAAAAGAGAGATCATGATTTCATGTGTTGAACTACATGATCTAGAGAGTGGATTTATTCTCTAAATTGTCATTTAACTTTCATATTTGCATTTCTTTTCTTTTTGTTAGTTAGTTCATTTTCTCATTTTCTAGCTTAAACATACTCTCGACTTTGGTATTATTTGATTGAGTAGGAAATTTTAAAATCATCAATTCCCTGTGGATCGACCCGTATTCGCCACATGCTACGTTCGTGCACCGTGCGCTTGCGGTTATTTTTATTTCAAAATCCGTTCGACGGTTTTCTAACTCGATGGAATTTCCGTCGTCCGAACAAGTTATTGATTTTTAAATAAGGAAATTGTTTTATTTTCAACCAAAACAGAGAACAATAAGAGTTGTTTTTGTTTACAATAAACTTGTTTTTTCCATTTCAAAGCAAGTCTGACTAAAATATGACTTTTATACCTATTGCTTAGACATGGGAAACAAATATAAATTACACCTAAGCCAACATATATATTTACATGATATTTATTTTCACAAAAATATTAAACTAGGGTTTTGAATAACTCAACTTTTCTATGCTTTTGAAATGTTTAAGCTTTAAACTTTTGAGTAAAGTAAATATTTTGGGTAAGGTACAAATTTGAGTTAAAGACAAGAGATTTTCAAAATTTAAATAGAAGTAGAGAGGATGAAAAAAAAGATTAAAAAGAGGAAGTATAGAAATAAGATATAAGAATGAAAATTTATACATATAAGATGAAATAAGGTAAAGTAAAAATAATGGAAGCAAAAAGCTGAAATATCCTTATATGTACATTTTCAACCTTACATTAAATCTTAAGCCGCCTAAATATCACACATTTTAAAACTTGTTGGTTAATAAACAAATTCTTGTACCTTTGTTTGCTTTCACACTTAAAGTTTCATTTCAATTCACATCTTTTCATGTTTTCAAAATTAAATATACTTTGCACTTTTATATTAATTTTTATTATTATATTTCAAAATAAAAACATATTTAAATGTTTTAGAGTATAACCAAAGATATTAAAACTTTCAGTAACTTACCGTTCGATAAAAAGCTGAAAATCCAAAAAGTGTGTTTCGGTCAAATTTCCAGTTTTCCATCGAACAATCCATTTATGTAAACAAAATTAAAATACGTACTATTATCATTTATTATGAATCAAAAGAGGATTATATGATTATTAAACCATTAAATATTTAAAATAAATTAAATAATCCTAAATCGATCGATAAAATTTCAGGTCATTATAGGTACCTTTTAGCAATGATTATTTATACCAATTCACTTCGCCAACATGATATCATATTAGAAAATATGGAATTTTGTTCCAATATTATCATCATTCACCTTGGTTATTCTATAAATAAAGTCCTTGGTTTACTAATAATATTTATTATTAATTGCACTACACTAGTCAAAGATTTTGACTTTGAGCGGACTACAGTTGACCGTGATACTAATCTCATTTAACTTAGAAAACGAATCCTCCAATGAATATTATTTTTCTTCCAATACTTCAAATCAAACCTAACTATAACCATTCAATGGATGCCATGCTATGATTTAACTTTAATCAAAGTGGAGTGTCCACATTGAAGTTCCACCGTATTCTCAAGTCGAGAGAATAGTCTAAAATTATCTCTTCAAGTTTCAATGTTTAACCACAATTATATTAACCAATATAAAGCCCTCGAGCGAGTCATTCAATAGTCATCCAATAGTTATCCAAACATAACCCCTTGGTACCCCCAACAGCCTAGAGAAATACAATACCCAACATTTAGAGAGAATTACGTACTCTAGTCTCAATGGATGAATTGGTATCCTTTCTCGAAACATCTTGACTAGGAATATTTAAAACAATATATTATTTTTGACGTGATAAAATTTTCATGATTACTCTAACGACCTGGAATTTTCGATCCCGAAAATTCCAGGTAGTAGGAAATGAAGAAAAGAGATAGAAGAAGAAACAGAAATGAAACAGAGAATCTCACATTCACAGCGGATCAAAATATAATATCAAATAAAATAGAAGTTATATAAAAAAAACTATACCAATCAATTTACATTTTAATACATCAGAGTTACAACATTTCACAATCACATGACAGTTAAAATAACTTATCCCAAAAAATTAACAATATATCACAGAGGAATACACTTCATACGTTCCTGTCATGCAGCTCGCCTCCTGAGCTCCAAAACGTCCTTACCTGAAAATCTATAATATTCATTCTGACCCAAGCATTACATCAAAGTAACACATGGGTCAGGCTGGAAACCAGAGTGAGTAATCCATATAATATGTAATACCAAGCAATATCATTTGTGGATCAGAGTAACTCGAATCCTTTACGAGTTCATTGTCAATATTTATTCCACAATGGTTTCGGGTTAAATATCCATATTACTCAATTCATTCCACTCCGACCTGTTAAATACCACATATCCAATTTATAAAGAATTTGTAGATTGCAAATCGAAGTGGTTCCGGGTATTTACCGATACCCGACTCCGGTCTCTTCGAATCTCATGTCATCTTAAATTAAATGCAATTCAAGTTTAAATACAAGATGTCACATTTTACACATCAATTCATCACTGATAGATAATCACATTATCACTATCCACCCAGACATATCATATCACAAAACATTTCATATCAGAGTTATCAACCTATTAAGGCATTTTACATCATTCAATCATTCATAAACAAGATTGATCACTTCCAAAATTAATTTAATTTATCTCTAATTAAATTAATTAAGAATCTTTAATCACTTAAATTACCTTTACTTAACATTAATTAATTACAAACCAATTAATTAATCACTTTTTAATTATCCATCTTAATTAATCATCCTCGATTAATTATACTTTAAGTACAATAAATAATTAACTTAATTAATTAAACATATTAATTAAGCTTCACCCATCCATATTAATTACATTGATCCTCAATTAATTACTCAACTTAGTTATCTTATAATCACTTACAGTGATTAATTAACCCTTAATTAATCAAACTCATTAATTAACTAATCTTTAATTAATTTCTTTAATTAATCAACCATTTAATTAATTACACTGGGTAATTAATCCTTAATTACTTCCACTAAGCAATTATTCTTTAATTACTTCCATCAAGTAAATTCCTTTTAATTACATCCAGTAATTATCCATTAATTACTTCACTAAGTAATTACACTTCATTAATTACATTAAGTAATTATACTTATCCCATCATCAAGTAATTCTCTTTAATTAACTAAACTAAGTAATTAATTCTGAATTACTTCCTTAAGTAATTCTGCTTTAATTAACCATTATTAATTACAAATAAATTACTTAATTAATAAACCTCTAATCATTAGTAAATGATCCTTAAGTTAATCACATTTATTAACCATTTATCAATTAATCCCATTAATTAACTAATCCTTTAATTAATTTCATGATTAACTTTTAATTAATTCCACTAATTGATTATCCTAATTAATCACATTTATTAATTAGCTTTTAATTAATTTTACTAATTAATTGTCCTTAATAAATCACAACCTTAATTACTCTAAAGATAAATTCTTTATCTTGATTAATTACATCATTTTGTTATATTTGAAAACACATAAGAAATTAATTATAAAAATTTACCTAATATGCAATTTCTTTAACAAAACAATTTTTAAACATTTAGCATCTATGAAAACTTATTTAAATCTTGTTAAATAATTTACTTTGGAAATTTGTTAGAACTTTCCTTTACCATTAAATTTTTTTTTTAAATAAAATTTACTATGGAAACCTAATAAACACTTACTTTGAAACTTATTTTTTCTTTGCATTTAAAACTTTGAACCTTTCCTTTGCTTAACAACTTGGGTTCTACTTCCTTTTAATTTATTTACATTTAAACAAGAAATGGTTTAAATTCTTCAAACCAGGTTAAATTTTTTACTTTTAAATTTAAAAACCTTTTACAACAAACGAACTCGGGCTAACCAGTTAAAAACCCGAGCAAACTACCGAGCAACCCACGATACACTCTCATACCAACTCGCATCCTTTCTCAACTTCGAGACGAACCTCACTCATCTTTGAGAAACAACGCGATACCAAGCTTCTCCCCCAACCCTTCACATCGCCTGATACTCAAAAGTGCACCGTGCACGTCCGCTGACCCTCCGACCCTCTTCAATCGCTGTTCCGACCACCTTCGAGTCACCCACGTCCTTGCTGAAACTTCTGACAACCCAGCTTGAAGAAAACAATAGAAGATCAAAATTGAGTCATTCGATTTCGAATGGACCCAGAAACAAACCACGGGGTTCAACGCCGATGATGACCACGTCGACTAGAACCTACCGCACTTCTTCCGAAGTAGCCTCACATCATCACGTCACGATTGCGATCATCGTGATCGAGCCCGAAGCTCCATTGTCGCCGAGAACACATCGAAAAGACACCAGACAAAAACTACACACAAACCCTAGATCTCCCTTGCCCTAACGACTCGATCATCAGAAAATTTACCATCCATTTTTCTAATGATCATCACCACTTAAGCTACCATCCACCCAAAAATTGTTGAACTTCTATACACCGATCATCTGGAATCGGTGATATTCCCAAAATCATTCATCCTAGCCTATCTCGATTAATACAACATTAAAAATCATGATTCGAATCCTAAAATTCATCATTTAGCTCAACATGTCAGATTCTGAAATCAAGATCTGAAATTACACTGATTCATTTTTAACTATTTTTAGCTCTTCGTTGTATTTGTTAGCTTTTTGTGAAAATTACTAAATATAAAATCTTAAAACTATTTTTAAAATTAGTACCACATAGTAAAAATCATTTTCCATTCAAGGATTAAAGCCTAAATCTGATTGTAAACTGAGATATGAAATTTTTCATATGATGGACAACCCTGTAAAAGAACAGAGACTAACATATGAACATGCACAGACATTTCTGCAGACCCATCTTAATATATGCATACATCCATATTTATATAACATTTAAACTATATTACTGCTATATTTTACTCTGTTAACAATTATAGGATCGGGTAAAAACTATTTTTAAAAAGAAAAATCTACTCACCTTATATCCTGGAACAGAGGACAGAAATGCTTTTGATCATAGCCAGTTGATCAGCAACTATGATCTAATAATCTTTGTTTCCAGTTTGTACTTATTTGAATCTGATCTATACCTGCTTTGCTTCTGAACTTGATTGTTATGCTGAAGATTGTTTGATTCTAGATTGATTACTAGGTTTGGGATTGTTGTTGAGTTTCTTTGCGTTGGATTACTTCAGGTTTGCTTTCTTTAAAACAAAGATGAAAATGCTTGCAAGCTTTTGGATTTTCGTTTCAGATTTGAATAAAAATGTTCAGGCTTTGGTTTTGATATTGAAAATGAAATACAGGCTGTTGAATTGGATTAGTTTTCTGGTTTGAGAAGTATTGATTTTCAAATTTTGTTTTATAAGATGAAGATAATGGAGGAAATCGAGAAGTGAAAAGAAAATCAATCCTGGTTTCTTTCTTTAATTTATATTATTTGAAATTAATGCACTTGCCACTTGTTAATTTTCTTTAGTATTAATTCACATTTGTTACTTATGCAAGCTAGATTTATTCCAAATGTAGAATGTCTTTTTAAAATGCTTACACTTGTATTAATTCCGTGGTTTCAAATATTTACACATGCTTATTTGCATTAATAAATATTTATTTTGGTATATACAAAAAATCTCAATTTAGATATATATACATTTCTTTTATATGAACTTATGTGTTATATTAATATGTACATATTGAAACTATATTTATAATAATGTGTGTGTGTATATTTTTATTATTATAATTTTTTTCTCATAGGCATTCCTATATATATCTATATATTTTATAAAGCTTGAGTATATCTACTTATATATATGGATATCTTATCCTGAATTAAATAATGAAATATTTTATTCATTATATGCCATAAGATTTATCACCTCGGGAGATTTAGAATTCAACATTTGTACTCTAGTTTTAAATCTTTTTATATATATACATATATTTAGATATTTGTCAGAATTTTATCTGTTTAATTTACAAATAAATATTTTAATAAAATTTAATCCAATTAATTATCAATTAACAGATGTCCAAAAATCCGAGTTATCACATTCCTCCCCCCTTTGAATCTTTTCGACCTCGAAAATGAATGAAGCCAGAATTTATTCACTAATTCAAAATTAGATTAATTATTCTTTGATCATTTTTAAAACACTTTTAAAATTTATATAATGTTGTCGAAATATTTTATAAAATACTTTTTATAACTCGATGTCTCAACCAGCATATCCTTGTTCTCATAGAAATTCGGCCACACGTTGATCAGATGTAGGATTGAAAATCTATAAGTACTTAGTAGATCAATTTTCAACATCAAATGAAAATACTTGGAAAATAATTTGTGGAAAATATAGAAAACATTTTGAAAATAGAGGAAATATCTTTTATGAGAACGCTCTGGAAATCATCACCCTCACCCACGGTCGTAGTTCACCCGATGGTTACGTTGTCATCCTGGCAAAATCCATAGATAACTGTAGGCACTCCGCGTCCCTCGATTACACCATGGAACCAGCTACAGATCGTAGTTACATCCTAGGTTACGTTGCCATCACAGCAAAAGTCCATGTAACTGTAGGCATCAGCACCCTCGAATTTCGCTGCCAAAAGAATGAAACTTGTCTACTCCACTTGACCGTAGATCGCAGTCTACCGATGTTAGTGTAACAGCCCACAAATCCATACCAGATGTAACCCAGGCTAGAAGGATGAGTCGTATACGAGATAAGGACAAGTATTTATGTTGTTTACGACTTAGGAGGGTAGAATTAAGTCGTTTCCGACTTAAGGAATCACGTGGGAAAGGAATACGAGTTAATGAATAGGATTTAAGTCGTTTGCGACTTAATAAAGCTCAGGGAATGAATCGTACACGAGTTAAGGGAGCTTCGGGTTTAAGCCTTAAGTCGTTCACGAGTCAACCAGGGAAGGCGCGACCAAAGGAAGGACTTTTGGGTCGTCCACGACTCAATGAGACACGGGAAGAGAAGCTGCGAGCTAACAAGGAGATGAGTTGTTCGGAGTTAAGTTGTCTGGGAAGATAAGTCGCTCGAGTTTAGGTCGTTGGACCTTGGGTGGTGATGCATATGAGATGAGTCGCTTGATCCAGGGTTAAGTCGTGACTATGTTAAGTCGTATCGTTTAAGTCATTGTGTCTTGAGTCGTTGTATTCTGAGTCGTAAGTCGTTCACGACCTACGTGTTGTGTTGTAATTTGTTGTGTTTCTTGAGTCGTTATAAACTGTTAAGTCGCATCTTCCTTGAGTCGTATGTCATGGTGTACTAGTGTTATACTGTTTTAGGCCGAACGTATGTTGCATTGTAAAGGAATGAGTCGCGCGTTGTTGAGTCGTTGCCGACCTAAGGTGAGCCGTGAGTCGGGAACGACTTAAGGGCAGTTGTGAGAAAACTCTATAAATAGGGAGTGTGTTGTACATTTGAAGGGTGGTTGATTTTTGGAATAAAATTTCTTGTTGATTGTTGTGTGCTTTCATCTTAAATTGGTAGTTGAGTGCAATCTCCTATCTCCACTTTCGGTTATTCGAGTGCGCTCGAATCAACGATTGTTGAAGCCGATTCGCGGAATCAAGTGAGCTTGATCAACGCTTGAAGAATTGAAGATCTTCTTTCATGGTATCGTGCGCGATCAACGTGTTAGAGATAGCTAGAATTCGGTATCTTCGGATCAACGAATTTGGGCATTTTAGTATCTTCAATCCACCGATTGCTACTTTCATCGATCCATATCGTTTGTTGAATATCCGCTGCGTCAGTTTTGGTATCAGAGCTACACTTAGCCAATCATAGCTAAGTCGATCATGGAGCCAAAGTTTGAAGTTGTGTTCGTCGTGTTCATGTTGAAGTTGCAACAAGTTTGGGGTGTACGATCCATATTCCTTTGGATCAAAAGTCGAAAGTTGTTTGAATTGAAGTGTTTGGAGCCGTGCCTTGTTATTCGAATCAAAGGGTTGAAGAAGGTGGCCAAGTTAAGAGTTAAGCCGTGTAGAGCTATTGCCGAGTCAAGGTTGAGGCCGTGACTTGTTGGTCTTGTGTTGAAGTTTTGTGCTTGATTTGTTGAAGTATTTGAGAAGTTTTGAAGTGTTTGTGAAGAGTTTCCAATCATGCCGCCAAGGAGAGCTAACCGTCATCAAAATGTTGAAGCTTTGTATAGAAGAGAAGAAGCCGAGCTTATGGAACAATGTATTAATGAGAAATTTGATGAAGGCATTGGAAAATTAGAGAAGTTGATGAATGACTTGAATCAAACTCAAAGGAGGAGATCACCAAACTCGAACCATGGAGGAAACCGAGTTTCGCCATCGGTTACGGAAGCGAGGAGGGTATCACCACGTTCTTTTAGAGATAGAAGAGAGGCATCAATTTCATCACGGAGAGATCATCATGACTATGGACATGAAGAGAGAAGAAGTCAACGTGAATTTGACAATGAGGCGTATAGAGATGAAGAGAGACATAGTCGAAGAAGCATGCATGAACGAAGGGATGATAATGGTCGAGATCGATGTAGGCTTACTTTTGATTTTGATGAAGAGGGTGATAGAGCTAGCATTCATTATAGAGATCGAGACCAAGTTCGAAATTCTTATCGAAATGTTGAAGATGATCTTCGATGGGAATCGGGGATGAAGATGGAAATTCCAGAGTTTAAAGGTGGAATGGTAACCGAAGAATTTCTTGATTGGTTGTCTAATGTAGAAGAAATCTTTGATTTCAAGGAGGTTCCGGAGAATCGAAGGGTGAAATTAGTTGCTACAAGGTTGAGGGGGAGAGCTTTGGCGTGGTGGCAGCAAACTAAACCTACGAGAGAGAGAATGGGAAAGTCAAAGATTGAATCTTGGGATAAGATGAAGAAGTTGATGCGAGCTACATTTTTTCCTTACAACTACCAATCACTTATGTACCAGAGGTTGCAGAATCTGAGGCAAGGGACGAAGTCTGTTAGTGATTATGCTGATGAATTTTACCAACTCATTGCCAGGAATGATATTATGGAAACGGAAGAACAGCTAACTGCTAGATTCATTGGGGAATTGAGAATGCAGATCTAGGATATGGTTAATATGTTTGATCCTAGATCAGTAGCAGTGGCACATCAGAAAGCGTTGGCTTGGGAGAAGTAGGGAAGGCGTGGAGGTGGTGTGTTTACTAATTCCAATAATCAAGCGAAGAGTGTTAGTGGAAGTTCTAATGTTCCTAAATCTGTTACAAAACCAGCAGTGAAGGAGGCTGAGAAGGCGAAGGTTAGCAGTGGTTTCAAATGTTATAATTGTCAAGCGTTGGGTCACAAAAGCAATGAATGTTCGAAACCGAAGAAGAGAGCAATGGTTGCTGAGATTGAGGATGATGGTGAGGAGGCAGAATGTTCAAATGCACCTTATGTTGAGAAGGAAGAAGAATTATCTGGAGATGAAGGTTGTAACCTTATGATGAGGAGGTCATGTCTTACACCAAAGCAAGAAGAGGATTCTAGTTGGTTGAGAAGCAATATTTTTCAGTCGACATGCACTATTCTGGGAAAAGTTTGCAAGTTCGTTATTGATGCTGGAAGCTGTGACAATATTATCTCTACAGAAGCAGTAAGGAAGTTGAACTTGAAAACTGAGAAGCATCCTAAACCGTACAAGTTAGCATGGTTGAGGAATGGTGGTGAAGTGAAGGTGTGTCGAAGAGCTTGTGTGAATTTTTCTATTGGAAAGAAGTACAAAGATGAAATTTGGTGTGACGTTATAGACATGGATGTGTGTCATCTGTTGTTGGGCAGACCATGGCAGTTTGATATAGCAGTACAGCATGATGGTCGTGCTAATAGTTACAGTTTTATGTTCGAAGGTACTAAAATCACTTTAGTTCCTAAGAAGCAACAATAGAAGGAAAGCAAGTTGGAGGAGATCGAAGAACTGAAAACTTTGCTATTTGAAGGAGTTTGTCAAGGAGGTTGAAGAGGAGCCTTAAGTCTTTTTGTTGATTGGGCGTGAGTGTAGTGAAGAGGTTGAAATTCCAGAAGAAGCGAAGCCAGTTTTGAAAGAATTTGAAGATGTATTTCCAGAAGAGTTGCCTAAAGAATTACCGCCACTGAGAGACATTCAACATCAAATCGATCTTGTTTCGGGAGCAGTATTACCGCATAGACCACATTATCGAATGAGTCCGAAGGAACATGAGGAGTTACGAAGGCAAGTGGAAGAGTTGTTAGAGCAGGGACGTGTTCAGGAAAGCTTGAGTCCTTGTGCAGTACCAGCCTTGTTGGTGCCGAAGAAGGACGGAACATGGAGAATGTGTACCGATAGTAGAGCTTTGAACAAGATTACTGTTCGTTACAGGTTTCCTATGCCAAGGTTGGATGACTTGCTAGATAAGTTGAGTGGGACTACTATCTTTTCGAAGATTGATTTGAAGAGTGGTTATCATCAGATTCGAATTAGACCGGGAGACGAATGGAAGACCGCATTCAAGACGAGGGAAGGTTTATATGAATGGCTGGTTATGCCATTTGGTCTATCGAATGCACCGAGTACATTTATGAGGGTGATGAATCAAATTTTCAGACCGTACATTGGGAAGTTTGTTGTAGTTTACTTTGATGATATTCTAATCTATAGTGCGAGCATAGAGGAGCATGTAGAGCATTTGAGAAAGGTGTTAATTATTCTTCGTGAGGAACAATTTTATGCAGCTACGAAGAAATGTGTGTTCATGACTCGAAGTGTATTATTTTTGGGATATGTTGTATCTGGGAAGGGAATCCAGGTGGACCAGAGTAAAGTTGAAGCTATTAGAAATTGGCCACAGCCGAGAACTATCACTGAAGTTAGAAGTTTTCATGGATTGGCATCATTCTACCGAAGGTTTATTCCACACTTCAGTAGCGTGATGGCACCGGTTACTGATTGTATGAAAGGGAAGCAGTTTTCTTGGTCGAAGGAAGCGGGGGTTGCTTTCGAACGAATCAAAGAACTTTTGACGACAGCACCAATTCTTGTATTACCATATTTTCAGTTATTGTTTGAGCTACATACTGATGCATCAAAGGTTGGGATTGGAGGAGTGTTGAGTCAGAGTGGAAGACGTATTGCATATTTCAGTGAGAAGTTATCAGGGGCAAAGATGAGATACAGTACATACGATGTTGAGTTTTATGCTGTTGTGCAAGCTGTTAAACATTGGAGGCATTATCTATTTCAGAAAGAGTTTGTTCTTTACACTGATCATGAGGCGTTGAAGCATTTGCAGGGGCAGGATAAGATTTCAGCGAGACATGCATCATGGATTGCTTATTTACAACAGTTTACTTTTGTCGTGAAACATAAATCTGGGGTAACGAATCGTGTGGCTGATGCTTTGAGTAGGAGGAGTCATTTGTTGACGACAATGAAAGTTGAAGTGACAAGTTTCGAATTATTGCCAGAGCTGATTGAAGAAGATCCTTACTTTAAGAAATTCGTTGAGAAAGTTAAGGAGGGAAATGCTGATGAATTTATATTTGTTGATGGTTTTCTGTTTAAAGGAAATCGATTATGTATTCCGGAGAGCAGTTTGAGATTGAAGATTATCAAAGGGTTGCACGAGGAAGGACATGTGGGCCGTGATCGTACATTGCATTTGGTTTCTCAATCTTACTTTTGGCCGTCAATGAGGAGAGAGGTTGAAAGGTTTGTGGAGAGATGCCATATATGTCAGGTTTCGAAGGGAACAGCGACAAATGCAGGATTGTATATGCCGTTACCTATACCATCTAAACCGTGGGTTGATATCAGCATGGATTCCGTTTTGGGTTTGCCTAGAACTCAAAGGGGAAATGACTCTATATTTGTTGTGGTGGACAGATTTTCGAAGATGGCACATTTTATTGCCTGTAAGAAGACAGCGGATGTAGTTCGAGTGGCACAATTATTCTTTAAGGAGGTGTATCGATTGCATGGTTTACCAGGATCTATTGTTTCTGATCGGGATACTAGATTTTTGAGTCATTTTTGGCTTAGTTTGTGGAAGATGGTGGGAACAAGGTTGAACTTTAGCAGCGCTTATCATCCGAAAACTGATGGGCAGACAGAAGTTGTTAACAGATCATTGAGAAATTTGTTGCGATGTCTTGTGCCGGATAATCTGAAGAGTTGGGACATGAAGTTATGCCAGGCAGAGTTTGCTCATAATCACGCAGTGAATCGTAGTACGGGATTCAGTCCATTTCAAATTGTATATTCAAGTTTGCCAAGGGGACCGTTGGATTTGGCAGTAATACCACAACCGAAGGGGACAGTTAAACGAGCTGTTGATTTTGTCGATGAATTAACCGAATGTCATAAGATCGTTCAGGAACAATTGGAAAAGTCAAATGAAAAATATAAGAAATTTGCAGACTTGAAGCGACGAAATGTTGAATTTAAGGAAGGAGATTTGGTGTATGCTGTGTTAACCAAGGATCGATTTTCAGTAGGCGCTTATAACAAGTTGAAAGCCAGAAAAATTGGTCCGGTAGAAGTTGTGAAACGGATCAATGAGAATGCTTATAAGTTGAAACTGTCGGAGGATGTATACACTTCTAACGTATTCAATGTTAAGCATCTTGTGCCATATTATGGAGATGGACAATCTGATGTGGAAGAATTTACAAATTCGAGGACGAATTTTTCTCAACCAGGGGAGGATGATGTAACCCAGGCTAGAAGGATGAGTCGTATACGAGATAAGGACAAGTATTTAAGTCGTTTACGACTTAGGAGGGTAGAATTAAGTCGTTTCCGACTTAAGGAATCACGTGGGAAAGGAGTACGAGTTAATGAAGAGGATTTAAGTCATTGCGACTTAATAAAGCTCAGGGAATGAATCGTACACGAGTTAAGGGAGCTTCGGGTTTATGCCTTAAGTCGTTCACGAGTCTACCAGGTAAGGCGCGACCTAAGGAAGGACTTTTGGGTCGTCCACGACTCAATGAGGCACGGGAAGAGAAGCTGCGAGCTAACAAGGAGATGAGTTGTTCGGAGTTAAGTTGTCTGGGAAGATAAGTCGCTCGAGTTTAGGTCGTTGGACCTTGGGTGGTGATGCATATGAGATGAGTCGCTTGATACAGGGTTAAGTCGTGACTATGTTAAGTCGTATCGTTTAAGTCATTGTGTCTTGAGTCGTTGTATTCTGAGTCGTAAGTCGTTCACGACCTACGTGTTGTGTTGTAATTTGTTGTGTTTCTTGAGTCGTTATAAACTGTTAAGTCGCATCTTCCTTGAGTCGTATGTCGTGGTGTACTAGTGTTATACTGTTTTAGGCCGAACGTATGTTGCATTGTAAAGGAATGAGTCGCGCGTTGTTGAGTCGTTGCCGACCTAAGGTGAGTCGTGAGTCGGGAATGACTTAAGGGCAGTTGTGAGAAAACTCTATAAATAGGGAGTGTGTTGTACATTTGAAGGGTGGTTGATTTTTGGAATAAAATTTCTTGTTGATTACTGTGTGCTTTCATCTTAAATTGGTAGTTGAGTGTAATCTCCTATCTCCACTTTCGGTTATTCGAGTGCGCTCGAATCAACGATTGTTGAAGCCGATTCGCGGAATCAAGTGCGTTTGATCAACGCTTGAAGAATTGAAGATCTTCTTTCACGGTATCGTGCGCGATCAACGTGTTAGAGATAGCTAGAATTCGGTATCTTCGGATCAACGAATTTGGGCATTTCAGTATCTTCAATCCACCGATTGCTACTTTCATCGATCCATATCGTTTGTTGAATATCCGCTGCGTCAATACCCCTTGAGTCAACACTATTCTACAACAATCAACTCAACTTGCACAGAAATACGAACCATTTGGGTTAAAGAAGAAGAGGTAGAAGGAGAGAAAACAGAAAACAACATCAGAATCTAACCATCGCAGCGGAATAAAATATAATAGATAATACATGATCTTTACACAAAATCAAATTTATCTGTATATATATATATATATATATATATTACATCATCATCAGAGTACATCAATCACAGCACCAACAACAACATACAGATGGATATACACAGCAACTCAACACAACGGAATACATATAAACAAGTACGAAAGTACGTATCGTCATCCAGCTCGCCTCTTGAGCTCCACAACATCATATCCTGTATCCTATAATACTCGTCCTGACCCGAGCATTTCAGTTAAATAACACCCAAGTCAGTCTGGAATACCAGCGTGAGAAAACCACACTTAATTGATTATTAAAGTTTCAAAAATTCCTATGAAAACAAAAGCATCTCGTAAGACCACGCCACAAATAAACATGTCGGTTTTTACCTTACGATAGCTAAAACAATATTTATAGAAATCCTCTGATTTTATAATAGGGTCTATATACAAATACTTATAAAATAGCCGAAATTGTTACATCTATTAAATTCTATCTACTAGCCACAGAGTGGGTAATACAAACAAAATTCGTACATGGCTCGTAGGGAGAATGGATTTCCAACTAATGACTAGGCACTGGGGTACCACCTGTCACAGTACGGGGCCTAGATCACCGTACTGAGGGGTACGCCCACTCCCCTGCAACACAAGACCGGGAATACCCCTTACTGGAAATCCCGAGTGAGATCACCCCGCGGTTGGGATCAGCAACCGCCCACTAAGCCGAAATAAAAAGGGACATCTAGACAGGGGTGACCTCACCCTGCTTGGGTGCTTCCCACCTAGCCTTGCTGCATATCCCCTGATTTTCAGTCATTCCCATTTAATGAGGCTTGAGACTAAGCGTTACCTTTTTAGAACATATCCCTTAGAATGCCCATCGTCCACCTGACGATGTTTCGCCGGCATCCATCCAAACAAGTCCGTCTCGGGTTTGAACGGAACTAAAGGCACTATTCCTACAACATCCATTTTGGAAATATCCTCAGGATTAGTAGCGACTAGCCCTTGCACTTCACTGCACCATCTTCGAATCCAAACTCGTTTTCACGAAATGTACAAACCGGATCGAAGTGGTTTTCGAGAAATAAATCTCGATCCCAGTCTCTTCGAAACGATCAACGGATTTTTGTCCAATATTGATAGTCGGTGATTTAACTATCAATTAATATTCACAAACATCCATCAAACATTAAATAATTTCCCAAATTATTTATTAATCCCAAAAATATCTTCACAAGATATATTTTCACCTTTCAAACCCCTTTGAAAAACAGTTTCAAAACTATCTTCCTTTCTCAGAATAAATTCCAAGTATTTCTATTTCCACTAGAATCACCAACCCAAAACTTTAGATTTTTAAAATAATTTAAAGACACTTTATTTTAAAATATATTTAACATTTAATTTAGAAAAATTACTTTAATACTCAATTTAAAATAATATTCTAGAAATAACTAAAATAAGATTACCTTATAACTATACATTAGATTTTCTTCTTTAAATACCAAATCATTCTTTAAATAATTATTGTGATAATAGATTAAAATAAAATACTTACTTTGGAATTTAATTTAAAACATTCAAGTTAAAACTACTTCAATAATAGGATAAAAATATATACTATATGAATATCTGAAAATAAGGTTACTAAATAAAATATAAAACTAGATTTTCACTTTTAAAACAAAATACTAAGTCACTCTTTAAATAATTACTATCATAATAGATTAAAAGGAAATACTTACTTTAGAATTTAAATATTTAGAAATAATAAATTTTTCAAAACTTGCTTTTTTTTTAAAACAACCTTAAAACTTTTAATTTATATTTAAAAATTTACTTTGAAAGCGTACTTGCTCATCCAGGGAAAAATTCCAACTTCAATCACTTAAATCAATCTTCCCCAAATTGATTACCAATTTATTTTACCTGAAATTTGTTTCTTTAATTATTCAGTTCATTTCAAAATTCTTATTGTTATTATTTTCCGTTTGATTTAAAATCTTTAACTGAAATATACCAATTTCAGATTTTCCCAATTTCTTCTTTATTCTTATTAAACAATTTAAATCTTAAATTTTATATAAATGTTTTAATCATACTGAAGTTTAAAAATTCATTAATCTTATGTTTATTCAAAATTTCTCTTCCATATACGGAATTTATTTATTCGAATTTAAAACTATTATTATTCTTATCTAATTCATTCCTAATTTATTTAAATTCTCTATAATTATTTAACTTACAAATTCTCTTCATTTTATTTTCAAAACCCAATTCTACATATCTTGATAAATCAGTGCACCGGAACATATTCAGGTAATCCATAACATCCAATATTCCAAATTGTCAATAATATTCATCACAGAATATAAAATAATCGCAACAGAGGGTATTAAATAATTTAAATAAATTTTGAGGGATCCAGTTGGATCCCTCCAACCTGTTTTTCCCTGCATCCACAGATGTTAGCACGATATAATATGCCAATTTCAAAATATCACATACTATAGCACATCAATCAATTCAACCATTCAAACAATTATTTAAATTTAATCATTTAAATTTAAATTTAAATTAACTGAGTGAAATTAACTCACCTTTGAATTCGTTGCAATCCATCCTATCTCAACTTTTTCTTCATTATTTTCGACCTTGTATAAACATTATATGGTTTTATTAATCAATTTAAGTACCCTAAACATAAACTGTCATTTAATAAATTTGATTGACAAATTTTCCTTTAAAACCCTTTACTTTCGAAACAGATTATAGATTTCAAAAATCCAACGTTCATAAATTTTCAAACACTTAAAAAAAATTCATATATTTTTCCCAAAACCGTTTATATATATATATCTATATGTATATATATATATATATGTATATATATATATGATTTCCCTGACTTCCTGTAGGTATTTAAACTAAAACAAGAACAACTTTAAATCCAGAAATTTACTGTACATTTAACATCCACTTACTGTAATTCATTATAAATTTTGCTGCTTGTATTTAAATTGATAAGAGAATCGTATATGTGTTCAAAATAAATTTATTAACAGCAAAAACCTCACCTTGACCCTGCCTCGTAGCCGATTTCGTCGATACCCAACTCACGACAACGTTGACAATCACCGCGAAGCCGCTTGACCCAAACAGATCGACGGACCCTCGAGTCTCCAACACATGACAACCTCATAGCCGCGAGCCTCCCCTTCATGCGATGATGACTACGACTGCCACCATCGCACCCTACCAGGAACTGCCGCGACCCCTTCCTCCAGCCTCGCGACCTAAACCCTATGCCATCCCACTGCTTGACGACGAATCCGTATCCCCACTTGCTCGCGATGCTTCGATCGAAGATCCAATCCCCCAAAATGCTTGGTGCGACGCTGCCGCAAACCAGAGCGAAACCCTATTTCAGCGCGACACCCCCCCTCCAAGACGTCATTGGATTTGATTTTTTTTTAGATTCGAATGAAAAGAATTCGTATGCAGAAGGGAAAAGGGGAATGGGTTTTCAAATTCGTGAAATTGGAAGAGAGGATAAGAGTATAACTTCCGATTTCTGAAAGAATTCTTGAGAGGAAGCTCCGCCATTTTTATATTTTCTTTTCGTTTGATAATGACTGGAATTTAATTAAATAAACGAGGAAGGATCTAACAGTTTTAGAAATAATGAGAAGTGTACGATGGAAGATAAGGGTAGCGTGTTAAAATGAATATGAGATGGCATATACAAGAAGCTTGACCACTTAAATTAAATTTCATTAGATTATTATCAATTGAATTTTCTACGCGTTTACTTATCGTACGCCACACAACAACTCCAAACACTACGAAAATTGAAATCCGATAATTACTCAATATTACGGATCCAATGGAACTGGTTTCGTTGAATTCCGAGACTGTGCCTCGAAAGGCTATTTTTCAATTCAATTTAAACGATATAAATTTCAAAACTTAATAAACCATTTTTAAATTTGATTTCATCACTTCTATTCTCTTCAGTATTATCAATATAAATTTTATAAGCCTTCAAATTATATTTTTAATAGGCTTAAAATTCCAAATTCAGCATTTTACTCAACTTCAAATTATTGAATTTAATAATTTAATTATCAAATAAATAGTGATAATTGAATTTAAGTGTAAAAATTAACTTTTAAATATTTAAAATCTATTTAATATCCCGATTTCAAATGCCTAAAATTTTCGGGTCTCTCACATTCCTCCCCATTTAAAAGAATTTCGTCCCCGAAATTACTAGCTAGGAACAATGGTCCAAAACCTGTTTACTTCTCCCAAAACCAAACAGTTTCTAACAATACAACATCTTACCAACTATCTTTTTATAAAAGACCCATTATTATTCTTATTAACTTTTCCAAAACCTTCTATAGCTTTAGAATAACTTACTTGTTCAACTATTCAAATTATAATTAAAAACTAAATTTTGAATTATCAAAATTTTCTCAAAATTTTTCTAGCTCCCTAAATTCCGAAATTTTTTGCGAGCGTCTCCTTTGCGCGGCTAGCTCGGTACAACTACAAAACGGCTCTACAGCCTCCCAAATCCAAAAAGAAAACAAAGAGCCAAGTGGCTATATCCCAAAACCCAATCAAATTTCATACCAAATTTAAATACATACCTTTTTGTCGAGCATTTCAAATTTATCTTCTTGAAATCAAAAACCAATTCTCTTTTCCCTTTTATAATACCTGCATATCCTGCTTAGCACTAATATCCAATCACAACATTCCAAAAATATTTTATCGACTTCCTTACCAAATGCCAATATTCATCCAAATATCAACTTAGAATATATTTGCAATATTCAATTTCCAATTAAGAATTGACCATTCCTTACTTAAGTTAACATAAGCATTTTATATGTTTCTTATATTTATTTTCACTCTACCACTTTAGTTTATATCCATTTCTATTCAAATTGAATCTTTCATTTCCATATGAATTCAATTTATCTTTAACTCTAAATATTTAAATTTTATTTGTCATTTATAACTAATTTATGTCATTATTTTAAATTGGTTTCATTTACTAACTTATTTTAGTTTCCAATTTGAATTTGTTTGTCGTTACCAAAATTTTCAGAAAAATTTCTAACTCCCAAAATTGCTGAAATTTTTTGGTACAGTCTCCTTTGTACGGAGGAGCTTTTGCAATTTGACAAAAGATATAAATATATATACATCGACCCACACGGTCGGAAAAACCAAAATAAGTTCATATTTCCTATTTTATTGCGTAGGCGTACCTTATTTAGCATTTTTAAGCAAGCAACTTATTTATTTAGCAGATAACGCAATCAAATCCAGCCACACGGCTTCCAGGTACCTGTACTTACTCAATTTAAACATGTAAATGACAAATATATGAAGTTTAATAACATTTCACTTACTTGCCATAGTTAAACACATGTATTTGAAAAAAATTCACACCAAGCATTTTTCCATAAACAACTTATACAAATTTCATACTAATTCCACTGTTCCAATTAATTTATAACCATTTTCATTAAATTTGAATGGTTTTCAATCCATTAGTATACAACTTCATCAATTTGAATGGTTTAAAACTCAATCGCTTACATTAATCTATTTTTAAGCAAACCGAACTCATATTTAATTCAATTGCTCTCAAAATCAATTTATTTTACTTCTATCAATTCATAGAATTTTAATTACTTTCATTTATTTGGATTTCATTTGAAATTCAAACCATCACTATTTTAATCCAATTTCATTTTTTATTCGATATATTTCCAATTATATTTAATTTGTTAACACTTCAAGTCAAAATTTTAAATAATAACTCAAATTTTGAATCCACAAGCCATTTTCAATTTACCATTCACTTTTATGAACTCATAACGCAATTTCATTCTCAATTCATTTAATTAATTGCAAGGCTACTTTCAATTATATTTTCTTCACTAATGATTCAAGTCGAATTTGATTTATACCTTGAGTTTTATTCACAAACTTCATCACTAACTTACAATTCAGCTTTATTTAACTACAATAAGTTCCATTTACCCATTTTGTTTACTAATTTATTATCTAATTAGTTCTTCCCCTGGTCAAAATTCAATACTTGATTTTTAATTCCAAATATCACTTCATTTAGTTTTCTTAAGTTCAAATTTGTTTTAAAATTAAAGTTTGGATTTTCATCTTATTTTTCAATTCATCAAACAATATTTATTTTGGATTTTGTATTCCACTTTCAAATTTTATAAGTCACAACTTATTATTTTCACAATTCCATTCATTATAGGCTTGAATATATTCTTCTTTTATGTTTAACTCAAGCCCTATGCTTATTTATAACCCCAGCATATTGTGTTCCATGCATTTTTAATCCTTTTATATGTTATTCTGATTTATTTACTTCGATCTAATTCTTAACCAATTTATTTTCCATTTGTTTAGGTAAGAATTTAATTCCATTCATTAATTCAATTGAATTCTCATTCTAATTCAATTTTACTTTAACTCGGATTTATTTGACTCGATTCGATTTCAACTTAATACAAATGGATATTATTTCAGCCTATTTAAATTAATTTCAATCCAGTTAAATTTTATTTCCCAATCCAAGTTAATTTCATTTTTAACTTTACACTTTAAATTCATATTCCAACATTCAAAGCTTATATTTCCTTCCCGATTTAAAAAACATCCCAATTTATAAGTTTACAACTATCACATCAGGATTTTTAAACACCCGGTTTTTGGTTTCACAACATTTTGAAATCTTCAACATCTCAAATCACACTTCTCAAAAATTAAACCAATCTTGGTTTTATCTCCAACAAATTTCCTTGAGATTTTCAAAAACAACTAGCTTTTCTGAACAAATCAGTTTTTGGCAGCAATCCGTCACTTAGAAATTCGAAAATGAATACTGATGATGCGGCCGTCATCATTAGAATTATTTTCCAATAATCCAAGTGATTTCATTGTTATATCACTTTCAAAATCCATTTAAAACGAATTTCCATTCAGAAATATCTCCAAAACAATAATGCTATTATTTATCTTTAAAACACTTCGACAAACACTTCCAAAGTCTCCGGGATTTTAAATTTCCAAATCATGCTTAATAAATTTTAACTATAATTCATTTGTACACTTTATGCTTATACAAATTCTCATTTGATTGTATTTCAGTTTATAAATTACATTCATAATTCATATATATAAATTTCTTTTTTATAATGAATTTATTCCCTTAACTTTGGTTATAATTTCGACTTCTAGTTAAATTTCCACTCAATAATGATAATAATTTAATATTATTCTTCCTAACATCCAAGCAACCACATATTAGCTAAAATAGTTTACAAAAACTATTGTTTATATCAAAAAAATTTTTGGGGAAAATTATTTCATTTACCCACATTTAAAACAATACCGTGTCAAAATGTTCTATTCAAGTGTTTAGAAACCCCTTCGATACAGTTGCGCAGGCTGTGTCGACGAAGGTTCATATGCCACTCAATAAACCAATCAACACAATATTAAAACAATTTATATTCACTAACAAATACGCGCTCATATTTCTTAACACGCTCAAACTCATTTTAGAGTACTACGGACTCTAATTGAGTAATTTCCCACCAGAGCCAAGGTTATCACCAACCTAAGCTCTGATACCAACTGTAACAGCCCGCAAATCCGTACCCCTTGAGTCAACACTATTCTACAACAATCAACTCAAGTTGCACAGAAATACGAACCATTTGGGTTAAAGAAGAAGAGGTAGAAGGAGAGAAAACAGAAAACAACATCAGAATCTAACCATCGCAGCGGAATAAAATATAATAGATAATAAATGATCTTTACACAAAATCAAATTTATCTGTATATATATATATATATATATTACATCATCATCAGAGTACATCAATCACAACAACAACAACAACATACAGATGGATATACACAGCAACTCAACACAGCGGAATATATGTAAACAAGTACGAAAGTACGTATCGTCATCCAGCTCGCCTCTTGAGCTCCACAGCATCATATCCTGTATCCTATAATACTCGGTCTGACCCAAGCATTATAGTTGAATAACACCCGAGTCATTCTAGAATACCAGCGTGAGAAAACCACACTCAATTGATTATTAAAGTTTCAAAAATTCCTTTGAAAACAAAAGCATCTCGTAAGACCACGCCACAAATAAACATGTCGGATTTTTACCTTACGATAGCTTAAATTTTTTTTATAGAAATCCTCTGATATTATAATAGGGTCTATATACAAATACTCATAAAATAGCCGAAATTGTTACATCTATTAAATTCCAGCTACAAGCCACAGAGTGGGTAATACAAACAAAACTCGTACAAGGCTCGTAGGGAGAATGGATTTTCAACTAATGACTAGGCATTGGGGTACCACCTGTCACCGTACGGGGCCTAGATCACCGTACCGAGGAGTACGCCCGCACCCCTGCAACATAAGACCGGGACTACCCCTTACTGGACAATCCCGAGTGAGATCACCCCGCGGCTGGGATCAGCAACCACCCACTAAGCCAAAATAAAAAGGGACATCTAGACAGGGGTGACCTCACCCTGCTTGGGTACTACCCACCTAGCCTTGCTGCATATCCCTTGATTTTCAGTCATTCCCATTTGATGAGGCTTGAGGCTAAGCGTTACCTGTTTAGAACATATCCCTTAGAATGCCCATCGTCCACCTGATGATGTTTCGCAAGCATTCATCCATACAAGTCCGTCCAAGGTTCGAACGGAACCGAAGGCACTATTCCTACTACATCCATTTTGGAAATATCCTCAGGATTAGTAGCGACTAGCCCTTGCACTTCACTACTCCATCTTCGAATCCAAACCCGTTTTCACGAAACGTACAAACTGGATCGAAGTGGTTTTCGAGAAATAAATCTCGATCCTGGTCTCTTCGAAACGATCAACGCATTTTTGTCCAATATTGATAGTCGGTGATTTAACTATCAATTAATATTCAAAAACATCCATCAAACAAAAAATAATTTCCCAAATTATTTATTAATCCCAACAATATCTTCACAAGACATATTTTCACCTTTCAAACCCCTTTGAAAAACAGTTTCAAAACTATCTTCCTTTCTCAGAATAAATTCCAAGTATTTCTATTTCCACTCGAGTCACGAACCCAAAACTTTAGATTTTTAAAATAATTTAAAAACTTTATTTTAAAATATATTTAACATTTAATTTAGAAAAATTACTATAATACTTAATTTAAAATAATATTCTAGAAATAACTAAAATAAGATTACCTTATCACTATACATTAGATTTTCTTCTTTAAAATACCAAATCATTCTTTAAATAATTATTATGATAATAGATTAAAATAAAATACTTACTTTGGAATTTACTGTAAAAAACATTCAAGTTAAGACTACTTCAATAATAGGCTAAAAATATATACTATATGAATATCTGAAAATAAGGTTACTAAATAAAATATAAAACTAGATTTTCACTTTTAAAACAAAATACTAAGTCACTCTTTAAATTACTATCATAATAGATTAAAAGGAAATACTTACTTTATAATTTAAATATTTAGAAATAATAAATTTTTCAAAACTTGCTTTTTTTTTTAAAAAAACCTTAAAACTTTTAATTTATATTTAAAAATTTACTTTGAAAACGTACTTGGTTATCCAGGGAAAAATTCCAACTTCAATCACTTAAATCAATCTTCCCCAAATTGATTCCCAATTTATTTTACCTGAAATAAGTTTCTTTAATTACTCAATTCATTTCAAAATTCATTAGTTTTGGACTTATTATTATTGTTATTATTTTCCGTTTGATTTAAAAAATTTAACTGAAATATACGAATTTCAGATTTTCCCAATTTCTTCTTTATTATTATTAAATAATTTAAATCTTAAATTTTAAATAAATGTTTTAAGCATACTGAAGTTTAAAAAATCATTAATCTTCTGTTTATTCAAAATTTCCCTTCCATATACGGAATTTAATTATTCGAATTCAAAACTATTATTATTCTTATCCAATTCATTCCTAATTTATTTAAATTCTCTATAATTATTTCACTTACAAATTCTCTTCATTTTATTTCCAAAACCCATTCTATATATCATGATAAATCAATGCACCGGAACATATTCAGGTAATCCATAACATCCAATATTCCAATTGTCAATAATATTCATCACAGAATATAAAATAATCACAACAGAGGGTATTAAATAATTTAAATAAATGTTGAGGGATCCAGTTGGATCCCTCCAATCTGTTTTTCCCTTCATCCACAGATGTTAGCACGATATAATATGCCAATTTGAACATATCCCATACTATAGCACATCAATCAATTCAACCATTCAAACAATTATTTAGATTTAATCATTTAAATTTAAATTTAAATTAACTGATTGAGATTAACTCACCTTTGATTTCGTTGCAATCCATCCTATCTCAACTTGTTCTTCATTATTTTCGACCTTGTATAAACATTATATGGTTTTATTAATCAATTTAAATACCCTAAAAATAAATTATCATTTAATAAATTTGATTGACAAATTTTCCTTTAAAACCTTTTACTTTCGAAACAGATTATAGATTTCAAAAATCCAACGTTTATAAATTTTCAAACACTTAAAAAAAATTCATATATTTTTCTTAAAACCCTTTATATATATATAAAATTTCCCTGACTTCCTGTAGGTATTTAAACTAAAACAAGAACAACTTTAAATCCAGAAATTTACTGTACATTTAACATCCACTTACTGTAATTCATTATATATTTTGCTACTTGTATTTAAATTGATAAGAGAATCGTATATGTGTTCAAAATAAATTTATTAACTGCAAAAACCTCACCTCGACCCTGCCTCGTAGCCGATTTCCCCGATACCCAACTCATGATAACGTTGACAATCACCGCGAAGCCGCTTGACCCTAACAGATCAACGAACCCTCGAGTCTCCAACGCACGACAACCTCATAGCCGCGAGCCTCCCCTTCTCGCGATGATGACTACGACTGCCACCATCGCACCCCACCAGGAACTGCCGCGACCCCTTCCTCCAGCCTCGCGACCCAAACCCTATGCCATCCCACTGCTTGACGACGAACCTATATCCCCACTTGCTCGCGATGCTTCGATCGAAGATCCAATCCCCTAAAATGCTTGCTGCGACGCTGCCGCAAACCAGTGCGAAACCCTATTTCAACGCGAGACCCCACCTCCAAGACGCCATTGGATTTGATTTTTTTTTTTAGATTCGAACGAAAAGATTTCGTATGCAGAAGGAAAAAGGGGAACGGGGTTTTCAAATTCGTGAAATTGGAAGAGAGGAAAAGAGTATAGCTTCCGATTTCTAAAAGAATTCTTGAGGGGAAGCTCGGCCATTTTTATATTTTCTTTTCGTTTGATAATGACTGGAATTTAATTAAATAAACGAGGAAGGATCTAACAGTTTTAGAAAGAACGAGAAGTGTACGATGGAAGATAAGGGTAGCGTGTTAAAACGAATATGAGATGGCGTATACAAGAAGCTTGACCACTTAAATTAAATTTCATTAGATTATTATCAATTTAATTTTCAGCGCGTTTACTTATCGTACGCTTACACAACAAATCCAAACACTATGAAAATTGAAATCCAATAATAACTCAATATTACGGATCCAATGGAACTGGTTTCGTTGAATTCCGAGACTATGTCTCGAAAGGCTATTTTTCAATTCAATTTAAACGATATAAATTTCAAAACTTAACAAACCATTTTTAAATTTGATTTCATCACTTCTATTCTCTTCAGTATTATCAATATAAAATTTATAAGCCTTCAAATTATATTTTTAATGGGCTTAAAATTCCAAATTCAGCATTTTACTCAACTTCAAATTATTGAATTTAATAATTTAATTATCAAATAGATAGTGATAATTGAATTCAAGTGTAAAAATTAACTTTTAAATATTTAAAATCCATTTAATATCCCGATTTCAAATGCCTAAAAATTTTGGGTCGTCACAGTTACGTTGCCTTCCCAGCAAAATCAAACGTACTCGTCACAGCATAACCCAAATGTCTCTGTATGCATCAACGCCCTCGACTTTCGCTACCAAATGATCCTCAACAACTTCAGTTTGTCCGGAGTTCCTCACAGGATCCACTTTAGAGCTCCCCCCACTTTTTGAGGCTCAAGGCATTACCAAACTATGGTACTCCAGAGAAATTCATTTCAAGGGAGCGCATTTTTCTCCAGAGCCATTTTCAAAAAACATTATACCGTATACAAATAGTACCTTCCAAATCATACACCTGGTATGAATCTCATATAAATCTTCTTTTCTCAAAATCGATTATTCCGAAATCGATAATTCTCAAAGTAGGCTTTCCAAATTTTCAAAAATGATTTTTCCCAAAAATCAAAAGCCTTTCCAAATCCAAAGGTTCCAAAAACCTTCCTCAAGATCATTCTCATAAGATCCTTCATATGTATATAGATATATATAACCTTGAAAAATCTTTGGATCATTTCATACTTGTATAAATTCCCTTTTTATACTTCAAACAATTTTCAAAAACCATTTTCATATGGCAATAGATTCAACAAGGGGAGATTTATCTTATATAACAAAGATATATAACTTTGTTTGTCCCACATCAAATATTCAAATTTGATTGCTCCTATAAAGTTGTTTCCATCTTACTTATCATCATAGAAATATCCAACTTTCATTGTTATTCATTGTATATTTCACAAAATATACTTTTCATTTCAAAAACCATTTTACAGTTCTTATCCACTAATTTTCAATATCAATTTAATTCAAACCCGTGCGAAGTACACATATCATCCGTACGCTATATCAATCTGACCGCTCACTCGATCACACAATTTCTCTTCCAAACTAGTATCCTCCACCCGACTTCCTAGTGCGGACTTAGATCTGGTTTCCTGATCAGAAACCGTCATTCTCCTTGCATAGTCATAACTAGGATAGAGTATTCAGAACCAATCAAAAATCAATATCCAGGTTCGCCGTCGAAAATCGAGTGAAAAATCACAACTCGGATCGATATACTATCTTGAAATTCTGTGTTCGAATCTGAATCAAATCACTATGCAGATAGAATAATATACGTCACCCTACATATTTATCTCTATTGATTATTTGCCAAATCAATCTCTCTGTTCTATTCATATTCACCTTAATAGCTATCCACTTATTCACAATTGTTTCAATTCCATTTGGATTATCACTTTAATCCTTATCTCAAATGGGTATTTAATTATAAACAGTTCGAACTCTGTCCGGCTTAAATTTAGAAAATAGCTTAAAAAGTTAAAAATAGATAAGTAGTTGAAAATAATTATTAGTTTGTAAAATAGCTATAAAATAGTTAATTGTAAAATAGTTAGAAAATAGTTAAATAGTTATAGAAATTTTAAATAATTATAAAATAGTTGTAAAATAGTAATTACTTATAAAGTAGTTGAAAAGTAGTAATTAGTTTATAAAATAGTTATAGAATGGTTAAATAGTTCCAAAAATTATTGTAAAATAAGTATAAAATACTTTTGGGTTTTAAAATGAAAATTGTATAGTAAATAGTTTGGAAAAATAGATTTAATACAACTTATATTAAAATAATTTGTTTGAAAAATAGTCCAGAGCCAAACTGTTCCACTACCCAATCCAAATTCAAAAATTCCACTTCCTCGTGACATTGATTCAATCCCATTTCAAGTTGAATTTACCTTGATTCTTTCCAAATTCAAATCAAATTCCATTTGAACTTTGAACTCATTAATCTTCAATTTCATTTCAAATTAATCCAATTCAATTTTTTTGTTTGAATTTTAAACTTATCCATCTTCAATTACAATTATAATTACTTCAAATCAAATTCAATTTGAACTAATTTCAAATTCTCACTTTAAATCATCTCGAATTATATAAATTTGAGCTAAATTTCAAATGTTGATCTAATTTCATTAAATCAAATTAACATTTGCTCTCTAATTTAATAACCCAGGTCCTTACACAATTAAATTTTTGAGTCCAACGTTTTGATATTTATTCAAATCACTTTTACTACTTATCTCAAGTTTCCAAGTAGAAGTTCAGAACCCTTTAAACATTTAATTCTGAGCCCAAATTTCAAAAATCTATTTTAAATTACCTTTACTTCTCCATAAACCTATTTATAGGTTCGAATAAAAATTCAAATCCTTTTTAAACAAATTAATCTTTGAAATCCAATCCTTAACAATTTAAATTTACAAGTTCCTTTTGAACATTTAAATCTAAATTTCAAAGTAATTTTATCTCCACAAGTTCAATTTCCTGCTTAAAGTCCTATTTCCACTTAATTTCCGCAGTGGACATATATATTACTCCAATCCATTTCTTAATTCATTTTAAACTACACAATTCACAATTTCATAGATTATTAATAACAATAGGATGATCGTAAGATATAAATAAACATCTAATTGTCTAAAACATCCATCAACGACATCCATCACACATTCCTATATCTCAAACCCATTTTGAGATCACACAAACTCCCAATTCAAATCAACCATTTAACTTCCTAAGATAAATCTTAATTTCATCTTGAAATTTCCAAATTAGGTTGTTCATTCGAACTTATTTAACTTCCTCCAAGTTAAATTCAATTTAACCCATTAACTTTACTCAAATTTGAAATCTCCGTTTCAAAATTCAAAATTCTTTCCCACTTATAGGTTCGAAACATATAACACTTTGGGTTTTATATCACACTTCAGGGAAAATTAAAACTCAACACCTCAGAGTTTATTTCAAATCATCAGTGATATTATATACATCTACAAATATATACATATTTACTACTTGGCCCACCAAGCCAAATTTTAAAATTTAAACCACATTTAGTTTTAATTTAAAAAAAAATCCTTGAAAATTTCCAAACAACTTCTTATTTTAGCATAAGATCACATTCAAAAATAGCCTGAATAATATTATTTATCCTTTTCTTTCAACACCTTGAAACAATTCAAATGTTTCTAGACTTAGGTTTTAAAACTTCACAATTTAGATCATCTTCAGTTCCAATTTAAAAGTCATGCTTACCTAGTGTTTTACTTCTCTAAAACATTTCCTTATTATCTAATTCTAAAATAACTTCTACAAATTCAGGATTTTAGTTTCATTTTTAATCTACTTCAATCTTATTTTCATTCAATTTTCAGTTTGTTTGTATTATTATTACCTCCTAACTCGCATATTTTTATTTCAAATAATACAACAACCAATTACCTTAATATATAGTGGTTAGAAGCATTATTGCTTTATATATAAACTTATATAAAAATCCTTTACTTTTAAAACCATTATATAAGAAAATAACAAGTACGCTCTCTTATATATATAACACTCAACTCATTCTAGGGTATTATTGACCCTATTCTTAATGAGTACACCCACCAGATTTCTCGCTTAACCTCCTTCTCTGATACCAAATGTAACGACTCGAAATTTTCGATCTCCAAAATTCCAGATAGTTAGGAAAAGAAGAAAGGAGATGGAAGAAGAAACAAAAATGAAACAGAGAATCTCACATTCACAGCGGATCAAAATATAATATCAAATAAAATAGCAGATATACAAAGGAAAACTGTACCAGTCAATTTACATTTTAATACATCAGAATTACAAAATTTCACAATCACTGGGCAGTCAAAATAACTTGTCCTAGATAAATAATAATATATCACAACTGAATACACTCCATACGTTCCTGCTATCCAGCTCGCCTCCTGAGCTCCAGAACGTCCTTACCAGGAAATTTGTAATGCTCGGTCTGACCCGAGCATTACATCAAAGTAACACATGGGTCAGGCTGAAAACCAGCGTGAGTAAACCCATATATTATAAAATACCGAGCAATATCACTTGTGGATCAGAGTAACTCGAATCCTTTGCGAGTTCTCATAGTCAACATTTATCCCACAACGGTTTTGGGTTAAATATCTATATTACTCAATTCATTCCACACCATCCTATTAAATACCGCATATCCTATTTATAAAGAATTTGTAGATTACAAATGGAAGTGGTTCCAGGTATTTACCAATACCCGACTTTGGCTCTTCGAATATCATGTCATCTTAACCCAAGTTATTCAATTAAATGCAATTCTATTTTAAATACAGGATGTCACTTTTCACACATCAATTCATCATTGATAGATAACCACATTATCACTATTCGCCCAAACATATCATACCACAAAACATTTCATATCAGAGTTATCAACCAATTCAAGGTATTTTACATCATTCAATCATTCATAAACCAGATAGATCACTTCCAAAATTAATTTAATTTATCTCCGATTAAATTAATTATGAATCTTTAATCACTTAGATTACCTTTACTTAACACTAATTAATTACAAACTAATTGATTAATCACCTTTTAATTATCCATCTTAATTAATCATCCTTGATTAATTATACATTAAGTATAATAAATGATTAACTCTTAATTAATTACAAAAATTAATTAACCTTTACTCATCCATATTAATTACATTAATCCTTAATTAATTACTCAAATTAATTATCTTATAATCACTTACATTGATTAATTAACCCTTAATTAATCACACTCATTAATTAACTGATCATTAATTAATTTCTTTAATTAATCAACCCTTTAATTAATTACACTGGGTAATTAATACTTAATTACTTCCACTAAGTAATTATTCTTTAATTACTTCCATCAAGTAAATTCCTTTTAATTTTATCCAGTAATTATCCATTAATTACTTCACTAAATAATTACACTTCATTAATTACATTAGTAATTATACTTATCCCATCATCAAGTAATTCTCTTTAATTATTTAAACTAAGTAATTAATTCTTAATTACTTCCTCAAGTAATTATTCTTTAGTTAACCATTATTAATTACAAATTAATTACTTAATCAATAAACCTCTAATCATTAGTTAATGATCCTTACATTAATTACATTTATTAACCATTCATCAATTAATCCCGTTAGTTAACTAATCCTTTAATTAATTTCATGATTAACTTTTAATTAATTTCACTAATTAATTATCCTAATTAATCACATTTATTAATTAGCTTTTAATTAATTTTAATAAATCACAATAATTACTTTATAGATAAATTCTTTATCTTAATTAAATACATCATTTTGTTATATTTGAAAACACTTAAGAAATTAATTATAAAAATTTATCAAATATATAATTTCTTTAACAAAACAATTTTTGAACATTTAGCATCTATGAAAACTTATTTAAAACTTGTTAAATAATTTACTTTGGGAATTTGTTAGCACTTTCCTTTACCTTTAAAACTTGTTTTAGATAAAATTTACTTTGGAAACTTAATAAATACTTACTTTGAAACTTATTTTTGCTTTGCTTTTAAAACTTTGAACCTTTCCTTTGCTTAACAACTTGAGTTATACTTCCTTTTACTTTATTTACATTTAAACAAGCACTAGTTTAAATTCTTCGAACCTGGTTAAATTTTTTACTTTTAAATTTAGAAACCTTTTACAACAAATGGACTCGATCTAACCAGTTAAAAACCCGAGCAATTGAGCAACCCACGATACACTCTCGTACCAACTCGCGTCCTTCCACAACTTCGAGACGAACCTCACTCGTCTTCGAGAAACAACCCGAGACCAAGCTTCTACCCCAACTCTTCACATCGCTTGATACTCAAAAGTGCACTGTGCACGTGCACTAACCCTCCGACCCTCTTCGATCGCTGTTCCGACGACCTTCAAGTCACCCATGTCCTTGCTGAAACTTCTGACCACCTAGCTTGAAGAAAGCAATAGTAGAACGAAATCGAGTCATTTGATTTCGAATGGACCCAAAATGTAACGACCCAGAATTTTGAATAATTTAATTTGAAAATATTTAATTTATTTTAAATATTTAAATGATAACTTGAAATTTAAATATTTAAAATAAATTAAATATTTTCAAATTAAATTATTCAAAATTCTGGGTCGTTACACAAAACAAACCATAGAGTTCAACGCCGATGATGACCACGTCGACTAGAACCCATCACACTCCTTCCAGAGTAGCCTTACATCATCACGTCGCGATTGCAATCATCGCGATCGAGCCCGAAGCTCCAGTGTCACCAAGAGCACATCGACAACACACCAAACAAAAACTACACACAAACCCTAGATTGCCCTGCCCTGACGACTCGATCACCATAAAATTCACCATACATTTTTCTAATGATCATCACCACTAAGCTACCATCAACCCAAAATCAGTGAACTTTAATACGCCGATCATCTGGAATCGGTGATATTCCCAAAAACATTCATCCTAGCCTATCTCGATTAATACAACATTAAAAATGATGATTCGAATCCTAAAATTCATCTTTTAGCTCAACATATCATATTCTAAAATCAAAATCTGAAATTACACTGATTGATTTTTAACTATTTTTAGCTCTTCACTGTATTTGTTTTTTTTTTGTAAAAACTACTAAATATAAAATCTTAAAACTATTTTTAAAATTAGTACCACACATCAAAAATCATTTTCCATACAAGGATTGAAGTCTAAATCTGATTGTAAAGTGAGATATGAAATTTTTCATATGATAGACAACCCTGTAAAAGAACAGAGACTAACATATGAACATGCACAGAAATTTCTATAGACTAATCTTAATATATGCATACATCCACGTTCATATAACATTTAAACTATATTACTTCTATATTTTACTCTGCTAACAATTATAGGATCGGGTAGAAACTGTTTTTTAGAAAGAAAAATTTACTCACCATATATCCTGGAACAAAGTGCTGAAATGCTTTTGATCTTGGCCTGTTGATCAGCAACTACGATCTAATAATCTTTGTTCCAGTTTGTACTTATTTGAATCTGATCTATACTAGCTTTGTTTCTAAACTTGATTGTTATGCTGAAGCTTGTTTGAAATAAAGATGAAAATCTTCTTGCTTTGAAATAAAGATGAAAATGCTTGCAGGCTTTTGGATTTTCATCTTAGATTTGAATAAAAATGTTCAGGCTTTGGTTTTGATATTGAAAATGAAATACGGGCTGTCGAATTGGATAAGTTTTCTGGATTGAGAAGTATTGATTTTCAGATTTTGTTTTACAAGATGAAGATAAAGGAGGAAATTGAGAAGTGAAAAGAAAATCAATCCCGGTTTCTTTCTTTAATTTATGTTATTTGAAATTAATGCATTTGCCACTTGTTAATTTTCTTTGTTATTAACTCACATTTGTTACTTATGCAAACTAGATTTGTTCCAAATGTTTAATGCTTTTTAAAATGCTTACACGTGTATTAATTCCATGGTTTCAAATATTTACACATGCTTAATTGAATTAATAAATATTTATTATGATATATATGAAGAAATTCAATCTAGATACATATATGCATTTCTTTTATATGAACTTATGTGTTATATTAATATGTACATATTCAAACTATATTTATAATAATGTGTGTGTGTGTGTCTATTATAATTTTTTTCATAGGCATTTATATATATACCTATATATATTATAAAGCTTGAATATATCTACTTATATATATGAATATCTTATCCTGAATCAAATAGTGAAACATATTATTCATTATATACCATAAGATTTATCATCTCGGAAGATTTAAAATTCAACATTTGTACTCAAGTTTTAAATCTATGTTTATATATATATATATATATGTATGTATGTATGTATGTATGTATGTATGTATTATGATATTTTTCTCCATTTTATCTGTTAAATTTACAAATAAATATTTTAATAAAATTTAATCATGTTAATTATCAATTAACAGATGTCCAAAAATCCGAGTTATCATAATTAGAGCACATTATAATTACTATTACATAACGTATCAGTTAAGAAATTTCTATCTATATACTTCAAATTAATTCATTAGCTTATTTAAATCAACATATTACAAGTGTATAATTGAAGAAAAACACCTTTCATTTTGAATAAGATTGGTCATCGAGTTGGACATATGTAAAGTTTACAAAGTTACCTGTTGGGCATAACTCTATTAACTTGAATTTTGTATCAATTATGGAATCTTAATCCAACATTATTGGTTTCTTTTTCTCAAAAACCAATCAGGTTAGACTCTTAAAGAATAGATGTGCTATTTTATTTCAACTATCTACTCTGTCAAAATGTTATCTCCAATGTTGGAAAACTACATTTATCAAGTGCAACTATTCAATGTATATCTCCTAACTTATAGTGAGCTCTAGGTTCATTTGCGAACTATATCACAACATTGGTATCATATAACATTATCAAGGGATTCTTAACATTTGGAATCACCTTTAGTTTGATAGTACATTTTGACATATATATATATATATACACATATTGCTTTTATTGTGGTGCTATTCAAGGTATCTACTTAGCATTCTCATTGCACCAACCAAGTATGCTTTGGAACATTTTCATCTTAAAGCTTCTTAATTAAGCTTGGAGCATGAATTTAACATTAACATATTGTACTCTATAACAATTGTGAATTTCAAGTCCAAACATTCTTTCATAAAGAGTTCGTTGTTTTTGTAAACAATACTCTAATATTTCATAAATAATCAAGAAAACTTTAAACAACCATTTATCAATCTTAACTTGTATTTTATGTTTGCTTCATGCATCATATACATAAGCAATGTACAATATGGAAAACAATACAAAATGTATGATAATTCTTTGCCACCAGTGCACAACGTATGCATCATATATATTCCATATTAAACATTTTAATAAGGTGTCTTTACATATCCTTAGGACATTCCCAACATCCTTTATACATATTATATACAAATCCTATAACAAACATTAAACAGCCAAACTAGAATTGCATTTGAGATAAGTACATCTTTATCAATCAATGTTATGTTGTTTACTTATAGTGAAGAAATATCTATATACCTTTTAATGTTCTTCCTTGTAGATGTAAGATTCCTATGAATTTTAACTAAAACTCGAACTATTTGATGTTTTTATCAAAATACTTGTTCAACTTTGATGCTTGTCGAAGGTACTTTTGTATCCGTTCTTAGATCATATCGAAAAACCTAAAAAATCAATATTGCTCCAACTGACATCAAGATACCTTGGCTGTTACCTACAAACAGTTTATTATAAATCATTATTTTGAATTTCCTATTTCAAAATATGTGTACCAAAACATAAAGTCATATCAGGCTAAAATTTTGTGAGCCAAACAGATATTAACTTGAGGACGAAAATCTATTACGCTAATTTCAAGAATTAAAATTTATTATGTTAAATGTTGAAATATTCTAACCTCATTTGACTTTATTTTGAAAACCATTTGCACAGGATGGATCATATCCCTTTGGATATATCTGTCAAAATCATTTTTAATAATGTACTTGGAATCCCTTTGGATTTGTGCATCATAATATATGGTAGAGTTAGTACTCTTAATGGTTTAGTTGACAACTTAGGATTATCTATTTTTGACATTGGTAAGAAACTCATAGTTTCTTTTCAATATGCGAGAATACTTACTAGACGCTCTAATGCAGTAGGTTCCTTTATGTTAGGTTAATTTCATTTCATGCCATGAAATTGGTTTTATCTTTGAATTGTATCCTAATCCATTTTACTACCAATCATTTCTAAAAGAAATTCTTTTTCTACGAGATTGGTATTTCTTGAAACAACAATTATTTCTCAGTGAAACGGAGTAGGTATTCAAAAAACATTTTATAAATTACATTATTTATAAAACTAGTTTGTTTTTAGCTTATGATATTTACGTTCAAAACATAAAATGATCATCATACGATGATCATTCCTAAACTCCATTTAAAGCAATTCACACCTGATCCCTCACATACAATTATTATGTGTATTCCCTCAACTTGCGTAACCTGCCAACTCCTTGGCCAAGGATATGTTAGAGTTTCATACAAACACCATCCTTGTATGATTTTTTGAGCTATTCTTCTGGTGAAATTAATTTTCACCTTGTGTATTATTCGTCGACGGAAATTATGTCGATTTAGAAAACCGTCAAATGAATTTAAATTAAAAATAACTACAAAGGCACGGCTGCTATTATAACGACCTGCCTTTTTGGATAGTTTAAACCAATGATGAAATACACATGTCGATTCCAAACCATTCAAAAGCGCAGATAGTTATTGGGGTAAATAAGAAAAGAAAAGAAAGAGAAATAAAGGAAAAGAAACAACATAGAATCTCGCAGCGGAACGATAAAATATAATAGTCAAATAAACAGTTCATGAAGCTGTTTACTATACTTTGACAATTATTTATACAACATTTATCAGAGTTATACATATACAAAAGAACAATTAAATAATGCAGCAAATAGCATGATGCAAGGGTAATAATAGTAATAGTATACCAAATCTTCATCTTCATCCTCCAGAATAGATCTTGAAAAATCTAAAAAACTCAGGACTGACCCGAGCGTAATGAAAAGACAAAACAATCGAGTCAGGACTAAATATCCTTATGAAAGTTAAATCAATCGTAAATAAATATGAGTGTAACGGCGTCAGAGATGTTTACGGGGTTTGACATCTCATATCCAGTGTCAACGTGCGTGCAATAACTCAAGAGATGTTACGGGATTTTCCATCTCTTAAGGATCCGTTAAACTATCTACTATGTAGTAATGTACGCTAAGTAGATAATGCCTATCAGTAATATAAAGTATCAAAATAGCGTTAAGGCGTTACCATAATCCCCCTTAACACATTTTTATAATGCCATAGTCTATACAGCACCGTAAGCCCCACCGTAAACTGGTGGTTATCAGAGGGTACCCCATAGGTATAACACAAAACATAACGCAGTGGTCGCGAATCGGATAATCAGTATGACAAGGTACATGAGGCGATACCAACTAGGATACTAGTAGTTGCGTGATCCGGACTGATGTGGAGCATAGCCAGCAGCTAACCCAATACCGCGAAACAACACTCCCAAATCAAGGGGTGCACCCAAATCGCATCACAAATATAATAGAAATGGTATCGAAGAAGCGTGTCCGCTAGAGGTGGCGAACCTCAATGGCCCGACGCGGCTCCTGTTTTAGTCATGTCAGGGGTCATCCAATATCGTTCTCTTTCTTTAATCAGCGCGTTCACCAAACCATCCACTTCATTCTGGATCAGCACTCCACGTATAATAGTTATTAAAGTGGTTTTCGGTATCGACAGAGAGTATGTCCATATCCAATCCCGGTCTCTTTAATAACTACGTATTATTACACCGTTGGCTCTTTTACATTTCGAATCGATTCATAATTGATATCAAAATATCATATTCGCTTGAAAATCAAATCCATTTCAAATATCGACATAGCCATTCAAAATATAAGGTTCCTTTTCAAAAATCATTTTTCGTCTCAATATCTCATTTCGATTTCAAAATCATTCCGAATTTCAATTTAGGTTGCAACTTCATTTAAACCAATTCGTATTTAAATTCAAGATTTAAACATAAACATTTCACCTTATTAAGCAGCTTGAAATTTTCAGAAAATAGTTTTAAGTAGTTTAAAAGTAGTTTAAATAATTAAAATAGTTAAAAATACTTAAAATCTTTGAAATGGATTTAAAATAGATAGATTAGTTTAAAATAATTTAAATTGGGTTAAGTAGATTAAAATAGATTAAAATAGTTTAAGTATTCAAAAATGGTTTATATAACAGAGTAATTTGGAAAATAAAATAAAACAACTTCAAAACCAATCCATTTCAATTTATAACTTCCCAATTCAAATCAATATCAATTTCTATTCTACCGATTCAATTTCGATTTCAATTCAAATCAATGTCAAATTTGACTTCAAATTTATTCGACTCTATATTCACTTTCAATTAGTTCAATTTCAATTTATATCGATTCGGAACTTGATTTTTCAAAATATCAATTTATAACACTTGACAAAATTATCTTTCAATATTCAAATTTAAAACCTAATTACAAATATGATTCAATTTCAAGCTCAATTTCTAAATATCTTTTTATATCGTTTTTACTTAGTAATACTCAAAACTCGAAATAATGTTCAATCTTTAAACAAATAAAGTTTCGAAATTCAATCATATCCAAATTTTTAATTTCAAAGTCTCCACTTAAATTATTTAACGATTTCTTTTAATCGAAATTTATTTCAACATTCCAAACTCAATTTTTCGATAAATTCGATTTCTATAAATTAATTTCTATTATAACTTTAAAATCCAAACATTTAAATAAATCTCAAATCAACGATTTTTAAAATTATTAATTTAGCCAATCCGGTGTCCGTATATAATTTTCTATCCTACGGCCAAGTAATTATTTATTTCAATTAAATGTCAAGGATGAATATATATCACTTAAATCAAATCACAGTGTCATATGTATGCATAACAGTATATATATATATAAGCAAATAAACATCCAAACATTTAACTATCAACCAATAACATCCATCGACATATATCATCCAATAAACAATACAATTCATAGCAATTTCATAGTTATCAATGTCAGGTAATTTAATCGCAATTCAATTTCAATTTCAATTTCAATTTAACTGTCAATTTAATTTCAACGGTTAATTCAAATGACAATCTATATGACAATTAAATTTTATCAAACAACGACAAATAACAACATAACACTTCATAATGTCAATTTAACTAGCATAAAGATATTTAGTACGTTGTGAGCGTTATAAAACACTCACCTTGATTTTTACGATTCTAAATCAAATCGAACGACGTTCGATTTAACTCAAAATTTTCTATAGCTCCAAATGATTCCAATCTAGCTCCATAGCGTAGTGCTCGTCAATAGGTTTCCAACGCAACTCGTTTCGTAATTTTTCAACCTCGTATGGAAGAGATATAGCTTTTTAAAGTTAATACAATTTAAAATAAAATTAATTTACAAATCTTTTAATTATTTCAAACCCTATCATCAAAGCCGTTCCTTTCAGGCAAATGAATCCAGGCCGCATCCTTCAACATCTCCATCTTCGTTCGCACGCAGTAAGTCACGCACGCAGAAACCCACTCACGCACGTTCTAGGGCATGCCGCCGATCACACCACATAGACCAAAACCCCATCACTCCATTACCATTCGAACGACCATCACCAGGGCCACCCACAACCACAACGCGGCAGAGCTCGGTCGTTGCTATAGCTCGAAAAAAGATGATGAACGGCGCGCCTTTGAACGAGTTTTGCCGTTAATCCAAGGCTCGGAAAACGATCACAACCGTTGAGATGCTAGATCTCAATGCCCTCTACAATCTTCCTTTATAAATCGAAGCTTGAAAGTGAAGGGATCGCGAGAAAAACGAGGAGGAACGAGGGAGATTTCTGGCCTTTCATTTCTATGAGGCGGCCGGCCATGAGAACTCTAACCAATTTTTTTTTTATTTATGTGCAAAAAAGGGTATTTATAGAAATGACGAACACTATTCACTCAAATTTTCGAACTCTGATTTACGTGCAGTAACCGGCGTTTTTAGGGTTTATCCCGCGTTCCGGACACAATGGAACAGGTTTCGGAAGCTAATTCGATCGTATGCGAAAGTTACAGCGACAAACGATCAATTTAAATTAAATCGATTTAAACTAATTTCAAGGCGTTTTGGCTTGCACCGGACAAACGATAAATCCGATTGACTTGAAATTTGAAACCATACAATAATATCACATTACGGATCTGATGAAATGGGTTTCGTCGAAATCCGAGACTGTTTGAAAAATGACTATTTTTACTCGCCAAATTAATATTAAAACAATTTCAACGCGTTTCGATCTGCCACGGTCAAACGACAACTTCGATTGCTATGAAAATTGAAATCCGATAATAACTAACTATTACGGATCCAATGGAACTGGTTTCGTCCAATTCTGTGACTGTTTGAAAATTAGCTATTTTTCAGTCGATAATTAAATATTAAAATATTCAATTTTGACAAATTTACTTTTAATTCGATTTTAAAAGTTCTACAACATCATTCTAACTTTAATATGATAAAATAAAATTTTACAAATCATTTTTAATCATATTAAACCCGTTATTCAATTATCCAATAAATTCCAATTTTAAAATCTTATTAACTCCATTATAATCCCGATGTAACTTACATTCACTTTGGAAACCAATTTGGATCATATTAAATCAAATTTCAATTATTCACTCTATTTTCATATATTAAATTTCAATATCAAATTAATCATATCAAATTCGGAATTTAATTATTCAAACATTTGTAATATTAAATTTAACAAATTTGATTATTCTTAAATCACTATCTTTTGAAATATTCAACAAACTTATAAATTTAACTTTTGAATTGAATTAAAATTTATAGAACAACCATTTCCATTATACGGTTATGCAATTCCCTTTATTAAATTATTCAATAAATTCCAAATATTAAATTTAAATAATTTACCTGTTCAATATTCAATATTTGATTTTTAAATAAATTTTACTTATCAACCAATTACTCTATTATACCCAATGAATTCAACATTTATTATCCTATTCAACTTTTGATTGCAAAGGCATTCACTAAGCAGCTTTTATTTTTCATTTCTTGGATAATTATTATTGCAATTCATTCCAGTTATTATTATTCCAAACGAATTACAAATTTTTTTCTAACATTAAATCACGAAATCTTTTAAATTAGCTATTTTAATTATTGAAAATTTTCAGGTCGTTACACTCTCCCCCACTCAAAACTTTTCTTCCCCGAAAAGGGAAAAGGAGGGAAAAGGAACTAAGTATAGAGCTCAACATTAGATATATTTTATTCAAAGTTACCAACTTATAAAACAATGAAATTCCATTTATAAAGTCATAACTACGCTGCCACTAAGTTTCTCCAAACGGCTTTCTAACTTAAAAGGTTAGTTATCAAAACAAGTTATAAATAAATTTTAAAACTTGAAAAATTTTCTAACACCCGGATTTACGGAAAATTTCGGCAGAGTCTCCTTTGCGCGGCTGGATCGATACAGCTACAAAACGCCACTACGGGCCCCAAACCAACAAAAGAAAATCAAAAGCCAAGTGGCTCATCAAAAATCACCAAATCCAATGACAAAATAAACATGTACCTTATATTTTATTAGCGAGCATATACGACTAATATAGCGCGAAAGCGAGCTCCAAATGCGAAGCAAGCGCAATCCGCACCTACTAAACACTCAACAAACAATGAGAATCATGCATATATGAAAATATTATCAATATACATCATATTGCAACATAACAACTACATGTGCCAACATAGCAAATGCAACAAAATAGCAAATGCAACCATCAATCAACTATCATCCAAAAAATCCATAAACAATCAATATAAATTCACTTCTCATTAATATTTATTGACTTGGATTTCAATTTTAATCATAGTTGATTCATTAACGTTGGATTTTACTAACTTTCATTCTCAATTCAATTAGTTAACATTCACTAATTTATATTTACATTAGTTCACTTCCAATTTGAATCAAATTAAATTCTATTTAAATTCATTTACCTTCCAATTTGATTTCAATAACTTATAGCTTTCAATTTCATTGGCACTTAATGAATTATATATACAATCAACTAACAATCATATAACAACCAAATCATACCCAACATAACCAAATTATTAATTTTACATTCCATTTGGTTTATCTCTTATATATATATATATATATATATATATATCCTGTTATATAATTTTTAAAGAATCATTTTATATTTGGCATCATATATTTCCAATATTAACTTTAATTAAGTCCGTAAGCCGTACATATATCATCCGTGAGCAATATCAATCTAATCGCTTATTCGATCACACAATTTCAATTCCAACTAGTATCGTTCATCCGACTCTCTAGTGCGGACTCAGAATTGGTTCCTTGATTGGAAACTGTTACTCTCCTTGCATAGCCATATGCTATGATAGAGAATTCCAGAATCAAATCAAAAATCCCTATCCAGGGTTCGCCGTCGAAAATCGAGTGAAAAATCCTAACTTGGATCGATATAAATCATCTCGAAATTTTATGCTCGAATTTGGATCAAATCGTTATGCAAATAAAATAATATATGTACAATCTCACGTATTACCTTCCAATGGATTTCTATCCAATTTATCTATATTAAATTATTTTATTGACTTTCATTTTGTTTACAATTAATTATTCACAATCCATTATTTAGTTAATATATTCATTTCTTTACATAGCATGTTCTTTAACATTTCTTTTCTTAAACATCATATCAAAGAATTTGCTTACTCAAGTTCATTTTAAACATTCTATATCATTTAATTAAATCCAATTTCATTTTCCACTTGATTCTTAGCTATAAGAAATTCCTTTGTTTTCATTTATTACATTTTCATAATTTCAGTTAGTAACGAATTCATTTGTGGAACATTTAATTAATCAGCACTTTAGTTTATTAATCATCCTATAAAAGTCTAACCTTTCATCATTGACTTTTCTTAGTTTACAGTTATTTACAGGTTACAAATTCAAATTTTTCTATGCAATTTATATAATACGATTCATTTATCTTCTTTCTTAAGTTCACTTACTTGTTCCATTTATCCATTCATCATTTCCTGCTATATTTAAGTACATATAAATTTTCCACAACCAAGTTTTCCATTTGTATACATTTTAATTCCTTTTGCGTTTTCCTTACTTGTATACTTCAATTATTTTCAGGTTTTGTTTATTTGTACAACATCTCATTACATTTCCAAAACATCATTTTAACTTTTAACATTTGGTAAGTCTTGTTATATGTTATCAGAATGTAATTTTGGTATTATACAAATTTATAGAATTTCATTTTACTTAATTAGAATGTTCACAAATTTAATTTTTTTAAATCCCCTTTACCTTTCAACTTTAAAGTTTTCCCTAACAATAGCTTAGATATCTTAATCCTCTTATTTTATAAATTTTGGTTATTCACATTTCATTCAAATAATTTGAAAATTATTAATTAACAGAACTTAGAAATTTAAATGCCCGGTTCTTTTCAAATCGTTTGAAATAAATATATTCACTTATATCTTTAATATATCAAATCATATCTTTGGAGTTTAAACCAAAACCCATTTACCCAAAATAATTTCGAAGAGAAGCAAAGCTTCTTAGAAGTCTCCCCCACTTTGAGACTCGAGAATGAACGTCGATGATGCTGTGTAGTCATCACCGAAATTATTTTCCAGCGACAGAAGAGAGGAGTACTTAATTCATTCCTTCTTAAAAATCCTTTTAAAATATTTCCGATAAATATTTTCCAACTAATATCATAATATATTTTCTTCAAAGCTTTGAGAACCATTTTTCAAGATCTCCGGGTCTTAAATTCAATATTTTCCAGTTTAAATTTATTTTAATTTATAAGTCACCTTTATAAAACATTCTTATAGGATTTTCTTTCTTAAAACATTCCACAAGTGTTTTATCATTGTCCTTTTTGTAATTCACCTTATTTATTAAATTACAACATCAAATTAATGGTAAAAACCAATATTTTCATTCCTAACAACCAGGTAAGCAAGATAAGTCACAATAATTTATGAAAATTTTCCTTTATATATAAAATATAATTAGAGTAAAATTATTTCATTTACCCAATTTCAAAACAATACTATGTCGAATTGTTCTGTTTAAGTGTTCAGAGATCCCTATCAATGACGTTAATTACTCGTATTGACCAGAATCCATAAGCCGCTCAACAAATCAACCGACACAATATAAAACATTTATATCACTAACAAATACGCTCTCTCATATATATATATATATATATATATATATATATATATATTCACTCAGCGACTCATCATAGGGTATTACTACCCTACTTATAAAGAGTCATACCCCACAAAGCTAAGGTTATCGCTAAACCAAAGCTCTGATACCAACTATAACAACCCGCCTTTTTGGACAGTTTAAACCGATGATCAAATACACATGTCGATTCCAAACCATTCAAAAGGGCAGATAGTTATTAGGGTAAATAAGAAAAGAAAAGAAAGAGAAATAAAGGAAAAGAAACAACACAGAATCTCACAGCGGAACGATAAAATATAATAGTCAAATAAACAGTTCATGAAGCTGTTTACTATACTTTGACAATTATTTATACAACATTTATCAGAGTTATACATATACAACAGAACAATTAAATAATGCAGCAGATAGCATGATGCAAGGGTAATAATAGTAATAGTATACCAAATCTTCGTCTTCATCCTCTAGAATAGACCTTCAAAAATATGAAAAACTCAGGACTGACCCGAGCGTAATGAAAAGACAAAACACTCGAGTCAGGACTAAATATCCTTATGAAAGTTAAATCAATCGTAAATAAATATGAGTGCAACGGCGTCAGAGATGTTTACGGGGTTTGACATCTCATATCCAGTGTCAACGTGCGTGCAATAACTCAAGAGATGTTACGGGATTTTCCATCTCTTAAGGATCCATTAAACTATCTACTATGTAGTAATGTACGCTAAGTTGATAATGCCTATCAGTAATAAAAGTATCAAAATAGCGTTAAGGCATTACCATAATCCCCCTTAACACATTTTTATAATGCCATAGTCTATACAGAACCGTAAGCCCCACCGTAAACTGGTGGTTATCAGAGGGTACCCCATAGGTATAACACAAAACATAACGTAGTGGTCGCGAATCGGATAATCAGTATGACAAGGTACATGAGGCGATACCAACTAGGATACTAGTAGTTGCGTGATCCGGACTGATGTTGAGCATAGCCAGCAGCTACCCCAACACCGCGAAACAACACTCCCAAATCAAGGGGTGCACCCAAATCGCATCACAAATGTAATAGAAATGGTATCGAAGAAGAGTATCTGCTAGAGGTGGCGAACATCAATGGCCCGGCGCGGCTCCTGTTTTAGTCATGTCAGGGGTCATCCAATATCGTTCTCTTTCTTCAGTCAACGCGTTCACCAAACCATCCACTTCATTCTGGATCGGCACTCCGCGTATAATAGTTATTAAAGTGGTTTTCGGTATCGACAGAGAGTATGTCCATATCCGATCCCGGTCTCTTTAATAACTACGTATTATTACATCGTTGGCTCTTTTACATTTCAAATCGATTCATAATTGATATCAAAATATCATATTCGCTTCAAAATCAAATCCATTTCAAATATCGACATGGCCATTCAAAATATAAGGTTCCTTTTCAAAAATCATTTTTCGTCTCAATATCTCATTTCGATTTCAAAATCATTCCGAATTTCAATTTAGGTTGCAACTTCATTTAACCCAATTCGTATTTAAATACAAGATTTAAACATAAACATTTCACCTTATTAACCAACTTGAAATTTTTAGAAAATAGTTTTAAGTAGTTTAAAAGTAGTTTAAATAATTAAAATAGTTAAAAATACTTAAAATCTTTGAAATGGATTTCAAATAGATTAATTAGTTTAAAATAATTTAAATTGGGTTAAGTAGATTAAAATAGATTAAGTATTCAAAAATGGTTTATATAACCGAGTAATTTGGAAAACAAAATAAAACAACTTCAAAACCAATCCATTTCAATTTATAACTTCCCAATTCAAATCAATTTAAATTTCTATTCCACCGATTCAATTTCGATTTCAATTCAAATCAATGTCAACTTTGACTTCAAATTTATTCAATTCTATATTCACTTTCAATTAATTCAATTTCAATTTATATCGATTCGGAACTTGATTTTTCAAAATATCAATTTATAACACTTAACAAAATTATCTTTCAATATTCAAATTTAAAACCAAATTACAAATATGATTCAATTTCAAGCTCAATTTCGAAATATCTTTTTATATCGTTTTTATTTAGTAATACTCAAAACTCGAAATAATGTTCAATCTTTAAAACAAATAAAGTTTCGAAATTCAATCATATCCAAATTTTTAATTTCAAAGTCTCCACTTAAATTATTTAACGATTTCTTTTAATCTAAATTCATTTCAACATTCCAAACTCAATTTTTCGATAAATTCGATTTCTGTAAATTAATTTCTATTATAACTTTAAAATCCAAACATTTAAATAAATCTCGAATCAACGATTTTCAAAATTATTAATTTAGCCAATCTGGTGTCCGTATATAATTTTCTATCCTATGGCCAAGTAATTATTTATTTCAATTAAATGTCAAGGATGAATATATATCACTTAAATCAAATCACATTGTCATATGTATGCATAACAATATATATATATAAATATATATGCAAATAAACATCCAAACATTTAACTATCAACCAATAACATCCATCGACATATATCATCCAATAAACAATACAATTCATAGCAATTTCACAGTTATCAATGTCAGGTAATTTAATCGCAATTCAATTTCAATTTCAACTTAAATTTAACTGTCAATTTAATTCCAACGATTAATTCAAATGACAATCTATATGACAATTAAATTTTATCAAACAACGACAAATAACAACATAACACTTCATAATGTCAATATAACTAGCATAAAGATATTTAGTACGTTGTGAGCGTTATAAAACACTCACCTTGATTTTTACGATTCTAAATCAAATCGAACGAAGTTCGATTTAACTCAAAATTTTCTCTAGCTCCAAATGATTCCAATCCAGCTACAAAGCGTAGTGCTCGTCAATAGGGTTCCAACGCAACTCGTTTCGTAATTTTTCAACCTCGTATGGAAGAGATATAGCTTTTTAAAGTTAATACAATTTAAAATAAATTTAATTTACAAATATTTTAATAATTTCAAACCCTATCATCAAAGCCGTTCCTTTCAGGCAAATGAATCCAGGCCACATCCTTCAACATCTCCATCTTTGTTCGCACCCAGTAAGTCACGTACGCAGAAACCCACTCACGCACGTTCTAGGGCATGCCGACGATCACACAACATCGACCAAAACCCCATCACTCCACTACCATTCGAACGACCATCACCAGGGCCACCCAGGGCCAGAACGCGGCAGAGCTCGGTCATCGCTATGGCTCGAAAAACGATGATGAACGGCGCGCCTTTGAACCAGTTTTGCCGTTAATCCAAGGCTCAGAAAACGATCACAACTTTTGAGATGCTAGATCTCAACGCCCTCTACAATCTTCCTTTATAAATCGAAGCTTGAAAGTTAAGGGATCGCAAGAAAAACGAGGAGGAATGAGGGTGATTTCTGGCCTTTCATTTATAAGAGGCGGCCGACCATGAGAACTCTAACCCTTTTTTTTATTTATGTGCAAAAAAGGGTATTTATAGAAACGACGAACACTATTCACTCCAAATTTTCGAACTCCGATTTACGCGCGGTAACCGGCGTTTCTAGGGTTTATCCCACGTTCCGGACACAATGGAACAATTTCGGAAGCTAATTCGATTGTATGCGAGAGTTACAGCGATAAACGATCAATTTAAATTAAATCGATTTAAACTAATTTCTAGGCGTTTTGGCTTGCACCGAACAAACGATAAATCCGATTGACTTGAAATTTGAAACCATATAATAATATCACATTACGGATCGGATGAAATGGGTTTTTTCGAAATCCTAGACTGTTTGAAAAATGACTATTTTAACTCGCCAAATTAATATTAAAACAATTTCAACGCGTTTCGAGCTGCCACGGTCAAACGACAACTCCGATTGCTACGAAAATTGAAATCCGATAATAACTAACTATTACGGATCCAATGGAACTGATTTCGTCCAATTCTGAGGCTGTTCGAAAATTGGTTATTTTTCAGTCGATAATTAAATATTAAAATATTCAATTTTCACAAATTTACTTTTAATTCGATTTTAAAAGTTCTACAACATCATTCTAACTTTAATATGATAAAATAAAATTTTACAAATTATTTTTAATCATATTAAACCCGTTATTCAATTATCCAATAAATTCCAATTTTAAAATCTTATTAACTCCATTATAATCTCGATGTAACTTACATTCACTTTGAAAACCAATTTAGATCGTATTAAATCAAATTTCAATTATTCACTCTATTTTCATATATTAAATTTCGATATCAAATTAATCATATCAAATTCGGAATTTAATTATTCAAACATTTGTAATATTAAATTTAACAAATTTTATTATTCTTAAATCACTATCTTTTGAAATATTCAACAAACTTATAAATTTAACTTTTGAAATGAATTAAAATCTATAGAACAACCATTTCCATTATACGGTTATGCAATTCCCTTTATTAAATTATTCAATAAATTCCACATATTAAATTTAAACAGTTTACCTGTTCAATATTCAATATTTGATTTTTAAATAAATTTAACTTATCAATCAATTACTCTATTATACCCAATGGATTCAACATTTATTATCCTATTCAACTTTTGATTGCAAAGGCATTCACTAAGCAGCTTTTATTTTTCAATTCTTGGATAATTATTGTTGCAATTCATTCCAGTTATTATTATTCCAAACGAATTACAAATTTTTTCTAACATTAAATCACGAAATCTTTTAAATTAGCTATTTTAATTATCGAAAATTTTTGGGTCGTTACAGCTATCGTAGTACGTGACGAATATGGGTCGATCCGCAAGGAATTGATGATTTTAAAATTCTATTCAATCAAATTAAACCAAAGTCGATGGAAAGTTGTGCTAGAAAATTAACTAACTAACTAAAAGAAAAGAGAAGCAAATATAAGAGTTAAGTGACAATTTAGAGAATGAATCCACTCTCTAGATCATGTTGTTCAACACATGAAATCATGATCTCTCTTTTATGGTCATTAGTGCTTTAATTGATGTGCTTATCATAAGTATGGCATATTTGTGCTATTGATTAGCCAACATAAGCCATCAAACTATAACACATCCCTTAAATCACTTACTAACTTTTATAAAACTTAACAAAGAAAATGAAAATGAAATCTAATTTAAGTATGGCCTATTAACTATTGATTAGAAATACAGACCATCAAATTTTAATTTCAAATAACTTTCTTTTGCCACAATCATATTTTGATGAAGAGGCAGTTAGTATTAGTGATTGTTTAAACATTGCCTATTTGGTGTCGACAATATATGCTATCAAATTCAAAGCAAAAACAACTAGTAAACCATTTCTATCATCATCATTAAGCACAAAAAGAGAGCATGAATTAACAAATAGTTGAAGCTACATAATAAGAGAGCTTCATTATCCCCTAAATTGAAAGGGTTTAGCCTCTCATATTTGTTATTAAAACAACAAATGTAGCTTGCAACATGAGAGAAAAGTTAAAGGAAAAAGAAAGAAAGATAAAGAAAAACCATTCTACTTGCATGAAAAATAAATATACACTACAACATGAAAGTAAATAAGCATAAAAAGGAAAAGAACATGTATTAAAGTTGCATAAAAAAATTACATAAAGAGAAATGGCTAAGTAGCCATGAAAAGAAAGAAGAGAGCTTGGTTTTATTTTGAGCCTAAATCTAACTAAAGAGAGACTAAGAGGAAGAGGGTTACATGAAACGTAAGGGGTATATATACATGTGTTTAATCCTAATTCATATTTTTGGGGAATGCCCAAAATACCCTTGAGAAAGTGTGGAGGCCAAGTAATCATTAGCTTCTAATAATCATCATTTAACTGTACATGAAGCCATTAATTCCATAAGCATGTGCATTAGCCTCTAATTTGGACAATAATGTAGGTGGGTAGGTGAGGTCCTCCATGTTCTTCATTTTGAATTATTTCCACCTTCATTCCTTTGTATTTATTTTGTGCATGCATATATTCTTGAAATCACTCTTATTAGAGATCAAATTCCTACACAAATATATATAAATTTTCAATTAATTTTTCTCAAAGAAATATATGCATACAAATGACCGTTTTCCCGCTATATGAAGATGGATATGTGACGTTTTGGAATTAATATGGATTTTAGTTAAAACAAGTTAAAAAACACGATATGATCATTTGTTTAATTTAAATAAATTAGATATGGTGGTAAAAATATGCACATTTAAATGCACATCAAATACCCCCACGCTTATCTTTTTATTCGTCCTCGAATAAAGAAAAACTAAGATAAATCCATTTTCATAGGGAGAACGATTGCATTGAGCATATGCAACAAGCCGTTAAACCTCTGGGTGTCCCTGGTAGGAAGTGTGTTCTCTCGTGAGGGTTTTTAGCGGATACTATCCATAAATCCAAATGCAGGACGAAAATATTTACAAATGAAGGATTTAGTTTTAAATCGACACAAATAAGTTAAATATAGATTTTAGTCATTACCTTGAGATTTAAGTTATTTACTCGTCAAAATTTCCAATAAAACCAAAGTTATCGTAACAAATAGACTATAGTTTAACTCGTTGTTTCGGTTGATAACAAAGTGTAACTATGAAATGGATCCTAGTTGATTATCAAAGTTCATCAAAGTGGTATTTTCATTTCTTTTTAATAACAAATCAAATCAAATAAGTAAAAATAACGCTAGGATTTCAATTGCTTGCTCTCTTATTATTTGCAAGAAAAATTATACACCTAGCTCAGGTATACTGAGGCTAGATATACCACCCATGCTCTACCTTTCGGCTTATGTGAGGGGAGTACAGAGCATGGCAAGTGCACATACTTTTGTGCATACACCTGTCGACCGTAGGTGGTTTTTATTAAGTCTGTTTTTTTATATGTCTTCCATACATGCATAAGCGTGAGGACTTTTAAATAAGTATGAATGCATATAATCAAAGATTCCAAGTTATTCACCCATGCATAACCGTGAGGACTTTTAAATGAGAGTGAATACTTTGGATTTTATTATTATTTTTTAAGAGAGTAAATTTTGCAAAATCATCTTAGCACTATTTAACTTAGAAGACAAAAAAAATATTGCATCTTTAATTTAAATCAACTACTTTTTAAAACAAAGAATTCCAGTTAGGATGTATTTCATAATTACCACGTATGAATCTTCCAATATACTAGTTAAACCATTGTTATTTGTAATCAAACTTTATTTTCATTTTTGTTAAGACAAATAAATTTTCAAAATTTTCAATTAAAAACCAAAACGATGTATTTATCCTTTAGTGTTTCTTTAAAAATAAATCTAAAATGATTAAATAATATAGTTTTTTTCGAGATTTTTTTTTTGCAAAGGAGAAGTAAAAATAAATCATGAAAAATCGAAAATGTAGATGAATCTTCCCCCCACACTTGATTTTGACTGTGTCCCCACAGTCAACCCAAGTGGAAGGAGAAAAATAAAATGAAAATCCTATGTTTACATGAAAGAATATTATTTACAAGAGATGAGAAAGTATACAGTCAAAAAGTAAATGTCTTGTCACGTATGAGAACCACAGGTTAAGCTCGAAAAACCAAAACATAAAGATTTCAAAGTTGAAGGTGGATTTGTGAAAACGAATGTCTTTTTATTCAAAATCGTATGAGTCATTTTATTTTTGATGATTTTTGGGGTAGATATAATGGTTGATTGAAATTCAAGTTTATTTTCACCAAATTGAAAATCAACCTCATCATTAACAAATTTTTCAAAATTATTGATTTCAAAATTGAAATGTTGATTTAAATCTCCCCTTTGAGAATTTAACAACTCATTTTCGAAAAGTCCAAAGAAATTGTGTTCATTAAGTTCGTCTTCTTTTGTTGGATTATCAACAACTTCATTACATATGTCAAGTTCAAAATCGAAAGTTGTTGTGTTCAAATTTTCAATATCAAGAAAAGGAAGATCGAATTTTAAATTTCGTTCCACACCCTCAAAAGAATTGAAATCCAGCTCAATTACCGTGATTTCAACAACTTCATTAAGATTGTCATTTTCAATTTCAAACGTTGTTATTAGAAAATCGTCACTTGTGGTAAAAGATGGATTATTCTTTGGCTCATCACACATTGAGATTTGACTTTATTTTTCACGTTGTTTCATATATGTTTCAAAAAACGAATCCGTATGATCATCGTAAATTTTGTTCATTTTTTCAACAAAATCCAATTTATAGTCATTAACTTGGGAATTTTCAATTTGGATTTGTTGAGAACAAAAAACTTCAATCGTAATGTGGTTAAGATTATTCCCATTGCCAAACTCGTTTGAAAAGTTGTTTCCATTTTCATTTTGAGTTTGAAATTCATTTTGGAGTTCAAAATTGAATTGGCATGGGTTATAATCGAAATCGTTTGAATTTTGAATGAATTCAAATTTTGAAATCCTTGAAAATTTTGACTCAATTTATCATAGAAATACGAATTACACAAATCATTTTTCATTTGATTTTGTTGTGTAGAGATTTCAAGTACAGACGAAATGCTATTTTGAAGATTTGAGGTTTGCTCGATATTTTGAAAATTTTGTGGTTCGAAATTTGAATCGTTTAAACAATAGTTGGTGTTAAAATATCCATACGAATTTGGAGTAAGATCGTGTGGATTATATTGATTTTCACAACTATTGTAAAATTTAAGTGAGTGTGGAAATTCGGACATTTTGAAGAATGTTTTTTGTTTTTTTATATAAAGGAAAAATATTTAAAATTTATTTCTCAAAAGCGAAATTGAATTTTTTTTTTTTTTTTTCAAATTTTTTTCTTTGTTTTTGAAAACATTTTATAATTTATTTTTTTGGATTTTGGTTTTTAATTTTTTTTTTTGGATTTTTGAAATATCAAAGGAAAAGGGATTTAAAAATTTCAAGGGAAAAGGAATATTTACAGTTTTTTTTCAGTTTTGGATTTTGAATTTTTTTTTTAAATATGCATGAACTAATGCAACTAAATGAATGCAAGGGTCTAATTACAAATTATTTATCCTAAGTTAACCAAAAATTGTATAATCACACATTGTTTTAAATCAACAAGATAGTTCTCAGCCAGGTAACAGGCATGGGTTATCGGTGCACCACGAATCACAGTGGCAATGCAGCCGAAGGTTTAAGTACCTTCAAACAAACAATTCAGTTTAATATTTACGAATCACCATAATATTTATAACTGATTATTGCTCTGCCGTAGCCTAGACACCGAGAAATTAAATTGCCGAAAGAGGACAAATTGTTAATACACAATTAAGTGTTATCGATGTCTATATTACTAAACAAAATTCTAAAATGAAATGCAAAGTAGAAATTAAACATGTATTAACAATGTAACTACGAATGGATTTTTGTTTTTGTTTTTTAATTTTTTTTCATATTGTAATATCCCGGAATTTATGGCAATATAAATTTAATAATCTGTGTTTAAATTTAAATTAATTTGATAATTTTTTTTAATAAATTTGATTTGATTTAATAATCTTCTTTTATTAAATATTTAACTAAAGAATTTATTTTTATTAAGCTAATAAATCTATTTTCTATTTATAATGTGTATATGTATTTATATATATATTTTAAATAGATAAGTTTTGTTTTAAAATAAAAATTAGTATAGAATATTTTCTAACTAAAATATTTTGAAATTGGGAAATTATGATTTATTTTTGAATTAAGCTTTTCAAAAATATTTAATAAAATAATAAAATGGTTTTAAATATTTAAGATAAATGTTTTATTTGTTTTTTATATTTTGACTTAAGTATGAATATTTATTTAGATTAAAATAAAGTTATAAAATTGTTTGTCTTATTTCTTTTTAAAATATTTATTAATAAATATGATTTGTAAATTTAATATGAAATTTAGAATATCATTAATAAATGAAACATTAATTCATTTAAATAACAAGTAAGTTACAACCTCTTTTATAAATTTATTTTAAATGACTAAAAATATTATTTTCAAATAAGAAAATATATGTATTGTTTTATTTATAATAATATTTGGTTTTTAAAAATATTATTCATATATATAACTAAGTAATTAAGAACTAATTAATTTAGTTTAAAACTTTCATTAACACTTAAATAAAAATACTAATTATTTAAATGGACATGTGCTGCTTTCTTAGAGCCTCAAATAACATGTGTTAAGTGTTTAAACAAAGATATTTACAAGTGTTAACATGTAAGCCATGTGTCATGTTTAATTTTATTTTTCTTTGTAACAACCCGCATATTTATTGATTTTTATATTTAAATAAAATTTATAAATATGCGGGTTGTTACAGACTCCCCTGCTTAAAGAAATTGCGTCCTCGCAATATATAAGGTGGAAATAAGAAGTAATAACCATAAAAGCATATTAATACTAAAGAAATTTGATATTAGAAGTTCACCTCAAAGAGCAGGAGTAAGCAAGTCCGGATGTGTTCGCTCGATGAATTCTCTGGATTCCCAAGAGCAATCCTTAGGATTTGTGGACCATTGAACCCTCACAAGCGGAACATCTTTATTTCAAAGCCGTTTACCCTCCGAAGAAATAATTTGAATAGGATGCTGCTCATAAGTTACATTCGGCGAAACTTCAATTTCTTCCACAACAGCAGGCTTAAGAATGGAATCGGAATCCCGAAGGCATTTCCGTAATTGAGAAACGTGAAACATGTCGTGCATAGCAGAAAACTGAGCCGGTAATGCAAGGCGACAAGCCATGGAATCTATACGTAGGGTGATTGGGAATGGCCCAATATATTGAGGCGCTAATCTTTCCCTATCAACGGGAACGTACAACACCTATCATAGGTGAAACACGAGTAAAATTCTGGACCTAAAACCAGCTTCTCACCGACCTTAAGCCAACAAGAAGGAGATTAGCATAGCATTCCCTAGAGTGCCTCGAAGAATGCCATACCAATACTAGATTGGAAGCTATGATTATAGGAAAATTCAACAAGAGAAATATGATTTTCCCAACTTCCACAAAAATCAAGCACACAACACGAAGAAGGTCTTCCAGAGTTTGGTTCACACGCTCTACTTGTCCATCGGACTGGGGTAATAAGCGGTGCTTAAATTAAGCTTCGTTTCTAAAGCTTTTTGAAGACACTTCCAAAAATCCACTAGTAAACAATGGATCACTATCGCTATCGATAGAAGTAGGAACTCCATGTAATTTAACATCTCCTTTAACAAAGAGTTTGGGCCAAAAGAGGAACGGTTCGGTTAATCCGAACGGGGAATAAAATGGACGGATTTAGTAAGTCTATCTACTATAACCCATAAGTTATCATGACCCGAACGGGAACGGGGAAAGACATCTATAAAATCCATGGAGATTTGGTCTTACTTCCAAATTGGAATTTCTAAAGGTTGCATTAACCCACCAGGCCTTTAGTGTAGGGCCTTGACAAGATGGCGAGTCATACAACACTTAGCAAAGTTAGCGATATCAGATTTCATTCACTCCAAATAATAAAGTCGCTTCATATCTACGTACACTTCACTACTTCTAGGATGAATGGTAATTTTGGAACGATGTGAATCTTCAAAAATATATTGACGAAGATCACAAATATTTGGTACGATAAGTCTACCAAACTTTTAAATGTCGCCACGAAAATCAATATCGAAGTCTTTCTAACTTTCAATAATAATTTTATCCCTACAACATTGGCTAAGAAGAGCCAATTCAGAATCTAGCCCTTTGAGCTACAAGAATGCAGTCTAAAAAGAATAAGGAACCTCTATACTACATAAAACAAGGGATGCATATAAATCGGATTTCGCGATCTCGAATCTCTCAAGTGAATAGAGTCTCGAGATCGTTCCATTCGGATATCACCATAGAAAACAACTACTTGTTGCTTACGACTAGTGCATTGGCAACAAGATTTCCCCTTTCAGGGAGTATATAGAATATCAAGATCATAAGATGCAAGAAATTCGAGCCAACATGGTTGACGCAACTTAATTATGAGAAATAGATATCCCAATGATTTATAATTGAGGTAGAGAACAAATTTCTCCACCAAAGACGATGATGCCAAATATTGAAAGCAAAATCAATAGCCGCGAGAATCAGATCATAAGTGGCATTCCTAGTCTCGATCAACCTTAAAGATTTAGAAGCAAAAATGATTGCACGTTCTCTTTCGCAAGAGAACGGCATCCAAACCCATACAATAAGCATTGGTACTAAGGTTAAAGTCTTGGTTCTCTTCGGGGATCACAAGAATAAGAATATTGAAAAGAAGGAATTTTGTCCTCTTTCCCAAAAAGCTAAAACTTAAAAAATCACAATTACCTTTATAGAAAAAATTTATATTTTACAAGTCAATTTATTGTGTCTGATTGTCTCATCAAAGCGTTTAGGAAATCCCTATCGATAGCGTTGATCAAGTGCATCGACCAGAAATCTTAAAACACTAAATGGGCAATACAACACAAAATTACCTTTTTATAGGAATTTAAAATATCTTCTTAAAAGATTTGTAAAATTTTAAATTTCTATTTTTATCCAAAATTAATAAATACAAGATTGGAATTATTGAGATATCCATAGAATACTTGATTTATAAAATGGATGAAATAAACTGGATAAACTGAATGACACAATATATCATTCATATAAATCATAATGAGTGTGGAATGCGGTATGTGGAAGGCTAACTTCCGCAACTCGTAGTGATTGAAATTCGGTGGCAAGGTCAAACTAGAAAGACCTTAACACCACTTAAAAGGTTGCTTAGGTAATGATCCTAAGACAAACTCAAAAATATCGGAGAATTCTCAACCGATATGAATGAGAGAGATATCTCTTTATTCAACATGTGAGCTTAAAGAATAAAATGATGCCATTGATTTGAAATCGAAATCACAAAGGAAAAAATATGAATCTGCTTAACAGATTGAAAATGTCAAAAAAGGAATTGTCCATTCGGAACAATTGGATATGGGCTTCAAAGTGATTAAGCCAAACCTTTCACGCAAATCAATTCCGAAACCTAAACAATGCACAATATGCAAATCGGTTCGGAAAGAAAAATCACATGTAATAATTTCGACATCAATAATAAGCAAATTGAGTGTTGCGAATCCTCTGATTCGGATTCACAATCCTCAAAGAAGTCATCAAGCCCAAAATATAAAAATAAAGAGAATCAACAAGTTCTTCTGATAAATAAAAATGATGAGGGAAACCCATATCAAAAAGAACTCGAATCGGATAATCGCAAACAAATGAAATCAAGGATTAAATAAGGAATACCTTGACCCAGAGAAGTTTCGTTAGAAGCTTTTAGCTTTCCTTCTCTCTTACTAGGTCGTGTGGGACATGTAGACAAGTAATGGCCCGAGCCCTTGCAATAGCGGCAATAGAGGGGTTCCGGGCACTTAGTTACATAATGGTCTGAGGAACCACAATTGTAGCATCGTTTACGACTAGAGGTAGATGGCTTGGCTACCGAAGTTTCTGGTCCCACCTTCTTCTTACTTAGAAGTATGGGGCAGACACAAATATGATGACTAGAATCTTTGCAGTAACGACAAAAGAGTGGTTCCGGACACTCCTTCGCATAGTCGTCCCTAGAACCACAGTTGTAGCATTTTCCACAATTATGGATTGGAGTCTTTTCTCCAAAAATAGGTTGCTTCACCTTCTTATCGGGATGAGGGCTTTTGAATTTAATACGCCTCTTCTTGGAAATCCCAATATCACTATCAATCCCTCTATCAGCCTCTTTTTCTTGTAGCATGATATCTACAAGTTGGTCGAAAGGAACTTCTAGTTTCAGAGGTAAAACCATTCCGGGATCCTTATCCAAAGCACAAATAAACCTTTGATTCTGAGCAAGATCCAAAAGTTGTTGGGCAGACATAAATACGCCATCCAGAGAAGGACTACTGGATTGACCAGCGCTAGGACTGCCAGAACTAACCATCTCTTCTTGTTTTTTAAGAAAGAAAAGAAGAAGAAGGAAAGATTATTCTCAGAATGAATATCAAGCAATCTTGGCTTATAAAACAAGGAATCATAAAGAAAACAGGATGAATTGGTTCGAAGACCCGAACCAAATCCTGAAGCACGACTCCTAAGGTGGACTTAGGACAATGATCCTTGTTAAGTTATTCTATATTGTTCCGAAGTTTGGCTCTGATACCAAGCTGTGACGCCCCACCTCTATACCCACGCTAGCCAAGAACACTACGGTGTAGTGCTGTCAACTAGCGCGGAGAATAAGGCTGTTGAGGAGCGACCATCCATGTAATTTCTTATCACACGGTGGCTATAAAATAATCTTCGAAAACAAATATAGAAGTAAGCATAACATGCGAATCAATCACAGATATCCAAATCACAAAGGCGGAAAGAGATATGAATATATATTACATAAAAGTGTACATCAGAGTAGTGGTCTAAAAAGATCCACGATCATACAAAAGAATAGCAACGCGTGCTATACAAAAGAATACAACTATGAGTCTATATCTCAAGTGTAAACAACAAAAGCTGCTAATCTAAACAAGTAGCCAAAAGTCTGAGTAGTGAATCACTGGGGGAGGAGTCAAGCAGTAGCACCTGTAACATCTCGGTCTGACCCGAGTATTATTTATAAGAATAAACGGATCAGTCTAGCTATAAATATCAGATGACATGATATAAAATAAAAGATATGGCATAATCATAAAATATCCATACTGACATACTACTATAAGTATGCAATTAATGATCAACAGGAGATCAACCGATAAGAGATAAATCAATATCACAAGAATCTTCTAAAAGATCCAAAGAGGGCATCATACCCTAAACTTGTACTCATGACAAGTCAAAGAGATAAATTCCAGAAATCAACACAAGAAATCCAGAAATCATAAAAAGGGAAAGAGGCCTACCACATGACGGTCCGAAGACCATGGGGAGCTACCCCACATGTGTGAGTGGAATCACACAGATTGAGGTCAAGACTAACCAAAAAGCAGAAAGGTATGTGTGAATGGAATCACACAAGTGGTGTCTAGTCTAACCTTGCAATGAAAGAGACATCGCGCAGTTGCTAGTCTAATTCATAAAGCGATCATCAAGATCAACGAGAAGTGTCAATTACACTAAGCTAGTAAATATAGAAGTTTAGCTTCATGTCCCATAACCACTTGCTTAACTTAAATATTTACGAACAAACTGTAAATCTTCACTAATAAAATTGTCACAAGAGGTTCAATCGAACAAGTCCAAGAATTAACCGACGAAGTGAACGCAAGCGTTTCATACCACTTGTTTTACTAAGTCGTTTAATTAGATTTCTCATCCGAGTGAGGTAAAGGCTTGTATATACTAATAGATTGGAAAACGGTTTAAGAAAAGAGCTTTGTTATTAAAAATAGAGTTGAAATCATTTTGTTGAAAGAGTTTTGATATTTACTACTAGTTTTGAAACCTTTATCTTTTTAAAGTGACAAATCACAGAAGCGATTGTAGAAACAATCAATCACAAAGGTCACATTCGAAGATGTGATAAAAATCCAAGGAAATCAGCTCAGCAAGTTCTGTTGTATATTTTTCAGATAAGATCCCCTACGGAGGGGGGGTCCAGGGGGGTGGCAACCCCCCAAGGTGGGGGTGCGGGGGCAACGCCACCGCTTACGGGGTTCGACCTGTCCGGTCAGGTCGCGGGGGTCCAGGGGGCAGCGCCCCCGGCGGGGTGCGGGGCAGCGCCCCGACAAAACGGTACGACCTAAGTGAAGGCAAGAGGCCTACAACCTAAAGCAAAATGAGGTCAAACGAACTAAGGGTGCACGCGACCTAACACAATGGCTGAGCGACCTAACTAAGTGCGCGACCTAGTGGGTAAGGAGGTCGAGCGACCTAAAGTTCTTTGCGACCTAACGGGGTAGAGGGGACACGCGACCTAAAGGTACGCGACCTAAGAAAGCACGCGACCTATCGGCAACAAGAATCGAGCGACCTAACGGAAACATGGGTCGAGCGACCTAACGTTCTTTGCGACCTAACGGGGTAGAGGGGACACGCGACCTAAAGGTACGCGACCTAAGAAAGCACGCGACCTATCGGCAACAAGAATCGAGCGACCTAACGGAAACATGGGTCGAGCGACCTAACTTTGCCACGACCTATAAATATCACGACCTAAGGCCACAACGACCTAAGAAATAAAGGGGAGCGACCCAAAAGAGGAAGGGTTTAACGACCTAAGCAGTGAAGAGGCCAAGCGACCTAGGTGGTCAGGCGACCTAAGGTCTTACGACCTAACGACCTACGGTCTAAAGGCCATGCGACCTTGAGGATCTGCGAGCTAACGAGGCCGACCTAAGGTGCAAGCGACCTAAGGGACAACGGCCTAAAGTATGGTACGCGACCTAAAGGATGGCGCGACCTAAGGTGAGAGCAGGTCGAGTGACTTAAGGCGATGCGCGACCTAAGACACACGCGACTTACGACCTAAGGAAAGCAGGCGACCTAACTCCACTCACAAGGCCAAACGCCCTAAGAGTTAAACGACCTACGACCTACGCCACCAACTCACGAGCGACCTAAGTACTAGGTCGTGAACGACCTAACTCCGAACACACGAAAAGTGGTCAGAACGATCTAGGAGCTATCTCGTATGCGACCTGCGACCTAAGTCCCACACGACCTAACTCCGAACGACCTAAAAATGGCCAGAACGACCTACATGCAGAAATTTCGCCAAAACGCCAAAAATCGGAGTTTTTCGCCAATCCAATCCAAACCAAAAGCAAATATTCATGCTAAAGTGATAGGGAATCATTCCCAACAACCCAAGATAGTTATAGACAAGAATGTGAGTTAAAAATCTCACCTTTGCTCCAAAACCCAATGAAAATGAAGAACAAAGCTTGAAGGCAAATGGAGAAGCAACCACAAGCTTGAATCCGATGCCTTCTTCTTGAATTTGGAGTTGAATGTTGGAGTTGAAATAAAACAAAGACTTTGGAGTTTTAATTTCTCATTCCATTCACCATTTTTGTTGAAGCTTTAGTGTTAGGAAATGAAATGAAGCAATGAAGAAGAAGGGGGGTGGAACTTGGGCCTAATGGGCTAAAAGTCCAAACCAAAGGCTCGAGTGAATAAGTGGTGAAATTCCACTAACCCCAAATATATCAATGTTTATACTTAGAAGATTGCAAACGACGTTTCGAACTCAATAGAAGTGGTCTCGAGTCCTAATTTGACCGTTTGCAAAAAGTAGCTTCGGACCAAAATCCGATTAACGATAAAATATTTAAATAAAATATTTAATTATAAAAATCAATAAATATGCGGGTTGTTACATTCTTTGTTTTTATTTTTAAAAAAAATCATAAGCATGGTTATTTAAAAACTTGCATCTTTCATATTTTTCCTTTCTTCATTTTCATTTCATAAACAAAGGAATTGTTTTCAGCTGAGACATTCCACCTTAAAAAAAATGAGAAAAAAACATCCCACTCTAAAAAAAACAAATCTGTAACCTGCATACAACCTCATTTTCAAGCTCAAAGTATTTTCAAACCAAGTACCAAAATCTAAATCCTTGTAACACCTCTTCAAATCGGTAACCTACATTTCAAACAAAAGCCCGTAGCTCCTCAAACCTGCAAAATCAAATTCCTTGTAACATATTTCAAATTGCATATCAATCCCTGTAAACAAACTGTAGACTGCATTCATGTTTTCTACAATCTGGATACATGAAATACGGAAAATTTTAATCTGCTTTAAAGGCCTTCAGTTCTTGTAAACTGATGCATGCCTGCAAGGTTGCAAATTAAGGAGCAATAGCATTTTAAAGCAGGAAAGCCTACATGCAACAATCTTTCAGCATGCATTCAAGTTTAAATTTTTAAAAGGCATTCAAGCAAGTTTTCTAAAAGATTTCAAAAGGCTTTTCAAAAATCTGTGCTCTGTTCATCTTCTGCTTTCAGGTGAGTAACTCCAATTTTAAAAAAAAATTAAGTATAAGATATGTTTGCTTGATTTATCCATGAAAATAAGTAGACCTATACTTATATTTTTAAAGGCATTATTAAGTATATATTTGAATGTGATGCATGTCTGTTTCACCCAAGTTATTGACTGTATACTGTATAAGCTCAAGTGAAAAAAAAAATTTCCTTTCGATTTGGTTGTTGTTATGACTTAGTAATTGATTGAAACATGTTTAGTTCGTGATAAAGTAAAGTTAAAACATTTTATATAGGTTAAATAAATTTTTGTATTGCCTGGAAATTAAATAACAGAGCAAATATTAATATAAGAGGGAAATTCAAAGTTCCAAATTCATTAAGGCAGTAACATCAGTGAAATCATTGAATCAAAATATGAATTTTATAACTAAAATCATGATTTTTAGTGAAGAGGTTAAGGTGCAGCTCTGGTTTAAACATATTATGGAAATTCTTGATTTTCTTATGACCTATGTTGTCTGGAGGGTCAGGATCTTCTGGAGTGATGTAGTGATGATCGGAGATAGGTGGGAAAATCCTAGGAAGTTGGTCAGATCAGGGTGGCGGCAGAGATTGATCAATTAAGTGTGGAACCTAGTTTTTATGGGTTTGAGTTTTTGCTTTGGTACGGTTTCCTCAAGGGATCGGGTGCATCGAGGACTTGGGTATTGGAAGGTGGTGGTTAGTCGAAGTCTTCACCGGAATTTCAGGGAAAATGGTGGCCGGAGGCGTGTGAACGTGGCGTTGACAGGTTGGGTATTGTTTGGGTTCTGCCTGTTCCACGTTTGATATTTGAACTCGAATGCAAAGTCTAGTTGGTTTTGGGCAATCTGATGATTGAGGGGAAATGAGTGGTTGCTGGACATTGTGAGATGATGGTCGATGATGATCAGAGGTGGCCGGAGGCTCTGTACATGTGCACTAAGAATTATGGAATTCTGGTGATGTTTTGAGTTTGTGGGTTTGGTTTACTCGGGATTGTTCTCGAATAAGTTAAGGATTGGCTCGAAGCACATGAGCTTTGGACTCGAAGTATATTATAAGTGGCTCGGCTAACCTTTGTTTTAGGTTTTATAAAACAGAAACCTGTTTCTGTTTTAAAGAAATTAAAAGGTAAAGTTTGAATATAAACTGGAATTTGACTTAGGATTTAAACCTGAATTGAATATGAATTCAAATAGTTTAAATCTGGGTTTTTGAAATAATTTGAATTTTGAAATTTAAGTTTGGTTTTAATAAAAAAAATCCTGTTTCTGTTTCAAAATTTAAAAGGAAATTTTAAATGTAAACTAAAATTTTAAATAAGTTTAAAACCTGATTTGAATCTGAATTCAGGAAATTTGAATCTGAGTTTGAAATGATTTAAATTTTGAAGTTTAAATTTAGTTTTAACAGTTTTTAAGGTATAAAAAGAATATTGGTTTGAATTTAAACTGTAAGTTTTAAATTGTAAAGTATAAAATTTAAAATGTGTTCAAATCCAGTTTTAAAATCTGGAATTTGGTTTGAATTTCAGTTTTTTTTAAATAAAATAAGTTTTCAAATTTAACTTGTTTTCACTATTTTAGAAATGGTTAAATAATTTGAATTTAAAAATGAAGATGGAAATGTAAGTAAAACTTTAAAGTTTTAAGATTTAGTCTGGAATGAAGATTTAAACTATATTTCAGTTTGAAATTTAAAAGGAAATTTTTAAATTGAATTTGTTTGAAATGAATTTGTTATGTAATCTTTTAAACCTTTAATTTATAAAGGGATGTTCTTGAACATGTGAGATAAAAAGATTTTAAATTTGTTTAAATGCTTGTTTAAATAGATTGTATTCATTTTAAAATCTTAAAATTTTAAAATGAAAGTTAAAGTAAAGTTTAAAATAAATTTGGAAACAATTTGTTTTGAAATACTTTATATAAGAAGAAATGTTTCTTAAATTAAGTTAGAACATAAGAAATTGGATTCATTTAAAATATTAAGTTAATTTAAATGGAATATTACTTATTTGATTAATTAATAATATAGATGATTAATTAAGTAATTAATAATTTTTAAGTAAATTAATTAAAGACTTAAGATTAATTAATTAAGGTTAATCTATAATTAAGGATTGTTAATAAAAATTTAATTAATGATTAAGATTTATTAATCAAGTGATTAATGATAATTAAGATTGTAATTAACACTTAATTTATTTATAATTAGAGATTAATTAAGTTGTAATTAATTTTTTTAATTAATTTGTAATTAATAATAATTAATCTAAGTTAATTTCTTAATTTAGTAATTAAGAAATGTTAATGAAGGTCATTAACTTAAGAATATTTAAAACAGTTAATTAATGTGATTAATTTTTAATGATTAATTAGATTAATTAATTAAAAATAATCATTTGAAATTATTTATGTTTAATTACTTTATGGAAGTAATTAATAAATTAATTTGGTTAATGAGATTTGTTTAAGTTAATTAATTAAGTTTAATTAATTTAAACACTTGATGATTGATAATTACTTTATGTAATTAATTGGATTGTAATTACTTAGGGAAGTAATTAGTTAAATAATTACTGGATGTAATTTTAGATATTTATTATAGAAGTAATTTGGATTTAAATTACTTTGAAAATTAATCAAGTGATTAATGGAGATAATTAATTAAGAGTAACTAATTTATGAGATGAGTAATTATGGGAAGTTAATTACTGAATGGCTATTAATCAAGGATGATTAATATATATGTGGTTTAATTTCAGATTAATTACCTAAGGTAATTAACTTAAATATAGAGATAAATTAAACTGTAATTAGGAATCATTAATTAATAAAACTAATGATGTAATTTAGAAATAACTAAGGATTAATTAATAAATGAAGTAATTAATCATTAAAGGGTTAATGTAATTAATTTTAGATAATTAATTGATTTAGTCATTACAAGTTAATTATTTGTAAAGTGTTAAGTATAATTAACTTGTGTAATTGATTTAAAAGCTAATTACTTATTGTAATTAGGGAATTATTAATCAGAAATGATTAATTAAGAAGAATAACGAGGTGTTGATTTATTGATTTGTAATCAATTAGTGATTAAGTTAAGAAGGATTATAATGATGAAGTAATTAATTAGAGATTAGATAATTAATTTAATTCATTTTAAATTAATTATAGATGGTATGATCATTAGATCATTGCTTATGTTTGATGATTGGTATTGGTTGCCATGTATGGGGTTGTAATCTCAGTTATGAGATGAGTAATTATGGGAAGTTAATTACTGAATGGCTATTAATCAAGGATGATTAATATGTATGTGGTTTAATTTCAGATTAATTACCTAAGGTAATTAACTTAAATATAGAGATAAATTAAACTGTAATTAGGAATCATTAATTAATAAAACTAATGATGTAATTTAGAAATAATTAAGGATTAATTAATAAATGAAGTAATTAATCATTAAAAGGTTAATGTAATTAATTTTAGATAATTAATTGATTTAGTAATTACAAGTTAATTATTTGTAAAGTGTTAAGTATAATTAACTTGTGTAATTAATTTAAAAGCTAATTACTTATTGTAATTAGGGAATTATTAATCAGAAATGATTAATTAAGAAGAATAATGAGGTGTTGATTTATTGATTTGTAATCAATTAGTGATTAAGTTAAGAAGGATTATAATGATGAAGTAATTAATTTAATTTAATTTTTAAATTAATTAGAGATTAGATAATTAATTTAATTCATTTTAAATTAATTATAGATGGTATGATCATTAGATCATTGCTTATGTTTGATGATTGGTATTGGTTGCCATGTATGGGGTTGTAATCTCAGTTATGAGATGAGTAATGTTGTATAATATGGATGCATTCGTTGCATTGTGATGAATTTATGAATTATCTATTGGTAATGATAATTTTGATTATCTATTGTGTTGTGAATTATCTATCTGTGTGTATATAGATAATGAATTTAAATTGTTTTAAGAAAACATGGCCTTAAAAGACACGTTTTGGATTTCGATGAGACTGGGTTTCCATATTTGGATATCCGAAAACCACATCGATCTAAATTAACGTTAGGTCGTGAATCTGAAGTGAAGATGAAGATTCAGAGTGCAAGGTTATCGTCGTTAACTCTGAGGGTGATTCCAAAATGAGTGTAACGAGATAATGCCTTCGGTTTCGTTCGAACCCGGAACAAACTTGTAAGGATTGAATGCTTTCAGAACATCGTCAGGTGGACGATGAGAATTCTAAGTGTTATGTCCTATAAAGGTAATCGTAGCCTCAAGCCTCATCAACCGAGAATGGCTAAAACAGGGGAGGTGCAGCAAGGCATCGTGGGTAGCCCCCACTTGAGAGTGAGATTTACCCCTGTCTCGATGTCCCTTTATTTCGGCTTAGTGGTGCGGTTGCTGATCACAACTGCTGGGTGGTCTTTTTTGGAACTGTTCAGTAAGGAAAGGTTCCGGCCTTGTGTTGCAGGGGAGTTAGGGTGGCTCCTCGGTACGGTGATCTAGGCCACGTACTGTGACTGGCGGTACCCCAGTACCCCTGCCATTGATGGAATCCAAAATCCAGTAAGTGCAACGGTTTTGATTGTATTACCCACTTTTGTGGCTAGTAGCTGGAATTCAATCATGTAACAATTTCGGCTATTTCTTATTTACTTGAAAACCCTAGATCTATTATAATATCACTGGATTTCCTATCAAATGTTTTGGTTAGCGTAAGGTAAAAACTTTTCCATGTTTATGTGTGGGAAGTCTTACGTGATATCTTTTCTTTTCAAAAGTTAAGCAACTTTAACCTGTTACTCACACCAGACCCATGTCTGACTCAGAGTTATTTCTGTTTTTCTTTAACTCTTGGGTACTCAAATTTTTACGAGTAGCCAAGGGATTGAGGTTAGGATTCAGGTTAGCTTTGACGAATTGTGGAGGAGCAATGGAGCAGGAGGCTTCTTTGCATAGATATATAGTTTTCCGCTGTATTGGTATCTCTGAGTGTTTCTGTTTTGTGATTGAGTTGTAATAACTAGACAGGTGTTTATAACTGTTTAGTATGTGTTGTAATGTCTGTGAAACTCTGATAATTGCTGTATACTATGTAATACTTATGTTATTAATATAATTTATTCGTTCCGCTGTTGAGATCCTTGTGTTGTTTCTTCTTTCTCTTCTTTCTTTTCTCTTTTCTATCCCTTTCTTTCTTAAGGATGATATGATTTTCTGGGAGTAGAAACTCGGGTCGTCTTAGTGGGTATCAGAGCGCTAGGTTGAGCGAATACCTAGTCTCCGGAGTGATGTCTATCTTGAGAGAGCGTATTTGTATTTTTAATATATATATATATATATATATATATATATATATATATATATATATATATTTCTAACTATCTGTTGGATTACCTGTTTGGGTTTTCCAATATAAGTTATAAAGGTAGATGAGGTAGTGGTGTGTGTAACACGACTACCGATTTGTTGGAGTTTGAATGCTTGAGGTTGGAAGTGTATCTGACGAGACTGTAGACCCAATACCGTCTCGAGTGAGTTCTGTAGTGATGAAGGAATTCATCGATCTCTGAAGGAAACCTGTTAAGGTTCGGAGTTCATATTTGGAGTGCAGAATTGGATGAGAAGTTGGATCTGTCGGTTGGGCAGAAGAAAGATTAGTGATGGTATCTTGATATCTCAGGAAGTTGTAACTATGTGATGAGATGCAGTGATTATGGATGTTTCCGAAAATGTTTCTTTGGAACAAAAGTAAGTAGGTGAGTATGCCCAGTATTGTGGCTGAGTCCAGCAGGGTGTTCTGTTTGCTTTGAAGTCCGAGTTTCTCAAAAGAGTTTGGGTCAAGAATTCTTTAGCTTTGGTGTTAGCAGTGCAGCTCGGAGTGTTCTGTGTTGGCAGGAAGTCTTTTGGTTGAGTAGATTTTCTGAAGCGGAGTTCAGAAGCAGCAAGAGTGATTCCTTTTCTTTGGTGAATTGGCTAGGCCAGTGTAAGCTGTTTTGATTGATGAAGAGAGAGCAGTTTCCTTGGGGTATTAGTCTGGGTTGATCGCAAAAGTGACTTGCGATTGTTGAGTGTTCTTTTGAGTTGTTGGAGATTGTCCGGATATCGTTTAGGAAGGCAGAGTTTGTCTACAGCTGGAGATCGAGTTTTCTTATCAATTTAGATTCCGGGAGTGGTACTGGTGGTTCAGTTAGTAGATGGATGGTTCCTTGAGATAGAAGTGGGAGAAGCAACTCAGGTTTCGAAGGAACTTCTGAGTATTTCTTTATAGATATGTGGAACCATATTTCTGTGCTGGGTTGTCTAGTCTGTGCTCGTGCTCTTCGTCAGCATTTTCTTCTGCTTCGAATCAGAGTTGTGTAGCGGAAGAAGTTTGGGGGTGCATCTGTTTTTCTTTTTTCGGATAAGGAGAAGTTTGTTCTGTCTTCTCTTGTTTGTGGAGTAAAGACTGTTCTTGGTTTTGGATTGAGCTTGAGGAGATCATTGTGTTGGGTTGGATTGGTCAAGTTTGTTTCTAGAGACATCAGCTAGAGTTGAATTGATCAGGAAGGATGTTGGTGGTCCAGGATCATCCGAAGAATTTTTATGGATAAGAGACAAAGAAATTCTGATTCTGGAGTCGGAGATTGGGTTTTGGTTAAGTTTTCCTCCGATCCAAGGTGTTTCCACCAAAATTGGTCACAACACTCTTCGGGAGTCTTTGAAGAGATAATAATGAAGAATGTAAATTGAAAATAAGGATTATCTAACAAAAACTCCAAATTGCAGTAAAGTAAATGCGTAGGCAAGCGATTTATAGTGGTTCGGCGTGTTGCCTACGTCCACTATGATGTTTTTGCAATTTTACCAATTCTCTTTCAATGATTACAAAGGATTACAGCGAACAACAGCAAGTTACAACTGGAAATTCGAAATCAACAGCAAGAATATGATGTAGGATGATGGAGATCTCGATCCGGTAGAGTCTGGGCACTTGAGAGTCAAAAAGGCCCTTTTTCTGTAGGCTCTGGGCTCTATTTATAGGCGTAGGAGGCTGAGACTTCGCTCAAATCTCGGCATACTTTTTCTAGCACGTGAGGGGGCCCACGCAACCAATCTCAGAAAATTTCAAGTTGATCTGTGGTCGATACGAAATCATTTAGTATCGATCAAGATGATGTCCAATCGAGCTGAAATTTAGTGTGAACACTCCTTGGCATGTTGGAAACCTCCTGTGAAAATGTCATTGCATTTGGATCAATGGATTGGGAAATATAGTCGATACGGAATGAGTATTCTCGAGTGGCTGTTTGGTTCGAATCCATCTCTTCGAATCGATAGTTTCGAATCGATGGTGGCACGTGTCTTCGTGATGACGTGGAGCGCAAGCTTCACCTCGATCCGGCCTTTGCTCCGGTTGACCGCGTCGACTCCATATATCTCAGCTTGTTCGTATCGAGTGATGACACGTCACCTTGGCTTGTTTACTCGATGGATACGAATTACTCTGCCCAGATGGATTCGAAGAGTGGCTTCTTCAATGGATATGAAGCAGGGTATCTGGATGGAGTCGAATCAAGGCATCTTGATGGATTCGAAGTGTTGCTTCTATGATGGATGCGAAGAAGACACTGGCCGATCGTTACGAAGCGCATCATCTGTTGATGGGTACGAAGTCCATCGATACGAACTCGATGTATTCGAACATGGCCAATCCTGATCTATACGAACTCATGGGAGTTGACCGTTACGTAGTACGTTATCTGCCGATGGATGCGAAGTAGGGATATGCCAATGGATTCGAATAAGGAGGAGCCGATGGACTCGAATGAGATCGAGTCGAACCGAGGCACTTCGATGGATTCAAGCTTGATCGATGCGAACTGCGGCACTTCGATGGATACGAAACCGCTGGATCGATATGAAACCGATCGATATGAAATGGAGCTTGATGATCAATACGAAACCGGAGCTTTTCCCTTAAACTTATATCCATTATAACTTGAGCATACGAACTCGGATTGACTTGAAATTTGAAATGTTAGTTCTTATGGCTTTGCTTGTCATGTCCTATCAATTGTAGCCTGATCCGGGCTCGGATAAAATTCAGGGATATCCATAGTGAAGCAAAGTATAATCAATCTTTGAGACGAACTGTCTTTTGTTTTCAATCGATCTTTTGGTATCACGGCTTTGCCAAAAATCGAGACTACATTTTCCCCCCAAAGTACGTCTTGTGGAAACATGACGTGCTTTGAAAAGCTACAGTTTCTCTCTGAACAATCATTGCTCTCTTTCGTTGAAAGTTGTATTATGTATTGCTGTAACCTTGCATTGATATAATTGATTGCTGTATAATAGTGCTTAGCTGTTCTTTGTTGCAATCGTAACAAGATGAGTATTCGATCCCTGTGAATGTTTAAAATCGAATATTAGTACGACATATATGCATATATGTTAATTTGACTCTTGTTAACGTTGTGTGTTCACGAGTCGTTGTCAGTTAGTTTGTTATTGGATTTCGTATCGATTCTCTCCTGAACCAATTTGAAATTCGAGTTGGAACAACGCTTGATGGTTGCTTTTGACTATCCTCTTGTATCGATCCTCTCCTGAATCGATGTAAAAGGTTGAAAAGTAGTTTTTCATATCGATGCGGGTCGAATTGATGGATACGAAATGACCATTCGTATCGACTCGTATTGATGAGTCTTGATGGATAAGAAATATTCGTTCGTTTCGTTGATTTTTGATGGATACGAAATTGCTGTTCATATCGATGAACAGTGGATGGAGTTGTGAATTCGTTGATGCGAACAAGGGCTTTGACTTGATGGAGTTCACAATCTTCAGCCATCCTTGCTGCTTGCTTCGTATCGATGGATCTACTGTCCATTTCGAATCGATAGAGAGTCCTAGTCCGATGGATTCGAATAGGGTGTTCGATTCGATTCGCGGTTTGACCGGTTGCGACCGGTTAAGTGGAATGGGAGGCGAATCGACCCAGTTCCTTCTAGGCTTCATATAAATAGCTGGGACTTAGCCATTTTTCACTTTTTTACTTTTACTGCTGCCTTTTCCTTTCGTACCGACAGAGAGTCCAAGAGAAAGAACTATTTTAGCCTTCGAATCGATTCAGTCCTTCATTCCTTCAAGTTTAAACATTAAAATCAGGTAATTAATGGATAGAATCGTGTTCAGAACGATGAAACTCGAAATTTCAACCATCCTTCTTGCTTTTACGACCGGTTTCGATGAATTTGATATCTGGACGAGTTAGAGCACGATTGGGGATGGAGCGCGGCCATGGAGTTGAGCCCTTTTTGGAGAAGAAGGAGTCGTGGAGGAATGACTCTGCCTTCGTTTCGTGTCGATCCGTAATAGGAGTTTTCGAATCGATCCATATTATATGATTCCGAATCGATACGAATACGAGAGCGGCGATCGATGCGAGGCCACTGTTCTCAGATCGATGCGAACTGGTGTGCCCTCGATAGGTACGAAATGTATCGTTTCGAGATGGATCGATACGAAACTTATCGAGTCGAACCTGATCGATACGAAACGTATCAAGTCGAACCTGATCGATATGAAACGTATCGAGTCGAACCTAATCGACACGAATGTATCGATTTGAACATGGTCGATGATATATCTATGACTTGATATGAATTTGAGCTGCGACGACCGATTCCAAGTTGAAATTAGACGAATTTAGAGAACTTTTGCGCATTAGAATACTTGACTACAACGAGTTTCTGCCTTGCATGACTGAACTTGACCGTAGAATTGCATATTGGACTACCTTTTGAAGCTCGCCGATGGAACCGTAACTTAACAAAAATATAACGGACTTTAACTTGGATCGACCGCTTGCATTTGGATGGCACGGTTGTGACGGTCAGCGATGACGTTCATTTCCGGTCTGATTTTCAGAGTTTTTTCGTTCATACATTTCAGTTTACTTTGTAGAATTTGCTCAAGTAATGCACAGCACTGCACGACACATTCATGCACTTTACACCGGGGAATGCACGGGCTCTTTAGCAGCTAACGATGATTTCTCGTAAGTTAGCTAGTTATAGAAACTTCAAGTTCGCAGCCGCAAGAAACTCAGAGTTCAGTCCCTCCCATGCTTGAAGTACCGAAGAATGAGATTGAAGTTATCGGTCCAGCTCCGGATGAGTAACCTGACGCATCCTTCATTAGTAACCCATCAGACTCTGTTCCATCCAACATTTCGAAAGACATGCTAGGAAGAATATGCTTAAGGCATGGTTTGTCGATGGACGACGTATTACTGCCGGGACCAAATGATAGACCGCACAATCCACCAGAGGGATATACCGCATTCAATCGTCACGCATGCGCAGCTGGGATGCTCACTCCGTTTAACCAGTATATAAGAGAAGTATTGTCGTTTTTGGGGATTGCCCCATCTCAGCTACATTCGAACGGATATGCGTCACTCAATAGCTTGTTCATTGCATTTATGGAATATCTCTATCGACCGCCACTCCCGATTGAGATCAGATACTTGTTTAACTTCAAGAGTCGGGCTGATAGTCCATCTTTCATATTCCTGGAGGCGGTAAGAAATTGCCAAGTGATCACGGGGGCTTGTACTAGATTGAGCTACTTCTGGACGGAATGGTTTTATGTTAGATGTCGTCCAGGGTTTGCTAGACGATGGCTATTTAGACATGAGTGTTGCTATCTTTTCAAGTAGTTGATAAAACTGATGTAGATGAAGTTGAACTCGCATCTCTTTTTCTTTTTCAGCCATAATCCAGCGACCCGATGGTGAACGTTTCAAGGAGATAGTTCGTGTTTTTCAAGAAATCCTAAGAGAAGAGAGGAATATTGAGTTGCTATTGACAGATAGGAATCTTAGGATTCTTGGGCTGATTGAACGAAGACAAAGTATAATGCTTGACGGTGTCTTAAGGACTGCCCTCGAAAGAACGAGTTAAACAAAGAAAACCTAAAGTTGTCATAATTGAGGAGGCCGACTCCGAAAGAACTCACACCGATGAAGAACCATTGGGCGAATCTGTGGATGTAGCCCAAGATATCGGAGAGCAAAGAAAAGGCAAGGAAGCCGTTGTTAAGCAATGTAAAGAAGGAAGATGGAAATCGGGTGTCACGGCCCATCCCGTCTTCAGAATTAGAATTTCGGAGCTGTCCCCCCAAGAACTGAGAATCTTTTTGAAAGGCTCGCCGATCTTCCAATTTCGGACGATGTGTCTTTACAGCATGGTGCTGGATTGGACGAACTTTCAGAAGCCTTAGTTTTAAGTGAGTCTCTGCCCACTAGTGCGGTTGACACATTCGGTTGGTCGGGGGGTTACACCTACATTCACACTTCACGGCACTACATGATTTCTGAGTGTAATACATTTACTGTGAGAGATGACTAATTTCGTTTTATGTTTTTGCTTCGTAGATACCATGTTTGGTAGAGGCTCGATGCTTGGCAGTCTTCGCAAAAAACACAAGTCTTCTCCATATTACGAATCATATAGGAGAGAAGGAGATAGAGAGTATGACCATGGACGCTCGAGTCACGAGCGCTTTGACAGAGACAAAGATTATAGGCGTCGGTCTCGATCTCTCACGCCACCTCCTAGAGCTTCGGCACGGCCTCCAGTTCATCTCTCAAGGCCTCAAGAAACTTCACGGCACAAGCCGTCTTCCCAATCATCGAGGTTTGATACTCATCATACAACAGAGATCGCGCCCCCCCGACAACAGAGCAGAAATTGACGGAGCCTTCGGGGGAAGGAGCAGTCAAGCTTGCTCAGCTGAAGAAAGATTTTCCTGAAATTTTCTTCGATGGTTTTGTCTCCTTTCCGCATCTAAAAAGGATACCAGCGTCAGTTTCACCTATGATGCATGATTATCTCTCAGATGTATTCTTCCAGTATCAAGAATGGTCAAAAACCGCAAAGAAAGCGTCAAAGGTGGCCTTTGACCGAGCGGCCACGATTGAGAAGTTGGAAAAGGAACTTGGTCAAAAGGACCGAATTATTCAGATGCTCCACAGTGAGGCCGAGTCCTCTTGAAAATCAGAGATTGAAGCTCTTAGAAAAGTTGATGAAGCTCAGGCAGCAATGGATAGGATGAAGCGTGAGCATTATGCTACGGTGGAGGGCATGGGCCACCGAAACACCATCGTAACTGCCAAGCGGGATACGGCCTTGAAAGAGATAAACGAGCTCAAGGCCAAAGTTTCAGAGATTATGAAGGAGAGGGACACCGCTAATGTTTCCGCACAGGAAGCGTGTGATCAGGCGGTGGAATTTCGAAGAGAAAGAGATGCGGCCTTGGAGAAGGTCCGCGAGACGGAAGCCGAAGTCGATGGGAAAGTTCGTCAAGCAGAGATCTAGCTAGAGACAGAGATAGAAGAACTTCTCATTACTTATAATGCTAATGTGCTGAGGCACAGAAATTTGACATGGCTTGACGATTATCCGACACACTTATTCAACGCTTGGAATTTATTAGTTGAAGAAGTGAAAACAGCCCAACCAGGCGAAGCTTTTGATGATTTCGAGTTGGAAAACCGTATATTGACTAATGATGAGAAGAAGGTTCTCCACGATTTCATGATCTCTCATGCTAGAGAGAGACTGGGTACCCAACACTTGGAAGTTGGTGAGGGGTCTGGCGTCGCGCACCCAGCTACAACTTCAAAAATGAATACTTCATCTAGATCGGAGCCGACGCCAGCGACTGAGCCGCAGTTGGTCCCAGGCTATGACCTTGAGAAGCCACGCTTATCTCCCATAAGGGAGAATTCTTCTGAAGCTGTTCAGTCAGCCACGAGTCAAGTTGAGGAAGGTACTCTGCACAAATCTATTGTGTGTCTAAACTGAAGTATTTGTATTGAAGCGTGTTCTGACAACTTCTTTTCTTTCTTGTCCAGTGAGCAAAGTTACACCGACAGCGCCTCCTGCAGTCCAAGAGTCACATCAAGAGTAGGAGGCCATTATTACTAAAGCGATCACCACGACGACAGCCGTGCCGACTAAGATGACACAGGGGGGTTCAATTACTTTCGACAAACAGATGATTAATGAACTCTTGAGCCAACACAGTGACTTGGCGCGTTCCCACATGTTTCTATTGTATCGTCACAGTCCACCGCTGCCTATCGTGAATCTCGTGCTGCTCGTGAGGCTGAGATACTGGCTCAAATTGACGCAGAGATGGAAGCGGCACCACACGGCGGTAATTCTGAGTGTGTTACGACGGCGGTTGGCCCCACTCCTCTTGCGGCGATATCTTCGGGGAACATGCTTGTCGGAACCAGCGTGCCCATTCCGCCCCTGGTGGTAGACCTGACTCCTCCGACTCCTCCGGAAGAGAATATTCCTTTAAGTTCAAGCTCGGAGGAGTATATCGATATCATGCCTTCGTCGGAAGAAGATCCGCCAAAGGGTACAGGGTCAGAGCGGAAGACTGTTAGTGGTTCCAATGGTTCCGCGTTGAAGAGGAAACCGAAGAAAAAAAAGTAGACAATCCCCTCTGGTGCACTTTTGGCAGTTAGGAAGGCACTTTTATTTTTCTTTCATTGGCTATGTATACATGCTGGCTTGGCCCCCTGCTAGTAGGAATTTTTTGAAATAACTTGTACATGAATCTTCACATACAGTTAGTTGAAATAAAGTTTAGCTTCTTTGTTTCAATTCTCATTTCTTTTGTGCTTAAGTATTTGCAGTGTTTGGCTTCCACTCCGGTGTACTTGTGGTGTTTTTACCATCAAGTAGAGTTCGTTTTATTTATTGAGTCTGAAAATCTTGATCACATGTCGTGATTGATGATTGAGTTGAATTTTGGACATTGTATTGCTTTGTGTAACATCCCGCCTTTTCGCACGCTTTAAATCGACACATGAGCCAATTCAAACCATACGAAAGGGAGGATTGTTATGGGGTAAATAAGAAAAACAGAGAAGAAGTAAACCTAACCAGAATCTCACAGCGGTAGGATAAAATATAATAATAAATATACAATTCATAAAACTGTTTACAAACCATTTGATTCTTCTTTATAAAATAAATATCAGAGTTCACATACCAATAAATATCAATGCAGCGGAATTAAATAGTGTAGTGGAATCATATAGTAGATAGTAATAATACAAATCTTCGTCTTCGTCCTCCAGAATAAAATCTTCAAATCGTGAACGCTCGGACTGACCCAAGCGAATTGAAAAGACAAAACACTCGAGTCGGAACTAAAAGATCTTATGTAAGTTAAAATAACAGAAATAAATATGAGTGCAGTAACTCAAGAGATGCTTGGGATTTACATCTCCTAAGGATTCGCTAAACTATTTACTATGTAGTATATTGTGCTATTGTAATAGTGTCTAATTGTAAAATAAACTTACTTTTTTCTTAGCATTAAGGAGTTACCCATATAGCCCTTAACAGGTAATAGTCCCAGTAGTCCATCCAATATCATAGTCCCTTTTGATCGGGAAGTCACCAGAGGATACCACACAGGCTACTAGAGAAATCCAAACTCGTACAAGGCATGATAGGGTAGGTGACACGACACAACTAGGCAATGCCAGGGTAGATATACCAATTACGCTTCCGGGTCGGTGGTAACGCGTAGCGCGCAGCTACCGCCCACCTCGAGCCACACCCCCAAATAAAATCAAAAGTGGCCAACGAATCAATCCAAAAGTCAAAGTATAATGTCGAAGGGATGTGTCCGATCAAAGGTGCTACCTTATTAACCCGTCGATCGCTCATGTTTTAGCCACCTTATGCCAACTCACGGGAGTTGGGTCCGCGTATTTACCTTACAGGAAACGCCGCCACCAACCTACTTCGTTTTGGAATCTCCACCGCAAACACGGTTGTTAAAGTGGTTTTCGGAGTTGGCAGAGAGTATGACAATTTCTGATCCCGGTCTCTTTAACAACCAAACGTTATTATAACACCGCGGTCATTTAAAAATAATTATATTTTCAAAACCAGAAAATAATATCCATTTCAAATCATACAAATACGATATCATTTCCTTTTAAACCCAAATCAATTATGATATCTTTTTTATTCAAATATATTTCTTTCCAAATCATACCACTTTTAAATTTAAAATACCTCGAAACCAAATATTCGAATTATAACTTTCAAACATAATGCTTCAAAGCCATAGTTTTAAAACTATAACTTTCAAAATTTAAATGGTTTGGATATTCAACAGTATATAAAATAAAATAGTTGAAATTTAAAATTTCTTTAAAAATAAATAATTTCCACACCTTCACAATTTTTATTCACTTTAAATTCAGTCTAATCCATAACTTTTAGATTCACTTTCAGTTTGAATAAAACACTTCGATTTCAATATTTTCAAACTTTGAGCATTTAATGAATTTCAAAACTAAGATTGTGAATTTCAAACCAACAATTCATTGTCCTATTATTTAGTTTGAAACGTTTACATGATAAATCCATAACCATTTAAAATAAACTAAATTTATTAACACTAATTATTTCCTTCCATTTATTTATACAAGAATTATTCATTAAATCCAGTTATAAATACCATACCTTGATATTTCCAATTTTAATAAGTTAGCATCAACTTATGGAGTTAATTTTTCAAATAAGCTCAATTCCAATTAAGTTTCCAATTTATCTTTCAATCTTAATTGATTTGAATCATTTAAAACCCTATATATATACAAGATCTTAAACCTGTACTTAATCATATAATATAAATGATCAAATTCCATTTTTCAACTTATTCATTTTTATTTAACAGATTTATGCATAGCTTAAATTCAAATATTTAACTATATATGAATATATATAAAATATATTTATCATATCCAAAATTTACTATTTATTAAACCGTATCATATCCAAACCATAAAAATCATTTCAAAAATAATTTTATATATATACCGCGGTGCCTGCATATAATTTTCTATCCTATGGTCAAGTGATACGAATATTTATCATTTCAATCCGCAATTTAAAAATAAAAATGCGGTTGTATATCATTTCAAACCGCAATCCCGAATGAAATGAAAATGCATGATAACTTGCAGTTTATATAAGACAGAACACATCATCCATTCACCCAATATCAATCGTCAACCAATTTATTTCAATCGTCATCAATTTAAACAAACATCAATATATAGCATATAAAATATAACAGGTAATAAATAACAGTTTATATACAAAAATAAATTTATTAACTATTTAATTATCAGTTTATATGCCAATAAATAAATTTTAACTGTCAAATCATATGCAATAATAAATTTAATTTACAGTTAAATTAAATAAATCTGATTTAACTGAGATGATGAATAAAATATGCAAAACAGTCATAAATAAAATTCTACTCATATCTTAAATCAATTTAACAAACATAAGAAAACTTAGAAGTTGTGAGTGGGTTAAAACACTCATCTTTTGGATTTAAATTGAATTTAAATTCAATTTAAACCCAAAAATTTGACCGTCTCAGAATTCGCCCAAACCAGTGCCATCAGGTCCAGAATTTTAATACGATCCTAACAAAAAAACCGCGTGTGAAGGGGAGTTCGTATGTGAAAGTTATCCGATTAAACGATTGGAAATTTTATTTAAATTAAAACAAGAAAAGAAACCAAGTTCACCTTCCCAAGCCACGTCATTCATCTCCACTCCATCACTCAGCTACAGGCAGAAACACACGCAACTAAAACGAGCACGTGAAAACCCAAATCGTGCACGGCAAACTTGACGCGCCGCCTGGAAAACTCGATCGTCTCTGGGCCCATCTCGACCACTATAATCGTTGCCGACCTCCCCTAGGGAACACGGCAAGTGATGAACCAACCGAAGCACAGAATTTGCACAGCCACCGCCTGATTTCATAAAACCCTAGCCAATTTTTGCCGCAAATATGATCGTCGAAACGCCAAACTAACCACATAGATGCGATCCCCTCGGCTCTCTCTCCAAAACCCGTAAACAGTTTCTCGATCCGACGAATTAATCGCGGCGATGACGAACGGCCAGGGATAAACCTTTCATTTCAAAGCAAACGATAACTCGAATTGAAAAACAGATTGCACCAGCAGATTACGCATTTCGAGAGCTTCAACATATATTTTTTTGAGATTTTTCTGAGGACTTTGAATTTTGACTTTTGATATTGAATTGTAATTGGATCTAGGGTTTACATCCATTGAGGAAGAGGAGGAGCTGACGAAAATTACATGTAGAAAAATGAGAATAGATGGAGGCTAGGGTTCAGAACCGACTATTTATAGAGAAGGTTGGAAAAGAATGGATCGGATCAAATAGATGTACGCGCTAGCGACAACGTGGCCCAAAAAGCCCGTTCTGTCCCCGGAACGAAATTGGGTAAACTCATATATCAAAATAGGTTTTAAAATATTTTAAACGCAATGGAAAAGGTTTCAGGTTCAAATTGCATCTTATGAAGAAGTTATGCTAAAATCAATATTTTCCAAATTGATTTCAACTACATAAATTTCAAGGCGTTTCGAGTCCGTACGATCAAACGACATCTCTGATCGCTACGAAACTTGAAACACTATTATAATTCACCGATACGGATCCGATAAAACTGGTTTCGTCGAAATCCGAGTCAGTGGCCAAAATGGCTATTTTTATATTAATTTAATAAATTAAAAATTCATTGATTAAATCACTTTTTGAATTTCACTTCCAAATTTTACAAATCTTATCGGTTTTGTTTTCTTAAACAATCTCGGTGATTTAAACCAATTTAGATGTCAATTAATTTGTTGATTCAATCATAAATTTCAGCGTAAATTCAAATTTCGTTAAATTTATCAATTATAAATTAACTTTTCAATAATTCCATTGAATTCACTATTCATTATTTTTATTCAATCCATTACAGTCAAATGGGTGAAATCAACATTGGTTCAAAGTTATTACATAATATTTTCCAATTTCAACTAAATTTCAAATTAACATAAAATTTTATATTTAATTTCAATTAATTGCAATAAATCCAAATTATCATATTTTAAATCCAAATAATTAAATAAAGCTTGATTCCCGTTTAAATATTTAACTCATTTAATTGCAATTAACCTTTTTATCATAAATTAAATTCCGATATATTAATAAAACTTTATTTCCATTCTTTTTATTCACAAATCATCATATTATGAAGACATTTACGTTATTCCCCATTTATTACCTTAATTTATTTAACGTAACATTTAATTTATATCTTTTGCAATGATTTCAAATTTAATTGAATGAACTAAGTATATACTCATAATAATTGTTGTAAAACTCTTAATCCCACATTTATAAGTATATTATTTCCCCTCAAATATTATAGATATTTACAGAGTATTGGTTTTTATTTAATCATTATTTATTTTGTATATTAATTAAATAAATTCAATATTTAAGTCCGTGTAAATTTATTACCAAGTACCCATTTACCTTAACAATAATTTCCCATCCACACCTTATTATCAACCCACAATTATTGCAATTCATTATCTTATATTGATTTTATACAATTACCATTAACTTTACCTTCAATTACTATTCAATGTACATTTATTCATTAATCCATTCGATATTTACGTTTGTTTCCTTCTATTTGATTAATAACCTAGTATACATTTACATAAATTCCATTCCATTCCATTCATTAATGGCTATTGCATTGAAATTTAATTTATTAGCTAATATCAACATTATTACCATTAATTACAATTGGATTACCAATTTTATTCAATACCCTAAATAAATAACATATATTAATTCAATACTTACATTTGTTTTCTCATATTCATTTAAAATCAAATCATAACATTTAAATTATTTTATTGAATTGGAATTTCATTCAAGTCATTAATTATTAACTTGCATTAACACGTTTCCTAAATTTACAATTTATTACTGTAACAACGTGTTCTTACATTAACTAATTCAATGCCTACCCTATATTCTTCATATTCAATTTATATCCAGGTAAAAATCTTTCTTACTACTTAATACATTTGAATTTTATTTAATTTACTATAAATAGGTTTTTATTACCATTGTTATATTTTCATTTAGCGTTCAATCCAATATTAATTTATCACCTTTATTATTTCTACAAAAATTCAATTACAAAATCCTATCAAAATTAAAAAATTTAATTGTCGAAACTTATGGGTCGTTACACTCTCCCCCACTCAAAACTTTTCATCCCCGAAAAGGAAAAAGAAGGGAAAGGAAGAGTTTAAAAATCAATATATCTTATCCAAAGCATTAATTTTTATAAACAATTAAATTTATAAAATTTGTTACTTTAAATCAAATGTACAAATTTACAATCCTTAAATCTTTTTATCATTAAATCAATAAAGTTTGGAAAATAATTTCAAAAATTTCTAATTCCAAAATTTTACGGAAAATTTTGGCAGAGTCTCCTTTGTACGGAGAGGATCTGGAGAAAATATAATATCAATTATAACAATATACACATATAATATCCAAAATATTATATCCCAATACGGGAAAAATATAATAACGCTATAAACCGTAATCCGAAACGTACCTATTTGTCGGCAATTAACACTTATATTATGAAACCAAATGCAGTAGCAATTGCTTCCATAACCTGCATTTCACTTATAAAAATCTAAAGGGTTAACAATTTACTATCTAATATTATTAATTCATTAAATAAATTCACTACTTACCCTTGTTTTCTTATATTCAATTCTTAGCCTAGTATAACCATTTACATTTATTTCTTACAACTTTTATCTCCATTCATTAATTTAGTGTTTATTACACTTATTTGCACTTATACTTACATATATAAAATTCATTTTTCTCTTTTCATTTCATATTGCGTAACTTCATTTGTTTATAGTATTCATGTGCAAATAATTTTTTAGCGCATTAATAAATTAATGTAAGTCTACACTTATATATTTACTGCATTCATCTTTTCTTCTTATTTTATTAATAAATAGCTTCAATCCTTTACTTAAGTTTTTTATCTTCCATATATACTACTTAATTTTATTTATTTTCTTCCATTTATAATACCTACCTTTCTATTTCAATTAGTAGTCTTTTCAATTACACTTAAGATTATAATATTACAACATCAAATTCCTATTTATTAGGGAATTTCATTAATTACTTTCATTACCTCAAATTTATTACTTGTACAATATCTATTACATTTTCTTATTAACATTTCAACTTTAATATTTGGTAAGTTATATATATGCTTTTAAAGAATGTAATTGAAAGTTATACAAGTTTTCTCATTCTTTTTTAATTAATTCATTGTTCAATAAATTTTTACCTTTTCCTTATAAGTTAAATTTCAATTTCCTTTTTATTTCCTTTATAACTTAGCCTTAAATCTCTTACCTTAATTAGAGGTTTCAATTATTAATTACTTACCTTTCATTTCACTACAATAATCGAAACAATTAATTAATGGAAATTTAAGAATTTAATATCGGGTTAAATTTTCAATTTATTTTAAAACAATAGATAAATATATCTCTAACTATATTTAAAACAATTCAAAATTTATATATTTTTCAAAAATGAATCTGCAGTAGAACTACTACAGTGGCCTTCCCCTTTCAAAACTCGAAAATGAAAGTCGATGATGCGGCCGCCATCACCGAAATTATTTTCCAACGACAGAGAGGAAAGTACAAAACTTATTTTCTCCAAAATCTTTTTTTTTAAAAAACAATTCTTTCGAATTATAATAAATATTTATATCAGAAAGTACTTATAAACAATATTATTATATTCCAAAATTTATTCGAAAGAAATTTCAAAACCCCGGATCTTAAGTTCTAAATTTCCCAATTTCATTTATTTTATTTTTCTATCTTATTTCTATTATTATTTATACACTTTATTACTTAAAAACTAATCTACTGCAACCAAATATAGATATCATTTGAAACTTTTTATTTTATATAGAAAATATAATAGGAAAAATTATTTCATTCACCTATATTAAAAACAAATATTATGTCGGTCTGTCCTATTAAGTGTTTAGAAATCCCTGTTGATGTCATAGCGTCCCATGCGCCAACCAGAATTTATAAATACAAAACGGAACAGATTAACACAATATTAAAACCTTTTTATAACACTAACAAATACGCTCTCTCATATATATACACTCAGTGACTCCCATAGGGTATTACTACCCTATTAGTAAAGAGTCAAACCCGACAAAGCTAAGGTTTATCGCTCAACCTCGCTCTGATACCAGATGAAACATCCCGCCTTTTTTCATGCTTTAAATTGACAAATGAGCCAATTCAAACCATACGGAAGGCCGAATTGTTATGGGGTAAATAAGAAAAACAGAGAAGAAGTAAAACTAACCAGAATCTCATAACGGAAGGATAAAATATAATAATAAATATACAGTTCATAAAACTGTTTACAAACCATTTGATTCTTCTTTATACAATAAATATCAGAGTTCACATACTAATAAATATCAATGCAGCGGAATTAAATAGTGTAATGGAATAATATAGTAGATAGTAATACTACAAATCTTCATCTTCGTCCTCCAGAATAAAACTTCAAATCCTGAAACGCTCGGACTGACCCGAGCGAATTGAAAAGACAAAACACTCGAGTCAGAACTAAAAGATCTTATGTAAGTTAAATTAACAGAAATAAATATGAGTGTAGTAACTCAAGAGATGCTCGGGATTTACATCTCCTAAGGATCCGTTAAACTATTTACTATGTAGTATATTGCGCTATTATAATAGTGTCTAATTGTAAAATAAAATTACTTTTTTCTTAGCATTAAGGGGTTACCCGTATAGCCCTTAACACCTAATAGTCCCAGTAGTCCATCCAATATCATAGTCCCTCTAATCGGGAATCCACCAGAGGATACCACACGGGCTACGGGTGAAATCCAAACTCGTACAAGGCGCCATAGGGTAGGTGACACGGCACAACTAGGCAATGCCAGGGTAGATATACCAATTACGCTTCCGGGTCGGTGGTAACGCGTAGCGCGCAGTTACCGCCCACCTCGAGCAACGCCCCCAAATAAAATCAAAAGTGGCCACCGAATCAATCCAAAAGTCAAAGTATAATGTCGAAGGGATGTGTCCGATCAAAGGTGCTACCTTATTAACCCGTCGATCGCTCCTGTTTTAGCCATCTTATGCCAACTCACGGGAGTTTGTTCCACGTATTTACCTTACAGGAAACGCCGCCACCAACCTACTTCGTTCTGGAATCTCCACCGCATACACGGTTGTTGAAGTGGTGTTCGGAGTTTGCAGAGAGTATGACAACTTCCGATCCCGGTCTCTTTAACAACCAAACGTTATTATAACACCGCGGTCATTTAAAAATAATTATATTTTCAAAACCAGAAAATAATATCCATTTCAAATCATACAAATACGATATCATTTCCTTTTAAACCCAAATCAAATATGATATCATTTTTATTTCAGATATACTTCTTTCCAAATCATACCACTTTTAAATTTAAAATACCTCAAAACCAAATATTCGAATTATAACTTTCAAACATAATGCTTCAAATCCATAATTTTAAAACCATAACTTTCAAAACTTAAATGGTTTGGATATTCAACAGTATATAAAATAAAATAGTTGGAATTTAAAATTTCTTTAAAATAAATAATTTCCACACCTTCACAATTTTTATTCACCTTAAATTCAGTCTAAACCATAACTTTTAGATTCACTTTCAATTTGAATAAAACACTTCAATTTCAATATTTTCAAACTTTGAGCATTTAATGAATTTCAAAACTAAGATTGAGAATTTCAAACCAACAAATCATTTTCCTATTATTTAGTTTGAAACGTTTACATGATAAATCCATAACCATTTAAAATAAACTAAATTTATTAACACTAATTATTTCCTTCCATTTATTTATACTAGAATTATTCATTACATCCAGTTATAAATATCATACCTTAAAATTTCCAATTTTATTAAGTTAGCATCAACTTATGGAGTTAATTTTTCAAATAAGCTCAATTCCAATTAAATTTCCAATTTATATTTCAATCTTAATTGATTTGAATCATTTAAAACCCTATATATATACAAGATCTTAAACCTGTACTTAATCATATAATATAAGTTATCAAATTCCATTTTTCAACTTATTCATTTTTATTTAACATATTTATGCATAGCTTAAATTCAACAATTTAACTATATATGTATATATAAAATATATTTATCATATCCAAAATTTACTATTTATTAAACCGTATCATATCCAAACCATAAAAATCATTTCAAAAATAATTTTATATATATACCACGGTGCCTGTATCTAATTTTCTATCCTATGGTCAAGTGATACGAATATTTATCATTTCAATCCGCAATTTAAAAATAAAAATGCGGTTGTATATCATTTCAAACCGCAATCCCGAATGAAATGAAAATGCGTGATAACTTGCAGTTTATATAAGACAGAACACATCATCCATTCACCCAATATCAGTCATCAACCAATTTATTTCAATCATCATCAATTGAAACAAACATCAATATATATCATATAAAATATAACAGGTAATAAATAACAGTTATTAACTAACAATTTATATTCAAAAATAAATTTATTAATTGTTTAACTATCAGTTTATATGCCAATAAATAAATTTTAACTGTCAAATTATATGCAATAATAAATTTAATTTACAGTTAAATTAAATAAATACGATTTAACTGAGACGATGAATAAAATACGCAAAACAATCATAAATAAAATTCTACTCATATCTTAAATCAATTTAACAAACATAAGAAAATTTAGAAGTTGTGAGTGGGTTAAAACACTCACCTTTTGGATTTAAATTGAATTTAAATTCAATTTAAACCTAAAAATTTGACCGTCTCAGAATTCGCCCAAACCAGCGCCATCAGGTTCGGAATTTCAATACGATCCTAACAAAAAAACCACGTGTGAAACGGAGTTCGTATGTCAAAGTTATTCGATTAAACGATTGGAAATTTTATTTAAATTAAAACAAGAAAAGAAACCAAGTTCACCTTCCCAAGCCACGTCGTTCATCTCCACTCCATCACTCAGCTACAGGCAGAAACACATGCAACTAAAACGAGCACGTGAAAACCCAAATCGTGCATGACAAACTTGAAGCGCCGCCTGGAAAACTCGATCGTCTCTGGGCCCACCTCGACCACCATAATCGTTGCCGACCTCCCCTATGAACACAGCACGTGATGAACCAACCGAAGCACGGAATTTGCACAGCCGCCGCCTGATTTCATAAAACCCTAGCAAATTTTTGCCACAAATATGACCGTCGAAACGCGAAACTAACCACATAGATGCGATCCCCTCGGCTCTCTCTCCAAAACCCATCAACAGTTTCTCGATCCGACGAAATTGATCACGGCGATGATGAACGATCGGGGATAAACCTTTAAGTTCAGACCAAACGATAACTCGAATTGAAAAACAGATTGCACTAGCAGATTACGCATTTCGAGAGCTTCAACATATTTTTTATTGAGATTTTTCTGAGGACTTTGAATTTTGACTTTTGATTTTGAATTGTAATTGGATCTAGGGTTTACATCCATTGAGGAAGAGGAGGAGCTGATGAAATTTACACATAGACAAATGAGAATAGATGGAGGCTAGGGTTTAGAACCGACTATTTATAGAGAAGGTTGGGAAAGAATGGATCGGATCAAATAGATGTACGCGCTAGCGACAACGTAGCCCAAAAAGCACGTTCTGTCCCCGGAACGAAATTGGGTAAACCCATATGTCAAAATAGGTGTTTTAAAATATTTTAAACGCAATGGAAAAGGTTTCAGGTTCAAATTGCATCGTATGAAGAAGTTATGCTAAAATCAATATTTTCCAAATTGATTTCAATTGATTTCAACTACATAAATTTCAAGGCGTTTCGAGTCCGTACGATCAAACGACATGTCTGATCGCTACGAAACTTGAAACACTATTATAATTCACTGTTACGGATCCTATGAAACTTGTTTCGTCGAAATCCGAGTTAGTGGCCAAAATGGCTATTTTTATATTAATTTAATAAATTAAAAATTCATTAATTAAATCACCTTTTCAATTTCACTTCCAAATTTTACAAATCTTATCGGTTTTGTTTTCTTAAACAATCTCAGTGATTTAAACCAAGTTAGATGTCAATTAATTTGTTGATTCAATCATAAATTTCAACGTAAATTCAAATTTCGTTATATTTATCAATTATAAATTAACTTTTCAATAATTCCATTGAATTCACTATTCATTCTTTTTATTCAATCCATTACAGTCAAATGGGTGAAATTAACATTGGTTCTAAGTTATTACATAATATTTTCCAATTTCAACTAAATTTCCAATTAACGTAAAATTTTATATTTAATTTCAATTAATTGCAATAAATCCAAATTATCATATTTTAAATCCAAATAAATAAATAAAGCTTAATTCCCATTTAAATATTTAATTAATTTAATTGCAGTTAACCTTTTTATCATAAATTAAATTCCGATATATTAATAAAACTTTATTTCCATTCTTTTTATTCACAAATCATCATATTATGAAGATATTTACGTTATTCCCCATTTATTACCTTAATTTATTTAACGTAACATTTAATTTATATCTTTTGCAATGATTACAAATTTAATTGAATGAACTAAGTATATACTCATAATAATTGTTGTAAAACTCTTAATCCCACATTTATAAGTATATTATTTCCCCTCAAATATTATAGATATTTACAGAGTATTGGTTTTTACTTAATCATTATTTATTTTGTATATTAATTCAATAAATTCAATATTTAAGTCCGTTTAAATTTATTACCAAGCACTCAATTACCTTAATAATAATAATTTCCCATTAACACCTTATTATCAACCCACAATTATTGCAATTCATTATCTTATATTGATTTTATACAATTACCATTAACTTTACCTTCAATTACAATTCAATGTACATTTATTCATTAATCAATTCGATATTTACGTTTGTTTCCTTCTATTTGATTAATAACCTAGTATACATTTACATAAATTCCATTCCATTCCATTCATTAATGGGTATTGCATTGAAATTTAATTTATTAGCTAATATCAACATTATTACCATTAATTACAATTGGATTACCAATTTTATTCAATAACCTAAATAAATAACATATATTAATTCAATACTTACATTTGTTTTCTCATATTCCATTTAAAATCAAATCATAACATTTAAATTATTTTATTGAATTGGAATTTCATTCAAGTCATTAATTATTAACTTGCATTAACACGTTTCCTAAATTTACAATTTATTACTGTAACAACGTGTTCTTACATTAACTAATTCAATGCCTACCCTATATTCTTCATATTCAATATATATCCAGGTAAAAATCTTTCTTACTACTTAATTCATTTGAATTTTATTCAATTTACTATAAATAGGTTTTTAATTACCTTTGTTATATTTTCATTTAGCGTTCAATCCAATATTAATTTATCACCTTTATTATTTCTATAAAAGTTTAATTACAAAATCTTATTAAAATTAACAAATTTGATTGTCGAAAATTGCGGGTCATTACACTTTGGTTAGTGATTAACACTTAAGCTTTTTGCCCCCAGTTCTGGGGAACAACATTTGTATTTCGGTCGTCGATCGCACCGATTGCAAATCTTGAGCACATGTCCACACTCCGGGGACTTTGGATAATCTGTGATCGATAATCTGGTTCGCGATCTGGGAATTTGAGAGTTATTGATGTTTGTAATACAGTTCGCACTTCCAAGAACCTTGATTTGGTATTTGTGCTCCAATTCACACTCTGGGAATTTGGAGAAGGCATGTATGCTTGGGTTTGCACTTCGGGAACCTGGAATTTTATACTCCAATTCACGCTCTAGGAATTTGGAGTTAGCATTTATGTTTGAGTTCGCATTCCGGGAACTTGGAATTGATGTTTATACTCCAATTCACACTCTGGGTATTTGGAGTTAGTATTGATGTTTCAGTTCGCTCTCCGGGAACCTGGAATTAATGTTTTATACTCCAATTCGCGCTTTGGGAATTTGGAGTTAGCCGACATATGGTCAGTCTCACCTGTTTGGGCTTTTTAGAAATTCGTTCGCACTCTGGGAATGATGGATTTATCAGGATCGTGGATGGTCAGATCACATCCACCCCGAGTTAACGAGCGAGGTCGTTAGATGGATGGATCCATCCTCCTCAAATTTGGTTAGGATACAGCCGAAGTCGTTAGGCAGACGGGTCCACCCTCTCCGAAACTGCATTTATATCTTTATAATCCAGCTCGCGCTCTGGGAGTTTGGAGTTGGCGTTTATGCTCTGGTTCATGCTTTGGGAACCGAGAGTTGATATTTATACTCCAATTCACGCTCTGGGAATCTGGAGTCCATTCACACTCTGGGAACAATGGATTTATACTCCGGTTCGCACTCTGGAATCTCGAGTTGATGTTTATACTCCAATTCGCACTCTGGGAATTTGGAGTCTGTTCACACTCTGGAAACGATGGATTTATACTCCGGTTCGCACTCTAGGAACCTAGAGTTGATGTTTATACTCCAATTCGCATTCTGGGAATTTGGAGTTGGTTGTAGGACTGTCATGTGCCGGTCCAATTCAACCTTTGATGTGATGGCTTGCCCCCGAGCTGAGGTTTCACTTAGTGAGTCGCCGTTCGTATCACAGTCACTCGCTATTTGAATAAATTCCATCATGCGATTGAACTTAGCTCTTCATGCATCGTGATTGTTAAATGTCGCATTCGGTGAATCGCAACTCTAGCTTGAAGAGATAATAATTTATTGCTAGAACGGAAAAACATGGCAAAGTCAGTACCTTATTACAAATTCAAACTTCAGAATGTAAAGGAAATTGCAAAGTATTCACAGACTAGATAGAGCCTGTCGTGTGTAATAGTGACGAAGATCCTCGTCGTTCCAGGCTCCTGGCCAAGTGGGTCCGCCACTGACGGCGTTTATCACCAATCTCCCGCGTGGACATGTAGAGTCCTCCTGTCTCGGTCGATTGGGTTCATTATTTTGATTTGATGGGCCCGCTTCTCCAGGCGGCGGTGCTCGCACAAACTGTTCCAGCTTCCTTTCTCTGATCAATTTTTCAACGAGGTCTTGTAAGTGACGACACTCGTTTTTATTGTGCCCATAGCTTTCATGAAACCTGCAAAATTTTCCCATTTGGATTTGCCTCTCTGACGATGGTTTTGGAGTAGGTTTTTTGTATTGAATTGTATTACAGGTTTGTAAATACAAGTTCTCCAGTGATGTATTCAAAGGAGTATAACTGTCAAACATAGGATTTTTGCACCGTGGGCCACGATTTTGATCTCGTTTTCTATTTTGATTAACGCACTCTTTCCGCTGAGCTTGTTTGTTTTGAATGTTCAACTGAACTTTTCCGAAGCTCTCACCGGACTGTTTGATCACGACATTGCTTTGGATCCCTTCCGTGCTTGGCCCTGCATCATTCTGCTTCCTAGACTGTTTCGCGTCTTTCCTTCTCAGGAATTGAGCCGCCTTGGCGTGCAAAATGGTCCAATGATGCTGGAGGTTTTCCAGCCAACCAGTTGCCAAACTCAGAATCGGGGTCAATCCCCTTAGTCAATGCCATAAGGATTGAGTTATCGTTCGGATTGCTGATTTTCGCACATGCAGTATGAAATCTCTCTAAGTAGTGTCTGGGCATCTCTCCAGGAGCTTGGATGATGCTAGATAGAGTGTTGACATCTTTTGGTCTTGTGACGTGCATGCGGAATTGCTCAACAAATTTAGTGGCCAACTGGTCAAAGGAGGAAATGGATCGAGGTGGCAGTCGAGTGAACCACATGGTAGCGATGCCCCCCAAGGATATGGGGAAACTACAACACTTCACTGCATCATCATCTCTGGCAGCGCTCATCGACTATTCATATTTCAGAATATGCTGGTTGGGGTCGGAGTTTCCCTCGTACATGGGTAGAGTTGGCATCCTGAATCGCCGTGGGGGTTCAGCAGTAAGAATATCGTCCGTAAAAGGAGTTTGATTTCAAGAGATTCCCCAGTCATCGTTTGTGAGACCCTGGCTCTCGTGGATCATCTGACGTATCATGGTCGGAAGATCCGGCATTTGTATGTCCTGTGCGGTTCGTGCTGGAATGTGATTGAATCCCGCATCCTAGAGTTGGACCGGATGATGTCGATGGTCCAAATCTTGCTTTCTTGGCTCGTAGTCCTCTGGGACGTACGGTTCAGGGGTACGCACATGCTGACGACTGCCCCGGTTTGACTGACTTGGGGCATCGACCCTTGGTTCATCCGCGACATTCGTGGCACGGTATTCTGTGGTGCAGTGAGGAATGGCACCTCCTCGGGAGGAGGGCCTGGTTTGGAGACTTGCTGATGGACCAACTCTCAGTTGTCCAACAGTCATAGCCGATTGATTTCCAGCAGCTTGTATGTGGCTCCCATCTTGCTGGGGTCATGGAGATCGATTATGATAATCAGAAGAGGAGGAATTTTCGCTGGAGGAGCGAGAAGCATGGTCTCTCCTAGATCTCCTTCGCTCTTGGCGATTCAGCTAATTGGTCAGCTCGGCGTTAGCGCGTAGCTGTTCTGTTAATTGTTGCCGACTCTGGGCCAGCTCTTGGAGCAGCTGCTGAAACTCTTGTCGAGTAACTGGACCTGATGGTTCCGAGTGTCCGGTAGCATCTTGGTTAGAGGGAGGTAGTGGCGCAGGATTCTGTCTGTTCTGTTCCTCTTGGTTGGCAGGATTAGATGTGGTCCTTGTGCTAACCATCTTGAAGGTTGAATTCCTTTCCTAGACTTTATGTAAATTTGAATAGAAGGGAAGGAACTTGGATTAGATGTTCTGGATCTCTCCCTTAGATTTATTCAATCCGGTATCGACGATAGATCCAGAGAGAAGGGGAAAATCTGGGTTTTCTCAGTAAAAGCACCAAAGAGTTTGAAGAGATAACAATGAAGAATGTAAATTGAAAATAAGGATTATCTAACAAAAACTCCAAATTGCAGTAAAGTAAATGCGTAGGCAATCGATTTATACTGGTTCAGCGTGTTGCCTACGTCCATTGTGAAGTTTTTGCAATTTTATTAATTCTCTTTCAATGATTACAAAGGATTACAGCAAGCAACAGCAAGTTACAACTGGAAATTCGAAATCAACATCAAGAATATGATGTAGGATGACGGAGATTTCGATCCGGCAGAGTCTGGGCACTTGAGAGTCGAAATGATCCTTTTTCTGTAGGCTCTGGGGCTCTATTTATAGGCCTAGGAGGCTGAGACTTCGCTCAAATCTCGAAAGACTTTTTCTGGCACGTGAGTGGGCCCACGCGACCAATCTCAGAAAATTTCAAGTCGATCTGTGATCGATACAAAATCATTTCGTATCGATCAAGATAATGTCCAATCGAGCTGAAATTTGGTGTGAACACTCCTTGGCATGTAGGAAACCTCCTATGAAAATTTCATTGCATATGGATCAGTGGATTGGAAAATATAGTCGATACGAAATGAGTATTCTCGAGTGGCTGTTTGGTTCGAATCCATCTCTTCGAATCGATTGTTTTGAATCGATGGTGGCACGCATCTTCGTGATGACGTGGAGTGCAAGCTTCGCCTCGATCCGACCTTTGCTCCGAGTTGACCGCGTCAACTCCATATATCTCGGCTTGTTCGTATCAAGTGATGACACGTCACCTTGGCTTGTTTACTCGATGGATACGAATTTCTCTGCCCAGATGGATTCGAAGAGTAGCTTCCTCAATGGATACGAAGCAGGGTATCTGGATGGAGTCGAATCAAGGCATCTTGATGGATTCAAAGGGATGCTTCTATAATGGATGCGAAGAAGACACCAGCCGATCATTATGAAGCGCATCATCTGTTGGTGGGTATGAAGTCCATCGATACGAACTCGATGGATTCGAACATGGCCAATCCTGATCGATACGAACTCATGGGAGTTGAACGATATGAAGTAAGTTATCTGCCGATGGATGCGAAGTAGCGATATGCCAATGGATTCGAATAAGGAGGAGTCGATGGACTCGAATAAGATCGAGTCGAATCTAGTCACTTCGATGGATTCGAGCTTGATCGATGCGAACTGCGGCACTTCGATGGATACGAAACCACTGGATTGATTCGGAACCGATCGATACGAAATGGAGCTTGATGAACGATACGAAACCAGAGCTTTTCCCTTCAACTTATATCCATCATAACTTGAGCATACAACTCGGATTGACTTGAACTTTGAAGTACTGGTTCTTATGGCTTTGCTTGTCATGTCCTACTAATTGTAGCCTGATCCGGGCTCGGACAAAATTCAGCGATATCCATAGTGAAGCAAAGTATAACCAATCTTTGAGACGAGCTGTCTTTTGTTTTCAATCGATCTTTTGGTATCACGGCTTTGCCAAAAAGTGGGATAACACAAGGAGCTATAAGTTTGGAAGTCTGTGAAGTTAGCTCCGAGGTCTTTTGGATTTCTTCTGTGATTGGTAAGATAAGTGTTTGGTTTTCTAGAGTTGAATTGCCAGTTTGGATAACTGGGATTCAGAATGTTTCACATATCTTTGAGGGAGTACGTGTTTGATATTTCTGGTTATAGAACCAGCAGTTTTGAAAGGTTTGGTTGTTGAGTCAGACTCATCTGTAGTCTTATATCTTGTTTAGAGTTGTAGATATAGATGAATAGGAGCTATATAGCTTAGTAATATTGATTGTTTGAATTCTATAGAGCGAGTATCCTGATATATATATACCAGGGAAACTCTTGAAAGTTCTATCCAAAATTCTTTTGGATAATTAGATTTGTTCTGATTGTGTGAATTGGTTGCTATGGTTGTTGGCATATGATTAATATATATTGTGTTTTAAAATTAAACCTTTAATAAGATTATTAAATTACTTTTGTTTTAAATTTCGGGGACGAAATTCTTTTAAGGGGGAAAGATTGTAATATCTCGGAATTTATGGCAATATAAATTTAATAATCTGTGTTTAAATTTAAATTAATTTGATAATTTTTGTTAATAAATTTGATTTGATTTAATAATCTTCTTTTATTAAATATTTAATTAGAGAATTTATTTTTATTAAGCTATTAAATCTGTTTTCTATTTATAATGTGTATATGTGTATATATATATACTTTAAATAGATAAGTTTGGTTTCAAAATATAAATTAGTATAGCATATTTTCTAACTAAAATATTTTGAAATTAGGAAATTGTGATTTATTTTTGAATTAAGCTTTTCAAAATATTTAATAAAATAATAAGATGATTTTAAATATTTAAGGTAAATGTTTTATTTGTTAAATTATATTTTGACTTAAGTATGAATATTTATTTAGATTAAAATAAAGTTATAAAAATGTTTATCTTATTTCTTTTTAAAATATTGATTAATAAATATGATTTGTAAATTCAATATGAAATTTAGAATACAATTAATAAATGAAACATTAATTCATTTAAATAACAAGTAAGTTACAACCTCTTTTATAAATTTATTTTAAATGATTAAAAATATTATTTTCAAATAAGAAAATATATGTATTGTTTTATTTATAATAACACTTGGTTTTTAAAAAAATTATATATATATACAACTAAGTAATTAAGAACTAATTAATTTAGTTTAAAACTTTCATTAACACTTAAATAAAAATACTAATTATTTAAATGGACATGTGTTGCTTTCTTAGAGCCTCAAATAACATGTGTTAAGTGTTTAAACAAAGATATTTATAAATGTTAAAATTTAAGCCATGTGTCATGTTTGATTTTATTTTTCTTTGTTTTAAAAAAAAATCATAAGCATGGTTATTTAAAAAGTTGCATCTTTCATATTTTTCCTTTCTTAATTTTCATTTCATAAACAAAGGAATTGTTTTCAGCTAAGACATCCACCTTAAAAAAATGAGAAAAAAACATCCCACTCTAAAAAAACAAATCTGTAACCTGCATACAACCTCATTTTCAAGCTCAAAGTATTTTCAAACCAAGTACCAAAATCTAAATCCCTGTAACACCTCATCAAATCAGTAACCTACATTTCAAACAAAAGCCTGTAGCTCCTCAAACCAGCAAAATCAAATTCCTTGTAACATATTTCAAATTGCATATCAATCCCTGTAAACAAACTATAGCCTGCATTCATGTTTTCTGCAATCTGGATACATGAAATACTGCAAAACTTTAATCTGCTTTAAAGGCCTGCATGTTCTTGTAAACTGAAGCATGCCTGCAAGGTTGTGGATTAAGGAGCAATAGCATTTTAAAGCAAGAAAGCCTACATGCAACAATCTTTCAACATGCATTCAAGTTTAAAGTTTTAAAAGGCATTCAAGCAAGTTTTCTAAAAGATTTCAAAGGGCTTTTCAAAAATCTTTGCTTTGTTCATCTTCTGCTTTCAATTGAGTAACTCCAATTTAAAAAAAAATTAAGTATAAAATATGGTTGCTTGATTTATCCATGAAAATAAGCAGACCTATACTTATATTGTTAAACGCATTGTTGAGTATATATTTGAATGTGATGCATGTCTATTTCACCCAGGTTATTGACTGTATACAGTATAAGCTCAAGTGAAAAAATTCTTTTTCCTTTTGATTTGGTTGTTGTTATGACTTAGTAATTGAATGAAACATGTTTAGTTCATGATAAAGTGAAGTTAAAACATTTTATATAGGTTAAATAAATTTTTGTATTGCCTGGAAATTAAATAACAGAGCAAATATTAATATAAGAGGAAAATTCAAACTTCTAAATTCATTAAGTCAGTAACATCAGTGAAATCATTGAACCAAAATATGAATTTTAAAACAAAAGTGATGATTTTTAGTGAAGAGGTTAAGGTGCAGCTCTGGTTTGAACATATTATGGAAATTCTTGATTTTCTGATGATCTATGTTGTCTGGAGGGTCAGGATTTTCTGGAGTGATGTAATGATGATTGGAGAAAAGTGAAAAAATCCTTGGAAGTTGGTCAGATCAGGGTGGCGACAGAGATTGATCAATTAAGTGTGGAACCCGAGTTTTTATGGGTTTGAGTTTTTTCTTTGGTACGGTTTCCTCAAGGGATCGAGTAAATCGAGGACTTGGGTATTGGAAGGTGGTGGTTAGTCGAAGTCTTCGCCGGAATTTCAGGGGAAACGGTGGCCGGAGGCGTGTGAACGTGGCATTGATAGGTAGGGTATTTTTTGGGTTCTGCTTGTTCCAGGTTTGATATTTGAGCTCGGATGCAAATTCGAGTTGGTTTTCGGCAATCTGATGATTGAGGGGAGATGAGGGGTTGATGGACATTGTGAGATGATGGTCGATGATGATCAAAGGTGGCCGAAGGCTCTGTACATGTGCACAGAGAATTGTGGAATTCTGGTGATGTTTTGAGTTTGTGGGTTTGGTTTACACGGGATTGTTCTCGAGTAAGTTGAGGATTGGCTCGAAGCACATGAGCTTTGGACTCGAAGTATATTATAAGTGGCTCGGGTAACCTTTGTTTCAGGTTTTATAAAATAGAAACCTGTTTCTATTTTAAAGAAATTTAAAAGTAAAGTTTGAATATAAACTGGAATTTGACTTAGGATTTATACCTGAATTGAATATGAATTCAAATAGTTTAAATCTGGGTTTTTGAAATAATTTGAATTTTAAAATTTAAGTATGGTTTTAATAAAAAAATCTTGTTTCTGTTTAAACATTTAAAAGGAAATTTTAAATGTAAACTAAAATTTTAAATAAGTTTAAAACCTGATTTGAATCAGAATTCAGGAAGTTTGAATCTGAGTTTGAAATAATTTAAGTTTTGAAATTTAAATTTAGTTTTAACAATTTTAAGGTATAAAAAGAATATTGGTTTGAATTTAAACTGTAAGCTTAAAATTGTAAAATATAAAATTTAAAATGAGTTTAAATCCAGTTTTAAAATATGGAATTTGGTTTGAATTTCAGTTTTTTTAAAATAAAATAAGTTTTCAAATTTAACTTGTTTTCACTATTTTAGAAATGGTTAAATAATTTGAATTTAAAAATGAAGATGGAAATGTAAGTAAAACTTTAAAGTTTTATGATTTAATCTGGAATGAAGATTTAAACTGTATTTCAGTCTGAAATTTAAAAGGAAAATTTTAAATTGAATTTGTTTGAAACGAATTTGTTTTATAATCTTTTAAACCTTTAATTTATAAAGGGATGTTCTTGAACATGTGAGATAAAAAGATTTTAAATTTGTTTAAAAGCTTGTTTAAATTGATTGTATTCATTTTAAAATCTTAAATTTTAAAGTGAAGTTTAAGTGAAGTTTAAAATAAATTTGAAAACAATTTGTTTTAAAATAGTTTATATAAGAAGAAATGTTTCTTAAATTAAGTTAGAACTTAAGAAATTGGATTCATTTAAAATACTAAGTTAATTTAAATGGAATATTAATTATTTGATTAATTAATAACGTGGATGATTAATTAAGTAATTAATAATTTTTAAGTAAATTAGTTAAAGACTTAAGATTAATTAATTAAGGTTAATCTATAATTAAGGATTGCTAACAAAATTTTAATTAATGATTAAGATTTATTAATCAAGTGATTGATGATTAATTAAGATTGTAATTAACACTTAATTAATTTATAATTAGAGATTAATTAAGTTGTAATTAAATATTAATTAATTTGTAATTAATAATGATTAATCTAAATTAATTTCTTAATTTAGTAATTAAGAAATGTTAATGAAGGTTATTAACTTAAGATTATTTAAAACGGTTAATTAATGTGATTAATTTTTACTGATTAACTAGATTAATTAATTAAACATAATGATTTGAAATTGTTTATGTTTAATTACTTTATGGAAGTAATTAATAAATTAATTTGGTTAATGAGATTTGTTTAGATTAATTTATTAAGTTTAATTAATTTAAACACTTGATTATTGATAATTACTTTATGTAATTAATTGGATTGTAATAACTTAGGGAAGTAATTAATTAAATAATTACTGGATGTAATTAAAGATATTTATTATAGAAGTAATTTGGATTTAAATTACTTTGAAAATTAATCAAGTGGTTAATGGAGATAATTAATTAAGAGTAATTAATTTATGGGATGAGTAATTATGGGAAGTTAATTACTGAATGGTTATTAATCAAGGATGATTAATATATATGTGGTTTAATTTCAAATTAATTACTTAAGGTAATTAATTTAAATAGAGAGATAAATTAAATTGCAATTAGAAATTATTAATTAATAAAACTAATGATGTAATTTAGAATTGATTTAATTAAGGATTAATTAATAAATGAAGTAATTAATCATTAAAGGATTAATGTAATTAATTTTAGATAATTAATTGATTTAGTAATTACAAGTTAATTATTTGTAAAGTGTTAAGTATAATTAACTTGTGTAATTAATTTAAAAGCTAATTAGTTATTGTAATTAGGGAATTATTAATCAGAAATGATTAATTAAGAAGAATAATGAGGTGTTGATTTATTGATTTGTAATCAATTAGTGATTAAGTTAAGCAGGATTATAATGACGAAGTAATTAATTTAATTTATTTTAAATTAATTAGAGATTAGATAATTAATTTAATTCATTTTAAATTAATTATAGATGGTATGATCATTAGATCATTGCTTATGTTCAATGATTGGTATTGGTTGCCATGTATGGGGATGTAATCTCAGTTATGAGATGAGTAATGTTCTATAATACGGATGCATTGGTTGCATTGCGATGAAGTTATGAATTATCTGTTGGTAATGATAATGTTGATTATCTATTGTGTTGTGAATTATCTATCTGTGTGTATATAGATAATGGATTGAAATTGTTTTAAAACAACTTGGCCTTAAAATGCACATTTTGGATTTCGATGAGACCGGGATCGGGTTTCCATATTTGGATATCCGAAAACCACATCGATCCAAATTAACGTTAGGTCTTGAATCTGAAGTGAAGATGAAGATTCAGAGTGCAAGGGCTATCGTCGTTAACTCTGAGGGTGATTCCAAAATGAGTGTAACGAGATAATGCCTTCGGTTTCGTTCGAACCCGGAACGAACTTGTAAGGATTGAATGCTTTCAGAACATCGTCTGGTGGAGATGAGCATTCTAAGTGTTATGTCCTATAAAGGTAATCGTAGCCTCAAACCTCATCATCCGGGAATGGCTAAAACAAGGGAGGTGCAGCAAGGCTTCGCGGGTAGCCCCCACTTGAGAGTGAGATTTACCCCTGTCTAGATGTCCCTTTATTTCGGCTTAGTGATGTGTTTGCTGATCACAACTGCGGGGTGGTCTTGTTCGGAAGAGTTCGGTAAGGAATGGTTCTGGCCTTGTGTTGCAGGGGAGTTAGGGTGGCTCCTCGTTACGGTGATCTAAGATACGTACTGTGACGGACGGTACCCCAGTAGCCCTACCATTGATGGAATCCAAAATCCAATAAATGCCAACGGTTTTGATTGTATTACCCACTTTTGTGGTTAGTGGCTGGAATTTAATCATGTAACAATTTCGGCTATTTCTTATTTACTTGAAAACCCTAGACCTATTATAATATCACTGGATTTCCTATCAAACGTTTTGGTTAGCGTAAGGTAAAAACTTTTCCATGTTTATGTGTGGGAAGTCTTACGTGATACCTTTTCTTTTCAAAGGTTTTTCAAAAGTTAAGCAACTTTAACCTGTTACTCACACCAGACCCATGTCTGTCCCGGAGTTATTTCTGTTTTTCTTGAACTCTTGGGTACTCAAATTTTTACGAGTAGCCAAGGGATTCAGGTTAGGATTCAGGTTAGCTTTGACGAATTATGGAGGAGCAATGGAGCAGGAGGCTTCTGCGCATAGATATATAGTTTTCCGCTGTGTTGGTATCTCTGAGTGTTTCTGTTTTGTGTTGAGTTGTTATAACTAGACAGATGTTTATAACTTTCTAGTATGTGTTGTAATATCTGTGAAACACTGATAATTGTTGTATACTATGTAATACTTATGTTATTAATATAATTTATTCATTCTGCTGTTGAGATCCTTGTGATGTTTCTTCTTTCTCTTCTTTCTTTCCTCTTTTCTATCCCTTTGTTTCTTAAGGATAATATGATTTTCTGTGAGTGGGAAGTCGGGTCGTCTCAAATATGCAAGCAAAGAACAATGCAAGGCAAATAAAACAATAGATATATACAATGCAAGGCAAATAAAAGAAAAATATAAATAAGCTAGCATTTTTTTGGCAAGCAAGGCGAAAAAATTATTTTTGGCAAGCTAAGTGGAGCAAATGACTCTTTTGATTAGCTTTGGCAAGCTGAAAATAAAAACAAGGTATATATATAGCTAATTTTTTTAAAAATTAAGATGGAAACTTAAATCAAATTAAAACAAAACAAATTCAAACAAAAAAAATATTTTTTTTCCATTTAAATAAAACACAACTGAACTAAAAGGGAAAAAAATTAGAAACAAAAGAAAAACAATTTTTTTTAATTACGTTCGCGCTAAAAACAAACTAAACAAAATCAAAACTAAACCAGATTAATTCAGAAATGAAATTTCAAAATGAAATTCACTAAACCAAACAAACCCAGTAACCCTTTTTTGACCTTTTCCAAAAGAAACAAAGACAAATCAATTTGCTCTTAAAAAAACTCAAAATCAAACCAAAGCCCACAAATCAAATACAGCCCAAACCCGCAATTGTCCCTGGTACACGAAAAGAATTCTCAAAGCACTGAAACGCAAACTGAAAATAAAATAAAATCTCAACTCATTGATACCACAAACTAAAAAAAAATCCGATCTTTACTTAAACGCAGTTCTCCAATCTCAATTTACAATAAAAATCGACTCGGTAGGCCGTTCGATGATCGAAGGTGGTTCAGGCGTCGCAAGTTTGGGAACTAAGCAGAGGCAATGTTATGGATGGTTGCGCTTTTAGGCGATCGTGGTTCCTGGTGCTCTTCGAGGTGATTGTTGAATTCGACTGGTTTGCCAGATGAGTGAGGTTGTTCGAAGTAGATGTTAATGAGTTTATACTGCTGTAATGTGGATTGGAGGCCGTTCATCAGTGAATTGCAGAGGGTTGTTGTGGTAGAACCTGTAGTCTCAGTGATGTCTTTTGTGTTGTTGTAGTGATCTTGTGGAATGTGAACTGTTGGTTGGTGTTGCAGTTGAGAGGTAGTTTGTGTTGTTGAAGTTTGGGGCGAAGGGAGATGTTGGAGATGAGGAGTAAAGCAGAGGGTTGTAGAGTCAAAGGTGGAGGTGATGGAGAAGGTGTCTGGTGTATATCGTATTAGGCAAGTGCAGGTATGTAAGGCTGGTGAAAGAATTGTTTAGTGGCAGAGAGGTTGATGTAATTGGTGATGGTGCAATTTTTATGGGAAGTCAGTGATGGTGGACCAGTTTCTTGGTTGTGAATGGTTTATGGGAGTCGTCGTATGGTTTGGTTCAGGTAATGTGCAGTGTGGATGGTCACGGTGATAATTGGCTTTGGAATTGTTGTTGTAGTGTTGCACAGAGGCTAGTGAATGGAGAGGGTGGATTTTTGGAATGTTTCTATGTTGGCAAGTAAATGTTGAAATGGTTGTTGTCGATGTTGTGGTGGATGTTGAATTGGTTGGAGTGATTGGAATGTAGAGAACAAAGTGAATTGAGTAGGCAGCAGCGGAGAGGGTGGTTGGGTATTTGACAGAAGTGGTAGGGTATTAAATTATTTGGCAGAGGTGGTTGTTTTTTTTGTGGCTGATGATGCTTTGTAGTGGTAGGGTGGTTCTGATGTTGAAGTGATGAGCAGTTTTGAAATGGGCAGTTTGATAGGCAGGGGCCAGAGACAGAGCCAGGATTTGATGTCTACCCGGGCTAATCAAACATTTTAACCCATAAGCTTAAAGAAAAATCAATAAAATAACATTAAAAATATATAATAAGTTCATGAAACGTGAATTTTAAAATGATATAAAGTATTGAACATAAATTGTACTGAATTGAAAATGGAAGAATAGGATGAAAAGGTGTTTGAAATTAATCATGCATAAATATAATACTATGTAGCAAAATAGATAGATTCCACTTCCATGCATAAATATAATATTGTGTAGCAAATTTACCCGGGCTATAGCCCAGGAGAGTCAAACCATAGATCCGTCCCTGGTAGGGGCATGTAGTTGCATGTAGTGGTGATTGAAGTGTAGGAGTAGTTTGAAGTCTGTTGAGTATGTGAATGGATTGTTGTGGATAATGACGAGAAGTTCGTGGTTAAAGTGGCTGGTAGGTGGAGGGAGTTTGTGGAATTATGGGTGAACTGCTATGGTTAATGGTGTGTTTGAGTTGTACCGCAGAGGTGAGTTGATCAGTGATCGGTGTTGTCGGAGTGGTTTTGGTTCAGTGTGTATGAATGAAATGATGGCAGTTAGAAATGAAGTGGGTTGTATGACTGCAGGAAGTAGAACAGTGGGCAATAGGTGGTTGGAAGAGTGGACAGAAGTTAAGACAGAGAAGAATATGGCAATTGACAAAACAACTGTAAAATGTGACTAGGAATGCAAAACTGTGTGCAATGTAAACAAAAGAAAACAAAAGAAAAATGCAATTTGAAATGAAAATGATTTTTTTTCCTTTTTTGAATTGTATGTTTTTTTTTAAAAAATAATGAAAAGGCAAATGGAAGAGGAAACAACAAAATCAAAATGCACATAAAAATCACAAAAACACTTAACGCAACAATTTTTTTAATGCAAACGCACACACAAATAAAAACGAAAAATAATTCGAAGAATAGAAAATCAAAATCAGGACAATTTCTCGGTAACGGCGTCCAAAACTTGTTCTTCGACAGAAATTCTATCGGTTTAGAAAACCGTCGAACGAATTTAAATTAAAAATAACCGCAAACGCACAGCGTACTATCGTAGAACATGGCGAATACGGGTCGATCCGCTGCGAATTGATGATTTTAAATTCTATTCAATCAAATTAAACAAAAGTCGATGGAAAGTTGTGCCGGAGAATTAACTAACTAACTAAAAAAAAGCAAATATAAGAGTTAAGTGACAATTTAGAGAATAAATCCGCTCTCTAGATCATGTTGTTCAACACATGAAATCATGATCTCCCTTTAATGGACAATAGTGCTTTAATTGATGTGCTTATCATAATTATGTCATATTTGTGCTATTGATTAGCCAACATAAGCCATCAAACTATAACACATCCTTTAAAGCACTTACGAACTTTCATGAAACTTAACAAAGAAAATGAAAATAAATCTATTTTAAGTATGACCTATTAACTATTGATTACAAATATAGACCATCGAATTTTAATTTCAAATCACTTTCTTTTTCCATAATCATATTTTGATGAATAGGCAATTAGTGTTAGTGATTGTTTAAGCATAGCCTGTTTGGTGTCAATAATATAGGCTATTAAATTCAAAGCAAAAACAAATAGTAAACCATTTCTATCATCATCATTAAGCATAAAAAGAGAGCATGAATTAACAAATAGTTGAAGCTACATAATTAGTGAGCTTCATTATCCCTTAAATTGAAGGGATTTAGCCTCTCATATTTGTCAATAAAATAACAAATGTTGCTTGCAATATGAGAAAAAAGAAAAGGAGAAAGAAAGCAAGATAAAAAAACTATACTACTTGCATGAAATATAAATCTACACTACAACATGAAAGTAAATAAGCATGAAAAGGAAAAGAATATGTACTGAAGTTGCATAAAAAAAATTATACAAAGAGAAATGGCTAAGTAGCCATGAAAAGAAAGAAGAGAGCTTGGTTTTATTTTGAGCTTAAAACTAACTAAAGAGAGACTAACTAAGAGGAAGAGGGTTACATGAAACATAAGGGGTATATATTCATGTGTTAAACCCTAATTCATATTTTTGAGGAATGCCCAAAATACCCTTGAGAAAGTGTGGAGACCAAGTAATCATTAGCTTCTACTAATCATCATTTAAGTGTACATGAAGCCATTAATTCCATAAGCATGTGCATTAGCCTTTAATTTGGACATTAAGGTAGGTGAGTAGGTGAGGTCCTCTATGTTCTTCACTTTGAATTATTTCCATCTTCATTCCTTTGTATTTATTATGTGCATGCATATCTTCTTAAAACCACTCCTATTTGAGATCAAATTCCTATGCAAATATATATAAATTTCGAATTAATTTTTTTCAAACAAATATTTGCACAAAAATGACCGTTTTTGCCCCTACATGAAGATGGATATGTGATAATTTGGAATTAATATGGATTTTAGTTTAAACAAGTTAAAATATCCGATATGATCATTTATTTAATTTAAATAGATTAAATATGATGGTAAAAATATGCACATTTACGTGCACATCGTGTATTATTCTTAAGTACACGACCTTACATAAAGGAAGTTAACTCATCATGAATAGAACTTTGTCCTAAATAGTTCGTCTACTTCTTATTGATTCATTATTATGTATCATACGGAGGAGTTACGTTTGATATTGAGTCTTTATTCTATTTTTGGTACATTTGGAACTATTTTCAATATACTCACCAATTCGATCAAATCGAATTCTTTTAATTACTTTTGCATGTTACGTTTTTTACTTCCATATTAAATTCTATAAACTTACTATCGACTTACCACTTGTATATCAAATACGCATGCTTTGTTTCTATGATAATTCATCTATGAATTTAACGAATTATGTAGAACTTTTTGGTATTATCTGGCCAATGATTACATACATCTAATGTATCAATCCAAAGAGTTTATCGACCCTTATGTCACTTCCATGGGATAGGTACTTTACCTTTAACTTTCTGGGATATAATTCATTAATACCATATGATTTATAACCATATTATTGTTGAATCATTCCTCAAATATATGGTTTAGTCCATACTTTTAGGTACTTCCATATTTTCCAATCCATCATTTTATTAAATACCACTATCAAAATGAATATTCATAATATCTATATTAAAATAACGCTATATCTTTTTTCAGTCAACCCTAAAAAATTGTTATTATTTCATAATAAATACTTGGTATATTTGCGAAGACAATCTTTCGTGACTTGATGTGACCAATAACAAGTATTAAATTGCACGCTTCTGCTTTTTCCACCATTACCATACTACTATACGAAATACGAAGCTCCATTCAACCACTTGTTACACTCAAGAGTTTTAGGTCAAATATCTTAAACTTAAGGAAATGAATCTCTTAGGAAATAAATTTCTATATGGAAATACCTTTTTGTAATAGAAATCATATTTTTCATTTCATACTAAGTATCTCTTAGTATTTTATACAATTGTTGTTTCCCATGTCTCTTCATGATGTAGAGCTAACCAGTCGCTCTTGTTTTCCTAATAGTGCCAAAGTTATATCCACTCTCACGAGTTTACTTTCCTTTCCATAATGGCGAATCACTCAAAACAAATCCATAATATACTCAATCAAATTGAATATGTGATATCACGTTATGATTTATTTGCTTGTTTCGAATGAACCGATTTCATCGAAGTTTCATACGTTGTGAATAATGACTTTTCACTATATAACTTTTGCATATGGCTGAATTGGATCAGTATCCATTTTTTATATTACTTATGTGTTCAATTCTCAAAAGATAGCTAGAGCAAATTAGCTTTCAAGTGACTATGGTGCAAACTTAATTCGTAGTTGTAGAATTAGGCTCTTTAATGGATCGTAGAATGACAACTTGCTAAAAGATTTACTGGTAAGTATATTTTATATTTCTATGTTAATCTTAGTTTAGTTCATATGTATGTTTTACTAAAACTTTATCAATTTCTATTAGTTACACAAATTTATTGATGTAGGTTATTTAATCTTTATATAGAAAAAGTTCTTATAATATTAGAAAGGTTAAAGTTAACATTTCATTTTTCTAATAAGGCTCCAACACTAGACGTTTATGTTTCCAAAAACCCTTAGATAAAACATAGAAATCTTTAGATTAATCTAGGAGGTGTTAGGACTCATATGTCTTGGGATTCTGACCATAAAGAAAGCTCAACAAATCATAAGCCCGCATTTGATAGATAACTCCTTATCGTTCGTATCATATACAACTCATGACCAGTGGTTTGTTATACTACTCTCACATATATCCACCATTGCATGACGACCCTAACTACAATGCGTATATCTTGAGGAAAGCTCAACAAGTATGTGCAGTTATCTTACCTTCTCTATTCATATATTAATAGTACTACATGTAACAACACTAGCTTGATGAAAGCAATATATTAATATATAAATAGTAAAGAATGACTTTATTTTAAAGGTCCACAATCTTCAAATATTTAATTCAGTGATATTCACTTATGGAATAATGTGTTTCTTATTAAATACCCCCCTGATTCAAGTGTTGGACACATCAGAAATCACGGTATACGTACTACCTATAATGACACGCCTTTTTGACCCTCAATTGTCGACACTAATACATCCATGGTATTCTAGTGCCAAGCACCGAAATGTCGAAAAGATGAACTGTTAGGGTAAAAAAAGAAAAAGAAAGAAGTGAACATAATATCAGAATCTCATAACATAATGATAATATATAATATCAAAAGAACAGTAAAAAGGGTCACTACGATACATAAATTTCAAAGTTACAAAAGCAAAGTATAATCATTTTCCTAGACAATTATAACTGTATGTCCTCACAAATGCTGATATGTACAATATAGTAATGCAGTAAATATAAGAATATAATGGTAAGTGAAACATCCAGCTCATCTTCTCAAGCTCAAAATAACATCAATGAAAACCTTCTTTTCTCAAACCACTTGAAAGAGAACATGAGGAATTTAGGAAAAATAAAAATAGTGCATCAGACATAAGTCTGGTAAGAGAAACTCAAATTATATATGATCAATATATAACAGTAGTTTGAGACCGCATGGACTTTCATAACAGTTATCCCTTCAAAAGAATAATTATCAAATAAGTACATAAGGTGATATAATGGATTATGTCTAGGGTGAAGAATATAAATATATAACATATGAATACTGATTATATTAGTTTCATATTAGAGGTTATAATCGAAATCGATAAGTAATGTTCGCATAATGATTTTCCACGGAGATCTTTCTAGATACGCCGGATCCGACTTCCATGCACAAGGATCAGAAGTTTCCTTTCGAGCATTATATATCTCTAGATAAAATATACAATAAGGAAAACATAAAGGTCCACGTCGAACATAGACATGGACCATGTGGAACCAAATACCTTCAACTTCCACACGCAATGTTGATAAGCATACTCTAGATATGGAGTTGATAATGCATTATCGCATGTTAGCCAAGCCCCAGATTGAGCAACCTACTCTGCCTTTAGAAATTTACGATGTCGATGTCATGTTAGGCATCTTTCACATGAGTCTTCATCACTCGAACAGAACACGGATCTCCAATTAGATCTCCACATCTCAATTAGATCTTCAAATCATACATGAATTCCAACATCTCGAACAGATCTACTTCCAAAGGATACACATATCGCAATCTTGAAGTCGTTTTCGATAAGTAAAACTCTTACTGATCTCAGTCTCTTCGACTGAATCGATGATTTTGGTCATATTGAACAATAATGAGAAAGATCACATAAAAAAACCAAGTCTTGTATAATTATCACCTTTCCAATATTTTCATCTCACGCCATCTCTTGTTCAAGAGTGAAATTGGTAGGTTAGTGCTCTATTGCTCAAGTCTCTAACAAACACCAGTCTTGAGTCCCACAGATAGACAAGTCTACTTCATCGGCTATTAGTGCTAGGTCTACTTTTGTTTATCTTTAAAACATTCTTTTAAATATATATTTATGTTTGTAAGTATAATCAAAAAAGGTTAAATATGATTGTTATTGAAACCTTGTCACAACAAACCCAAAACTATTTCATACTTATTTTATCTCTAAATCATTCTTTTAAAGTTCTAAGATAATATTTGGTATAAGTTCTATGCTTGACTAATCTACTATCTAGTAGAAAAACATTGCTTATAGAAATCAAAATTCATATTATTAACTCATTTACGACATTTTAACTTAAATATTCCTCATCCAAGAGTGAAGCCAAGTAAGTTAGAGCACTGGTTGCATATCAAAGCATTGGCTAGGCATTTAATTCTTGAATCTTACAAAAGATAAATCTACATCGTCAGCTTTTAGCGTTAAGTATAGTGTTAATGAATTTCATAAATGAGTAAGTGAACAATATAATTAATTAACATGTTTTTGACATTCTCGGCTTAACTATCCCTCGGTCACGATGGAAACTGATAGGTTAGAGCTCCATTTCTCATATCTCTACTCGACATCAACCTTAACTCTCATAAATAGGTAAGCTTACTTCGTCAACTTTTAGTGTTAAGAAAATTTAATAACTTTTTTTAAAAAAAGTAAATAACAAGATTAACACATTTCTGATATTTGAACTCGACTATTCCTAAGTCAAGAGAGAAACTGGTAGGTTAGTGCTCTATTGCTCATATTCCTACTTGACATCAATCTTAACTCTCAATAAAGAAGTCAGCCTAGTCAATTATCTTTAACAAAACTACAAATACTTTAAAAATTCTTGTAAATGGGTTTTAAGTATCTATGCAAAATATTGCTTGAAAATAACTAATTATTAATTTGATGAAAAACATGTTTTATATCATAAAATCTCTTAGTTTGTAAATAGATATATAATTATTAAAAAAATATTTAAACTTCAAAAAACTTTAAAAAAAAAATAAAAATAGGTTTTAAGTCATCTCAAAAAAGATTATAGAAAAATACCAAATTTAAATATCATTTTTAATCACTTTAAACCATATGCAACTTACTATTGCATTTATAAGTTTCATTAAAAGTCCTTATTAGAGACGATTTTAAAAAACACAATCTTTGTGACCAGTTTTAACCACTTTAACAAATGATATAATACTTGAACTTTTTATAGAAAGTACTACCATTATTGTACTTAAAAAACATGGAAAGAAACCCGAAGAATTTCTCGCATTTTATTTAGAAAAATTCTCGAAAACAGGCTATATTTACAAAGTGTATTTATAACCACCTTTTTGCTTCAACTTTCACAACTTTGGTTCTCAATTTCTATAAATTTTCAAACCATTTTCTTACTGGCAAATAGACCAAAATATGTATAGAGAACAACCAAATCAAATTATCCTAAGTTAAGGTCATAATTATCAAATTTAGACAAGTAAAAGTTAAGGGATATCAAAGTGAACTTATAACGACTGTTCTCGCTTCAAACATTTTCAAACACACTTCAATTCAACACACAGTCCAATCAACCATTTAAACATCAATTCAAGGCCATGCCACATGTTTATAAGAGTAATATAAGTTATATTTTACAATATAAAGTTGTCATTTGCTTTCATAAGCAAGTGGAGTTCGAAGTTTATAACTTTACTTAGTTAATGTCACTTAAACATTATATTTCAAACACCAATACATATACACAACATATACAAATTATATAGTGAGATAACTCACTCATTTCCAAGCCAAAAACATGTTGAAGCATAACTAAATTGAAGAACACTTCATACCATCACCTTGCAACCATCTTTCCTTCCTCCTTCTTGCCACAAACTTGTCTTTTCCCATCCAAACACCTATAGTTTCTCATGCCATTGGATGTTAGGAGATAATGGCTTATGTTATTCCAAATATATTTTGGTATAAGGTGTTGTAATTTTTCCCTAAGGTTGTTGAAAAATTTGACTTGATTTGGAGTTGTATAGTAAAAACATTCTATAAAATTTTGAGAAGAAGAAGACATTAAAAGAGCTTTATTTTAACATTGTGAATTTGTGACATATTAACAAGATTATCCTTCTCCTTATATAGGCTCAAAATGGTGTTTCCTAAGCTTGTTCTCATCCCCCAAGCCATGGAAGCCTTCTCTCTGCACATGCCCATCACTTCTCCTTTGCACCTCTTCCTTTTAGTTAAATACTTAAATACCATTAACATGTTAATATCTCTTATCCATTAGAAACTTCTAGAACACTCCATTTTCTTTATGAACCAAAATGTGCTAATTAATTCCTAATGTGTTCATTTGAACATTAGACAAGTCCATAAGAGTTTGAATGATTTATATTAAATAAAATTTGTTTATCGATAAACCAATTTTAGATCACACTATCTATTTCTTTGAAGTATTCATTTTTTTAAACAATTTTCAAAAACAATTTCACCATCATTAGTTATGATTTAAAAGGGATTAATAAGTTTTTAAATCTTTTTAATCGTATTTAATCAAAGATTCAAACATATAAATAATTCATATATTTAAATACAAATTGTTTGAAATCTGGGTCATTACATTCTTGTCCACTTAGAATATTACATTCTCAAAAATCCAACATGAGAAACAGAAGGAAACAATCACATAACAATACTTAATAGCATACAAAACATTATTAAACATAACTCTCAGATTGTTTAGGTTCAAAAACCCTTCCATCGCATAAGGATGATAAACAATCTAATATAAGCACCTTATGCGCAACAAACTCAGGATAATACTTAGTTGATGATCCATAATACCTTATAACAAATCAGAGGGTCATCACCTAAACTCTTCATCACCCAATAAAACACAGTATGCAAATATGCTAAAGCCCATACTATGCCTATGGACCATCCATATGCAATATCAAATCCAATTTCTTGCTCGATAACATGAATTTCACTTCTCAACTAGTATAGATCACTTGACCTCTCTAGTGCAGACTTCGATCTGATTCCTTGATTAGAAACCTCGGTTCTCCTTACATAGTCATATATTATGAAGGAAAACTTTAGGATATTATCAAGAATCGATACCAAGTGTTGGCCATTAAGAGTCTAGTGCAAAATCCTTGTTCAGACTGGTGTAAACTACATCGAAATCATGTACTTGAATATTGGATCAAGAACAGTCATGCGAATAAAACAATCTACATACAACTTACGTATTTATACTATTGGTATCTTAAATACAACAATTATTATTCTTTTATCACATACTTTTATATAAATAGTATGTCTTATTAATACTAAAATTATTTAGGAACAATTTTGTAAATCATAACTTCAAGTTTATCAACATTTCATAACTAAAGTTCACACTCGTATAATACTCCACTACATCCAAAGAGTATATGAAAAAAATTAAATTTAAAATTATTTTAAATTATACTACCTTTTTAAGTTCATGTGTTATATAAACTCATCTTTATATTTGCATAAAACACTTAGTTTCAGGTTGTATAACAATTCGATTGTTTCCGACTATCCAAAATTGCCGAAAATCTCAATTTTTTTTAACATTGAAACTACCAAACAACGTATCATAACATGAAGCACATACCATACAATCCTAATGCACTGGATAACCGTGTCTACAAAATAATTAACAACTTTCTATAATTTATAAAACACACTGAAACGACCCGCAGTTCCGTACCCCTTGAGTCTACACTATTCTCCGTCAATCAGCTCAAGGTGAAGGAAATACGAACCATTTGGGTTAAAGAAGAAAGAGGTAGGAGAAGAAAATAGAAACAACAACAGAATCTTAGCATCGCAGTGGAACAAAATATAATAGATAATAACAGATCTTTACACAAAAGAAATCTATATCTATTTTATACATACTGTGATGTCCCGTAAATTTGGGCAATATTTATTTAATAATTTCATTTATAATTATTTTAAAATGTGAAATATTGATTTAATAATCTAATTCAAACATAATTTTCTTTTGAAAATTATAATTATTTTGTTGATAAATGATATTCTTTTCAAAATTTATAAAAATAATTGAATTTGAGAATCTTATTGTTTTAAAATATTAAAAATATTTTAATGACAAAATTTTCTTTCTAAGCTGATTTACAAATATTTTATTTATAATGTATATATATGTATACATTGTAAATAGGAGTTTTGATCTTTATTTTAAATTTAAATTTAATAAAGAATATTTTCAAACTTATAATACATATATGTGTATAATTTATGAATTGATTAAGTTAAATTGAAATTAGTATTGGAACTTTTCATAAGTCAATTTATAAATCTATCTTGTATTTTCAAAAAGAAATTATAGTAAATATTTGGTTATAAATATATAATGGTTAAAATTTGTATTTTATAATAAATTTCATTTTGTTTTATCTTAAATTTGTTTTGAAATAAATTTAGCTTATTTATATTAAAGTATAATATTTTAATTTGAAATCTTTGGAATAAAATGAATTCAACATTTTTCTTTTCTTTTTAAAAAGTTTCTCTTGTGAAAAATGGTTTTAAATTATTTTTAAAAATATTCAAGCAAATATTTAAATATGTAAAGATAATCCATTTGTAATCATTTAAAGATTAAATATAAATAAGCATACAAAACATCTTAAACTAAGTTAGAATGGTTTTATCTTAAATTAAAACATTTGTAAACAAAGAAATTTATCTTATATCTAAATCATACATGTGTTAACATTCATGTTTTACTTGGACACTTGTAATTAAATTTCATATCCAAATAACAAGTGGAATACTAAATCAATGTTTGAATTTATTATTTTAGATAAAAACTTAACAAATCTCTTTATTTTAAACACTTATCTTCTATGGGAAAATCAAAATTCAGAATTAAGAAAACTGAAATTCATTTTACTCAAAAAAATTCCACAACCCAAACTAAATCAGTATTCTGCAAATATCAAACTGTATAAGTTCTGCAATCAAGGTTTTGAAATCTGCAATAAAGAAACCCAAATTTGCAAATTCTGTTTGAATCTTCAAACCAAAGTATCTTCAACCTGTAAAATCAATTCTACAACCTGTAAGATTAACACAAAAAAAGTTGGAAAAGGGAAGCATGCAGACCAAACCATTATCAAATGCAGTTTCAAGGCCTGCAAGCATCAGGTTATCACCATCTTCAACTAGCATGCAAATCAGACTTCACTGAAACTTGCATATGGATTGTTCTCTACCTTTTCTTTTGAAGGTGAGTAAATCTATGTTTTTAAAAACAGTTTCAACTTTTTAAACCAAGCTATCAAGATTTGCAGAATCTAAAGTTTAATTCAAATGCCTTTTAAATGAGAAAATTAAAACAGTGGCAATTAAAACTGCTCTATTCTTATCTCTTTAGTAAGTAATCCCAAATTTATGGGTTGTTTAAAATTATATATGTGCATGAGTTTGAATATAATTGTTGACTGTTGTATTATGCTTGACTGTTGTGTGTGATTATGCTTGAGTATGCAGAGAAGTGTGATGTGAATTTTTACAGACATGTTTCTATATTACTTGGATTAAAATACAAATGTACTTCTATATGATTGAATCATAGTTAGAGAATATTGTGTAAACATAGTGTGTTTGTTCAGTATAGTTTAGGTTTGAAAAATTTTAATTTAGAAAAGAAAAAAAGAACCCTGTTACTTCTAAAAAACAATCACAGCAGACAATGGTTTCCAAAGTAAAAATTTCCAAACATCTTTAAATTATTCAATCAAGTTAAAGCTTTAATACATGTTTAAAACATGAATCAAGTTTTAAAATCAACTGAGGAGTTAGGAATTTAGGTCTGTGCAGTAATTTTGGGATTTTGAGGTTATCAAACATAAAATGGATTTTGGAACTTGAATTTCTGCCTAGAGGTGGGGTGTTAACTGGGAAGCGAGGGAAAAATTTCCTAGTAGTTGATTGGAAGTAGGTTGCAACAGCAATGGTCATTTACAGGGTTCTAGCGTTGTTCTGGGGAAAGAAATTTTGTAGGTTTTTAATTTCCTTGTTTCACCGAGTGTTGCCACATTTTGGAATAGGAAGAGGGAATATAGGTGGAGCAAATGGCCGGAGTTGGAGACTATAAGATGGTCGGAGTGGAGTGTCAAGAGGGTAGATAGGTTTGATGTACTTGGTGAATTTTTCTTTTTTCTTTTTTCAGGATTGTTTAATTTTGCCTGATTCAAATTTTCAGGCTACAAAGTATTTTTGTTGATGGTTATATCAATTCGAGGAATGGATGGCATCTTGGAGAGGTTGGTGAAGGTAGCTGGAAGTCGCCGAAGTAGTGGTCGCAGTTGCACAGTGATTTGTGGTCTCTGGTGAACTTTGGCTGGTGCAGGCTTTTGGGTGATTCGAAGTCAACCCCGCGCATTTAGTGTTGTAACTCGAAGTGAATGAGGGTTTAGCTCGAAGTACTTTGTTGGTTGTCTCGGGTTAGTTGTTTACAAGTTGTTAATCTGTCCAGTGTTGTTTTTTTTAAAAATCTGGGAAGCTAAATTTTTTAAAAAGGCTATGATTTAAATTCAAGTGAGGGTTTGAATTAAATTCAAGTAAGTTTATGAATTCAAAAGTTCAAAATGAATTTTTTTACTATAAAGTAAGATTTAAACTTAAATTTGAAAATAGTGTAAATATAGTTCAGGTTTCTTGAATCCAGGTTTTTATTTTAAACCAGTTTTGTTTCTTTCTAAATTTTTAAAAGGGAATTCAAAATTTTTTAAACATGCTTTAAATTCAGAGGTAAGTTTGAATTTTGATTAAGAGTACTTTTGAATTCAAAGTTTAAAAATGAAACTTTTAAATTTTAAGCAAGATTTAAAATTTAGTTTTGAAATCAAGTTTTAAGTATGATTTCAGTTTGCTTTGAAATGAGTTTGAATTCAAAACAGTTTTGAAATTTTTTAAAATTTGGACAGAAAATGTTTTTAAATAGAATTTAAATATGAATATGATTTCAAATAAAGGTTTAAATTTGAAGAATTCTTTCCTTTAAGTATTGAAATAAAATTATGATATGTTTAACTTCAAATTGAAAAGTTAAATAATCTATCTATTTTCAAATGTTTGATTTCTTAGTAAAATTTAGTAATATTGATTTTTAAACTTTTCTTATATAATAATGTTAGTTCTTTACTTTTGGTTTATTAATTTATTTAAATTGAATAATGTTTATATGATTAAATATTTTTAAATCTTAAATTTTTAAATGGAAGATGAATTTAATTTTAGGAAAGTATTGTTTTACATTTGAATAGTTAATAAGTCATTAATAAGTAAATAGATTAATTTGGAAATAATTAAGATAATTTAGAAGTTTACTTATTAAATTGATTTTAATTAATGTTTTGGATTAATTTATAATTAGAGATGATTAATGAATAATTAATCTAAAATAATTAACTTAAGCAAGGAATTAATTAAATAAGATAATTATCTAAGGATAATAAATAAATAATTAATGTCATTAATTTTGATTAATTAATTAGATTAATTAATTTAAGATAATCAATTATAATTTGATAAGTATAATTAATTTATTAAAAGTAATTAAGTGATTAATTAATTGTAATTAATTAAGGGATTAATTGCTTACTGTAATTAATTCTGATAATGTGTTTTGTTAAATTAATTGATTTAGTTTAATTAATTTAAGAAATAATTTAATAATTTAATGATAATAATTACTTAATGTAATTTATGGAGCAAGATTACTTAGAGAGGTAATAATTACTGGATTGTAATTATGGAAAGATGTTTTATTTTAATAAAGTAATTTGAATAATTACTTTTATAATTAATTAGGGAATTAATTAATAAAGATAATTAATTATTGGATAATTAATTTATTAATAAGTAATTAAGAGTAGTTAATTACAGGATTTAAAATATTAATCAGGGTGATTAATAATTGTATTTTAATTACTAAATGTAATTAATTTTTAATTGAGTAATTAATTTAAGTATTAATTAGAGATCATTAATTATTATAATTAATGATGTGATTAAGAATTGTTTAATTAAGTAATAATTAAATAATTAAGTGATTAATTAATTATAATTAATTAAGGATAAATTTAATTAATTATAGTTAATAAATAAATGAAGTAATTAAATGTTAATTACTTATGATTAAGGTTAATTAATTTTATGGAATTAATTTAAGACTAATTACTTATTCTAATTAGTGAATGATTAATCAAAGGTGTTTAATCAAGTTAAATACTTAATGAATGATTAATTAACTAGGTTGATTTATCAATAGATTTATAAGCAGGATTTATAGGTGAGTAATTAATTTAATTTATTTTAAATTAACTAGGATAGAAGTAATTAATTTAATTCATTTTAAATTAATTATAAATGATGGATAATATATCATTGCTTATGGATGATATTGATATAACTTTGGATGGTTGTGATCTCAGAAATGAGATGAGTAGTATCTATAGGATATGGATGCTTAGTTATAGTATGATGAATTATTTTGGTTGTGATGATTGACTGTTGTGATGATTATCTGTTGTGATAATGTTATGGGTTATCTATTATAAGAATATGTAGTTATCTATCTGTGTGAAATAGATACAAATAAAATAAGTTAATTGTTTAAAACCCTTAAGTATAACTTGGACATTAAGATGGCGATTGGTTTCGGTGAGACCGGATCGGGTTTCCATATTTGGATATTCGAAAACCACATCGATTCCAATTTAAACGTTAGGTCGTTAATCCAAGTGGAGCAAGTGAAGACTCGAGGTGTAAGGGCTATACGTCAGTATAATTCTGTTGGTGATTCCGTAATGAGTTTGACGGAATAGAACTTATAGGTTCGAGATGGTGGTTTAGAGTGCAAGGGTTATCGTCGTTAACTCTGAGGGTGATTCCAAAATGAGTGTAACGAGATAATGCCTTCGGTTTCGTTCGAACCCAGAACAAACTTGTATAGATTGAATGCTTTCAGAACATCGTCAGGTGGACGATGAGCATTCTAAGATTTATATGTCCTATAAAGGTAATCATAACCTCAAGCCTCATCAACCGGGAATGGCTAAAACAGGGGAGGTGCAGCAAGGCTTCGTGGGTAGCCCCACTTGAGAGTGAGATTTACCCCTGTCTAGAGGTCCCTTTTATTTCGGCTGTGTGGACGGTTGTGAGCTCCAACTGTCGGGGTTGTCTTGTTCGGAACTGTTCAGTAAGGAATGGGTCCGGCCTTGTGTTGTAGGGGAGTGGGAGTACTCCTCGGTACGGTGATCTAGGGCACGTATTGTGACGGGCGGTACCCCGGTAGCCCTGCCATTGTATGGGATCCAAAATCCATTAAGTGCCAACGGTTTTGATGTATTACCCACTTTTGTGGCTAGTAGCTGGAATTTGATAGATGTAACAATTTCGTCTATTTCATATTTATTTGAAAACCCTAGACCTATTATTATATCACTGGATTTCCTATCAAATGTTTTGGTTAGCGTAAGGTAAAAACTTTTCCATGTTTATGTGTGGGGAGTCTTACGTGATACCTTTTGTTTTCAAAGAATTTTCTAAAGTTAAGCAACTTTTAAACCGTTTACTCACACCAGACACCTGTCTGACCGGAGTGTTTATTTTCTGTTTTATTAAACTCTTGGGTACTCATATTACGTATGAGTAGTCAAGTGTTTCAGGATTGCTTTGACGAGTCTGGAGGAGATAATGGAGCAGGAGGCTTCAACGAGTAAATATATATAGTGGTTCCGCTGTGTTTGAGTTGTATCTGTTTTTCTCTGATATACTTGAATTGTTATCGCTAGATAGATGTTTATAACTGTCTAGTTTGTGTTGTATTGGCTGTAAAACTCTGATGTATATGATACTATGTAAAGTATTATGTGATATAATATAATTTATTCGTTCCGCTGTGAGATTCTGATGTTGTCTGTTTCTTTCTTTTCTTTCTTTTCTCTTTTCTATTCCTTTCTTTCTTCTTAGCGATGCGACTTCCTGGAGTTTGGAAGTTGGGTCGTTACAACGTGGTATCATAGCATTAAGTTGAGTGAATACCTAGGCTCTGTAGTGGTGTCTTTCTTGAGAGAGCGTACTTGTAATTTTAATAAATATATTTAATGCTAGCTATCCGTTGGGTTACCTGTTCAGGTTTTCCAATATAAGTAATAAAGGTAGATAGGGTAGTGGTGTGTGTACCACAACTACCAATGGCGGGAGTCCGAGTGTTTGAGCTTGGAAGTGATCTGCTAGGGCAGTATTGAGCATCTTGAGTAGTTTGGCAGTTTGGTGTGAAGGATTTTTCTGATCTCCGAAGGTGAATGTTTTGAAAGATTCGGAGTGTATCTTTGGATTTTAAGTTTGATTTCGCTCGTGTGAATGGATTTTTTTGAGTCTGGATCAGCTTGGAGTACTGAAGCCAGCAATGGAATTTTGGCAACCTTAGGAAGGAGTTCAGTCTGTATTTGAGTTTGAGACTCAGTTTGGCAGAGTGTTTTGAGCTGGGTTTGGGAGAGAGTTTCCTGAGGGTTATCTTTCTATCTGGAAGGCTCTATTGTGAAGTGGCTGGTGTAGCTTTGAGGTTCGATGAGCTTTTGGGTAAGGAAGTTTTTTTGGCAGCAGTAGCAGTGGCGAGTGGCCTGTTTCTTCGATGGTTCTGATGTCTCTGTGATTCTTTTGTCAGTAGGCCGGGCAGATGGTGAAGCTTGTCCATTACTTCTGGAAGCTCAGCTGGGTGTGGTGTTTGTGGTTGAAGGTGAACCATTAATTTCCCTTTTCATTTGAAGGCTTTGGCTGTTCTGATTATTGAAGAAAGAACGATTTCTTGGAATCTGAACTGAATAGAATTACAAAAGTGACTTGCGATGATCCGGTAGTTTCCTGAGTAACCTTTGTTTGGACCGAAGCATCTCTAGAGGATGTTTGAGTTATCGAAGTAGTTTGATATTTTCTGGATGTCTTCGAAGGAGTTAAGTTTTGCATCCGCACCAGGAGATTGAGTTCTGTTTCGACTTGGTTTTTGTAGATTTTATGGAATTTGATGAACAATGTTTCCGGGATAAGTTGATCAAGTTTATACCTGTGTTCATCAACAGCATTCTCGAATCAGAGTTGCGCAGTGGAAGCATGGTGGCAGCTATTCCAGAATAGAAGCAGCACCCGATTCATTGGGGATTTGTGTTTTTGCTTGGATCAGAGGATTTCTACGGGAAATTCACTTTAATCTGGAGACTTGGATGTTTTGGGCATCTGTTCTGTTTTCCAGAATAAGTGTAGTTGGTCTGAAGTCTTCTGATATCTGTTGTAGAGTTTGTGTGGTGGATTGGATTGATCTAGAAGGTTGAAGGCAGCCCAGGATCGACATGAAAGATTTGTGGATGAGAGATTGGATCTTTCTATTTTCTCTCAAGGTTTAAGTAATTGATCTACATGATTGGATTGCCAGTTTGGATAATTGGGATTCGATGAATTTCACGAATCTCTGAGGGAATACGTGTATAATCTATCCCTAGTTGTGGAACCAGCAGTTCTGGAGTTTTGGTTGTTGAGTCCGACTCGTCTGTAGTCTGATATCTTGTCTTGTGTTGTAGATAGTTGTGAATAGGAGTTTTGGAGTTTCTTAGTATTGATAGTTTGGATTCTCTAGAGCGAGTATCCCGGTATATATATATATATATATATATATATATATATATATATATACTTGGGGAAACTCGATAAAATTTTATCCAGAATTTGTCTGGATAATTAGATTTGTTTAATCGGTTGAATTGGTTGTTTTGGTTGTTAGCATATGTTTGATATATGCTTGTGTTTTAAATGAAATCTTTAATGAATTATTAAATTACCTTTGCTTTTAAATTTCGGGGACGAAATTCTTTTAAGGGGGGAGGAATATGATATCCCGGAAATTTGGGCAATATTTATTTAATAATTTCATTTATAATTATTTTAAAATGTGAAATATTGATTTAATAATGTAATTCAAACATAATTTTCTTTTGAAAATTTATAATTATTTTGTTGATAAATGATATTCTTTTCAAAATTTATAAATAATTGAATTTGAGAATCTTATTGTTTTAAAATATTAAAAATATTTTAATGACAAAATTTTCTTTCTAAGCTGATTTAAAAATATTTTATTTATAATGTATATATATGTACACATTGTAAATAGGAGTTTTGATCTTTATTTTAAATTTAAATTTAATAAAGAATATTTTCAAACTTATAATACATATATGTGTATAATTTATGAATTGATTAAGTTAAATTGAAATTAGTATTGGAACTTTTCATAAGTCAATTTATAAATCTATCTTGTATTTTCAAAAAGAAATTATAGTAAATATTTTGTTATAAATATATAATGGTTAAAAATTGTAGTTTATAATAAAGTTCATTTTGTTTTATCTTAAATTTGTTTTGAAATAAATTTATTTTATTTATATTAAAGTATAATATTTTAATTTGAAATCTTTGGAATAAAATGAATTCAACATTTTTCTTTTCTTTTTAATAAGTTTCTCTTGTGAAAAATGGTTTTAAATAATTTTTAAAAATATTCAAGCAAATATTTAAATATGTAAAGATAATCCATTTGTAATCATTTAAAGATTAAATATAAATAAGCATACAAAACATCTTAAATTAAGTTAGAATGATTTTATCTTAAATTAAAACATTTGTAAACAAAGAAATTTATCTTATATCTAAATCATACATGTGTTAACATTCATGTTTTACTTGGACACTTGTAATTAAATTTCATATCCAAATAACAGGTGGCATACTAAATCAATGTTTGAATTCATTATTTTAGATAAAAACTTATCAAATCTCTTTATTTCAAACACTTATCTTCTATGGGAAAATCAAAATTCAGAATTAAGAAAACTGAAATCCATATTACTCAAAAAAATTCCACAACCCAAACTAAATCAGTATTCTGCAAATATCAAACTGTATAAGTTCTGCAATCAAGATTTTGAAATCTACACTAAAGAAAACCCAAATTTGCAAATTCTGTTTGAATCTGCAAACCAAAATATCTTCAACCTGTAAAATCAATTCTGCAACCTGTAAGATTAACATAAAAAAAGTTGGAAAGGGGAAGCATGCAAACCAAACCATCATCAAATGCAGTTTCAAGGCCTGCAAGCATCAGGTTATCACCATCTTCAACTAGCATGCAAATCAGACTTCAGGGAAACTTGCATATGGATTGTTCTCTGCCTTTTCTTTTGAAGGCGAGTAAATTTATGTTTTTAAAAACAGTTTCAACTTTTTAAACCAAGCTATCAAGATTTGCAGAATCTAAAGTTTAATTCAAATGCCTTTTAAATGAGAAAATTAAAACAGTGGCAATTAAAACTGCTCTGTTCTTATCTCTTTAGTAAGTAATCCCAAATTTAAGGGTTGTTTAAAATTATATATGTGCATGAGTTGAATATAATTGTTGACTGTTGTATTATGCTTGACTGTTTTGTGTGATTATGCTTGAGTATGCACAGAAGTGTGATGTGAATTTCTACAGACATGTTTCTGTATTACTTGGATTAAAATACAAACCCACTTCTATATGATTGAATCATAGTTAGAGAATATTGTGTAAACATAGTGTGTTTGTTCAGTATAGTTTAGGTTTGAAAAATTTTAATTTAGAAAAGAAGAAAAGAACCCTGTTACTTCTGAAAAACAGTCACAGTAGACAATGGTTTCCAAAGTAAAAATTTCCAAACATCTTTAAATTATTCAATCAAGTTAAAGCTTTAATACATGCTTAAAACATGGATATTAAAACATGAATCAAGTTTTAAAATCAACTGAGGAGTTAGGAATTTAGGTCTGTGCAGTAATTTTGTGATTTTGAGGTTATCAAACATAAAATGGATTTTGGAACTTGAATTTCTGCCTGGAGGTGGGGTGTTAACTGGAAAGTGAGGGAAAATTTCCTAGTAGTTGATTGGAAGTAGGTTGCAACAGCAATGGTCATTTACAGGGTTCTAGCCTTGTTCTGGGGAAAGAAATTTTGGAGGTTTTTAATTTTCTTGTTCCACCGAGTGTTGCCACATTTTGGAACTGGGAAGAGGGGATATAGGTGGAGCAAATGGCCGGAGTTAGAGACCATAAGAAGGTCAGAGTGGAGTGTCAAGAGTGTTGACAGGTTTGATGTACTTGGTGAAGTTTTTTTTTTTTAAGGATTGTTTAATTTTGCCCGATTCAAATTTTCAGGCTACAAAGTATTTTTGTTGATGGTTATATCAATTCGAGGAATGGATGGCATCTTGTAGAGGTTGGTGAAGGTAGCTGGAAGTCGCCGGAGTAGTGGTCGCAGTTGCACAGTGGTTTGTGGTCTCTGGTGAACTTTGGCTGGTGCAGGCTTTTGGGTGACTCGAAGTCAACCCCGCGCATTTAGTGTTGTAACTCGAAGTGAATGAGGGTTTAGCTCGAAGTACTTTGTTGGTTGTCTCGGGTTAGTTGTTTACAAGTTGTACCAGTGTTGTTTTTTTTAAAAATCTGGGAAACTAAAATTTTTAAAATGGCTATGATTTAAATTCAAGTGAGGATTTGAATTAATTCAAATAAGTTTATGAATTCAAAAGTTCAAAATGAATTTTTTTACTATAAAGTAAGATTTAAACTTAAATTTGAAAACAGTGTAAATATAGTTCAGGTTTCTTGAATCCAGGTTTTTATTTTAAACCAGTTTTGTTTCTTTTTAAATTTTTAAAAGGGAATTCAAACTTTTTTAAACAGGCTTTAAATTCAGAGGTAAGTTTGAATTTGGATTAAGAGTACTTTTGAATTCAAAGTTTAAAAATGAAACTTTTAAATTTAAGCAAGATTTAAAATTTAGTTTTGAAATCAAGTTTTAAGTATGATTTCAGTTTGCTTTGAAATGAGTTTGAATTCAAAACAGTTTTGAAATTTTTTAAAATTTGGACAGAAAATGTTTTTAAGTAGAATTTAAATATGAATATGATTTCAAATAAAGGTTTAAATTTGAAGAATTCTTTCCTTTAAGTATTGAAATAAAATTATGATATGTTTAACTTTAAATTGAAAAGTTAAATAATCTATCTATTTTCAAATGTTTGATTTCTTAGTAAAATTTAGTAATATTGATTTTTAAACTTTTCTTATATAATAATGTTAGTTCTTTACTTTTGGTTTATTAATTTATTTAAATTGAATAATGTTTATATGATTAAATATTTTTAAATCTTAAATTTTTAAATGGAAGAGGAATTTAATTTTAGGAAAGTATTGTTTAAATACATTTGAATAGTTAATAAGTCATTAGTAAGTAAATAGATTAATTTGGAAATAATTAAGATAATTTAGAAATTTACTTATTAAATTGATTTTAATTAATGTTTTGGATTAATTTATAATTAGAGATGATTAATGAATAATTAATCTAAGATAATTCACTTAAGTAAGGAATTAATTAAATAAGATAATTATCTAAGGATAATAAATAATTAATTAATGCGATTAATTTTGATTAATTAATTTGATTAATTAATTAGATTAATTAATTTAAGATAATCAATTATTATTTGATAAGTATAATTAATTTATTAAAAGTAATTAAGTGATTAATTAATTGTAATTAATTAAGGGATTAATTGCTTATTGTAATTAATTCTGATAATGTGTTTTGTTAAATTAATTGATTTAGTTTAATTAATTTAAGAAATAATTTAATAATTTAATGATAATAATTATTTAATGTAATTTATGGAGCAAGATTACTTAGAGAGGTAATAATTACTGGATTGTAATTATGGAAAGATGTTTTATTTTAATAAAGTAATTTGAATAATTACTTTTGTAATTAATTAGGGAATTAATTAATAAAGATAATTAATTATTGGATAATTAATTTATTAATAAGTAATTAAGAGTAGTTAATTACCGGATTTAAAATATTAATCAGGGTGATTAATAATTGTATTTTAATTACTAAATGTAATTAATTTTTAATTGAGTAATTAATTTAAATATTAATTAGAGATCATTAATTATTATAATTAATGATGTGATTAAGAATTGTTTAATTAAGTAATAATTAAATAATTAAGTGATTAATTAATTGAAATTAATTAAGGATAAATGTAAGTAATTATAGTTAATTAATAAATGAAGTAATTAAATGCTAATTACTTATGATTAAGGTTAATTAATTTTATGGAATTAATTTAAGACTAATTACTTATTGTAATTAGTGAATGATTAATCAAAGGTGTTTAATCAAGTTAAATACTTAATGAATGATTAATTAACTAGGTTGATTTATCAATAGATTTATAAGCAGGATTTGTAGGTGAGTAATTAATTTAATTTATTTTAAATTAATTAGGATAGAAGTAATTAATTTAATTCATTTTAAATTAATTATAAATGATGGATAATATATCATTGCTTATGCATGATATTGATATACCTTTGGATGGTTGTGATCTCAGAAATGAGATGAGTAGTATCTATAGGATATGGATGCTTAGTTATAGTATGATGAATTATTTTGGTTGTGATGATTGACTGTTGTGATGATTATCTGTTGTGATAATGTTATGGGTTATCTGTTATAAGAATATGTAGTTATCTATCTGTGTGAAATAGATACAAATAAAATAAGTTAATTGTTTAAAACGCTTAAGTATAACTTGGACATTAAGATGGCGATTGGTTTCGGTGAGACCGGGATCAGGTTTCCATATTTGGATATCCGAAAACCACATCGATTCCAATTTAAACGTTAGGTCGTTAATCCAAGTGGAGCAAGTGAAGACTCGAGGTGTAAGGGCTATACGTTAGTATAACTCTGTGGGTGATTCCGTAATGAGTTTGACGGAATAGAACTTATAGGTTTGAGATGGTGGTTTAGAGTGCAAGGGTTATCGTCGTTAACTCTGAGGGTGATTCCAAAATGAGGGTAACGTGATACTGCCTTCGGTTTCGTTCGAACCCGAAACGAACTTGTATGAATTGAATGCTTTCAGAACATCGTCAGGTGGACGATGAGCATTCTAAGATTTATATGTCCTATAAAGGTAATCGTAACCTCAAGCCTCATCAACCGAGAATGGCTAAAACAGGGGAGGTGCAGCAAGGCTTCATGGGTAGCCCCCACTTGAGAGTGAGATTTACCCCTGTCTAGAGGTCCCTTTTATTTCGGCTGTGTGGACGGTTGTGAGCTCCAACTGTCGGGGTTGTCTTATTCGGAACTGTTCAGTAAGGAATGGGTCCGGCCTTGTGTTGCAGGGGAGTGGGAGCACTCCTCGGTACGGTGATCTAGGCCACATACTGTGTCGGGCGGTACCCCGGTAGCCCTGCCATTGTATGGGATCCAAAATCCAATAAGTGCCAACGGTTTTGATTGTATTACCCACATTTGTGGCTAGTAGCTGGAATTTAATAGATGTAACAATTTCGGCTATTTCATATTTATTTGAAAACCCTAGACCTATTATAATATCACTGGATTTCCTATCAAATGTTTTGGTTAGCGTAAGATAAAAACTTTTCCATGTTTATGTGTGGGGAGTCTTACGTGATACCTCTTGTTTTCAAAGTATTTTCTAAAGTTAAGCAACTTTTAAACCGTTTACTCACACCAGACCCCTGTCTGACCCGAGTGTTTATTTTCTATTTTATTAAACTCTTGAGTTGTGATGCCCCACCTCTATACCCACGCTAGACAAGAACATTACGGTGAATGCTGTCGACTAGCACGGAGAATAAGGCTGTTGAGGAGCGACCATCCGTGTAATTACTTTGTGCGAGCATCGATATGTCAGATAGTATAACATGCAATACTTTATCAAGAGGAAATCCGACATACCGACACAAACTCAAAGCTACTACACAGTGGCTATAATATCTTCGGAAACAAATACAAAAATAAACATAACAAAAATCAGTCATAGACAATTCATATCACAAAGGCGGAAATAGATATGAATATAACACTAATAAGTGTACATCAGAGTAGCGGTCTAAAAAGATACACAATAATTCAAAAGAATAGCAACACGTGTTATACAAAAGAATACAACTATGAGTCTATATCTCAAGTGTATAAAACAAAATAAACTACTAATCTAAGTAGTTTGCCAAAAGTCGGGATGATAGTCCGATAAGGGGTCAAGCAGAAGCACCTATAAAATCTCAGTCTGACCCGAGTATTATTTAAGAAGAAAATAATAAACGGATCAGTCTAGCTATAAATATCAGAAGAAATGATATAGAATAGGAGATATGACATAAACATATAATAATCACAATGCCAAGCTGTGATAAATAAGTAATTGAAAATCAACATGAGATTAATCAATATCACAATAATCTACTCAAGATAAAAAGGAATGTCATACTCCTGATTTCATTCACCAAGCCACAATAAATGACATATATATATATATATATATATATATATATATATCCATGCCAATCGTAAAAGTTGGTGAAACACAAATTCCAGAAATCAACACACGAAATCCAGAAATCACAATAAAAAGGATGGTCAAGACATTGATGTAGTACAAACGGTACATCCAATGAATCCAAAAGCCAAAACATCGATGTAGTAAAAACGGTACATCCGATGAATCGAAACACATTAGAAAGTACATGGGTCGCTAGCCCACGAAGAAATGAGACGAAGCTCCATTTAATGAGGTACGGTCCTCCACATAGACAAAGAGACATCGCACATTGCTAGACTAAACCATAAAATGATCGTCATGATCAAAGAGAAGTGTCAATTGCACTAAGCTAGTAAATATAAAAGTTTAGCTTCATGTCCCATAACCACTTGCTTAACTTAAACATTTACGAACAAACTGTAAATCTCCACTAGAAGAATGTCACAAGAGATTCAATCGAACAAGTCCAAGAATTAACCGACGAAGTAAACGCAAGCGTTTCATACCACTCGTTTTACTAAGTGTTTAATTAGATTTCTCATACGAGTGAGGTAAAGGCTTGTATATACTAATAGATTGGAAAACGATTTAAGAAAATGAGCTTTGTTATTGAAAATAGAGTTGAAATCATTTTGTTGAAAGAGTTTTGATATTTACTACTAGTATTGAAACCTTTATATTTTTAAGTGACAAATCATTGAATTGATTGTAGAAACAATCAATCATAAAAATTCACATTCGAAGACGTGAATAAAATCCAAAGAAATCGATATCAAGTCCATCAAAGTGGATATATCTAAAATTCCCAAATAAAAGGTCGTCAAGTCATAATAGATGATAACAACAAATAGGAAACAACACGAATCGATTTAAATTGGAAATTCAATCCAAAAAGGCAAAATAGACTCAAACAGCAGGTTCAGTCGACTGAACAGAGTTTTCAGTCGACTGACCCTGTACCTGGAAATTTTCCAAGTTCAGGAAACTTTCTGTTTCCAGGTTCAGTCGACTGAACAGAGGATTCAGTCGACTGAATCATGCCTGGAAACTTTCGGGTTCCAGGTTCAGTCGACTGAACAGACTTTTCAGTCGACTTAATCATGCCTGGGCTGTTTTTCAGCCTATCCAAATGAAGAGCAACCTCTTCCAAAATGCAACCGGGCGAACATTGGCTCTAAGGGTTTATGCCTATCGGCAACCCGGCCCTATATGCTCCTCGATGCATCACCAAAAGCACGATCAAACATCCATATAAAGATTTTCACACAAATTTGACTTAAAAACCCAAAAATTGGAATATTCACAAAACCAATCCAAATCAAGAGCAAAATCTCATGAAGAAGTGTTAGGAATTCAAACCTAACAACCAAAGATAATTATAGTCGTAGATGTGAGATAAAAATCTCACCTTTGAACCAAAACGATTGAAGAAGATGCTTGAAAGCAAAGGAGAATCAATCACTCTTCAAATCCAACTCAAGAAGCTTGATTCAAAGCTTTAAAAGGAGAACATTCCCAAAGTTAGGTTTAGGAAATTTCTGAAATTGAATGGAGAAAGAGTTGGAGAAGATGAAGGAGATGCTTACCAAGGGAGTCTCTTTGATTTTGGAGCAAGAACATGGATTTGCAAAGAAAGCTAGGGCTTGGAGTTTTAATTTCCTCTTCCACCCTCCATTAACATAAAAGCTTGAGTATTAGGAAAATAGAAGAGAAGTGAATGAAGAGGAGAGGGTTGGAACTGAGTTAAGTGGTTAATTGGCTCAGCCCAACCAAAACCCTAAGTAAAAAGCGGCAAAAATCAACTTTCTCCAAACATATCGAAGCTTATACTCAAAAAGGTCGCAAACGTCATTTTGAACTCAATGGAAGTGGTCTCGAGTCCCAATTCGACAGTTTGCAAAAAGTAGGTTTTCGGACCAAAATCCGATGAACGGTGAAATATTTAAATAAAATATTTAAATATATAATCGATAAATATGCGGGTTGTTACAGACTCCCCTCCTTAAAGAAATTGCGTCCTCGCAATAATTAAGAAGGAAATATAAGAAGTAACAACCAAAGAAGCATATTAACACAAAAGAAAATTTGAATCATGAAGTTCTCCATAAAGAGCACGAAGGAGTAAATCCGAAAGTTTTCGTTCGATGAATTCTCAAGATTTCACATGAGCAATCCTTAGGATTTAAGAACCATAGAACCTCTATCAAAAAGAATATCTTTATATCGAAGGCGCTCAACCTCCGAAGCAATGATGCGAATAGAATGGTGCTCAAAAGTCAAATTTGGTGAAACTTCAATATCCACAATATCACTGGGCTCAAGAATGAAAACCGGAATCCCTAAGGCATTTCCGTAGGTAAAAGACGTGGAAAACGTCAAGAATAGCAGAAAGTTGAGCCGGTGCAACGGCGTAGTACAATCATGGTACGCCGGAGAAACTAGAAACTCGAATAATTTGGAACACCGACGTAGTACAAAGGCGGTACGTCCATTGAACCAAAAAGCGAAGACATTGATGTAGTACAAACGGTACATCCAATGAATCAAACAGCAAAGACATTGATGTAGTACAAACGGTACATCCAATGAATCAAAGACACTAATGTAGTACAAACGGTACATCCAATGTATCCAAAAAGAAAAGACAACAATGTAGTACAAACGGTACATCCGATGAATCAAAAGCAAAGACATCGATGTAGTACAAACGGTACATCCGATGAATCAAAAGCAAAGACATCGATGTAGTACAAACGGTACATCCAATGTATCCAAAAAGAAAAGACAACAATGTAGTACAAACGGTACATCCGATGAATCAAAAGCAAAGACATCGATGTAGTACAAACGGTACATCCGATGAATCAAAAGCAAAGACATCGATGTAGTACAAACGGTACATCCGATGAATCAAAAGCAAAGACATCGATGTAGTACAAACGGTACATCCGATGAATCAAAAGCAAAGACATCGATGTAGTACAAACGGTACATCCGACGAATCAAAAGCAAAGACATCGATGTAGTACAAACGGTACATCCGATGAATCAAAAGCAAAGACATCGATGTAGTACAAACGGTACATCCGATGAATCAAAAGCAAAGACATCGATGTAGTACAAACGGTACATCCGATGAATCAAAAGCAAAGACATCGATGTAGTACAAACGGTACATCCGATGAATCAAAAGCAAAGACATCGATGTAGTACAAACGGTACATCCGATGAATCAAAAGCAAAGACATCGATGTAGTACAAACGGTACATCCGATGAATCAAAAGCAAAGACATCGATGTAGTACAAACGGTACATCCGATGAATTCAAAAGCAAAGACATCGATGTAGTACAAACGGTACATCCGATGAATCAAAAGCAAAGACATCGATGTAGTACAAACGGTACATCCGATGAATCAAAAGCAAAGACATCGATGTAGTACAAACGGTACATCCGATGAATCAAAAGCAAAGACATCGATGTAGTACAAACGGTACATCCGATGAATCAAAAGCAAAGACATCGATGTAGTACAAACGGTACATCCGATGAATCAAAAGCAAAGACATCGATGTAGTACAAACGGTACATCCGATGAATCAAAAGCAAAGACATCGATGTAGTACAAACGGTACATCCGATGAATTCAAAAGCAAAGACATCGATGTAGTACAAACGGTACATCCGATGAATCAAAAGCAAAGACATCGATGTAGTACAAACGGTACATCCGATGAATCAAAAGCAAAGACATCGATGTAGTACAAACGGTACATCCGATGAATCAAAAGCAAAGACATCGATGTAGTACAAACGGTACATCCGATGAATTCAAAAGCAAAGACATCGATGTAGTACAAACGGTACATCCGATGAATTCAAAAGCAAAGACATCGATGTAGTACAAACGGTACATCCGATGAATTCAAAAGCAAAGACATCGATGTAGTACAAACGGTACATCCGATGAATTCAAAAGCAAAGACATCGATGTAGTACAAACGGTACATCCGATGAATTCAAAAGCAAAGACATCGATGTAGTACAAACGGTACATCCGATGAATCAAAAGCAAAGACATCGATGTAGTACAAACGGTACATCCGATGGATCAAAAGCAAAGACATCGATGTAGTACAAACGGTACATCCGATGAATCAAAAGTCAAATAATTCGAAACACCGACGCAGTACAAAAACGGTAAGTCCAATGAACCGAAGCCCGAATGATTTCGGAACACCGACGTAGTACAAAAACGGTACGTCCAATGAACCGAACAAAATAAAATAACATCGGACGCAAGTTCATAAAAGAAATGAGATGAAACTCAATAAAACGAAGTACATCAAAACGCCCGATGATCTTGATAAAAAGATAATTTCACTCGGTCATCAACAAAGAAACAACCCCTTGTTGCCTACGACTAAACGCATTGGCAACACGATTTCCCCTTCGGGAATAAAAAGAATATCAAGATCATAGGAAGCTAGGAACTCGAGTCAACATGCAGTTCCTTAAGAGAACATAAATATTCCAAAGATTTATGATCGAGGTAGAGAACAAATTTCTCATCCAAATATGATGATGCCAAATTCCAAAAGCAAAAACAATAGCCGAGAGCACTAGATCATAAGTGGCATATCCAGTCTCGATAAACTATAATGATTTAGAAGCACAAGTGATAGCACGTTCTCTATGGCAAGAGAATGGCATCCAAACCAATACGACTAGTATCGGTACAAATAGCAAAGTCTTGGTTCCCCTTCAGGAATCACAAGAAAGAATAAGAGTATTGAAAAGAAAGAACTTCTTTTAAATAATTCTCTTCCCCGAAAAGTTAAAACTTTCAAAATTACATTTTTACTTTTATGTAATAATCTTTCTACAAAAATTTACATTTTTGCAAGTCAATATCGTGTTTGATTGTCACATCAAAGCGTTTAGGAAATTCCTATCGATAACGTTGATCAAGCGCATCGACCAAAATTCTTAAAGCACTCAACGGGCAATACAATCACAAAATCATCTTTTATAGGATAAATAAATCTCTTAAAAGGTTTTAAGAATATTCTTTGTTCGTTTCAAGAACAAAAATCCAGTTTTACTTATAAATAAATCTTATGAAAAAGATTTGCAAAATTTTAAATTACTATTTTCATCTAAAATCAATAAACTCAAGAATGGTCTCAACGAAATATTCATAGAATATTCGATTTAAAAAAATGGATGAAATGAGCTGGACAAATTGAATGACATAATAGGTCATTCATAAGAATCATAACAAGTGCGGAATGCGGTAAGTGGAATGCTAATTTCCGCAACTCGTAGCAAACGAAAACCGGTGGTAAAGTCAAACTGAAAAGACCTTAACACCACACAAAAGATTTCTTAGGTGATAATTCTAAATCAACTCAAAAATACCGGAAAATTTCTCAAACTACATGAATGAGAGAAATAACGCTTTCCTTATAAGTGGGCTTAAGGAATAAAATGATGCCATCAAGTTGCAATCAAAATCATAAGGGAAAAATAGAAATCTGCTTAACAGATTGAAAATGTCATAGATGAATAATCCACTCGGAAAAATAGGATATGGGCTTCATAATGATTAAGCCAATCCTTACAGAAAGGTCAATTCCGAAGCCAAAGCAAAAATATCGGCTCGGAAAGAAAAGTCACATAAAACAATCTCGACACCTAAACAAAAGCAAATTGAGTGTTGCGGATCTACCATCCAGATTCGCAATTCTCAATGAAGTCAACAAGCCCAAAATATTCAAAGAAAAAGAATTAACAAGTCCTTTTGATATAAAATAGTGAGATGGAAACTATATCAAAAAGAACATGAACAAGATAATCACAAAGAAAATGTCATCAAGGATTGAATGAAAAATACCTTGACCAAGAGAAGAATTGTTAGGAACTTGCAGCCTTCCTTCTCTCTTGCTTGGAAGCTTAGGGCACGAAGATAAAAGATGGCCCGAAATTTTGCAGTACCGACAAAAGAGGGGTTTCGGGCACTCCCTTGTATAATGGTCTGTTGAACCACAATTGTAGCATTGTCCACTACTAGAGGTAGGAGTCTTTGCTACCGAAATTTGTTGCTTCCCTTTCTTATTAGAATTGGGGCCTTTGAACCTAATTGGCCTCTTCGAGTTCTTATTGAAATTCTGTTGGGCACGCACAACTTCAACATCACCTTCATTATCGGCCTCTTCAAGTCGAAGAGCGATATCAATAAGCTGATCAAATGAAACATCAAGTTTCAGAAGTAACGGCTTTTTAAGATTCTTATTCAAGCCATAGACAAATCTCTGATTTTTCTTCAATGGGGTATTGATGTATTCAACCCCATATTTGGAAAGCGACTCGAAGGATGTGACGTAATCAGTCACAGAGGATTGACCTTGAACAAGGTCTATAAAACGCCGTGCTAAAGTTACCTTTTCAGCCTCCGGCACAAACTTTATTTCGAATCGTTCACAAGTAAGATCCGCTTCAACGATTTCAGAAATTAAAAGCTCATGCCAATCTAACGCTCTTTCTTGGAGCATGCAAGAAGCCACTTGGACTCGATGAAGGTCAATAAGATTCATGCGAGAAAAGATGCGATTGCCTGACTTGAGCCAAGCTTGAATTTCTATAACACTCTCGGATCCCGTGAATGGCCTTCCACCCAAATCGGTATAGTCTCGGCACAAGCGTGCAAAACCGGATCTAGGATGTGTAGGCTCCTGATTGGGGCCCGCCGTTTGAGCGTTCTTGACAAGATCTAAAAGCTGCTGGGCAGACATAAAAACTCCATCCTGGGGAGTAGCACTAGATTGACCGGCGTTGGGGCGGCCTGGTCTAACCATTTCTCTTCTTTAAAAAGAAATAAAGAAGAAGAAAAAGTTATTCTCAAAATAAGTATCAAGCAATCTTGATAGATAAAACAAGGAATCATAAAAGAAAATAGGATAGGACGGTACGAAGACCCGAATTAAACCCTAAAGCACGACTCCTAAGATGGACTTAGGACGATGATCCTTGTTAAATTATTCTACATTGTTCCGAAGTTTGGCTCTGATACCAAGCTGTGACTCCCCACCTCTATACCCACGCTAGACAAGAACATTACGGTGAATGCTGTCGACTAGCACGGAGAATAAGGCTGTTGAGGAGCGACCATCCGTGTAATTACTTTGTGCGAGCATCGATATGTCAGATAGTATAACATCCAATACTTTATCAAGAGGAAATCCGACATACCGACACAAACTCAAAGCTACTACAAAGTGGCTATAATATCTTCGGAAACAAATACAGAAATAAACATAACATAAATCAGTCACAGACAATTCATATCACAAAGGAGGAAATAGATATGAATATAACACTAATAAGTGTACATCAGAGTAGCGGTCTAAAAAGATCCACAATAATACAAAAGAATAGCAACACGTGCTATACAAAAGAATACAACTATGAGTCTATATCTCAAGTGTATACAACAAAATAAACTACTAATCTAAGTAGTTTGCCAAAAGTCGGGATGACAGTCCGATAAAGGTCAAGCAGAAGCACCTGTAAAATCTCAGTCTGACCCGAGTATTATTTAAGAAGAAAATAATAAACGGATTAGTCTAGCTATAAATATCAGAAGAAATGATATAGAATAGGAGATATGACATAAACATATAATAATCACAATGCCAAGCTGTGATAAATAAGTAATTGAAAATCAACAAGAGATTAATCAATATCACAATAATCTACTCAAGATAAAAAGGAATGTCATACTCCTGATTTCATTCATCAAGCCACAATAAATGACATATATATATATATCCATGCCAATCGTAAAAGTTGGTGAAACACAAATTCCAGAAATCAACACACGAAATCCAGAAATCACAATAAAAAGGATGGTCAAGACATTGATGTAGTACAAACGGTACATCCAATGAATCCAAAAGCCAAAACATCGATGTAGTACAAACGGTACATCCGATGAATCAAAACACATTAGGAAGTACATGGGTCGCTAGCCCACGAAGAAATTAGACGAAGCTCCATTTAATGAGGTACGGTCCTCCACATAGACAAAGAGACATCGCACATTGCTAGTCTAAACCATTAAATGATCGTCATGATCAAAGAGAAGTGTCAATTGCACTAAGCTAGTAAATATAAAAGTTTAGCTTCATGTCCCATAACCACTTGCTTAACTTAAACATTTACGAACAAACTGTAAATCTCCACTAGAAGAATGTCACAAGAGATTCAATCGAACAAGTCCAAGAATTAACCGATGAAGTAAACGCAAGCGTTTCATACCACTCGTTTTACTGAGTCGTTTAATTAGATTTCTCATACGAGTGAGGTAAAGGCTTGTATATACTAAGAGATTGGAAAACGGTTTAAGAAAACGAGCTTTGTTATTGAAAATAGAGTTGAAATCATTTTGATATTTACTACTAGTATTGAAACCTTTATATTTTTAAGTGACAAAGCATAGAATTGATTGTAGAAACAATCAATCATAAAAATTCACATTCGAAGACGTGAATAAAATCCAAAGAAATCGATATCAAATCCATCAAAGTGGATATATCTAAAATTCCCAAAGAAAAGGTCGTCAAATCATAATAGATGATAACAACAAATAGGAAACAACACGAATCGATTTAAATTGGAAATTCAATCCAAAAAGGCAAAATGGACTTAAACAGCAGGTTCAGTCGACTGAACAGAGTTTTCAGTCGACTGACCCTGTTCCTGGAAATTTTCCAGGTTCAGGAAACTTTCTGTTTCCAGGTTCAGTCGACTGAACAGAGGATTCAGTCGACTGAATCATGCCTGGAAACTTTCGGGTTCCAGGTTCAGTCGACTGAACAGACTTTTCAGTCGACTTAATCATGCCTGGGCTGTTTTTCAGCCTATCCAAATGAAGAGCAACCTCTTCCAAAATGCAACCGGGCGAACATTGGCTCTAAGGGTTTATGCCTATCGGCAACCCGGCCCTATATGCTCCTCGATGCATCACCAAAAGCACGATCAAACATCCATATAAAGATTCTCACACAAATTTGACTTAAAAACCCAAAAATTGGAATATTCACAAAACCAATCCAAATCAAGAGCAAAATCTCATGAAGAAGTGTTAGGAATTCAAACCTAACAACCAAAGATAATTATAGTCGTAGATGTGAGATTAAAATCTCACCTTTGAACCCAAACGATTGAAGAAGATGCTTGAAAGCAAAGGAGAATCAACCACTCTTCAAATCCAACTCACGAAGCTTGATTCAAAGCTTTAAAAGGAGAACATTCCCAAAGTTAGGTTTAGGAAATTTCTGAAATTGAATGGAGAAAGAGTTGGAGAAGATGAAGGAGATGCTTACCAAGGGGTTCTCTTTGATTTTGGAGCAAGAACATGGATTTGCAAAGAAAGCTAGGGCTTGGAGTTTTAATTTCCTCTTCCACCCTCCATTAACATAAAAGCTTGAGTATTAGGAAAATAGAAGAGAAGTGAATGAAGAGGAGAGGGTTGGAACTGAGTTAAGTGGTTAATTGGCTCAGCCCAACCAAAACCCTAAGTAAAAAGCGGCAAAAATCAACTTTCTCCAAACATATCGAAGCTTATACTCAAAAAGGTCGCAAACGTCATTTTGAACTCGATGGAAGTGGTCTCGAGTCCCAATTCGACAGTTTGCAAAAAGTAGGTTTTCGGACCAAAATCCGATGAACGGTGAAATATTTAAATAAAATATTTAAATATATAATCGATAAATATGCAGGTTGTTACATGAGTACTCATATTACGTATGAGTAGTCAAGTGTTTTAGAATTGCTTTGACGAGTCTGGAGGAGATAATGGAGCAGGAGGCTTCAGCGAGTAAATATATATAGTGGTTCCGCTGTGTTTGAGTTGTATCTGTTCTTCTTTGATATACTTGAATTGTTATCGCTAGACAGATGTTTATAACTATCTAGTTTGTGTTGTATTGGCTGTAAAACTCTGATGTATATGATACTATGTAAAGTATTATGTGATCTAATATAATTTATTCGTTCCGCTATGAGATTCTGATGTTGTCCGTTTCTTTTCTTTCTTTTCTCTTTTCTATCCCTTTCTTTCTTCTTAGCGATGCGACTTTCTGGAGTTTGGAAGTTGGGTCGTTTCACATACATCATCAGAATACATCATCAGAGTTCAACAACATCAATAACATACAACTGGACAGTCATATAAAATTAACCTCAAAACTGAATACACAGCGGCATAATAATCAGATACGGAAGTACGTATTGCCATCCTGCTCGTCTCTTGAGCTCCATAGCATCATATCCTGTATTCTATAATACTCGGTCTGACCCGAGCATTATAGTTAAATAACACCCGAGTCAGTCGGGAATACCAGCGTGAGAAAACCACATAAAATTGGATTATTAATGTTTCAAAATCCCTTAAAAACAAAAGCATCTCGTAAGACCACGCCACAAATAAACATGCCCGGTTTTTACCTTACGACAGCCAAAACATTTTTTATCAAAATTCTCTGATATTATAATAGTGTCTATAGAAAGTAAAATACAATCTAACTGAAATGCGTGCATCTCACGTTTCGGCAATAGTTGGGCACAATCAAAACCGTACAGGAACGTAGGGAGAATAGATTTCCATCTAATGACTAGGCACTAGGTACCACCTGTCACAGCATGTGGCCTAGATCACCGTACCGAAGATTACTCCCAATCCTCTGCAACACAACAACGGGACTACCCCTTACTGGATAATCCCGAGTAAAATCAACCCACGGTTGGGATCAGCAAACGCACCACTAAGCCGAATAAAAGGGACATCTAGACAGGGATGACCTTACCCTAATGGGTGCTACCCACTTAGCCTTGCTGCATAACCCCTGATTTTCAGTCATTCCCGGTTGATGAGACTCGAGGGTAAGCATTACCTTTTTAGAACATATCACTTAGAATGCTCATCGCCCACCTGACGATGTTCTGAAAGCATTCATCCATACAAGTCCGTCCCGGGTTCGAACGGAACCGAAGGCACTACACCTACTACATTCATTTTAGAACCACCTCAGGATTAGTAGTGACTAGCCCTTGCACTTCACTGCTCCATCTTCGAATCCAAACTCGTCTTCCTCACGAAAACGTACAAACCGGATAGAAGTGGTTTTCGAGAAATTAATTCCCGATCCTAGTCTCTTCGAAACGATCAGCGCATTGGCCAATATTGATAGTCGGTGATTTAACTATCAATTAACAATCATAAACATCCATCAACATAAATAATTTCCCAAATTATTTATTAACCCCAAAATATCTTTGCAAGATATATTTCCATTTTCAACCCTTTTGAAAACAGTTTTCAAACCACACTTTTCTCATGGAATAAATTCCCAAATATTTATTTTCACTGAAAACAACCAAGCACAAAAACTTTAGATTTTTAAAATAATTTAAAACACTTTATTATGAAACATCCTTTAACACATTTAAATTAAAAATTACTTTAATACTTATTCAAATTATATACTTTAACAATATTTAAAATAAAACTACTTTGTACAATATAAAACTGAATTTCTAACTTTTAAAACATAATACCAAGCCACTTTTAATTAATTACTCCTATAATAGATTAAAACGAAATACTAACTTTAGAATTTAAATAGTTAGAAATAATAAATTTTCTAAACATACTTTTTTTAAAAACATCATTAAACTTGTAACTTATACTTTTACATTTGTTTTGAAAAACGTACTTGGCTATCCAAGGAAATACGCTTCTCTTTCACATCTTTTTTTTTAAAAAATAAATCACTATTTATTTTTTAAATTTTTTACCCATTCCTTTAATAAATTCCCACCATGAATTTCTTCTTCCAAATATCCACTGATATATTACTTCACTTTTATAAACCCAATATATAAATTTCTCAGTCCCATCCTTCTTAAAATTCTAACTTCAAACACTTAAATCAATTTCCAAATTGATTTCCAAATTACTCCATTTTGGAATAAATTCCTTTACTTGCTCATTTACTTCAAAACCCATTAACTTCAAATTTTTATTTCTTACTTATGATTTAAAATCTTTTAATTGGAAAAAACTAATTTCAGATTTCCAAAATTCCTTCTTTATCCTTTTAAATAAATTTTAATCTTGAATTTTAAAGTAAATTCTTTTTTCCTTTCAATAATATCACTTAAGCTTTACAATTCATTATTTTTTGTTTATTCAAAATTCCCTTTTTTGCCATACTCGGAATTATTTATTAGGATTTTAAAATCACTTTTATTCTTATCCAGTTAATTCTTAAATTTATTCAAATTCTCTATGATTATTTTACTTAAAATTCACTCTTTTATTTTCTTTTCCAAATCCAATTCTATATATTTTGATAACCCAGTGTACCAAAAATATATCCAAACGAACCATAGCATTCAATATTCGAATTATCAATATAATTCATTATAGAATATCAAATATTCATAACACATAATATTAAACAATCTAAATAATTTTGAGGAATCCAGTTGGATCCCTCCAACCTGTTTCCCTGCATCCACGGATGTTAGCACAATACGAATTCCACTTCGAGGTGAAATATCGTGGTATATGGGATTAATATAATATCATCCGCTATTATGCGGCGCACAGGGTCTCATCCGCTATAAAATACGGGAAATCAATCACTACAATATATACTATATATAATATAGCACATCAAATTCGGTTCAAACATTCAACCAATTATTTAAATTTAACCATTTAAATTTAAATTAAAACCCAAATGAGTGAGACTAACTCACCTTTGCTTTTTAATTTGCAATCCGATCCATCTTGGCTTGATTTCTTCAAAATTTAAGACCTTTTACACTCATTATATGATTTTTTATTATTTGAACTGATCAAACAATTAATTACTATTTATTTATTTAATTTAACTAACAATTTGGTCTTAAACTAACAATTTAATTCAAACCAATTTCCTTTCAATAAAATATTTTTAGCGACTAAAAATAATTAAATAAGTTTATTAAACAAATTAATCACTATATTACATTATTTATGATAAACTAGCAGATTAAATGTTTATATGAATCATTTTTTCCTAAATTGCATAAAAACAAAATTCTCAACAGATAAATAAATAGAAACTTACTTTACTGTAAAATTCCCTGATGAACAAATTTAATTCCAACCTTTAAACTTAAGATAAAAAAAAGTTTAAATTCAAATTAACTAACTCGAATCAGTCAAAACAGCATCGAGCTCCTGCACAAAATCCAAAATCGTGCTTTCATCACACTCTCATCTCTGTAGAAAATTGCCCCCGCCTACTGCCTACTGCCTCTCTAACACCTCGCGCTCCGCCGAACAACTCCTCGCAAGTCCCTCTGGCGCCGTTTCCATGCCTCGATCGTATGAATTTCTAACCCTAGCCGAGAACTTGCCACCAATTCGATGACTTCAAAACCCTAATGCTACACGAGGTCGAAGTCGACGCGATAATCTTCGGCCCAGATCCACTTCGTCATTACGAACCTGAATGAATCGCCTCACTTGGTTGCCTTCTATCGCTCGCGCATACGCGATAGAGTAAAGAGCCCGGCCATTGATTTATTTTTATTTTGAATTCGATTTTGAACGAGATGTTTATTTTTTTTTCTTTTTTTCCCAGATTCCACTTTTGATTACCGTGGATATCAAAAGAAAAGAGGGGAACAATTGTACGAGATTAGAAGAGAAGGGGAAGCTCGCGTTTATTCAGGATTTCGTTTCGTCATTTTTTTCGTTTGATTTCGTTCGACTTCATTCTGAATGGTAAGGAGAAGACGTGATGTTTTGAAAAGGAGGTGGTGTGTAAAATAAGGCTAAAGTGATTTGAGGTGAAACGAAAAAGATCTGATGTGAAATAATTCAACTGCAGTTCACTAATATAAATATTCAATTTAAATTCAAATTCAAACTGATCCGATAAATGCAACTTAAAAACTTGACCTCCTATCGAGGCGTGCTGATAGGCGTTTATAATGTTATACCCCTATTCCGAACGCAATAGAAAAGGTTTCGAGTCCTAATTCGATCGTATGGAGAAGATAGCTTTTTGGACCTAGTTTTTGTATTAAATTTTCGATATAAATTTCAGCGCGTTTATATATCGTACGCTCACACAACAACTCTAAACATTACGAAAATTGAAATTCGATAATAATACAATATTACAGATCCAATGAAATTGGTTTCGTCGAATTCCGAGACTATGCCTCTAAAGGCCCTTTTTAAATATCAATTTAAATGATATATATTTTCAAAATTGAACAAATCAGTGTTAAATTTAATTTTAAAACTTTTATTATCCTCAACACTATCAATATGAATTTTGAAACCTTTGAAATATTTTTAACAAGCATAAAACTCCAGATTTTATATTTTACCCAATCTCTAATTATTATATTCAATAAATTTAATCATCAAATTCAAACTGATATTTGAAATCCAAGTTAAACTAGCTTGCAAATATTTAAAATTAATTACATATTCCAATTTCAAATGCCTAAAAATTCCGGGTCGTCACATTTCTCCCCCCTTAAAAGAACTTCGTGCTCGAAATTACTAGTTAAGAGGAATGGTCCATAACCAATTACTATTTTCCTAATCAATCTCTTTTCAAAACCTACACAAACCAAACAGTCTTTAACAATACCCAAAATCATCTTTTAATAAGGACATCATCAACCTTACTAACTTTTCAAACTTCTCCTTTAGTTTTCAAACAATGCTATTTGCTCAATCATTCAAATTTCAATTTAAAACCAAATTTTGAATTATCAAAATTTTCTCAAAAATTTTCTTACTCCCTAAATTTCCTAAAAATTTCGCCGAGGTCTCCTTTGCGCGGCTAGCTCGGAACAACCACAAAATGCCTCTACGGGCTTCCAAATTCCAAAAGAAAACAAAGGCCAAGTGGCTAGATCAAAAACCCAATCAAATTTCATACAGAAATTTAAACACGTATCTTTTTGTCGAGCAATTCAAATTTATCTTCTGAAATAAAAAATCCCAATTGACCCACTTGCTTTTAATACCTATATATCCAATTTAACCATATCCAACTACAGATTCCAAAATCATCTTATACACTTCTTTACAAAATTTTCAATATTCATTCCATTTAAGCCCGTACGATGTACCTATGTCATTTGTACGCAATACCGAATTCGATCGCTTACTCGATCACACAATATCACTTCCGAACTAGTATCGTCCACCCGGCTTCCTAATGCGGACTCAGGACTAGTTTCTTGATCAGAAATCGTCATTCTCCTTGCATAGTCGTAGCTATGACAGAGAATTTCCAGAATCAATCAAAATCCATATCCAAGGTTCGCCATCGAAAATCGAGTGAAAAATCCTAACTCGGATCGATATAAATATCTCAAAATTCTGTGCTCGATTCTGGATCAAATCGTTATGTGAATAAAAATAATATATGTACATCTTACGTATTTATATCCATTCTTTTTTATTCACATTCATTTTGATTTCTATTTACTTATCAACGCTTATCATTTCACATAATTTTTATTAAATATTCACTCAAATACTTATTCAATATATTTTCCCCACACCCATATTACTTAAGAATTCTACCATTTCTTCTTAAGTTCAAATTATATGCTTCTTATATTTATTTACACTTCACCACTTTAGTTTATATCTACTTCTATTCAAATTGGTTCTCCCATTACGATAGGAATTCAATTTATCTTCCACTCTGTTTATTAAATTTTATCTTCCATTTATAAACGATTCATATCATTATCTTAAATTAGTTTCATCCAATAATTTATTTCAATTCCCAATTTGAAATCGTTTTGTCGCTACCAAAAATTTTTTCCAAATTTTTTTTCTAACTCCCAAAATTTGCGAAAATTTTTGGCAGGGTCTCCTTTGTACGGAGGAGCTTTTGCAATTTGACAAGAGATATAAATATATATACATCGACCCACTAGGTCGGAAAAACAAAAATAGTTCATATTTCCTATTTTTATTGCGTAGGCGTACATTTATTTAGCTTTTTAAGCAAGCGGCTTATTATTTCAGCAATTTGCGGACCAAAATCCAGCCAAACGGCCTTCCGGTACCTGTACTTACTCAACTTAAACATATAACACAATATATAAGAAGTTTATAGCATTTCACTTATATTTAAATAGCTAAAACAAGGATTCTATAACAATGCATATTATATGAAAATACTTTTATAAGCACATATGTAAGGTTTCGACACTTATTTCAATTGTTTTCAATCAACTCACAACCCATACTATTCAATTTAAGTGATTTACAACTCACTTGCTTGCATACGATTCATTTTTAAACCAAACGAACTTATATTCATTTCAATTAATTCAAAAATGAAATTTATTTACTTCTATTAATTCATAGAATTTTATTTAATCTCATTCTCAGTTTTTTAAAATAACATCCAAGCACATATTTAACTAATTTATACTCGAATTGGATTTAATTTGCAACTCAAATCATTTCTATTATAATCCATTTCCATTTCATTTGACAACTTCGATCCATAATTAATCCACTTGCAATATGCGATGAATATTATTTATACTCAAGTTCTATTTCTATCATTTAATTCACAAACCAATTTTATTAACTCGCAATTCAACTTTTATTTAACCAATTTAAAATTCCATTAACATACTCACTTAACCAATTTATTCAAATTAGTTCATTTCCCACTTTTTATTCAATATTTGATTTTTAGCTTCCAAAAGCCACATCACTTAATTTCTTGAGTTCAACCTATTTTATAACTCAAGTTTCTGGATTTTTTTTCATTTCTCAAAATACAAAAAAAATTATTTTGGCTTGTTTATTTCACTTCTAATTTTTATAAGTCGCAACTTATTTATATCCATACTTTCATCCATTTACCGTCAATCCCGTTCACATTTTTCTTTTTAACTCGGGATTGTACATTTTATTTTGCCAAGTATATATTTTTATTCAATGGGTTTTCAATTCTTTTATAAGCCATCGAAATCTATTTATTCCCATTCAATCTTATTTAACTTAACTCCAGTTAAATCTAACCTCATACTATTCTTTTGACTTCACGCCATTCATACAAATTTTATCAAGTAAGAACTTAGTTTCATTTAATGTATCCACCACATGATACAGTTTCATCTCAATTATATTTCAACTTTAATTCAAATCCAATCACAATTTATTAGACTTAGCTTAAGTTCATTTAATTCGACTTACTCTCCTAACTTATTAACTTTTTACAAGTTAATTCCATTCCAGAAAATTTTCAAACTTTATAAATTTCCAAACCTGTTTATAATCCATAACATTTTTAGTTAAACCTCCAGAGTTTAAATCATTACTTAGACACTCAAAACATTTTAAACCCATTTCCAGAGTCTTCAATAATCACTTAAGTATTTCAAAAATCATTTGAAATCAATTATATCCAAAATGCCTTGGTAAATTCAATTACCTCTTTGAATTTCAAAACCAAACCCAATTTGCAAACATCTCCCACTTAAAACATTCAAGCAGCAATTCCTCCTTTGGAAACTCGAAAATGAACATCGATGATGTAACGACCCAGAATTTTTGTCAATTAAAATTTGTCTATTTAATTGATTTAAATATTAATAAGTGAAATTTATAAGTAGAATAATTTTATTTCGAATAATTGGATAGTTAAATCGATAATTTAATATTTGAAACTACAGAAATAATTGAAAATTGGGTTAAATATGATTGAAAATGATTTTTAAAATTTTATTTTATCATATTGAAGTTAGAATGATGTTGTAGAACTTTTAAAATCGAACTTAAAGTTAATTTGTGAAAATTGAATATTTTAATATTTAATTGACGAGTTAAAATAGCTATTTTTCAAACATTCTCGGATTTCGACAAAACCAGTTTCATCGGATCCGTAATGTGATATTATTGTAAGGTTCCAAGTTTCGTGTCAATCGGATTTACCGTTTGTCCGGGGCAAGCCAAAACGCATAGAAATTAGTTTAAATCGGTTTAATTTAAAATTGATCGTTTATTGCTATAACTCGCACAGATGAGCGAATTAGCCTCCGAAACACGTTCCATTGTGTTCGGAACGCGAGGTAAACCTTAGAAACGCCAGCTGGAAAGCTTTGTTTGGAGTTTGGAAAATTTTGGATGTATAGTAATTTGGAATTTTTCTATACAAGGACGTGTTATTCACCATTTTTCACAAATTAACAAACCCTAGGGTTTATCAGAGCCGCCGCCACTTATATAACCAATGGCCGAAAATTTTCATCCTTTCTCTTCTGATTTCTTCAAATCCACACATAAACTCGAGAATCGTCCAACTGCAAAGTTAAAGAGCTCGTCGAGAGCTACAAAACCAACGATCAAGTAGAGCTACGGATCGATGGTAATCTCCATTGGAACGGCCGAACTTCATGCACGCGTTTCGAGGTCAGGTCAAGGCCGAGCTCCATCAAATTCCAGCCAAGTGTCATAATTATGATGCTCTTCGAAGTGGTGTATCCTGATCGAAGTGGAAGGGCACGAGGTAGTTGCGTGATTTAGGGTTGATAGGCGGCAGTGGGTTATTCGCGTACGTATGAAACTGGGGGGTGGGGAGGAAAGAGCGGCCGTGATCTTCTGGTTTGGAGCCTGCGGCTACGATTGAATCTGGGTTGTAAAATATAAAAGAAATGTAAATTTATATATATTATAATTCGTGTAAACTTTAAAATATCGCATCTCTTTCATACGAGGTCTGTTTTGGACGAAACCAGTTGCGTTGGAACCGTATGGACGAATACTACGAAATGGAACTGGATTGGAGTCGTTTGGAGCAAGTTTGAATTTCAGGTAAAATTAAACGTGTGTTTAATTTTATTCGAAATAAAATGCGGAACTGAATTGAAAGCAAGGCGAGAACTTCTCACTCAATCGAATAGTTTCGATTTAAATTTTAAATAGTTAGATTTAAAATTTATGATTGTTGTGATATCCCGAAAATTTTGGGCAATATCAATTTAATAATCTGCATTAAAAATTAAATTGATTTGATCATAATTTAAATTTAAATTAATAATCTTTGTTTAAATAAATATTTCACTGATAAATTTTCTTTTATAAAAGCTAATTTAAATTATTTCTATTTGTAATGTATATATGTATATTGGTATATATTATAAATAGATCAGTTTTGTTTTCAAATTTAATAGATGAAGCTGTGTTTTCTAATTTTACTATTTTGATAATTTGGAAATCTAATATTGAATAAATAATAGTATGATCTTAAAAATACTCAATATAAATTTAATTTGTTTAAAAATTAATTCTTGTACAGGTTTAAAATTTAAATAAAAGATTGTTTTGGTTCTTCAACTTTATAAAATAAGTAACTTATTTATGTAGTGATTTCATTTATGAATCATTTTAAATTAGTAATGAGTGATTTTTTAAACAATAAAAATAATGCAATATTTTTATAAATAGATTGTAATATAAAAGAAATTGTTATTTTAGATTCATTTATATATATAAGTATTTTGGAGAGCTATGATTTGCAAATTTAAAATAAAGTAAACTTTATAATTATTAAACTTAAGAATAAATTAAATGTATGATATTTAACATAAGTAAAGTTTATAAATAATAATTAGAATAAGCTAAGAACAAAAATGAGGTATATCATGCAAGCAAGAATATGAGCAAAATAAAGTAAAAAAATAAAATGCAAAGCTGAGAAAAAGGAAACATGTAATCATATCTGTACTATAATTATGTTGGCAATTTAACAAAATAAAATTAAATAAACAAAATAAAATAAATGCTGTAGCTTATAGATAAAGACTCAAGCAAGATCAAAGTAAAAGAATAGACAAAGCAAAATAAATATCTATGTATCTAAAGAATGAAAACAAACTAGGCTTGTATTTGTATGTTATCTGCAAAGTTTAGAAAGCTAAGAAACAAAGTAAAAGCCAAATATCTAAACATAAAATAAGTTAAAGTTGAGACATTAAGTACATCAGCATTAAAAGTTATCTTTTCAGCTCAAAACAAATCAGGCAAGAATCTGGTATGGGAAGTTTGGAAAGCAAGGGAAAAAAAATATGCAGGCAAGAAAAAGGAATAAAATGCAAAACAAAGTAAATGTAAAAATATCTAAACCTAAGATTTGTAGGAGACATTAAGTACTTAAATAATAAATGCTTTTCATTTCTTAGCAGCAAATAGGTCAACTCGAAATGTATAAAAACAATTCAGCCTCCTAATTGAAAAAAAATCTTGCCTAATACAAACAAAAATAATAATAATTGTACCTGCATTTGCCTAAACCAGTAAACACCTTCTTTATGCATATCCTGTCTTCTTTATATATGCAATGTTTTTGTTTAGTTCGTTCACTAAATATATCAAACCTGAAACAAAGAAATAAATGTAAACATTCCCATCTATACAAACTAAAATAGAATTACAACTGAAGCATCAAATAAGAAAGCAAGCAAAACAGTTTCCAGTTATTAAAGTTCAAGATTGTTTTAAAACAAGGGTGCTCTGCTCCTTTCCTTTAGTCGAGTGAGTAACATTTTTTTTTTGTTAAACTCAAATATAAAAATGGTTGCTTTATTATATCTGAAATAAGTTTGCATGTGTATATATTTGGGATTATCTCTGTGTATTTTTGGGATGTATGATGTATATGTGTTTGTAAATGCCTGAGGATCATCTCTGTGCTAAAAATTTCAAAACCCAAATTAGTTTAAAATCTTTATTGTCTGATCCATTATTGTTAGGACTCAGAATCAAGATAAAACTTGATTGTTTGGTTATAAAGGTGATGTTAAAATTTTATTAAGCTAAACAAAATTTAAACTTTGTTCTGGAAAGATAGCAAGACAGTATAAAATCATGATTTGATGAAACTCAAACTTCATAATTACTTAGTTGAGGCATATAAACCAAAACACTAAACAAAAACTTGATTTTTAAAATCAAAATCACTATTTTTTATAAAGCATTGAAGGTGCAGTTTGGGCTTGTTCAAATTTTTCTTTTCGAGTCACCGGAGTTGGTCTCGTTGATCAGAGGGGTTGAGGTTGTGCGAGGGGGTGGAGAAGCTTGCCGAGGTGATGGGAAAAATGGTTGGAAGTGGTCACGGCCACGGTGGCAACAACGGTAGGTGAATGAAGTTTCTAGACCTAGTTTTTGTCGCGGTTGCATTTTGGTCTCGTTCAAAGTCCAGAGACGATCGAGTGTTATGGGCTATGGGGGATTCGTAGAGGGGAGGTTGATGAAGGTGTAGCCGGAGCTGCCGACCTTCAGATGGTCGGTGCGACTTGAGGTAAGCGTTGACAGGTTTTCGAGAGGGGGTGGTCCTGTTTGTTCCAGGTTGGATTTAGGTGCTAGATGGCGATTTAGGGGGATCGGTCATGAGTTGATGGTCGAGGAGGGTTGTTGGGTTGTTCCCTGACGTGTTGCGTTCGTCGTTGACGAACAATTGTAGCCGGAGCTACCGTGCATATGCACGGTACAGGGGTTCGTGACTGGTGAAGGTTTGGATGTTTGTGGGGTTTTTGAACTTGAGTTTTACTCGGGTTGAATCACGTTTTTACTCGAAGTTTTTGGGGTTGAGACTCGAAGCAAGGTGGGGGACTCGAGTACATGGTTGTTACAGGTTCCAGAACCTGATCTATTTCCTGAAGCTTTACTGTAAATTAACAAAGTTGAACTAAGTTAAAATAAAAGTTAAGTATAAATTCAAGTTTAAATTCAGATTGCAATTTGAATTTAAGTTTATTTTTAAATTCAAATTTGAAATGAAATAAAGTTTTAAGTGTTTAAAGGGGGGTTTCAGGTTTAAAAACCTGACAGGGTTTCAAATTTTTAATTAGTTTAAAGTTTAAAAACAGAATTTAAACTGTGATTTAAATTCAAAAATTTAAAGTACGAATGAACATTCGAATCTTAGGGTTTTGAAATAGATTTGGATTTGAAAATTTAGGTTTAAGTCAAGTTTTTTTAGAAAAAAAGCAAGTTTAAATCAAAATTTTAAATCAAAGTTAAATTATTGGATTCAAGTTCTTCTTGTATTCAAATCTGAGAACTTAATCAGTTTAAATCTGAATATTGAAAAAAAAACAAGTATAAATACAATGTAATTTAAAAAGCTAATTTTTAACTAAAAGTTAAGTAGTTTAATTTAAAGGCTTTTCCTTATATAAAATTTCATATGTAAGTAATAAATGTAATTACAAGATTCTAAATTGAATTTAAATTTTGTAAATGTTTAAATAACAATCATTTTTGAATCTTAAATTTAAAAATGTAATTTGAATCTTAAATTTAAAAGTAATGTTTTAAACACTTTAATATTAATAACATCATTAATAAAGGAATGAACTATCTTTGAGATGAGTAAGGTAATAAGTGATTTAATTAATAAGAAAATAAAGGAATGTTTTATTATTAAATTTATAAATTAATGATTTAGAATTAGAGATTAATAAAGAAGTAAATTAAGAAATGTTATTAGATAATTAACTAAGGATTATTCATTAATTAATTAATGTGATTAATTTAATTAATTAATTAGATTAATTAATTTAGATAATCTATTGTAAATTGTTAAGAGTAATTACTTGATAAAAGTAATTAGAAGATTAATTACTTATTGTAATTAATTTTGATGTTATGATTAAATTAAGTTAATTAATTTAGTTTAATTAATTTAAGAAAATCGTTTGATGGTTTGATAAGTGTAATTACTTGGTTTAATTAATGGAGCAGGATTACTTAGGGAAGTAATTAGATGATAATTACTGAATGTAATTAATACAGAATGAATTGTAGATAAAGTAATTTGGATAATTACTTTTGAAATTAATCAAGGGATTAATTCTGGAGATAATTAATTATGGAATAATTAATTTATTAAATAAGTAACTAAGGGTAGTTAATTACTAGATTGTTATTAATCAAGGGGATTAATAATTGTGTTTAACTTAAATAAAGGAATTTAATTTAAATATAAACTAGAGATCATTAATTAATGTAATTAATGATATAATTAAGAATTGTTTAATTAAGTAATAATAGATAATGAAGTGATTAATTATTATAATTAATTAAGAATAAATGTAAGTAATTATATTTAATTAATAAATGAAGGAATTAAATATTAATTACTATGAATGCTTTAGGAGAATTAATTTGTAAAATTTATTAAAGACTAATTACTTATTGTAATTAGAAAATGATTAAGCAAAGGTGTTTAATCAAGATGGATATTTAGAGGATGATTAATTAATTTGATTTGTAATTAATTAATGGTTGAATAAGCAGGATTTATAGATGAGGTAATTAATTTAATTTATTTTAAATTAATTAGAGATAGAAGTAGTTAATTTAATTTATTTTAAATTAATTACAAATGGTATGATTATAAATCATTACTTATGGATGAATGATATTGATATTTCATTTGATGATTGTGATCTGGCATGAATTATATTTATGTGTCATGGATGCTTGGTTTAAATATGATAATATTTGATTATCTGCTTAGATGATAATATTGATTATCTGTTTATGAGATTATCTGTGATTATCTACTGTGAGATTATGAATTATCCATCTGTGTGTATGTTGATTATATTGAATTAAACTGTTAAGAGTAAATAGACAACTTGGCCTTAAAAGACACGCTTTGGATTTCGATGAGACCGGGATCGGTTTTCCGCATTAGGAATATCCGAAAACAACATCGATTCCAAATTAACGATAGGTCGTGAATCTGAAGTGAAGATGAAGTTTCAGAATGCAAGGGTTATCGTCGTTAACTCTGAGGGTGATTCCAAAATGAGTGTAACAAGATAATGCCTTCGGTTTCGTTATAACCCGGAACGAACTTGGATGGATTGAATGCTTTCAACACATCGTCAGGCGGGCGATGAGCATTCTAAGAATTATGTTCTCTAAAGGTAATCGTAACCTCAAGCCTCATCAACCGGGAATGGCTAAAACAGGGGAGGTGCAGCAAGGCTAGGTGGGTCATACCCAAGCAGGACAAGGATATTCCCCTGTCTAGATGTCCCTTTATTTTCGGCTGTGTGGGCAGTTGGTTGCAAACAACTGCAGGGTGTATCTTGTTCGGGACTGTTCAGTAAGGAATGGTTCCGGCCTTGTGTTGCAGGGGATGAAGGGAGTAATCCTCGGTACGTTGATCTAGGCCACGTACTGTGACGGGCGGTAACCCAGTAGCCCTGCCATTGTATGGAATCCACAATCCAATAAGTGCCCACGGTTTTGATTGTATTACCCACTTTTGTGGCTAGTAGCTGGAATTTAATCATGTAACAATTTCGGCTATTTTCTATTTACTTGAAAACCCTAGACCTATTATAATATCACAGAATTTCCTATCAAATGTTTTGGTTAGCGTAAGGTAAAAACTTTTCCATGTTTATGTGTGGGAAGTCTTACGTGATACCTTTTGTTTTCAAAAGATTTTCAAAGTTAAGCAACTTAAACCTGTTACTCGTACCAGACCCATGTCTGACCCGAAGTTTATTTTTGTTTTCCATAAACTCTCGGGTACCCAAATTTTTATGGGTAGTCAAGGGATTCAGGTTGGCTTTGACAAATTCTGGAGGAGCAATGGAGCAGGTGGCTTCAGCGTTGTAGATATATATATAGTTCCGCTGTGTTGGTATCTCTGAGTCTTATTGTTTGAGCTATAATGTATTGAGGTGTGCTAACTAGACAGGTGTTTATAACTGTCTACTATGTAATGTATTGTCTGTATAACTCTGATTGATGTTGTATATTATGTAAATATTTATATGATTATTATATTTTATTCGTTCCGCTGTGAGATTCTGATGTTGTTGTTCTTTCTTCTCTATCTTTTCTATTTTCTCATCCCTTTCTTTCTTAAAGACGAGACGTCTTCCTGGGCGTAGGAGGGCGGGTCGTCACAGTTGGTATCAGAGCCTAGGTTGAGTGAATACCTAGGCTCTTGAGTGTTTTCTTCCCCGAGAGAGCGTATTTGTAATTTTGATATATATATATATATATATATATATATATATATATATATATATTTGTTTCTACCTATTGTTGGATTACCTGTTCGGGTTTTCCAATATAAGCTATAAAGGTAGATTGGGTAGTGGTGTGTGTAACACAACTACCAATGGTTGAAATTTGAATGTTTGAGGTTGGAAGTGTAATTGTCGAGACTGTAGACCTAATACCGTCTCGAGAAAGCTTTGGATGGTGTAAGGATTTCATTGATCTCTAAAGGAAACCTGTTAAGGCTCGGAGTTCATCCTTGATGTGTGATTTGATTAAGCTAGAGTTCGGATCTGTCGGTTGGGCAGAAGCAAGTCATGATATCTTGGTACATCAAGGTATAGTAGCTGTGTGATGAGACACAGTGGCTATGGATGTCTCCGAAGGTGTTCTATGGAACAAGTAAGGAAGAGTGTCTGCTTTGGTGTTGTCGCTGTGTTCAGTTGGGTGTTCCTGTTTGCTTTGGAGTCCGATTTTCTCGAAGAGCTTTGGATTAAGTAGTCTTTGGCTTCTGGGTCAGCAGTGGAGTTTAGAAGCTGCAGAGTAGATCCATTTCTTCGATGGATTAGCCACACAAGCGTAAGCTGTTCTGTTTGGTAATGAGAGAGCAGTATTTTGGAATTAGGCTAAATTGATCGCAAAAGTGGCTTGCGATAGTTTGAGTGTTCTTTTGTGTTTCAGAATTTTTCTGGATGTCTTTTAGAAGTCAGAGTTTGGTCAGCATCAGGAGATTGTATTTGTATCGACTGGATTCCAGAAGTGATACCGATGGTGCAGCTTAGTAATAGGATGGTTTTGAGTTTGGTGAAGTAGCTCAGGTTTTGGAGGAACTTCAGAATTTTCTTTTTGATCTGTGAACTTAATTTTTGGAATATGTTGACCAGTCTATGCTTGAGTTCATCATCAGCATTTTCATCTGCTCAGCCAGAGTTGCGCAGTGGAAGCATGGTGGTAGCTGTTTTAGTTTGGAAGAAATTGGATATTGCAATGTTTGGATTAGAGAGTTCTACAGGAAATTTTTCTAAATCTGAGGCCAGATTGGAGTGCACCTGTTTTATCCTTTCCAGATAAGAGAAGTGAGTTCTGTTTTCTAATTTGGAATAGAGTTGTGTTCTGAGTTTGGTTGATTTTGGGAAGATCATTTTGTTGGGTTGTTATTGGTCCAGTTTATTTCTAAGAGCATCAACAAGAGTTGAGCTGATCGAGAAAGATGAAGGAAGCCCAGGATCATCCGAGGAGTTTTGTGGATAAGATACGAAGGAATTTGGATTTCGAAGTCGGAGATTTGATTTTGGATAAGTGTTTGGTCTTCATGATTGGATTGTCGGTTTGGATAACTGGAATTTGTTGTGTTTCACGTATCTCTGAGGGAGTACGTGTAAGATTTATCTCTAGTTGTAGAATCAGCAGTTCATGAAGTTTTGGTTGTTGATTCAGACTTGTCTGTAGTCTGATATCCTGTCTTGTTTTGTAGATCTAGAGGAATAGAAATTATGTAGCTTAGTAGTATTGTTTGTTTGGATTCTATAGAGCGAGTAACCCGGTATTTATACTTGGGGAAACTCGAGCAAATTCTATCTGGAATTTAGTCTGGACAGTTAGATTTGGTTGTTTGGATGAATTTGTTGCTATAATTGTTAGCTTATGATGGATATATGCTTGTGTTCAAATTTTAAATCTTTAACTAGATTATTAAATTATCTTTGTTTTAAATTTCGGGGACGAAATTCTTAAAGGGGGGAAGAATGTGATATCCCATAAATTTTGGGCAATATCAATTTAATAATCTGCATTAAAAATTAAATTGATTTGATCATAATTTAAATTTGAATTAATAATCTTTGTTTAAATAAATATTTCACTGATAAATTTTCTTTTTAAAAGCTAATTCAAATTATTTCTATTTGTAATGTATATATGTATATTGGTTGTAACGACCCTAGATTTTAATTTAATTTAAATTGATAATTAAATGAAATTTTGAATAAAAATTTATAAAATTAATTATAAATGGAAGCGAGTTCCTCGATTATTATAGAAAATATGTTAAGTCATATGAATTTGAAAATTCGTATATATGTGAATATATATGTATATATTGGATTTGAAATAAAATCTTAAATAAATGGTTTTAAAAAAATAAATAAAAATAAGTAGTCATGTAAGAATAGAAATAAATATACAAGCTAATAAAATAATAATAATAATAATAATAAACTATGACAACATAAAAGAATAAGATTTATCTATATTATAAAGTAACTAGATACAATGTAAAAGATGAAACAAGTCAATATAACAAAATCTTCTCAATATCAATATGCAACCGAAATATAAGCAAGAATATATAACAAAGCAAAAGCAAATAAAAAAATAGGCAGCCTATATCTTCAAGTACTGAAGCAAAGACCAGCAAGTATGGAATAAAGTAAGGCAATTAATGCCATATCTTAAGCACACAATATAATATATTCATCAGCATACAAAAGAAAGAAAACAATGTCTATCACAACTTTACATAAACAAAAGAATGCAAGAGTAGGCAAGCATAAACAAACTGTACAAACAAATCATTCAAAAAAAAAACAAGGCTAAAGTAAAAACATAGTATGCAAGGCAAAGTAAAATATGGAGGTAGCCTGTAAGTAATTTATGCAAGGATAAGGTAAGATATAAAGTACATATGAATATGCTTACAATACAAAGCAAGAACTGCACAAAACTGCAAACATACATAATAATAAAATAAAAAGATTAGTATAAGTGATGGGTGTGACCAAAATAGGATTTGCATTTAATGCCCCATCCTCTCAGCATGTCCAAAATCTTCTCAGCCGAAATATGTTGAAGCCTTATCAATAAACAAATGTAAAACAAATAAAGAAGTAAGCCTATACCCTGTACAACACTGTCTCTCTTAATATACATCTACTTCATTTCATTTTTATTCAAACCAAACTTAGTAAGCTAACTGAAACAAAACTGTAAAACAAATAGTAAAACCAAAAGAAAAAGAAAAGATCGCCATTTACAAGATCAAACATCATTCAATTCAAAGAAAAACAGGATTCAAGAAGGAAATTCAAACTGTTGTTTCAACTTGAAGTTCTGTTCTTGCTTTACTGGAAAATGGGTGAGCAATTCAATCCAGTTTTCTATGTTAGTTGAAATGCCTGTGAGTAACACTTTAAAAAAAAAATTAAGTATGTGAATTTTGGTTGCATGATAGAATCTGGAACGATATGCTATATATATATATATATATATATACACACACACATACTTTTTCTGAGTATACATATGAATGTTTGGATGATTTGGTAAAATGTTCATCTCTGTTTTTTTTATGATAGAGTTAAATTTAAATCCAAACTTCACTTCTTTCACCTGTGATTTCTAGTTGGCTTCAATCTTCAACAAATTGGTTAGTTAAACATCATCTATGAGTTAAGTTTGGTTTTAAGCTTGTCCATGAAGAGTTCGACCCTGTAACATTGGTTTTACAGTAAAAACAAAATTTGTGATAAATTCAACTATTTTAAATCATTGATTTGATTCCATATTTTGAATAAACATATGAAAATAGGATTTTTAAAACAATAGTGATGATTTTTAGTTGAGTGATTCGAAGGCAGCTCGAAATTGAACAAAATTGCCACTCTGATCAATTCCCGGAAATCAAAGAAATATTGGGTGTTGTAATTTCGCGTGGAGCTAGATTTGAACTCAATAATGTTAGGAAAAATGCTAGAAAATTTTTTTAATGTGAGAATTTTTGGGTCGAGAGCAGTTTAGGGTTTAAGGGTCCATTTTGGTCGAGGGGGAACATGAGATTGCCGCAACGTCGTCGTGGCATCGAGTGGGATCGCATCGGTGGGAATATCGGCGTGAGCTTGGGACGAAGCTCTGGTTAAATTTTCGTAGCTTCTGGTGGCGTGTAGCGGTGAGGAGGGGAGTTTTGCCGACGAACAGTTTATTCCAGGGGGCTGAGAATAACTCGATTTTGATTACGCAGTGATTTTTGATTTTTGGGTGGTTCGAATCGGTTCAGGCGATCAACGATGAGCTTCTGGTGGTCTCGGCAACGATCGCAGATGATCGACGTGGCTGTGCACGTACACGTGCATTTGCGTGAATATCTGGAATGTGGAGTTGGGGAAGGAAGAGGGAGCTCGAGTTCGAACACGTGAAAAACATATTTGACTCGAAGCTTTACTCGAGATTTTGAGGGGGAGGATACTCGTGTGATTCTCGAGTAAACTGTCAATTTACTCGAAGCGGATAGGTGTTGTACTCGAACTAAACCAGGGAGGCTCGGGCAGAATTTTTGTTCAGGGATCAACCTGTACCCGTTTAACAGTTAAAAATCTAGTTTTAAATCGAATCAAAGTTTCAACTGGAAAACTTGAAATAATTTTAAACCAGATTTCCAGATTTTGAAATCAATTTAAAATTTGTAACTTAAGTGTTTAAAGAAAATTTTAATATGTTACAGCTAAAGAGAAAATAGATTTTTAACTCTTTAAAATTTCTTTAGTAATCAATTGTTATTTTACTATGTAAATTTAAAAAATAAAAATAAAGATTTATGATTTAAAATTCATTAACGAATGAGTTCCAAATAGTTAATTAATTTATAATAAAAAAAATGATTAATAGAAGAAATTTCCTTTAAAAAGGTGATTAAAGAAATTTAATAGTTAATGAAATCAATAACTAAGATTTTATTTTGAATAATTAATTAATGTGATAAATTTTGACAATAAATTAGATTGATTAGTTTAATCATAATCAATTGTGGAACTATTAAGTAAAATTACTTAGTGACAGTAATTGTGGAATTAATTATTCAATATCATTAATTGAGTTAATTGAATTTGTTCAAGATAAGTACTTTAGTTAATTAATTCAGAATAATCACTTAATAATTTTGAAAATAAAATTACTTAGAGAAGTAATTAATAGATAATTAAGGAATGTAATCAATTAAATGGCGATTTGAAATTTGAGTTAATTATTTGTTAATTCAAAGGATTAATTAATAATGTGATTAATTAAGATTAACTTAATAATTAAAGATTAATTGATTCATTAATTAAGAACGATAGTTAATAATTAAGGGTTAACTAATAAATTGTGAAAGGGAATTTATTTCAAATAATTTGTAATTAGATTATGATAATTAACCCGTATTAACAATTGATACATCCGATTTAAATTAATTATTTGATTAATAAGTTCGTTTGTGAATGTTTGGACTTGGCTGAATAATTGGTTTGTTTGATACCCCTGATATGTGATGCTTTGTTTTGAGTCGTGTGACTTATTTATCTGTAATTTATATATCTGTGATCTGTTACCTGTAAATAAAGATGAGCGTTATAGTTTATATCGCTTATCAACTATATTTCTGTGTTTTGATTTGTGATGATTGATGTTGTGCACTATTGTGTAAAATCCTTGGACCACACTATACACACACAAATATGGATTTCACGAGGAAATCGGTTAAGTCACAGATTTTTAAATAAGTTTGAATTTGAATTTTTAATTCAAATATTTTTGGAAATAAATTAAGTTTTAATGTGGAAAAGCTTTTGAAAAGCTGTTTTAAGAATAAAAGTTATTTTTGAATAACTAATAAAGATTTGGAATTTAAATAATCGGATTTAGATTGAAATTCAGAAGAAATCTGAAATTGAATTCTATATTCAGTATTTATGATTTTAAAAGGATTTTACAAGTTATACGGGTTTAAACAATTTTTTAAGCGTTGATTTGGAAATTTGAATTAAACAAAAGATCGTAACTTGTACAAATGGAATCGGGGTTTTTTCCAAAATAAAACTATTGTTTCTAAGTGATAAAAAGCTTTCATATGAGTAAGAACTTCCAATTTATATTAAAGAAATTTCAAGTTTGAATCGAAAATAATTTTTCAAGTTATGAATGAATCTTTGGAAACAAGTTTTGAAAGATATGAGATAAATCTTTGATTTAAAGATTTAAATGAGTTAATCAAATTGAAACGGAAATTGTTTTGAAATCCGTAAATGAATCTTTGTGAAACTGAGTAAACTTTGTGAAATAAACCTTTTTGTTTAAAAGATTTGAAATGATAATTGGTTTAAACCATTTGAAAGGAAGTTTGGAATTATTAAGTTGTGACTTAATAATTCCATATCCATATGTTTTAAATGTTGCGGTCACTATTCGGGTTAGCCGGGAAAGGACATTTGTGTCGTATAACCCATTCCGAATATGTGATATGTCGTTATGGATAGCATTTGAAGACCGGTGGTGAAGACCGGGTATTTGCGAGAACGATAGGATGACCTATCGATTGTCTCTGCACTGAGTTGCAACGGTATAGAGACTCCCTAAGTGATGGGAAGTCCAATCGGGATTGTGAATACCCGGATTGCAAGGACTTCTTTGGAAGTGCCTTCGGTTCTGTTCGAGCCCGGAACAGACTTGTATGGATAGTATGTCTGACATTATAAACTGAGATATAAAGCCGATTTCTTTCAAATATATTTCTGTTGGTGGCGGAGAATTTATTCTTTTAGCTTAACACCCTTCTCTGAGACGTACGAGCTCAGAGGTTATGTAGTTGAAGGTTATCAGCGATATATTCCCAATTTGGTAATGTGACATGATGAGTGTTGCTGTGAAATGATCATTGTGTTGATTTTTTGTGATAGGATCATTTGTTTGATCGTCTATCTTTGTGATCATTTCTATGATCATTTGTTGACCCAAAGCACGGCTTTTGTATAAAGTGTGTTTTTGTGGACGAGACTTCGTCGAGCCTCACAAACCGGTAATGGTCGAAACAGGAATTGTGCGGCAAGGTTTTCAGGGATCGCTTCCCTAGGGTATGACCATTCCTTCTGGAAAAGGGTAGTATCATGGTATGGAGCCCAGATACCTACTCATGTTGAAACACTTATTATTATGGTGTGATGTTGGCTAGAGAGCTCTCGTTTAAAGGTCCCAAAGGACCGGGGGTGGCATATCTGAGGGTTTGTAATATCCCTTGGGAAAAGGGGTTCCCGGCCTTGTTTAGCAGAGAACGGTTTGGTTCTCGGGGCGTCCTTCCAGAGGCGTTTCCATGTGGCAATGGGAAGTTCCTTGGCCTGACCATTAGTTGGAAAATCCATTCTTCAAATACGAGCCTTGTACGGTTTTAATTGTATAACCTGCCATGGAATATGGCGGTAACCCGCTATTGAACATGGTAGCTATAGTAGGCATAGTTCGAAATGTCTATGCTGGCTAAGATTTATATCTTTACTTTCGAAATGATTTTTCATACACTATGAACTAGTAATAATATCAAATGTTTCTTTTTTTAATGCGTATCAAGCATCTTTGACTATCATAAGGAGAAATCTCCTCCGATTCTGCGTTTGCATTGTGTGTGTGTGCGGGAGGCCTTATGGTAGTCTCATTTTTAAAAAGCATTTCGAATTGACTTTGAAAATATTTTGTTGAATGTTTTTAAAGATAAACTATTTTTGTTGCTCACACCAGTCCCACGACTGATCCGAAGTTTATTGTTTCTTTCCTAAACTCTGGGTGCTCATTAATTTCTACACGAGCAGTTCTAGAGTTGGGTTTTTCAGATAGTTAAATATAGTGGATTATCTGGAGTTAGTTCAGTCTTTGGATCGCACCAGTCTTGCTGAGCTTGGTGCATCATTATTGGGAGTTCAAGCTATTGCTGAATTGGTTCTTGAAGATGGAGTTGCAGTTCTCGGAGTTCTCTTTTGAAGACTATCTCAGAGTTATATTGTTCCGCTGCTAGATGTTATATATCGTTTTCTTTTCCGCTGCTATTTTATTGTATCATATCTCTGATGTCTATTGGATCATCTGTTGTATCAGAATTGTATCAAAGCTGTATATCAATGTATTATTCTTTTATTCCGCTATGTTATTTACTTAATGTTGTTATAAGCTCCGGCGAATCGGATTTGAACGGTCGAATCTATGGCATTCGAATACGATTTGAAGTATGGATGTCGATTTTCGAGCGGGCAAAATTCGAAACGTTACATTTGGTATCAGAGCTGAAGGTTGAGTAAGAACTTTAGCTACGAAGTGTAACACCTTAGATGACTCATTAGAGATAGGGTGAAGTATACCCTAGAATGAGTACAACCAGTGGAACCAAACCCAAATTTCTTAATCTATTTTCTTTATCTGTTGTTATTCTCTGAGATATTTTGTCCGAATGCCTAAATCGGATTTCTTACTATTTACAGATAGTAAGAATGAGTGGAAGAAGAGGACGAAATAGGAGAGAGGAAAGTACTACTTTAGCTGGTCAAAACCCTACAACGACAGATATTCCTATTCAGTCTCAATTGAATTTGGCTGATTTATATCAAAAGTTTTCTAGACTTGGTGGAAAGCCATTCACTGGCAAAGAAACCATTATCGAAGCACAAGCATGGATTCGATCGTGTGAAAAGATTTTCAAAGGACTAAAATTAAAAGATGATCAGATGCGATTGATAGCTTCATGGCAACCCCAGGAAGAGGCTTTAGTTTGGTGGGAAACTGTTACCGTGGATGAGTCGACAGATGAATTTACTTGGAGTCATTTCAAGGAAGTGTTTGAGCAGCGATATATGCCATCTGCTGGTATCTCTAGAGTGTATCAGGAGTTTATGGATTTAGAGCAAGAGAGTTTATCGTTTGAGGAATACTTAAACAAATTTATTGAATTATCTCGATTTGGTCCAGAATTGGTGAATACACCGTTAAAGAAGAATGAAAAGTTTATTCGGGGAATGAACAAGGAGTTTCAGGAAAGGATGACTACTCACGTAAAGGAATCTTTTTCTGAATTAATTGATATGGGCCATCGATACGATATTCTGGAAAAGCAAAAAGATCCGGAGGAGAATGTAGATGCAAGTAATCTGAATTGGAGAAAAAGGAAGTTTGGCGGAAGGAAATCGAGGAAAAATAAAGGAAAGAAGAGTATACCGAAGAAAAAGAAGGATGTTACTTGTCTCAATTGCTTGGAGAAAGGTCACTACTCGGATAAATGCAAGAATGATTGGAAGCCAGGAATGAGAGAGCCATTTATGAGGCCAGATCAGGAATCTACGGGATGCTATAAATGCCGCAAGCCAGGACATAGGATCAACAACTGTCCAGCAAAGAAGCAAACTTTAGTAAGGAGCGGGTATGCAATCAGAGATGATTCTTCAACCTCAACATCCGATTAAGGAAATGAATTTTATAAGGTAATCTTCTCGTTTACGATTAAATTGTTCGAATTTTGTTCGACACTGGAACTATCATTAGTTTTATTTCTCGGCAAATCGTAAATGAATTTAATCTTGAAGCTGAGATTGTAATCGAATCTATTTTTGTCTATTTCATTGGGTTTCGATATATTCTACAAACGGTTAGTCATCCTTTCGAACTAACCAATACCCCTGTATACTTTGTAGATCAGGAAACCCAATTTTTCATAATTGATTGAGTTGTTCTCATATCTATTGTTGATATTCTGATTTGGTGAGCCAAATGCAGAATTGATATCCAGTTTGATCTGAAAAGATATTTCTCTATCTTTCATCTATCTCTGTGTTGTTTTCGTGCCTGCGAATTTCGAGGACGAAATTCTTTTAAGGGGGGAAGTCTGTAACGACCCTAGATTTTAATTTAATTTAAATTGATAATTAAATGAAATTTTGAATAAAAATTTATAAAATTAATTATAAATGGAAGCGAGTTCCTCAATTATTATAGAAAATATGTTAAGTCATATGAATTTGAAAATTCGTATATATGTGAATATATATGTATATATTGGATTTGAAATAAAATCTTAAATAAATGGTTTTAAAAAAATAAATAAAAATATGTAGTCATGTAAGAATAGAAATAAATATACAAGCTAATAAAATAATAATAATAATAATAAACTATGACAACATAAAAGAATAAGATTTATCTATATTATAAAGTAACTAGATACAATGTGAAATATGAAACAAGTCAATATAACAAAATCTTCTCAATATCAATATGCAGCCGAAATATAAGGCAAGAATATATAACAAAGCAAAAGCAAATAAAAAAATAGGCAGCCTATATCTTCAAGTACTGAAGCAAAGACCAGCAAGTATGGAATAAAGTAAGGCAATTAATGCCATATCTTAAGCACACAATATAATATATTCATCAGCATACAAAAGAAAGAAAACAATGTCTATCACAACTTTACATAAACAAAAGAATGCAAGAGTAGGCAAGCATAAACAAACTGTACAAACAAATCATTCAAAAACAAAACAAGGCTAAAGTAAAAACATAGTATGCAAGGCAAAGTAAAATATGGAGGTAGCCTGTAAGTAATTTATGCAAGGATAAGGTAAGATATAAAGTACATATGAATATGCTTACAATACAAAGCAAGAACTGCACAAAACTGCAAACATACATAATAATAAAATAAAAAGATTAGTATAAGTGATGGGTGTGACCAAAATAGGATTTGCATTTAATGCCCCATCCTCTCAGCATGTCCAAAATCTTCTCAGCCGGAATATGTTGAAGCCTTATCAATAAACAAATGTAAAACAAATAAAGAAGTAAGCCTATACCCTGTACAACACTGTCTCTCTTAATATACATCTACTTCATTTCATTTTTATTCAAACCAAACTCAGTAAGCTAACTGAAAGAAAACTGTAAAAGCAAATAGTAAAACCAAAAGAAAAAGAAAAGATCACCATTTACAAGATCAAACATCATTCAATTCAAAGCAAAACAGGATTCAAGAAGGAAATTCAAACTGCTGTTTCAACTTGAAGTTCTGTTCTTGCTTTACTGGAAAATGGGTGAGCAATTCAATCCAGTTTTCTATGTTAGTTGAAATGCCCGTGAGTAACACTTTAAAAAAAAAAATTAAGTATGTGAATTTTGGTTGCATGATAGAATCTGGAATGATATGCTATATATATATATACATACTTTATTTGAGTATACATATGAATGTTTGGATGATTTGGTAAAATGTTCATCTCTGTTTTTTTTATCATAGAGTTAAATTTAAATCCAAACTTCACTTCTTTCACCTGTGATTTCTGGTAGGCTTCAATCTTCAACAAATTGGTTAGTTAAACATCATCTATGAGTTAAGTTTGGTTTTAAGCTTGTCCATGAAGAGTTCGACCCTGTAAACATTGGTTTTACAGTAAAAACAAAATTTGTGATAAATTCAACTATTTTAAATCATTGATTTGATTCCATATTTTGAATAAACATATGAAAATAGGATTTTTAAAACAATAGTGATGATTTTTAGTTGAGTGATTCGAAGGCAGCTCCAAATTGAACAAAATTGCCACTCTGATCAATTCCCGGAAATCGAAGAAATATTGGGTGTTGTAATTTCGCGTGGAGCTAGATTTGAACTCAATAATGTTAGGAAAAATGCTAGAAAATTTTTTTAATGTGAGAATTTTTGGGTCGGGAGCAGTTTAGGGTTTAAGGGTCCATTTTGGTCGAGGGGGAACATGAGATTGCCGCAACGTCGTCGTGGCATCGAGTGGGATCGCATCGGTGGGAATAGCGGCGTGAGCTTGGGACGAAGCTCTGATTAAATTTTTGTAGCTTCTGGTGGCGTGTAGCGGTGAGGAGGGGAGTTTTGCCGACGAACAGTTTATTCCAGGGGGCTGAGAATAACTCGATTTTGATTACGCAGTGATTTTTGATTTTTGGGAGGTTCGAATCGGTTCAGGCGATCAACGATGAGCTTTTGGTGGTCTCGGCAACGATCGCAGATGATCGACGTGGCTGTGCACGTACACGTGCATTTGCGTGAATATCTGGAATGTGGAGTTGGGGAAGGAAGAGGGAGCTCGAGTTCGAACACGTGAAAAACCATATTTGACTCGAAGCTTTACTCGAGATTTTGAGGGGGAGGATACTCGTGTGATTCTCGAGTAAACTGTCAATTTACTCGAAGCGGATAGGTGTTGTACTCGAACTAAACCAGGGAGGCTCGGGCATAATTTTTGTTCAGGAATCAACCTGTACCCGTTTAACAGTTAAAAATCTAGTTTTAAATCGAATCAAAGTTTCAACTGGAAAACTTGAAATAATTTTAAACCAGATTTCCAGATTTTGAAATCAATTTAAAATTTGTAACTTAAGTGTTTAAAGAAAATTTTAATATGTTACAGCTAAAGAGAAAATAGATTTTTAACTCTTTAAAATTTCTTTAGTAATCAATTGTTATTTTACTATGTAAATTTAAAAAAAAAATAAAGATTTATGATTTAAAATTCATTAACGAATGAGTTCCTAATAGTTAATTAATTTATAATAAAAAAATGATTAATAGAAGAAATTTCCTTTAAAAGGGTGATTAAAGAAATTTAATAGTTAATGAAATCAATAACTAAGATTTTATTTTGAATAATTAATTAATGTGATAAATTTTGACAATAAATTAGATTGATTAGTTTAATCATAATCAATTGTGGAACTATTAAGTAAAATTACTTAATGACAGTAATTGTGGAATTAATTATTCAATATCATTAATTGAGTTAATTGAATTTGTTCAAGATAAGTACTTTAGTTAATTAATTCAGAATAATCACTTAATAATTTTGAAAATAAAATTACTTAGAGAAGTAATTAATATATAATTAAGGAATGTAATCAATTAAATGGCGATTTGAAATTTGAGTAAATTATTTGTTAATTTAAAGGATTAATTAATAATGTGATTAATTAAGATTAACTTAATAATTAAAGATTAATTGATTCATTAATTAAGAACGATAGTTAATAATTAAGGGTTAACTAATAAATTGTGAAAGGGAATTTATTTCAAATAATTTGTAATTAGATTATGATAATTAACCCGGATTAACAATTGATACATCCGATTTAAATTAATTATTTGATTAATAAGTTCGTTTATGAATGTTTGGACTTGGCTGAATAATTGGTTTGTTTGATACCCCTGATATGTGATGCTTTGTTTTGAGCCGTGTGACTTATTTATCTGTAATTTATATATCTGTGATCTGTTATCTGTAAATAAAGATGAGCGTTATAGTTTATATCGCTTATCAACTATATTTTTGTGTTTTGATTTGTGATGATTGATGTTGTGCACTATTGTGTAAAATCCTTGGACCACACTATACACACACAAATATGGATTTCACGAGGAAATCGGTTAAGTCACAGATTTTTAAATAAGTTTGAATTTGAATTTTTAATTCAAATATTTTTGGAAATAAATTAAGTTTTAATGTGGAAAAGCTTTTGAAAAGCTGTTTTAAGAATAAAAGTTATTTTTGAATAAATAATAAAGATTTGGAATTTAAATAATCGGATTTAGATTGAAATTCAAAAGAAATCTGAAATTGAATTCTATATTCAGTATTTATGATTTTAAAAGGATTTTACAAGTTATACGGGTTTAAACCATTTTTTAAGCGTTGATTTGGAAATTTGAATTAAACCAAAGATCGTAATTTGTATAAATGGAATCGGGGTTTTTTCCAAAATAAAACTATTGTTTCTAAGTGATAAAAAGCTTTCATATGAGTAAGAACTTCCAATTTATATTAAATAAATTTCAAGTTTGAATCGAAAATAATTTTTCAAGTTATGAATGAATCTTTGGAAACAAGTATTGAAAGATATGAGATAAATCTTTGATTTAAAGATTTAAATGAGTTAATAAAATTGCAACGGAAATTGTTTTGAAATCCGTAAATGAATCTTTGTGAAACTGAGTAAACTTTGTGAAATAAACCTTTTTGTTTAAAAGATTTGAAATGATAATTGGTTTAAACCATTTGAAAGGAAGTTTGGAATTATTAAGTTGTGACTTAATTGAAATCCCATATCCATATGTTTTAAATGTTGCGGTCACTATTCGGGTTAGCCGGGAAAGGACATTTGTGTCGTATAACCCATTCCGAATATGTGATATGTCGTTATGGATAGCATTTGAAGACCGGTGGTGAAGACCGGTTATTTGCGAGAACGATAGGATGACCTATCGATTGTCTCTGCACTGAGTTGCAATGGTATAGAGACTCCCTAAGTGATGGGAAGTCCAATCGGGATTGTGAATACCCAGATTGCAAGGACTTCTTTGGAAGTGCCTTCGGTTCTGTTCGAGCCCGGAACAGACTTGTATGGATAGTATGTCTGACATTACAAATTGAGATATAAAGCCAATTTCTTTCAAATATATTTCTGTTGGTGGCGGAGAATTTATTATTTTAGCTTAACACCCTTCTCTGAGACGTACGAGCTCAGAGGTTATGTAGTTGAAGGTTATCAGCGATATATTCCCAATTTGGTAATGTGACATGCTGAGTGTTGCTGTGAAATGATCATTGTGTTGATTATTTGTGATAGGATCATTTGTTTGATCGTCTATCTTTGTGATCATTTCTATGATCATTTGTTGACCCAAAGCACGGCTTTTGTATAAAGTGTGTTTTTGTGGACGAGACTTCGTCGAGCCTCACAAACCGGTAATGGTCGAAACAGGAATTGTGCGGTAAGGTTTTCAGGGATCGCTTCCCTAGGGTATGACCATTCCTTCTGGAAAAGGGTAGTATCATGGTATGGAGCCCAGATACTTACTCATGTTGAAACACTTATTATTATGGTGTGATGTTGGTTAGAGAGCTCTCGTTTAAAGGTCCCAAAGGACCGGGGGTGGCATATCTGAGGGTTTGTAATATCCCTTGGGAAAAGGGGTTCCCGGCCTTGTTTAGCAGAGAACGGTTTGGTTCTCGGGGCGTCCTTCCAGAGGCGTTTCCATGTGGCAATGGGAAGTTCCTTGGCCTGACCATTAGTTGGAAAATCCATTCTTCAAATACGAGCCTTGTACGGTTTTAGTTGTATAACCTGCCATGGAATATGACGGTAACCCGCTATTGAACATGGTAGCTATAGTAGGCATAGTTCGAAATGTCTATGCTGGCTAAGATTTATATCTTTACTTTCGAAATGATTTTTCATACACTATGAACTAGTAATAATATCAAATGTTTCTTTTTTTAATGCGTATCAAGCATCTTTGACTATCATAAGGAGAAATCTCCTCCGATTCTGCGTTTGCATTGTATGTGTGTGCGGGAGGCCTTATGGTAGTCTCCTTTTTAAAAAGCATTTCGAATTGACTTTGAAAATATTTTGTTGAATGTTTTTAAAAATAAACTATTTTTGTTGCTCACACCAGTCCCACGACTGATCCGGAGTTTATTGTTTCTTTCCTAAACTCTAGGTGCTCATTAATTTCTACACAAGCAGTTCTAGAGTTGGGTTTTTCAGATAGTTAGATATAGTGGATTATCTGGAGTTAGTTCAGTCTTTGGATCGCACCAGTCTTGCTGAGCTTGGTGCATCATTATTGGGAGTTCAAGCTTTTGCTGAATTGGTTCTTGAAGATGGAGTTGCAGTTCTCGGAGTTCTCTTTTGAAGACTATCTCAGAGTTATATTGTTTCGCTGCTAGATGTTATATATCGTTTTCTTTTCCTCTGCTATTTTATTGTATCATATCTCTGATGTCTATTGGATCATCTGTTGTATCAGATATTGTATCAAAGTTGTATATCAATGTATTATTCTTTTATTCCGCTGTGTTATTTACTTAATGTTGTTATAAGCTCCGGCGAATCGGATTTGAACGGTCGAATCTATGGCATTCGAATACGGTTTGAAGTATGGATGTCGATTTTCGAGCGGGCAAAATTCGAAACGTTACATTGGTATATGTTATAAATAGATCTGTTTTGTTTTCAAATTTAATAGATGAAGCTGTGTTTTCTAATTTTACTATTTTGATAATTTGGAAATCTAATATTGAATAAATAATAGTATGATCTTAAAAATACTCAATATAAATTTAATTTGTTTAAAAATTAATTCTTGTACAGGTTTAAAATTTAAATAAAAGATTGTTTTGGTTCTTCAACTTTATAAAATAAGTAACTTATTTATGTAGTGATTTCATTTATGAATCATTTTAAATTAGTAATGAGTGATTTTTTAAACAATAAAAATAATGCAATATTTTTATAAATAGATTGTAATATAAAAGAAATTGTTATTTTAGATTCATTTATATATATATAAGTATTTTGGAGAGCTATGATTTGCAAATTTAAAATAAAGTAAACTTTATAATTATTAAACTTAAGAATAAATTAAATGTATGATATTTAACATAAGTAAAGTTTATAAATAATAATTAGAATATGCTAAGAACAAAAATGAGGTATATCATGCAAGCAAGAATATAAGCAAAATAAAGTAAAAAAATAAAATGCAAAGCTGAGAAAAAGGATACATGTAATAATATCTGTACTATAATTATGTTGGCAATTTAACAAATAAAATTAAATAAACAAAATAAAATAAATGTTGTAGCTTATAGATAAAGACTCAAGCAAGATCAAAGTAAAAGAACAGACAAAGCAAAAAAAATATCTATGTATCTAAAGAATAAAAACAAACTAGGCTTGTATTTGTATGTTATCTGCAAAGTTTAGAAAGCTAAGAAACAAAGTAAAAACCAAATATCTAAACATAAAATAAGTTAAAGTTGAGACATTAAGTACATCATCATTAAAAGTTATCTTTTCAGCTCAAAACAAATCAGGCAAGAATCTGGTATGGGAAGTTTGGAAAGCAAGAAAAAAAATATATATAAAATATGCAGGCAAGAAAAAGGAATAAAATGCAAAACAAAGTAAATGTAAAAATATCTAAACCTAAGATTTGTAGGAGACATTAAGTACTTAAACAATAAATGCTTTTCATTTCTTAGCAGCAAATAGGTCAACTCGAAATGCATAAAAACAATTCAGCCTCCTAATTGAAAAAATAAATCTTGCCTAATACAAACAAAAATAATAATAATTGTACCTGCATTTGCCTAAACCAGTAAACACCTTCTTTATGCATATCCTGTCTTCTTTATATATGCAATGTTTTTGTTTAGTTCGTTCACTAAATATATCAAACCTGAAACAAAGAAATAATGGTAAACATTCCCATCTATACAAACTAAAATAGAATTACAACTGAAGCATCAAATAAGAAAGCAAGCAAAACAGTTTCCAGTTATTAAAGTTCAAGATTGTTTTAAAACAAGGGTGCTCTTCTCCTTTCCTTTAATCAAGTGAGTAACATTTTTTTTGTTAAATTCAATTATAAAAATGGTTGCTTTATTATATCTGAAATAAGTTTGCATGTGTATATATTTGGGAATATCTCTGTGTATTCTTGGGATGTATGATGTATATGTGTTTGTAAATGCCTGAGGATCATCTCTGTGCTAAAAATTTCAAAACCCAGATTAGTTTAAAATCTTTATTGTCTGATCCATTATTGTTAGGACTCAGAATCAAGATAAAACTTGATTGTTTGGTTATAAAGGTGATGTTAAAATTTTATTAAGCTAAACAAAATTTAAACTTTGTCCTGGAAAGATAGCAAGACAGTATAAACTCAAGATTTGATGAAACTCAAACTTCATAATTACTTAGTTCAGGCATATAAACCAAAACACTAAACAAAAACTTGATTTTTAAAATCAAAATCACTATTTTTAATAAAGCATTGAAGGTGCAGTTTGGGCTTGTTCAAATTTTGCTTTTCGAGTCACCGGAGTTGGTCTCGTTGATCAGAGGGGTTGAGGTTGTGCGAGGAGGTGGAGAAGCTTGCCGAGGTGATGGGAAAAATGGTTGGAAGTGGTCACGGCCACGGTGGCAACAATGGTAGGTGAATGAAGTTTCTAGACCTAGTTTTTGTCGCGGTTGCATTTTGGTCTCGTTCAAAGTCCAGAGACGATCGAGTGTTATGGGCTGTGGGGGATTCTTAGAGGGGAGGTAGATGAAGGTGTAGCCGGAGCTGCCGACCTTCAGACGGTCGGTGCGACTTGAGGTAATCGTTGACAGGTTTTCGAGAGGGGGTGGTCCTGTTTGTTCCAGGTTTGGATTTAGGTGCTAGATGGTGATTTAGGGGGATCGGTCATGAGTTGATGGTCGAGGAGGGTTGTTGGGTTGTTCCCTGACGTGTTGCGTTTGTCGTTGACGAACAGTTGTGGCCGGAGCTACCGTGCATATGCACGGTACAGGGGTTCGTGACTGGTGAAGGTTTGGATGTTTGTGGGGTTTTTGAACTCGAGTTTTACTCGGGTTGAATCACGTTTTTACTCGAAGTTTTTGGGGTTGAGACTCGAAGCAAGGTGGGGGACTCGAGTACATGGTTGTTACAGGTTCCAGAACCTGATCTATTTCCTGAAGCTTTACTGTAAATTAACAAAGTTGAACTAAGTTAAAATAAAAGCTAAGTATAAATTCAAGTTTAAATTCAGATTGCAATTTGAATTTAAGTTTATTTTTAAATTCAAATTTGAAATGAAATAAAGTTTTAAGTGTTTAAAGGGGGGGGTTTCAGGTTTAAAAACCTGACAGGGTTTCAAATTTTTAATTAGTTTAAAGTTTAAAAATAGAATTTAAACTGTGATTTAAATTCAAAAATTTAAAGTATGAATGAACATTCGAATCTTAGGGTTCTAAAATAGATTTGGATTTGAAAATTTAGGTTTAAGTCAATTTTTTTTATAAAAAAAAGCAAGTTTAAATCAAAATCTTAAATCAAAGTTAAATTATTGGATTCAAGTTCTTCTTGTATTCAAATCTGAGAACTTAATCAGTTTAAATCTGAATATTGAAAAAAAAACAAGTATAAATACAATGTAATTTAAAAAGCTAATTTTTAACTAAAAGTTAAGTAGTTTAATTTAAAGGCTTTTCCTTATATAAAATTTCATATGTAAGTAATAAATGTAATTAAAGATTCTACATTGAATTTAAATTTTGTAAATGTTTAAATAATAATCATTTTTGAATCTTAAATTCAAAAATGTAATTTGAATCTTAAATTTAAAAGTAATGTTTTAAACACTTTAATATTAATAACATCATTAATAAAGGAATGAACTATTTTTGAGATGAGTAAGGTAATAAGTGATTTAATTAATAAGAAAATAAAGAAATGATTTATTATTAAATTTATAAATTAATGATTTAGAATTAGAGATTAATAAAGAAGTAAATTAAGAAATGTTATTAGATGATTAACTAAGGATTATTCATTAATTAATTAATGTGATTAATTTTATTAATTAATTAGATTAATTAATTTAGATAATCTATTGTAAATTGTTAAGAGTAATTACTTGATAAAAGTAATTAGAAGATTAATTACTTATTGTAATTAATTTTGATGCTATGATTAAATTAAGTTAATTAATTTAGTTTAATTAATTTAATAAAATCATTTGATGGTTTGATAAGTGTAATTACTTGGTATAATTAATGGAGCAGGATTACTTAGGGAAGTAATTAGATGATAATTACTGAATGTAATTAATACAGGAAGAATTATAGATAAAGTAATTTGGATAATTACTTTTGAAATTAATCAAGGGATTAATTCTGGAGATAATTAATTATGGAATAATTTATTTATTAAATAAGTAATTAAGGGTAGTTAATTACTGGATTGTTATTAATCAAGGGGATTAATAATTGTGTTTAACTTAAATAAAGGAATTTAATTTAAATATAAACTAGAGATCATTAATTAATGTAATTAATGATATAATTAAGAATTGTTTAATTAAGTAATAATAGATAATGAAGTGATTAATTATTATAATTAATTAAGAATAAATGTAAGTAATTATATTTAATTAATAAATGAAGGAATTAAATATTAATTACTATGAATGCTTTAGGATAATTAATTTGTGAAATTTATTAAAGACTAATTACTTATTGTAATTAGAAAATGATTAAGCAAAGGTGTTTAATCAAGATGGATATTTAGAGGATGATTAATTAATTTGATTTGTAATTAATTAATGGTTGAATAAGCAGGATTTATAGATGAGGTAATTAATTTAATTTAATTTAAATTAATTAGAGATAGAAGTAGTTAGTTTAATTTATTTTATATTAATTACAAATGGTATGATTATAAATCATTGCTTATGGATGAATGATATTGATATTTCATTTGATGATTGTGATCTGGCATGAATTATATCTATGTGTCATGGATGCTTGGTTTAAATATGATAATATTTGGTTATCTGCTTAGATGATAATATTGATTATCTGTTTATGAGATTATCTGTGATTATCTACTGTGACATTATGAATTATCCATCTGTGTGTATGTTGATTATATTGAATTAAACTGTTAAGACTAAATAGACAACTTGGCCTTAAAAGACACGCTTTGGATTTCGATGAGACCGGGATCGGTTTTCCGCATTAGGAATATCCGAAAACCACATCGATTCCAAATTAACGATAGGTCGTGAATCTGAAGTGAAGATGAAGGTTCAGAATGCAAGGGTTATCGTCGTTAACTCTGAGGGTGATTCCAAAATGAGTGTAACGAGATAATGCCTTCGGTTTCGTTCGAACCCGGAACGAACTTGTATGGATTGAATGCTTTCAACACATCGTCTGGCGGGCGATGAGCATTCTAAGAATTATGTTCTCTAAAGGTAATCATAACCTCAAGCCTCAACAACCGAGAATGGCTAAAACAGGGGAGGTGCAGCAAGGCTAGGTGGGTCATACCCAAGCAGGACAAGGAAATTCCCCTGTCTAGATGTCCCTTTATTTTCGGCTGTGTGGGCAGTTGGTTGCAAACAACTGCGGGGTGTATCTTGTTCGGGACTGTTCAGTAAGGAATGGTTCCGGCCTTGTGTTGCAGGGGATGAAGGGAGTAATCCTCGGTACGTTGATCTAGGCCACGTACTGTGACGGGCGGTACCCCAGTAGCCCTGCCATTGTATGGAATCCACAATCCAATAAGTGCCCACGGTTTTGATTGTATTACCCACTTTTGTGGCTAGTAGCTGGAATTTAATCATGTAACAATTTCGGCTATTTTCTATTTACTTGAAAACCCTAGACCTATTATAATATCACAGAATTTCCTATCAAATGTTTTGGTTAGCGTAAGGTAAAAACTTTTCCATGTTTATGTGTGGGAAGTCTTACGTGATACCTTTTGTTTTCAAAAGATTTTCAAAGTTAAGCAACTTAAACCTGTTACTCATACCAGACCCATGTCTGACCCGAAGTTTATTTTTGTTTTCCATAAACTCTCGGGTACCCAAATTTTTATGGGTAGTCAAGGGATTCAGGTTGGCTTTGACGAATTCTGGAGGAGCAATGGAGCAGGTGGCTTCAGCGTTGTAGATATATATATAGTTCCGCTGTGTTGGTATCTCTGAGTCTTATTGTTTGAGCTGTAATGTATTGAGGTGTGTTAACTAGACAAGTGTTTATAACTGTCTATTATGTGATGTATTGTCTGTATAACTCTGATTGATGTTGTATATTATGTAAATATTTATATGATTATTATATTTTATTCGTTCCGTTGTGAGATTCTGATGTTGTTGTTCTTTCTTCTCTATCTTTTCTATTTTCTCATCCCTTTCTTTCTTAAAGACGAGACGTCTTCCTGGGCGTAGGAGGGCGGGTCGTCACAATTGTATGCCTGGATGATAAATTATTATCTATTGATTGTTAAAAATAGACATTAAATGCCGTATATAAAGTGGATGTTATTTATTGAAAAAATATACCGCGATAATTCCATCTTTATTGGAATTGGTATTATATATGTACTTGGAGTTGATTTCCCGCATTATATAGCGGATGAGACCCTATTGCGCCTCATAATAGCGGATAATATTTTATAAATCCCATATACCGCGATATTCCGTATCGGAATGGAATTGGTATTGTGCTAACATCTTTGGATGCAGGGAAACAGATTGGAGGAATCCAACTGGATTCGTCAACTATATTGATTTATTTATAGATATTGTGATATTTGTTGATTATCATATTGATATATGATGTCTTTATTGTCGTGATTGACTATTTGGTGTTGTTGCATCATCGGATCCATTTTTGAAGTTTAAAAATAACGGTTTTGATTTTTAAGGGATTTTTAAAGTTATTTTTGAAATTATACGTTTTATTAAAACATTGAATTGATTCATCTTGAATAAAATAAATGTTAAAATTTTAAACTTATAAAAATGATGATTTTTGAGAAATATAACCGAAATGTGATTTTTGAAATAAATAGTTGATTAGTTTATAAAATGGTTTAAATTGGGATTTTTGAATTATAATAAACGATTTATATAAAAGATTTATCAAATTGATATTTTATAAATTAAGAATACTGGAATTATAAAACGAGTTTTTATAAGTGTTAAAATAAAAAAAATGGATTTCATAAGTGAACGAAATTTATAGACTTATAAATTGTAAAGTTATAAAATTAATAGATGTTATAAAATAAAAGATTTATGAGTAATTAACTTATAAATCGAATTTGACATTTTAATTGAGATTTTTGAATAAAGATAAATGGTTTATAGATGAGACTTATAAAATATATATTTTATAAATCGAAATAATGGAATTCTAAAAGGAGTTCTGTTAATGTTGAAAATAAGGTTATAAATAAAATCTTATAAGTAATAAGATTGATAATTTGTGAAGTTTCAAAAGAACAAATTTTGTAAATAAATGGATTATAAGTTCTTAACTTATAATATGGACTTCTGGTATATAATTGGGTTATATAAATTGAATTGGATAATAAAGGAGATTTATAAATTGAAGTTTTATAAATAGAAATGCGATTTATAAACATTGTTTGTAAATTCAAAATAAATTGAATTTGACAAATCAAACATAAAACTTATTAAAGGAGATACATTCGTGGTTTTAGGCAGCGAATTATCCTTAAAGTTAAATGTTGTAATAGTAAGAGTTTGGTTGGGAATTATATTCACGATTTTGGACAGTGAATAAATTATGAAATAAAATGGATATGTTTTGGGAAAGTGATGTTTTAAATATCATTTAAGACGATTTAAAGATGTTTAAAATGCATTAAGTATCGAACACATAGATTTCAACATTCATTGTTGAAATAGACGTTTTCGAGAAATAAGGAAATGGTGGACTATAACACTGTTGTTATAGTAAATGATTTCTAAAAGGAAATGCTTTATATAGTATTGGGATTTATATATCTATCTTAATTTTGAATCCCTATGCTAGTGATTTGGGGTCGCCGTAACGATGTTTTACGCAACATTCGTTTTGACTCAAATAAATGTGTTTGAAAGAACGTTTTCTTTAAAAGAATGAATATATAATTAATTTCGATTTAAGTATATTGAATATGTTCTAAATGTTGAAAGTAAATGGATTTGTGAATTACTTATTATTAAATAAGTATGGAAATGTTTTCCAATATGAAGTGAATGTTTTGAGATTTTAGCTTTTAAAGATAAATTGAAAATGAACATTAGAAATCGATTTGGAAATCGTATATTCATGGATATTTTGGAATCGTAAATTCACTATGGAATTTATAAAAGAAAGGGAAATTATTTTAAAAATAAACGTTGATTTATTTCTCAAGTGTGGGAATAAATTTACAGATTTGGAACGTAAATATAAAGTAAATCGGTAAGGATTTATTTAATTGGTTTAAATGAACCATTTTGAAATGAAAATATTTTTGCGCAAGGAAAATGATTGAAATTTGTTTTCAAAAGTGGTAAAGGTGAAAAGTGATTTGAAAATTTGTTTTCAAATGGTTGAAGTGTGGTAATTTTATACCTAGTAAATATATTTTTGAAAAATAAATAATTTGGGAAATTATTTGGAATATGGTGATGTTGAGCACGCCTATTGATAGTTAAATAACCGACTATCAATATTTATTTTTAAATAGGTATTTTTTGTGATTTGCTTGAATTTGAATGCCTCACTTATTTTCAAAATAAGCGCTCACTATTCGGGTTAGCTGGGAAAGGACCTTGGGGTCGCATAACCCATTCCGAATATGTGGTACGTCATTATGGATTGCATTTGATGACCGGCGTTGAAGATCAGATATTTGTGAAAATGGAAGGATTATCGTCGAATGACTATGCATCGGCTGATCTCTGATATAGAGGTTTTATCACCCTTAGTGACGGGAAGTCCGGTCGTGATTAGTGAATATTCGGATTGTCAAGGACTTCTTTGTAAGTGCCTTCTGTTCTGTTCGAGCCCGAAACAGACTTGTATGGATTGTATGTCTGACATAACAAATTGAGTTATAAAGCTGATTTCTTTCAAATATATTTCTGTTGGTGGCGGAGAATTTATTCTCTTAGCTTAACACCCTTCTATGAGACGTACGAGCTTAGAGGTTATGTAGTTGGAGGTTATTAGTGATATACTCCCAATTTGGTAGTGTGATATGCTAAGTGATGTTGAGCATTTGTTGAACAAAGCACAACTTTTGTATAAAGCGTGGCTTTGTGGAGGAGACTTCGTCGGATCTCATACCCCGGAAATGGTCAAAACAGGAAGGATGCAGCAAGGTTATTAGGGGGTAGCGCCCCTTTAGTGTATGTCATTCCTTCTGGATAGAGGTGGTATCATGGTATGGAGCACAGATACTTAACCTATGTTGGTGCTGCAAATTTATTACTTTGTGGTTGTTGGAATCGAGGATCCTCGAATATAGATCGGTTACGATCAGGGAATGAAATATTCGTGTCAGTAGTTAACTAGTTTGAATGGTAACCTGGCCTTGTGTTGGCAGAGATCTGGTTAGGTCCTCGGGGCATCTTTCCAGAGGCGTATCCATGTGGCAATGGGAAGTTCCTTGGCCTGACCATTTGTTGGAAATCCAAAGAAACAATATGAACCTTGTACGGTTTTAGCTGTAGAACCTGCCATTTAATATGGTAGCTATAGTAGGCATAATATAATGGTACCTATGCTGGCTAAGATTTATATCTTGACTTTCGAAATGATTTTTAAGGGATTTTTAAAGTGATTTTTGAAATTATACGTTTTATTAAAACATTGAGTTGATTCATCTTGAATAAATTAATCGTTAAAATTTTAAAGTTATAAATGATGATTTTTGAGAAATATAAACGAAATGTGATTTTTGAAATAAATAGTTGATTAATTTATAAAATGGTTTAAATTGGGATTTCTGAATTATAATAAACGATTTATATAAAAGATTTATCAAATTGATATTTTATACATTAAGAATACTGGAATTATAAAACGAGTTTTTATAAGTGTTAAAATTAAAAAAATGGATTTCATAAGTGAACGAAATTTATAGACTTATAAATTGTAAAGTTATGAAATGAATAGATGTTGTAAAATAATAGATTTAGGAGTAATTAACTTATAAATCGGATTTGACATTTTAATTGAGATTTTTGAATAAAGATAAATGGTTTATAGATGAGACTTATAAAATATATATTTTATAAATTGAAATAATGGAATTCTAAACGGAGTTCTGTTAATGTTGAAAATAAGGTTATAAATAAAATCTTATAAGTAATAAGATTTATAATTTGTGAAGTTTTAAAAGAACAATTTTTGTAAATAAATGTATTATAAGTTCTTAACTTATAATATGGACTTCTGGTATATAATTGAGTTATATAAATTGAATTGGATAATAAAGGAGATTTATAAATTGAAGTTTTATAAATAGAAATGGGATTTATAAACATTGTTTATAAATTCGAAATCAATTGAATTTGATAAATCGAACATAAAAGTTATTAAAGGAGATATATTCATGATTTTGAGCAGCGAATTATCCTTAAAGTTAAATGTTGTAATAATAAGAGTTTGGTTGGGAATTATATTCACGATTTTGGACAGTGAATATATTATGATATAAAATAGATATGTTTTGGGAAAGTGATGTTTTAAATAGAATTTAAGACGACTTAAAGATGTTTTAAAATGCATTAAGTATCGAACTCATAGATTTCAACATTCATTGTTGAAATAGACGTTTTCGAGAAGTAAGGAAATGGTGGACTATAACACTGTTGTTATAGTAAATGATTTCTGAAAGGAAATGTTTTATATAGTATTGGGATATATATATATATATATATATATATATATATATATATATACATATCTTAATTTCGAATCCCTATGCTAGGGATTTTGGGTTGCCGTAACGATGCTTTACGCAACATTCGTTTTGACTCAAATAAATGTGTTTGAAAGAACGTTTTCTTTAAAAGAATGAATATATACTTAATTTCGATTTAAGTATATTGAATATGTTCTAAATGTTGAAAGTAAATGGATTTGTGAATTACTTATTATTAAATAATATGGAAATGTTTTCCAATATGAAGTGAATGTTTTGAGATTTTAGCTTTTAAAGATAATTGAAAATGAATATTAGAAATCGATTTGGAAATCGTATATTCATAAATATTTTGGAATCGTAAATTCACTATGGAATTTATAAAAGAAAGGGAAATTTGTTTAAAAATAAACGTTGATTTATTTTTAAAGTGTGGGAATAAATTTACAGATTTGGAACGTAAATATAAAGTAAATCGGTAACGATTTATTTAATTGGTTTAAATGAACCATTTTGAAATGAAAATATTTCCGCGTACGGAAAATGATTGAAATTTGTTTTCGAAAGTGGTAAAGGTGAAAAGTGATTTAAAAATTTGTTTTCAAATGGTTGAAGTGTGGTAATTTTATACCTAGTAAAGATATTTTTGAAAAATAAATAATTTGGGAAATTATTTGGAATATGGTGATGTTGAGCACGCCTATTGATAGTTAAATAACCGACTATCAATATTTATCTTTAAATAGGTATTTTTTGTGATTTGCTTGAATTTGAATGCCACACTTATTTTCAAAATGAGCGCTCACTATTCAGGTTAGCCGGGAAAGGACCTTGGGTTCGTATAACCCATTCGGAATATGTGATACGTCGTTATGGATTGCATTTGATGACCAGTGTTAAAGACCGGATATTTGTGAAAATGGAAGGATTACCGTCGAATGACTCTGCATCGGCTGATCACTGATATAGAGGTTTTATCACCCTAAGTGACGGGAAGTCCGGTCGTGATTAGTGAATATCCGTATTTGCAAGGACTTCTTTGTAAGTGCCTTCGGTTCTGTTCGAGCCCGAAACAGACTTGTATGGATTGTATGTCTGACATAACAAATTGAGTTATAAAGATGATTTCTTTCAAATATATTTCTGTTGGTGGCGGAGAATTCATTCTCTTAGCTTAACACCCTTCTATGAGACGTACGAGCTTAGAGGTTATGTAGTTGGAGGTTATTAGTGATATACTCCCAATTTGGTAGTGTGATATGCTAAGTGCTGTTGAGCATTTGTTGAACAAAGCACAGCTTTTGTATAAAGCGTGGCTTTGTGGACGAGACCTCGTCGGACCTCACACCCCGGAAATGGTCATAACAGGAAGGATGCAGCAAGGTTATTAGGGGGTAGCGCCCCTTTAGTGCATGTCATTCCTTCTGGATAGAGGTGGTATCATGGTATGGAGCCTAGATACTTACCCTATGTTGTTGCTGCAAATTTATTACTTTGTGGTTGTTGGAATCGAGGATCCTCGAATATAGATCGGTTACGATCGGGGAATGACATATTCGTGTCAGTAGTTACCTAGTTTGAAAGGTAACCCGGCCTTGTGTTGGCAGAGATCTGGTTAGGTTTCGGGGCGCCTTTCCAGAGGCGTACCCATGTGGCAATGGGAAGTTCCTTGGCCTGACCATTTGTTGAAAATCTAAAGAAACAATTCTAACCTTGTACGGTTTTAGTTGTAGAACCTGCCATTTAATATGGTAGCTATAGTAGGCATAATATAATGGTACCTATGCTGGCTAAGATTTATATCTTGACTTTCGAAATGATTTTTCCTACACTATGCACTAATAATAATATCAAAAATGATTTGATTTTACGTAGTAAGTATCTTTGACTATCATACGGAGAAATCTCTTCCAAGTCTGCATTTGCATTGTATGTGTGCCGGGAGGCCTTATGTTAGTTTTATTTTTAAAAGCATTTCGAATTGACTTTAAAAATATTCCTCTGTTTTGTTTTTAAAAGAATAACTGTTTAAGTTCTCACACTAGTCCCATGACTGACTCGGAGTTTATTGTTTTCCTTTCTAAACTCTGGGTGCCCACCAATTTCCACACGGGCAATCTAGAGTTAGGTTATCAGGATATTCTGGAATTCAGGAGTTGCTGGAGGCAAGCTGGATGGCATGGCGTATTCACTAGTATATAGTATTTCTTTTTCGCTGTTTGTTGTTGTTTGTTGTTGTACACTCTGATGATGTAGTGTAATGTAATAACTGATATAGTTCTTTGTTTAAAGATTATCCATTTATCTATTATATGTTGTTCCGCTACGATTGTGAGATTCTGATATTGTTTTGTTGTTTCTTTCTGTTTTGTTCTATCTTTTTCTCTCTTCTTCTATCTTTTTATTCTTCTTTAACCATAACGGTACGGTTTTCAAACATTCGATTGCTCGGCAGTTGATAGAATGGAAGTATTGATGTCGGTTTTCGAGCGTCGAAAAATCGCGCTCGTTACATCTGGTATCAGAGCTTATGGTTAAGCGACAACCATGGCTCTGTTGGGTATTACTCATTAGAGATAGAGTCAGTAGTGCTCTAGAATGATTGTGAGTGTAATAATAGATATGAGCGCGTATTTGTTAGTGAATATAAAAATGTTTTATATTGTGTTTGCTTATCCGTTAAGCTGTTTGTGAATTCTGGTCGATAGATGAGACGCCATATTATCGATAGGGATTTATAAACTCTTAAACGAGATAAACCGACATAGCGTCATTTTAAATTGGGTAAATGAAATAATTTTACCTCGATTATATTTTGTGTATAAAGGAAATAATTTTTCAGAATTATTAAGTATATATGAACTGATTGTTTGGTCGTTAAAAATGTAAGAATGAATATAAGTTAATTAAAAGAATAATTATATAAGCAATTAAATTATAAGGTATGGAATTATAATTAATATGATTTACAATTGTGAAATAATCTTGTATATAAAGGTGAAACTATATGAATATATTTACTAATATGAGTTGTAGATATAAAAATGAATTTGGACTATGAATTTGAAAATTTTGAATCCTGTTTATTTTGGAAGTTATTTTTCAAAATTAAAAGTTAAATAGTGAAATTCTATAAGTAAAAGATTTGTAAATATAAATTATAAATAAAGGGAAAATTTTTAAAGTACTTAAAGCACTGAATTCACTACTGTTACTGGGAAATAATAAGGGTGATAACTGCAGCATCATCAGTATCATTTTCGAGTCTCTATGTGATAGATTTGCTATCATAGTAAATTGAAATTGAAGTTTTGTTGTGATAAACAAATCTGAGATAAAAAAAATCCAAGTTGAGATAAATTTGAGTTGTCATCAAAGACATGTGATTTGAAATTAAACTAAAGGAAAGTTATGCTATTGAAATTGACGAATATAAGTGAAATAAGTTTTAAACTTATAATATGAGTTAATAAATTTAGCTTTGGATAAGTTAATGGATTTGGAAGTTAATAAATAAGTTGTATAACTTATAGAATGGGAAAGGATAAGTAAAACCAATTATTGAAGTGGCAAAACAATTTTGTTAAGCAAAATGAGATGGAATTTGAATAAGTGGTGGAATTTGACTTCGGTAAAAAAGTTAAATAGAATTTACTTTAGAATTGGAATTTGAATTGAATTTATAAGTGGAAATTAAAGTTAATATTAAACAAAAGATGTTTAATTGGAATATAACTTAAGTGATGAAGTTGAAATTGTTATAAATAAGTGAAGTGATGAACATGAACTTGAGTTATATAAATGAAATCAACTTTATATAGTTAAACGAATTAGCAATTGAATTAATAATGGATTGAATATTAACCAATCTAATATGAATGGATGGAATGTTAATCAACTGAATGTAAATAATTGATATGAAACAAGGAATATAAGTGTTAATTCATTAGAAGCTAATGAAGTTGAGAAATTGAATAAATTGAATGGAAGTCAATTTAATATGAACCAATTGGAATTAAAAGTGTTAAACCAAATTGAATGTAAATTTAATAATTTGGTTAGGTTGAATATACATTGGTTGTTATTTGATTGTTAATTGATTGTATATAATTCATTAAGTATTAATGAAATTGGACTGATAAATGGAAAGCTATGTAATTGAATTTGAATTGAAAGTAAACAAATTGAAAATAAAAGTTAATAAAATCCAATGTTAATGAATCAAATGTGATTTAAATTAGAAAACCAATTCATTGAATAGTAATGAGAATATGAATGAATATTTATTTGGTTATGGATGTTAGTTGGATGATAGTTGTTTGATGATTGCATTTATTGCTTTTGCGGCATTTACTATGTTGGCACATGTACTTGTTGTGTTTCTATATAATGTATATTGATATTGTTTTCATATATGCATGTTTCTCATGTTTGTTGAGTGTTTAGTAGGTGCCGATTGCGCTTGCTTCGCATTTGGAGCTCGTTTTCGGGCATCGTATAAGCTCGCTAATAATAAATAAGGCACATATCTCGGATTAAATATCGTACTTTTACACTTTTTTCCCTGCGGGATGCCTCATCACTTGATGAGATGTATATTTGTGATATATATACTGTCATTTTTTTCAGATCGAGCCGCGCAAATGAGACTCTGGCGAATTTTTCCAAAAATTTAAGGCGTTAGAATATTTTTGAAAAAATTGGGAATTTTTTTTTGAAAACTAAGTATGGATTTGGAAACGTAGTAAACATTTTGTAAGAAGTTTAAATATGAATTTTGGGAAAGTTAAACACTTAAGAGATTTGAAAAATCCAATTTGAATGGTTTGTTTTGGAAAGTTAATGGATTTTGTAACTTTTTCTTACTTGGTAATTTCGAGGACGAAATTCTTTTAAGGGGGAAAGTTTGTAACGACCCAGAATTTTTGTCAACTAAAATTTGTATATTTAATAGATTTTAAATATTAATAAGTGAAATTTATAAGTCGAATAATTTTATTTTGAATAATTGGATTTAATTGGATAATTAAATCGATAACTTAATATTTGAAATTACAGAAATAATTGAAAATTGGGTTAAATATGATTGAAAATTATTTGTAAAATTTTATTTTATCATATTGAAGTTAGAATGATATTATAGAACTTTTAAAATCGAATTTAAAGTTAATTTGTGAAAATTGAATATTTTAATATTTAATTGACGAGTTAAAATAGCCATTTTTCAAACAGTCTCGGATTTTGACGAAACCAGTTTCATCGGATCCGTAATTTGATATTATTTTAAGGTTTCAAATTTCGTGTCAATCGAGTTTACCGTTTGTCCGGGGCAAGCCAAAACGCATAGAAATAAGTTTAAATCGGTTTAATTTAAAATCAATCGTTTATTGCGGTAACTCGCACAGATGATCGAATTAGCCTCTGAAACAGTTCCATTGTGTTCGGAACGTGGGGAAAACCTTAAAAAGTCCAGCCAGAATGCTTCGTTTGGAGTTCGGAAAATTTTGGATGAATAGTAATTTGGAATTTTTCTATAAAAGGACGTGTTATTCACCATTTTTCACAAATTAACAAACCCTAGGGTTTATCAGAGCCGCCGCCACTTATATAACCAATGGCCGAAAATTTCCATCATTTCTCTTCTGATTTCTTCAAATCCACACACAAATTCGAGAATCGTCCAATTGCAAAGTTAAAGAGCTCGTCGAGAGCTACAAAACCAAAGGTCAAGATCGTTTTTAGAGCTACGGATCGATGGCAATCTCCATTGGAATGGCCGAACTTCGTGCGCGCGTTTCGAGGTCAGGTCAAGGCCAAGCTCCACCAAATTCCAGCCGAGTGTCGTACTTATGATGCTCTTCGAAGTGGTGTATCCTGATCGAAGTGGAAGGGCCCGAGGTGGTTTCGTGATTTAGGGTTGATAGGCGACAGTGGGTTATTCATGTACGTATGAAACTAGGGGGGAGGAGAAAGGAAAGAGCGGCCATGATCTTCTGGTTTGGAGCTTGCGGCTACGATTGAATCTGGGTTGTAAAATATAAATGAAATGTAAATTTATATATATTATAATTCGTGTAAACTTTAAAATATCGTATCTCTTTCATACGAGGTCCATTTTAGACGAAACCAGTTGCGTTGGAACCGTAGGGATGAATACTACGCAATGGAACTAGATTGGAGTCGTTTGGATCTAGTTTGAATTTTGGGTAAAATTAAACGCGTGCTTAATTTTATTCGAAATAAAACGCGGAACTGAATTGAAAGCAAGGTGAGAACTTCTCACTCAATCGAATAGTTTCGATTGAAATTTTAAATAGTAGATTTAAAATTTATGATAGTATGCCTGGATGATAAATTATTATCCATTGATTGTTAAAAATAGACATTATACGCCGTATATAAAGCGGATGTTATTTATTAAAAACATATACCGCGATAATTCCGTCTTGATTGGAATTGGTATTATATATGTACTTGGAGTTGATTTCCTGCATTATATAACGGATGAGAGCCTATTGCGTCGCATAATAGCGGATAATATTTTATAAATCCCATATACCGCGATATTCCGTATTGGAACGGAGTTGGTATTGTGCTAACATCTTTGGATGCATGGAAACAGGTTGGAGGGATCCAACTGGATTCCTCAACTATATTGATTTACTTACAGATATTGTGATATTTGTTGATTATCATATTGATATATGATGTCTTTGTTGTCGTGATTGACTATTTGGTGCTGTTGCATCATCGGATCCATTTTTTAAGTTTAAAAATAACGATTTTGTTTTTTAAGGGATTTTTAAAGTGATTTTTGAAATTATAGTTTTATTAAAACATTGAAATGATTCATCTTGAATAAATTAAACGTTAAAATTTTAAAGTTATAAATGATGATTTTTGAGAAATATAAACGAAATGTGATTTTTGAAATAAATAGTTGATTAATTTATAAACTGGTTTAAATTGGGATTTTTGAATTATAATAAACGATTTATATAAAAGATTTATCAAATTGATATTTTATACATTAAGAATACTGGAATTATAAAACGAGTTTTTATAATTGTTAAAATAAAAAAAATGGATTTCATAAGTGAACGAAATTTATAGACTTATAAATTATAAAGTTATAAAATGGATAGATGTTGTAAAATAATAGATTTAGGAGTAATTAACTTATAAATCGGATTTGACATTTTAATTGAGATTTTTGAATAAAGATAAATGGTTTATAGATGAGACTTATAAAATATATATTTTATAAATTGAAATAATGGAATTCTAAAAGGAGTTCTGTTAATGTTGAAAATAAGGTTATAAATAAAATCTTATAAGTAATAAGATTTATAATTTGTGAAGTTTAAAAGAACAATTTTTGTACATAAATGTATTATAAGTTCTTAACTTATAATATGGACTTCTGGTATATAATTGAGTTATATAAATTGAATTGGATAATAAAGGAGATTTATAAATTGAAGTTTTATAAATAGAAATGGGATTTATAAACATTGTTTATAAATTCGAAATCAATTGAATTTGATAAATCGAACATAAAAGTTATTAAAGGAGATATATTCGTGATTTTGGGCAGCGAATTATCCTTAAAGTTAAATGTTGTAATAATAAGAGTTTGGTTGGGAATTATATTCACGATTTTGGACAGTGAATATATTATGATATAAAATAGATATGTTTTGGGAAAGTGATGTTTTAAATAGAATTTAAGACGACTTAAAGATTTTTAAAATGCATTAAGTATCGAAAACATAGATTTCAACATTCATTGTTGAAATAGACGTTTTCGAGAAGTAAGGAAATGGTGGACATAACACTGTTGTTATAGTAAATGATTTCTGAAAGGAAATGTTTTATATAGTATTGGGATATATATATACACATATCTTAATTTCGAATCCCTATGCTAGGGATTTTGGGTTGCCGTAACGATGTTTTACGCAACATTCGTTTTGACTCAAATAAATGTGTTTGAAAGAACGTTTTCTTTAAAAGAATGAATATATACTTAATTTTGATTTAAGTATATTGAATATGTTCTAAATGTTGAAAGTAAATGGATTTGTGAATTACTTATTATTAAATAACATGGAAATGTTTTCCAATATGAAGTGAATGTTTTGAGATTTTAGCTTTTAAAGATAAATTGAAAATGAATATTAGAAATCGATTTGGAAATCGTATATTCATAAATATTTTGGAATCGTAAATTCACTTTGGAATTTATAAAAGAAAGGGAAATTTGTTTAAAAATAAACGTTGATTTATTTTTAAAGCGTGGGAATAAATTTACAGATTTGGAACGTACATATAAAGTAAATCGGTAACGATTTATTTAATTGGTTTAAATGAACCATTTTGAAATGAAAATATTTCCGCGTAAGGAAAATGATTGAAATTTGTTTTCAAAAGTGGTAAAGGTGAAAAGTGATTTGAAAATTTGTTTTCAAATGGTTGAAGTGTGGTAATTTTATACCTAGTAAAGATATTTTTGAAAAATAAATTATTTGGAAAATTATTTGGAATATGGTGATGTTGAGCACGCCTATTGATAGTTAAATAACCGACTATCAATATTTATCTTTAAATAGGTATTTTTTGTGATTTGCTTGAATTTGAATCCCACACTTATTTTCAAAATGAGCGCTCACTATTCAGGTTAGCCGGGAAAGGACCTTGGATTCGTATAACCATTCGGAATATGTGATACGTCGTTATGGATTGCATTTGATGACCGGTGTTGAAGACCGGATATTTGTGAAAATGGAAGGATTACCGTCGAATGACTCTGCATCGGCTGATCTATGATATAGAGGTTTTATCACCCTAAGTGACGGGAAGTCCGGTCGTGATTAGTGAATATCCGAATTTGCAAGGACTTCTTTGTAAGTGCCTTCGGTTCTGTTCGAGCCCGAAACAGACTTGTATGGATTGTATGTCTGACATAACAAATTGAGTTATAAAGCTGATTTCTTTCAAATATATTTCTGTTGGTGGCGGAGAATTTATTCTCTTAGCTTAACACCCTTCTATGAGACGTACGAGCTTAGAGGTTATGTAGTTGGAGGTTATAAGTGATATACTCCCAATTTGGTAGTGTGATATGCTAAGTGATGTTGAGAATTTGTTGAACAAAGCACATCTTTTGTATAAAGCGTAGCTTTGTGGACGAGACTTCGTCGGACCTCACACCCCGGAAATGGTCAAAACAGGAAGGATGTAGCAAGGTTATTAAGGGGTAGCGCCCCTTTACTGTATGTCATTCCTTCTGGATAGAGGTGGTATCATGGTATGGAGCCCAGATACTTAACCTACGTTGTTGCTGCAAATTTATTACTTTGTGGTTGTTGGAATCGAGGATCCTCGGATATAGATCGGTTACGATCGGGGAATGAAATATTCGTGTCAGTAGTTAACTAGTTTGAAAGGTAACCTGGCCTTGTGTTGGCAGAGATCTGGTTAGGTTCTCGGGGCATCTTTCCAGAGGCGTATCCATGTGGCAATGGGAAGTTTCTTGGCCTAACCATTTGTTGGAAATCCAAAGAAACAATATGAACCTTGTACGGTTTTAGTTGTAGAACCTGCCATTTAATATGGTAACTATAGTAGGCATAATGTAATGGTACCTATGCTGGCTAAGATTTAAATATTTACTTTCGAAATGATTTTTCCTACACTATGCACGAATAATAATATCAAAAATGATTTGATTTTACGTAGTAAGCATCTTTGACTATCATAAGGAGAAATCTCCCCCAAGTATGCGTTTGCATTGTGTGTGTGCCGGGAGGCCTTATGGTAGTTTCAATTTTAAAAGCATTTCGAATTGACTTTAAAAATATTACTCTGTTTTGTTTTTAAAAGAATAACTGTTTAAGTTCTCACACCAGTCCCATGACTGACTCGGAGTTTATTTTTTTCTTTTCTAAACTCTGGGTGCCCACCAATTTCCACACGGGCAGTCTAGAGTTAGGTTATCAGGATATTCAGGAATTCAGGAGTTGCTGGAGGCAAGCTAGATGGCATGGCGTATTCACTAGTATGTAGTATTTCTTTTTCGCTGTTTGTTGTTATTTGTTGTTGTACACTCTGATGATGTAAGGTAATGTAATAACTGATATAGTTCTTTGTTTAAAGATTATTCATTTATCTATTATATGTTGTTCTGCTGCGATTGTGAGATTCTAATATTGTTCTGTTGTTTCTTTCTGTTCTTTTCTATCGTTTTCTCTCTTCTTCTATCTTTTTCTTCTTCTTTAACCATAACGGTACGATTTTCCGCCATTCGATTGCTCGGCAGTTGATACAATGGAAGTATTGATGCCGGTTTTCGAGCGTCGAAAAATCGCGCTCGTTGCAGATGATGCTGCAATCATCAACAAAGTTATTTTCTAGCGACCGAAAAGAGTTTAGTGCTTTTATCCTTCCAAAACATTTCAAATATTTTAAATTCCAAATCTCACCAGATTTCATATCCAATTCAAAAATATTTCCCAAATAGTATTACTACTATTTCTCCAAAACCCTTGAAAACCATTTTCAAATTCAAAGGAATATAAATTTTCCAAATTTCCAAATTCCAAACCCTTTCAATTCATATTTAAACAATTCTCTTGAATTATCATCACAAATTATTTTCAAATATTTCTCTAGAATTCTATTTCAAATTATATATCACATTTACAAATCCCATTTGTATATGAATTTATTTCTTAGCTTTTGGTTATGATTTCAATATCTTATTCAATTTTACACAACAATGATAATAATTTAATATTATCATTCCTAACAACCAAACATCCAAATATAACTATAATAATTTATGAAAAATTATTTCCTTTATATAAAAAAGTAATTTGGGTAAAATTATTTCATTTACATAGTTTAAAAGAATATTGTGTCGGTTTATCTTGTTTAAGAGTTTAGAAACCCCTATCGATGACATGGCGTCCCACACATCGACCAGAATCCATAAACTGTAACGACCTAGAATTTTTGTCAATTAAAATTTGTGTATTTAATTTATTTTAAATATTAATAAGTGAAATTTATAAGTCGAATAATTTATGTTCGAATATTGGATTTAATTGGATAATTAAATCGATTATTTAATAGTTGAAATTAGAGGAATAATTGAAAATTGGGTTAAATATGATTGAAATTGATTTGTAAAATTTTATTATATCGTATTGGAGTTATAGAAATGATACGGAACTTTTAAAATTGAATTAAAAGTTAATTTGTGAAAATTAAATATTTTAATATTTAATTATCGATTGAAAAATAGCCAATTTTTGAACAGTCTCAGAATTGGACGAAACTAGTTCTATTGGATCCGTAATAGTTTGTTATATCGGATTTCAATTTTCGTAGCAATCGGAGTTTTCGTTTGACCGTGGCAGCTCAAAACGCATCGAAATTGTTTTAATATTAATTTGGCGAGTTAAAATAGTCATTTTTCAAACAATCTCGGATTTCGACAAAACCAGTTTCATCGGATCCGTAATGTGATATTATTGTAAGGTTTCAAATTTCGTGTCAATCGGATTTACGGTTTGTCCGGGGCAAGCCAAAACGCATAGAAAATTCGTTTAATCGATTTAATTTAAAATCGAACGTTTATTGCCGTTACTCGCACAGATGATCGAATTGGCCTCCGAAACACATTCCATTATGTCCGGAACGCGGGGTAAACCTTAGAAACGCCAACCGGCACGCTTCGTTTGGAGTTCAGAAAATTTTGGGTGAATAGTAATTCGCGAATTTTCTATAAAAGGCCCTATGTTTTCACATTTGCAAAGAAGACCAACTCAGCTAGGGTTTCTAGTTGTGGCCGCCACTTTCATTCTTCAATGGCCGAAAATCACTTTTCTCTTCCCCTCGATTTCTTCAAATCCGTTGATAATTATAAGAAACTTCCAACTAACAAATTGAAGACCATAGTATGAACATCGAATCCAACGGCTATGATCGCGATTGGGTCAACGGATCGATGGGAAAATGGGTTCAAAGTGCTGCCGTTCGCAAGCGTTTCTATGCATAAGGGGGTGGCCGAGCTTCATCGTCTTGGGGCCGAGTATCGAGCGCGAGACGAGCTTCAAAGTGACATCTCCTGATCGACGAACAGATGAACGTAGGACGATCGACTATTAGGGTTTGTGAAGGAGTATGGGTTCGAGCTCGCGTATTACCTGATGGAGGAGATGAAGTCGCGTGCGGACTGGATTCCATCTTCAAAAATGTGCGGCCGATATTCAACTGGTTAATAATAAAAAAATGTAATTTATTTATATTTAAATTCGTGTAAACTTATAAATGTCATAACTTCTTCATACGAGGTCGGATTTCTACGAAACGAATTGCGTTGGATTCGTTTTGTCGAGCACTACGCTATGGAGCTAGTTTGAAGTCATTTGGAGCTAGTATGAATTTCAGGTAAAATTAAACGTACGTTTAATTTTATTTGAAATAAAACGCGGAAACTAAATTGAAAGCGAGGTGAGAACTTCTCACTCAATCGAATAGTTTCGATTTAAATTTTAAATAGTTAGATTTAAAATTGTTGATTGTATGTCTGGATGATAAATTTATTATCTGTTATTGATTGAAATAGACATTATGCGCCATTAGTAAGCGGATGTTATTTATTAAAAACATATACCGCAATATTTCACAGTACAGTGGAATTGGTATTATTTATGTACTTGGAGTTGATTTTCCGCATTATATAGCGGATGAGACCCTATTGCACCGCCTATTAAGCGGATAATATTTTTATAAATCCCATATACCACGATAATTCCGTACTGAAACGGAATTGGTATTGTGCTAACATCTTTGGATGCAGCGAAACAGGTTGGAGGGATCCAACTTGATTCCTCAACCGTATTGATTTATTTATAGATATTGTGATATTTGTTGATTATCATATCGATATATGATATTTGGATGTTGTGATTGACTATTTGGTGTTGTTGCATCATTGGATTCATTTTTGAAGTTTTAAAATAATGATTTTGGTTTTTAAAAGAATTTTTAAAGTGATTTTTGAAATTATACGTTTTATTCAAATTTTGAATTGATTCATTTTAAATAATTAAAACGTTATAAATTCTTGTGTTATAAAAATTAAGATTTTTGTGAAATATAACCAAAAGGTGATATTTGAGATAAGTAGTTAATAAATTTGTAAAATAGTTATATTGGGATTTTTGAATTATTTTAAAACGGGTTATATGAAAGATGTATAAATTTGATATTTTAAAATTAAAAATATTGGAATTATAAAACGAGTTTTTATAAGTGTTAAAGTGATGTATAAATGGATTCATAAGTGAATGAAAATTTAAGATTTATAATTTGTGAAGTTTTAGAAGAACGATTTTGTAAATAAATGGATTATAAGCATTTAACTCATAATATGGACTTTTGGTATATAATTGAGTTATATAAATTAAATTAGATTAATAAAAGAGATTTATAAATCGAAGCTTATAAATAGAAATGGAATTCATAGACATTGTTTATAAATTCGAAATCAATGGAATTTGATAAATTGAAAGTTGAAATTGGTTAAGGAAGTATATTCACGATTTTGGACCGTGAATATATTATTAAATAAAATGTATTTATTTTGGGAAGTGATGTTTTAAATAGAATTAAAGCGATTTAAAGATGTTTTAAAATATATTATGAATCGAAACCATAGATTTCAACATTTATTGTTGAAATAGACGTTTTCGAGAAATAGAAGGAAATGAGGGACTATAATACTGTTGTTATAGTAAATGGTTTCCGAAAGGAAATGTTTTATATAGCATTGGGATTTATATATCTATCTAAATTTCGAATCCCTATACCAGTGATTTTGGGTCGTCGTAACGATGTTTTACGCAACATTCGTTTTGGCCCAAACAAATGTGTTTAAGAGAATGATTTCTCAAAGAATGAAATATATACTTAATTTCGATTTAAGTATATTAGACATTTTCCAAGTGTTGAAAATAAATGGGTTTGTGAATTACTTATTATTAAATAAGTATGGAAATGTTTTCCAATATGAAGTGAATGTTTTGAGATTTTATCTTTTAAAGATAAATTGAAAATGAATATTAGAAGTCGATTAGAAAATCGTATATTCATAGATATTTTTGAAATGTAAATTCACTATGGAATTTATAAATGAAAAGGGGAATTTGTTTAAAATAAATGTTGATTTATTTTTGAAGTGTGGGAAATAAATTGACGGATTTGGAACGTAAATATAAAGTAAATCGTTAAGGATTTATTTAATTGGTTTAAATGAACCATGTTGAAATGAAAGTAATCTCGTATAGGGGAATGATTTGAAATTTGTTTTCAAAAGTGGTAAATGTGAAAAGTGATTTGATTTTTTTTTCAAATGTTGAAGTGCGGAAAATATAAATATTTTGTAAAGATATTTTGAAAAGTAAATAATTTGGGAAATTATTTGGAATTTGGTGATGTTGAACACGCCTATTGATAGTTAAATAACCGACTACCAATATTTACCCTTAGTGACGGAAAGTCCGGACGTGATTAGAAATTACCCGGAATGCAAGGACTTCTTTGTAAGTGCCTTCGGTTCTGTTCGAGCCCGGAACAGACTTGTATGGATTGTATGTCTGACACTACAAGTTGAGATATAAAGCTAATTTCTTTCAAATATATTTCTGTTGGTGGCGGAGAATTTATTCTCTTAGCTTAACACCCTTCTCTGAGACGTACGAGCTCAGAGGTTATGTAGTTGAAGGTTATTAGTGATATACTCCCAATTTGGTTGGGTGGCCTGCTGAGTGTTGCTGTGGGATGATCATTGTTTGATCATTTGTGATATGATCATTTGTTTGATCATTTATCTTGGTGATCACTACTTTGATCATTTGTTGACCCAAAGCACAGCTTTTGTATAAAGCGTGGCTTTGTGGACGAGACTTCGTCGGACCTCACACCCCGGAAATGGTCAAAACAGGAAGGATGCAGCAATATTAATAGGGGGTAGCGCCCCTTTAGTGTATGTCATTCCTTCTGGATAGAGGTGGTATCATGGTATGGAGCCCAGATACTTAACCTATGTTGTTACTGCAAATTTATTGCTTTGTGGTTGTTGGAAATCGAGGACCCTCTGATAGATCGGTTACGATCGAGGGATGACATATTCGTGTCAGTAGTAACCCAGTTAGGGGTAACCCGGCCTTGTGTTGGCAGAGATCGGGTTTGATTCTCGGGACCTCATTCCAGAGGCGTTTCCATGTGGCAATGGGAAGTTCCTTGGTCTGACCATTTGTTGGAAATCCAAAGAAACAATACGATCTTGTACGGTTTTAGTTGTATAACCTGCCATGGAATGTGGCCGACCTGCTATTAAACATGGTAGCTATAGTAGGCATACGATAATGGTCGTATGTTGGCTAAGATTTATATCTTTACTTTCGAAATAATTTTTCCTACACTATGCACTAGTAATAATATCAAATGTTTCTTTTAATACGTATCAAGCATCTTTGACTATCATAAGGAGAAATCTCCTTCGATTCTGCGTTTGCATTGTGTGTGTGTGCGGGAGACCTTATGGTAGTCTCATTTCTAGAAGCACTGCGAATTGACTTTAAAAATATTCCTCTATTTTGTTTTTGAAGACAAAAATAAACTGTTTTAGTTCTCACACCAGTCACATGACTGACTCGGAGTTTATTGTTTTCCTTCCTAAACTCTGGGTGCCTACCCATTTCCACACGAGCAGTCAAGAGTAAGGTTTATCAGGATATTCTGGAATTCAGGAGTTGCTGGAGGCAAGCTGGATGGCATGGCGTATTACTAGTATATAGTATTTCTTTTCCGCTGTTTGTTGTTGTTTGTTGTTGTGCACTCTGATGATGTAATGTAATGTAATGTAATGTAATGTAATGTAATAACTGATACAATTCTTTGTTTAAAGATTATTCATTTATCTATTATATGTTGTTTTGCTGCAATTGTGAGATTCTGATATTGTTCTGTTGTTTCTTTCTGTTCTACTCTATCTTTTTCTCTTTTCTTCTACCTCTTTCTTCTTCTTTAACCCTAACGGTACGGTTTTCCGGCCTTCGATTGCTTGGCAGTTGATACAGTGGACGTATTAATGTCGGTTTTCGAGCGTCGAAAAAATCGCGATCGTTATTTGGTATCAGAGCATGTGGTTAAGCGACAACCATGGCTCTGTTGGGTATTACTCATTTAGAGATAGAGTCAGTAGTACTCTAGAATGAGTTTGAGTGTAATAATAGATACGAGCGCGTATTTTTTAGTGAATATAAATTGTTTTATATTGTGATGATTGGTTTGTTGAGTGGTATATGGATTTTGGTAAACACGAGTAATTACCGTTGTTGATAGGGATCTCTAAACACTTGAATAGAACAATTCGACACGGTATTGTTTTAAATTGGGTAAATGAAATAATTTTACCTTGATTATATTTTATATACAAAAGAATATTTTTTCAGAATTACTAAAGTATATAATTGATTGTTTGGTTGTTGAATAAGTTAAATAAAAACAACAGTTGAAAAAGAATGAATTGTATAAACAAATAAATTATAAGTGTGAAATTATAATTAATGTAATTTACAATTGTGAAATAATCTTATATATATATATATATATATATATGTATATATAAGAAGTGAAATTATATAAGGAAAAGATTTATAAATGTGATTTATGATCTGAAAATAAAATTGCAGAGAAGTGTTTTGAAAGGATTTGATATTTTGGAAAATTGTTTTGGAGAAATTAAAGCTCTAAACTCTTTTTGGTCGCTGGAAAATAATTCCGATGATGATCATGACATCATTGGTGTTCATTTTCGGGTTTCCAAAAGAGGGATTGCTGCAAAATTGTTTAAAAGAAAGTTGTTTGGAAAATTTGGATTTGGTTTTGGAAATTCAAAAGGGAAATTGAATTGATTTCAAAAATGGTTTTGAAAGGTTGAAAAGACTCTGGAATCCTATTTAAAATATTTATGGGAATGATAAATGAGTTGATAACTTATACAATTTGAGTTTTAATAGAATAAATTTAACTTAAAGGATGGAGTTAAATTAAAGGAAGTGTAAGTAAATCAATAAAATCCAAGTTGAAATAAAATTATGTTGTCATCAAAGACATCTGATTTGAAATTTAACAAAAGGAAAGTTAAATAAATTGATTTGGATTTGATAAGATGTTTGAAATGGAATATAACTTAAGTGATGTTGAATGAAGTTGATTTTTTGTGTCAAAGTAAATTAATAAGTGAATTAATGAAATGAAGTCATTAAGAATTTGAACTTGAGTTATATGAATGAAATTCAACTTTATATTGTTAAAGGAATTAATAATTGAATTGATGAAGGGATGAAATATTAATCAATTGAATGTAAATAATTAGTATGAAACAATGAATATAAGTGTTAATTCATTAAAAGCTAATGTTATTGGAAATTGAATAAATTGAATGAAAATCAATTTAATATAAACCAATTGGAATTAAAAGTAAAAATGTTGGACCAAATTGAATGTAAATTAAATAATTTGGTTATGTTGAATATACATTGGTTTTTATATGATTATTAGTTGATTGTATATAAATTCATTAAGTGTTAATGAAATTGAATTAGCGAAATTAGAAGCTAAAGTAATTGAATCCAACTTGGAAGAAAATGAACTTGAATAGAATTGAATTTGATTTGGAAGTGAACCAACTTGAATGAAAATTAGTGAATGCAAACTAACAAAATTGAATATGAATGAATGTTAGTAAATTCCAATGTTAATGAATCAATTGGAAAACCAATTCAATGAATATTAATGAGAAGTAATATTATATTGATTTGGTGGTTGCATTGTTGCTTTAGTTGCATTTGCTATATTATGTAGTTGTTATGTTGCTATATGATGTATATTGATATTATTTTCATATATGCATGTTTCTCATGTTGTTGTTGAGTGTTTAGTAGGTGCGGATCGCGTTTGCTTCGCATTTGGAGCTCGCTTTCGCGCTATATTAGCCGTATATGCTCTCTAATAATAAATAAGGTACATATCTTGGATTACATATCGTACTTTTACACTTTTTTCCCTGCGGGATGCCTCATCACTTGGCGAGATGTATATTTGTGATATATATACTGTGACTATTGCGAATTTTTTCGAAAATTTAAGGCGTTAGAATATTTTTGAGAAAATTGGGAAAATTTTGAAAATTAAGTATGACTTGGAAACTTAGTAAAGATATTGTAAGAAGTTTAACCATGAATTTTGGGAAAGTTAAATACTTAAGAGATTTGGGAAAAAATTTAATTTGAACGATTTGTTTTGGAAAGTTGATGAATTCTGTAACTCTCCCTTACTTCGTAATTTCGAGGACGAAATTCTTTTAAGGGGGGAAGTTTGTAACGACCCAGAATTTTTGACAATTAAAATTTGTGTATTCAATTTATTTTAAATTTTAATAAGTGAAATTCATAAGTCGAATAATTTATTTTCGAATATTGGATTTAATTGGACAATTAAATCGATTATTCAATAGTTGAAATTACAGGAATAATTGAAAATTGGGTTAAATATGATTGAATTATTATATCATATTGGAGTTATAACAATGATACGGAACTTTTAAAATTGAATTAAAAGCTAATTTGTGAAAATTGAATATTTTAATATTTAATCATCGACTGAAAAATAGCTAATTTTTGAATAGTCTCAGAATTGGACGAAACTAGTTCCATTGGATCCATAATAGTTTGTTATTATCGGATTTCAATTTTCGTAGTAATCAAAGTTTTCGTTTGACCGTGGCAGCTCGAAACGCATCGAAATTGTTTTGATATTAATTTGGCGAGTTAAAATAGTCATTTTTCAAACAGTTTTGGATTTCAACGAAACCAGTTTCATCAGATCCATAATGTGATATTATTGTAAGGTTTCAAATTTCGTGTCAATCGGATTTACGGTTTGTCCGGTGCAAGCCAAAACGCATAGAAAATTCGTTTAATCGATTTAATTTAAAATCGAACGTTTATTGCCGTAACTCGCACAGATGATCGAATTGGCCTCCGAAACACGTTCCATTGTGTCCGGAACGTGGGGTAAACCTTAGAATCGCCAAACGGCATGCTTCGTTTGGAGTTCAGAAAATTTTGGGGGAATAGTAATTCGCGAATTTTCTATAAAAGCCCCTATGTTTTCACATTTGCAAAGAAGATCAACTCAGCTAGGTTTTCTAGTTGTGGCCGCCACTTTCATTCTTCAATGGCCGAAAATCACTTTTCTCTTCCCCTCGATTTCTTCAAATCCATTGATAATTATAAGAAACTTCCAACTAACAAATTGAAGCCATAGTATGAACATCGAATCCAACGGCTATGATCGCGATTAGGTCAACGGATCGATGGGAAAATGGGTTCAAAGCGCTGCCGTTCGCACGCGTTTCTATGCATAGGGGGGTGGCCGAGCTTCATCATCTTGGGGCCGAGTATTGAGCGCGAGACGAGCTTCAAAGTAACATCTCCTGATCGACGAACAAATGAACGTAGGACGATCGGCTATTAGGGTTTGTGAAGGAGTATGGGTTCGAGCTTGCGTATTACCTGATGGAGGAGATGAAGTTGCGTGTGGCCTGGATTCCATCTTCGAAAACGTGCGGCCGATATTCAACTGGTTAATAATAATAAAAAATTGTAATTTATTTATATTTAAATTCGTGTAAACTTATAAATGCCATAACTTCTTCATACGAGGTCGGATGTTTACGAAACGAATTGCGTTGGATTTGTTTTGTCGAGCACTACGCTATGGAGCTAGTTTGGAGTCATTTGGAGCTAGTGTGAATTTCGGGTAAAATTAAACATACGTTTAATTTTATTCGAAATAAAATGCGAAAACTAAATTGAACGCGAGGTGAGAACTTCTCACTCAATCGAATAGTTTCGATTTAAATTTTAAATAGTTAGATTTAAAATTGTTGATTGTATGTCTGGATGATAAATTTATTGTCTGTTATTGATTGAAATAGACATTATGCGCCGTTAGTAAGCGGATGTTATTTCTTAAAAACATATACCGTGAATATTTCATAGTACAGTGGAATTGGTATTATTTATGTACTTGGAGTTGATTTCCCGCATTATATAGCGGATGAGACCCTATTGCGCCGCCTATTAAGCGGATAATATTTTTATAAATCCCATATACCGTGATAATTCCGTACTGGAACGGAATTGGTATTGTGCTAACATCTTTGGATGTAGGGAAATAGGTTGGAAGGATCCAACTGGATTCCTCAACCGTATTGATTTATTTACAGATATTGTGATATTTGTTGATTATCATATTGATATATGATATTTGGATGTCGTGATTGACTATTTGGTGCTGTTGCATCATTGGATTCATTTTTGAAGTTTTAAAATAATGATTTTGGTTTTTAAAAGAATTTTTAAAGTGATTTTTGAAATTATACGTTTTATTCAAATTTTGAATTGATTCATTTTAAATAATTAAAACGTTATAAATTCTTGTGTTATAAAAATTAAGATTTTTGTGAAATATAACCAAAAGGTGATTTTTGAGATAAGTAGTTAATAAATTTATAAAATAGTTAAATTGGGATTTTTGAATTATTTTAAAACGGGTTATATGAAAGATGTATAAATTTGATATTTTAAAATTAAAAATATTGGAATTATAAAGCGAGTTTTTATAAGTGTTAAAGTGAAGTATAAATGGATTCATAAGTGAATGAAAATTTAAGATTTATAATTTGTGAAGTTTTAAAAGAACGATTTTGTAAATAAATGGTTTATAAGCATTTAACTTATAATATGGACTTTTGGTATATAATTGAGTTATATAATTTAAATTGGATTAATAAAAGAGATTTATAAATCGAAGCTTATAAATAGAAATGGAATTTATAGACATTGTTTATAAATTCGAAATCAATGGAATTTGATAAGTTGAAAGTTGAAAGTTGAAAATGGTTAAGGAAGTATATTCACGATTTTGTACCGTGGATATATTATTAAATAAAATGGATTTATTTTGGGAAGTGATGTTTTAAATAGAATTAAAATGATTTAAATACGTTTTAAAATATATTATGAATCGAAACCATAGATTTCAACATTTATTGTTGAAATAGACGTTTTCGAGAAATCGAAGGAAATGATGGACTATAACACTGTTGTTATAGTAAATGGTTTCCGAAAGGAAATGTTTTATATAGCATTGGGATTTATATATCTATCTTAATATCGAATCCCTATACCAGTGATTTTGGGTCGTCGTAACGATGTTTTACGCAACATTCGTTTTGACCCAAACAAATGTGTTTCATAGAATGATTTCTTAAAGAATGAAATATATAATTAATTTCGATTTAAGTATGTTGGATATTTTCCAAGTGTTGAAAATAAATGGGTTGGTGAATTACTTATTATTAAATAAGTATGGAAATGTTTTCCAATATGAAGTGAATGTTTTGAGATTTTATCTTTTGAAGATAAATTGAAAATGAATATTAGAAGTCGATTAGAAAATCGTACATTCATAGATATTTTGGAAATGTAAATTCACTATGGAATTTATAAATGAAAAGGGGAATTTGTTTAAAATAAACGTTGATTTATTTTTGAAGTGTGGGAAATAAATTTACGGATTTGGAACGTAAATATAAAGTAGATCGTTAAGGATTTATTTAATTGGTCTAAATGAACCATGTTGAAATGAAAGTAATCTCGTATAGGGGAATGATTTGAAATTTGTTTTCAAAAGTGGTAAATGTAAAAAGTGATTTGAATATTGTTTTCAAATGTTGAAGTGCGGAAAAATATATATCTTGTAAAGATATTTTGAAAAGTAAATAATTTGGGAAATTATTTGGAATTTGGTGATGTTGAACACGCCTATTGATAGTTAAATAACCGACTATCAATATTTACCTTTAAATAGGTATTTGTTGTGATTGCTTGAATTTGAATGCCACACTTACTTTTGAATAAGCGCTCAACATTCGGGTTAGCCGGGAAAGGACCTTGGGGTCGTATAACCCATTCCGAATATGTGATACGTCGTAATGGATTTGCATTCGATGACCGGTGTTGAAGACCGGATATTTTGAAAACGGATGGATTACCGTTGAGTTGCTCTGCATCGGCTGATCTCCGATATAGAGGTTTTATCACCCTTAGTGACGGGAAGTCCGGACGTGATTAGAAATTATCCGGAATGCATGGACTTCTTTGTAAGTGCCTTCGGTTCTGTTCGAGCCCGGAACAGACTTGTATGGATTGTATGTCTGACACTACAAGTTGAGATATAAAGCTGATTTCTTTCAAATATATTTCTGTTGGTGGCGGAGAATTTATTCTCTTAGCTTAACACCCTTCTCTGAGACGTACGAGCTCAGAGGTTATGTAGTTGAAGGTTATTAGTGATATACCCCCAATTTGGAAGGGTGGCATGCTGAGTGTTGTTGTGGGATGATTATTGTTTGATCATTTGTGATATGATCATTTGTTTGATCATTTATCTTGGTGATCATTACTTTGGTCATTTATTGTCCCAAAGCACAGCTTTTGTATAAAGAGTGGCTTTGTGGACGAGACTTCGTCGGACCTCACACCTCGGAAATGGTCAAAACAGGAAGGATGCAGCAAGGTTATTATGGGGAGCGCCCCTTTAGTGTATGTCATTCCTTCTGGATAGAGGTGGTATCATGGTATGGAGCCCAGATACTTAACTTATGTTGTTACTGAAAATTTATTGCTTTGTGGTTGATGGAAATCGAGGATCCTCGGATAGATCGGTTATGATCGGGGGATGACATATTCGTATTAGTAGTTACCCAGTTAGGGGTAACCCGGCCTTGTGTTGGCAGAGATCCGGTTTGGTTCCCAGGACGTCATTCCAGAGGCGTTTCCATGTGGCAATGGGAAGTTCCTTGGCCTGACCATTTGTTGGAAATCCAAAGAAACAATACGATCTTGTACGATTTTAGTTGTATAACCTGCCATGAAATGTGGCGGTAACCTGCTATAGAACATGGTAGCTATAGTAGGCATACGATAATGGTCGTATGTTGGCTAAGATTTATATCTTTACTTTCGAAATAATTTTTCCTACACTATGCACTAGTAATAATATCAAATGTTTCTTTTAATGCGTATCAAGCATCATTGACTATCATAAGGAGAAATCTCCTCCGATTCTGCATTTGCATTGTGTGTGCGTGTGCGGGAGGCCTTATGGTAGTCTCATTTTTAAAAGCATTGCGGATTGACTTTAAAAATATTCCTCTATTTTGTTTTTGAAGATAAAAATAAACTGTTTTAGTTCTCACACCAGTCACATGACTGACTCGGAGTTTATTGTTTTCCTTCCTAAACTCTGGGTGCCCAACAATTTCCACATGGGCAGTCAAGAGTAAGGTTTATCAGGATATTCTGGAATTCAGGAGTTGCTGGAGGCAAGCTGGATGGCATGGCGTATTACAAGTATATAGTATTTCTTTTCCGCTGTTTGTTGTTGTTTGTTGTTGTACACTCTGATGATGTAATGTAATGTAATGTGATGTAATGTAATAACTGATACAATTCTTTGTTTAAAAATTATTCATTTATCTATTATATGTTGTTCCGCTGTGATTGTGAGATTCTGATATTGTTCTGTTGTTTCTTTCTGTTCTGTTCTATCTTTTTCTCTTTTCTTCTACCTCTTTCTTCTTCTTTAACCCTAACGGTACGGTTTTCCGGCCTTCGATTGCTTGGCAGTTGATACAGTGGACGTATTGATGTCGATTTTCAAGCGTTGAAAAAATCACGATCGTCACATAAACACTCAATCGATAAGTCAACACAAAATAAAAACAATTTTACACTCACTAACATATACGCGCTCATATCTATTAATAAACTCAAGCTCATTCTAGAGTACTACTGACACTATTTCTATTGAGTAATCCCCACCAGAGCTAAGGTTATCACCAACCTGGCTCTGATACCAAGTTAAACGACCCGCAGTTCCGCACCCCTCGAGTCGACACTATTCTCCATCAATCCAATCAAGATGAACGGAAATACCAACCATTTGGGTTAAAGAAGAAAAAGGTAGAAGAAGAAAATAGAAACAATAACAGAATCTTACCATCGCAGCGGAATAAAATATAATAGATAATAACATATCTTCACACAAAAGAAATCTGTATCTGTTTTATACATACATCATCAGAATACATCATCAGAGTTCAACAACATCAATGACGTACAACTGGACAGTCATATAAACTTGTCCTCAAAACTGAATACATAGCGGAATAATAATCAAGTACGGAAGTGCGTATCGCCATCCTGCTTGTCTCCTGAGCTCCACAACATCATATCCTGTATTCTATAATAATCAATCTGACCCAAGCATTATAGTTAAATAACACCTGAGTCAGTGTGGAATACCAGCGTGAGAAAACCACACTCAATTGGATTATTAAAGTTTCAAAATCCCTTGAAAACAAAAGCATCTCGTAAGACCACGCCACAAATAAACATGTCGGGTTTTTACCTTACGATAGCCTAAACACTTTTTATCAAAATTCTCTGATATTATAATAGTGTCTATAGAAAGTAAAATAGAATCTAACTGAAATGCTTGCATCTCACGTTTCGGCAATAGTTAGGCACAATCAAAACCGTATAGGCACGTAGGGAGAATGGATCTCCAACTAACGACTAGGCACTGGGTACCACCTATCACAGTAGGTGGCCTAGATCACCGTACCCAGGATTACTCCCAATCCCCTGCAACACAAGACCGGGACTACTCCTTAGTGGATAATCCCGAGTAAGATCACCCCACGATCAGCAACCGCACCACTAAGCCAAATAAAAGGGACATTTAGACAGGGATGACCTCACCCTAATGGGTAGCACCCACTTAGCCTTGCTGCATAACCCCTGATTTTCACTCATTCCCGGTTGATGAGGCTCGAGGCTAAGCGTTACCTTTTTAGAACATATCACTTAGAATGCTCGCCCTCCACCTGACAATGTTCTGATAGCATTCATCCATACAAGTCCCTCCCGGGTTCGAACGGAACCTAAGGCACTACTCCTACTACATCCATTTTGGAATCACCTCAGGATTAGTAGCGACTAGCCTTGCACTTCACTGCTCCATCTTCGAATCCAAACTCATCTTTCTCACGAAAAGTACAAACCGGATTGAAGTGGTTTTCGAGAAATTAATTCCCAATCCCGGTCTCTTTCAAATGATCAACGCATTGGCCAATATTGATAGTTGGTGATTTAACTATCAATTAACATTCACAAACATCCATCAACATAAATAATTTTCCAAACTATTTATTAAACTCAAGATATCTTCGCAGGATATATTTCCATTTTCAACCCTTTTGAAAACAGTTTTCAAACCACACTTTTCTCATGGAATAAATTCCCAAATATTTATTTCCACTGAAAACCACTAAGCACAAAACTTTAGATTTTTAAAATAATTTAAAAAACTTTATTATGAAACATCCTTTAACACATTTAAATTAAAAATTATTTTAATACTTATTCAAAATATATACTTTAAGAATATTTAAAATAAAACTACTTTGTACAATATAAAACAGAATTTCTAACTTTTAAAACATAATACCAAACCACCTTTAAATAATTACTATTATAATAGATTAAAAGGAAATAGATACTTTAGAATTTAAACAGTTAGAAATAATAAATTTTCTAAACATACTTTTTTTTTAAAACGACATTAAACTGTAACTTATACTTTTACATTTGTTTTGAAAAACGTACTTGGCTATCCAGGGAAATACGCTTCTCTTTCACATCTTTTTTTATAAAATAAATCACTATTTATTTTTAAACAAATTTTCCCATTCCTTTAATGAATTCCTACCGTGAATTTATTCTTCCAAATATCCACTAATATATTACTTCACTTTTATAAACCCAGTATATAAATTTCTTAGTCCCATCCTTTTTAAAATTCCAATTTCAAACACTTAAACCAATTTCCAAATTGATTTCCAAGTTACTCTATTTTGGAATAAATTCCTTTACTTACTCATTTACTTCAAAACCCATTAACTTCAAATTTTTATTTCTTACTTACGATTTAAAATCTTTTAACTGAAAAATACTAATTTTAGATTTCCAAAATTCCTTCTTTATCCTTTTAAATAAATTTAAACCTTGAATTTTAAAGTAAATTCTTTATTCCATTAAATAATATCACTTAAGTTTTACAACTCATTATTTTCTATTTATTCAAAATCCTATTTCTTCCATACTCGGAATTATTTATTAGGATTTTAAAATCACTTTTAATCATATCCAGTTCATTCTTAAATTTATTCAAATTCTCTATGATTATTTTACTTAAAAATTCACTCTTTTATTTTGTATTCAAAATCCAATTCTATATATTTTGATAACCCAATGTACCGAAAATATATCCAGACGAACCATAACATTCAATATTCCAATTATCAATATAATTCATCACAGAATATCAAATATTCATAACACAGAATATTAAACAATCTAAATAATTTTGAGAAATCCAGTTGGATCCCTCCAACCTGTTTCCCTGCATCCACAGATGTTAGCACAATACCAATTCCACTTCGAGGTGAAATATCGCGGTATATGGGATTAATATAATATCATCCGCTATTATGCGGCGCGTAGGGTCTCATCCGCTATAAAATGCGTAAAATCAATCACTCCAATATATACTATATATGTACTATTATATATAATATAGCACATCAAATTCAGTTAAAACATTCAACCAATTATTTAAGTTTAACTATTCAAATTTAAATTAAAACCCAGATGAGTGAGATTAACTCAGATTTGCTTTTAATTTGCAATCCGATCCAACTCGGCTTGATTTCTTCACAATTTAAGACCTTGTACATGCATTATATGATCTATTAATATTTGAACTGATCGAAAAATTAATTACTATTTATTTATTTAATTTAACTAACAATTTGGTCTTAAACTAACAATTTAGTTTAAACCAATTTCCTTTCAATAAAATATTTTTAGCGACCAAAAATAATCAAGTAAGTTTATTAAACAAATTAATCACCATATTACATTATTTATGATAAACTAGTAGATTAAAATGTTTATATAAGTCATTTTTTCCCAAATTGCGTAAAAAAAATTCTCAACAGAAATAAATAGCAACTTACTTTACTGCAAAATTCCCTGATGTACAAATTTAATTCCAAGCTTTAAACTTAAGATAAAAAAAATGTTTAAATTCAAATTACCTAACTCGAATGTGTCAAACATCATCGAGCACCTGCCCAAAATCCAAAATCGCGCCTTCATCATGCTCACTCTCATCTCTGCCGAAAATCGCCGCCTCCTACTGCCTAATGCCGCTCTAACCCCTCCCGCTCCGCCGAACAACTCCTCGCAAGTCCTTCTGGCGTCGTTGCCTTGCCTCGATCGTATGAATTGCTAAGCCTAGCCGAGAACTTGCCACCAATTCGATTACTTCAAAACCCCAATGCTACACGAACTCGAATTCGACACGATAATCTTCGGCCCAGATCCACTTTGTCGTCACGAACCTGAATGAATCGCCTCACTTGGTTGCCTTCGGTCGCTTGCGCGTATGCGGTAGGGTGAAGAGCTCGGCTATTGATTTATTTTTATGTCGAATTCGTTTTTGAACGAGATGTTTTTTTTTCTTTGTGTCCTAGATTTCACTTTTGATTGACGCAGATATCAAAAGAAAAGAGGGGAACAATTGTACGAGATTAGAAGAGAAAGGGAAGCTCGCTTTATTCAGGATTTCATTTCGTCGATTTTTTTCGTTTGATTTCGTTCGACTTTATTCTGAATGGTAAGGAGAAGACGTGATATTTTGAAAAGGAGGTGACGTGCAAAAGAAGGCTACAGTGATTTGAGGTGAAACAAAAAAGCTCTGATGTGAAATAATTTCAACTGCAGTTGACTAATATAAATATTCAATTTAAATTCAAATTCAAACCGTTTCGATAAATGCAACTTAGCAACTTGACCTCCTATCGAGGCATGCCGCTAGGCGTTTACAATGTTATACCCCTATTCGGAATGCAATGGAAAAGGTTCCGAGTCCTAATTCGATCGTATGGAGAAGATAGCTTTTTGGAACCAGTTTTTATATTAAATTTTCGATATAAATTTCAGCGCGTTTATATATCGTACGCTCACATAACAACTCCAAACATTACGAAAATTGAAATCCAATAATAATACAATATACGGATCCAATGGAACTAGTTTCGTCGAATTCCAAGACTATGCCTCGGGAGGCCATTTTAAATATCAATTTAAACGATAAAAATTTTCAAAACTGAAAAAATCAGTGTTAAATTCAATCTTAAAACTTTTATTGTCCTCATCACTATCAATATAAATTTTACAAACCTTTGAAATATTTTTAACAAGCATAAAACTCCAGATTTTATTTTTACCCAATCTCTAATTATTATATTCAATAAATTTAATTGCCAAATTCAAACTGATATTTGAAATCCAATTTAAAATAACTTGCAAATATTTAAAATTAATTAAATATTCCAATTTCAAATACCCAAAAATTCTTGGTCGTCACACACACTTTACCCAAAAAGGGAAAACTTGAAAAGTTTTCATCATTTATTTTAGGCTATGCCATTGCCACTCGAGCACCCTACATAGCATACATACAATCTTTTTTATATAAAAAGTTCATATCAAATTTCTTTCCAAAGAAACTTTTTAGAACTTAACACCGGCTTTTATTTTAAATCACTTTGAAATAATAGTACATACATCTCTTTTGTATAACAAATCATACTTTCAAAATTAAATCAAAATCAATTTAACTAGAATAATTCTATAGCATTCCTCACTTGGAAACCCGAAAATGAACGTCGTTGATGTTGAAGTCGTTACAAAATTACCTTCAAGCGATAAAAGGGAGTTCAATACATCTAATTCATGCCTTTTGGACTTAACCAAAATCATTTCAAAATGGAGTCAAACACTTTATAAATATTGCTATGTATCATATTCTCAGTTTCATAGAACAATTTCCCAAATATGTACTCCAAATAACACCACCATTATGTAACAACCCAAAATTTTGACCCTCGAATGTCAACACTAAATATATCCATGGTATTCTTTGCCAAACTTCTAAGTGTCGAAAAGACAGAAAGTTAGGATAAAATAAAAGAAATAGAGGATAGAACGGGAAGATGGACACAACATCAAAATCTCACAATGAAACGATAGTATACAATATCAAAGGAACGATACAAAGGGTTACTCGGAATACAAAATTATCAGAGTTATCAATTTCTAAGTATTATCATCGGTCAGGACAGTTATAACCGCCTATCTTCACAATGCAGATACATAAGATACAAAAATGTAAGAATACCACGACAGGTAATCACCAAGATCTTACTATAAGCTCTATGTCCGTAGCTAAATCTAGAAACATACATGGGGCAGACCCGAGCATTATAAGAAAATAACACCCGAACCAGTATGGTAAACTAGTGTGAGAAAATCAGGAAATAAGGGTGACATATAATAGCACCGTTTTGAGTTCGTATGGATTATCATACCGATTTTCAACTCAAATGAAACCAACCCTTCATTAAGTTTAACATATAGTGATATAGATAATGTCTAGTGTGTAGCATATAAATCATATCAAATAGCTGATATGTGAACACCATAACAATAATAGGTATACAATCAATATCTCTGAGGCGCGTTCACATATAGATTGTTTTTCCACGGAGAAGCCCCTTGTAAACTGAATCGGATCTCCATGACAAGGATCAAAAACTTCTTTTCGAGAATCATATATATCTAGATAGGATATACTCTAAGGTAAACACAATTGGTCCAACGATAAATTGCGTGGAACCAAGTATCAACAAATCCCATGCATAGCATATCGATAAGCATACTCTAGATCTGGAGTTGACATACCCTCATAGGTAAGCTATACCCGAGATGCATCTTACTATGGTTTTAGTCATTTCCGATGTTTAGGCTACGTTCGACATCTTTCACACGAGTCTTCACCACTCAAGCAACATATGAATTCTCAGTTGGATTTCTTCATCTCAAACAGACCACGAATCACTACATAGATTCAAGCATTCCAACAGATCTTGAACCTCCACATAGGTTCCTCGCATAAGTGGTTCGATGAATGATAACACTATCTTCTCTCTTAGAATACTCCTCAGGATAGAAAGTCTTTATGATATCATCGTTCGAAATGTTAACTTTGACTTATCCCTTGGAATTAAGCTTAGGATAGACAGTTCAAATCAATAACATTCTACTCCACAATCGCTTCTAGAACATAGATCATGTATATGGTTTTGAAGTGATTACGAGTTAGAGTCATCTTATATAAATACACTCTTCCTACTTACCGGATTCTCCAAAACCAATAAATGAATTTCCTGTTAACTCAATTTCACTTCACTCAAAAGTAAGCAAAATCTAGAGACATTTTGTAAAAATATTCATCCCTAGGGGTTCTTATTGGCATGAAATCACAAAGCCTTTCGATAACTTCTTAAGTCAATATAAGATCAAGTTCGATAATTGACTATTTGATTAAGTAGTCAAAAATATTACTTAAGCAAATCAATATTCGTACTCTTAACTTTTTTTTGACATTCCAACTTAAATATTCCTTGCCCAAGAGTGAAGTCAAGAAAGTTAAAGCACTAGTTGCATCAAAGCCTTACCTAGATACTTTATTCTCGAATCTCACAAATGGACTATTCAACCTTAATTTTAAGTATAGGATTAACGGTTTCCATAAAAAGTAAGAAATCAACATGATTAAAATGTTTCCAAAAATTTTCTTCTTATTATTCCTCAGTCAAGAGGGAAGACGATAGGTTAAAGCTCTATTGCTACATCCGTACTTGAACATCAATCCTAACTGTCACAAATAGATAAGCTTTACTTCGTCGGCTTTCAGTGTTACGCATAGTTAATTACTTTTCAAACAAGTAATTAAACAATTAATCATTTTCCAATTAAGGTATTATAAACCCTTTCCAAACCTTTATTTTATTCTTTTAAAACCCTTTTTAAAATGATATATATGTATAGTAATTTGTTTACCAAAACCTGATATTAAATAAATTATTTTAGAAAATGTTTATTACATAAGACATAAAATATTCAACATATTTTCTAAAAACTATATATACTTAAAAAGTATTTTAAAATACTTTTTAATGGCCATAAAATATTTGCTCAAAATATTACTTGAAAATAATAACTTTATAATTTTCCTTAAAATTTGAAAACAATATTCTAGATATTTTTACAAAATAACCCTTCCTTAAAAATTCACAACTAATTCTTAAAAATTCGTAAACATCTCAAACCACTTTCTAATATGAGTTAGTAAATAATTGTAAAAAGAATGATACAGAATATTTAAATTTAAATGTCTTTTTAAACCATTAATGTCCAAAATCAAGGCTAAACGGGTAGTTTTGAGCAAGTAAGTTTTGGCCCCTTTTCGGGATGTTACTTAAGATTTTACTATCCAAGCTTTTACTAGAAACAAAAATACATATAAAAAATTATAAATATGTTAGGAAACCCCTAAGGATCTGTCTAAATAGTTCCATAAAATTCGCCGAAAACAAGGCAATTCTAGACTACATCTATAACGACTATCGCTATAGGTGCACTTTCAAAACCAAGATCAATCTAAACCAATGTCTATCTACGACCTATTTTCTTTGTTCCTTGCCGAAAATCATACAAGTCCATTCCAAGTCCACATATATGGGCTATATGTGTCCTTTACTTTCAAAGAAAGAATTCAAACCAATGTTTAACAGATGTCAACAACAATTCAACAAATTAATCATGATCAAAATGCAACATATATATGTATATATGTTATAGTTTCAATTCAAATAAAGGGTTAAATCAACTCTAATCTCACAATCCAAGAACCCAAGTCCAGCCCTTACCTTTCAACCACCTTTCCCTCCACCTTCACCTTGCTTTGACTTGCTCTCTCCTCCATCACACTCTAAATGGTCATGGCCATTCAAAGTGAGGTAAGTTGTGCCTTGCTTGTTCAACTTATAACTTGATGGAAGGTGTTGTAATATACCCCTAAGGATTCACTCCAAAATTGAGTTGACTCGGATTTGATTTGAAACAATTTCCTTCAGAACATAAGAGAGAGGAGGAAGATGAAGCCATTGATTTAAGCTTGCATTTATTTTAGAAATTAGTAATTTATTCCTAAGGGCATTCCCCTCCTTGTATAGGCTTCATAAGGTATTCTCTAAGCTGCGCTCACCCCTTCCCCCAAACATGCCATGAAAGCTTCATCTCCTATCACTTCTCATTTACAACACTTCTCCTTTATGCTATTTATTCTTATACACTCCCATGATAATATATCTTATACATTAGAACAATCTTTGAGCCTTCCAAGCTTTACGAAGAAGATAGTGCCTTACTAAGTTACTAATGTGTTCATTTGATCATTAGATAAGTGCACAAGAGTTTGAATAACTTATATCGATCGAAAAGGTGCATACCGGTAAACCGATTTTCGGTCACATTATCAAATTTCCATCGAAGAATATATTTTTGTACAAATTTTCAAAAAAAAGTTCCTTATCGTCATTTATTACTCGAATGGTGTCTTTATTACACATAATTATACTTCAACACATTATGATATTCGCAGACGAAGTGTTTGAATTTTCAGACCACTACATATTTTTTTCCAAAAAAAGTAAAAAACATTTTCAAAGACATTGGGATTTAAGTTCTAAATATATCATTTTAATTCATTCTTGTTTACAAATCATGTTTATAAATCGTACTTATATAAAATCACTTTCTTATATAAATCTTTTCACAAATGTTTATTTTAAAAAACACCTTATCTTTCTTTCATATTAAATAAACATCATTTTCTAAATTCAAATTTTATAAAAGCTTACTGTAACCCAAAATTATAAGCAAACACCTTAAACTAAAACTATGAAATTCAATTCATAAGGTGTTCGTTTCAATACATCTAAAAATATTGTTTTTCCAGCCCATGCAATGAAAAGGTAAAACTACCCATAAACATGTCGAGCTTAAACCAACAATCAAAAAATAAAAGTCAATGCCCATACACTGGTCGAGCACAACTAAAAAATTAATGAGGGGTAACGAATGAACATCATCAATCCCTACATAAATGAACTACACTTAAACAATTCACAATCATATAAGTTACATTAAATAAGATCTTTAATTTACCTAGTTGTAATTAACATTATGGTATACATTTATAACAACTACAAATACACTCTGATATGTATAAAACACTCGAATCATGCAAGGGAATTCCATTACCCTATCTCTTAATGATTCATACCCCTACTAACGTAAAAGTTCTGGCTTAACCTTTAGCCCTGATACCAAGTGTGTAATGGTAAGAGTCTTTCGTCACAGTTCACAAAACAAGAATCTCCTATCAAACAGCACCAAGAACAAGCATAGATTATATATAATATCAAAAGAACTGTACAAAGGGTTACTTCAGTACAATTATTTTGAAGTCACAAAACTTAAGTACGATCATCAGCCTGGACAGTCATAATTGTCTGTCATCACAAATGTTGTTATTACAATATTGTAATGCAACTAAAATAAGAATACTACGGTAGGCGAAACATCCAACATGCCTTCTTGACCTCCAAAGAAATCAATGAAAACCTACCTTTCTTAGACTACTCGAAAGAGAACATGTGGAATTTAGGGAAAACAAAAACCATGTGTCAGACATAAATTTGGTATGATAAACAAAAGAAATATGTGTTCAACATATAATAGTACTTTTGAGACCGTATGGAGTTCCATACAAATTAACCCCACAAAAGACCCACCATCTAATAAGCATATAAGTGATATAATAGATAATGTCTAGGGTGAAGAATATAAATATATAACATAGCTGACATGGTTACTTCGGTTATATCAAACAACATATTAGAGGCTACAATCAAAACTTATAAGGATCATTGGCACAATGAATTTTCCGTAGAGATCTTTACAGAGAAGCCGGACTTGAATTCTTTGCATAGGGATTAGAAGTTACCTTTCGAGCAACGTTTATCTCTAGATAAAATGTATCATAAGGAAAACACAAAGGCCCATGCCCAAACATAAACATGAACCACATGGAACCAAATAACATCAACATCGCATATAACATCGATAAGCATACTCTAGATAGGGAGTGGATAATACCCTGGGTTAGCCAAATCCCAAATTATGCAGCATGCCCTATCTTTAGCCATTTCCAATGTCATGGTCACATTTGGTATCTTTTACACAGGCCGCCGTCACTCGTATAGAACACAAATCCCAAATTGGATTCCCACGTCCTGAATAAATCGTGAAATCACATATGATTCCAGCATCTCGTACAAATCAAGTTTCTGGAGGTAGAATACATATCTTAGTTTTGAACTGGTTTTTAACAAGTCAAACACCTGCAGATCCAGGCCTCTTTAATACTGAATCGATGAATTTTTTCTTCTTCAACAATATTGAGAAAATCACATTTGGGAACAAAGTCTCATTTACATATCGCATTTTCAATATTTTCATCTCACACTATCCCTCGATCAAGAGTGAAGCCGAAAAGTTAGAGCCCTATTACTCATACCTATACTCAAACCTCAAACTTAAATCCTACAGATTGACAAGCCGACTTCATCATCTTTTATTGCTAAGTATATGACTAAATGTTTTCCATAAAAAATAAATAAACAAAGCACGATCAAGTTATATAAAGCACGATTAAATCACATAAACGACTTCTGATCTACGTTAATTTTAGTTAATCTTCTGGTAATCAAAACCCCTTTTAGTATTAAATCTTCTTTTATCTAATAAAACATTGTTTATCAACTTTTACTATTCAATGTACTCTTATCAATACTTCAAAATGTATTCATATACTTATCTCTAATGGTATAAGTATATATTCACAAATCATTAATAAGATTTCGTACTTAAAACCTTTACATTTTCTAACTTATTCCAAAAGATTCCTTACTTGTAATTTCCTTCCAAATGTCCTTTTTAGGATCTAAAATCTTCCATAAATCCAATCAAAAAGGTTTAATAATAAAGTTACTTAAACATTGTCACTAAAACCCCAAAATAATTTCACTTATGCTTATCTTTAAAACATTCTTTTAATGATTTATATATATATATATTCATAAGTATAATCAAGAAGGGTTAACGGAGAATGTTATTGACACATTTTCATAGAAAATGTAAATCCATTTCATACTTATTTTAATCTCTAAAACATTCTTTTAAAGATCTAAGACAATATTTGGTTAAGTTCGACAGTCGACTACTCAATTATCTAGTTAAAAATAATTGCTTATAGAAATCATGATTCGTATTCTTAACTCTTTTTTGATATTCTAACTTAACTATTCCTTGTCCGAGAGTGAAATCAAATAAGTTAGAGTACCAGTTACATATCAAAGCCTGGCCTAGACACTTCATTCTTGAGTCTCACAAATAGATAAATCTACCTCGTCGACCTTTAGTGTGAAGTATGGTATTAATGACTTTCATAATGAGCAAGTAAATAATATTATTAACACATTTCCAGCATTTTTTGACTTAACTATTCCTCGGTTAAGAGGGAAACATATAGGTTAGCTCTATTGCTCATATCCTTGCTCGACATCAATCTTAACTCTCATAGATAAATAAGCCTACTTCATCGACTTTTAGCGTTAAGTAAAGTTAATTACATCTCAAACAAATAAGTAAACAACAAGATTAACACATTTTCGACATTCCAACTTAACTATTCCTCGGTCAAGAGGGAAACCGCAAGGTTAGAGCTCTATTGCTCATATCCCTATCCGACATCAATCTTAACTCTCACAAATAAAGAAGTCTATCTCATCCGCTTTTAATGTTAAGCCTAATCAATTACTTTTATCAAAACCTACAAATACTTGAAAAGTACTTGTAAATTGGTTTTAAATATCTATGTAAAATATATTGCATAAAAATAACTAATTTATAAATTGATGAAAAACATGTTTTATATTATATAACCTCTTACATTGAAAATACATATATAATTACTAAAAATATATTTAAATGCAAACCAATTTTAAAATACGCAAAATAGGTTTTAAAACATCTCCAAGATGATTAGAGTACAAAATATAACTTTAATTTTTAATCACTCAAAACCAAAATAACTTTAATACAACATTTAGAAATGTCGTTAAAAGTTTTCATTAAAAACAGTTTTGAAAAACACAATCTTTACGACTAGTTTAACCAATTTAAGAAATTATTTAAAACATGAAATTTTTATAATAAGTACTACACTTAGGGTATTTGAAAATCATAGAAAGAAACCACTAAGAATACATAACACTCCTAATTTTAATAACTTTTTTCAAGAGATTTAATTAGAATAAATTAAATAGAACAACGTAGACTGATAGGGAGATTGAGGTTGGTTAATTAATTTAGTGTCCATGCTTATTAAAATGAATGAGCTTAAAATGGTTAAAATTTAACTAAATAAACATAAGGGCATTAGAGTAAATCGCCGCCAATGTTCCCACCCTTATACTATTTTCCCTTAGCCATACACATTAATTTTAACATAAGCAAAATTATAAGTGTAAGAAGAAATAAGAGAGCTGGCATTAGTAAGAAGAGAAATTCAAGGAAAGCTTAGCATTCAAGCTAGAAGAAATCGATCTCAATTAATCTCCAATTTGCTTATCCAATCTAAGGTGAATAATAATCACTACATCTCTATTTTTGATTATATAATCATATGTTTTCGGATTTAAGGTTAAATTCGTTTTTGTTATATATTGGATGATGATATGCTTGATTTATAATTTGTTTAAGTTTAAACAAGATTGTTTAAATGGGGATATCCACAATGTTTATATATGTGTATCATCATAATATTTTGAAATGCTATATTTGAAAGTGACTGTGCTACAAGATTGAGTAATATGGAATATAATACATAACTAGTGCGGAAATAATAATAGCATTAAAGTAAAATAACACCAAGAATTTTTATATTGGTTCGAACTCCTGTTCTACGTCCAATCACAGACTTCATTTGGAATTAAAGCTAGCAACCCTCACTTAACCCGGAGGAACGGGTATTCGCCGCTTGAGTAACCAAATAGGACTTAACCCCTTGAGCAACAAAATAGGACTTGACCACCTGAGCAATCGAACATGACTTTATTACAAAATAGATAGTCTTGACTTTGTGTGTTCTGGATTCCTCACGAATGATGTGTATAGTTGCGTGTGTATGAAGAATAGGAAGATTGGAATTGCTAATGAGATATGGAAGTGAGATGGTAAGCAAAGAATGTACGAACTTATGTGAGTAATATATTCGAGAATGCTATGCACGTTAGATCAAGAGAGATAAGTGAATTGAGAGTTTTGATCATTGAAACTTGAGTGCATTTATAGCGTATCATGAGTTACAATCTCTAGTAAGAGTTCTCTATGAAAAGATAATGGATGAAACACTTGAGAAACGAGATAACCTTAAGAAAGAGATGTGTCTATTCATGATATTTGACTGTTACGGGATTCAGTCGACTGAGCATGATTATTCAGTCGACTGATTTAAAAAATGAGCACAAGTTATATAACGTACACAAACCCTGTCGACTGAATGGATTCCATTAGTCGATTGGTCCATGTCATATATAAAAATATATACATTGGTTTAGTCGATTGATGGCATCTGGACAGTCGACTGAACTATATAGTTCGGTAAAAATGTGTGCAATTGAATATGAAAAGTGTTTATAATTGAATGCAATTTCATATGTATATATGAATGAATGATAATGATGATTCTTGAGGAAAGATCTTCACAAAGCAACTAGACTAGACTCTATATACATATTTCATGACTCTAGTAAAAATAAATATACTATACAAACCATTCTTCTAGTCATTGAGTCTGGATGTTGTATCAGTCGTAGATTCATGAATCTTCGTTTCATGTCAGCAGTCAAAATTTAAGATCCAACATTCTTCCCTTTTTGATGACGACAACTCCATTTGCAATGAATGAATTTCGGCAAGCTTTATTGATCTATTTCTCCCTATGAGTGTATACTTACTATTATGCTCTTATATCTTCCCCTGAACCAATGCTTTTACATTCTCATAAATAATTATTAAGTGATATCTTTTCTCCCCCTTTGTCATCGACAAAAAGGAGAGTTCTCAATGTAGACAATATTTATAATGTATGAACAATGCTGATAACTCGGAACATATGACGAAGAGACGTAGTAAGCACAAACAATACCACATCATCATTGTCCAAATATTACATAGTTTAGACAAAAACATAAAAACAACCATAAAATAATAACAACCACTGTTTTGAACAGATTAACATATTAGTATGCCAAAAGAAATAAGAACCATTGAAATAAAATACTTACTCATCTCCATCACTACATTCATTAGAGCTATCACCTTTTTCATCTCCTTTGGTCTCTTCCTCGCCACTAGATTCTCCACCAACGTCTTCTCCTACTTCTTCTTGTTCCTCATTAGATGTCGACCAAATGAAATGTTCCGTAGGCCGTTTTCCTTGAGATGTCGACACATGAATGGATGCGGAAGAACGTGGAGTGTAAGAGATTGCATCCCAAATGCCGTTGAGAAAATCCTTGACATGATTCAACTTCATGTTAACCTTTAATATGGATTTGTCAACACGAGAGACATTTGACTTAACTTGAGAAATACGGTGATTGAAAAGCCGTTTATTCCTTGATAGAATGGTAATAGCTTCTTGAGGCCTAGCTTGAGAGACGATTTCTCGAATCTCGCTAATCTCACTTTGTTGTGGAGGAGGTTGAGAGGAATTTGAGGCTTGATCGTGAGAAACTTGTGGTCGAGAAGAAGGTTGAGCTTGACCAGGAGATTGATTTTCAAGCCAATGCTCATAGGTGATGATAGTGCGGTCTCGATATTGTTTTGGGAGGTTCATCAAGCTAAGGGTTTTGGTGTTCAAAGCTCCAATGGTAGAGAATTCAGAGTCGGGAAATGGTACGTCGAATAGCCTTAGAATTCTCATAATATGTGCCACAGTGAATTGTCCACATGCGTCCTAGGTTGAAAGTTTGAAATTCATCCAAAATTACCTATGCCCAATTTGCAGAACAGCCTCCCCAGATAGCACGAAGAGATTGAAAATATCATTTGTACACTTTTTTGTAACTCCCTGTTCTCGGATTGAAAGTGTGGGTTAGCGCGCGATGCATTATTTAAGCTTTTGGTCTTGGTCCAACCGCTTTAAGCTCTGTTATGTCAACCGAGAGAAAATGATGGCAAGTGCAATCTCGTAATTCCATATTTACGGGTATTTTTCTCAATTCTTCTCCTTCTTCTAGACACACTAAAGTTGAGAAAGTCGAGATAGGGGTAGGAAAATCTTGACACCACATGCGAGTGTCCAAATGCAATCATCTTGGTTTGAAATGGAATGGTGGTCGAGACTATGGTTAGCGTAAAAAAGCTTTGCGAGGAGGAGAATGATTTTGCAAGTATTCACAGTATAATCAATAAGAGATTCCAAACTACTGTGACGAGCAAGATCTTGAATGGAATATGGAACAAAATCAAGGAAATTTACAAATGAGCCTTCAAAACCGATATGACTCCTGTTTTAGTCATTTCAAACTGCCACAAGTGTTAGGCTAATCCATCGTCATTCTCTTTCTTCAAGTCCAACAATCGTCGCCAAATCCAACCACTTCATTTTGAAGTCTCCTCTGAATACACAGTTGTTAAAGTGGTTGCGGCACCGACAGAGAGTATGCCCATACCCGGCCTTCGTCTCTTTAACAACCAAACATCATTTTACACACTTGTTGGTTCTTTTAAATTTCCAAAACAATTCGTACTTGATATCAAAATATCATGTTCTCTTCAGAATCAAATCCATTTCGAAACCATCATACTTACTCAAAATATACTTTTTCAGTTCAAAATCATTTTCATCTCAATATCCCGATTTCGCTTACAAAATCATTTCAAATTTCAATTTGGTTTATAACTTCATTTAACCAAATTCGTATTTAAATTAATGATTTAAATATAAATATTCCACCCTTAGGCAGTTTTAATTTTTGAAAAATAGTTTGAATAGTTAAAAAAAATTAAATAATTAATATAGTTAAAAATGGTGTAAATGGTTAAAATAGTTAAAAATATTTTAAATGGTTAAAATAGTTTAATATACAATAGTTTAAGTATTAAAATGGTTTATATAGAAAATTAATTTGGAAAAACCAAAATAATTTGTATATTTAAGAAGATAGCCTTCAAATAGTTTTATGTCAACTAATTTATCTGAAAATTGTTTCGAAGTCAAACCGCTTCAATTCCAACTTTCTAATTCAAATTAATTCCAATTTCCATTCCATCGAATCAATTTTGATTTCAATTCAAACTTTCAAGTTTGATTTCAGATTAATTCAATTCCACATTCAAATCCAATTATTTCAATTTCAGTTTCAATTTATATTGTTTTCAAGCTCGATTTTCAAAATATCGAACATTTAAATCAAATTATTCTTCAATATTCAGTTTAAAATCCCAATCTTCAAATATAATTCAGTTTCGAGCTCTATTTCGAAATATCATTTTTATATCGCTTTTACTTAGTAATATTCAAAGATTGAATCAATGTTCAATCTTTTGAAACAAATCAATTTCCAAAAATTCAAATTAGATTTTGATTATAACTTCACAATCTCACTTTGATTATTTAAATAGTTTCGATTACCAAATTAAAATTTCAACGTTCATGGTTCAAGTTCGAAAATAATTTGAGTTCTATACATTTGAATTTATTTCTTTTAAATCAAACCATTTGAATAATTTCAAATCAAAATTTTTAAAATCATTTAATTTAACCAATCCAATGTCCGTATATAATTTTCTATCCTATGGCCAAGTGATCGGTTATTTCCATTTAATTTTAGGGATGGATATATATCATTTCAATGCAAATCACAGTGTCATAGGCATATGTCATTTCAACCTGTTTCTCAATTTATTCGAAATAATTCAATTTATAGTTCATGTACTGTAAATAATATACAGGGTGATAATAGGATATATCAGATTAAATAAACATCCAAATCATCCATAATATCCACCAATAGCATCATCGCAATCGCTCATCAAAACAGTCAATATAATTCATAACAATTTCATAGTTATTAAACTCGGGTGTTTAAGTGGAAATTAAATTCATATTTCAAATTTAACTGTCAATTTAAATTTTTTTAATAGTTAATTCAATGACAATTAAATTTATCAAACAACGATCGATAAATTCATTTCACTACATAATTTCAAATTTAACTATCATAAACAAATTCTAGTACTTGTGAGCATTATAAAACGCTCACCTTGAGTTTTCAATTTTAAATCAAATCGAACGATGTTCAATTTAACCTAAAATTTTAACAGGCTCCAAATATCTCCAAATTTGGTTCATTGCTAAAGTCTCACTGTCACGATTGCAATGCAAAAATCTCATCCCAATCGGACCTTGCATGTGGGAGTTATTAAATTTTTAGTTCGTCAATATAATATAATTAAATCAAAACACGATCTTATTTTAATAATAAAACCCATACCCAAAAGAAGCCTGGCCCACTTCAACTTTCTTCCCCATTTCTTTTTCACGCTCCAGCTGCCAGTGCACGATGAAAACCACCCAAACATACGCGTGCACACATAGCAGTGATACGGAGCTCCAAAGCTCGAAACCAAAATCTGACCACGCCATCATCTTTCTCACCGGTATCTCCATCTGCCCAACCCTATGTCGACACACTCACAGCACCCCACGAGAATGCAACATCAGATGGAAAATGCACAGATGTACGTCGCCCTCCTCCATAGATGATCGGTCTTCACAAACTTTTGTGCCGAGGTGTAATTCGATCCCACAAATTCAGAAATGCCATCAAAAACTTGAATTGATGCCTCAAAACTCCATGAACTCGAACCCTAGCACCACTATGCAAAGTCGAGAAACCCAAATAACGTCACACCTTCCAACAACATTCCAAATCAATGTTCGAGCCTAAACAAGATTTTTAAAATTTATTTCGTATTTCTCTGTTTAGTAATTTGTAAGATTTTGATTTTTGAATTTCATTTTCTCTCATTCTTCTTTTTGTTTGTTGTGCTCAGCTATGTAAAAATAAAGAGGGAACATAACTTAAAAGAGATGTTGGGTATAGACTAGGGTGGCGGATGGAAAAGAAAGAATGTTGGCTGATGTGATGGAACGGTCAAGTCAACACATATATATTATTAAAATTACAATTATCTTATCTAAAAGCAGCTTAGAATGTCGAACTCCTATCGAGGCGTGTCGCTAGGCGTTTATAATGTTATACCCCTATTCTGAACGCAATCAAAAAGGTTTTGAGTCATAATTCGATCATATGGAGAAGATAGCCTTTTGGACCCAATTATTATATTAAATTTTCGATATTAATTTCTGCTTGTTTCTATCCCATACGGCCAAATCATAACTCCAAACGCTATAAAATTTGAAATCCAATAACAATATACTATTACGGATCCAATGGAACTAGTTTCTTCGAAATCTAAGACTGTGCCAAAATGGCTATTTTATATGCTAATTGAAATATAATATTTTTAACTTTTAATTATTAACTTTTAAATTCAATTTTAAATGTTAACAATCTTCATTGTTGTTTAAATAAAAATTAAATATACTTCCAACATCATTTTCAATTCTATTAAATTCAGATTTCAATTATTTAATTAATTTCCAATACTAAATTTAAACAATTTAATTATTAGATATTCAAAATATTTCAATATTAGATTTGAAATGAATTTTGATTATCAAATCAATTACTTTATTTACATCTAATAAATTCAACAATTATTATTCAATTCCATTATTGATTGTAAACCTATTCATACATAACATTTCTTTTCAATACTTGTTATTACTTAAATCTTTGAAATTAGTTTATTTCAAAAGTTTATTCAAGTTCATATCCAATAAGTTACATTCAAAATCATTAAATTTTTATTTTTAACAATTTTTATTTAATAATTATATCAAATTCCATAATTTAAAGTGGTTAAAAATTACGGGTTATTACAGTCTCCCCCACTCAAAACTTTTCATCCTCGAAAAGGCGTTAAGTAAAGAATTTAACATTTGATATATTTTATTCAAATTATTAACCTATAAAATAAAAAAAATTCATTTATAAAACCATTGCTATGTTTCTACTATGCCACTCCGATCGGATTAAGGAATATGCAAGTTAGTTATCAAAACAAGTTATAAAGAATTTTCTTCAAAAAAAATTAACTCCTTTAGAAAAATTTCGCCGATGTCTCTTTTGCACGGCTCGATCGAAACAACTACAAAACGCCGCTACAGGCCCCAAACTAACGAAAGAAAACAATAGTAAAATGGCTTAATCATAAAACCATCAAATCTAATGATAAAATAAACATGTACCTTTTTGTCGGGCCATCCAATTTTTTCTTGATTTTAAATACCTTCATCTTATTTATCAAAGATATCCAATCATATAATTTAAAATCATTTTATATTTCCATTTATCAATTTCTAATATTTACTTTACTTAAGCCCGTATGATATACGTATATCATCCGTACGCAATATCAAATTTGATCGCTTACATGATCACACAATTTCACTTCCAAACTAGCACCGTTTAGACGACTCTCAAATGCGAACTCAGATTTGATTCCTTGATCAGAACCGTCATTCTCCTTGCATATCCATATACTATGATAGAGAACTCTAGAATCAAAACAAAAATCCATATCTAGGGATCGCCACCGAGAATCGAGTGAAAAATCCTAATTTGGATCAATATAAATTTTGTCGAAATTCTATGTTGGAATCTGGATCAAATCGTTATGTGAATAAAATAATATACGTACAACTTATGTATTTATTTCTATTGATTCTTAGTTATAATAATTTCCATTCATTCACATTCACTTCAGTTATATTCAATTCATTTGATTCAATTGATTTACATTCATTTCAAACTTATTATGTTCAGATTCACTTAATCACAATCATTGAATTCACTATCTATCAATTTACATTCCCCTAAACCAAATCTACTTACATTTACTTGTTAACATTCATTATATTCAACTTCATTCTACAACTTAAGTTCATTTCCATTTAAAGTCAATGTTATTTCATTTAACTTCTTTTACCAATCCATTCATTGACTTATTTCACATATTCATTTCATTTTCCTTTACTTATAATGACTTTCATATCTAATTCTGGATTTTCTCTTCCAGTCATCCAATATAACAAATTTAAAATTTTTGTTTTACTGATATTCATCAAATCTATAAATGGTCTAAGTTGCTACACTTATAATTCTTATGTTTTCAAAAAATACTTAAATTACAATATTCATTATTTGCATTAACATTATTAATGAGCATTTTTTATATCATTACTTATGTTCATTAGAACAGAATTCACATTTATTTCCACACCTTCATTTGATATCTATTTATTCTATGAAATATCTCATTTATCATTTTCTAAAATCTATAATCATTTTATAATGGCTCATTTCCTTTTATTACAATTCAAGTTCATAATTATCTCTAAAGTCTACATTCTAATTTCAACTCTTCTATGCAAATTTATTTGTTATTTCCCTTATTTATTTTACAAACAGTTAGATAGCAAATTTCAGAATCTAAAGATCTGGTTTAATTTCAAATAAATTGAAACCATATATATATATATATATATATATATATATATATATATCACTTTTATATCAAATCAGGACTTTAAATTTCTTAAAATCAAAAACTCGTTTATCAAAACAAAACTCAATTAGCAAATCATTAAGGTAGCAATCTATCACTCAGAAACTAGAAAATGAACACTGTTGATGTCGAGATCATTATTGTAATTATTTTCCAGTGACCGAAATGAGTCTAGTACTTGTATTTCTTTTGAAAACAATTTTTTAATATTTTTACTGAAAAAAAACTTCCAAAATAATACTATCATTATTATTTTTTCCAAAACACTTTGAAATACATCCAAAATCTCTTAAGATTTTAAAATTCCCATATACTTAGTCCAAGTCCATTTAAAACATTCCCCAAAATTTTTGGGATTTAAATTCTAGTTTGAATCTAATTTTAGTGACAACTTTTACGTATAATCATACTTGTACAATTTCTATTTGGTTATATATCTCATTCCAAATTTTTTTTAAATCTTATTTTGATTGTAATGTTAAGAATCAAACATTCCAATATACTGTAATAATTTCTGGAAATTATTTCTTTTATATCAAATTATAATTTGGATAAAATTATTCCATTCACCCTCTTTAAAACAATACCGTGTCGACCTACCTTGTTTAAGAGTTTAGAAACCTCTATCGATATAGTTGTACTTCCCATACCGACCAGAATCCATAAACACTCAACCGATAAGTCAACATGATATAAATCATTTCATGTTCACTAACAAATATGCGCTCATATCTATTAATACACTCAAACTCATTATAGGGTACTACTGACCCTATCTTTAATGAGTTACCCTACAAAGCTAAGGTTTTTGCTAAACCAAAGCTCTGATACCAAGTGCGACGACCAACAGTTTGAAAGGTTTAAATCAAAAATAATCCACATATGTCCAACTTAAACAATCCGTAATAGAGATAATCAATAAGGTTAATCAAGAAAAAAAGGAACAAAAGAAGAAAACAAACACAAAATCTCACGGCGGAATGATTAAATATAATAATCAAATAAATAGTTCATGAAGCTGTCCACATAATACATTTGACTACAATCTATACAATATTTATCAGAGTTACATATACATTAGGGATAAATAATAATGCAGCAGACAATATGATGCAGGAATATTAATATTAATAATATACCATACCTTGTTTTTGTCCTGCAGAATAAATCTTTAAGAAGCTGAATAACTCAGGGCTGACCCGAGCATAATGAATGACAAAACACTTGAGTCGGGGCTAAAATATCCTTATGTATGTCAAATTAATAATCAATATAACACGATCGTGATAGCATCAGAGATGTTTATGGGATTTCACATCTCCTACCCAGCGTATAACGCGCATGCAATAACTCAAGAGACGTTACGGGATTTTCCATCTCTTTAGGATCCATCAAAATATTAATATGTAGTAGAATACACTACATATATAATGTCTAATCAATAAAATAAATATTTTTCTTCGCATTAAGTCTTTACGTTGAACACCCTTAATGGGGTTTTAAGCACTGTCGTACAGTTTGCATATAAAACACTAACTAAATGGTCAGTGGATAGGGATGCGCCATGATAAGATAACACTAAACCAAAATCGTATGTGGCTCGTTTAGGGATAAAAGTATGACAAGGCACGTCAGGCAATGCCCAAGGCAGGATACTACCATTTTATCCTTCCCAGCTGGTGGTAATGCACCACAATTATGATCGTCCACTGTGTCCAATACTCCCATAATTCGTAGGGAATGCTCCAATCAATCGCAGTGTAAATGATGGTAATACGAAGAAGTGCGTCTGTTAGGAGTAGCTATCCCACTTAGCCGGTACGGCTCTAGTTTTAGTCATTTCAAATTGGCATAAGTGCCAGGCTAATACATCATCGTTCTCTTTCTTCAAATGCACCAATTACACCAAATCCAACCACTCTGTTTTGGAGTCTCCTCCGCGTACATAGTTGCTAAAATGGTTCTGGTATCGACCGAGAGTATGCCCATATTCAACCTCGATCACTTTAACAACCAAACATCGTTTTACACACCAGTTGGTTCTTTTACATTTCAAAAAAAACTTGTACTTAGATATCAAAATACCATATTTTCTTCAAAATCAAATCCATTTCGAAATCATCGTACTTACTCAAAATATACTATTTTAGTTCAAAATCATTTTCACCTTAATATCCTGATTTCGCTTCCAAAATAGTTTTGAATTTCAATTTGGGTTGTAACTTCATTTAACCAAATTCATATTTAAATCCATTATTTAAATATAAACATTCCACCCTTGACCAATTTGAATTTTTGAAAAATAGTTTGAATAGTTTAAAATAGTTCAAATAATTAAAATAGTTAAAAATAGTGTAAATGGTTATAATAGTTAAAAATAGTTTAAATGGTTAAAATAGTGTAAGTATTAAAATGGTTTATATAGAAAAATAATTTGCAAAAACCAAATAATTTCAAAAAGAGCATACAAATGTATATTAATGTGAAGAAAAAGAGAAATTGTTATGCACACACATACAAATAAAGCAAATTTTGAAGAAGAGACGGGAGTGTGAAAATCATCCGGCTCGACTTTAGTGTTCTTCTGAAGTGACCTTAGTGGTGACCTACCATTATTGTGTTCCCATAAGTTTGGAAAAACTGGTGGACACTACGATTACGGTTCCCAAGGGTTACGTCGTGAAGGAGAAGAGCCAGATGATGAACTGTATTATGGGATAAAGATCCACAAAATTTCAGAGCAACTTGATCCAAAAAGCTTAAGCACTTTGCATTCACCTTCTGCTCATAATATAGCTCACATTGTAATTTTAGCATCTCCCATTTATAGTGATGAATATCGCCTATCTTTTCTTTAGTAGATGGCGACCCAAAAAATAAAGAGCGTTTAGCTCTTTACCGGGAAGAGTGTAGCCGATGTGAGTGGAAAGCTTCATTTTCAAATTCACCTCCTTGATCACTTCTTATATTTTTTAGTTATTAAATTTTTTAGATTTTGAATTCTATTAGCAAAAATTTGAAATTTTCAGAAGTATCACTTTTATTTTTCAGAAAAATAGTCCAAGTATATCTTGAGAAATCATCTACTTTAACAAACACGTATTTGTTATGAGTTATAGATTGAACGTGATTTGGACAAAAGACATCCAAATGCAATAAATTTAGTGGATGTACAGTAGAAATTTTTTTCTTTGACTTAAAGGATAATTTTGATAATTTTCCTAATTAACAAGCGTCATAAATATTGTTTACCGTAAAATTCATTTTTGGTAAACCTTTTACTAATTCATTTTTAGATAATTTTATTTATAGCTTTGAAATTAATATGAAAAAATCTTCTGTGACATAACCAATGATCTTTTTCTTTGGCTATTAAACACATATTTGTATTGTAATTTACATTCATATTCGAAATATAAATATTTTTATCTTTAAAACCTTCAAAAATAAGATTTTTATTTTGACCAAAAATGCTGCACTTATTTTCAGGAAATGAAATATTGATTCCTTTGTCACATAATTGGCTGATATTAAGTAAATTATGCCTCAAATTTTTTACTAATAAAACATCTGTAATTAGAGGTGAATTAGACATGCCCTTCTTACTCACATCGCCTCTGTCGTTAATATATCCTTTGGAATTATCTCCAAATGTGACAGAACCTCCATCTGAGTAGATAATGTTCGTTAGCATCCCTATGTTTCCTCTCATGTGTTTTGAGAAACCACTGTCTAGTATTCATTCTTTTCTCCTTTATATGGTACCTGCAAAATACAGAATTAACATTGTACCTACCATTTTATTTGGGTTCTAAGAGTTTGGTCTTAGGAAGCCAAACCTAAGAGGGCTTAGAAATCCTTTTGAAAATAAAATCATTGTTTTAATGAACAGTTTTTATAAAGGATTTTATATACTAATCTCTAATCAAAAAAAATTATTTGTTTTAGGAACCCAAATCTTAGTTGATTTAGAAAAATTTAGAAATTTTGCACTAGGTTTTTAAATTTTATTATTATTCCTTTTATATGTAGAATGCTTCTACTTTGGAATAACTTTAGAAGATTGCTTATATCCTAGTCCTCTTTTATTTGAAACAGTTTGTGAATTTTTTATAATTTTAGCAAGATTTTCCTTACCTTTTTTAAAATTAGAGACATTAATAGTAATATCATCTAACTTTGTTTTAAGACTGAGGACATCTAATTCTAAAATCTTAGCATTAGCTTTAAGATAATGATTTTCAATTAATAAAGCATCATTCTTTTCTTTCTAAGTTTTTATCCCTTTACTTAGCATTGAGAGTTGAGATGTCATATTAGAACAAGATTCTTGAGTAACTTCAAGTTCTTCTTCTAAGTTTTATTTCTCATCTCTTAATATAACTACTTTAATTTCAGTTCTATTCAGTTTTTCAAGAGATTCTTTGTGCTTTCTTTTGATGTTTTTTAGTTTATCAAGTAACTCTAAGTTTATTTCCTATAAATCATCAAAAGTTAGATCACTCGCCTCATCCTTTGTGGCCATGAAACATACGTTGGCTTGTTCTATATCACAGTCTGAGTCACTATTCGATGACGAAGATGATTCTAAGCCATCCCAAGAGACAGAGAAAATTTTCTTCTTGAATCTGTCTTTCTTGTGCTTATTCTTCTCTTTCTTTTTCTTAGGACGGTATTTCCTGATGTGGCCATTCTGATGACATTCATAATATTTTAGAGCAGACGATGATGGTTTTTTGGTGTTGTTATTGTTGCTGGAGTTATTCATGTTATTTCTAAATTTGTTGCTTTTTCTAAATTTCAAAAAAAAATTGAAATTTTCGCAATGAATGCCATATATTCTTCATCTAAATCTGATTCAACCTTTTCTGCTTTAGGTGCTATATTCTTCTTATCTTGAGCATGTACTCATTTTTCCTGGAGATTAACTTCATAAGACATTATATTTCCTATCAACTCCTCTGGTTTAGTGGTTGACATGTCTTTAGGTTCTTCGTTTGCTAAGACCATTCGTTCCCACTCATCCGTTAAAGAGTTGAGGATTTTTGACACAATATCAAAATCTATGTAAGTTTGTCCTAATGCTATCAAATAATGATATATATCTTGAAATCAAGAGTACATTTCATCTGTAGTTTCCCCTTGCATCATTTTCAAATTCTGGAACTGATTTTTGAGCGAAGAAATTTTACTCTGCTTTACATTATTATTACCTTCATGTATAACTTTAAGTGTAAGCCAAATTTCATTAGCCATTTTACGCATGCTTATTTTATTAAACTCATTTTTGTCTAATACACGATAAAACATTTCATAGCTTTAGCATTTGAAGTAGCATCCAGTTTTTGTTTGTTAGACCATTGTGAATATTCAGTAGTAGGTACGACATATTCAGATTGCATAATGTTCCCGGTTTCATAACTAGTTGCTAGTATATAAATTCTCATTCTAGTAGCCCAATAGTTATAGTTCATTCCATTAAATAGAGGTGGTCGTGTAGTAGATTGACCTTTAAGAAAGGTAATGTTAGTTGCACCGCTGGTATTGTTTTCCATATTTAAAAAATATCAAATAACTATATTACTGTTATATAATGATCATGTTCTGATGCTAAATGAAAATGATTGTGCTATAAGATCGAGTAATATGGAATATAATAAATAACTTGTGCGGAAACTAATAATAGCAGTAAAGTAAAATGACACTGGGAATTTTTATACTGGTTCAAACTCCCGTTTACGTCTAGTTCTAGACTTCTTTTGGAATTAAGGCTAGCAACCCTCACTTAACTCGAAGAAATAGTTATTACACCGCCTGAGCAACCGACCAGGACTTGACCTCATGAGCAACAGAAGAAGACTTGACCGCCTGAGCAACCGAACAGGACTTTATTGTAGGATCTTGATTAACCCTAGAGGGGGGGTGAATAGGGTTATAGCAAATTTTCTCGAATTAAACACAGAAAAATAATAGCAGAAATAAATATGCTGAAAAGTAAATCACACACAAAATTTACCCAGCTTCGGCAACCCCTGCCTACTGCTGCATTCACAGATTTCTATTAGAATTAAACAGTATCACGCTTACAAACACTCTACTAGACTCGCAGACCCTTTTGCTCCCGCTCACAAACACTCTACTAGACTCGCACACCCTGCTCCCGCCTATAGAGTTTCGCTCACTCGCAAACACTGCTCCCGCCTATAGAGCTTTGCAAACTCGCACGCCCTGCTCACTGAACTAATTAAAAATAGACAATCTGACACTACCTAAACCTAGGTGGTGATTTACTAACTTTTTGATTAGTAAAATAAAAAAAACAATAATTTAAAAACAATAGATAATAACCCTAAACTAAATAACAATATAAAGAAGTCTTAAATAAACAAAACCCCCTTTTATTTTTAAGACCGGCCCACTTCCTTTCTTTGTTATCTCCAGCCCGATCCCCTTTTGTTTCGTTCGTGAGAATAATGGCGGCTTGCTTCGTTTCCTTTTGTTCCAGTTAGGGCTTCGGCTCTTTGTTCCAATTAGGGCTTCGAATTATTCAATTAATCTGTTATACGTTGCCCTAGCTCGCTGCTTCTCTGATGGTTGACTTTGATTGTTTGCAGTTGCTCGATCGAGTTCGATGCTTGTGAATTCGGTATGTACTGTTTCTTTTTACTTTTCAAAATTGATACTTGAACTCGATCAAATTTAAATGCCGATGATGATTAGGGTTTTAATAGGATTTGATTTCCTATTTTTGCGTTCGACTGATTGCTGCAAAAATTCTTGTTTTGCCGTTCGATTACGCTTTGATGCTGAGGATTAATCTGACTTTGTCAATTTCGTATTTCTAGTAACTTGATTCACACGGCTTTGAATTGATTTCGTGATTTGAGATATTTGACTTTGTCAGTTTCGTATATTTTTGACTTGTTTAATCATCTTGATTTACACAGCTTCATTCATCTTTGCATTCCTCTACTGTAGCATTGATTTTGTGATTTTTCACTTTGTTGCTCAGTTACTGATGCATTAGTTGTAACTCCATCTTGACTTAGGCTTTTCACTGTAACAGATGCTACACTTGTTCATGTATATATTGCTTTGTTTCACTGGTGGCCTATGTGCATGCTTCACTGTTCTTTGCATTTGATCATATGAGTCTGCTCACTGTATCATGCTTGGCTTTGTACACTGTCTTGTGCATTGCCCCCATTCACTGTTGTTGTGCAGTTGCAATGCCTTGCTTGGTCTCTGTTACATGCTTGCTGTTGCATGCTTGTGATATTCATGTTGATTTGATGATGCTGGTATTTGCTGATATATTACTTTGAATTGCATACATTTTATGTTGACATTTTCTTTGATACAGATGTTGTACTTGTTCATTGTTATTCAAGTGTACTTGTCTTCATAAAATTGTCACTGTGCTTCTGACCTTTCTGGTCTCTGATCATTGCTTGGTCATCTTGGTGGCTTGAGCATTTGGTCTGTGTTGCATTGTTCCAAGTGTCTTGCCTTTGACTGTTTGCATATACTTTTGGTCATGTTGTACTCATTTGCCACTGAGTTGCATTGAATAGATGGTCTTTGTAGTTGTTTATTTGAGTCAGTGCTTCACCATACTTGTTGTGTCATATTTGATCATTTTTGCTGTCCACTGCAGTTTGTAGTGATATTGAGCATTGCATATTTGATTCCTGTTTGCATTTGAGTTTTTAACTTGGAGTCTGCAACTTGATTTTAGCCTTGTCTATTCTCATGTATTCATGTTGCTGGACTTGAATACATCTGTGCAGTCCATTGTAGCTTTTGTGCACAGCACTGCATGTTATGTTGGCCTGTGACATTCATGTTGCAGTCCATGTTCTGTTGATCACTTGATTATTGTTTGCATTATCCACTTGAACTTGTAGTCTGCCTTGATCATCTTGCAACCTGGTCTGGTGCACCTTGTTTCATGCTTGAGACTGTGCTTGCATTATTACTTGGTCGACACTTGCATCACTCTGTAACACATGCTGTGTACTTCATTCAGTGTTCATGCATGTTCTCTGTTCATTTGAGTTGTATTCACATCACTTTCTGAAGCTTGAGTTGCTTGCATTTTCTGGTCTCTGTTCTTTGTTCATTGGTCATTGCACTGTGTTGCATTACAATCATTACTTCCTGTTCCCTTCATGTAGCTTGTTCTTTACATTTGCTTGATTGTATTGTTGTTCTGCCTCCATTTTAAAAAAAAATTGTTGCAGTGATTATTTGAGCTTGTATTCTGCCTTGAGTTGAATCCTGTGTGTTATTTGGGTTTGACCTTGTGCTGAATTGTTAGCAGTGCTTTTGTTTGATTTGTGCACATGAGTTGGCGAGGCAGTGCACACGTATACGAATGTACACGTGTGTACTGCAGCCACTTATAATTACCTGTCCCTGATAAAAAATACTGATATGCACAGATATTGCACAGTCAAAAATGATGACGAACAACCCAAATAACTGAGGCAAACAATGTTTTCAAAATCATCATTTCTTTCAAATTTCAAAAATATTTCTCTTTCAATTTTACTGCGTTTGAAAATATTTTTGCAGATTACTCAGATGCTGGATTCAAACTGGCATGCAGTTGAAGACAAAATACGAGTGTGAGTGATATGTAGTGAGGTTATCAATGTAAATGTGATGTGATTGTAATCAAAAATGTATATGTATAGTGAGAGCATGAAATTGTACTATTTAAAATTGTAATAAATATTTGTTTGAATAAAAATTTCTGTTTGAATTCAAAATCTATTTAACTTGTTCTGTTTGAATTCAAATTCGAATTCTGTGTAATTTAATTTTATTCAACAGATATTTGTCTAACCAAATACATACTATTCAAAATATTTGTTTGAATAAAATTTCTGTTTGAATTCAAAATCTGTTTAACTTGTTCTGTTTGAATTCAAATTCAAATTCTGTGTAATTTAATTTTATTCAACAAATATTTATTTAAACTATGAAAAACAAAATAGTACATTACCAAATACATTTATATGAATGTATATATGTTTATTATCATCAAACAAAAATCATATAGCGCAAAGCGTATATTCAACAATCTCCCCATTTTGATGATAACAAACATATATTTAAGATTTTGAATATATTAAATGTATTTGATAATTTCATTTGCTCCCCCTATTTGTATGCTTCCTTTTAATGTGATACTCCCCCTACATATATGGCTCCCCCTACATATATGAATACAAATAAAAATATGTAAATGAGCCTATATGCAAATTGAAGGTTATTTGACCTTTGCTTGATTCTATTTGACAAAATCTTAACTTTTCTCTCCCCCTTTTGTTATCAGCAAAAGAATAACAGTGTTATAAAAATAGGGATGAAGTGATAGACATGAATTAAACATTTAACTCAATTAAATATAAATATCAAATTTCAATAAAACTCAAACAAAAATCATAATTACCCTTGTCAAGCGCATATTCCACTTTCAGAAGTGATGGAGATAGAATCATCAAAAATTCATATAGATATGTCTATTTGTGGTATATTTATTTCTGGAAATTTGAATATCTACTAACCATGCATAACCGTTAGGACTTTTAAATGAGATTAGTAGTATTCCAATTTAATTTAAAAAATGAAATCAAGTATCTTCTAACCACGCATGACCGTGAGGACTTTTAAATGGGATTAGAATCAACTTGTCTATTAAATCAATTATTTTTAATATGTGTTCCATACATGCATAACCGTGAGGACTTTTAAATGAGCATGGAAGCACATAATCAAAAATCCAAGTAATTCACCCATGCATGACCGTGAGGACTTTTAAATGAGAGTGAATACTTTGGATATTTATTTTAAATTGCTGAATATAAGAAATTGAAGCACAAATAATTTCCTTCACTGATTTAAAGATATTGAAGAACAAATGATTTCCTTTGTAAACTACCACAAATTTACATATTAAATATGATCTTGATGAGTGATGTTCGATAGAAAGATGATAGAAATAGAAATGGTCATGGAATTATTACCCAACAAAAAGTTTTTATAACTCTTGTTATGAAATTCTAAAGAAATTTTTAATTTTACTTTCTCGAGTTATAATATATGATAAATATCAACACTCATCTCTTTTTCAATCACTATTCATCTTTTCGATAATCAAAGAGAGTTAGATTAGTCAAAAATTTGTCATTTAAAATCGAATTAAACATTATAAAATCATTTTTTTTTTTCAAAAATGATTAATCTGTAAATATGGTCAAACATGATTTTCTCGAGGGGGGTTTATAAGAAAATTTTCTGCTATTTGAAAATTATTTCAAGTGAAAAATATGCAGATATTTTCTTTGAAAAAAAATGCAGCAAATGAATGTTTCAAAATAATTAATCACGTTACACTTAGTAATTTTTCTATCAACCATACTACCAGTGTAATCTACATCTAAATTTAAATTTCACTCAATATTCACTTGTTGAATCAAACCATGAGATGTGCACCAAAAATTTCAAAACATCATTCTTTTGAATTTGAATTTAAGCCGTGTTAACACTCAAACAAATATCATGATGTTAATTTCAGAAACCAGAGGATAAACAATTATTTTCATGAGTAATCAACAGTCAATCAACATCATAATTATTTCAAAAACAATTTCTTAAGATCCTTTTTCTCATGAATTTGAAATCGTGCAAATTTACAAGCAGTGATCAAAATGTCAGAACTAATATATCTACGTGTAGCATGAGTAACCAGCATTTGACCGAACAGATTTATATAAATTAGTTCAAAAATTGAAAATCTGATTGGTCATCAATTAAGCACAAATTAATGTCATAAATAAAAACAAGTCAAAAATCATATCAATTAAGTCCGAATCAGTCAACCATCATAATTACTCCAAGTAATTCTCTTTAAAGATGGTTAGTCAATATTTTAAAAAAAATCATAGCATCAAAATCATCATCTTTTGTTCATCTCAATATTGGCTGATTTTAATTTAGAGTATGGTGCAGATAATCACATTTAAAAACAATTACCTGTTTTACCTTTACGATAATTTTTCGTGATTGCCCATTGTGATTCTGTCACCTTTATACTAGGCTAAGGAACTTTGCTTTGTCGTCCGTTGTGTTTCTGGAACAGCCGAAATCCAGATAACACTGTTGTTGTTCCTTAGCCTGCCACCACACCTACACGATAAAAGATTTGTGTGACCTATTTGTTTTTATAGGTCCATTGTTGTTAGTGGCAGAATATGAAAAATATGTTTTTGGAGACTCAAAACTATTTATATATGTTCCTTTTGGCGCCCAAATTTGTTTGACTTTCAAAGATTTTATATTTGTGCCTTTTGGAACCCAAATTTGTATAGTTTTCACGTGTTTGGGTCTATACCAACAATTATTTCGATTATGTCCAAATTCGCTACAAAACGTGCACATTAAATTGACTTGATTAAATTTTGTGTTCCTATGACTATGATTTTCAACATGATTTCCAATTATTTCAGATCGAGCAACACTTTTACCTTTACCATCATCTTGTGATTTTCCATAACCTAGTCCTTTTCTATTGTTAGCAAAAATTTGATTTCCAAATAACATTTTGAAAGATTTTTCGCCTCTTGAAAAGTTATTCAAAGATTTCTCAAGATTTTGGACTTTGGTTTTTAATGTTGAATTTTCAGTGACAGGTGAGGTGCATCGATTAATAAAATCCTTTCTCCTAGTGTCGATGGTTTCCTTAAGATTCAAGTTTTCATTTTCAAGACTTTCAAAGTTATTCCTCAGTTTTGATAATTCTGAATCTAAAATCTTACATTTTTTACATTCTAGGTTTTGAATATTTTCAAGTTCAGTTTTTAACCTAAAATTTTCACGAGCAAATTCTCTCCTATCAGATTTCAGTTTTTCAATTTTAGATTCAAGAGTATCCACTACCTTAGTAAGATCAGAACACATAAAAACAAGTTCTTTATAAGAAAACTCACATGCCTCACTAGATTCGTCGGAGGTTGCTTCTGATTCTGATTTTGCCATGCAACACAAGTTAGCCTCCTCGGGGCTGCTATTCGAAGCTTCCTCTCCTTCTTCATCATCCCAAGTTGCTGCAAATACCTTCTTCGCCTTTTTCTTTTCTTTGTTGTTTTTGAGAAGTTGGCATTTTGGTTTGATGTGGCCAGGCTTGTTGCAGTTATAACATGTCAGTTCATTATCGGAATTTTCGGAATCTTTTGACCTATTGCCCTTTGTTTTCTTCTTGCGTGGCTTGAATCTAGACCATCTTCTAAGATTATTGACAGCCATTGCAAGCTCTTCAATTGGATCTTCTTCATCGCTTTCTTCTTTACTTTTTAAGGCAATCGTCTTCTTCTTTGGTTCGGAGTTGTTGCGTTCTTCCTTTGCTTTTAACTCAAGCTCATATGTCATCAAGTTGCCAATCAACTCCTCCATGCTTAGTTTGCTCAGATCTTTCGATTCTTGGATTGCTGTGACTTTTGCCTCAAAGTTCATTGGTAAAACTCGTAGTATCTTCCTCACAAGCTCTACCTCAGTGAATACCTTCCCAAGCGCTCTAGCATTGTATACCAAGGTTGAAAAACGTCCAAACATATCCTTTATGCTTTCGCCTTTGTCCATCACAAAGTTTTCGTATTCATTGCTGAATAGGGCTAGCCGAGACTCCTTGACTTGAGAAGTTCCTTCGTGTGTCACCTCCAAAGTATGCCATATTTCCTGTGCTGTTGTACAATGAGAAATTCTATTAAATTCATTTTTATCAAGATCACATATCAAAGCATTCATGGCTTTAGCATTTGTCGTTTTCAATCTCTTATCGTTAGCATCCCACCTATCCTTAGGTTTAGGAATCTCAGTATCACCAACGATTATAGTGGGAGGTTTATAGCCAGTTTCAATAATATCCCAAACATCATAATCAACGGAACTAAGGTAAATACTCATCCTAACTTTCCAATAAGCATAATCGTTCCCGTTAAACATGGGTGGCCTAGCAATAGATTGCCCCTCAGAAAAAGCATTATTTTGTAGACTCATGACTCTAGAGTTAAAAAAAAAATATACCGGGCTCTGATACCACTTGTAGGATCTAGATTAACCCTAGAGGGGGGGTGAATAGGGTTATAGCAAATTTTCTCGAATTGAACACAGAAATATAATAGCAGAAATAAATATGCTGAAAAGTAAATCACACACAAAATTTACCCAGCTTCGGCAACCCCTGCCTACTGCTGCATTCACAGATTTCTATTAGAATTAAACAGTATCACGCTTACAAACACTCTACTAGACTTGCAGACCCTTTTGCTCCCGCTCACAAACACTCTACTAGACTCGCACACCCTGCTCCCACCTATAGAGTTTCGCTCACTCGCAAACACTGCTCCCGCCTATAGAGCTTTGCAAACTCGCACGCCCTGCTCACTGAACTAATTCAAAATAGACAATCTGACACTACCTAAACCTAGGTGGTGATTTACTAACTTTTTGATTCGTAAAATAAAAAAAACAATAATTTAAAAACAATAGATAATAACCCTAAACTAAATAACAATATAAAGAAGTCTTAAATAAACAAAACCCCCTTTTATTTTTAAGACCGGTCCACTTCCTTTCTTTGTTATCTCCAGCCCGATCCCCTTTTGTTTCGTTCGTGAGAATAATGGCAGCTTGCTTCGTTCCCTTTTGTTCCAGTTAGGGCTTCGGCTCTTTGTTCCAATTAGGGCTTCGAATTCTTCAATTAATCTGTTATACGTTGCCCTAGCTCGCTGCTTCTCTGATGGTTGACTTTGATTGTTTGCAGTTGCTCGATCGAGTTCGATGCTTGTGAATTCGGTATGTACTGTTTCTTTTTACTTTTCAAAATTGATACTTGAACTCGATCAAATTTAAATGCCGATGATGATTAGGGTTTTAATAGGATTTGATTTCCTATTTTTGCGTTCGACTGATTGCTGCAAAAATTCTTGTTTTGTCGTTCGATTACGCTTTGATGCTGAGGATTAATCTGACTTTGTCAATTTCGTATTTCTAGTAACTTGATTCACACGGCTTTGAATTGATTTCGTGATTTGAGATATTTGACTTTGTCAATTTCGTATATTTTTGACTTGTTTAATCATCTTGATTTACACAGCTTCATTCATCTTTGCATTCCTCTACTGTAGCATTGATTTTGTGATTTTTCACTTTGTTGCTCGGTTGCTGATGCATTAGTTGTAACTCCATCTTGACTTAGGCTTTTCACTGTAACAGATGCTACACTTGTTCATGTATATATTGCTTTGTTTCACTGGTGGCCTATGTGCATGCTTCACTGTTCTTTGCATTTGATCATATGAGTCTGCTCACTGTATCATGCTTGGCTTTGTACACTGTCTTGTGCATTGCCCCCATTCACTGTTGCTGTGCAGTTGCAATGCCATGCTTGGTCTCTGTTACATGCTTGTTGTTGCATGCTTGTGATATTCATGTTGATTTGATGATGCTGGTATTTGCTGATATATTACTTTGAATTGCATACATTTTATGTTGATATTTTCTTTGATACAGATGCTACACTTGTTCATTGTTGTTCAAGTGTACTTGTCTTAATAAAATTGTCACTGTGCTTCAGACCTTTCTGGTCTCTGATCATTGCTTGGTCATCTTGGTGGCTTGAGCATTTGGTCTGTGTTGCATTGTTCCAAGTGTCTTGCCTTTGACTGTTTGCATATACTTTTGGTCATGTTGTACTCATTTGCCACTGAGTTGCATTGAATAGATGGTCTTTGTAGTTGTTTATTTGAGTCAGTGCTTCACCATACTTGTTGTGTCATATTTGATCATTTTTGCTGTCCACTGCAGTTTGTAGTGATATTGAGCATTGCATATTTGATTCCTGTTTGCATTTGAGTTTGTAACTTGGAGTCTGCAACTTGATTTTAGCCTTGTCCATTCTCATGTATTCATGTTGCTGGACTTGAATACATCTGTGCAGTCCATTGTAGCTTTTGTGCACAGCACTGCATGTTATGTTGGCCTGTGACATTCATGTTGCATTCCATGTTCTGTTGATCACTTGATTATTGTTTGCATTATCCACTTGAACTTGTAGTCTTCCTTGATCATCTCGCAACCTGGTCTGGTGCACCTTGTTTCATGCTTGAGACTGTGCTTGCATTATTACTTGGTCGACACTTGCATCACTCTGTAACACATGTTGTGTACTTCATTCAGTGTTCATGCATGTTCTCTGTTCATTTGAGTTGTATTCACATCACTTTCTGAAGCTTGAGTTGCTTGCATTTTCTGGTCTCTGTTCTTTGTTCATTGGTCATTGCACTGTGTTGCATTACAATCATTACTTCCTGTTCCCTTTATGTAGCTTGTTCTTAACATTTGCTTGATTGTATTGTTGTTCTGGCTCCATTTTAAAAAAAAATTGTTGCAGTGATTATTTGAGCTTGTATTCTGCCTTGAGTTGAATCCTGTGTGTTATTTGGGTTTGACCTTGTGCTGAATTGTTAGCAGTGCTTTTGTTTGATTTGTGCACACGAGTTGGCGAGGCAGTGCACACGTATACAAATGTACACGTGTGTACTGCAGCCACTTATAATTACCTGTCCCTGATAAAAAATACTGATATGCACAGATATTGCACAGTCAAAAATGATGACGAACAACCCAAATAACTAAGGCAAACAATGTTTTCAAAATCATCGTTTCTTTCAAATTTCAAAAATATTTCTCTTTCAATTTTACTGCGTTTGAAAATATTTTTGCAGATTACTCAGATGCTGGATTCAAACTGGCATGCAGTTGAAGACAAAATACGAGTGTGAGTGATATGTAGTGAGGTTATCAATGTAAATGTGATGTGATTGTAATCAAAAATGTATATGTATAGTGAGAGCATGAAATTGTACTATTTAAAATTGTAATAAATATTTGTTTGAATAAAAATTTCTGTTTGAATTCAAAATCTGTTTAACTTGTTCTGTTTGAATTCAAATTCGAATTCTGTGTAATTTAATTTTATTCAACAGATATTTGTCTAACCAAATACATACTATTCAAAATATTTGTTTGAATAAAATTTCTGTTTGAATTCAAAATCTTTTTAACTTGTTCTGTTTGAATTCAAATTCGAATTCTGTGTAATTTAATTTTATTCAACAAATATTTATTTAAACTATGAAAAACAAAATAGTACATTACCAAATACATTTATATGAATGTATATATGTTTATTATCATCAAACAAAAATCATATAGAGCAAAGCGTATATTCAACATTTATTACAAAATAGATAATTTTGACTTTATGTGCTATGGATAACATGGATTTGTCACTTGTAGTGTAACGATCCTGATTTTAAATCAAATTTAAATTGGTAATTTATTTAAATTTTAGAATTTAATTGTGAATTAATTTGAAAATTTCAAATTAAATAAGAATATGTTTTTGCTATATATATATATATATATTGATTTTAAAAAAAGATTTTGATTTGAAATTCAAGGATAAGTATCTTATAAATAAAAATTGAATTTAAAAGCTTTATACTTTTAATATATATATATGTATAAATATGATTATTTCATAATGTATAAATAAAATTTTAAAATCATTTCTTTAAAAGTTATATAAGTACAATTTATAGAAAATGCATAAATATAAACATTCATAATAACTTGGATTTAAAATGTAAAACAAGAATTAATAAAAATTCTAAAAATACTTTCATTTATATATTTTAAAATAAATATGGTTAGTATATATATATATATATATATATATATATAAATAAATATAAAGCTTTGAAATATCATTTGAAAAATAAATAGATTTGTAAATGTATCAAATACTTTCTTCCCAATGTTATATATGAATAAGTAAAATTTGTATATATAACAAGTCTATTTCATAATAATTAATAAATAAAAACATAAAAAATGCTTCATAAATAAAATAAAGTAAGGGATTTTAACAAAATTTACAAATAAATTTAATAAAAAGGACTCCAAAGCAATTTAATCAAGAATGACATTTGTAATATGATACACAAGTAAATTACAAGTGTTAATATACAAATAACAAGTGGCATATCATATAATTCAAAGTATAAATATATGTAAAAAAGAAAGAAACTGGCCACATTTTTCTTCTTCCATACATCTCAAATCTGAAAAAACTGAAATCAAAAGAAAAAAAATATACAGATCAAAGAAAAAGAAAATCAAAACTTCAGCATCTTCAAACCTGAAAGCTTTCAATCCTAAACCATAAACCTGGAAAGCAAAAGCTTAAACCTTGAAATCAACTCTGGATTCATATTTTCAATCTGGAAACAAAAAAAAGAAATCAAAACCTGGAAAAATAGAAAAGGAAATCTGAAAGACAAACTCAGGCTACAAGCAATTCAAAGGCTCAAAGTTCAACTTGGGTTAAATTAAAGCTAAGATCAGAGTCAAAAGCAAGTTTCAGATCAAATAAAAATAGAACTCGAGATTTTAAAGCTTAACATGGCCTCTGTTCTTCCTTAAGGTGAGCAAACCTTAGTTTTAAAACCTGATCTTCTTAATTTTTATGCCTGTGATGATGATGATGTGTCTGTACAAAAGAAAATGTGATGTATATATGTATATATATATATATATATATAAAGATATGAGTATGCTGTAGGATCGATTTCACCCTAGAGGGGGGGTGAATAGGGTGATAGTGTTAATTATAAAAATTAATCGCGGAAGCTTATAAAATATTCAATTCAGATCATAGAATAGCAGCACAGATATCGCAGAATATAAATAATAGAAAAAACAGAACAACACAGAATTTACCCAGCTTCGGTAAAACCCTGCCTACGTGCTGCCCCCAAGGTTTCTACTAGAAATTAGATAGTCCCTCGCTTACACACGTAAACTCGCTATACCCGCTATTGACTAATCTAACTCTACGCTCAAAACCTTGCCACAACTCAAACACCGAGTTGCGAATTCACAAGCTACGCCACGTAGCTTGTCCCCTAGTCACACGACTAGAAAATTAAAACGGTTTAAAAGAGAATTTTTAAAAATAAAACTAAACTAAAAAACCCTAGTTTAAAATCATTTAAGTGCAAAAGAAAAATAAACCGGCCCAAGCTTCTTTTATTTTTTTTCACTATGCCGGCCCTTTTCTTTTATCTCGTATGTGATAATGGCTGTTCCTCTTCGCCCAAAAACTAGGGCTTTCGAAGCTGCGCTATTTGCTCGATCGATAGGAATTTGCGTGTTGCCTTGCTCGATCAATTCTTCGTTGCTCACTGCTGCTTCGACGAGTTCGATTTTTGCTTTGGTAAGAATTTATGCTTTTGTGCTTTTCGATTTTCATATTCGAACTCATTTCTTCATGCCGATGATGATTGGGGCATTTTATAGGGTTCGTTACCCTTATTTTTCGTTCGTCTGATTGCTTCAAAATTTGTTGCTTTGTCGTTCGATTACACTTTGATGCTGATGATTTTTTTGACTTTGTCAATCTCATTTCTCTGCCACTTGATGATGCTTGAATGTTTGAGATTGTTTCTGACTTCTTCAAATCGTATATTGATGGTCACGGCATTGATCATATGACCTGTTCGATTCCTTGATTCATACGGCAGAGACTTTCTACTTTTACTTTTCTTTGACTATTTCAAAGAATACGCGTACGCACTTGATTTCTTTTTTCATTCTTGAATTTTGACTTCTCTGGCACTTGAATTTTATAACTTGACTTCTAGTTTCTCTGTTTCGTATGTATGTTGTGCATTTGTAGTTGGTTTGAAAACTTTTGTGTTGTAGCTGTCTTGTATAACTTGAACATGATCTGTGCCTTGTCCATTCTCGTGTGTTCATCCCTGTAATATATGCTACTGATACATTTGGAGTTGGTTCATGTTGCATTGACTTGTTTTGTACTGGTGCACTTCTGTTTGCTATCATGTTGTTGGAATAACTTCGACATTGTTTTGATGCATTTGCATGTTGTAAGTGTAAGTGTTCATTCATGTTTTGATTATGACTTCATTATAGTTCCAGTTGATCATTAGGTAGTTGTCACTGTATTGCATTGAGCTCGACATTGTTGTTTACTTCACTTGTGTATTGCCTTCACTGTCCACTTGATCTTGGAGTCCGCCTTGATCATCTTTTAACCTGGTCTGTTCTGGTGCACCTTGTTTGCTGTGACATTGTTCATGTCTGTTTATGTGCAGTTTACATTCATGTTGCCTCTGTGTTTGTTGTATCTTTGAGCACTTGATCATTTAAGCCTTTGTGCTTTGGTGCTGTGTTGAATTTGTGCAGTGTTGTACTTGTTGCCTTGTATCACTGGTTCATTCCACTGTTTCATGCATGCTCGACATTGTGACTTGTTTTGTTTGCATTTGGCCCTGTTGCTGTTGGTCTAGAGTTGTTTAATGAAGAGGTTGAACCTGTTAGTCGAGCTTGCATACTTCATGTAGCCTTTTGTTGAACCCAGTTTTACAGCTCGGGTTTGACCTTGTGCTCGTGTCATGATTTTAAATATATTGCACGTGAGTTGAACCCGGCTTTGCATTTGGGTTTGACCTGTGCTCACCTGTCCCTGTAGCATTATCAAGTGTATATCGGTGTGCACGGCCTTGTGGCATATACAGTGATACACTGTGTATGTCACAAGCTGTTCGTGTATGATGAATTCAAATTTAAATGATGACGAACAACCCAAATAACTGAGGCAAATATTATTTTCAATATTCACATTTTATATTGCAAAAAATATTTCTTTTTCAATTTTACTGCGTTAGTGAATATTTTTGCAGATTGCTCAAATGCTTGATTCTGTCTGAAATAAAGTTGAACGTAAATACGAGTGTGAGTGATATGTAGTGAGATCAACTGTAAATATGAAATTGTGTAAATATGAAGTTGTGTAAATGTGAAATTGTGATGTATTGTAATCAAAGTTGTATATGTATAGTGAGAGCTTGAAATTGTACTATTCAAAATTGTAATAAAATTTGTTTGAATAAAATATTCGTTTGAATTCAAATTCCATGTTATTTATTTTATTCAGCAAATATTTATTTAATCTGTGAAAAATAAAATAGTACATTAACAAATACATTTAAACGAATGTATATATGTTTATTATCATCAAATAAAAATCATATAAGCGCATATTCAACAATCTCCCCCTTTTGATGATAACAAACATATATTTAAGATTTTGAATATGTTAAATGTATTTGATTATGGATATGCATTGCTCCCCCTATTTAAATGCTTCCTCTCTACACAAAGCTCCCCCTACATATATGCACACAAATAAAAATATGAAAATGAGCCTAGATGCAAATAGAAAATTATTTGACCTTTGCTTGATTTTATTTGACAAAATCTTAACTTTTCTCTCCCCCTTTAGTTATCAGCAAAAGAATAATAGTATTAGAGAAAATAGAGATAAAGTGATCGATATTAATTCAACATTAAAACTCAATTGAATATAAATATTAAATTTCAATAAAAAATCAAACAAAAATCATAAATATTTTGTTAGGCGCATATTCCACTTTTAGAATGATAGGAATGATGTCATCATATAAAACCATACAGTTGTGTCTATTTGTGGTATATTTATATCAGGAATTTGAATATCTACTAACCATGCATAACCGTTAGGACTTTTAAATGAGATTAGTAGTATTCCAATTTTATTTTTAAAAAAAATGAATTCAAGTATCTTCTAACCATGCATAACATTGAGGACTTTTAAATGGGATTAGAATCAACTTGTTTATTTAAAAAAATCAACTTTTGATATGCGTTCCATACATGCATAACCGTGAGGACTTTTAGATGAGTATGGAAGCACATAACAAATTTCAAGTAATTCACCCATGCATAACCGTGAGTACTTTTAAATGAGAGTGAATACTTTGGTATTTATTATTATTATTATTATTACCCCTTTTTTTCAAAAAAAATGTGAAAAATGAAAAACGAACGATTCCTGTTTAAAGTACCACATATCGACAAACTATATAGAATTTTGATGAGTGATGGTCGTTAGAAATATGATAGATATAGAGATGGTCATGGAATTTTTACCAACAAACAGTTTTATAACTCTTGTTTAAATTTCTAAAGAAATTTATTAATTATACCGTCTCGAGTCATAATATTTGATCAATATTAACACTCATCACTTTTTCAATCACTATTTTTCTTTTCAATAAACATTAGGGAGTCAGATTAGTCAAAATAGTCATTTAAAATCAAATTCAAAAATAATTACGAATTTTGTTTTCAAAAATGACTAATCTGAAACTATGGTCAAAAATGATTTTCTCCAGGGGGTTTTAAAAGAAATTTTTCTGCTATTTGAAAATTATTTAAAATGAAAAATATGCAGATATTTTCTTTGAAAAACGATGCGGTTATTAAATGTCTCAACAAAAATCATGTTTCACTAGTAATTTTTCTATCAACTAGATTACTAGTGTAATCTGCATCTGAATTTTTCTTTCACTCAAAATTATCATCAATTGAATTTGATTGACCAAACCATGAAGTGTGCACCAAAAATTTCAAATTCAATTTTAACAACAATTTAAATGACATTCTTTTGAAATTGAATTGAAGCCGTGTAAATAATCAAAAAACCGTGAATATAGAGTTAGCCGTATTATAACCGATTGTATTATCCAACAAAACACTATTTTTAATCCAAACTGATATATATGAAGTAATTCAAAGAATCTAGAGATTTTTATAGTGTTTTTGGCATAAGAATATAATTGGCCAACTATTTTGAATAAGTCAAAATCATCATCTTTTCATGATCTCAATATTGGCTGATTTTAATTCAGAATACGGTGCAGATTATCACATTTAATATATCGTTTAAAACATACCATTACCTGTTTTACCGTTACGATATTTTTCGTTGTTGTCCGTTGTGATTCTGTCACCTTTATACTAGGCTAAGGAACTTTGCTTTGTTGCTCGTTGTGTTTCTGGAACATCCAAAAATCCAGAGAACACTATTGTTGTTCCTTAGCCCGCCACCACACCTACACGATGAAAAATTTATGTGACCTATTTGTTTTTATAGGTCCATGGTTGTTAGTGGAAGAAAATTTTGAAAAATAATTTTTTGTAGACCCAAAACTATTTATAATTGTTCCCTTCGGCACCCAAATTTGTTTAACTTTGAGAGATTTTATATTTGTGCCTTTTGGAACCCAAATCGGTATAGTTTTCACATGTTTGGGTCTATACCAACAATTATTGTGATTGTGTCCATATTTTCTACAAATTGTGCACATAGAATTAACTTGCTTAATATTGCTTTCAACAGTTTTTGAATTATTATATCCAAGTCCTTGTCTAACCGTATTAATAGTTTGCTTTCCTAATAGCATATTTAACGATTTTTCACTTTTTGAAAATTTATCTAAAGTCGTTGACAATTGTTGGACTTGTGTTTTGAGAGATTCATTTTCGTTTAACAACTGTGTGCACTTTTTAATAGAATTCTCTCTCCTAGTATTTTCATTCTCCTTTAAAATTAGAATTTCATTTTCAAGTGATTTTATATTGATTTCTGATTTTTTAATTTCTTCTTCGAATGTTGGACACTTATCACACTTAGGAATCCTACTTTGATAGGTTTTAACTAATTGGTCAAGTTGTTTATTTAAATCTATCAAAGTATCTTTTTGTGATTCAAGTTTGGCGTATTTTTCCCTAAGTCGTTCAAAACAGCCATTTACTTCGTGGAAATAAATAAGTAATTCAGAGTGAGTGAGTTTTGATACCTCGCTTGGCTCGTCATCGTCGCTATCAGTTATATTCCCTTGAAGGCACATATCTGCTTTCTCACTCTCACTGCTAGAACTTTGATTATCTTCGTCACTTGTATTCCACGTGGCTGCAAAACTTTTCCTTTTTGATTTCTTTTTAAAGTCGCGTTGATTTTGAGGACAATTGGGCTTGATGTGTCCGGGTTGGTTGCACTTGTGACATATGATCTTCTGTTCTTCGGAGTAGTCTAGTGCTTTGGCTATTTTACTTTTCGCTTTTTGAATTCGAGCTAAATTTCCATATTTGTAATTCCACTTTTTGAATTTCTTTATTAATAGCTCCAATTCTGCTGCTGCATCATCATCGTCATCGTCATCACTTTCAGTTGTTCCTTTGAGAGCTATTGATTTCTTTCGAGTATCTCCTCCTTCACGCTCTTCCTTGAATTTCATTTCTAGCTCATAAGTGGTGAGATTTCCGATGAGTTCTTCAACTTTGAGTTGTTTTAAATCATTCGATTCTTGAATGGCAGTTACTTTCGCTTCAAAGCTTCGTGGAAGGACTCTGAGGATTTTCCGGACTATTTCCAATTCGGTGTATGTTTTTTCGAGAGCTTTTGATTTGTATACGATATTGGAAAGTCGTCCGTACATCTCTTTGACATTTTCTTCCTTTGCCATTGTAAAGTTCTCGTATTCGCTGCTTAGCATGGCAAGGCGAGATTCTTTGACTTGAGATGTTCCTTCGTGAGTCACTTCTAGTATGTGCCATATTTCCTGCGCAGTTAGACAATGTGAGACACGATTAAATTCAAATTGATCTAATGAATAGATAATAGAATTCATAGCTTTGGCATTAGTATTCTATAATTTATTTTCTAGTTCTGTCCATTGTTCCTTTGGTTTCTCTATTTCCTGATTATCTACAGTTATAGTTGGAGTTCTGTAACCTGGCTCAACAATATCCTAAGCGTCAATGGTTTTCAGAAAAATTTTCATCCTATTTTTTCAAAAAGCATATTCACCATTGAACATTGGTGGTCTAACTATCGACTGACCCTCTGCAAAAGCATTATTAAAAGAAGCCATTTAAAAATTCAAATTTTTAAAACAAAAATTGATTTTTTCAAAAAATCGAATTTTTAAAACAAATGTTGACTTCTATTCCTAGCTCTGATACCACTTGTAGGATCGATTTCACCCTAGAGGAGGGGGGTGAATAGGGTGATAGTGTTAATTATAAAAATTAATCGCGGAAGCTTATAAAATATTCAATTCAGATCACAGAATAGCAGCACAGATATCGCAGAATATAAATAACAGAAAAACAGAACAACACAGAATTTACCCAGCTTCGGCAAAACCCTGCCTACGTGCTGCCCCCAAGGTTTCTACTAGAAATTAGATAGTCCCTCGCTTACACACGTAAACTCGCAATACCCGCTATTGACTAATCTAACTCTACGCTCAAAACCTTGCCACAACTCAACCACCGAGTTGCGAATTCTCAAGCTACGCCACGTAGCTTGTCCCCTAGTCACATGACTAGAAAATTAAAACGGTTCAAAAGAGAATTTATAAAAATAAAACTAAACTAAAAAACCCTAGTTTAAAAACTTTTAAGTCCAAAAGTAAAATAAACCAGCCCAAACTTCTTTTATTTTTTTCACTATGCCAGCCCTTTTCTTTTATCTCGTATGTGATAATGGCTGTTCCTCTTCGTCCAAAAACTAGGGCTTTCGAAGCTGCGCTATTTGCTCGATCGATAGGAATTTGCGTGTTGCCTTGCTCGACCAATTCTTCGTTGCTCACTGCTGCTTCGACGAGTTCGATTTTTGCTTTGGTAAGAATTTATGCTTTTGTGCTTTTCGATTTTCGTATTCGAACTCATGTCTTCATGCCGATGATGATTGGGGCATTTTATAGGGTTCGTTAACCTGATTTTTTGTTCGTCTGATTGCTTCAAAATTTGTTGCTTTGCCGTTCGATTACACTTTGATGCTGATGATTTATTTGACTTTGTCAATCTCATTTCTCTGCCACTTGATGATGCTTGAATGTTTGAGATTGTTTCTGACTTCTTCAAACCGTATATTGATGGTCACGGCTTTGATCATATGACTTGTTCGATTCCTTGATTCATACGGCAGAGACTTTATAATTTTACTTTTCTTTGACTATTTCAAAGAATACGCGTACGCACTTGATTTCTTTTTTCATTCGTGAATTTTGACTTTTCTGGCACTTGAATTTTATAACTTGACTTCTGGTTTCTTTCTTTCGTATGTATGCTGTGCATTTGTAGTTGGTTTGAAAACTTTTGTGTTGTAGCTGTCTGGTATAACTTGAACTTGATCTATGCCTTGTCCATTCTCGTGTGTTCATCCCTGTAATATATGCTACTGATACATTTGGAGTTGGTTCATGTTGCATTGACTTGTTTTGTACTGGTGCACTTCTGTTTGTTGTCATGTTGCTAGAATAACTTCGACATTGTTTTGATGCATTTGCATGTTGTAAGTGTAAGTGTTCATTCATGTTTTGATTATGACTTCATTATAGTTCTCATTGATCATTAGGTAGTTGTCACTGTATTGCATTGAGCTCGACATTGTTGTTTACTTCACTTGTGTATTGCCTTCACTGTCCACTTGAACTTGGAGTCTGCCTTGATCATCTTGTAACCTGGTCTGGTCTGGTGCACCTTGTTTGCTATGACATTGTTCATGTCTGTTTATGTGCAGTTTACATTCATGTTGCCTCTGTGTTTGTTGTATCTTTGAGCACTTGATCATTTAAGCCTTTGTGCTTTGGTGCTGTGTTGAATTTGTGCAGTGTTGTACTTGTTGCCTTGTATCACTTGTTCATTCCACTGTTTCATGCATGCTCGACATTGTGACTTGTTTTGTTTGCATTTGGCCCTGTTGCTGTTGGTCTGGAGTTGTTTAATAAAGAGGTTGAACCTGTTAGTCGAGCTTGCATACTTCATGTAGCCTTGTGTTGAACCCAGTTTTACAGCTCGGGTTTGACCTTGTGCTCGTGTCGTGATTTTAAATATATTGCACGTGAGTTGAACCCGGCCTTGCATTTGGGTTTGACCTGTGCTCACCTGTCCCTGTAGCATTATCAAGTGTATATCGGTGTGCACGGCCTTGTGGCATATACAGTGATACACTGTGTATGTCACATGCTGTTCGTGTATGATGAATTCAAATTTAAATGATGATGAACGACCCAAATAACTGAGGCAAATATTATTTTCAATATTCACATTTTATATTGCAAAAAATATTTATTTTTCAATTTTACTGCGTTAGTGAATATTTTTGCAGATTGCTAAGATGCTTGATTCTATCTGAAATAAAGTTGAAGATAAATACGAGTGTGAGTGATATGTAGTGAGGTCAACTGTAAATATGAAATTGTGTAAATATGAAATTGTGATGTATTGTAATCAAAGTTGTATACGTATAGTGAGAGCTTGAAATTGTACTATTTAAAATTGTAATAAATATTTGTTTGAATAAAATATTCGTTTGAATTCAAATTCGTGTTATTTATTTTATTCAGCAAATATTTATTTAATCTGTGAAAAATAAAATAGTACATTAACAAATACATTTAAACGAATGTATATATGTTTATTAATATCAAATAAAAATCATATAAGTGCATATTCAACATATGCATGTCTGTGTTTATGTCTATACATCTCTCTGTCTATATAACTGGTAAACAAATCAGATTATTAATTAATAATCCTTTAGTAAATTAAATAGTTAACTTGTAATTAATCATCTCATTAATTTTAAACAGTGATTAACAATTTGTAATTACTTAACTAAATTAATTAACTTCTAATTAATTAATTTCTAATTTAATTATATTAATGCTTGATTAATTAATTCAATTAATTAATCTTTAATTACTTCATTAAGTAATTATTAACCAATTTAAATTAACAATTAATCCATATTTAATTACTTAATTAATTAATTACATTTTAATTAATTACCCTTGGTAATTAATCTTAAGTTAAATTAATTAATTAATTAATCACATTGATTATTTAACTAAATAATTAAGTAATTAACTCTTAATTACTTACATAAGTAATTATCTCTAATTACTTTCATTAATAAGTCCTAATTACTTTCTTAATTAATCACTTAACAAACAATTTAACTTCATCATTAAATAATTCTTAATTCTTTAATTAATTAATCATTTCATAATTAATTAACTTAAACAATTATATTAATCAATTCTTTGATTGATATCATTAAGTGAGTTAACCAATAATTACTTCAACTAATTACTCCATGAGTAATTACCATTAATTACTTCCAAAAGTAATTAACTGCCTTAATTACATTCACAATTAACCATTAATTGCTTTATTAAGTAATTATACTTAATTAATCCATAATTATGTGATTATTAAATAAATAATTAACTAATTATTTAAATTTAATTAAACAATTAATTAACTAACAACTTATATATAAAAATCCTTAATTAATTAAGAAAACATTTATCTTGATAAATTCTTTACTAAATTACGAATCATATTTAATTAAGTATTCTCAAGTTAATAACAAAGATAAACTAACCCTATTTATCTTCATAATTAAATTACTTGAACTAATCCAATTTTTAATTAGAAAAAAAAATTATTCTATTTGGATTTCAAAATCATAACAGTTACCTTATTTGAAAATAAGAAATTTAGAAATCAATTTAAAATTAAAAAAACAATTCAACATCTACTTAGATAATTACTTTCAAATTCAAACTCCTTAACAATTAGAAATAAATACAATTAATATTTTGCTTCCAAAGGAAATCATTTTGAACAATTTAAATTTTAAATTGAATTAAATTAACATTTTTTTTAAAATTTATTAACTTTTACTTACAAAAACAAGCTTTAGCTTTGAATGTTTTCTTTTATAAAACTTGTTTTATAACTTAATACTTGATCTATGTTAATTCAAACTCGAGTTGCAACTTAAAATTCATTACAGAACTTAACTAGAGCAACAACCCTAAAAAAACCCGAGACTAACGCCTAAAAACACGGGTCGTTCCCAAAGCAAACCAGCTCCCATCCTTCTTCGAGCTATCAAATTATAACATATGCTTACATATATTACAATTTGAAAATTCAACTTTTAACTTAAAACAAAAGATATTTGCTATTCACAATATATATCAAACATATATATTATAAATAGAATAAAATTTCATTAGTTTTGGAAAAACAATTCTTATCAATATTGCCATATTAAAAATTTATTATTCTTTAAAGGATTAATTTAGCCAATTTTATAAAGAAAATCATCAAACCAGCTAAATTATTTACACAGATTATTAAATCGATATTGCCCAAAATTTCGGGTCGTTACAAAATCAAGGAAAAATGCCTATCCTCCGTTTCAAACAACATTAAGCTTTGATCTTTAAAGACGAATTGTTAGTAACCTTATAAATTCATTTTTAAAAATAATTCCAAGTAGGAATATTCAAGAAATATTTAGAAAATTGGGTATATTAGTAGGATCTTTTCAAACTTGAAAATTCAATGATTTTATTTTCAAGTTTTTGTTATATAAATAGATTGATGTTTACAAACCATGATTTTTGAAAGTTATTTTAGGCTTTAATGTATTAAATGGTGAGAAAAATAGAGTTGAATGGAAATGATACTTTTGTCAAATTCCGTCGAACGACAAGATGAAGTTCATCGTGCTTTGGTCGGCAGGTAGTTCGAGCATCAATGATCACCAAAAAAATGCTCGTAGATTTTTTGGTTGATTATGGCGACAATGCCACTTGATTTTAGGGTTTAAGACCCGGTTTGACTCGTCGAAGTTCGGGGTAGAAATTCATAGTTGTGGGTGGTCTATCGACGACGAACGTGAGGGTGTGGATGCGCGGATGCATGGAGGAGCTGTTGTCGGATTTACGTGACCTCTAGTGATTAGGGTCATTGTGTCAAGGTGGATTTTGGTCGAAGTTTCCTGTTCTAGTTCGACCAAATGTCTCGATTTTGATTGAGGATTCGTGATGGAGTCTGGGGAGTCAGAATCGAAGGTGTAGGCGATCGTCAATGTGTGGGGAGTATTGGCGATGGTCGGACCTTCGCCGTGGATGGTGCGGGGTGCATAGGTGTCAGGAATGTCAGTTTTGGTGTTAAGGTCTGGGAAGAGCGGTTGTCTCGAGGAAGAACTCGCGTAGTTTATGCTTTGGCTCGGGTTCATCCTCGAGTTTGTATGCGAGGGAATTAAGTGTTAACTGTTAAGGTTTTAACAGTTCAAATTTTAAACCAAACTGTTAAAAAAAAAGAAATACTCGAGTTTTGATTCGAGTACATATCGGGTTGAACCCGAAGCAAATGATGTATAGCAGTTTAAAATTTAATAAAAGTAATTTTTTTAAATTTAAACTAAATCACGTCAAAATTTATTTCTTTAAATAATAAATGTTTTTATAATTGATTTAAGAAGGTTATATGATTTGTTTAACTTAAACTTGTTACGTAAAATTCTTTAGTTATTTAAAACATAATTTAGAATTGTAATCAAGTGGTAATTAAAGATAAAATGTTTTAAATGAATTTTTAAAGTAAATTGGTTAAACAAATTTTCCAAAAGAAACATTGACAAAATTTTCAAATTAAAATTATAAACAATCGTGGAACCCGAGGTTTTGCTAGGGGAAAATTAAATATAGCTCGGGTTTGTTGGCTGAGCCGGGAAAATATTGTTTAGGTTCCGAGTGTTGATAATGATAGTTTAGAAATTTAAATTAATCAAGTTTTTTTAAAGTTTGTTAATAAATAAGTTTTCAAAAGATCGTAAACTAGATTTTCCAAAGTGAGATTATTAAACAAGATTTCAATTGAATTTGAAAGTTTAAGTTATAAAAGTTAAATGTTTTAAAGATAATTTGTTTTGAATACTTAACAATTATATGTATTAGTTAATTTATGTAAGTAATTAAGAGAATAATCATTCAATGTAATTTATTGAAAAGTTAATTACCTAATGAAATTGATTAGTTAATGTAATTAATAAAAGATTATTACTTGATGAAATTAAGGCATAATTAATTTGTGTAATTACATTAAAGGATAATTAATCAATTAAGATTAATTAATTAAAGGTAATTAATTACTTAAAGATAATTAGTTAATTAAAACAAATTAATTAATGATTTAAAGTTGATTAATCAAGTAATTAAATTAATTTAAGATTTATTAGTTATGGATAATAATTTATTGTAATTAATTAAGGATAATTAATTAAATGGTAATTAATTTAGGTTAATTAATTAATATGATTAATTAATGATAATTAAATAATTAGAGGTTAATTATTTGATGGTCAAAGGTTGATTGAATTATTAATTAAGTTTGGTTAATTAATAATTAAAGGTTGATTAATTTATTATTAAAGGTTAATTAATAATTGATTAAAGGATAATTAATTAAGATGTTTTGTCATTAATTAATATTAATTAACTGGGATTAGTAGTTTATTCATAAGTAACTAATATGATAATTAATTGATCTTACTTATGGATGTTAGGATTCATTGAATGTTGAATTGTTTGATATCCCTAAGTGTGATGCCCTGTTTTGATTTGAGCTGTGATGAATATCTGCGATGAATTCATATTGTTTATCTTTGTTTATTTGTGAATGAAGATAAGCGTTATAGGATTATACCGCTTATCGATATTGCCGTGCTTGAATCTGTAATGATTGATGATGTTGCAGTAGTGTATAAAACCACTAGACTACACTATACACACAAAAATATGGGTTTCATGGGGAATCAGTTAAGTCATAGATATTTTTGAAATCTAAATATTATTTTAAAAAAAGTGGAAGCTTGAATCCAAATGATTTTGGAATTGGAATTGGATACGGAAAGCTTTTTGAAAGGGAAGCTTTGAAATTAAAGTTTAGTTTTAAAATATTATTTGAAATTCTTTTGGAAATTTGGTTTGAAAGGTTTATACAAGTTATATAATATATATATATATATATATATGGATTTGTAAACCATCTTTAAAGTATTTTAAAAGTATTATTTTGGGAATTTAAATTTAAACGAAGTTTATACCTTAAAGAGATAACTTGTGCATATTTGATCGGATTTTTCCGAAATGAAAAGTATTGTTTTTCAAATAATAATAGCTTTCATATAAAGAAAGGATTTCCAGTTTATGTTGAAAAAGATTTCAAGTTTGAAATAGAATTGTTTTGGAAGCTATGAATAAATCTTTATGAAAGACTGTTGGACTTTGTTTTGAAATTGAAGAGGATCGTAGAGGTGTGTTTTTTGTATAAAAGATTTGAAATGGAATTGACGTTTTGGAAGCTATGAATTAATCTTTATGAAAGATTGGTGAACTTTGTGAAGTAAATCTTTTTGTTTAAAGATTTGAAAATGGTAATTTGTTTAAACCATTAGAAGAAAGGTTTTGGGCTTTAAGTTGTGACTTAACTAAGATCCCAATATCCATATGCTTTTTAAATTAACCGCTCATTATTCGGTTTCGCCAGGAGAGGACTTTGTGTCATATAACCCATTCCGAATAATGATACGACGTTATGGATCACATTTGAAGACCGGTAGTGAAGACCGTATATTTTTGAAAGCGAAAGGATAATTCGTCGAATGTCTCTGCACCGGCTGATCCTCGGTATAGAGATTTGATCACCCTTTGTGATGGAGAGTCCGGACGTGATTAGGGATTATCTGGATTTGCAAGGGCTTCTTCTGAAGTACCTTCGGTTCTGTTCAAACTCGAAATAGACTTGTATTGATGTGTGTCTGACATTACACTTTGAGATGTAAAGCTCGTTTCTATCAAATACATTTCTGTTTGGTGGCAGAGAATTTATTCTCTTAGCTTAACACCCTTCTCTGAGACGTACGAGCTCAGAGGTTATGTAGTTGGTTTCTAGTGATATATTCCCAATTTGGTAATGTGTCATATGAAGTGCTGCTGATCATGTGTTGATCGAAGCATGGATTTTGTGAAAAGCGTAGCTTTTTGGACGAGACTTCGTCGAGCCTCACAACCCGGAATTGTCGAAACAGGAAAGATGCAGCAAGGTTATTTGGGGGTAATGCCCCCTGAGGGTAGGTCCATTTCCTTCTAGATAGAGGTAGTGTCACGATATGGAGCCTAGATATTTAACCTATGTGGTTACTACAAATACATTGTTTTGTGGTTGTTGGTATCGAGCGCTCGGATAAAGTTGGTTACGACCGGGGGGTGGTATACTCGTGTAATAGTTACCTAGTTACAAAGATAACCGGCCTTGTGTTGGCAGAGATCCGATTAGGTTCTCGGGCCGTTGCTCCAGAGGCGTACCCATGTGGCCCAGGATGTTCCTTAGCCTGATCATTCGTTGGAAATCCAATCAACAATACGCGCCCTGTCGGTTTTAGTTGTAGAACCTGCCATTTAACATGGTTGTGACGACACATCTTTCAATCCACAGAAAGACGTATCATCAATAAGAAAGAAAGAGATAGAAATAGAAAAGATAGAAAGAGAAGGTAGAAAGAAATGAACAACAATCATCAGAATCTCACAGCGGAAACAGAACAAAATATAATATTACACATATCCATTACATAGTTTTACATATCAGAATACATAAAATAATACGACTTCATTACATTAGACATTTATAAGAGTCTGCCAAACCATACAACCCAAAATACAACATCAAAATATCACTACAGCGGATAGAGATAGATAAGTACGTCTCGACTCCAGCTCCAGCTTCCAAAACATTTAACAGTCCCAACCTGATCACTTGGCTACCCGTAAAAATTTGAGTACCTAAGAATTTATGAAAAAAAAATAAACTCCGGGTCAGACATGGGTCTGGTGTGAGTAAACAGGTTAAAGTTGTTTAGTTTTAAAAACATTTGAAAACAAAAGGTATCACGTAAGACTCCCCACACATAAATACGGGTAAGGTTTTACCTTACGCTAACCAAAGCATTTGATAGGAAATCCAGTGATATTATAATAGGGTCTGGGGTTTTCAAGTAATTAGAAAATAGCCGAAATTGTTACATTCATTAAATTCCAGCTACTAGCCAAAAAAGTGGGTAATACAACCAAAACCGTAGGGTCTCGTAGGAAGAATGGGTTTCCATCAATGGCAGGGTTACTGGCGTACCGCCCGTCACAGTACGGGGCCTAGATCACCATACCGAGGAGCCACCCTAACTCCCCTGCAACACAAGGCCGGAACCATCCCTTACTGGACAGCTCCGAATAATACAACCCCGCAGTTGTGGCCAATAACTTCCCACACAACCGAAATAATAAGGGACTTCTGGACAGGGGAAAATCTCTTCCTACTTGGGCATGACCCACTTAGCCTTGCTGCAACTTCCCTGTTTTAGCCATCCCGATTGATGAGGCTTGAGGCTACGATTACCTTTATAGAATACATCTCTTAGAATGCTCATCGTCCACCTGACGATGTACTGAAAGCATTCAATCCATACAAGTTCGTTCCGGGTTCGAATGAAACCGAAGGCATTATTTTGTTACACTCATTTTGAAATCACCCTCAGAGTTAACGACAATAACCCTTGCACTCTAAAACTCCATCTCGATCTTCACTTTGAGATGTCACGACCAAACATTTAACTTGGATCGATGTGGTTTTCGGAAAATCAAACTTGATTCCCGATCCCGATCTCATCGAAATCCAAACGTGTCTTAAAGGCCAAGTTGTTTAAGGTTTAAACAATTTCATTCAATTTTAAACACGAATTCACACAACATTATCCACAGATAATAACAAACATCTATCACAGATATACATAATATTTCATCACACAATATCTCAGGCTATCATCCAACAGATATCAACCAAATCTAGATATTCAATTGAAAACAATCATCCATAAGCAAGTATATCTCTAATTCATATTATAATTAATTTAATTAATTCAAATTAAATTAATTACTTAAGAATTAATCACTTTACCTTGCTTAACCAATCATTAATTAATTAATCACAATTATTTAATTAATTAATCATTTCTTAATTACCCTCATTATAAATTAATTAATCTTTAATTAATTCATTATCCTTTAATTATTAATTAATAACAATAATTATTCATTATTAAAACTTGATTTAAAATTTATCCTTCCTTAATTAATTACTAATTAATCCTTATTTAAAAATTAATTAATCTTAATTAATTGCTAAATTAATTACAAATTATAAATTAATTTATCTTAATTACTTAGTTAATTATAATTAAATAACCTTAATCATTTAAGTAATTAAGCCTTAATCCCTAATTAATTTAGTTTAATTACTTATTAAATTAACCCTAATCAATCAATTAATTAATTCTTAATCATTAATTAATTAATCACTAATCACTTAATTAATTAATTGCTAATCATTTATTAATTAATCTTTATTTATTTAACTAATTATTTATTTATTATAATTTAATTTAATTCTTAATTATTAATTAGTTAATCCATAACTAATTAATTAGTCCTTTATAAATTAATTAATCTAAAATTATTAATTAATTTAACTTTAATTGGTTTATTAATTAAATTAATCTTTAATCCATAAAAACTTAATTAGCTTTCAAAACAAATCAATTACATTAATTAGTTAAAATTATTACATATTTAAAACATTTCCATTTTGTTTAAAACTTAATTACTTTCTAAAAGTTAAATTTAAAAGAACACAAAATCATTTCAAATTTAATTATCAAAGAATAAATTACTTTAAATTAAATAGTTTAACATTATCACAAAGTAGTTTAAATAAATTTTAAATTTTATAATTTAAAACAAGTTTTGAAAAACCTTTTAAAACAACACTAGCTATGGGTTCAATCCGACCAAAACTCGAGACCAACTCGGGTCCATACCCCTTCTTCCTTCCCTATTTCTTTTAGCTTAATGTTAAACTTAAATTACATTGAAATCTGGAAGAAGTAAACACTCTCGAACTCAGGCATGAGCAAACTACAACATTACCCCTTGTAAAAATGCGAGCCAGAACCTCCCCTACTCGATCATCAACTCGAGTTACCCCAACACCATTCCCACTGACACAACCAGTGACACCGTACACGTGCACGTCGCACCTACGCCGCCGTCGCCGTCGCCGCCAGCAACACCGCGCGCAAACTCCCCAACAGCCACTGACAAGACTCCGACCCTTGACCAACCATAGCGCGACCTAAATCAAAAACGGGTAGCTCGCACCCACCTAGAACAGCACTTCACCAGAAAAACCACCGAACCCCTCGACCTCGACCACCGTTCATCACGAAACTTCGGCCACATCACCGCATACCTCCCACGCAACTAATCCCACGCTCTTGCGTCGCTCGAACCATCCTTCAATTTCTGGTCACGACATTTCAAGACACGAACCATAAACAATGTTAAACCCCAGTCTCAAGTCGTCCGGCCACATCAACGTTCGAGAACACCTCCGAACAATTTTGCCGTGACCACCCATCCTGACTCCTCCTCCGCTTGAAGCCTTGACCACCATAACTCCTCTGTCCACTAGAATTTTCCGAAAACACAACTTCTGGTCATCACCAAATTACTGCCCCAAAACCAAACTAAAAATCATGATTTTTGTTTTAAAAATCATGCTTAACAGAGTTGATTCAAGATATAAAATTGAATCATCAAATTATCATACTTGATTTTATCATGTTCTTACAATTTCTACTGTACCTTCTTGATTACAGAAAAAAATCAAACAAATTTTATTTGCATAAAATTTTAAACTTTAATTTATGTTTAAATAAACATACTTTGTTTGTAACTCAAGGCTAACAGTGATTTGTTAAGGAAAAATTTGAAATTTTGTTTTAGTTTACTCTGTAACTTGAAAAACAGAGAAGAATCAGATAGGTTTAAACATGCACAATTTAATACAATATGTATACACAGATTCCATTAATATATAACATGCAAGACATCAAACATCTCAGAAATTAACATGCACAAATTTTATTTACTTAAACTTTTCTAATTAAAAGTTTACTTGCCTGAATCTTTTGAACAGAGACAGGTTTCTGCTTATTTCCTGAATCTGATTTTGATCTAACGCCTAATTGTTGATTTACCTTTCAAATCTGAGAAGACTCCTTGATGATGCCTAACAGTGAAAATCTTCTGCAAATTTGATGAAGCTTGATTCCTTTGAATGAAAACTTTTTGCTGTAAACTTGTTTTTACAGACTTTTCTTTTGTATTTTGCTTGTGGATTAGAAACTTTGAAACAAACTTGGATTCTTGTTTTAATTTTTTGTTTGAAAGAGTGGAAATTTATGAAATTTAGATTTATAAATGAAAGAGTGATTTTTTTCTTTCTTTTAGAAAATGAGAATGAGAAAATTTAGATGAAGAAGATGAAGCAAGCTTTTATAGATAAAATTTTGTTTAATTAAAACTTAAGAAAATAATTTACAAATGTGACACTTGTCACTAAATATGGTTATCCTCTTAGCACATGTTATTAGAGTGATTCAAAACTTAACAAATGTAATTCACATGCAAATAGATTTTTAAATGTTTTTATTAATTAATTTTCTAATTTTCAAATACATTTTTAATTTATATAACCCAATTGCCCTAAAAAGAAATAAATATAAAACAAATTTTATATTCTAAATAAAATCATAAAAATATACTTTTAAAATCAAAGTATTATTTAAGATATAAATATCTATATTTTTTTCTTTCAATTTAACAGTCCAAATTCAAATAAAATTTCAAATTCAATTTAAAAATCAAATTTGATATGCATATATAATTTTAACAAATCCATTTCCATTTGTATAAATTAATTTCAATTAAATGCAATATATATTTACAACCCATTTATTATTATTGTTTAAAATAACAATTTTATTAATTTTAATTAACTTATTAAAGAGATTATCACATTTAAATTTGGTCTGAAATTCCAGAATATCACATTCCTCCCCCCTTAAAAGAATTTCGTCCCCGAAATTTAAAAAAAAGATAATCCAAAAATTTTCATTTCATTTCAACAATTCAAGCATACATATCATCCATACATGAGAAATCAACAAACAAAACATCCAAACAACAATACATCCAATACAAACATTATTAGCTATCTGGACACATATCCGGAGAAGCCTTCCTAAAACTATCCAGAGTTTCCCAGGTACAATCTCCAGGATCCTCACCCCACTGGACTTTAACAAGCTTCACTATCTTGCTTCTGAGTTACCTCTCGTCTTGATCAACAATTTGAACAGGATATCTGACAACTGATAAGTCCGACTCAACCTCTAAGTCTTCCTGCAAAGCTGGCTCCACAATAAGAGATGGATCATGCACGTATTTCCGTAGATGAGATATGTGGAAAACATTGTGAATTCTAGCCATCCGGACTGGCAATTCAATCTTGTATGCTACGACACCAATCCTCTCGAGCACGCGGAATGGACCAATATATCTCGGGGCGAGTTTCCCTGTCTTCCCAAATCTTACTGCTTCTTTAATAGGGGAAACTTTGACAAAGAATAAATCACCAATCTAGAACTCCAATTGTCTTTGTCTTATATCTGCATATTTCTTTTGACGATCCTAAGCAGCTTTCATCCTTTTCTTGATAAGCTCAACTTTAGCAGATGCTTCACGGATCAGATCTTGTCCAAGCACACGACGGTCTTTCTACTCTATCCAACAGGCTGGGGATCTACACGGTCTTCCATACAGAGCTTCGTAGGGAGCCATCTTAATACTTTCTTGGTAACTATTATTATAAGAGAATTCCACAAGATGTAGATGGTCTTTCCACGATCCTCCAAAATCCAATACACAGGCTCTCAGCATATCATCTAAAATTCGATTAAGTCTCTCCGTCTGCCCATCTGTCTGGGGATGATATGTTGTACTCAATCTCAAACTTGTTTCCATAGTTGATTACAAAGCCTCCCAGAACTTGCCGGTGAAGATAGGATCTCGATCACTTACAATACTGACTGGAAAACCATGCAATCTGACTATCTCTCTCAGGAAAATCTCTGCCAGAGAAACTGCAGTACGGGTTGCCTTAACTGGTATAAAATGAGCACTTTTGGTTAGACGATCAACAATCACCCATATTCCTTAATTTCCCTTCTTAGTTTTAGGCAAATCGTCGTTGAAATCCATCGAAATCATCTCCCACTTCCACATCGGGATTTCCAAAGGTTGTAACAAACCGGATGACTTCTGCTGATCTCCTTTAACTTGCTGGCAGATAGCACAACTATTAATGAAAGCAGCTACAGCTTCCTTCATGCCCTTCCACCAAAAGACTCTCTTCATATCCTTATAAATTTTTGAGATTCCTGGATGGATATTTAATCTGGAGCGGTGACTTTCAGATAAAACCTCCTGCTTCAATACCTTGAATTCGGAACACAGATCCTTCCATCGATCCTCAGTGTTCCTTGGTCATCAATCTTAAAGCTGGAACACTGACCCTTCTTAACTCTCCTGATGATTTGTAACAACCCTGTATTTCGTGTTGATTTATAATCGACATTAAACGATTAATATTTTCGCTTATTGCCAATTTAAGTTTTAAATTTGAATTAAAATTCTTTTATAAATTTTTAAAGGGTTTTTGGGCTTTGAATTTTCGGCCCACTTGATTGTTTGATGCCGTGATAATAATAAAACCCGCCCCTTCTCATTTTTATTTTTCCCATTCGTTTTTAACTCTAAAAATAAAATCCAACGAAGAAAATTAAAAATGGCGGCATCTCGTCTTCGTTCGTCTTCGCTCGATTTCTGGTCGGCTTCTTCTTAATTCGTCGACGTGGTGAGTAATTTATGTTACTCACATCTTATTCGAACTATTCAAATTCGTTTGCTTGTTGTTTTCGTGGTGTTCGGCTTCGATTTGATTTTTTTTGTTTGATGGTGATTTCTTTGGTTTTGTCAACTTGATTTCGGTCACTGGAGTTTGTTTATGTGATTCCAGGACTTTGCCATCTTTAGCCATTACCACGGTGGTTCATTGAGCTGCAGTTGTATATTTGTTAATTGCGGTTTCGAACTTGCGTCTTGGGTTTAAATCGCTCTCTTGTTGTTCACTGGTCTGCATTGGCCAGTGACTTCACCTGACTTCGACGTTGGTTACTTTGTTGCTTTGGGATTAAATGAATCTTTGTTAACCTGTACCTTGGCTATTTTTCTTCGCTGACATTTTTAATTCGATTGCTAAGGCGTCGTTTGTTTTCGTTGTCATTAGCGTGGGTTGAAAACTTGATTTGTGAAAATATTTTAAATTGGACATTGACATTGTCGAACTCTGTTTCACTTGATTTTTTTTTCTTTGTAAAACGCTGTTGTCTGAATATATATATGCATACATACATTCGTATGTATGTATGCATACATTGTTGACCATTGTTCATATCCCCTGAAAGCCTGCATTTGCAAACTGCACTCAGGTCTTTGACTTGAGAAATCTCTGGTTGATTGTGACTTCAGTAATGCTTTATCTGGTATTTCGCTTTGCCGATGTTCATTCATGTGTCTTGTTAGTTTTGTGTACATTTGTGCACATGCTTGTTTCATCTGTAGCCTTTGTACCAGGGGTTCAAGTTACTTAATTACGTTTAAGTTGGAACTAAGCAATTTGGATCAGTTGTTTACATTGTGTTATACCTGTATTTTGTCATTTGTTTGCAATTGCAGTTTTATTAGGGTGACTTCACTATTAACTCAATTTTGTCTCAACCATCATACATTTGAATGTTGCATATTGTTGTCCATGCTTGTGTACTGGTTAGTTTGCACCTGCATGTAGTTCTGTCTGGCCATTCTTTGTGCTAATTAAACTAGCCTGGAATGGATGAATAATTGCGGTCTTCATATGCATTTCTATTTAAGTTACATCCAAGACTCTGACTTGCTTGGAAATCCACACCATTTAATACAAACATTGTCGTTTGTTCTTGTAGTCGTTGGTAGCACCCTGTTTCACTCGTACATATGCATTACTCACTCCCTATTAACATGTAATTTATCCCTTTGCTTCAATTATAGATGCTTGGACTTTTATATGTGCACTCATTATCACTTGCTGTTGGAAATTTTATTGCTCCACCATACTATAGTATTTTCATTTAGTATCCTTGCATTGCCCAGTTTCGCAGTTGCATCCCATATATGTGTTTCCACCTGAGCAGCATTGTATTGGGTTCATGTAGTATTGGGGCCTTACATCTTGCTGTTCATTAGTAGTTCACTAGCTGTCTTGGAGTTTCATGTCATTTATGTGTGTTCATGAAGGTTTACATCGACTGTTTTGCTTGGGGGTCTTGTGGCACTGCTTACTGTCGGGTTACATTGAGTTATCATGTTGTTACCTCTACTTGCATACTTAGCTTGTTGCCTTGAGTACACCTATATGTACTGCATTGCAGTTATGATGGACTCTTGTATATCACCTATGTTGACTTCGTCCTTGATGTTGTTATGTGATTCCCCGACTTTGTATTATCTTCGGCCAGCACTCGTATCAAACTGCTGTTTCATATTGGGAAAGCATTATAGTTTATTTGTGCTGGTGTCGTGATTTTAAATATATTTCACCTGTGTTGAACCCGTATTTTTATTTTGGGTTTAACCATGTGCCCGGTTGTGTACATCGTTACTGTAGTGGCAAGGCAGTGCACGCAAGCGTGAACTGCAGCCACACGGTATTGAGTTTTTGGGTACGACATCACTATAGTGGCAAGGCAGTGCACGCAAGCGTGAACTGCAGCCACACGGTATGGCGTGTATGGTATTCTATTTGTTTTGACTTATGGAACTTTTTGCGTATTCCATATTCCGTAGTGGCGAGGCAGTGCACGCGTGCGTGTACTGCAGCCCTACTTGAATTAATATTTTAATTGATGTTTCAATGGTTTTAACTGCTTTGTTTATTTCAATTCAATATTCTGAATTGCATTCTGATTTGGTTTAATTACTGTCGTCTATTCATTATTTAATTATTATTGCTTCTATGCACTAATAACTGAGTTTGAATTAGACTGACCCGAGTATTATTTTCTTTTGAATTTTATACTCGGGTCAGACCGAGTATTTACAGGTTGTAGATATTCTGCTTTGGGTTGCTGCTAGAGCTATGAAGTTCTTTCATATCTTTTGGAGTAGTCGTCGTTATTTGTAGTAATCTGTATGATTGTATAGGAAGATATGTATTCATGTATATCATATACGTTAATGTACTTGTATATGTAACTTCCTGAGTCGACTGTTGTAGTTGTATCATATGTACCGTGTGAATGTATTGTAACTGACATCAGTTATTATATATATATATGAGACTTTCTGTTTCATCTGTGTTCCGCATTTATATTATCTGTGTTGTTATTTTATATTTACTATTCTAAACTATTACGAACCATCGTAGTTCGTTTTATATTGGAATTGGGGTATGTCGATGGGAGAAAATAAATCAGAGATGAAAAATGAAAGAAAACATATTTATATACCACTCCCATTGAGATAACCAATACTAGTATAAGGCCTAACTATTGATGGTCGCTCCTCAACAGCCTTATTCTCTGTGCTAGTTGACAGCACTACACCGTAGTGTTCTTGGCTAGCGCGGGTATAGAGGTGGGGCGTCACAGCTTGGTATCAGAGCCTGGGGTTTAGAACAAATATAAAACATAACTTAGATAGTACATGTGTTACAACTATTTGTCGATGTTTTATTTCACATCTTTGTCTTAAGATCATCTTTGATTGTTAGGAATGAATTCCTAACGCTTATTCGTGAGCATTGCTGCTATTCTCTATCGCACTTGCTCACTTGAGTTTACACTTCTAAGTATCAGTGTATATATGCTCTACCAAGTTGCATATTGCTGCAACTAGTACCCACTTCGATTTGAACTCGCATTGTTTATTCGAACTGCTATATATATGCATTCTTATCTCTGATTCGTGTACTTAATGCAGTTTCCATACAATTGGGTTTTGGGTATCAATCTATGAGACAAATTGCATTCCAATTGTCGACTCTGTCTATTTATCCATGGTTTTTGGCTTTCATGTGCCTCTCTCTGATAGTTTTAAAATTTCTTTGGTATAAAAGAAATTGTCTTGGTCTTTGCCTTGTCGATATCGACGTTGATTTGACTTTTACTTTTGCTAAAGTCATTCAAGCATTTATACTCGTTCTGCTTTGTTTTTCCCATTGTTGATCGGTTCTTCTTTTCCGGTTAGTTGTTATCACCTTTGTCGACTTTGATAACTTCTATTTCAGGAATTTTGGGTATTCCTACTTTGATGGATTTGGAATCGAATTCTTTGTATTTTATTCACGTCTTCGAATGTGAATCTTAGTGAATTGATTTGGTTTTCGAATTTAATCGATTCTTGATTATTTCCCGATTTGTTGCTATCATTTATTAGCAACTTTGATGACCTTTTCTTCGGGATTTTTGTGAACATACCTTTCGATGAATCCGGTATCGATTTCTTTGGATTCTATTCACGTCTTCGTATGTGAATTCTTGTGATTGATTGTTTCTACAATCATTTTTGTGATTTGTCACTTTAAAAATATAAAGGTTTCAATACTGGTAGTAAATATCAAAAACTCTTTTATCAAAATGTTTTCAACTCTATTTTCAATACCAAACTCGTTTTTGAAACTGTTTTCCAATCTATTAGTATATACAAATCTTTATTTCACTCGTATGAGAAATCTAATTAAACGGCTTAGTAAAACAAGTGGTATGAAACGCTTGCGTTTACTTCGTCGGTTAATAGTTGGACTTGTTCGATTGAACCTCTAGTGACAAATTTTATTAGTGAAGATTTACAGTTTGTTCGTAAATATTTAAGTTAAGTAAGTGGTTATGGGACATGATGCTAAACTTTTACATTTACTGACTTAGTGTAATTGACACTTCTCGTTGATCATGACGATCATTTTTACGGTTAGACTAGGCCTCATCGGTGTGCCACACATATCTCTTGGGCTTTGAGGATTGTCTAGACACCACTTGTGTGATTTCATTCACACATACTTTTCTTTTGATTGTGAGGTTAGACTAGACACCACTTGTGTGATTCCACTCACACATACCTCTTTTGATTTTTTGGTTAGTCTGGACCTCAATCTGTGTGATTTCGACTCACACATGTGGGGTAGCGCCCCACGGTCTTCGGGCCATTCGTGTGTCAAAATTAATGGCTTGCAACCATGAGAGAGCGTCTCGTTATGCGTTGCACGTGTTGATGATTTTTCATGCTCGCGGGTAGGTGAGATTCCGTGCTCCCGTTCTCGCTTTGCGTTGCACGTGTTGATGATTTTTCATGCTCGCGCGTAGGTGAGATTCCGTGCTCCCGTTCTCGCTTTGCGTTGCCCGTGTTGGTGATTTTCATGCTCACGTGTAGGTGAGATTCCGTGCTCCCGTTCTCGCTTTGCGTTGCACGTGTTGATGATTTTTCATGCTCGCGGGTAGGTGAGATTCCGTGCTCCCATTCTCGCTTTGCGTTGCACGTGTTGATGATTTTTCATGCTCGCGTGTAGGTGAGATTCCGTGCTCCCGTTCTCGCTTTGCGTTGCCCGTGTTGGTGATTTTCATGCTCACGTGTAGGTGAGATTCTGTGCTCCCGTTCTCGCTTTGCATTGCACGTGTTGGTGAGTTTTCATGCTCGCATGTAGGTGAGTTTTCGTGCTCCCGTTCTCGTTATGCGTTACATGTGTTGATGAATTTTCATGCTCGCGTGTTGGTGAGTTTCCATACTCTCCTTTGAGTTTTCATACTCTGTTCGAGTTTTCATACTCCGTTCGAGTTTTCATACTCCGTTTGAGTTTTCATACTCTGTTCGAGTTTTCATACTCCGTTCGAGTTTTCATACTCCGTTCGAGTTTTCATACTCCGTTCGAGTTTTCATACTCCGTTCGAGTTTTCATACTCCGTTCGAGTTTTCATACTCCGTTCGAGTTTTCATACTCCGTTCGAGTTTTCATACTCCGTTCGAGTTTTCATACTCCGTTCGAGTTTTCATACTCCGTTCGAGTTTTCATACTCGCGTTCGAGTTTTCATACTCCGGTTCGAGTTTTCATACTCGCGTTCGAGTTTTCATACTCCGGTTCGAGTTTTCATACTCGCGTTCGAGTTCTCATACTCTTAGCTTGTGTTTTCTGGATTTCTTGTGAGGATTTCTAGAATTTGTGCTTCACCAATTTTCGTGATTTCTATTGATAAGTTTTATCAATTCTTGTGCATTGGTGAATTCGTGTGTTATTGACTTGTTATGAATACAAGTTTAGGGTATGATACCCCTTTCTATCTTTGAGAAGATTCTTGTGACCCTTTGGATGAATGAAAATCCACTTATCGAAGTTGCTTCTGATGTCGTTGTTTTAATCACATATTTTAAAAATTGTTTCAAAATATAAATCAAAATTGTTTTCAAAATTTTTACGATTTGCGCTTTCAAAAGAATGAGGAAGCGAATTAAACGTTTCAGAAAAATCGAGGACTATGACCCCTTTCTTTTACTGATTCGCTTAATTCCGGACTTGTCCGTTTGATAACGTAAAATGTTATTTATTTAAAATACACAATTTTGCACTTTCAAGGAAACGATGAAGTGAATTAAACGATTTAGTAAAACTCGTGGTTATGGGTCATGTGCGTTTGCTATTTCGGTTAATTTCGGACTCGTTAATTGAAAATTTGTGATTTATGATTATCGCTTGTGATAATCAGATAATTGAGATTTAATTATCGTTTGTGATAATTAAACATTTGCGATTTGAGATTTGATTATCAATTGTGATAATTAAATATTTATGATTTCTGATTATAGTTTTTGATAATCAGATATTTATTGTTTCTAATTATCGTTTGTGATAATTAGATATTTGTGGTTTAATTATCGTTTGTGATAATTAAACATTTGCGATTTGAGATTTGATTATCAATTGTGATAATTAAATATTTGTGATTTAAGATTGATTTTCGATTTTGATAATCGAATACTTGTTGATTTGATTATCGTTTTTGATAATCGAATATTTGTGATTAGGGATTTCCGATTTCTATTCTTGAGCAACCTTATATTCACATCATTGCTTCGGGGGTGTAGCACCTTCGAAATAAAGATGTTTCTCTTATGGAGACTCTCAATGGTTCTCAAATTCTATGGATTTCTCTTAGGAATCCAGAGAATTCATCGAGCAAACACGTCCAGGCTTTCTCTTTCATGCTCTATATGGTGAACTTTCTATTTCTAATTTCTTCATCTGGTGATGATGTTCTTTATGGTTGTTACCATTTGTCAATTTATTCCTTATGATTGCGAGGACGCAATTTCTTTAAGGAGGGGAGTCTGTAACAACCCTGTATTTCGTGTTGATTTATAATCGACATTAAACGATTAATATTTTCGCTTATTGCCAATTTAAGTTTTAAATTTGAATTAAAATTCTTTTATAAATTTTTAAAAGGGTTTTTGGGCTTTGAATTTTCGGCCCACTTGATTGTTTGATGCCGTGATAATAATAAAACCCACCCCTTCTCATTTTTATTTTTCCCATTCGTTTTTAACTCTAAAAATAAAATCCAACGAAGAAAATTAAAAATGGCGGCATCTCGTCTTCGTTCGTCTTCGCTCGATTTCTGGTCGGCTTCTTCTTAATTCGTCGACGTGGTGAGTAATTTATGTTACTCACATCTTATTCGAACTATTCAAATTCGTTTGCTTGTTGTTTTCGTGGTGTTCGGCTTCGATTTGATTTTTTTTGTTTGATGGTGATTTCTTTGGTTTTGTCAACTTGATTTCGGTCACTGGAGTTTGTTTATGTGATTCTAGGACTTTTCCATCTTTAGCCATTACCACGGTGGTTCATTGAGCTGCAGTTGTATATTTGTTAATTGCGGTTTCGAACTTGCGTCTTGGGTTTAAATCGCTCTCTTGTTGTTCACTGGTTTGCATTGGCCAGTGACTTCACCTGACTTCGACGTTGGTTACTTTGTTGCTTTGGGATTAAATGAATCGTTGTTAACCTGTACCTTGGCTATTTTTCTTCGCTGACATTTTTAATTCGATTGCTAAGGCGTCGTTTGTTTTCGTTGTCATTAGCGTGGGTTGAAAACTTGATTTGTGAAAATATTTTAAATTGGACATTGACATTGTCGAACTCTGTTTCACTTGATTTTTTTTTCTTTGTAAAACGCTGTTGTCTGAATATATATATGCATACATACATTCGTATGTATGTATGCATACATTGTTGACCATTGTTCATATCCCCTGAAAGCCTGCATTTGCAAACTGCACTCAGGTCTTTGACTTGAGAAATCTCTGGTTGATTGTGACTTCAGTAATGCTTTATCTGGTATTTCGCTTTGCCGATGATCATTCATGTGTCTTGTTAGTTTTGTGTACATTTGTGCACATGCTTGTTTCATCTGTAGCCTTTGTACCAGGGGTTCAAGTTACTTAATTACGTTTAAGTTGGAACTAAGCAATTTGGATCAGTTGTTTACATTGTGTTATACCTGTATTTTGTCGTTTGTTTGCAATTGCAGTTTTATTAGGATGACTTCACTATTAACTCAATTTTGTCTCAACCATCATACATTTGAATGTTGCATATTGTTGTCCATGCTTGTGTACTGGTTAGTTTGCACCTGCATGTAGTTCTGTCTGGCCATTCTTTGTGCTAATTGAACTAGCCTGGAATGGATGAATAATTGCGGTCTTCATATGCATTTCTATTTAAGTTACATCCAAGACTCTGACTTGCTTGGAAATCCACACCATTTAATACAAACATTGTCGTTTGTTCTTGTAGTCGTTGGTAGCACCCTGTTTCACTCGTACATATGCATTACTCACTCCCTATTAACATGTAATTTATCCCTTTGCTTCAATTATAGATGCCTGGACTTTTATATGTGCACTCATTATCACTTGCTGTTGGAAATTTTATTGCTCCACCATATTATAGTATTTTCATTTAGTATCCTTGCATTGCCCAGTTTCGCAGTTGCATCCCATATATGTGTTTCCACCTGAGCAGCATTGTATTGGGTTCATGTAGTATTGGGGCCTTACATCTTGCTGTTCATTAGTAGTTCACTAGCTGTCTTGGAGTTTCATGTCATTTATGTGTGTTCATGAAGGTTTACATCGACTGTTTTGCTTGGGGGTCTTGTGGCACTGCTTACTGTCGTGTTACATTGAGTTATCATGTTGTCACCTCTACTTGCATACTTAGCTTGTTGCCTTGAGTACACCTATATGTACTGCATTGCAGTTATGATGGACTCTTGTATATCACCTATGTTGACTTCGTCCTTGATGCTGTTATGTGATTCCCCGACTTTGTATTATCTTCGGCCAGCACTCGTATCAAACTGCTGTTTCATATTGGGAAAGCATTATAGTTTATTTGTGCTGGTGTCGTGATTTTAAATATATTTCACCTGTGTTGAACCCGTAATTTTATTTTGGGTTTGACCATGTGCCCGGTTGTGTACATCGTTACTGTAGTGGTAAGGCAGTGCACGCAAGCGTGAACTACAGCCACACGGTATTGAGTTTTTGGGTACGACATCACTATAGTGGCAAGGCAGTGCACGCAAGCGTGAACTGCAGCCACACGGTATGGCGTGTATGGTATTCTATTTGTTTTGACTTATGGAACTTTTTGCGTATTCCATATTCCGTAGTGGCGAGGCAGTGCACGCGTGCGTGTACTGCAGCCCTACTTGAATTAATATTTTAATTGATGTTTCAATGGTTTTAACTGCTTTGTTTATTTCAATTCAATATTCTGAATTGCATTCTGATTTGGTTTAATTACTGTCGTCTATTCATTATTTAATTATTATTGCTTCTGTGCACTAATAACTGAGTTTGAATTAGACTGACCCGAGTATTATTTTCTTTTGAATTTTATACTCGGGTCAGACCGAGTATTTACAGGTTGTAGATATTCTGCTTTGGGTTGCTGCTAGAGCTATGAAGTTCTTTCATATCTTTTGGAGTAGTCGTCGTTACTTGTGGTAATCTGTATGATTGTATAGGAAGATATGTATTCATGTATATCATATACGTTAATGTACTTGTATATGTAACTTCCTGAGTCGACTGTTGTAGTTGTATCATATGTACCGTGTGAATGTATTGTAACTGACATCAGTTATTATATATATATGAGACTTTCTGTTTCATCTGTGTTGTTATTTTATATTTACTGTTCTAAACTATTACGAACCATCGTAGTTCGTTTTATATTGGAATTGGGGTATGTCGATGGGAGAAAATAAATCAGAGATGAAAAATGAAAGAAAACATATTTATATAACACTCCCATTGAGATAACCAATACTAGTATAAGGCCTAACTATTGATGGTCGCTCCTCAATAGCCTTATTCTCCGTGCTAGTTGACAGCACTACACCGTAGTGTTCTTGGCTAGCGCGGGTATAGAGGTGGGGCGTCACATGATTCCTCTTAATCTACTATCAGATTCTTGCTTGCTTGAAATCCTTTCCAAAAGTGATGGCACTATTTCCAAAAGAGATAGAACAGCATTTCTGCTAAGAGCGTCTGCCACAACGTTCGCTTTTCCTGGGGTATACATGATATCCAAATCATACAATGCTAAGAACTCGACCCATCGCTATTGTCTTAGATTAAGATCTTTTTGAGAGAAAAGACATTTCAACGGATTGTGATCCGTGAATAACTTGAACTTCTGTCCTAAAAGATAGTGCCTCCAAATCTTTAAAGCAAAAACAATGGTCAACAGCTCTTTATCCTACGTAGCGTAGTTTCTTTCATGAGGCTTAAATTTCCGACTTGAATACGCAATTACCCTACCATTTTGCATAAGCACTGCTCCCAATCCAACAATACAGGCATCAGTATAAACCTCAAACTTACTCTTTCTATCAGGAATAGCCAACACAGGAGCACTTGTCAACCTTACCTTTAGATTCTGAAAAGCCTCCTCCCATTCAGGTGTCCACTTAAATTTAGCTCCCTTCCTTGTCATCTTTGTTAGGTGCGAAGAAATCTTGGAATAATCCTTAATAAACTTCCTATAGTAACCGGCCAATCCCAGAAAACTGCGAACTTTTGTTAGTGTCCGAGGCTGCTTCCACTCCAGAATAGTCTCAACTTTCGCTGGATCAACCGCGATTCCGTCGCCAGAAACAATATGCCACAAAAAATTTACTTCTGATTTCCAAAAATGGCACTTAGAGAACTTCGCCTTCAAAACATGCCTTCTCAGAATTTCCAATACTATTCTCAAGTGCTGCTTGTGCACTTCTTCCGACTTAGAGTAGAACAATATATCATTGATGAACGCCAAAACGAACTTATTCAACACATCACGAAAGACCCGGTTCATCAGGTTGACAAAGTAGGCAAGAGCGATGGATAACCCAAAAGGCATAACCAAGCACTCATAAAAACAATTAGGTCCCCTAAATGCAGTTAAGGGAATACTGTCCTCAGCTACCCTTAATTGATGGAAACCTGATGCCAAATCCAATTGAGAAAAGACTGAAGCTCCATGAAGTTGGTCGAAGAGAACATCCATATGAGGAAGAGGATACTTATTTCGAATGGTCACTTTGCTCAACTCACGATAGTCTACGCAGAACCTTAGTGACCCATCCGACTTGGTGACAAATACCGCAGCCGAGCCCCAACAAGGAAAACAGGGCCTAATCAATCCTTTTTTCATAGATCTTGAGTTTGCTTCACTAGTTCCCCCCTCTCCCTGGGAGCCATCCTCCTACTAGGCTGAATTACGGGTACTGCTCCTGGAACCAAATCTATGCGAAACTCTATTTCTCGGTGCGGGGGTAAACACTTAACTTCCTCGAATACGTCTGAGAAATCCTGGACCACTTCAATATCTTCAATCTCCTCTTGAGAAGTCTCAACTCCATGTAAAAGAGTAATCAAGTGTACTCCAGAGTTGTCACACATTACTCTAGCAATTCTATCCAGATCAGTTTCCAACAAAACTGTTCTCTCATCACAATTTAAGACAGCCTTATATTTATCAAGCCAATCCATCCCCATTATAAGGCCAAACCCGTTAAAAAACAACACATAAGGGTCACAAGAAAAACTATGGGACAGATAGGAGATTTTCAAATCCTTAAAAATCATATCTAATTTGGTTACCCCCTTATAGGGTTAGATACACAGATGGGATTGTCTACGGTACTAGGGTTAAGAAAGAACTTCTCTACAGATTCCAGAGAAATAAAACTCAACGAAGCACCAGAATCAAACAAAACTACTTTAAAAATGTAATTAATTTAAATAAGATAGAAAGTAGCCCAGGTTCGTCCGAAGAATTTTGTGGTTAAGAGACGAAGGAATTTGAATTCTGGAGTCGGAGATTTGGTTTTGGTTAAGTTTTCTCTGATCAAAGGAGCTATAAGTTTTGGTAAGTCTGCAAAGCTAGCACCGTGGTGTTTTGGATCTTTTCTGCGTTCTTGTGAGGATAAGTGTTTGGTTTTCAGGATTGAATTGCCAGTGTGGACAATCGGGATTCGATGTGTTTCACGTATCTCGGAGGGAGTACGTGTATGATCTACCTCTGGTGGTAGAACCAGCAGTTCATGGTTTGGTAGTTGGATCAGACTCGTCTATAGTCTGATATGCTGTCTAGTTTTGTGGATCTAGATGAGTAGGAGCTCTATAGCTTAATAGTATTGATTGTTTGAATTCTGTAGAGCGATTATCCCGGTATATGTATATACTTGGGAAACTCGAGGAAACTCTATCCGGAATTTTGTCTGGACAGTTAGATTGTCGGATTGGATGAATTGGTTACTATGGTTGTTAGCATATCATCGATATATGCTTGTGTTTTAAAATTAAAATCTTTAATGAGATTATTAAATTACCTTTGCTTTAAATTTTGGGAATGAAATTCTTTTAAGTGGGGAGGAATGTGATGACCCGGAATTTTAGATAATATCAATTTAATAATCTGAATTAAAAAATTAAATTAATTTGATAATCTTTGTAATAAGATTTGAATTAATTTAATAATCCAATTAAATAAATATTTAACTGATAGATTTTGTCTTTTAAAAGATAATAAATTATTTTCTATTTATAATGTATATAGGATATGTATATATTGTAAACATATAAACCTTGTTTTAAATTTAAAAAATAAATAAATCTTGTTTTCTAAATATATATCTTTGGTAAAATTAGGAATCATGATTTTATTTAAAGTTAAACTTTTAAAAACTATTGAATAAATAATATATGGTTTAAAATTGTTATGATTAAAAGTTTAATTTGCTTAAATTGATTTTTGAGTTTAAATTTAAATAAACTAACAATAAAGTTTATTTTGATTTCCTTTTTAAATATAGTTGGATAAAATAAATAAATTATTAATAAAGAACAATTTCTTTTATAAATTATTAAAGTTATCAAATTTGTTGTTTTCAAAATATAATAATAAGATATTGTTTTTAACAAATAGATTTTTTTTAAATAGTTTGTTTTTCAAAATTTAATCATTTAGTTATATATGTATATATATAACTTGATTTCAAAATTTAATTTTAGAATTTGATTTGAATTTGAGTTTAAAGCCTTGAAAACTTAAAGTGTAATTTTTTATTTTTTTTGGATTTTAAAATATTTGTATAAACCTTTATTTTATAAATATAATTGTATTTATTCATTCCAAAATTATCTACATGTAAATAAGTACATAATAACTAATTAATTAAACATAAGTTTACATTTATCTAATATTAATCTATTAACTAAATACTAATTAACGTTTAATTATAACTAAATTACCTTAAAAAACATGTGTTAACTAATTAACATACCTATATGAAAAATGTTAAATTTGGAGACAAGCGTCATTTATTTTAGTTTCTCTTTTATTTTAATAAAATCAAATTTCAGCCTTTATAAATACTTATGTTTTCTTATCTTCTTCGTTTTTCTATTTTCATTTTCAAAAGCAAATTTGAATCAAACCTTCATAAAACCTTAAACAAGAACAAAGCTTGAAACTTCAACTTCATTTTTAAAACATGAAACATTTAAAAACGTGTAATCCACTTCAAATATCAAGCCTACAAATCATTTCCCTATAAATCAAAAACCCTGTACAATTTCAAACCCAACCTGTCACCATATTAAAATTTTAAAGCCTGCATCATTTCAATCTGGAGTTTTTCTGCATGCAACTATATTGTCAATCAAGGAGCACTTCTAGTGGATAAAGAAATTCAAGTTTTTTTTTTAAAAAGGCTACTACATATCCCAGTTCTAAAAATCAAAACGGCTTTTAAAACAAAGGGGCTCTGTCTTTCAATTCAAACAGGTAAGTAAAATCAATTTTTTTAAAACTTAAGAATGAATATGGTTGCATGTTATTTCTGTGATAAATATTGTAGTATGTATATATGAAAATGCAATCTGCTGTATGCATGTTTATTCCCATATGAATATTCTCTGTTTTTAATTTCTAGTTTCCTGTTTTGGATTTAAATTCATTTTCTCTTTAAACAATTGTTGTTAGGACTTGGTTTACAAACAAAAGTTGTTTGATTTATTATGGATTAATGTTTAAAAACTTATTTAAGATAAATTTCAAGTCTGAGTGTCTCTGGATAAAAAAACAACAGTGAATGTTATACAAGGTGAAAACTCAAACTTTGTAAATTATGAATTCAGTATTATAAAGTGAAAACACAAAGCAAAACATGAATTTCAACACTAAAATCATAATTTATATTTTAAGGAGCAGGGTGCAGTTCTCTGATGAACATAAAATGGAAAATTTGTGGTTTCTGGTGATCTTTATGATTTTGGATGTTGTTATCTTCAGCGTTGATGGGGAGTGAGCATAGATTAAAGGAAAATGCCAGGAAAATAAATCAATTCATTTTGGAGGAGCACGTGGTCGATTTGAATCTGTAGCCCTAGTTTTTGGATTTCTTCGTAAATTGATCGGCACGGCTTTTATGTTTGACCGAGTGCAGTGAGGTTTGGTGAGATGGAAGTATGGCCATTGACGAGTTTGTGGCTGGAGTCACTGCTTTGCTGGTGAGAGGAGATGTGTGAACGGGGCATTGATAGGTTGGGACGGGAGGATTTCTGTTGTTTCCAGGTTTGATTTTAAATACTCAAATTCGATTTCGTGACGATTTCATAAATCTGGTGTTTGGATTTGGTTATGAGGGTGATCGCCGACCTGGGTGGATCATCGTTGATGGTCGGAGTTAGCTATGGTGATGGTGCAGGTGCACGGTGCACTATGTCGTGATGATGTTGCTTGTTTCTGTTTTGTATGCGAGTTAATTGTGAATTGACTCGAAGTATGTTGATGGGTTGCTTGAAGTTTTTGGTTGGTAGACTCAAAGCAGGAAGTTGGGTAGACTCGGGTTTAGTAACAGTATCAGGTTTTAATAGAAACATGTAATGTTTTTATAAATTTTTTAACTGAAATTTAAAAATGGAAAGCAAAGGTATAAACTAAATTGTAAATCCAAGTTAAAATCTGGAATTTAAGTTAAGATTAAATCTCGGTTTTTTAAAAAATAAAATAAAGCCTTTTTAAATTTTGAATTGTTAAACTACTTTAAAAATGTTAAGTACTTTGAATTTTAAAAATAAAGTTTTAAATTGTAAGTAGAGTTTTCAAATCTGGAGGTTTATCTAAATTTAAATTTAAATATGTATTCAAATTTTAAAATAAAGGGAAGTTTTAAATTTAAAATGATTTAAACAATTTGAAATGTTTAAAGTGTAATTCAAATTGATTTGAATTTAAATACGAATTGGGTTCAATCCTTTTAAACTTCTTTATTAAATGAGTATATCTTTAACTTGTGAATGAAAGGTTTAGAAATGTGTTTTAAAATTTTTGTTAAAGATAATTTGAATTCATTTATCTTAAATTTAAAATGATATTTGAAAGTAAATTTAAGTAAATTAATTTAAAATACTTTGTAAATGATAACTTGATCCTTATTAAGAACAAAGTTTGACCTTAAAGTAAATTAGAATTTAATGATTTGTAATTCATTAAATTTTCAAGGAATTTAATAGATAATTAATTTATTTGATTAATTAATAATTTGGATTAATTAAATAAGTAACTAAAGGTTTAAAATAATTAATTAATGATTGAGATTAATTAATTAGGAATAATTAATTTGTAATTAAGGATTATTAATTAGATTTTAATGAATAAGTAAGAATTAATTAATCAAGTTATTTAGAATTAATTAAGTTACAGTTAATACTAAATTAATTTAATAATTAAAGGTTAATTAATTGATTATTCAAGATTAATTAGTTTATAATTAATATTGACTGATAAAAGTTAATTACTTAAGTAAAGTAATTAAAGAATTTTTAATAGTTAATGAAGGTCGTTAACTAAGGATTATTTAGCAATTAATTAATATGATTAATTTTTAATAATTAACTAGATTAATTAATTTATGATAATCAGTTGTGAAATTTATTTAAGTTTAATTACTTAATGGAAGTAATTAAGGAATTAATTACTTAATGTAATTAATTGAGTTTAATGTGATTGGTTTAGTTAATTAATTAAGTTTAATTAATTTTAAACAAGGGATGATTTGATAATAACTACTTTATGTAATTAATGAAGTATAATAAATTAGTGAAGTAATTAATGATAATTACTGGATGAAATTAGTGGAAGATGGTTTAATTATGGAAGTAATTTGGATTGAATTACTTAGTATAATTAATCAAGGGATTAATGAAAGATAATAAATTAAGGAGTAATTAATTTGATAAGTACTTAAGGATAGTTAATTACTGAATGTGATTAATCAAAGGTGATTAATAATTATGGTTTAAATTGAGATTAATTACTTAATGTAATTAATTTAAATAAGATAATTAATTAAATGTAATTGAGGATCATTAATTAATATAATTAATGATGTAATTAAGGGTTGACTAATTAAGATTAATCAATAATGGTAAGTAATTAAAGGTAATTAATTATTGTAATTAATTAAGGATTGATGTAATTAATTATAGTTAATTAATTAATGAAGTAATTAAAGGTTAATTACTGTTTTGGTTAAGAGTAATTAATTTATGAAATTAATTAAAGGGATAATTACTTGAATGTAACTAAAGGATAATTAATCAAGGGTGATTAATTAAGGTGATTAATTAAAGGTTAATTAATTAATTAATTTGTAATTAATTAATGGTTATGTAAGTAAGATTTATATTGATGAAGTAATTAATTTAATTTGCATTAAATAAATTAGAGATGATGTAATTAATTTAATTTATTTTAAATTAATTACATTTGGTGTGATTATTAATCCTTGCTTATGAATGGATGATATTTGCTTGCCTTGAATGGTTTGAAATCTCAACTATGAGATTAGTAATGTTGTGTGATATGGATGCATTGGTTGCATTGTGATAATGATTTGATTATCTTCTGATAATGATAATATGGATTATCTATGGTGATGATTATCTATTGTGAATCTGTGAATTATTTATCTATGTGTATATAGATAATTGTATTGAATTGTTTTAAACTTTAAAACAACTTGGCCTTAAAAGATACGTCTTGGATTTTGATGAGACCGGGATCGGGTTTCCAAATTTGGATATCCTAAAACCACATCGATCCAAATTAACGATAGGTCGTGAATCTCAAGTAAAGAGTGAAGACTCGAGGTGTAAGGACTATACGTCGTTAAACTCTAAGGGTGATTCCAATACGAGTTAACGAGGTAGTACTTTCAGATTCGAGATGAAGATTCAGAATGCAACGTTATTGTTGTTAATTCTGAGGGTGATTACAAAATGAGTGTAACGAGATAATGCCTTCGATTTCGTTCGAAACCGGAATGAACTTGTATGGATTGACTGCTTTCAGAACATCGTCATGTGGAATTTTGATGAAAATATTGTTAAATTCGGTTTGTAAAATTTTGATGAAAATATTGTAAAACAAAACAAAAAATTTAGCATGAAAATATTGTTAAATTTTGATGAATCAAATATATATATTGAATCTATAATGCATGTTATGAATTTTAAGATTGAAATCAGAATTTATAACTTGCAATTGAATTCGAATTTTGAAGATTACAGTATTTGGGACTTTTGTCAAATTCTTGTAATTGGATTGATTTCAACTTTTGAAATTTGAACTGAAGCTATGTTAGATGATGATTATCACTAGAAAAATACTATTTGAATTTATTATGCAACATAGAAATTGAAATTTGGGTTTGTAGGGCTTTGGGTACTGTGTTTTTTTCGAGCTTGAAGAATTTGATCGCGTGATGCATAGAAAGGACGGAGCTTCATGAAGTTAGGGGAGGAGTTGCGTGTGGGGGTTGCGCACGTGTGACCGAAGTTGGGCGCCGGAATGAAGTAAGATGGTCGTGGATGAGGGGTTTTCTTCCCAGCGGTTGCAGTTGATTTTTGGCTCCGAGCACTCGAATTTTGTTTGGGTTCGAACTGTTGATTTTTGGGGTGAGATTCTGGAACGAGGGTTGAAGTATGGTTTGCGGCATATTATGAATTATTGCGCGAGTGGCCGGCATATTGCGTGAGTGGAACGAGGGTCGAAGTATGGTTTGCGCGAAGTGATGGAACTAATTAATTAATTTTGGTTAATTAATTGTTATGCTTTAATTAATTAATTATGAATTAATTAATGGGTAATTAAGGATTAAATTAACTAAAAATTAATAGGTAATTAATTAATTTAAGGTTAATTCATAAGTGATTAATAATTGATTAATAAATTGATTAATGATAAATAAATTAGTAATTAAGAAGTGAATTAATTAATTGATTAAGAGTTAATTAATTAAGTAATTAAACATTAATTAATTTATAATTAATTGTAAATTAATTAAGGGTTAAGATTTAATTTATTTAAATAATTAAGGTTAATTAATGACTAATTAATTATGTAATTAAGAAATTAATTTGTAATTAATTAAGAATTAATTAAGGTAATTAAGAATTAATTAAGGTTAATTAATTATAAATTAAGGATTAATTAATAACAAATTAAGGAATGATTAATTTTTAATCAAAGTATAAAAAATAATTATAATAGTTAATTGATAATTAAATAAAGATTATTAATTAATTAAGTAGTAATTAATTAATAATAAGATAATTAAGAGGTGATTAATTAATTAAATAATTGGGATTAATTAATTAATGTTTGGTTAAGCAAGATTAATTGATAAATTATTAAGTAATTAATTTAATTTAAATTAGTTAAATTAATTATGATATGAATTAAGTAGTGCTTGCTTGTGGATGATAGTTTGCATTGATATCTGTATATGGTTGATATCTGTTGAATGATAGTTGAGTTATATTCTGTGATGAGATGTTGTATATTAGTGATAGATATTGGTTATTATCTGTTGATCATATTGTGTGATGCTATGTTTAAAATCTAAATTGAATTGCTTAAATCTTTAAAACAACTTGGACCTAAAAGACACGCTTTGGATTTGGATGATACCGGGATCGGGTTTCCATATTTGGATATCCAAAAACCACATCAATTCCAAATAACGTTAGGTCGTGAATCTTATGTGAAGAGTGAAGACTCGAGGTGTAAGGGCTATGCGTCAGTATAACTCTGTGGGTGATTCCGTAATGAGTTTGACGAAATAGTACTTATAGATTCAAGATGGAGAATCAGAGTGCAAGGGTTATCGTCGTTAACTCTGAGGGTGATTCCAAAATGAGTGTAACGAGATAATGCCTTCGGTTTCGTTCAAACCCGGAACGAACTTGTATGGATTGAATGCTTTCAGATCATCGTCAGATGGACGATGAGCATTCTAAGAGATGAGTTCTTTATTTAGGTAATCGTAGCCTCAAGCCTCATCAACCGGGAATGGCTAAAATAGGGGAGGTGCAGCAAGGTTTCGTGGGTAGCCCCCACTTGAGAGTGAGATTTACCCCTGTCTAGAAGTCCCTTATTATTTATTCGGCCGTGTGGACAGTTGTTGGCCATATCTGCAGGGATGTCTTATTCGGAATTGTCCAGTAAGGGATGGGTCCGGCCTTGTGTTGCAAGGAATCGGGAGTGATCCTCGGTACGGTGATCTAGGCCCCGTACTGTGACGGGCGGTACCCCAGTAGCCCTGCCATTGATGGAAACCCATTTTCCCTACGAGACCCTACGGTTTTTATTGTACTACCCACTTTCATGGCTAGTAGCTGGAATTTAATAGATGTAACAATTTCGGCTATTTTCTATTTACTTGAAAACCCTAGACCCTATTATAATATCACTAAATTTCATATCAAATGTTTTGGTTAGCGTAAGGTAAAAACTTACCCGCGTTTATTTGTGGGAAGTCTTACGTGATACCTTTTGTTTCAAATGATTTTAAAGTTAAGCAACTTTAACTTATTTACTCACACCAGACCCATGTCTGACCCGGAGTTTATTTTGTTTTCCATAAACTCTTGGGTACTCAAATTTTTATGAATAGCCAAGTGATTAGGTTTGGATTAGCATATGTTTTAGAAGCTGGAGCTGGAGTCCAGACGTACTATCTATCTATATTCGTTGTAGTGGCATTTTGGTGTTATGTTTTGAGTTGTATGGGTTGGGAAAACTCTTATGAATGGCTGATGTAATGGGGTAGTATTATTTTGTGAACTCTGATATGTAAATTATGTAAGGGATATATGTAATATTATATTTTGTTCGTTTCCGCTGTGAGATTCTGATGATTGTTGTTTCTTTTCTTTCTATCTTCTATTTCTATCTCTTTCTTTTCTTATTGATGATACGTTTTTATGTGAATGGAAGATGGTCGTCACAGTTGGTATCAGAGCAATGGTTGAGAAACACCTAGGCTCTGAAGTAGTATCTATCTTGAGAGTGCGTATTTGTAATTTTCTTATATAACTATATCCCTATCTAAATTGATTGGTTACCTGTTCAGGTAGCCAATATGAGTTCAAGAGGCCGAAGGGGAAGAGTTGTTGGTAGTGGATCAGCTGGTAACAGAAGAGAGCAGACTGATGATGAGACTGTTAATCCAGTTACGTCTTCAACCAGTTTTGCCGCATTATGCAAGGACTTTATTCATCTTGGAGGGAAACCATTTCAAGGATCAGAAACTATAATAGAAGTTCAAGCATGGATTCGCTCCTGTGAGAAGATTTTTAAGAGCATGAGGTTATCAGATGAGCAGAAGAGAATAATGGCTGCGTGGCAATTACAAAGAGGTGCTGCAGTATGGTGGAATTCAGTGACTGCTAATATCTCGAAGGATGGTATGTCTTGGGAAGAATTTAAGAAGATGTTTGAGGAAAAGTATATGCCTGCTGCTGGAAGAACTCGGCTTTATCAAGATTTTCTGAATCTAAAACAAGGGAATATGTCCATAGCTAAATACGAGACAAAGTTCAACGAGTTATCTTGCTACGGACCAGGACTTATAGACACACCTCTTAAGAAGAACAAGATGTTTGTCCAAGGGTTGAGGCCTGAGTATCATGAGAGAATGACTGCACATATGAAAGGGTCTTTTGTGGAGCTTATTGATATGGCGTTAAGGTATGAAGACTTGATGAAGAAGAGGTCAGCGGCACAAGTTGCTACATCAGGAGGGAATTCTTCTAACCCGAATAAGAGGAAATTCAATCCTAACTGGAAGAAGCAAAATAAGAAGAAGTCTGGGAATAATAATGGACCCCGAAAGTGTTATATTTGTCATCAAGAAGGTCATCTGGCAAACAAGTGTCCCAGCAAAGGATCTCAGCAGCAGCGGCTGCAGTATAGTGGACCAGGGTCGGCATTAGTTCAGAAGTCGCTTTGCTTTAACTGTCGCCAACCGGGGCACATGATTAGAGACCGCCCGCTCCTTCATAAGGTTTAACAGAACAAAGTATTTGCTTTAGAAGGCGCACCGTCAAACTCGTCCAAGGGCAAGGGAGTTTTAGAAGTTACTTTACCTTTAAATGGAAAGTATATTAAAGTCTTATTTGATTCTGGTGCTTCTTTAAGTTTTATTTCTCTGGGAACTGTAGAGAATTTCTTACTCACCCCTAGTATCGTAGACAATCCCATTTGTGTATCAAATCCTATAGGAGGGGTAACCAAATTGGATAGGATTTGTAAAGATTTGAGAATCTCCTATCTATCCCATAGTTTTTCCTGTGACCCTTATGTATTGGATTTTCAAGGTTTCGACCTTATATTGGGAATGGATTGGCTTGACAAATTTAAAGCTATCTTAAATTGTGATGAAAGAACAGTTTCGTTGGAAACTGATCTAGGTAGGATTGCCAGAGTAATGTGTGATAACTCTGGAATCCACTTGAGTAGTCTTTTACATGGAATGGAGACTTCTCAAGAGGAGGTTGTAGATATTGAAGTAGTCCGGGATTTCTCCGACGTATTTGAGGAAGTTAAATGTTTGCCACCGCATCGGGAAATAGAGTTCCGTATAGATTTGGTTCTTGGAGCAGTACCTGCAATTCGACCAAGTAGGAGGATGGCACCAAGGGAGAGGGAGGAATTAGTGAAGCAAACTCAAGAATTGTTAGAGAAGGGTTTGATTAGACCAAGTTTTCCTGTTGGGGTTCTACTGCAGTTTTTGTCACCAAGTCGGATGGGTCGCTAAGGTTCTGTGTAGACTACCGTGAATTGAACAAAGTGACCATTCAGAATAAGTATCCTCTGCCTCACATTGATGATCTCTTAGACCAGCTTCATGGTGCATTTGTCTTTTCTCAGTTAGATCTAGCATCAGGTTTCCATCAGTTAAGGGTAGCTGAAGACAGTATTCCCTTAACCGCATTTAGGGGACCTAATTGTTTCTATGAGTGGTTGGTTGTGCCTTTCGGTTTAACCAACGCTCCTTCTTAGTTTGTAGATCTGATGAACCGAGTCTTTAGAGATGTTCTGAATAAGTTTGTTTTGGTCTTCATCGATGATATTTTGGTTTATTCTAAATCGAAAGAAGAGCACAAGCAGCACTTGAGAATAGTTTTGGAAACTCTGAGAAGGCATGTGCTGAAGGCGAAGTTTTCTAAGTGTCATTTTTGGAAATCTGAAGTAAAATTTTTGGGCCACATTGTTTCTGGTGAGGGAATCTCTGTAGATCCAGCTAAAGTTGAGACTATTTTGGAATGGAAGCAGCCTCAGACTCCTACAGAAGTTCGCAGTTTTCTTGGATTGGCCGGTTACTACAAGAAGTTTATTAAGGATTATTCTAAGATCTCTTTTCACCTAACGAAGCTGACAAGGAAGGGAGCTAAATTCAAGTGGACACCGGAATGTGAGGAAGCTTTCCAGAAACTGAAGGCAAAGTTGACAAGCGCTCCTGTATTGGCTATTCCTGATGGTAAGAGCAAGTTTGAAGTGTATACTAATGCCTGTGTTGTTGGATTGAAGTTGTGCTTATGCAGAATGGTAGGGTTATTGCATATGCGAGTCGGCAATTGAAGCCACATGAGAGGAACTACGCTACGCATGACCTATAGCTGTTGGCTATTGTTTTTGCTTTAAAGATATGGAGACACTATCTTTTAGGAGAAAAGTTTGAGTTATTCACGGACCACAAACCGTTGAAATATCTTTTCTCTCAGAAAGATCTTAATCTAAGGCAGCAGCGTTGGGTTGAGTTCTTGGCATCATACGATTTGGATATTCTGTATACTCCAGGGAAGGCGAACGTTGTGGCAGATGCTCTTAGCAGAAATGCGGTTCTTTCTCTTTTGGAAGTGCTTCCATCTCTTCTGGAAAGGATTTCAAGCAAGCAAGAATCTAATTTAATGTTGAAGAGAATTATCAGAAGAGTTAGGAAGGGGCAGTGTTCTAGTTTTGAGATTGATAATCAAGGAACACTAAGGATTAACGGAAGGATCTGTGTTCCGTATGATAGAGATCTGTGTCAGGAAGTATTGTCAGAAAGTCATCGTTCCAGATTAAATATCCATCCAGGAATCTCGAAGATGTACAAGGATATGAAGAGAGTTTTCTGGTGGCCGGGCATGAAGAAGGATGTAGCCAGATTCGTCAATAGATGTGCTATCTGCCAGCAAGTGAAAGGAGATCAGCAGAAGCCAGCCGGGTTGTTACAACCTTTGGAGGTCCCGACATGGAAATGGGAGATGATTGCGATGGACTTCATCGACGGGTTGCCTAGAACAAAGAAGGGTAATGAAGGAATATGGGTGATTATGGATCGTCTTACCAAGAGCGCCCATTTTATACCAATTAAAGCAAATCGTACTGCAGTTTCTTTGGCTGAAATTTTCTTCAAGGAGATTGTGAGATTGCATGGCGTTCCAGTCAGCATTGTAAGTGATCGAGATCCCATTTTCACCAGCAAATTCTGGGAAGCATTGCAATCAGCTTTGGGGACTAATTTGAGATTGAGTACAGCATATCATCCACAAACAGATGGACAAACAGAAAGGCTTAATCGAATTCTAGAAGATATGCTGAGAGCCTGTGTATTAGAGTTTGGAGGATCGTGGAAGGATCATCTACATCTGGTAGAGTTCTCGTATAATAACAGTTACCAAGCAAGTATCAAGATGGCTCCTTATGAAGCATTATATGGAAGACCGTGTAGATCTCCAGCTTGTTGGATAGAGTCAAAGGATCGTACTGTGCTGGGACCAGATCTGATTCGTGAAGCATCTGTTAAAGTCGAGCTTATCAAGAAAAGGATGAGAGCTGCTCAGGATCGACAAAAGAAATATGTTGATAAGAGACGGAGACAATTGGAATTCGAGATTGGTGATTTAGTCTTTGTCAAAGTTTCCCCTATTAAAGGAGCTGTAAGATTCGGGAAGACAGGGAAACTCACTCCGAGATTCATTGGTCCGTTTCGAGTTCTCGAGAGGATTGGTGCTGTAGCATACAGGATTGAATTGCCGGACCGGATGGCTGGAATTCACAATGTTTTCCACGTATCTCATCTATGGAAATGTGTGCATGATCCATCTCTTATTGTGGAGCCAGCAGTGCAGGAAGAATTGGAGGTTGAGTCGGACTTGTCAGTTGTCCGACACCCTGTTCAAATTGTTGATCAAGATAAGAGGCAACTCAGAAGCAAGATTGTGAAGCTTGTTAAAGTCCATTGGAGTGATGATCCCAGAGATTGTACCTGGGAGACTTTGGATAGCTTTAGGAAGGCTTATCCGGATATGTGTCCGGATAGCTAGTGGTGTTTGTATTGGATGTATGTTTGTTTGGATGTTTGTTTGATGGTTGCTTATGTATGGATGTTATGTATGTTTGAAGTGTTGAATAAAATGAAATTTTGGATTATCTTTTGTTTAAATTTCGGGGACGAAATTGTTTTAAGGGGGGAGGATTGTGACATCCCGGAGTTTCAAACCGAATTTAAATATGATAATCTATATAATAAATTAATTTGAATTGATAAATTTTTTATTTTATTCAACAGCAAATAAATGAGTGGTAAATATAAATTTATTCTAATTAAAAACTAATACATATATAAGGAATTGAATGTGTTAAAATTTTATTCATATCAAATTTGATTTTTGATTTGGACTTTTAGAATTCAATTTGTGTTTGAATTGATATATTAAAGGATTTAAACTATGTTAAATTTTATTCTAAATTTTACTTTGAATTTTGAAGAATATTCTCATGATTTTAGTTATGTTATAACATTGGTTTTATCTTCATTCTTTAAGGAAATTGATTTTTTAGGAATTTAAAATATAAACTTATATAAGAAAAATCAATTTAAGAAAATATTTTAATTTCATTTTTGCATGAGATAAACACATGTTAACATTTAAACCTATTAATAAAACATGTGTTAGAAATCTAAGTATTATTTTGACAAGTGTCATAATATAAATTTTCTTTCCTTTAAATTTTATAAAACAAATTCTAAAAGTCAATCATGCATACTCTCATTTTATTAAAAAGAAATTTTACATTCTTCTCTCCAAAAATCTGAACTTCTTCACATCTTCAACAAATTTCTGCACAATCTCAAAGTTTTATCATCAACTTATTCAAGATTTAAAGCATATCAAGATAAACAAGTTATTTCAAGAAGCAAGTAGAACAAAAAGAAGTCTGCAGTCTAAATTCATTCCTGTAGTTTGAATCTTCACATCAGAGAAAAAAGTGAGTAAATCTTTAAATTAAAACTTTAAGTATAAAAGTTGTATGTTGAATGTTAGTGATGAATGCTTGTATGTCAATGATTTTGTGAAGTATTTGTTTCAGGTTTAAAATATTTGCTGTGCATGTTTTAGAAATAAATTGTACTTCTCTGTAAATGCAAGTACAGAGTAAATTTTTGAACAATCTTCAAATTTTAATTTCAGCAAGGTGTTAGTTAGTAGATATCTTCAAACATATTTATAGGTTAGAATCAATATGATATAAGTATTTAAATATACATACTGATGATACTGTAGAACTGCAGAAAACAAATATACAGTAAAATAAAACAAAAATTTTAGCATGAAAATCTTGTTAAATTTTGATGAATCAAATATATATATTGAATCTATAATGCATGTTATGAATTTTAAGATTGAAATCAGAATTTATAACTTGCAATTGAATTCGAATTTTGAAGATTACAGTATTTGGGACTTTTGTCAAATTCTTGTAATTGGATTGATTTCAACTTTTGAAATTTGAACTGAAGTTATGTTAGATGATGATTATCACTAGGAAAATACTATTTGAATTTATTATGCAACATAGAAATTGAAATTTGGGTTTGTAGGGTTTTGAGTACTGTGTTTTTTTCGAGCTTGAAGAATTTGATCGCGTGATGCATAGAAAGGACCGAGCTTTATGAAGTTAGGGGAGGAGTTGCGTGTGGGGGTTGCGCACGTGTGACCAAAGTTGGGCGCCGGAATGAAGTAAGATGGTCGTGGATGAGGGGTTTTCTTCCCAGCGGCTGCAGTTGATTTTTGGCTCCGAGCACTCGAATTTTGTTTGGGTTCGAACTGTTGATTTTTGGGGTGAGATTTTGGAACGGGGGTCGAAGTATGGTTTGCGCGAGTGGCCGGCGGTGGCGATGGTGGCGCTGAGGCACTGTGCAGGTGCACGAGGCCGTGTGTGTGTCAGTGCGTTTTCGTGTGTGAGGGTTTCCTCGAAGTCGCGTTCGAGTGGGTCGCGTGAGAGTAGCATGCTGTACTCGGATGTATGCGCGCGTTTGCTCGTGGGTGTTGTTGGGTTCAGGTAGTTGAAGAAGAGGGTAGGAGATGGAGTTGGAATGTGCTAGCTTGGGTTGGGCCGGGCTTTAAGCATGTTAATGAAATTAGTTTAAGATTATTTTGAAACTTCAAATTTAGTTTTAAGTTGGAAGTTTAACACTTATATTTTCTCTGTTTTATAAAGAGTCAAATATTTATTTCAAAAGGTATTTCACATCTTATTATTTGAAGTTTGAAATAGTTTATATCTTTTATGTCTAACATTTTCAAAAGTAATTAGTTTTTAATAAATCGAATACTTAAATATGTAAGAGTTTTTTTAAGATGAATGAACATTGTTTTGTTTTGAAGTTAATTAGATTTTGAAATTTAAATTACTTAAATTTATTAGTGATGGAATTAATTAATTAATTTTGGTTCATTAATTGTTAATCTTTAATTAATTAACTATGAATTAATTAATGGGTAATTAAGGATTAAATTAAATAAAAATTAATAGGTAATTAATTAATTTATTAATTAATTTAAGGTTAATTCTTAAGTGATTAATAATTGATTAATAAATTGATTAATGATTAATAAATTAGTAATTAAGAAGTTAATTAATTAATTGATTAAGAGTTAACTAATTAAGTAATTAAACATTAATTAATTTATAATTAATTGTAAATTAATTAAGGGTTAAGATTTAATTTATTTAAATAATTAAGGTTAATCAATGAATAATTAATTATGTAATTAAGAATTAATTAAGGTAATTAAGAATTAATTAAGGTTAATTAATTATAAATTAAGGATTAATTAATAACAAATTAAGGAATGATTAATTTTTAATCAAAGTTTAAAAAATAATTATAGTAATTTATTGATAATTAAATAAAGATTATTAATTAATTAAGTAGTAATTAATTAATAATAAGATAATTAAGAGGTGATTAATTAATTAAATAATTGGGATTAATTAATTAATGTTTGGTTAAGCAAGATTAATTGATAAATTCTTAAGTAATTAATTTAATTTAAATTAATTAAATTAATTATGATATGAATTAAGTAGTGCTTGCTTGTGGATGATAGTTTGTATTGATATCTGTATATGGTTGATATCTGTTGAATGATAGTTGAGTTATATTCTGTGATGAGATGTTGTATATCAGTGACAGATATTGGTTATTATCTGTTGATCATATTGTGTGACGCTATGTTTAAAATCTGAATTGAATTGTTTAAATCTTTAAAACAACTTAGACCTAAAAATCACGCTTTGGATTTGGATGAGACCGGGATCGGGTTTCCATATTTGGATATCCGAAAACCACATCGATTCCAAATAACGTTAGGTCGTGAATCTTATGTGAAGAGTGAAGACTCGAGGTGTAAGGGCTATACGTCAGTATAACTCTGTGGGTGATTTCGTAATGAGTTTGACGAAATAGTACTTATAGATTCGAGATGGAGAATCAGAGTGCAAGGGTTATCGTCGTTAACTCTGAGGGTGATTCCAAAATGAGTGTAACGAGATAATGCCTTTGGTTTCGTTCAAACCCGGAACGAACTTCTATTGATTGAATGCTTTCAGATCATCGTCAGATGGACGATGAACATTCTAAGAGATGAGTTCTTTATTTAGGTAATCGTAGCCTCAAGCCTCATCAACCGGGAATGGCTAAAACAGGGGAGGTGCAGCAAGGTTTCGTGGGTAGCCCCCACTTGAGAGTGAGATTTACCCCTGTCTAGAAGTCCCTTATTATTTATTCGGCTGTGTGGGCAGTTGATGGCCACAACTGCGGGGTTGTCTTGTTCGGAACTATCCAGTAAGGGATGGGTCCAACCTTGTTTTGCAAGGGATTGGGAGTGATCCTCGGTACGGTGATCTAGGCCCCGTACTGTGACGGACGGTACCCCAGTAGCCCTGCCATTGATGGAAACCCATTTTTCCTACGAGACCCTATGTTTTTGATTGTATTACCCACTTTCGTGGCTAGTAGCTGGAATTTAATAGATGTAACAATTTCGGCTATTTTCTATTAACTTGAAAACCCTAGACCTTATTATAATATCACTAAATTTCCTATCAAATGTTTTGGTTAGCGTAAGGTAAAAACTTACCCGCGTTTATTTATGGGAAGTCTTACGTGATACCTTTTGTTTCAAATGATTTTAAAGTTAAGCAACTTTAACTGATTTACTCACACCAGACCCATGTCTGACCCAGAGTTTATTTTGTTTTTCATAAACTCTTGGGTACTCAAATTTTTATGAGTAGCCAAGTGATTAGGTTTGGATTAGCATATGTTTTGGAAGCTGGAGCTGGAGTCCAGACGTACTATCTATCTATATTCGCTGTAGTGGCATTTTGGTGTTATGTTTTGAGTTGTATGGGTTGGGAAAACTCTTATGAATGGCTAATGTAATGGAGCAGTATTATTTTATGAACTCTGATATGTAAATTATGTAAGGGATATATGTAATATTATATTTTGTTCGTTTCCGCTGTGAGATTCTGATGATTGTTTTTCTTTTCTTTTTATCTTCTATTTCTATCTCTTTCTTTTCTTATTGATGATACGTTTTTCTGTGGAATGAAAGATGGTCGTCACATCGGCTGTAGTTTCTATGATGCTTGCCGAATGGGATATTCTTGAAACCCTATCTTTTTGTGAAATTCGCGATCGAGCTTCATCTTCTGATTCTCTTATTCTATTATTTAGTTTGGGAGCTCGACCCATTTTATTGGATCATATTGCCTATGCTCAGCGGCGTGATCCTGATTTGTTGCATCTTATTCAGCTTCGTGAGTCTGGATCCTGTGATGAGGCATTGCAGGATTTCAACATTGATTCTCATGGGTGTATTTGCAAGAAGAACCGTCTTTTTATGCCTTCTGATTTTGCATTAGGCATGAGATTCTTGATGACTGTCACCGTTCTTAATATACCATTCATCCTGGTAGTAGTAAGATGTATGCCGATATGCATCTTCTTTATTATTGGGAAGGCATGAAGCGCGATGTGGCGAGTTATGTGAGTAATTTCATAACTTGTCAGCGTATTAAGGCCAAACATCTATGTCCTTCAGGTCTTCTTCAGCCTCTAGAGATTCCATTGTGGAAATCGGATCAGATTTCTATGGATTTCATTGACGGCCTACCTCGTTCGAGGTCGGGCCATTCTAGCATCTGGGTTATTGTTGATCGCCTCACCAAGTCTGCTCATTTTGAGTCTAATAGGACTGCTTCGCATTTGGCTTAGTTGTATGTCTAGGAAATCGTGAGACTTCACGGTGTTTCTAGTTTTATTATGAGTGACCGTGATCCTTTATTTACGAGTAATTTTTGGCTATGTCTTCAGCAAGCTTTGGGAACAATGCTTAATTTTAGCATAGCTTATCATGGACAGACTGAGCGGGTGAATTGTATCCTGGAGGATCTCCTCCGTATTTGTATTCGTGATTTTGGTGGTAATTGGGAGGATCACCTACCTCTTGTAGAGTTCTCATATAACAATAGTTTTCAGTCTAGTATCGGTATGGCTCCTTTCGAAGCCTTATATGGAAGGCCATGTCGATCACCTTTTTGTTGGTTGGAATCTGGGGAGAAGCTTATTCTTGGCCCAGATTTTGTTCGTGACTCTTCTGGGAAGATTGATTTGATTCATTTGAGAACGAAAGAGGCACAGAGCTGCCAGAAATCCTATGCAGACAACCGTAGGAAGCCTCTCGAATTCTCGGTTAGTGATCTTTTCTTTATTTGTGTTTCTCCTCTGAAAGGGGTGATGCGCTTCAGTATGACTGGAAAATTGGCTCCTCGCTTTATAGGACCATTTTCGATTACTGAACGTATTGGCCTTATGGCTTATAGATTTTCACTTCCTGCTCATTTATCTGGCATTCATGACATGTTTCACGTCTCTCAACTTCGGAAGTGTCTTCGAGAGTCATATTCTGTTATCGATTCTCCTGATTTGCTAGAGCTTGAGGTCCCACTGGACTTATCTATTGTACAGCAACCTATTCGTGTGCTTGCCACAGAGGTGCGACGCCTTCGAAACAAGGACGTGCCGCTTATTAAAGTTCAATGGTCCGCTAATCCCAATGACTGTACTTGGAAAACCAGAGAGTTTATCGAGAGATCCTATCTGGGTTTTCTATCTTTGGTTGGCAATGGTGAGTGTATCTTTTCGTCTCAAGCTTATTTCCTTTTCTTTTTGATGATGTATGTATGTAGTTTTTGCAAAGATCGTCTCTAGGAATTGCGTGGACGCAATTTTGTTAGGAGGGGAGATCTGTAACAACCCGCATATTTAACAATTATATATTTAAATGTTTTATTTAAATATAGCGTCGTCGGTCGGATTTTTGGGTCCGAAAAGCTACTTTTTGCAAACGGCCGGATTAGGACTCGAAACCACTTCCTTTGAGTTTGAAATGGCATTTGCAATCTTTTTGAGTATAAGCTTCGATATGTTTGGAGTAAGTCAAATTTTGCTATTTGCTAAGTGGGCGTTTGGGTTTGGGTTCAACCAACTTATCTTGTACCACAACTCAGCCCCCTCTCCTCTCCACTCACTTATTTCATTTCATAAAACTCAAGCACAACTGAAAATGGGTGAAAAGAATGGGAAATAGAAATTCCAAGCCCTAGTTTACTTTGCAAACTTGAATTCTTGCTCCAAAATCAAAGTGAAGCTATTGGTAAGCCTCCTCTTCATCTTCTTCAACTCTTTCTTCTTCAATTTCAGAAAGTTTCCTAAACCTAACTTAGGAAATACTTGTTTTGAACTTAGATTGAAGCTTGTAGAGTTGAAGTGGAAAGTGGTTGGTCTTTTCTTTGCGTTTGAGCTTCTCATCTTTTTTTTGTGAGTTAAAAGGTGAGATTTTTATCTCACATCTATGTCCAAGCTATCTTTGATTGTTAGGTATGAATTCCTAACACCTATTCTTGTGCAATTGCTTTTGGCTTGGATTGAATTGGCGAATATTCCAATTTTTGGTGTTTTGGAGTCAAATCTTTGAAAATCATAACTTTGATGTTTGATCATGTTTTTGGAGTTGTATAAGAGAGCAAATAGGGCTAGGTTATCGAATGGCATAAATCCCTAACATCATTGCTAGTTCGATTACATTTTGGAAGAGTTTTCCCTTCATTAGACAGGCTAAAGTATAGCCTTAAGGCTCAGTCAGTCGATTGACCTTCTACAGTCAGTCAACTGGCTGTAGCCAATTGGCGTATCAAGGCCGTTGACAGAGACAAGAAGTTTCTGTTTTCTGCCATCAATCGACTGACCCTCTACAACCAGTCGACTGACTGCAGGAAATGGGATTTTTATGTTTCTGGATCAGTCGACTGATCTTGGAGGATTAGTCGACTAACCTGCTTGTTTTGGTCTATTTTGCCTATTTTCTTGTGATTCCAACTTTTATCGATTCAGGTTGATTCCAATTAGTTGATATTGCATATTTGACTTTGATGATTCCTTTTTGATTTCCTACATGGGTTTTATAAAATGATCTCTTCCAATCGTATTAAAAGCTCACTTCTCTAATTTATAAATCCAATTTAAAACACACACAATTTCACACTTCGAGCAAAGTGGAAAGGAGATTAGATGGTTAGGTAAAACACAGACCATGAATCCATGCGTTTATCTTTCCGATTAATCCCCGACCTATTCGATTGATTGTTTTGACCTTTTGGTCTGCTTTACCGATGAGATGAGGTAAACTTTGCACTGCTTTGAGTGTGAAATCGACTAACGGATAGTAAACCGTTTAGTGCGAACGGGTGGTTATGGGACTCAAGTTACAACTTTTCTGATTCCTTTTCGAGAGTTGTGACACATTCTGCCAGTTAGTGGTGTCCAGTACTGGGCCTCCGGACCTTCACCACTATAGTTTGTTGCCTTTGGGATAGTGTCTCCGGACTGTCTCCTTCAGGTTCGTTGCCTTCGGGTATGTTTCCTTCAGCTTTGTACCTTCGGGTTTGTTTCCCTGTTGTATCGCTTTTGGAGTTGGTCATTCGTCACCGCTCGAGTGATATTGGGTTTGGAGCCTTCGGGCTCATGGATCCTTCTTTATACGGTACTGAGCACGTGCAAATTTTCTGTTGTTTCATTGATATGTATATTCCCTAGGTATCGCCCTTCGGTGTTGGTCTTTTCGAACCGCACGATATATAGCGGTTACCTTGCGGAACTTGTGTTACCTTCATTGGTATTTGTTATTTGCCTTTTTAGCTCGTTTGGGATATTCATATCCTTTGTTTATTTGAGTTGCCATTGATATGAGGCTTATTCTGTTATGATTCATCTTTTGTTAGATGATCGTGTTATCTCTTTTAGAGATATTTGTTATACTTTATGACCTTGCAGGTTATTGTTGTTCAGTTTATCTAACTGATTTGTTTAGCTAGACCGACCAGTGTATTTATACTCCGGTCGGACCGAGATGTTTCAGGTTAGGTACTTTTGGACTTAGCCTATTTTGCTTCCGCATGGACTATTCAGCTTGCTCCTTTTTGTTATAGCTTCTGTGTAGTCCCTTTTTATTGTAACTCTGATATGTATTCTTTTGGATTCATCTTTATATTGTGGTTTGCTACACCACTTGACATGTATCAGTGACATGTATCAGTCTGTATACTCTGTTATGTATCAGTATATATATATATATATATATATATATATATATATATATATATATATATGATCTACTGTTCTGTGATGTATATTACATGTGAGTTATTATATTCTATTCTGATAGATCCTCCAACCACCTATGGTTTTGTTTTAAGTATTCATTGGATATGTCGATCTGCTTGGTATGACAAATTGTCGATGTATTCAATAGATAGTTTGTAACGACCCGCTATGTTGTACTATTCGCATCCGCACATGTCGGACTTGAATAATTCAAAATATCGAATTGTTAATTTAAATTTGGCAAAACTCAGATATACAGTAAATAAATAATCACAGAATCACAGACACAGAGTAATAATATGCAGCGGAATTTAAAAGAGATAGTAGTTCATGAAGCTACTATATAAATATATAAAAATACATCAGAGTTTACAACAGAAGAGTAATACGATACATCAGATACAAATCCGAGTACATCACTGGAATCAATATGATATCTGAATGCTGGATAGATGGCTGGATCTCCAAGCGAAGCTCCAACTCCAAAGGTGAGTCTCGAATACTGGTACACTCAGTCTGACCCGAGCATAAAGCAAAATACAAAACACTCGAGTCAGGATTAATATTCTCATATCAATAAATCTAACTCAAGTGAAATAGCAATTGAAATACAAGTAACTCAAAGGATGTTGGAATATCCATCCTTCAAGGATCCGTTAAACTATCTACTATGTAGTAGTGTACGCTAAATAGATAATGTCCATCAGTAATATAAAGTATCAAAATAGTGTTAAGGCGTTACCATTATCCCCCTTAACACATTTTATATAGATGTCATAGTCTATACAGCACTGTAAACTCCACCGTAAACTGGTGGGATATCAGGGAGTACTCCATAGGTATAACACAAAACAAATTCGTAGTGGTCGCGTATATAGGGATACAAGTATGACAAGGCACATGAGGCAATACCCAAGGTAGTGAAACTACCGTTCGCCTGATCCGGACTGGTGAGAATGCATCGCCGCAGCGATCGCAACACCGCGAAACAACACTCTTGAAATTCCGAGGGTGCACCAATCAACAACAAGTAATGAGTAATAGTTACGAAGAAGTGTGTTCGCTCGAGGTGGCTAACCCCATTTGGCCCGGCACGGCTCCTGATTTTTAGTCATTTCCAATTTGACACAAGTGTCAAGGCTATCCATTATCGTTCTCTTTCTTCAGTCATCACGTACATCAATTCAACCACTTCATTCTGGATCATCACTCCGCGTATAGTTATTAAAGTGGTTTTCGGTTTAGATAGAGAGTATATCCATAACCGATTCCGGTCTCTTTAATAACTTCCGTAATTATTACACCGATTGGTCGTTTAGTAAATTTCAAACCAAATCAAATTCAATTTAAATTTCAATTCGTAAATCAACATTTCGTTTGTCTTTCTAAATCAATTTCCCAAGTTTACGTTTCAAAACTTCCAAATTACCATTTCAAAATCTTATAATTCGGTTTCAACTTTCATTTAAACAATTCAAATATTGATTCAAGTTCATATATAAATTTCATTCCGAAATCATTTAAAATGGTTTAATTTTTTTTTATTCAAAACAATTTAAATTCATTTATCGATTTCATTCCATATTCATTAAGTAAATTTGTCATTCAAAACAACTTCTATTTAAATTCCAATTCATTTAAATGAAATCAAAACAATTTCATTTAAATTTATTCAAAACAATTTAAATTACAAGTCTTACGTTAATTCCAACAAATCTCATTCATTTCAATAAATCACATTTTATTTCTTATTAAAGAAATTCGATTTTCACTTATTTATTGACTTCGTTACAATTTCAAACTCAATTAATAAAGAACTAAATTTCACATAATCGAGAAGTTTCGATTTCACTTATTAACTTACTTAAATATTTTTCCAAACTTCATAAATAAAGAAACCCCATTTCATTTATTAACGAAGATCAAATTCACTTAATCAAAAGTTCGATTTTCTCTTATCAAAGAATTCAAATTTTATTCAATAATCAGATAATTAAATCTTATTCAATTATTAAATAATTTCAATCTTAATTATTAATAATTTCAAAACTTAATAATTACAAACTTAATTATAATTCCGACTTGATTATACTTTCAATTTAATTATTAAATGATCTCAAACTTAATAATTTCAAAACTCAATTATTACTAATTCCAAATTATTTATTAATAATTCCAAATTTAATTATTAAATAATTAAATTTCAAACAACATTCTTTCATCAATTTCTACGTTAATATTTGTTTCAGATTTCAATCTTACATTTTCCTTTCATAAATTCAAATTCCAACTTCATTCAAAACCATATTATTTATTCAAATAAAATCTTTATTTTATTTTTAAATCAAATTATTGACCAATCGGATTTTTATTTATTTCTCTATCCTAAGTCAAGTTCATTTGGGTATGTATCATTTCAACCCGTTTTCAATTCCAATTCAAAATCAAAACATAACAAAGGGAACTTGCAGTGTGATAACTGGGATGGTGTCAAAGTAAATAAACAAGCAATAACAACAATCAATAACAATTCAATAATCAATTCAAATAATCCCGAAATAATCGTATTAATTTACATTGTTGTTTGTGCAAATTAATATAATTATTTCTAGAATCTACACTATCATTTCATGTAGATTAAAGATTATTATACTAATTATTCATACGGTTCTTCACTTGTCATTCAATTTCAATTTTATACTACAACAATTAATCCAATATACGTTCAGTGATTCAAAGCGTAATTATCACTATTCTACATGTCAATTAATTTAACAATTAAAGGGTTCATATTTAACTAACCAAATTTAACCAATCAAATTCAATACATATATCAATTCAAATTTTAAACTGTCCTACGTTAAATTCAGTTGCATAATATTTATCACTTTAACTTTAACAATTAAACGTCCAACATAAATATCAAACAATCAATCAATCATCAATCAAAATGGATTATTATTGCATACATAACAGATAACGGTGTCAGATGTGAAAGGTGAACTGATACATAAATAACAGTACAATAAATAACAGCAGTATATTTCAATTGATGTCAAAGGTGAACTAATACATAAATAACAGTGCAATAAATAACAGCAGTATATTTCAATTTTCGTTCCAATTGAAATCAAATTTAATAAATAAAAGAATATTAATCGTGAGTGATTGCTCACCTTTCGAGGCTAGAGAAAATCGGAGATGGCACGGATATACACACGGATACGGACACTGAAATTGAGTTACGCATCCAAGCATGAATCTTAGAGCAAAGTAAGATTGGCACGAGTCGACGAGCAAAACTGTTAAATAAGAATTGCCGAAATCAAATCAAAACATTCAACATAGCAACTATTACAAAACATGTTAAATGTTCAGGTCTGAAAACCCTCTGGGTCTGACTTTCAGGTAAGAAACGGAGGACTGAAACACCTCGTATGAAGCTAAAATTTCATATACAGAAAGTAGAAAACTTAATATTTTAAACAAAAAAAAAATCACTGTATTCCGACGTAAGACGGAGGAGATACGATGCGTCAAACATGAACTCAGGTCGTGTTTGCAGCAGTGTAAAATAATTTCAAGTACAAAAGAACAGCTGCCTGGGTCAAACTTCTAGATCCTCGACCACTAATCAAACGATGTCGGATTTTGCTGAAATTTGACATGCATAAACTAGGTAACTTCGACTCCTTTTTAAAAATAGAATCAACCCATTCCGATAAAACATGAGTGAGATATGATATCGTGAACATGAAGTCTAACTGCTGTTATATATTCTATAACTGACTATACTAAAAAAATGAACTGTTATATAGATTAACAACTATGAAGACCAATGCAATATAATATAATGTATGTATATATTAAAATATAAACACAGTATATGCCAAAATATATTTATAAACAAATATATATGAATTCATGCAGTAAAGAGTCATATGCAATCTATGTCAATACAAATATATATGTACTTATATTGTGAATGAAACATATGCAAACATCAAACATTACAGATGAAAAACCTCATACTTATATACAAACCTTTTAAACGTAATATACATTGTATATAACAGACTTTATATAAACATATATTAAAAAAAAATACAAATGAATAAGTATACAAGGAGGGGAAAAAGGCTTACGGCATGGGTTGTGGTGCTTTGGATCGACTTCGGAAATTTTGGGACTGCGCTCGGGCTGAGGCAAGTCGGAGGAAGTCGCCGCGGTTGTCAGAGACGAACGGCGGAGAGGAAAAAAAAGAGGAAGGCCACGTTTCCTGATGGAAGCTAAATGTTGGCCGGATGTTGGAGAGGAGGAGTTCGGCCGTGGGAAATGAAGGGGGCGGATGACGGCACGGTGGTGGAAGGCAGTGGTGCGGAGTGAGGGAGGCACGGTAATGGGAAGTCGGAGGCGAAGGGGTGGGCTTGCTCGCGCTGTACGAGGGCAGTGGTCGGTGGATTAGGAGCAGGCGGGAGAGAGAGCGGGCGAGCGTGGGAAGCGGTCGGTGATGGGTTGGAGATGGATGCGAGGTGTAAAGAGAATGGAAAAGAATGAGCTAGGCGGAGCACATGCATGGTGATTTCTTTCTTTACTGAAATGAAAAGAGAGTTGCAACTTTTCTTCTCTGGAAGATATGGAGTGGTGAAGGCAAACGAAATAATATTGGTTTCTCCTTTTTTCTCATTTCCAAAGTTGATGAACAGTGGGAAAGTAATAAATGAACATTGGAATATAAAGGTTCCAAGTTACATTTTCTGGGAGTAATAAATGAACATCGGGAAAGTGTATGTATTTTTCTTCTGAAAGTAGAATTAAAAGAAGAGAGGGAAGTGGAAGCAAAGGCCAGCCAAAAGAAATGCAAACGTACACATTACATTTATTATTTTCAACTAACAGAGTTAAAGTTAGTGAACGGAACATAATGTATTGAACCGTTGGGAATAATAAAAGCCACTAGAATTTATGAAATAATAACAGCAATTGACTATTGACTTAATACACGGTGGGAATTTGAATAGGCACAAGAATAAAAGACACAAAACGTGTACAGATACAGTAGGCGTTACGCAAAGTGCAACGTAAAACGGACTCCGAATTTGACAATCGAATATACCGTAGAGATCAGCACGACGAGACGATCAAAACGGTATACGGATATCAGTGGTACGATTGAATTATAAAATTTAAATTTTCTACTACGAAAAATGCATAAAAATCACAGAAAATTAAGATCGACGGAGCCAAAGATGTCCGAATTTGGAAAAACGACAAACTGACAACTTGCTCAAAAGATGATTTAGAATTTTTCTATGTAAAAATATTTTGGTTTTGAAAACGTTTTATTTTCATCGGTTTTTAACTGATTAAATTGAAATAATTTTACGCGCGAAATAAACTTTCGTATTTTCGGACGAAAATTTACCAGTTGCTATGTTTAACTATACGCATTTCAAATATCAAGTTTTCGTTGCGAAATTTTGTTGTTTATTTTTATTTAACGAAAATTTTCATTTAACGCAAAACGCACGTTTCTTACGTTAAAATTATTAATTTGGTTTCTGTTATTGGTTACGACTATTTCATATTATTACATTACGTTTTAATATGTATTACATTATTGGTCTTATCGAAATTTGTCGTCTACGAATTTGATTTTGGATTTGTAACATATATACAAAGAGATTACCATTTTATAAATCGTAAAATTTTATTTCTATCGGATTTTTAATTAAAATTTTATTTAGTTTAGTAATTTAAAAGCGTTAAAAAATACAGGTCATTACAATCTCCCCCACTCAAAACTTTTCGTCCTCGAAAAGGAAGGAGGTAGGAGAATAGAAACAAACAGAAAGAAAATAGATTGAAAACAGAGTAAAACAATTAATTCAAACCATATAAATTTCAATTTAAATAAATTTATATTCAACAATTTGTTTTTAAATTCAAGATTATTTATTAAGTTGATTTCAATTCAATTTATTAATATTTGATAATAAAATATTCCTTCTGAACAAATTTTATTTATTTATCTCATTTATTCATTGTGTTATTATCCACTTATACCCTATTAATAATTAATCATATTTTATTCAACAAATTCAATTCTTCTTAATTTTAAATTATTATTAAATTACTTCCACCTAATATATCCCATCACATACAACAAGCATATTTATAGTTATTATAACTATTCCAATTTTAAATTTCTTTTAACATCATTTCGCATTGTAAATTATTCAATTACATATTCAACATTTGGATGGTTTTGGTAAGTCTTATTATAATGTAATTGGGTATTATGCAAGTAAATTTTCTAATCCAATTTGTTAAGTTTCAATCTTCATTCAAATTTTGGCTTCGTTTTAAAATTTAAAATCATTCTTAACATAAATTTTTAAGAATTTTCTTTTCAATTTACTTCAACAATTTTGAAATAAATATATACCCATTTAATAAATCACATCAAATCAATAATCGTTTACCAATATTTATAAATCAAGTCAAAATTTAGAAATTCAAATCTATTTAAAATTTTCAAATCAAAGTGTAGCAAGGCTACGAATAGTCTCTCCACTTCGAAACCCGAAAATGAATATCGATGATGCGGCCGTCATCACCGAAACTATTTTCCAGCGACAAAGAGAAGAGCACTGATTTAAAATTTTAAATTCTTTGAAAATGGTTTCTATTTGGAAATACTTCAAATACTATACGCTTTAAAACTTTAAAATCAAGGTTTGAAATCACCGAAAAATCAAATTCTCTAATTCCTGATTTACATTCATTTAAATTTCCAAATAAATTTACAAACCAGGTTTTATAAATTCATTTATTTATTTTATGCAATAGTCAATGATTTATAATACAATAAATGAAAATTTATATTATCATTCCGGACAACAGATTCATTAACATTTTAATTTCATAAAAATTTATACTTTTATATAACATAATCATTCAATATTATTTTTATTTACTAAAGTTGAAAAACAATATTTTGTCAGTTTGCTCTGCTCAAATGTTTTAGAAATTCTATCGATAGCGTTGATCAGACGAATCGATCGAAAATCCAAATCAACATCAACAACTCAAACAACACAATATATTAAACATTTTAAACATTAATTTACAAATACACTCCTCGCTCGACGATACAAGAATGGATTTCAAAACGAGAATAGAGATTCAAATTTGATGGAAATCAAATCAAAGAGAATTTTGATTCGATAATAAGTTCGAAACAGAAGATAAGATAATTCGATTAACAGAATAGGGAGATGGACAAGCTTATTTAATTCACGGGCAACCTTAACCAGGTCGACCGTAACTTCAAGAATAAGATCGATGCTGAATTCCGAGACGTATCAACATTTGATCTTAAGAAATAAAATTCAGGTATAACAGAAGATAGATAGTATCGTAAACCGAGGATACAGAAATCTTCGGTAAATCGATGTCTATTGTAAAGGAGTTTCACCCATTTACAAATAATTCGAAGATTGGCGAGACCGCCGATTCATTATAAAGATCATTCGAAGTGGAGTTATGGGGTGCTACAGAATTGAAAGAGGACGAATAGTGGGGGACACGAAATGAATTTTAGAACCGCAGGGAACGTTCCAAAATTCAAAGGAATTGAGTCAAAAGGAAGAGATTGAAACTCGAATGAGAGTGATTCTGTAAATACATTTACCCTATATGCTAAGTTTTGCCTAGAGCTACCAAAAGCTCTGATACCAACTGTAACGACCCGCTATGTTGTACTATTCGCATCCGTACATGTCGGACTTGAATAATTCAAAATATCGAATTGTTAATTTAAATTTGGCAAAACTCAGATATACAGTAAATAAATAATCACAGAATCACAGACACAGAGTAATAATATGCAGCGGAATTTAAAAGAGATAGTAGTTCATGAAGCTACTATATAAATATATAAAAATACATCAGAGTTTACAACAGAAGAGTAATACGATACATCAGATACAAATCCGAGTACATCACTGGAATCAATATGATATCTGAATGCTGGATAGATGGCTGGATCTCCAAGCGAAGCTCCAACTCCAAAGGTGAGTCTCGAATACTGGTACACTCAGTCTGACCCGAGCATAAAGCAAAATACAAAACACTCGAGTCAGGATTAATATTCTCATATCAATAAATCTAACTCAAGTGAAATAGCAATTGAAATACAAGTAACTCAAAGGATGTTGGAATATCCATCCTTCAAGGATCCGTTAAACTATCTACTATGTAGTAGTGTACGCTAAATAGATAATGTCCATCAGTAATATAAAGTATCAAAATAGTGTTAAGGCGTTACCATTATCCCCCTTAACACATTTTATATAGATGTCATAGTCTATACAGCACTGTAAACTCCACCGTAAACTGGTGGGATATCAGGGAGTACTCCATAGGTATAACACAAAACAAATTCGTAGTGGTCGCGTATATAGGGATACAAGTATGACAAGGCACATGAGGCAATACCCAAGGTAGTGAAACTACCGTTCGCCTGATCCGGACTGGTGAGAACGCATCGCCGCAGCGATCGCAACACCGCGAAACAACACTCTTGAAATTCCGAGGGTGCACCAATCAACAACAAGTAATGAGTAATAGTTACGAAGAAGTGTGTTCGCTCGAGGTGGCTAACCCCATTTGGCCCGGCACGGCTCCTGATTTTTAGTCATTTCCAATTTGACACAAGTGTCAAGGCTATCCATTATCGTTCTCTTTCTTCAGTCATCACGTACATCAATTCAACCACTTCATTCTGGATCATCACTCCGCGTATAGTTATTAAAGTGGTTTTCGGTTTAGATAGAGAGTATATCCATAACCGATTCCGGTCTCTTTAATAACTTCCGTAATTATTACACCGATTGGTCGTTTAGTAAATTTCAAACCAAATCAAATTCAATTTAAATTTCAATTCGTAAATCAACATTTCGTTTGTCTTTCTAAATCAATTTCCCAAGTTTACGTTTCAAAACTTCCAAATTACCATTTCAAAATCTTATAATTCGGTTTCAACTTTCATTTAAACAATTCAAATATTGATTCAAGTTCATATATAAATTTCATTCCGAAATCATTTAAAATGGTTTAATTTTTTTTTATTCAAAACAATTTAAATTCATTTATCGATTTCATTCCATATTCATTAAGTAAATTTGTCATTCAAAACAACTTCTATTTAAATTCCAATTCATTTAAATGAAATCAAAACAATTTCATTTAAATTTATTCAAAACAATTTAAATTACAAGTCTTACGTTAATTCCAACAAATCTCATTCATTTCAATAAATCACATTTTATTTCTTATTAAAGAAATTCGATTTTCACTTATTTATTGACTTCGTTACAATTTCAAACTCAATTAATAAAGAACTAAATTTCACATAATCGAGAAGTTTCGATTTCACTTATTAACTTACTTAAATATTTTTCCAAACTTCATAAATAAAGAAACCCCATTTCATTTATTAACGAAGATCAAATTCACTTAATCAAAAGTTCGATTTTCTCTTATCAAAGAATTCAAATTTTATTCAATAATCAGATAATTAAATCTTATTCAATTATTAAATAATTTCAATCTTAATTATTAATAATTTCAAAACTTAATAATTACAAACTTAATTATAATTCCGACTTGATTATACTTTCAATTTAATTATTAAATGATCTCAAACTTAATAATTTCAAAACTCAATTATTACTAATTCCAAATTATTTATTAATAATTCCAAATTTAATTATTAAATAATTAAATTTCAAACAACATTCTTTCATCAATTTCTACGTTAATATTTGTTTCAGATTTCAATCTTACATTTTCCTTTCATAAATTCAAATTCCAACTTCATTCAAAACCATATTATTTATTCAAATAAAATCTTTATTTTATTTTTAAATCAAATTATTGACCAATCGGATTTTTATTTATTTCTCTATCCTAAGTCAAGTTCATTTGGGTATGTATCATTTCAACCCGTTTTCAATTCCAATTCAAAATCAAAACATAACAAAGGGAACTTGCAGTGTGATAACTGGGATGGTGTCAAGTAAATAAACAAGCAATAACAACAATCAATAACAATTCAATAATCAATTCAAATAATCCCGAAATAATCGTATTAATTTACATTGTTGTTTGTGCAAATTAATATAATTATTTCTAGAATCTACACTATCATTTCATGTAGATTAAAGATTATTATACTAATTATTCATACGGTTCTTCACTTGTCATTCAATTTCAATTTTATACTACAACAATTAATCCAATATACGTTCAGTGATTCAAAGCGTAATTATCACTATTCTACATGTCAATTAATTTAACAATTAAAGGGTTCATATTTAACTAACCAAATTTAACCAATCAAATTCAATACATATATCAATTCAAATTTTAAACTGTCCTACGTTAAATTCAGTTGCATAATATTTATCACTTTAACTTTAACAATTAAACGTCCAACATAAATATCAAACAATCAATCAATCATCAATCAAAATGGATTATTATTGCATACATAACAGATAACGGTGTCAGATGTCAAAGGTGAACTGATACATAAATAACAGTGCAATAAATAACAGCAGTATATTTCAATTGATGTCAAAGGTGAACTAATACATAAATAACAGTGCAATAAATAACAGCAGTATATTTCAATTTTCGTTCCAATTGAAATCAAATTTAATAAATAAAAGAATATTAATCGTGAGTGATTGCTCACCTTTCGAGGCTAGAGAAAATCGGAGATGGCACGGATATACACACGGATACGGACACTGAAATTGAGTTACGCATCCAAGCATGAATCTTAGAGCAAAGTAAGATTGGCACGAGTCGACGAGCAAAACTGTTAAATAAGAATTGCCGAAATCAAATCAAAACATTCAACATAGCAACTATTACAAAACATGTTAAATGTTCAGGTCTGAAAACCCTCTGGGTCTGACTTTCAGGTAAGAAACGGAGGACTGAAACACCTCGTATGAAGCTAAAATTTCATATACAGAAAGTAGAAAACTTAATATTTTAAACAAAAAAAAAATCACTGTATTCCGACGTAAGACGGAGGAGATACGATGCGTCAAACATGAACTCAGGTCGTGTTTGCAGCAGTGTAAAATAATTTCAAGTACAAAAGAACAGCTGCCTGGGTCAAACTTCTAGATCCTCGACCACTAATCAAACGATGTCGGATTTTGCTGAAATTTGACATGCATAAACTAGGTAACTTCGACTCCTTTTTAAAAATAGAATCAACCCATTCCGATAAAACATGAGTGAGATATGATATCGTGAACATGAAGTCTAACTGCTGTTATATATTCTATAACTGACTATACTAAAAAAATGAACTGTTATATAGATTAACAACTATGAAGACCAATGCAATATAATATAATGTATGTATATATTAAAATATAAACACAGTATATGCCAAAATATATTTATAAACAAATATATATGAATTCATGCAGTAAAGAGTCATATGCAATCTATGTCAATACAAATATATATGTACTTATATTGTGAATGAAACATATGCAAACATCAAACATTACAGATGAAAAACCTCATACTTATATACAAACCTTTTAAACGTAATATACATTGTATATAACAGACTTTATATAAACATATATTAAAAAAAAATACAAATGAATAAGTATACAAGGAGGGGAAAAAGGCTTACGGCATGGGTTGTGGTGCTTTGGATCGACTTCGGAAATTTTGGGACTGCGCTCGGGCTGAGGCAAGTCGGAGGAAGTCGCCGCGGTTGTCAGAGACGAACGGCGGAGAGGAAAAAAAAGAGGAAGGCCACGTTTCCTGATGGAAGCTAAATGTTGGCCGGATGTTGGAGAGGAGGAGTTCGGCCGTGGGAAATGAAGGGGGCGGATGACGGCACGGTGGTGGAAGGCAGTGGTGCGGAGTGAGGGAGGCACGGTAATGGGAAGTCGGAGGCGAAGGGGTGGGCTTGCTCGTGCTGTACGAGGGCAGTGGTCGGTGGATTAGGAGCAGGCGGGAGAGAGAGCGGGCGAGCGTGGGAAGCGGTCGGTGATGGGTTGGAGATGGATGCGAGGTGCAAAGAGAATGGAAAAGAATGAGCTAGGCGGAGCACATGCATGGTGATTTCTTTCTTTACTGAAATGAAAAGAGAGTTGCAACTTTTCTTCTCTGGAAGATATGGAGTGGTGAAGGCAAACGAAATAATATTGGTTTCTCCTTTTTTCTCATTTCCAAAGTTGATGAACAGTGGGAAAGTAATAAATGAACATTGGAATATAAAGGTTCCAAGTTACATTTTCTGGGAGTAATAAATGAACATCGGGAAAGTGTATGTATTTTTCTTCTGAAAGTAGAATTAAAAGAAGAGAGGGAAGTGGAAGCAAAGGCCAGCCAAAAGAAATGCAAACGTACACATTACATTTATTATTTTCAACTAACAGAGTTAAAGTTAGTGAACGGAACATAATGTATTGAACCGTTGGGAATAATAAAAGCCACTAGAATTTATGAAATAATAACAGCAATTGACTATTGACTTAATACACGGTGGGAATTTGAATAGGCACAAGAATAAAAGACACAAAACGTGTACAGATACAGTAGGCGTTACGCAAAGTGCAACGTAAAACGGACTCCGAATTTGACAATCGAATATACCGTAGAGATCAGCACGACGAGACGATCAAAACGGTATACGGATATCAGTGGTACGATTGAATTATAAAATTTAAATTTTCTACTACGAAAAATGCATAAAAATCGCAGAAAATTAAGATCGACGGAGCCAAAGATGTCCGAATTTGGAAAAACGACAAACTGACAACTTGCTCAAAAGATGATTTAGAATTTTTCTATGTAAAAATATTTTGGTTTTGAAAACGTTTTATTTTCATCGGTTTTTAACTGATTAAATTGAAATAATTTTACGCGCGAAATAAACTTTCGTATTTTCGGACGAAAATTTACCAGTTGCTATGTTTAACTATACGCATTTCAAATATCAAGTTTTCGTTGCGAAATTTTGTTGTTTATTTTTATTTAACGAAAATTTTCATTTAACGCAAAACGCACGTTTCTTACGTTAAAATTATTAATTTGGTTTCTGTTATTGGTTACGACTATTTCATATTATTACATTACGTTTTAATATGTATTACATTATTGGTCTTATCGAAATTTGTCGTCTACGAATTTGATTTTGGATTTGTAACATATATACAAAGAGATTACCATTTTATAAATCGTAAAATTTTATTTCTATCGGATTTTTAATTAAAATTTTATTTAGTTTAGTAATTTAAAAGCGTTAAAAAATACAGGTCATTACAATCTGTTAAAGCAAGGCTATAGATGGTCGCTCCTAACCAGCCTTATTCTCCGTGTTAGTTGACGGCATTACCTTGGCTAACGTGGGTATAGAGGTCCTTGGCTAACGTGGGTATAGAGGTGGGGCGTCACAATGAGCATTCTAAGATAAATGTGTCCTATAAAGGTAATCGTAGCCTCAAGCCTCATCAATCGGGAATGGCTAAAACAGGGGAGGTATAGTAAGGCTAAGTGTGTCATGCCCAAGAAGGATGAGATTTTCCCCTATCTAGAGGTCCCTTTTATTTCGGCTTAGTGGGCAGTTGGATACGCGCGCCAACTACGGGGTTGTCTTGTTCGAGACTGTCCAGTACGGGATTGTTCCGGCTTTGTGCTGCAGGGGATTGGGAGTGATCCTCTGTATGGTGATCTAGGCCACGTACTGTGACTGGCGGTAGCCCAGTAGCCCTACCATTGTATGGAATCCAAAATCCAATAAGTGCTAACGGTTCGATTGTATTAACCACTTTTATGGCTAGTAGCTGGAATTTATGAATGTAACAATTTCGGCTATTTCATATTTACTTGAAAACCCTAGACCTATTATAATATCACTGGATTTCCTACCAAATGTTTTGATTAGCGTAAGGTAAAAACCTTTCCATGTTTATGTGTGGGAAGTCTTACGTGATACCTTTTGTTTTAAAGGTTTTTCAAAGTTAAGCAACCTTAACCTGTTACTCACACCAGACACATGTCTGACCCGGAGTTTATTTCTGTTTTCATAAACTCTTGGGTACTCAAATTTTTACGAGTAGCTAAGGGATTCAGGTTTGCTTCGACGAATTATGGAGGAGCAATGGAGTAGGAGGCTTCAGCGTGTAGTTATATAGTATTCCGCTGTGTATGGCATCTCTGATGTGTTTTCTCTAAGTTGTATTGAGTTGCATAACTAGACAGGTGTTTATAACTGTCTAGTGTGTGATGTATAAGCTATGTATCTCTAATGATGTTGTATATGATACTATGTAATATCTTATGTTATTAATATAATTTATTCGCTCCGCTGTTAGATTCTGAAGTGTTGTTTCTTCTTTCTTCTCTTTCTTTCTCTTTTCTATCCCTTTCTTTCTTATTAATGATGCGTCATTCTGTGAAGACGAATGGCGGGTCGTTACAGTGGTACGTTTTAAAACAACACTAGCTATGGGTTCAACCCGACCAAAACTCGAGACCAACTCGGGTCCACACCCCTTCTTCCTTCCCTATTTCTTTTAGCTTAATGTTAAACTTAAATTACATTGAAATCTAGAAGAAGCAAACACTCTCGAACTCAGGCACGAGCAAACTACAGCATCACCCCATGTAAAAACGCGAGCCAGAACCTCACCTACTCGATCATCAACTCGAGTTACCCCGACACCATTACCACTGACACAACCAGTGACACCGTACACGTGCGTGAAGCACCTACGCCGCCGCCGCCACCACCAGCAACACCGCGCGCAAACTCCCCATTGTCCACGACACGACTCTGAACCTTGACCAACCATCGCGCGACCTAAATCAAAAACGAGGTAGCTCGCACCCACCTGGAACAACACTTCACCAGAAAAACCACAGAACCCCTCGACCTCGACCACCGTTCGTCACGAAACTTCGGCCATATCACCGCATGCCTCCCACGCAACTAATCCCACGCTCTTGCGACACTCGAACCATCCTTCAATTTCCGGTCACGACATTTCAAGACACGAACCAAAAAAATGTTAAACCCTAATCTCAAGTCGTCTAGCCACATCAACGTTCGAGAACACCTTCAAACATTTTTGCCGTGACCACCCATCCTCACTCCTCCTCCGCTTGAAGCCTTGACCACCATAACTCCTCCGTCCACCAGAATTTTCCCAAAACACAACTTCTGGTCATCACCAAATTACTGCCCCAAAACCAAACTAAAAATCATGATTTTTATTTTAAAAATCATGCTCCACAGAGTTGATTCAAGATATAAAATTGAATCATCAAATTATCATACTTGATTTTATCATGTTCTTACAATTTCTACTGTATCTTCTTGATTACAGAAAAAAATCAAACAAATTTTATTTGAATAAAATTTTAAACTTTAATTTATGTTTAAATAAACATATTGTGTTTGTAACTTAAGGCTAACAGTGATTTGTTAAGGAAAAATTTGAAATTTTGTTTTAGTTTACTCTGTAACTTGAAAAACAGAGAAGAATCAGATAGGTTTAAACATGCACAATTTAATACAACATGTATACACATATTCCATTAATATATATAAACGCAAGACATCAAACATCTCAGAAATTAACATGCACAAATTTTATTTACTTAAACTTTTCTAATTAAAAGTTTACTCGCCTGAATTTTTTGAACAGAGACAGGTTTCTGCTCATTTCTTGAATCTGATTTTGATCTAAAGCCTAATTGTTGATTTGCCTTTCAAATCTGAGAAGACTCCTTGATGATGCCTAATAGTGAAAATCTTCTGCAAATTTGATGAAGCTTGAAACCTTTAAATGAAAACTTTTTGCTGTAAATTTGTTTTTACAGACTTTTATTTTGTATTTTGCTTGTGGATTAGAAACTTTGAAATAAACTTGGATTCTTGTTTAATTTTTTGGTTGAAAGAGTGGAAATTTATGAAATTTAGATTTGTAAATGAAAGAGCGATTTTTTTCTTGCTTTTAGAAATTGAGAATGGGAAAATTTAGATGAAGAAGGTGAAACAAGCTTTATTGATAAAATTTTGTTTAACTAAAATTTAAGAAAATAATTTACAAATGTGACAGTTGTCACTAAATATGGTTATCCTTTTAACACATGTTATTAGAGTGATTCAAAATTTAACAAATGTAATTCTCATGCAAATATATTTTTAAATGTTTTTATTAATTAATTTTCTAATTTTTAAATACAATTTTAATTTATATAACCCAATTTCTCTAAAAAGAAATAAATATAAAACAAATTTTATATTCTACATAAAATCATAAAAATATACTTTCAAAATCAAGGTATGAATTAAGATATAAATAATTATATTTTTAATTTCAATTTAACAATCCAAATTCAAAGAAAATTTCAAATTTAATTTAAAAATCAAATTTGATATGTACGTATAATTTTAACAAATCATTTCCATTTGTATATATTAATTTCAACTAAAATCAATATATATTTACAACCCATTTATTATTATTGTTTAAAATAACAATTTTATTAATTTTAATTAAATTATTAAAGAGATTATCACATTTAAATTTGGTCTGAAATTTCGAAATATCAGAATGGTAGTTATAGTAGGCATACTATAATGGTATGTATGCTGGCAAAGATTAATATTGTACTTGCAAATGTTTACCACTATGCACTAATAATAATATCAAATGGTTTTCGCGTACTAAGCATGTTTGACTATCATAAGGAGAAATCTCCTCCAATTGTGCACTTGCATTGTGTGTGCGAGGTGAAGCCCTATGGTAGTTTCATTTTTCAAAAAGCATTGCAGATTTCTTTTTATTTCTTTTTATGATAAACAGTTTTTGTTTGCTCATACCAATCCCATGACTGACTTGGAGTTTATTGTTCCCTATCTAAACTCTGGGTGCCTACAATTTTTTCACACGGACAGTCTAAAGTTATATTTTTTAGATAGTCAGATAGTAGATGTAGATTCGATATCTTTGAAGTCTTTGGGTGTTGGGAATCGCGTTCATGTTACCTTGTTTGCTTCATTACAACTTGATGGTGGTTCGAGCTAGTGGTTTGGAGCTTTGGCAATGGAGTCACAACATGTTGGATACTCGTTTTCTCACTTGGAAATTCTATTGAAGATATTCTTTCCGCTGTATCTTGTATCTCTGATAATATTAATAAATTCTTGTTGTGTCATTTTTATATCGAATATTGTATAGCAATGATATATTCGTTTCTTGTCTTCCACTGTGTTGTTGTACTTAGTGTGTTATAAGCTCCGACGAATCGGATTCGAACGTTTGAATCTACGGCATTCGAATACGAGTGAAGTATGGATGTCGATTTTCGAACGCGACAATCCGGCTCGTCACATTTGTTATCGGAGCTGAAGGTTAATTCAAAACTTTAGCTCAGGAGGATAACACATTAGGTAACTCATTAGAGATAAGGTTACAATTAGTCTAGAATGAGTATATCCCTAAGATATTCGTCTGTATACATCAATAAATTCTCTTACTATCCACTGATAGTGAGTATGAGTGCAAGAAGGGGACGAGGTAGGGGACAGGGGAGCACCACTACAAATGGTTGAAACCCTGTAACATCAAGGAACAACTTTCTCTATCAATTTCTTTTGGTTCATCATTCAATTTCAATTTTCTGATTGCTTCGTGGCGGCTACAAGAAGAAGCTTCGGTATGGTGGTGGCCCTGTGAATCGTTATAGATAAGTTCCTATTTCGTATTCTCTTCATTAATTTCCTATCAGCTTTTCGTTTCGACATTAATAACTTTAAAATTCTATTTGAAATCAATTGATTAACAAATATAAATTTAACTTGGATTGTACTAATAAAACGAGTTTGGTGAAAACAAAATTTTAAAATTTTTGTTTTGATTTCTTGTGAGGATCTAAGTCCGAAGAGGGACAAGTTAGTATATACCTTGTGGTATTCCAGCCTGAGTTAAAAATCCATTTGTCTATTCTTTGGGTCTCGTATATTCTACGTATGGTTAGTTAGCCCTTCGGACTAACAAATACCCTTGCATATTTCATAGATCTGATGACCCGAGTGTTTTATGAAGTAGTGAATAGATTCATTTTTGATCTATTGATGTTATTCTGATTTGGTAAGCCAAATGCAGAATAGATATTCAGTTTGATCTGGAAAGATATTTCTCTATTTTTGATATGTTCATCTGTTCTTTGTTGTCTCCCTGTCTAGCAAATTTCAAGGATGAAAATTTTTTAAGGGAAGGAAACTACAACAATACCGATTTTAGATCAAACTTAAAATGGTAATTTATTTAAATTTTAGAATTTAATTTTGAACTAATTTGAAAATTTCAAATTAAATAACAATATTTGTTTATTTTATGTATATAAATTGATTTTAAAAAAGATTTTGATTTGAAATTCAAGGATAAGTATCTTATAAAGAAAAATTGAATTTAAAAGTTATATACTTTTAATACATATATATATCTTTGTGTGTGTGTGTGTGTGATTATTTAATAATGCATAATTAGAAATTAGAAATCATTTCTTTAAAAGTTATATACGTATAATTAAAAGAAAAAGCATAAATATAAATATTCATAATAACTTTGGATTTAAAATGCAAAACAAGAATTAATAAATATTCTAAAAATACTTCTTTTACATACTTGAAAATAAATATAGTTAGTATATATGTAAATAAATATAAAGCTTTGATATACGTATATTTTTTGAAAAATAAATAAGATTTATAAAAGGACCAAATACTTTCTTTTAAATCTTATATATGAATAAGTAAAAACTTGTATATATAACAAATCTATTTCATAATAATTAATAAACAAAAATATATAACATGTTTCATAAATAAAATAAAGTAAGGGATTTTAACAAAATTTATAAATAAATTTAAAAATAAAGGGCGTCAAAACAATTTAATCAAGAATGACTTTTGTTACATGATACACAAGTAAATTACAACTGTTAATATACAAAGAAAAGTGGCATATCATATAATTCAAAGTATGAATATATGTATAAAAAGAAAGAAACTGGCCACATTTTTCTTCTTCCATACATCTCAAATCTAAAATTAAAAGAAAAAATATATATAGATCAAAGATAAAGAAAATCAAAACTTCAGCATCTGCGAACTTGAAAGCTATCAAACTTAAACCATAAACCTAGAAAGCAAAAGCTTAAACTTAGAAATCAAATCTGGCTTCAAGTTTTCAATTTGGAAACAAAAAAAGAAATCAAAACCAGGAAAAAAAGAAAAGGAAATCTGAAAGACAAACCCAGGCTACAAGCAATTCAAAGGATCAAAGTTCAACTTGGGTTAAATTAAAGCTAAGATCAGAATCAAAAGCAAGTTCTAGATCAAATAAAAACAGAATTCGAGATTTAAAAGCTTAATCTGGCCTCTGTTCTTCATTAAGGTGAGCAAACCTTATTTTTAAAACCTAATCTTCTTAATTTTTATGCCTGTGATGATGATGATGTGTTTGTACAAAAGAAAGTGTGATGTATATCTGTGTGTGTCTAAATATATATATATATATATATATATATATATATATATATATATACACATATAAAGATATAAGTATGCATGTCTGTGTTTATGTCTATACATCTCTCTGTCTATATAATAGGTCAACAAATCTAGAAAAATGCCTATCTTCCATTCCAAACAACATTAAGCTTTGATCTTTAAAGAGGAATCGTTAGTAACCTTATAAATTCATTTTTAAAAATAATTCCAAGTAGGAATATTCAAGAAATATTTAGAAAATCGGGTATATCAGTAGACTTTTAAAACTTCAAAATTCAATGATTTTATTTTAAAGTTTTTGTCATATAAATAGATTGATGTTCACAAACCATGATTTTTGAAAGTTATTTCAAGATTTTAATGTATTAAATGGTAAGAGAAAGAGAGTTGAACGGAAATGATATTTTTATCAAATTCCATCGAACGGTAAGATGAAGTTCATCGTGCTTTGGTCGGTAGGTAGTTCGAGCATCAACGATCACTAGAAAAATGCTCGCAGATTTTCTGGTTGATCGCGGCAACGGTGCGACTTGATTTTAGGGTTTAAAACCTAGTTCGATTCACCCAAGTTTAGGGTAGAAATTCATAGTCGCGGTGATCTATCGGCGATCAGACGTAGGAGATTGGATGTGTCGATGCATGGAGGAGCTGTGGCCAGATTTACGTGACCTCTAGTGGTCAAGGTCGTTGGGTCAGGGTGGATTTTGGTCAGAGCCTATTCCATTTTGACCAAATGTCTCGATTTTGATTGAGGATTCGTGATGGAGTCTAGGGGGTCGGAATCGAAGGTGCGGGCGATCGTCGATGTGTGGGGAGTATTTGCGAGGGTCGCAGCTTCGCTGTGGAAGGTACAGGTTGCACAGGTGTTAGGAATGTCAGTTTGGGTGTTAAGGTCTGGGAAGAGCAGTTGCCTCGGGGAGGAACTCGCGTAGTTTATGCTTTGGCTCGGGTTCGTCTTCGGGTTTGTATACGAGGGAACTAAGTGTTAACTATTAAGGTTTTAATAGTTTACATTTTAAACCAAACTGTTTAAAAAAAAAGAAAAAAAGAAATACCCGAGTTTTGATTCGAGTAGATATCGGGTTGAACCCGAAGTAAATGATGTATAGCATTTTTAAATTTAATAAAAGTAAGCTTCTTAAATTTATAATAAAACAAGTTAAAATCTATTTATTTACATAATAAATGTTTTTATAATTGATTTAAGAAGTTTGTATGATTTGTTTAACTTAAACTTGTTAATTTAAATTCTTTAGTTATTTAAAAATTAATATAGAATTGTAATCAAGTGGCAATTAAAGATAAAATGTTTTAAATGAATTTTTAAAGTAAATTGGTAAAACAAATTTTCCAAAAGAAACATTGACAAAGTTTCCAAATTAAAATTATAAACAATCATGGAACCCGGTGTTTTGCTCAAGGAAAAATTAATTCTGGCTCGGGTTTTTGTTGGTTGAGCTTGGGAAAATATTGTTTGGGTTCCGAGTGTTCGTAACGATAATATAGAGATCTAAATGAATCAAGTTTTTTTAAAGATTGTTTGAAATAAATAAGTTTGCAAAAGATTGTAAACTAGATTTTCCAAATTGAGACTATTAAACAAGATTTCAATCGAATTTCAAAGTTTAATTTTAAAAGTTTAATGTTTTAAAGATAAATTGTTTTGAATATTGAATAATTATATGTATTACTTAATTTATAGAAGTAATTAAGAGAATAATTATTCAATGTAATTTATTGAAAAGCTAATTACCTAATGAAATTGATTACTTAATGTAATTAATAAAAGATATTACTTAATGAAATTAAGGTTTAATTACTTTGTGTAATTACTTTAAAGGATAATTAATCTATTAAGATTAATTAATTAAAGGTAATTAATGACTTAAAGATAATTACTTAATTTAAAGTAAGTAATTAATGATTTAAATTTGATTAATCAAGTAATTAAAATTAATTTAAAATTTATTAATTATGGATAATCACTTATTGTAAATAATTAAGGATAATTAATTAAATGGTAATTAATTAAGAGTTAATTAGTTCATGTGATTAATTAAGGATAGTTAAATAATTAAAGGTTAATTATTTGATGATTAAAGGTTGATTAAATTATTAATTAAGGTTGATTAATTAATAATTAAAGGTCGATTAATTTATTATTAAAGGTTAATTAATAAATGATTAAAGGACAATTAATTAAGATATTTTGTAATTAATTAATATAAATTAACCAGGATTAGTAGTTAATTTATAAGTAATTAATCTGATAATTAATTGATCTTACTTATGGATGTTTGGATTTTATTGAATGTTGAATTGTTTGATATCCCTGTCGTGCTCTGTTTTGATTTGAGCTGTGATGAATGTAATTTATTTATCTTTGATGAATTTATATTGTTTATCTGTGTGTATCTGTGAATGAAGATGAGCGTTATAGGATTATACCGCTTATCGATATTGCTGTGCTTGAATCTGTAATGATTGATGATGTTGCACTATTGTGTAAACCACTGGACTACACTATACGCACACAAATATGGGTTTCATGAGGAAATCAGTTAAGTTACAGATATTTTTGAAATCTGTTTTTTTAGAAGTTGAAGTTTGAATCCAAATTGTTTTGAAATTGGAATTGGATACGAAAAGCTTTTTGAAAGGGAAGTTTTGAAATTAAAGTTTAGTCTGAAAATATTATTTGGAATTCTTTGGAAATTTGGTTTGAAAGGTTATTCAAATTATATAACATATATATATGGATTTGTTAACCATCTTTAAAGTATTTTAAAAGAATTATTTTGGGAATTTAAATTTGAACTAAGTTTATACTTTAAAGATACAACTTGTGCATATTTGATCAGATTTTTCTGAAACGAAAAGGAATGTTTTTTAAAAATAATAATAGCTTTCATATAAAATAAGGATTACTAATTTATGTTGAAAAGATTTCCAGTTCGAAATAGAATTGTTTTGGAAGCTATGAATAAATCTTTGCGAAAGAATGTTTAACTTTGTTTTGAAAATGAAGAAGATATTAAAGGTGTATCTTTTGTATAAAAGATTTGAAATGGAATTGTTTTGGAAGCTATGAATTAATCTTTGTGAAAGATTGGTGAATTTTGTGAAGAAAATCTTTTTGTTTAAAGATTTGAAAATAGTAATTTGTTTAAATCATTTGAAGAAAGGTTTTGGGCTTTAAGTTGTGACTTAACTAAGATCCCAATATCCATATGCTTTTTAAATTAAGCGCCCATTATTAGGTTTAGCTGGGAGAGGACTTTTTGTCATATAACTCATTCTAAATAATGATACGACGTTACGGATCGGATTTTAAGACCGGCGGTGAAGACCGGTTATTTTCGAAAGCGAAAGGATAACTCGTCGAATTCTCTGCACTTGTCGATTCCCAATACAGAGATTTGATCACCCTTTGTGATAGGGAGTCCAGACGCGATTAGGGATTATTCGGATTTGCAAGGGCTTCTTTTGATGTGCCTTCGGTTCTGTTCCAATCCGAAACAAATTTTTATGGATGTGTGTCTGACATTACACTTTGAGATGTAAAGCTGTTTTCTATCAAATACATTTCTGTTTGGTGGCAGAGAATTTATTCTCTTAGCTTAACACCCTTCTCTGAGACGTACAAGCTCAAAGGTTATGTAGTTGATGGTTACTAATGATACATTCCCAATTGGTTAATGTGGCATACGAAGTGCTGCTGATCATGTGTTGATCAAAGCATGTTTTTTGTGAAAAGCGTGGCTTTGTGGACGAGACTTCGTCGAGCTTCACAATCCGGAATGGTCGAAACAGGAAAGATGCGGCAAGGTTATTTAGGGGTAGCGCCCGTTGAAGGTATATCCGTTTCCTTCTGGATAGAGGTGTTATCATGGTATGGAGCCCAGATATTTAACATATGTGGTTACTGCAAATACATTGCTTTATGGTTGTTGGTATCGAGCGCTCGGATAAAAGTTGGTTACGACCGGAGGGTGGCACACTCGTGTAGTAGTTACCTAGTTACAGAGGTAACCCTGCCTTGTGTTGGCAGAGATCCGGTTAGGTTCTTGGGGCATCCCTCCAGAGGCATACCCATGTGGCCCAGGAAGCTCCTTAGCCTAACCATTTGTTGGAAATCCAATCATCAATACGCGCCCTGTACGGTTTTATTTGTAGAACCTGTCATTTAACATGGTAGCTATAGTAGGCATAATATAATGGTACGTAGCTGGCTAAGATTAATATTATACTTGAAAATGTTTTCCACTATGCAATAATAATAATATCAAATGTTTTTCACGTATCAAGCATATTTGACTATCGTAAGGAGAAATCTTCTCAAATTGTGAGCTTGCATTGTGTGTGTGTGTGCGGGGAGGCCTTATGGTAGTTTCATTTCCCAAAAAGCATTGCTAATTTCTATTTATTTCTTTTAAAAGATAAAACTGTTTTGTGTTTGCTCATATCAGTCCCATGACCCACCCGGAGTTTACTATTCCCTATCTAAACTCTGGGTGCCTACAATTTTTTCACACGGGCAGTCTAGAGTTAGATTTTTCAGATAGTAAGATAGTAAATGTTGATTCGATATCTTTGAAGTCTTTGGTTGTTGGCAATCGCGTTCATGTTACTAAGTTTGCTTCATTACAACTTGATCGTGGTTCGAGCTAGTGGTTTGGAGCTTTGATTTGGAGCTTTGGCAATGGAGTTCGCAATATGTTGGATTCTCGTTTTCTCACTTGGAAGTTCTATTGAAGATATTCTTTTTGTTGTATCTCGTATCCCTAATAATATTGATAAATTCTTGTTGTATCATTGTTATATCGAATATTGTATAGCAATGATATATTCTTTTTTTTTTCTTCTGGTACTTAATGTGTTATGAGCTCCGGCGAATCAGATTTGAATGTTTGAATCTACGACATTCGAATACGAGTTAAGTATGGATGTCGATTTTCGAATGCGACAATCTGGGTCGTCACATGTAGTACATCCTTCATATAATCTTTTCATAAAGAATGATGTGTATAATTATGCGTGTATGAAGAATAGAAAGATTAGAATTGCTTATGAGATATGGAAGTGAGATTGTAAGCAATGAATGCATGAACTAATGTGAGCAATAGATTCAAGAATGTTATGTGCATTAGATCAAGAGAGATAAGAGAATTGAGAGGTTTGATCATAGAAACTGGAGTACATTTATAGTGTATCATGAGCTACAACCTTTGGTAAGAGTTCTCTGTGAAAAGCTAATGGATGCAATGCTTGAGAAAGGAGATAACATTTGAGAAATAGATGTGTCTATTCATGATATTTGACCGTTACATGATTCAGTCGACTGAGCATGATTATTCAGTCGAGTGAATTCAAAAATGTGCACAGGTTATGTAACATACACAGACCCAGTCGACTGAATGGATGCCGTCAGGTTACTGGTCTATGTTATATATAAAAATATATACACTAGTTTAGTCGACTAATGTCATCTCGTCTGTCGACTGAACTGTTTAGTTCAGTAAAAATGTGTGCATTTGAATATGAAAAGAGTTTATAATTGAATGCCATTTCATATGTGCATATGAATGAATGAGAATGATGATTCTTGAAGATAGACCTTAACAAAGCAACTAAACTAGACTCTTTATACATATTTCATAACTCTAGTTAAAATAAATATAAACTATACGAACCATTCTTTGAGTCGTTGAGTCCGAATGTTGTTAATCGTAGATTCATGAATCATTGTTTCATGTCAACAATAAAAACTTAAGATCCAACAATGTTTTAACAATTGTGGATGCAGGGGCACAGTATATGGTTTTATAAAGGTTTTAGGATATTAGTTAGGGGAAAATTCGTTCTACTAAGCGGTGTGGTCATACTGGATATCTAAATTGATTGAGATGTTAGATTATTATTCATACCAGGCTTTATGTCTGACTCGATATTTTTATTTTCCCCTTAAATCTCAGGTACTCAAATGATTTTGAATAGTTTTAGATTTAAGGTTTTCAAATTCTCTTCTAAGGCCAATAAAGCTTCCGAAGGCGTGCATGAGCTATTTAGTTATTTCGAGTTATCTTTTTCCGCTGTGCATTTTGGACGTAAAGGTAGACATATCCGCCTTATTATATACTCTGATCAACCAAGAGGGCATTTTCATATGTCTCTCTTGGCATATATGTAATAATTTTTTTTTTAACGTGGTTAATGTTTGTGGGATTATGTGATGAACATGAAATGATTTGAATGGAATGTGGAAATGCGTTTTTAATTTGTTAATTTTTTTTCCAATTTCATGTGAACTGTGTGCCAATGTGTCTAACACCGCCGTATTTGGTCGTCGAGGATTGATAACTATGGATGATTGCAGCATCCGTAGTCATTAATTTTGGGCCTCCAAGTAGGGGGGTGTTACAAGTTAGTATTAGAGAATAGGTTTATGACACTTTAAAAGAAAAGTTAAACCTAAAAGCTTTTTGAAACATAACCCAATAAATTAAAAATATGATCGGGGTTTAGGATAACAATATAGTAACGTACTTGTATTTGATATATAGATATATATCTAAGTATGTGTTCCCCTCTTTCTTAGACCGTTCTTCTGTATCTTACTAAGGCTTGTATGTAGATTTACAAGAAAGAGGATGTGGAAGCTGGAAACGGAAGAGGAAATCTAGGTGGAGGAAGCACCAATACCAATGGAAATGCTCGACCAAACACTAAGAGTAACCAATGTCGACAGGCTAATACTAACCCAAATGCTGAAGCCAATGTAGGTTTTGGAAATCTGCCAGTAGATGCAGAGATAGTGTGTAAGTTATTAGCCAATCATTTGCAAGCTGGAGTACCTAGTATGTGGGAGGAGCTAACCTTGTAGGTCCAATTTGATATAATTATACCAAGCGGAGCAGAGACTACACCAATCCGGGTGGAAAGTTGTTTATGGGAACGAAGGATGTTGTTGAGGTTGAGAATTCACTGTTCAGCTGTGAGAGGATGTTTACTGATCGAGGCTTTAATGGTGGGAAAAGAGGGGGCTGGCATCTAGATAGGTTCAAGGGGCAGCGGTCCATTGGTGGAATAGTGTGACAACCGATGTTCAAGAGGAAGAATTGACATAGGCAGATTTCAGAAGGAGATTTAAGTAGAGGTCTTTATCTGAGGTTGCCAAGTCAGCATTGATGAGAAATTTTGTGGACCTCGTTCACGGAGATATATTAGTAATCGAGCATGCTGCTATGTTTGATGAGCTATCTCGACATGGATATGCTACTAAAGACACTGACATCAGAAGGAATGAAAAGGTTCATTCGAGGATTAAGACTGGAGCTTGCTAGAATGACCATGACTCACCTTAGAGAGCCTTGTAATGTAGGAGATGGCTATTTGACATGAAGAGATGCTTGTTGTTTCTGCTAAGGAGAAGCTAGTTAAATCCCAAGGTTTCAAGGAAAGAAAAGGAAATTCCGTAAGAAGAATGGAGCCTAGAAAGGGGATGCATTCAAGAAGGCAAAGGCTGATTGGTGTTCTTCAAGCATGATAAGAAAGGTCACTATGCTCACGAGTGCTGGACAGGCAAGGGGAAGAAGCCTACAAAGAAGAAGAATGGGAAATGCTTCAACTACGATCAAGTTGGGCATTGTAAGAACCAGTGTCCAGAGCCAATAAAGGTGGACAAAGGTATGGTTTTTGCTATTGGACCACCATCTTCTTCTAGTCCTACTGCACCAGAGAAAAGGAAAACTATGATGAATGGTATGATTTTGATTCAGGGTATACCAGTTAGGGTACTATTTGATATCGGTGCATCGCACTCATTATATCACGGTATTTTGTTGATATGTTATGCATAGAAAGCACATACCTTGTTACTTCCTTAAGGGTTGCAATCCAATAGAAGAGTATGCAACTCTAGGAATGAGATGTGACCAATTAGAACTTGATGTGTTAGGTTATAAGTTTACATGCGGTTTGTATGTTTTTTTATTTCGATATCATTTTGGGTAAGGACTGGTTGGGTAAATATGAGGCTAGGATATTTTGCTAGGATAGAGACATATCATTGAGAAGCCAAGATAGCCATAACCGAATCATCTTTTGAATGGAGAATTCCAGCAAGAGTCTTTATGCTTTGTTAAGTGCCATGGAGGTTGGAGAAGAGCTTAGGCAGGTTCCAGTAGCAAGGGAATTTGCAAATGTCTTTGAGCTTGTTACGAGATTACAATCGAAATGAGCTGCCGAGTTTTGGATATATATTGTACCAAGAGCTGAACCCATGAGTATGCCACCTAGCGGGATGACACTGACAGAGATTAAGGAATTGAAGCTGCAACTAGTAGATCTAGAAGGAAGGAATTTTATTTGGCCAAGCAGTTTGCCTTAGGGAGTGGCCGTGGTACTTGAGAAGAAAACAGATGGGTCGTTAAGAATGTGATCGACTATTATAAGTTAAACGAAAGGGCGATCAAGAATAGGCACCCTCTGTCGAGGATTTGATGATCTGTTTGATCAGCTGAGTGGAGCCAGATGTTTTACCAATTGGATTTGGTGATAGGGTTCCATCAATTGAGAGTGGTGGAGGACAGAATTCCTAGACAACATTATAGACAAGGTATGGATCATATGATTGGTTAGTGATGCCATTTGGATTGATGAATGCACCTACTTTATTTTTTGATTTGATGAACCGAGTTTTCCGAGAGCACATGCATAGGTTCATGTTGGTATTTATAGATGACATTTTAATATACTCGAAAGATGAAAGAGAGCATGTGATTCATCTTAGAGTGGTGTTGAAAACACAGAGGAAGAGTTAGTTGAAGGCGAAGTTTTCTAAATGTCAATTTTGAAAGAAAGGGGTTAAGTTTCTTGGTCTTATAGTTTTAGAGTAGGGTTTGTCAGTCGATACAGCTAAGATCGAAGCTTTCAAAAATTGGAAGAGCCCAGAGATGGTAACCGAGATCAGGCATTTTCTTGGACTTGTTGTTTATTATCGGAGATTCATTAAGGATTTCTCGCAGATAGTAGCACCTCTGACTAAGTTGAACTGAAAAGACATGAAGTTTGTTTGGTCCGACAAATGTGAGAAGGGTTCCTTAAATTAAAGCATTTGTTGACCAATGCACCAGCACTAGTAGCTCCAGATGGAAACCAAGGTTTGTAGTATATACTAATGCATGTGGTACTGGATTTGGAGTAGTATTAATGTAGAAGGGTAAAGTTATTGCCTACGCAACTAGATAGCTTAGACTGTACGAAGTAAGATATCCTAATCATGACATAGAGTTGGCTGTGGTAATTTTTTTCCTTGAAGATTTGGAGGCATTATCTCTTGGGGGAGAGATTTGAGTTGTATACCGATCATAAGAATTTATGATATTTATTCTCTCAAAAGGCATTGGATATGAGGCAGCAGAGGTGGCTGGAGCTTTTAGCTGCTTATGGTTTTGATATAAGAGGAAAGGAAATATGGTAGCTGATGCTCTTAGTAGAAAACATTAGAATTTTGTGTTAGCTACGTTGGCAGAATGGAAGGATCTAGAAGCGTTGGCCAGTTTCGAGGTGCAGTTAAGATCTATTGCTAATTCTAATCAAAGTACTGCCATGTCGTTCTGTTTAGAATTTTGACCAGTGCTATCGAAAGGATAACCTCTAAATAGAGAGAGGATCAAGTTTTAGATGAGAAGATTAGAAGACCTGAGGTGGGATCAGAAATCAATGATCTAAAGGATTTTTGTCTTAACTAGAGGATGGTTGAGAAAGAAGGGACGATTATGTGTTCCAAGTGTAGAGAACTTATGGAGGGAAGCTTTTGATTAGTGTCATCGATCCAAATTTGCGATACATCCTAGAGGGACCAAGATGCATCAGGATATAAAGAGGAGCTTCTATTGAGAAGGCATGAAGAGGGATGTTGCTTGTGGGTTAGGCGTTATGTGAACTATCAACAAGTGAAGGCCAAATATCACAGACCGGGTGGATTGCTTCAGTTTTTAGATATTTCTGTATGGAAATAAAATTTGATATCGATGGATTTTATTGATGGTTTGTCAGGGTCGAATAGGAAAATGAAAGCATATGGTTTATAGTGGACAGGTGGACCAAAAGTGCCTATTTCATTCCAGTCAAGTCAGCCAGGATGGCACCTGTTTTGGCGAAGTTGTTCTTGAAGAACATAGTTAGATTCATGGGATTCCTAGTAGCATAGTTAGCGATAGAGATGCATTATTCACTAGCGAATTTTGGAAGAGTATATAGGAGGCATTTGGTACCAAGCTCAAGATGAGTACAACATATCACCCACGGACGGATGGGCAGATGGAGAGAGTCAATAAGGTACTTGAGTATTTGTTAAGAGCTTATTGGACTTTGGTGGATCTTAGGAGGATCACCTACATCTGATTGAGTTTTCCTATAATAATAATTATCAAACTAGTATAGGAATGGCGCCTTTTGAAGCTTTGTGCAGAAGGACATGCAAGTCACTGACATGTTGTTTAGATACCGGAGGTAGGTTGGTCTTAGGTCCGGATTTGTTAGAGAGGCATCAGAAAAGATTGAGTTAATCCGAGCAAGGATGAAGGAAGCTCAATCTAGACAGAAGTTAAGAGGTGTAAAGAACTAGAGTTCTCAATGGAGATTGGGTTTTCATTAAGGTATCATCGATGAAGGGTGTGGTACCATTTGGGAAGTTGGGAAAGTTGGCCATGGGGTATGTTAGTCCATTCTAGATTTTCGAAAGGATTGGAAAGCTCGCGTACAGAATAGAGTTGCTGAGCAGTTTGGCTGATGTCCAAAATGTATTTCTTGTGTCTCATCTTCCCAAGTTTGTTTATCATCTAGAGACCACTATTCCTCATACATAATTGGAGGACTTGGTAGTAGAACCTGATTTGACTTTGGTAAGACAACCAGATCGGGTTATAGCGAGAGATGAGAAAAGATTGAGGACCAAGACAGTCAAGTGGGTGAAAGTTCAATGGAGCAACAACGAGAAGGACTGTACATGGGAGATAGAGGACATGACCCGTGATGCTTATCCTGATTTTTTTTGTAACATCTCATATTTGGAGGCCAAAAGCTAAGCGCTATGGATGCTACAGTCATCCATAGTATTAACTTCTAGTGATGAAATACGGTAGTGTTAATGGTATCCATAATATCAAAAGCACTTGAATATGAAGTAAATCACATATTTCAATAAAAATAATAATTTCAATGATTATATTTCAAACAAATCATATCCAAGTTACGAAAATCCAAAACGTAATCCCAAGCATTGATCGAATATAATTTACAACAATGCGCCATGTGCGACATATGAAGATGCCCCATGGATGATCAAAGCAATATAGACATACTTGTCTTAATACACATTAGAAACAATTTTAAAATAGAATTCCTGAATTTGCTATCCGTCAACCACCTACTCATCTTCGGATGCTTTATTCACCAAAATCCGCTAAAACCTGAAAACCTAAACACACAGCCTACTCAAATCAAATTTTGAGCGCCCAAGAGTTTGAGGGGGAAAATAAACATCGAGTCAGACTTAAAGCCTAGTATGAATAATTTATATTACATCTCACTTTACTAATAAATAGTGAGACCATGCTCCTTAGCGGAACGGGTTTCCCCTAATTAATATCTCTTTTCAAAACATATATTTTGCAAATCCTTTCCTGCAACCAAACTTATAACCAACTGACTATAATAATAATATAGCAATATCCATTATGCTAAAACAGGAAATGAAAGAGACTATCTATCTAAATCTGAACTATCTCTTCTAAACTCTGAGCTATCTGCTCTTTTCTCGACTATCTATCCTACAATTGATTATAACAATATCTTTTATGCTAGATAAGGGGCTATCTGCCTAAAACAGGTAAAAAGAGTGGACTAACATTCCTTAAAAATTTAGCAAAGTTTGTTATGCTAATAAATGAACTATCTGTTTATATCAGAGTCGACTGCTATTTCTAGACTAATTGTCCTCAGGGTTGACTGCCCTCAAAATGTACCGATTGTCCGATTTAAAATGAGCTGACTGCCCGAATTTTCTTTTGGGTTAGCTACCCATCAAATATCTGAGCTAACTACTGTATATAATATCTAAGCTAACTACTCTTTAAATTTTCCTTAAAACCTTTTCAGAATTATTTAATCCTTCAAATCATATATAAACATGGAAAATATATCTTGAGCTTTACTTTAAGCTATTTTTGCCATGTTATATATACTTTACTCAAAATAATGTTGATTATATTCAATAAGGATTGTCTATCCTTTATAATAGGTTAATGTCCATTATAACTTAAAATACTTCAGGTATCTGCCTAGTTCTTATATTCAAAAACTTTATTTGAAACCTTTAAACAACCTTTCGAAAATAAGAAGGCAACTCCTTCAAAATCATTTACCAAACCCCTCGAAAGGTTTGAAGGTAACTCCTTCATATCCTTTAACAAACCTTTCAAAATCATTGAAGGTAACTCCTTCTAAATCTTTTAAAAGCTTTCCTATTACATGCTTTAAAACATATGAAATCTTCCTTTTAAATCCTTTAAACTTAATCTTTCGATAACTTTGCAAAACCCTACCTTTCGACCATATCAAAAGGTTTTACCTTTCGACCTTGTCAAAAGGTTTTACCTTTCGACCTTGTCGGAAGGCTTCTTTTCGACCTAGTCGAAAGGTTTCACCTGTCGACTTTGTTGACAGCCTTGGGTACCTTCCCTATATTATAAACATTTTGAAAGAAATGTAACTCAAAACCTTTCGAAGACATCGGGTTCAGATTAAAACAAGTGGAAAACCTTTTGAAACTAATCAAAGTTAACTACTTTGAAACTTTAAAACATTTCGACTCAAAACATTAGGATTATGAAAAAGGATCCGAAAAACATTAGAGTCGAAGCAACTGCTTTGAAACCTTTATAAAACCTTTTGAAACCATTTGAAAATAATGAAGTGTTGGTGTTGGAACCAACCCTTTGAAATCAATGGAGGGAGACGACATATTTTAGAAAACAAAATATAACCTTTAATTCCATCTTTGTCGAAAGGTTAGGAAGCGGCAACAATGCTTTCGACCTTGTAGAAAGCTATACCTTTCAACCGTGTCAGTAGGTTTCATTTAAAACAAGAAAACAAACCACTCGAAACCTTTTTCTTTTAAACCATTTTGACAATTTCGAAGGCTCTTTGTCGAAAGTTAGCATGGGTATTTTCTTTAAACCAAAAAAAATTCACCTCATTCGAAAGCTATAACCTTTCATCCTTAAACGTGTCAACTCCATCTAAGCCACTACGTACAAGTTGCATTATACCTTATGCATTTGTATTTGACCTAACCGAAAGGTTTGATAGCTTTCGACTTCGTCAGAGGGTCTAGAATAAGGGTGAAAGCTCTGCTGAAAGGGTTGAAATAGAAGAAAGATTATTTATTTGAAACTTAAAACAGTTCTTTTGTACCTCACCTACCTTGATTGTCTAAATTTTATTGGTTGCCAGAACTTTGTATCCAAAAGTGCTGTCGACTTTCCTTATCTGGAAATTTGAATAATCCTGAAAAAGCCCCTTTCTCCTTAATTGTATAAAACATTTATGTCTCGTACCTTAAATAATTTTATATAACTATTAAAACACCATGAAAAATCTTGGAAAAATTCTTATAAGTCGAATAATATGTTCTCTTCAACATATAAAATTTTAGAATCCAAACTATAATTATTTTTCCCGTAAATGATTTATAATCCGAATTAAGCTTTACTTCCTAAGAAAATTCATAACAATTCCACAAAAATTAAGAAAATTTTGAAAATCAAAATCCATCTCTAAAATAATATTTTAGATCACCACAAAAATTTGCCAGGCTAATGGATGTCATTTCATAGTGTTTTATCTCAAAACATGCCATAAAATCTATACGAACATATATAAATCATCAACATGTATATATAATCTTTTTATCACTCAAACACATGGCAAATCTATGTAAAATCATTTGGAATTAACCTTAAAACCGAAACCAATTTTTTTAGAGATGTAAACACTTCACATTTTGCTTTAATTATTAAGGAGCTTGAGATTTGAATGAGTTTGATTTGAATTTGCTTTACTTAAGCTTCTCTTTTGTTTTGTCTTCTTCTTACTTCGTCAATGGTGGTTGGCCAAGCTTTTAAATAATGAAGATCAGAAATTTTTGGATATTCGAAATTTGATTATTTAATTGATTTCAAATATTTAAAAGTTAGTTTAACTTGAATTTCAAATATCACTTTTTATTTGGCAATTAAATTATTGAATTTATTAATTGGAAATTGGATAAAATAATGAATCTTGGTTTTTAAGCTAGTTGAAAATATTTCAAAGGATTGGAAAATTTATATTTATAATACTAGAGATAATAGAAGTTTTAAATTTGAGTTTGAAAGTGTTTGTTCAGTTTTGAAATTTTATTGTTTAAATTGATATTTAAAAATAGCCTTTCGAGGCATAGTCTCAGAATTTGACGAAACCTGTTCTATTGGATCCGTAAATAGTGTATTATTATCGAGTGTCAATTTTCGTAGTATTTAGAGTTGTCATGTGACTATACGGTATATAAACACATGGAAATCTATATCTAAATTAAATATAGTAACTGAGTCCCAAAAGCTATCTTCTCCATACGATTGAATTAGGACTCGAAACTGTTTCCATTACATTCGAAATAGGGGTCTAACCATATAAACGCCTTGTGGCATGCCTCGATTGGATGTCAACATTTTAAGCTACGATTTAAATTTAAATATAAAATTTAAATTTGAATTTAAATTTAAATATAAAATTATTTCGTTGAGTAATGTAGCGAGCGCAGACACATATAGAATTTTAAGCACATGTCCTTCTTCGTGAAACATGCGTCATCTTTAAGAATATAGGGCCAAACAAAATTGCCAAGCTTTTTCATTTTCGTATTATAATCTCGTTATCAAATTCAAAAATAAAAATGCCCAATTTCAATAAAAATGGCTGAAGATGATTCATTATAAAAAATGGGGGGAGGTATGAAATCGACTTCGATTTCAAATCAAAGACGACTCGATTTCATAGGAAATCGATCTCGACTAGATTCGTTCAAGCTCAAGGGTTTCGCTTGTCGACTAAGTTCTCGCGATGATGAGAAGTAAGGCGGCGTTCGCCAGTCAAGTCGCATGCAAGATAGAGGAGGGGACGTCGATCGACTATCAAGGTGGAAGTCGAGGCAATGCTGCTGCAGTGACGTCAGGAAGGACGCAAACTCTAGAGGCCGCGTTCGTGGGGTGCAGCGGCAATTGGAGGTTCGCGGCATCATGCGATTGACATAGAGGTGGCCAAGTCACGATTTGATTTGAACGAAGCTGGGGCTGCTCGATTTTGGAAAGAGTGTTGTGAGGTATTTTCTGTTTGTTTAATTTAATTTAATTTAATATATATGTATTAAAGGAAAAGAATATAAATATATGTATATATATATATCTATGTATTAGGGGGAAACAGAAAATATACAAGTCTTTGAGGTATAACTCTGTTTTTAAATCTAATATATATATATAGTAATTCGCATACATATGGGTTGAAAGGAATTTTATTTTATAATCTAATACGTATATACAGATAAAACCGAAAATATATATAAACAAGGTTTGAAAATATAAAATTTTCAAAATGTTGAATTATTTTATAAAATTAGATTTTGAAATATATAAATTGTTTTTATAAATTTTGTTTCAAAAGAGAATAAATATACAGATATACCTATTTTCATTTACTGGTTTGTTTTTAAAATAATATATTATGGAGATTAAACTTATCTAACAATTTTGGTAGCTAGAAAATAATTTACTGTAACGCCCCACCCCGAGACCCACCTTAGTAAAGAGAATTAACAAGTAATTTCGTCTACTAAAGCGGAGAATAGGGCTGGTTAAGGGCTACCATCTATAACTTTGTCTTAAACATCTACCGAATACGTCGATAAATGCAATATAATTTTTTTTCTATCTCAATGGATCAACATACACAGTAAATGCTTAATCCAAAACTATAGATGGCTAACGGATCTATCAGAACAAAATACAATAACTAAATGTAAAGCACATCACAGAACAGTAATCAACATCATATATATATACTGATACATGTTTAGTACAATACAATATGAATACAGATAAAGGTGGTACTCGACCACATCATACACATTGAATCAAATATAAATACATCAGGTTATGCGGAAGAACAAAAATTTCTCAAGAGAAAGGAGAGCTAATATCCAACATCAACTTCAAGCTAAGACCAATATATGATACCTGAAACAACTCGGTCTAACCCGAGTATAAATACACGGGTCAGTCTAGCTACACAAATCAGTCAATATCGGTAATAAGAAGCAGAATAGACATGAAGATACTTCTTCTCGAAGGATAAGAATGAATCGATAAACCCATAAGCTCAACACTTAAGTAACAAACACTACTTAAGTGAACAAATACCTCGAAAGAGGTAATTCAAACTCAATACTCAAATCAAACACATGTGCCTCATATCATCAGCGACATCCCAAAATGTCTACATGGTTTCCATGAACCAAATTTCCTCAAAAGGAGAAACATCAATACAAACTCTCGCCAAAATGGAAAACATAAAACATTCTCAAATAGGATGATCAAAAACTCAATTATAGATAAATCTCCAAATTCAGTTATACCTCATCTCATCGGTGTAAATGTATATAAGTCTTAATCTCAACTCGCCAAAATGGCAAAACACAGAATATCGTATAAAATCCTGAAATATCAAAACTCATAACTTGAGGAACTCGATAAGAGTTCAAAACGTCATAATTGAAATCACTATATATATAACATCTCATATAGCAAAAGGCTATCGTTGTAATAAAACATCTTAAAAAGGTGAAATCACAATAAAACAGAAAACTCAGAAAATCCAAATAGGCCAAATCCCCGATTATAATGCGGAAGCATTGCTGCACGTGCTAAACTCAGATGGCCGAAGCCTTAGACAAGGTCGCTAACACCTCCCAAAGCAGTTCGTCCTCATGACAAGGTCGCTGACACCTCTTCAAGCCATTTTGTCAGTCCTAACAAGGTCGCTAACACCTCCCAAAGCAGTTCGTCCTCATGACAAGGTCGCTGACACCTCTCCAAGCAGTTCTGTCAGCCCTAACAAGGTCGCTAACACCTCCCAAAGCAGTTCATCCTCATGACAAGGTCGCTGACACCTCTCCAAGCAGTTCTGTTAGGTAAACATCATGAATGTGTCACAAACTTACGGATAGGAACCCGAAAAGTGTTAACGTGTGTCCCATACCACACATTCGCACTTAGCGGTTTACTAGCCGTTAGTCGATGCCACACTAGAAACATCATAAAACTCAGAAATTTATATCTCGCCTAGTCTCCTTGACGAGTGACAAAGAGCCACCATACTTGTCTCATCTCATCGACAAGCATTAAATGGCATCGTAACTTGTCTCATCTCATCGACAAGTGAAAACATCAAGATGGTTTCTCATAAACCATAAATCCCGAAATATGAAATTATAAACTCAAGACTTGCCTTATATCATTGGCAAGTAAATAAGACATCATGATGGATCTCATCGATCATACTCCTATATAGGAGATCTCAAACCATAATGTTTGCCAAATATTGGCCATCTTAAATAATTTCCAATAAATAGGAATTATAAAAATAAAATATGCCATAAAACGGCAAAACATCTCAGAATCATTAATCTCAAATAGCTTCGATCGTACAAGTCCGGAGTTAACCGAAATGGTAAACGCACATGTCCCATACCACGTGTTTTACTAAATCGTTTAATTCTCTTTCTCATACGTTCGAATAGTGCAAAAGTGTGTGTTTTATATTTAGAATAATTTACTAGAGAAAACAAGCTTTTAAAACTTTTTCACGAAAAGATTAATAAAACCCATATTTGAAATTCTTTTATTACAGGGAATAAATAGTTTTTTTTATTTATTAGAAAAATAATTTTAAAATCCTATATCATAATAATTTTAAATGTCCGTTTATTTCTAAAATTACTTTGAAAATGTTTTAGTGAAAACCATAATCGAAAACAATGAAAAACAAGAAAGTTAACTCAAGACCGATAACTTGAGTTCAATAAGAATTCAATTCAAATTTAACTAAAAATCAATTCGAATTCTATTTAAAATTTGAATTTTAAATTCTCCAAATATAGCTAGCCTATTGATAGGCATCATAGCTCTCAAAGCTCTCAAAAACATCATCAAAACCGAAAGAGAATAAGAGTAAAAATGAGCTAATGCAATTCTAAGGTCAATGTTTGTTGTTGTTATCTTGTTCTCAGGATAGCAACTTATAACCATAATTTCGACCAAGCAAACCTTAAAATTATAGAAAACACAATGAACAAAACTTGTAGTACATGAATTAATATTTCCGAAACATCTAAGATTATTAAAATCGGATCAAAAACGAAGAAGTTATGGTAAATTTAGTTTCAGCCTTAAGCATAGAGCAAATATTGATTTTGCTCTCGGGATTATAGTATAAAAATTCGATTTTTCATAGCTAACCTCAAAATAACAGAAAACTCAACAAACGAAAGTTATAGTATATAAAATAATCTTTCAGAAACATTTAAATTATCAAAATCGGATCAAAAACGAAGAAGTTATGGCTAATTTAGTTTCAGCCATAAGCACAGAGCAAATATTGATTTTGCTCTCGGGATTACAGTATAAAAATTCGATTTTGTCATAGCTAACCTCAAAATAACAGAAAACTCAACAAATAAAAGTTTTTGTGTATGAAATTAGATTTCCGGAAAGGCCAAGATTATCAAAATCGGATCTGTGGTTCAAAAGTTATGGCTGTTTTTCTAACAAATTCAAACTCAGCCTGGCTTGTTAAAGACAGAATCGGGCTTATGTCTTTAAACTCATTTCAGGTCAAGTAAATGGAGGAATTTCGAACAGTGACCAAAAGATAAATTGCATCTCATTGAATCTATTTTCTAACCTAAAAAGAATGAGCCATTTCGGATAGTTGTGCACCAATATATCGCTGTTTTACTACAGCGATTTTCATATAAAATTTTCAGCAAGCAATAATTGGATTTATTTAACACATACAATCAATTCACAATCAAATTGAAAGCAATTCAATCAACAACCTTCTAATTCGATCCAAATAACAACTAAAAAATCACACATATGAATTAGAGATAGCAAGTGTGAGTTGTAAATAACTCACCTTTTAGCTTCCTATAGCTTGCTAATCTAATCCAAAGCCTTGTTACAACCTTGCAATCTCTTTGCTAACCTCTAATACACCTAAATGCTCAAAAACCTAAATCCAACCAGCAGCACTTAAATTAAAAATAAAACGAAAACCATAATTTTATAAGTCTAGAAGGTAGAGAAGATTACCTAGCTTTGTTTTCTACAAGTATTGACCAAAAGCCCTTTGACTTCTAGCTTTGATTTGAGGATTTAAGAACTAGGTTTTTACTTAGCTTTGAGAACATATTTTTGTTTCTATTTCTCCACTAGACTATGAACGTAAGATAAAAGAAAGAAGAAGTAATATTTTTCTTAAATGGGCTAAATGGGCTTGAGCATGGATCCTAAGGCAAAGTGTTGCTAATTAATTTCTTAAGACAAGTGTTGCTATTTCATTCTTATTCCATTTATTTACACTAATCAATATTTTACAAAATCACAAGTTATTTCTCAAATTTAACAAGATCAAATTAACAACTTAAATACTCTCATTTATAATAACACTAAGATATTATTAAATTTTAGATATAACTTCTGAAATAAAATAATTCCCATTATTTTTAATGAGAAATCCAAATACTAACACTTAAACTGAATTTACAACATTTCGAAAGATACCGTACGATTTATTAAGATAAACAAATCAATTATTTACAAGAATAGGTTTAGATTCATAATTAAATTTACAATTATAATTTTTCAATTTAAACTATAAATCACAATATAAACATTTTACTCTAATTACCAAATTTAACATAATTGATTTAATAATATTCCAATTTAACTTGATATTCTTTATTTAAGAAACAAAAATTATTCCTTAAATAGATCTAACCAAATATTCTTAAAATATGTTTTAATTACTCAATTAAATTTCACAAATCATAAATTAAAATTAATCATTCCTAACAAAATTTAATTAATTAGTGAATTTACACCAGGGTTGTTACAGATTCCCCCTTACAAAAATTGCGTCCCTGCAATTTTCTAGAAAAAGAACTATAAACAACTCAAAAATTTCAATCGACAAAGGATAAAAGACAAGCTCGAAACTCAAACCATTCATACTCTCAACATAGAATGGTAGAGAGAAATAAGGAAAAACTCACTTGGTTAATCCAATGGCTCAACAAATGCTAAAACAGTGATTAGTAAACCATCGAATTTTCCAAGTAACTCGAAAGAATTACGAAGATATCCCGTCTTCGATCAAAACTCAATAAGATGCTCAACGATTAATCAATCGAAAATGATTGATTTCACAAAACTCTACGAATAGAGTCGGGATCAAACTTACTTAAATCTGAACTCTGAGCAATAAAGAAGAACATCAATAAGATTTTCTGCATAAATATACGGAAAGAACATCCTCACAACAGGGTAGACACAATAAACAAGATAGATAAATCACAAGTTGGCTTCTCACAAGGCCACCAAACTCGAATGACCGCAAAAAATGCAAGTCATTAATATTAGCTCAAAGATTGAATATACTCAAGAACAAGGATATAAGCTCAAATTATCTTTTAATCCAAGATATTTATAATTTTAAATCTCAACATCTTTTAAATTTTAAAATATCAATTTTCAACATTTGAGAATTTCTCAAAGTCTTTACTATATTACTTAGTAAGTAATTTAAAACTCAAAGTTAAATTCAAATTTCTACTCTTACTTCAAAATTAATTTCCAAAGAATTTCGTAAATCCATAATAATATTCCTCAAAATAAATTAAGGGTTTAAATTCTCTTTACTCTTATATTAAACCACTTAAATAGTTATTAAAACAATCTTCAAATTCTTTTATTATACTCTTCCCTTAAAACATTCAATGTATATAATATAAATTCTAAAATCTCAAAATATACTTCCAATAAAGCACGGCTCTAAAATAATCTCATTTATATTATGATCTTTATAATCTAAAATAAATAAATGGCATTGCCACGCTATTGAGTCTCTAATAAATAAATATATTTGTTGGCTGCAGAGTTGACCGAACGATCAAAACTACCTCGCCGCTCTATTACTCGTCTCTAAAATCAATGGCTGCAATTACCATTCAAAAATATATTTAATATTTAATCTCAAAATATTATTTTCAAAATATCAATCTTTAAAACATAATTCATCATGTCTGCTTGTCTCATCATAGCATTTAGGAGATTCCTATCGATAACGTTGAACAGGCGTATCGACCAGAACTCTTAACTACTCGATGGATAACCCAACACTCTCGAATTATTTCTATGAAAGAATACTACTCATATAAATATATTCTCAAAACATCCTTTGATTTTTTTTAAAATATCTCAAAACTCCAATTTCTGTTTTTAAAACTCATATTTATATAGCTTCAAAACTCAACCCAAAGAAATTAAGAGAATGCATCGAGATATTCCTAGAATACTCAATTCATAAAATCAACAACAGGAGATGTAGTGTTCGTCACCTCCTACAAGATGATGAGCCACTCTCTAAAATCATCAAGATACAGCCAAGCAAGATATTTTTCTCGAAGGAGATGAAGCACACAAACAACAAATCATTACTTCAAACAAAGTAATGTTACAAAGGATAACATCGATTGAGTATCCGAAAAGGGTAACTCAAAAAAACATTGAATGATAAACTCAATCAAGCTTGAAAAATCTAGAAACTTACCTCATTCCTTAGTGGATGTCCTCGTGGAAGGATAGCCAAAGGCTAAAAGCCAGAAATAAGGTTAATTCAACACTCGATTGCCCGATTGGATATCAAACACAAACAGACTCATCAATACTCAACAAATTCTCCTTGACTGGAATTCGAGATATACCATCGATATCTTGATACTCAAGAGTGAATTTAGAAACTTTGAAATCATCATTAACATTCCAAAGTGATAGAAATAATAAACCAATAAAAATAGGAAACCTAAATATACAATAGGATCATATAAAACTAAGAATTGAACTTAATATCAATAAGTCAATCCATCTCAAATCCAATGCCTCTCAAGATTGTGAGTAACAAACAAATACTCACAAAAGCGACATCAAATAGAAAACTTAGAATGCTCACAATGAGCCAATCATTGTGGATCCCCTCAATACGGTCCACAACTCTCTAACGAACACAACAAGAATACTCAAAGGAATCAATAAGCTTCATTGATACGAGCTCACTCGCATCGACAAAAATAAGAATAGAATAATCCCAAATAAGATTATTCATAAGATAAGATAACATCCAACTCAATTATCGAATACTATGGAATACAATATATATTCCTAGACATATTCCATCTCGACATATCCCAATACTCGAAAAAGAATTAAAGCACGATTCGAAAACAAGCTGGAATAAAGGACAATGATTCACTCGTATTATACTTCGACGTATCGTGATATAAGTACTGTTCTATGTTTATTCTACTTTGTTCTGACCACAGCTCTGATACCATGCTGTAACACCCCACCCCGAGACCCACCTTAGTAAAGAGAATTAACAAGTAATTCCGTCTACTAAAGCGGAGAATAGGGCTGGTTAAGGGCTACCATCTATAACTTTGTCTTAAACATCTACTGAATACGTCGATAAATGCAATATAATTTTTTTTCTATCTCAATGGATCGACATACACAGTAAATGCTTAATCCAAAACTATAGATGGCTAACGGATCTATCAGAACAAAATACAATAACTAAATGTAAAGCACATCACAGAACAGTAATCAACGTCATATATATATACTGATACATGTTTAGTACAATACAATATGAATACAGATAAAGGTGGTACTCGACCACATCATACACATTGAATCAAATATAAGTACATCAGGGTATGCGGAAGAACAAAAATTTCTCAAGAGAAAGGAGAGCTAATATCCAACATCAACTTCAAGCTAAGACCAATATATGATACCTGAAACAACTCGGTCTGACCCTAGTATAAATACACGGGTCAGTCTAGCTACACAAATCAGTCAATATCAGTAATAAGAAGTAGAATAGACATGAAGATACTTCTTCTTGAAGGATAAGAATGAATCGATAAACCCATAAGCTCAACACTTAAGTAACAAACACTACTTAAGTGAACAAATACCTCGAAAGAGGTAATTCAAACTCAATACTCAAATCAAACACATGTGCCTCATATCATCAGCGACATCCCAAAATGTCTACATGGTTTCCATGAACCAAATTTCCTCAAAGGAGAAACATCAATACAAACTCTCGCCAAAATGGAAAACATAAAACATTCTCAAATAGGACGATTAAAAACTCAATTATAGATAAATCTCCAAATTCAGTTATACCTCATCTCATCGGTGTAAATGTATATAAGTCTTAATCTCAACTCGCCAAAATGGCAAAACACAGAATATCGTATAAAATCCTGAAATATCAAAACTCATAACTTGAGGAACTCGATAAGAGTTCAAAACATCATAATTGAAATCACCGTATATGTAACATCTCATATAGCAAAAGGCTATCGATGTAATAAAACATCTTAAAAAGGTGAAATCACAATAAAACAGAAAACTCAGAAAATCCAAATAGGCCAAATCCCCGATTATAATGCGGAAGCAATGCTGCACGTGCTAAACTCAGATGGCCGAAGCCTTAGACAAGGTCGCTAACACCTCCCAAAGCAGTTCGTCCTCATGACAAGGTCGCTGACACCTCTTCAAGCCATTTTGTCAGTCCTAACAAGGTCGCTAACACCTCCCAAAGCAGTTCGTCCTCATGACAAGGTCGCTGACACCTCTCCAAGCAGTTCTGTCAGCCCTAACAAGGTCGCTAACACCTTCCAAAGCAGTTTGTACTCATGACAAGGTCGCTGACACCTCTCCAAGCAGTTCTGTTAGGTAAACATCATGAATGTGTCACAAACTTACGGATAGGAACCCGAAAAGTGTTAACGTGTGTCCCATACCACACATTCGCACTTAGCGGTTTACTAGCCGTTAGTCGATGCCACACTAGAAACATCATAAAACTCAGAAATTTATATCTCGCCTAGTCTCCTTGACGAGTGACAAAGAGCCACCATACTTGTCTCATCTCATCGACAAGCATTAAATGGCATCGTAACTTGTCTCATCTGATCGACAAGTGAAAACATCATGATGGTTTATCATAAACCATAAATCTCGAAATATGAAATTATAAACTCAAGACTTGCCTTACCATTGGCAAGTAAATAAGACATCATGATGGATCTCATCGATCATACTCCTATATAGGAGATCTCAAACCATAGTGTTTGCCAAATATTGGCCATCTTAAATAATTTCCAATAAATAGGAATTATAAAAATAAAATATGCCATAAAATGGCAAAACATCTCAGAATCATTAATCTCAAATAGCTTCGATCGTACAAGTCCGGAATTAACCGAAATGGTAAACGCACATGTCCCATACCACGTGTTTTACTAAATCGTTTAATTCTCTTTCTCATACGTTCGAATAGTGCAAAAGTGTGTGTTTTATATTTAGAATAATTTACTAGAGAAAACAAGCTTTTAAAACTTTTTCACGAAAAGATTAATAAAACCCATATTTGAAATTCTTTTATTACAGGGAATAAATAGTTTTTTTTTTTATTTATTAGAAAAATAATTTTAAAATACTATATCATAATAATTTTAAATGTCCGTTTATTTCTAAAATTACTTCAAAAATGTTTTAGTGAAAACCATACTCGAAAACAATGAAAAACAAGAAAGTTAACTCAAGACCGATAACTTGAGTTCAATAAGAATTCAATTCAAATTTAACTAAAAATCAATTCGAATTCTATTTAAAATTTGAATTTTAAATTCTCCAAATATAGCTAGCCTATTGATAGGCATCATAGCTCTCAAAACTCTCAAAAACATCATCAAAACCGAAAGAGAATAAGAGTAAAAATGAGCTAATACGATTCTAAGGTCAATGTTTGTTGTTGTCATCTTGTTCTCAGGACAGCAACTTATAACCATAATTTCGACCAAGCAAACCTTAAAATTACAGAAAACACAATGAACAAAACTTGTAGTACATGAATTAATCTTTCCGAAACATCTAAGATTATTAAAATCGGATCAAAAACGAAGAAGTTATGGTAAATTTAGTTTCAGCCTTAAGCATAGAGCAAATATTGATTTTTCTCTCGGGATTACAGTATAAAAATTCGATTTTGTCATAGCTAACCTCAAAATAACAGAAATCTCAACAAACGAAAGTTATAGTATATAAAATAAGCTTTCAGAAACATCTAAAATTATCAAAATCGGATCAAAAACGAAGAAGTTATGGCTAATTTAGTTTCAGCCATAAGCACAGAGCAAATATTGATTTTGCTCTCGGGATTACAGTATAAAAATTCGATTTTGTCATAGCTAACCTCAAAATAACAGAAAACTCAACAAATAAAAGTTTTTGTGTATGAAATTAGCTTTCCGGAAAGGCCAAGATTATCAAAATCGGATCTGTGGTTCAAAAGTTATGGCTGTTTTTCTAACAAATTCAAACTCAGCCTGGCTTGTTAAAGACAGAATCGGGCTTATGTCTTTAAACTCATTTCAGGTCAAGTAAATGGAGGAATTTCGAACAGTGACCAAAAGATAAATTGCATCTCATTGAATCTATTTTCTAACCTAAAAAGAATGAGCTATTTCGGATAGTTGTGCACCAATATATCGCTGTTTTACTACAGCGATTTTCATATAAAATTTTCAGCAAGCAATAATTGGATTTATTTAACACATACAATCAATTCACAATCAAATTGAAAGCAATTCAATCAACAACCTTCTAATTCAATCCAAATAACAACTAAAAAAATCACACATATGAATTAGAGATAGCAAGTGTGAGTTGTAAATAACTCACCTTTTAGCTTCCTATAGCTTGCTAATCTAATCCAAAGCCTTGTTACAACCTTGCAATCTCTTTGCTAACCTCTAATACACCTAAATGCTCAAAAACCTAAATCCAACCAGCATCACTTAAATTAAAAATAAAACGAAAACCATAATTTTATAAGTCTAGAAGGTAGAGAAGATTACCTAGCTTTGTTTTCTACAAGTATTGACCAAAAGCCCTTTGATTTCTAGCTTTGATTTGAGGATTTAAGAACTAGGTTTTTACTTAGCTTTGAGAACATATTTTTGTTTCTATTTCTCCACTAGACTATGAACGTAAGATAAAAGAAAGAAGAAGTAATATTTTTCTTAAATGGGCTAAATGGGCTTGAGCATGGATCCTAAGGCAAAGTGTTGCTAATTAATTTTTTAAGACAAGTGTTGCTATTTCATTCTTATTCCATTTATTTACACTAATCAATATTTTACAAAATCACAAGTTATTTCTCAAATTTAACAAGATCAAATTAACAACTTAAATACTCTCATTTATAATAACACTAAGATATTATTAAATTTTAGATATAACTTCTGAAATAAAATAATTCCCATTATTTTTAATAAGAAATCCAAATACTAACACTTAACTGAATTTACAACATTTCGAAAGATACCGTAGGATTTATTAAGATAAACAAATCAATTAGTTACAAGAATAGGTTTAGATTCATAATTAAATTTACAATTATAATTTTTCAATTTAAACTACAAATCACAATATAAACATTTTACTCTAATTACCAAATTTAACATAATTGATTTAATAATATTCCAATTTAACTTGATATTCTTTATTTAAGAAACAAAAATTATTCCTTAAATAGATCTAACCAAATATTCTTAAAATATGTTTTAATTACTCAATTAAATTTCACAAATCATAAATTAAAATTAATCATTCCTAACAAAATTTAATTAATTAGTGAATTTACACCAGGGTTGTTACATTTACAAAAAGAAAATTGGTTTAAAATAAATTATTAATTAATTAAATTATAAAATGGCAATTAACTGTTCAATTTGCTCGAATATTAATACACCATATAATGTTTATACAAGGTCTAAAATCATGGAGAATCAAGCCGGTGTGGATCAGATTGCAAATCAAAAATCAAAGGTGAGTTAATCTCATTCATTTAGATTACCTTTTCAATTTAAATAGTTAAATTTAAATTATTGGTTGTTTGCTTGAATTGATAATTTATTATCAGCTTGGATGTGATATGTTGTGTGCATGTGTGTATATTGGAGTGATTGATTTTCCGCATTATATAGCGAATGAGACCCTATGCGCCCCGCATAATAGCGGATGACCCCATATACCGCGATATCCCCTTCGAAGTGCGATTGGCATTTTATATCGTGCTAACATCTATGGATGCAAGGAAATAGTTTGGAGGGATCCAACTGGTTTCCTCGAAACGTTGAATTTATTTTATATTCAGCGATGTGATTTATGAGGTAATTTATGATGATTATATTGATTATATTGGGAACAAAAATTATTAAATGCTATGGCTTAGTTGAATATATTGGTATTTGAGAGAATGAAAAATATATAAGTTTGGATTTTAAAGGAAATAAAAAGGGAAATATTTAAGTAAAATAATATAGTGAATTTGGGTAAATTAAAGATTGAATTTGAAAAAAATATAATAGTTTGATATTTAAATTCTATTAAATAAATCTGAGTATGGAAATAAAGATAGAGATATTAAATAAATGAAAATAAAAGATTTTTGGAGACTTAAGTAATATTGTCTAAAAATTTGAAGGATTTCATTTTCAAAATTTAAGATTTAAATGTTTCAGAAGAAATTAAAGGGTATAATTTTGAATGAGGTATGATGTGGATATTTCAATTTAGAATAAGATTTTAAAATCATAAATATATAATAAATTTGGAATTAATGAGTTTTAAAATAAATTTGTGTAAGTAAAGGAATTTATTTTCAAATGGAGTTAGCCTTGAAAAATCGATTTGAAAACTGATGAAGTGTTTGAAAACTGGAATTAAAGAGAATGAGATTATGGAATTCATAAACGAGGTTTATAAATAAAGTGAAATATTTATCAGTGGATAATTTGGAAATATAAATTCAAGATGGGAATTTATAAGGTAAGGGTGATTTGTTTAAAAATAAATTGTGGTTTATTTTCAAAGATGTGGAAAGGAAAGTGTTTTTCCCTTAAAACCCAAGTATATTTTCAAAGAAAGATTTCCATGTATAGATTAGAGGTTTTAAAGTGATTTTAAAAGTATGTTTTAGAAAGAAATTATTATTTCGTAGTTTTAAATTTTTTAAAAGCAAATATTTATTAAGTAAATTAAATAAGTAAAGTATTTTAAAGGTTTAGCTAGATTTATGACTAAAAGATAATTATTTAATATTTTACCTTGTAGAATAAATTTTAATTTTAAATTTGTTTTGGCTTAAGTTTTACGTGAAAAATTATTATTATGTTTCATAACTAGTATTTTAAAGAAAGTGTTTTAAATAATTTTTATTTTTATTTTAATTGTTTAAAGTATATATTTTGGATAAAGTGATTTAAATTTATTTTAAATCTAAGTATTAAGACTTGGTGATTTCTGGCGGAAATAAAACAATTGGGTGGGAATTTATTCCACGTGAGAAGAAGTGATTTGAAAACTATTTTCTAAAGGGTAAAGTGTGGAAAAATATCTTACAAAGATATTATAAAATAACTAATTTGGGAAATTATTAAGGCTGGATGACTGTTTGTGGATGTTATATGTTACTTAAATAACTAACTATTAATATTGGCCACTGCGCTGATCGTTTCGAAGAGACTGGGATCGAGATTAATTTCTAAAAAACCACTTCGATCCAGTTTGAACGTTTTTGTAAGGAAGACAAGAGTTTGGAGTCAAAGATGGAGCAGTGAAGTGCAAGGGCTAATCACTACTAATCCTAAGGGTGATTCCAAAATGGATGTAGTAGAAGTAGTTCCATCGGTTTCATTCGGACCTAGAACGGACTTGTATGGATGAACGCTTTTAGAACATCGTCAGAAGGACGGTGAGCATTCTAAGTGTATGTGTGCTAAAAAGGTAATTCATAGTGACGCAGCGGATATAACTTTGACGTGCTAATTATGTTTTGATACCAATTTGGCACAGCTTTCTTCCTCACAAAATGATTTCATGTCAAATAAACTTAATAGAATGATAAATGCCCAATTCCATTGGTCGTGACGATACCGGAATCTAGCTATCTCCAACTCATTGATCTCGCAAGATACCGTGTTGAAAGATCTACAGTTCGATCGTTGATCACTCGCAAGTGATACCGAGAATTGGCTTATACTTCGTTGATTCGCGCATGAATAACCCAAAGTAGGAAAGAAGACTGAGATCACACTCAATTCAACAATGGTGGCAAAAGCACACACAAATTTTTATTCAAAAATAAACTCTCTTTTACAAATGACAACGCCCCATATTTATAGGAGTTTACAACACAACACAGCCATGCGACTCAACCACGGCGACCTACGACCTAACATCCCACGAGTTACATCATACACGACTTAACAATATACACATGACATACGAGATACAATACAACATACAACAACGCGACATACGACTTAAAACAAAGTGACATAACAACAATACGAATTTACAGAATTACAACATCACACGACTTAACACAATACAACATCACGCGACTTAACACAATGCGACCTAACAAATCAACATAGCTTCAGGACGACTTAGCGACATAAGGAATGCGACTTAAGCTTCAGCGACTTAAGACTTAGAAGAATGCGGCCTTGTAAATGACTTATAGAACACAACATACGACCTACGACTTATAAGATGGGCGACTTAAGCAATGCGACATAACTCGCAGTTTATAATTCGCTAGGTCGCTGTATCATCCTCCACTGCATATCCCGCATAACTCGCATAACTCGTTAGGTCGCTTAGGCGACTCAAGGCCTGGTGCGCTGCTCACATAGCCTCGACCCTCATCAACCCGGAATGGCTAAAACATGGGAGGCGCACGTAAGGCTAAGTGGCTAGCAACCAATTAGGGTAAAGGTCGCCGCTGTCTAGGTGTCCCTTTTTATTCGGCTGTGTGGGCGGCTGCTAATCCCAACCACAGGGTGATCTTATTTGGACTATCCAGTAAGGGGTTAGCTCCGATCTTGTATAGCATGGAATCAAGGTGGACCCTCAGTATGGTGATCTACACCACGTACTATGACGGATGGTACCACAGTAACCCTGCCATTAATGAAAATCCAATCTCATGTAAGTGCCTTCGGACTTGTTTGTATACCTGTTATGCTGGAAATTAATGAACGTAAAAATTTCGGCAATTTGAATAAGTATTTCTATATAGACACTATTATAATATCGGAGGATTTGATAAGAAATGTTTTGGTTTTCGTATGGTAAAAACCCGACATTTTTACCTATGGCGTGGTCTTACGAGATACCTTTGACTTTAAAGGATTTTGAAAACTTTAATAATCCAATTGGGTGTGTTTTCTCACTCTGGTTTTCCAGACTGACTCGAGTGTTATTTCGCTATAATGCTTGGGTAAAACCGAGTATTATAAAATAAAGATTCTGGATGGATTACTATGGAGCTCAGGATACAAACTGGATGGCGAGATGTATCCCATGTACTTGGAGTATATTCCATTATGTAGTATAAGATGTATAGTCAGCTTTTGTGAGGACAAATTAATACAACTATCTGTTATTGTTTTGATTTTGATGTACGTTGATGATGATGTAATTCTTAAAACCGATATAGTTTCTTTTTGTGTAAAGATCAGTTGTAATCTATTATATTTTGTTCCACTACGATGGTAAGATTCTTTTGTTGTTTGTTTTCTCTTCTTCTACCTCTTCTTCTTCTTTCCTTTACGGACAGGTTTTCCTGCATTTGATCGTCGGCATTTAATTCAGTGGACGATTGATGTCGATTTTTGAGCATCGAAAAATCGGGTCGTTACACTTGGTATCAAAGCGAGGTTAAGAGAGAACCATGGCTCTGGTGGAGAGTACTCATTAGAAATATAGTCCGTAGTACTCTAGAATGTGTTTGAGCATCTTAATAGATATGAGCACGTATTTGTTAGTGAATATTGTTTTTATACTTTATTGACTTATCAGTTGAGTGTTTATGGATTCTAGTCGATAGGTGGGACGCCATGTCATCGACAGGGGTTTCTAAACTCTTAAACAAGATAAACCGACACAGTGTTGTTTTAAAATAGGGTAAAGGAAACAATTTTACCCAAATTATTTTTGTATATAAAATAAATAGTTTTTCTCAAATTATTGTAGTTATATATGGTTGCTCGGTTGCTAGAAAATGATAATATTAAATTATTATCATTGTTGTGTGGAAATTGAATAAGAAATTAAGATAATAATCAAAGGTTAAGAAATAAATTGATTAGCAGAATGGAATTTGAAATATAAATTATAAATGTGATTTATAATTAAAATTGAAAAAAAAAATTCTAGAGTAATGTTTGAATATGAATTGAAAGGATTTGGAATTCGGAATTTTGGGAAAAGTTTAAATTCCTTTGGGTTTGAAAATTGTTTTCAAAAGTTTTGGAGAAATAATAATGATATTATTTAGAAATATTTTTGAATTGGATTTGAAATCTGGTGATATTTGAAATTTAAAAAAATATTTGGAAGGGTTTTTAAAGAGATACATTGAACTCTTTTCGATCGCTGGAAAATAACTTCGGTGATGACTGCAGCATTATCGATGTTCATTTTCGAGTTTCCAAGAAAGGAATTGCGGCCAAAATGTTTTAAATTAGAGTGTTTGAAAAATTTAATTTGGTTTTAAAATTCAAGAGATAATTTGATACCAAAGGATTTAGGAAATAATTGATTTCAAAATGATTTGAAATACTTAAGTGATTGTTGAAAACTCAAGAAGTTAATTTTAAATGTTTATGGAATACTAAATGGGTTTAAAAACTTATAACAATTTAAATTTGTTTAGAATAAAATTTAACTTAAGAAGAGTTAAACTAAAATGAGTATGAAAACAAAATAAGTTAGAATGTAACCAATTAAAAGAAATTAGTAAATGGAATGTAACTGAATTAGCTTAAAGGGAATAAATCCAAGTATGCTAAATGGAATAGTTTTTGAAATAAAATTTATTAAATTAGAGATAAATTCGTGAATAAGAAAATATTTGGTTATAACTAAAGGGAATTGGGACTAAACATCTGAATAATGTTAAAATTTGGATTATGTCAAAAATAAACGAGTAAAATAAAATTAGTAAGTAAACTAATTTATTTAAGTGGGTAAGAAAATGTAATTGAAGTTGAATATTGGAATATACTTAATTTAAATTGTGCAAAGTAAAGGGATGTTGAGAAATTAAGTCAAAGTAGACTAAAAATAATAAAAGTTTGGAAATAAAAATGGATTAGGAAAAGATGAATATCATTCAATATTTAAAATTAAAGGTAAACTGAATTCAGAATGGAATTGAAAAATTAAGTTTAATGAAAATAGATGTGAAAACTTAAGTGATGAAGTGAAAATATTTTTTTTAAAGTGGGTAAAATATTTATTTTGAGCTGAAGGAAGGTAAATGGTAAAATTCTTGAGTAAAATTGGTATTTCAGAATATATACTTAGTTAATATGCGAATGAAGGTTTAATAAGGGCGTGTGAAATGGTGACTGTGAATAAGTGGATAGAAATCAAAATAAAATGTGAATAAAAGAGAATTGATATAGCTAATAATAAATTGAGATAATACGTAGGGTGTACGTATATTGTTTTATTCGGTTGACCATTCAAACCAGACCCGGGCACAGAATTTCGAGGTAATTATACCAATCCAAGTTGGGATTTTTCATTCGATTTTCGATGGTGAACCCTAGATATGGATTTTTGATTTGGTTCTGGAAATTCTCTATCACAGTTATCGCTATGCAAGGAGAATGACGGTTTCTGATCAAGAAACCCGATCCGAGTTCTCACTAGGAAGTTGGATGGACGATACTTGTTCGGAAGTGAAATTGTGTGATCGAGTGCGTGATCGCATTTGGTATTGCGTCGAAAGATATGTGTATATCGTACGAACTTAAATTAAACATACATTGAAAATTTTGAAAGGAATTGAATAAAATGATTTTGAATTCTGAGATTGGATATTATTGCTAAGTAGGATACATGTGTTTTAAAGGAAAGGGAAATTGGTGATTTTGATTTCTGAAGATAAATATGAATTTCCCGAATAAAAGGTATGTATTTAAATTTTGTGTATGAAATTTGAATGTTTTCTGATCTAGCCACTTCGCTTTTGTTTTCATTCTGAATTTGGGAGCCTGTAGAGGCATTTTGTAGTCTTACCGAGCTAGTCGCGCAAAGGAGACGCTGGCGAAATTTTTCAAAATTTTAAGAAGTTAGAAAATTTTTGAGAAAACTTGGATAATTTAAAATTTGCTTTTACATTTAAATTTGAATTGTTGAGTAAATAATATTATTTGGAAGTTATGGATGAGATTGGGAAGTTAGTACGAGTAATAATGTGTCTTTAATAAAAGATTGTTTTGGGACGATGTTTAAAAACTGTATGGTTCTGGGAAAATGATGAGCAGGTTGTAGACAATTCCTCTTAACTAGTAATTTCGAGGAAGAAATTCTTTTAAGGGGGGAGGAATGTGACGACCCAGAATTTTTGGATATTTGAAATTGGAATATTTAATTGATTTTAAATATTTGAAAGTTAGTTTAAATCAAATTTCAAATATCACTGCTTATTTGGCAATTAAATTATTGAATCTAATAATTGGAAACTGGTTAAATAGCGAATCTTCGGTTTTAAGCTATTTAAAAATATTTCAAAGGCTTGGAAAAATTATATTTATAATACTGGACATAATAGAAGTTTTAAATTTGAGTTTGAATGTGTTTTGTTCAGTTTTAAAATTTTACTGTTTAAATCGATATTTAGAAATAGCCTTTCGAGGCACAGTCTCGGAATTTGACGAAACAAGTTCCATTAGATCCGTAATAGTGTATTATTATCGAATTTCAATTTTCGTAGTATTTGTAGTTGTCGTGTAGCCGTACGATATATAAATGCGCCGAAATCTATATCAAATTTCAATATAATAACCGAGTCCCAAAAGCTATCATCTCCATACGATCGAATTAGGACTCGAAACCTGTTCCATTGCATTCGGAATATGGTATAACCATATGAACGCCTGGTGGCATGCCTCGGTAGGATGTCAAGATATTAAGCTACGATTTTAAGATTGTTTGAATTTGAATTTAAATTTAAATATAATATTATTTCACTGAGTACGGCAGCAAGCGTAGACACGTACAGAATTTTAAGCACGTGTCCTTTATGAAACACGTGTCTTCTTTGTAAAATATATGGTCGAAGGAAATTGCCGAGCTTTTTCATTTTCTTATTATAATCTCGTTATCAAATTCAAAAATAAAAATGCCCAGTTTCAAAAAACAATATGGCCGAAGATGATCCGTTATAAAAAAATAGGGGAGGTACGAAATCGACTTCAACTTCGAATCAAAGATGACTCGATTTTGTAGTAAATCGATCGCGGCGTTAGGAAGGAGGCAAACTCTGAAGGCCGCATTCATGGGTTGCGGCGGCAATTGGAGGTTCACTACAGCATGCGATCGACGTAGAGGTGGCCAAGTCGCGATTTGATTTGAGCGAAGCTGTGGCTGCTCGATTTTGAGAAGAGGGCTGTGAGGTATTTAATATTTGTTTAATTTAATTTAATTTAATACGTCAATAAATTAATATGTGTGTATATATATGTATATGTATTAGGGGAAATTGAAAATATATATATATATATATATATATCTGTGAGGTATAATTCTGTTTTCAAATTTAATACACACACACACATATATATAGTAATTCACATGCATATGGATTGAAAGGAATTATACTTTAGAATTTAATGTATATTATATAGATAAAACAGAAAATGTATATAGATAAGGTTTGGAAATATAGAAATTTTAAAATGTTGAAAATTTATATAAAATTAGGTTTTGAATCTAGAAATTATTTTATGCATACAGTAGCACGACCCGAAATCCAATGTACAAAAAATGACATCAAATACCTCACTTGTATTCGACCGTCGAAGATTCAAACATCGAACTCTAGTCGGATGGAGCTATAACAACATTAAATAAATATAAAAACAGCGAAAAAAAAAGAATATCATTTACATCACAGATACAACATCATCATAATATCCATTACAACATCAGAGTATTTTTATACATATATCACAACTTCAAAATGGAACTTCATAATAGAACAAGTGATCATATGCCAAAAAGTCTTCAACGAAATAAAGTGATAGCAAACTTCCAAAACTAAGCACCTTGAGATCCAAACGCTTTCAAAATATCTCCAAGACAAAAGCCTCCAAAACCCGATAGCCTCCAAACCAAAAGGACTTCAAAATACAACTAGCACCAAAACACAGAAACCTGCTAGTAGGCTGCCCGTGTGGAAATTATAGGTACCCAGAGTTTGGGAAGAAACAATAAACTCCGGGTCAGTCAAAGGACTGGTATGAGTAAACAAAAGTAGTTGCTTTTAAATAAAACAAGATTTATAAAAGAAAACCGTTCATGCTTTTAGAAAATCAAACTACCATAAGGCCTCCCGGCACACACGTAATGCAATCGCACACTTGGGGGAGATTTCTCCTTATGATAGTCAAATATGGTTAATACGAGAAAACTCTTTGATATTATTACTAGTGCATAGTGTGAAAACATTTTGAAAATATAATATTAATATTAGCCAGCATAGGTACCATTATATTATGCCTACTATAGCTTCCACCTAAGGTGGCGGGTTATACAAATTGCAATCGTAAAGGGCTCGTATTATTTCTTTGGATTTCCAACAAATGGTCAGGCTAAGGAATTTCCTATGCCACATGGGTACGCCTCTGGAGGGACGTCTCGAGAACTTAACCAGTTCTCCGCCAACACAAGGCCGGGTTACCTCTGTAACTAGGTGACTACTACACGACTATGCCATTTCCCGGTCGTTTGCGACCTTTATCCGAGGGCCCTCTACCACAAAGCAACAACCACACAGTAAATGAGATTGCAGCAACCACACAGGTAAAGTACCTGGGCTCCATACCATGATACCACCTCTTTCCAGAAGGAAATGACATACCCTAAAGGGTGCGACCCTCATAACCTTGCCGCATCTTTCCTTTATCGACCATTTTCGGGGTGTGAGGTCCGATGAGGTCTCGTCCACAAAGCAACGCTTTACACGAAAGCCATGCTTTGATCACAAATGATCAACAAATGATCATCAACTCATAGCAGCACTTAGCATGCCACACTACCAAATTGGGAGTATATCACTGATAACCTTCAACTACATAACCCCTGAGCTCGTACGTCTTAGAGAAGACTGTTAAGCTAAGAGAATAAATTCTCCGCCACCACCAGATATGTATTTGAAAGAAATCTGCTTTATATCTCAAAGTGTAGTGTCGGACATACAACCGTACAAGTCTGTTCTGGGTTCGAACATAACTGAAGGCACTTCGTCCAATAAAGGAAGAAGCCCTTGCAAATCCGGGTATCCACAATCCCGACCGGACTCCCCATCACATGGGGAGATCTCTATACCAAAGCAACTCAGTGCAAAGATATTCAATAGGTTATCCTATCATTTTCGAAGACAACCGATCTTCATCACCGTCTTCAAATGCTATTCATTTCGTCGAATCACTATTCGGAATGAGTTAAATGACACAAAGGTCCTCTCCCGGCTAATCCGAATAATGGGAACTCAATTTTAAATACGGGGATGTATCAATCACAAAGATTCACATTCAGGGTTCGATGGGGGTTTCGGATAACTAACTGAAATCCGACTCCCTATTGCATCGAATTTTAAATGTTGTTTTACGGGAAAAAGGGTTTTCACATACATACAGAAACAAATCACGAATCACAGTTCAGCTCAAAGCAATTCACATCACACACTATCACAATCACAACAGAAATATCAATCCAGTACACAACATTTGATAATAGTCAATCATCTTCAACCATGGTGAATGTCATTTAAGTGAATTAACCACATAATTATATTTATTAATTATTTTAAATCAATGATTTTTTATTATTAATTATGATTTAATAAAATCTTAATTAACCTTATTAATTAATTATTCTTTAATTAATTATCTCAATTTATTAATTCTTAATTGTTAGTTAATTAAATTTTAATTACATTTATCAATTTATTATTCTTTAATTAATTAATTATTAATTACTAAGTAATTACAAATCATTAATTGTTTAATCATTATTTAATCGTTATAAATAAAATTTGTTTTTAAGCTAACACTTTGAATATTTTATTAACTTCTTAATTATTTAATTAAGCTAAATTTAAAACCACTTTGTTTAAAAATATAAATTTGAAATATCTTTGAATTTCATTAATTTCAAATAATTATTTGAATACCATTTACTTCCCATTCCATTAACAAACTATCATCATTTATAAAGAATGAATTTAGAAAATCATCTAAACTTTTGTTTCAAAATTTTTTAAGACTGGAGTTTGCTGTTTTCAATGACCACCCGAGGCTTTCTCGAGTCATCCCAAAGCAAAAATGCTCCCTGCTTCGAGTTTTTACCAGCATCGACCCGTATAAATTTTTTCCACTAAAATTTGTTTAAATTTGAAAACGACCTGGTGCAACACCAAAACGACACGACCCTATCTTCGAGTCATCTCCCTAAACCCCAGTAATACTTCGAGTCAAGTATTATCCCCTCCAAAAACGAACTACTGATAGAAACGAAACCGTGTGCACGCTGCACACCGTCTCGGTCGTCACTAGTCAAAGCTATGACCGTCGTCAGGTCAACGACTAACTTCTCGACCCATCAAGCCACCCCAAAGCGTGAACCATCGCCACGATCGAAATCGAGCCTCATGACCCGTAGCTCATCAAAACCCATCACCAGGAAACTACCTCGTCCAACCTCCTCTGGCCATCAGAGGCCACAAAAAATGGTCCAAAGCTTCGCCAACGTTCGACGCCATGATAGGCACCGGTGTCAGAAAGTCCGATCACCCAACGATGATGTAGCACGACCATTTTTGACTATGAGTATATCTGGGTTTTAAACCCTAATTCGATCTTGAACCAACACAATAATGGTTTATAAATTCTACTTACATTTTTTTGAGGATTGCAAACCCTCAAGTTAGCTGCGACGATGATCTCGAGGCCCACAAACATGTATATCATCAGAGTTTTGCAAAAACTCAACTTTCTGATCAACTACGATTCCTCAGTCAAAACTTTATGAAAATTTAGAATTAACTTTCTAAAATCGTTATTTTCAATGATATTCTGATAGCATTAATAAAATTATAATATTCAAATTCCTGCATAATTTAGATTATGACTGTGTTTTCACATTTTCCAAAAAAAACTATATTGCTTTGCTTTTATTTATTACTAAAATATAATTCATGTTTAAAACAACACTTTAATTTGTTTAGATTTCAATTCCAGAAGAAAAACAGAGAGAGCGAGAGATTTGAATTTGGCATGGTTTACTCTGTAAACCTGGGACTAAGAAGAATAGGGGTGAAAACCCTGACTATAAACATTCCCAGGAAAAAATAAACATGCACACAAATTTGTTCACATGAAAAAGTTTTCAACACCAATTCAGGCATGCATACAACAACAAGCAGTTGGATAAATCAGAGGTTTACTCACATGTTGCCTGAGAACAGAAGCTTCTGACTGTTTTTTAAAATTTGTGATGAAAGCCGGGATATTTTTCTACTTTGATCTTGAAATCTTATCTGCAACTTGTTAATAAAATCTTTTCTTAATCTCTGTTGTATTTTTTATTAATTCATCAATAACAAACAATTTTCAATTTACTTACAGTTGGATTTCTTATACAACAGAGAAAGACTTTGTCTGCTACTTGAAATCCAAAAACTAACTTATTCTTTGAACTTGATTTTTTTACTGCAACATATTATTACAATTGCTTAATTCTTGCTTTATTATTGATTAATAAATTCAATTCAAATTTTTAAAAGAAAAGTTCACTTGCCTTAAATTATTTCAGAAGAATCCCTGCTTGCTTCTTTGAGAAAAATGGAGCATTGGTTTCACTAAGTTGGGTTATATTAATCTGCACTTTGAATCCTTGATGTTAAAACTTGATTTCAAAATTACTAATTCACCTTATTATGAAGATTAAAGTTTACATGAGAGATGGAATTTAAAACTGTTGCTTTAATGTTGGAGAAGAATGTAACAACCCTGTATTTTGTAATTATTTTATTGTATATTTTAATTATTTTTAATGTAAGATTTTGATTTAAAAACTTATTTTACTTATTTGAAATGATTTAATTTATTATTTAAATATAATCTTGATTTTTATGAGTTTTAATTCCAAACTTGTGTAAGTTGAATATTTGCCTAAAATGCTGATTTTGGTCAAAATAGTCAAACTGTGACTTTCAACTTAAAATTTTAAAAGTTTAAATTTTTTTTCCTTTTATTATGAAAGTACATAAAATTCTAAGAACACCACTTTTCGTTTCGTTGAATTTGGATGTAAATTGTGAAAGTTATACCCTTTACAATATTGTGTGTATATTGGATTATTCAGCAATAGTCTTTATTTTAAATCCTATAAATGACATTTTATTTGATATATCTTATTCTAACTTGTATATTTATGTTATATTATGTATAATTTGACTTTTGGATACTTTTAAAATGATAATAGAATTTTTTTCAAAATTTACTGTATTTATTTCCTATTTTTTTAGGCTGTTTTCTTATTTTCTGCTATTTTCTTCATTAAAATTATATTTAAATTTAATTTTTTTTATTTGTTTTGTGAATTTACTTTTATTTTATATTATTATTTATGTTTAAAAATATATTACAAGCTCATATTAATTTTCTAAAATTTATTTCATGTAATTTCAAATTTTCTAGACTAGTTTACTATTTTTAGCTATTTTCTTTAATTTAACTTTATATATTTAATAAATATTATATATATTTTTATAAATTTTCGAAATATTATCTTTTATTGTTATTAATTCCAGAATTATCAAGTTATGTAAAGAATTTAAGAAGTTTGAAAGGTTTAAAGGCTAAGAAACGTAATGTCGTTTCACGTTTCTTTTACAGTTTCTTTTGTCATCAATTCATCTGTTATTTTAGCCACTCCTTACTTTATTAATTTATTTTATACATTCACTTTTATTTGCTGTGTTTATACTTTATTAATATTAATTTTTTATGTATTTTGATTAAAAATAGATTTTTTCCAAAGATTATTTGGGTTGTTTCAATTTATTTAGCCTAGTTTCACATATATTGATATTTTCTTTATATAAATTATATAATTTAAAATGTATTTATTTATTTATCTTATTTACATTTTTTTTATGAGATTATTTATCTATTTTATCAGGATTTTTATGTATTTACAAAATAGAAAAGAAATTTGAAAGACCTTAAACTTTCCATCTTCCTAAGGCCCTTTTTTTTCTTTCTAACCCTTCTACTTTTTAACCTAACTTTTCATTCAACTGACCACATCTCCTCATTTCTTCAGCAGCCACTTTTTTTTCCTCTCATTCACTAATTTTCAAAGCTCAAAACCCTAAAAATCATGACCTCCATCTTGAAGAAAAAATTTAGGTAAATCCCTCTCTTCTTTCTATTTTTTCTTACTTTTTCTATGCAATTTTGCCTTGCCTTCTCCCTTGATTAAGATCGGCCTCTTCCCCTATTCCACAGCCACCACCTCCTTCCATCTCTTCCCAACCATCACCACCATCTACCCCATCAGATCTGACCATGGTCGAACCCCTTTTGATGGTCAAACCCCTCAAACTACAACCTAGATGCCTAGATCCATGCTTATTTGACCTCTACATGCTCATCCACTTCAACCACCACCCAAACCACCGCCATAGCCGCCACCACTCCCCAAACCTGACCCAAAACTTGACCACATCTGAACCACATCAGACCCCAAAGCCATACCAAACAATAGAGAAGGCAAAGCAAAAGACTGCGTAGTCGTATCTCCTTTTATTTCAATGTTATTGCATTTTAAAGTCGTATTGAATTTTGTTGTTTTGATTTTTTTTTTGTTTTGGGTTGTACACAATGGTTGTAGATTTGATTCACTCTCCACTCATGTCCGTAGTCTTGTCATCGTGCTTTTGTTTCCATTGTGTCATTGGTTTTGATATCTCCAGCACAAAGAGGTGAGAAAATCTCACACGACAATTATATACTTATGCAGTTGTAAAACAACCACAACTGAATGTGTAGAAATATTTATGATGTTATAACTGCCATGTGATTTTATATATATGATTTTAACATGTTAAATTTTATGTCATATCACCTGTTACATGTCACATCACTTGTTACTATTGTATATTGTTGTTACTATTCATTCATATCTCTTTATCACCATTGCAAGTTCCCTATAGACTAGAATCACTATGGGTTGAAATGATACATACCCGAACGGACTTTAGAATAAGGGAAAATTGTTATGGGCTGAAATGATAGGCCTGAATGATTTTCAAATTTATTTTATTTACTTGGGACTGCGGGTTTGAAATGATAAAACCCGGATTTTTTTGTAAATTACGGGTTGAAATGATATATTACCCGTATCACTTTACCTAGCATAGAAAATTATATACAGGCCCGTAGTTAAAATATATTTTTCTAAAATGTTTAAAATATTTTAGAAATGTAATTATTATAATATTTTGATTTAAAATTTATTAGAAATAAAATTTGTTAAGTATTATTGATTTTCTGGAAATTTATAAGTTAAATAAATTATGAAAAAGTTAGAAATTTTGAACGTAAGTTATTTTGGAAATTTTGATTTAATTTTAATTAGAAATTTAATTGAGTATGAAATTATGATAAATTTATGACAATTTGAATTTAAATGAATTTAAAATGATTTTTATCATATTTACGATTTTTTAATAAAGTTGAAATGTGAAATGAATAAATATTTTAAGTTGAAACTTTGAAATATAACTAGAATTGAAAATTTATGAAATTGACGTAAAAGTGAACTTTTAGTTAAGTAAATAAAAATAAAACAAAGTTATATTTGAGAATTTGAACTTAAGTGTTAAGTCGAAATTTAATGTAATGGATTTTAAAAATTCAACATTGCATTTTAATAAGTGAATTATTATTAAACCTTGATTTTTGAATGGAAATTTAACCTTGTAAAACATGAACTTGAGGAAAATTAAATGATGTTATAAATGTGAAAATGTATGACTTTATAAGTTAAAAATGTTTTAATTAAAATATAACTGGTTGAGAAATTTTATTGAATATTTGAAGTTAATTGACTGCATTTTTGAAATGATATTAATTACAATATAAATGATATTACAGCAATTGTAAATACCGTAGTTGATGATAATGAACTAAAAAAAAAGCTATTGAAAAAAAACTATTATAGAAATTGTTGTAAGTACTATGATTTTTGAATTTAACTAAGTTTATTTGAAATTTAAGAAAATTCTATTACAACATGTTTAAACATTGTCTTTTGTTAAATTGAACTGTTTTGAATGTAACTTTCCGTAGAGTTTTCTAAATGATGCGAAAAGTGAATTTTCACTGTTTTGATAAACTTATGTGAATAAATGAACTTTGGAAGTTGAAATTTTTGGAAATTTAATAATTTAATTATTAAGCATAATAACTTCATTGAAATGAAAAAAAAAGAATTTTTGGAATATAAACCGTTTTAAAATATGAATTGAAATGGTATTTTAGATTGAATAGAATGAATAATGATTTGAAATGAATGAAGTTTTGAAAAGATACGATATTTTGATATATTAAAATGATTTGAAAATGAAGTTTTGAAAGGATATGATATTTTGATATATTAAAATGATTTGAAACGAAGTTTTGAAAGATATGATATTTTTGATATTAAATGATTTGAAAACGGAGTTTGAAAGATAGGACATTTTGATATTAACATGATTTAAAAAGAAGTTCTGAAAGATATGATATTTTGGAACTGAAAGGTAGTGTTGAAAGGGTATGAAATTTAATATATTGAAATGGTTAGAAATGACTTGATATTTATTTTGATAAATATTTGAATTGAAAGATATTTTATGATGATATATTGAAATGGTTTTGGAAATGATTTAATCTTTATTTTGATAAAGATTTGGATTGAAAAGGATATTTTATTTTGAAGTATAAAATATTTTCAAAGTTATAACTACGGGTTATAATAACGATGGGTTGTTAAGGAGACCGGGATCGGATATTGTCTTATAGCCGGCCAATACCGAAAACCACTTTAACAACCGTGTACGCGGTGGAGATTCCAGAATGAAGTAGGATGGTGGCAACGTTCTCGAGGTATATATTACGTGGACCCAACTCCCGTGAGTTGGCATATACGACTAAAACAGGAGCTATACCGGGCTACACAAAGGGTCGCACCCTTTCATCGAGCATGCTCCATCGGAAACCATTCTATTACTGTTGTGATTCGATTCGGTGGCGCCACTTTGATTCGTGGGTATTGTTCGAGGTGGGCGGAAGCTGCTGGCTTGTCGTCACCACCGGTCCGGGAGTGCAAACGGTGTATCCACCCTGGCATTGCCTCGCGTGCCGTGTCATATCCTTATATCGAGCCCACTACGATTTTGGTTTTAAAGATCCGACCGCGTTAAGGTTCACCATCGCCTTAACGCTATTTTCTATATGATTATACTTTACTGATTAGACACTACTATATAGAGCGCAATATACTACATAGTAAATAGTTTAACGGATCCTTAGAGGATGGGCGGTCCCAAGCATCTTCTAAGTTACTTGTACATTTACTACAGTTCACTTGAGTTGGTTTACATTGTATAAGTATGTATGTCCTGACTCGAGTGTTTGTATTTTTATTTACGCTCGGGTCAGCCTGAGTTATTCACAGATTTAGATTTCCACTTTCTGGAGATTGGAATCGCTGGAGATTATCTACTTGTCAAGTTTATCTTTTGTAGTCTGTTGGTCCTTTTCAGCTCTTGTATTAGTAGATTTCTATGTAGTGAGACTTCTTTGTACTTTATTTCCTCTGTTGTATTTTATGTAACTCTAATATTTTTATATAGTAGCTTCATGAACTACTATTTCTTTTACTTCCGCTGCATTATTATTACTCTGTGTCTGTGATCTGTGATTTTTATTTACTGTATATTCTGAGATTTGCCAAATTTTTATTTACAACGCGGTATTTTGAGCAATTCAATCCCGGCATGAGTGTCTACCTATACACTTATAATGGATGCGAATGGTTGAAAATACAGAGTCGTTACATTTGGTATTAGAGCTTTGGTTAGCTCTAGGCAAAACTCAGCATATGGAGTGAATGTATTTACAGAATCACTTTCATTCGAGTTTGAATCTCTCCCTTTTGACTCGATTCCTTTTTATTTTGGAACGTTCCCTACAGTTCCAAAATCCATTCGTATCCCTCACTATTCATCTTCTTTTGACTTTGGAGTATTCCATAACTCCGCTTCGAATGATCTTTCTAGTGAGTCGGCGATCACGCCAATTTCAAATTTAATTGAAAAGGGGGAAAACTCCTTTGCAGTTAGCATCGATTCACCAGAGATTCTTATCTATCCTTGGTTTAGATGCTAATATCTTTTGTTATTTCAAACTCTAACCCTTGAGATCGAATAGGTTTACCCTAGAAAAATCAACATTGATCTTATTCTTTAAGTCACGGTTGACTCGGTTAAGGTTGCCCGTGATTTATATAAGCTTATCCATCTTCCTATTCTGTTATTTAATCATGTCATCCTTGTTTCCAACTTATTTTTAAATCATAATCTCCTTTGATTTGTGTTAATCAAAAATTTGAATCTCTACCCTTCTTTGAAAATCTATTCATATATAGTGTTTTTGTAAACTAATATTTAAAATTAGAATGTTTTATATATTGTGTTGTTTGAGTTGTTGATGTTGATTTGGGTTTCTGATCGATTCGTCTCATCAACGCTATCGATAGGATTTCTAAAACACTTTGACAGAACAAACGGACACAATATATTTTTTTTAAATTTTTTTTTCGGTTAATGAAATAAATTTTGATATATAAGTAAATTTATGGAACTTAAAGAAATGATTTAAATTGATAATTTGAAATGATAATACTTGATTTATCATTTATTGTTCTACAAATAGATCTATAAATATTTGTTTATAAATTTATTTGGGAACTGAAATGAATTTAAAACAAAAAATTTGAGAATTTAATTTCCGATGGTTTCAAAACTTGTGTTTATGTTTTAAAAGGTTATATTATTTAAAGTATTTTCAAAAGAATTTGTTTCCAAAGAATTTTATAGTGCTCTTCTCTTTGTCGCTGGAAAATAACTTCGGTGATGATCGCGACATCATCGACGTTCATTTTCGAGTTTCAAAGTTAAGAGACTGTTCTGTAGTCTTGCTACAGCTTTGTTTCGGGAAATTAAATTTAATTGAATTTCTAAAATATGACTTTATTTATAATATATATATATATATATATATATATATATATATGATTGAAATTTGATTTGACATATTATATATGTATATGTATTATTACTTATCTCTAAATGGGTTGAAGAAATCGGAAATTTAATTCTTAAATTTTATTTTAAAGAATAAAAAAAATCAAAACTTTGGATGAATATCAAGCATGAAATGATTTAATTGGAAGGTTTATTTGTATAATACAATTGCATTCAAATATAACTTACCAAAATTTCAGAAGTTAAAAATGTAATTGGATAATATACGATATAAAAAGATTTTATAAATAAAATTTGAGTAGTTATAATAAATGCTATACACTTAAATTTTAATTATAAAATGATTAACAGAGGTAAATATAATAAAGGGTAATTGAATGACTTACAATAAAATGATGTTAAAAGAACTAAGAATAAAAGAAAGTAGTTATAAAAAAAAGTGTAAATATATTTAACATGAGTGATAAATATATTGAGAGGAATAAATTTAATTTTGATTAGGAATAAAGAAGAATAAAATTTATTAAGTACATTGTGAGTGTAATAAATGATTATTTTTCAAACCCATGGTTTTAAAAATGGTTAATTTTAGATGATTGGATAATAAGATAATGAAATTTGAGATAGTTGAGATTTATTTAACTTGTGTAAAGATTCATTCTCTGTTTAAGTTGAAATTTCCATGCTTTCAAATTTATTTCCTTATTTTGTTTTTCAAACCATCTTTTGGTTGTCCTTATCATCCTCATCTTGCTATAGACTAGTATATGCATCTTTCTATGATCTTTCTGTCTAGAAATCTTTCTATAATCTTTGATAATCTACACCTTGCGAAACATACCTATAACAACAGTTATCAGGTATAATTTCAATCTCCTTTCCATCTTTCCTTAATCCTATTTCATTCTACCTTTTTTGTGTATTCCCGTGCTTCATTCCTTTTCGGGGACGAAAAGTTTTGAGTGGGGGAGAGTGTAACAACCCTGTATTTTGTAATTATTTTATTGTATATTTTAATTATTTTTAATGTAAGATTTTGATTTAAAAACTTATTTTACTTATTTGAAATGATTTAATTTATTATTTAAATATAATCTTGATTTTTATGAGTTGTAATTCCAAACTTGTGTAAGTTTGAATATTTGCCTGAAATGCTGATTTTGGTCAAAATAGTCAAACTGTGACTTTCAACTTAAAATTTTAAAAGTTTAATTTTTTTTTCTTTTATTATGAAAGTACATAAAATTCTAAGAACACCACTTTTCATTTCGTTGAATTTGGATGTAAATTGTGAAAGTTATACCCTTTACAATATTGTGTGTATATTGGATTATACAGCAATAGTCTTTATTTTAAATCCTATAAATGACATTTTATTTGATATATCTTATTCTAACTTGTATATTTATGTTATATTATGTATAATTTGACTTTTGGATACTTTTAAAATGATAATAGAATTTTTTCAAAATTTACTGTATTTATTTCCTATTTTTTTAGGCTGTTTTCTTATTTTCTGCTATTTTCTTCATTAAAATTATATTCAAATTTAATTTTTTTATTTGTTTTGTGAATGTACTTTTATTTTATATTATTATTTATGTTTAAAAATATATTACAAGCTCATATTAATTTTCTAAAATTTATTTCATGTAATTTCAAATTTTCTAGACTAGTTTACTATTTTTAGCTATTTTCTTTAATTTAACTTTATATATTTAATAAATATTATATATATTTTTATATTTTGATAAATTTTCGAAATATTATCTGTTATTGTTATTAATTCCAGAATTATCAAGTTATGTAAACAATTTAAGAAGTTTGAAAGGTTTAAAGGCTAAGAAACGTAATGTCGTTTCACGTTTCTTTTACAGTTTCTTTTGTCATCAATTCATCTGTTATTTTAGCCACTCCTTAGTTTATTAATTTATTTTATACATTCACTTTTATTTTCTGTGTTTATACTTTATTAATATTAATTTTTTATGTATTTTGATTAAAAATAGATTTTTTCCAAAGATTATTTGGGTTGTTTCAATTTATTTAGCCTAGTTTCACATATATTGATATTTTCTTTATATAAATTATATAATTTAAAATGTATTTATTTATTTCTCTTATTTACATTTTTTTTATGAGATTATTTATCTATTTTATCAGGCTTTTTATGTATTTACAAAATAGAAAAGAAATTAGAAAGACCTTAAACTTTCCATCTTCATAAGACCCTTTTTTTTTCTTTCTAACCCTTCTACTTTTTAACCTAACTTTTCATTCAACTGACCACATCTCCTCATTTCTTCAGCAGCCACTTTTTTTTCCTCTCATTCACTAATTTTCAAAGCTCAAAATCCTAAAAATCATGGCCTCCATCTTGAAGAAAAAATTTAGGTAAATCCCTCTCTTCTTTCTATTTTTTCTTACTTTTTCTATGCAATTTTGCCTTGCCTTCTCCCTTGATTAAGATCGGCCTCTTCCCCTATTCCACGGCCACCACCTCCTTCCATCTCTTCCCAACCATCACCACCATCTACCCCATCAGATCTGACCATGGTCGAACCCCTTTTGATGGTCAAACCCCTCAAACTACAACCTAGATGCCTAGATCCATGCTTATTTGACCTCTACATGCTCATCCACTTCAACCACCACCCAAACCACCACCATAGCCGACACCACTCCCCAAACCTGACCCAAAACTTGACCACATCTGAACCACATCAGACCCCAAAGCCATACCAAACAATAGAGAAGGCAAAGCAAAAGACTGCGTAGTCGTATCTCCTTTTATTTCAATGTTATTGCATTTTAAAGTCGTATTGAATTTTGTTGTTTTGATTTTTTTTTTGTTTTGGGTTGTACACAATGGTTGTAGATTTGATTCGCTCTCCACTCATGTCCGTAGTCTTGTCATCGTGCTTTTGTTTCCATTGTGTCATTGGTTTTGATATCTCCAGCACAAAGAGGTGAGAAAATCTCACACGACAATTATATACTTATGCAGTTGTAAAACAACCACAACTGAATGTGTAGAAATATTTATGATGTTATAACTGCCATGTGATTTTATATATATGATGTTAACATGTTAAATTTTATGTCATATCACCTGTTACATGTCACATCACTTGTTACTATTGTATATTGTTGTTACTATTCATTCATATCTGTTTATCACCATTGCAAGTTCCCTGTAGACTAGAATCACTATGGGTTGAAATGATACATACCCGAACGGACTTTAGAATAAGGGAAAATTATTATGGGCTGAAATGATAGGCCTGAATGATTTTCAAATTTATTTTATTTACTTGGGACTGCGGGTTTGAAATGATAAAACCCGGATTTTTTTGTAAATTACGGGTTGAAATGATATATTACCCGTATCACTTTACCTAGCGTAGAAAATTATATACAGGCCCGTACTTAAAATATATTTTTCTAAAATGTTTAAAATATTTTAGAAATGTAATTATTATAATATTTTGATTTAAAATTTATTAGAAATAAAATTTGTTAAGTATTATTGATTTTCTGGAAATTTATAAGTTAAATAAATTATGAAAAAGTTAGAAATTTTGAACGTAAGTTATTTTGGAAATTTTGATTTAATTTTAATTAGAAATTTAATTGAGTATGAAATTATGATAAATTTATGATAATTTGAATTTAAATGAATTTAAAATGATTTTTATCATATTTATGATTTTTTAATAAAGTTGAAATGTGAAATGAATAAATATTTTAAGTTGAAACTTTGAAATATAACTAGAATTGGAAATTTATGAAATTGACGTAAAAGTGAACTTTTAGTTAAGTAAATAAAAATAAAACAAAGTTATATTTGAGAATTTGAACTTAAGTGTTAAGTTGAAATTTAATGTAATGGATTTTAAAAATTCAACATTGTATTTTAATAAGTGAATTATTATTAAACCTTGATTTTTGATTGGAAATTTAACCCTGTAAAACATGAACTTGAGGAAAATTAAATGATGTTATAAATGTGAAAATGTATGACTTTATAAGTTAAAAATGTTTTAATAAAAATATAACTGGTTGAGAAATTTTATTGAATATTTGAAGTTAATTGACTGCATTTTTGAAATGATATTAATTACAATGTAAATGATATTACAGCAATTGTAAATACCGTAGTTGATGATAATGAACTAAAAAAAAAGCTATTGAAAAAAAACTATTATAGAAATTGTTGTAAGTACTATGATTTTTGAATTTAACTAAGTTTATTTGAAATTTAAGAAAATTCTATTACAACATGTTTAAACATTGTCTTTTGTTAAATTGAACTGTTTTGAATGTAACTTTCCGTAGAGTTTTCTAAATGATGCGAAAAGTGAATTTTCAATGTTTTGATAAACTTAAGTGAATAAATGAACTTTGGAAGTTGAAATTTTTGGAAATTTAACAATTTAATTATTAAGCATAATTACTTCATTGAAATGAAAAAAAAAAGAATTTTTGGAATATAAACCGTTTTAAAATATGAATTGAAATGGTATTTTAGATTGAATAAAATGAATAATGATTTGAAATGAATGAAGTTTTGAAAAGATAGGATATTTTGATATATTAAAATGATTTTAAAATGAAGTTTTGAAAGGATATGATATTTTGATATATTAAAATGATTTGAAACGAAGTTTTGAAAGATATGATATTTTTGATATTAAATGATTTGAAAACGGAGTTTGAAAGATATGACATTTTGATATTAACATGATTTAAAAAGAAGTTCTGAAAGATATGATATTTTGGAACTGAAAGGTAGTGTTGAAAGGGTATGAAATTTAATATATTGAAATGGTTAGAAATGACTTGATATTTATTTTGATAAATATTTGAATTGAAAGATATTTTATGATGATATATTGGAATGGTTTTGGAAATGATTTAATCTTTATTTTGATAAAGATTTGGATTGAAAAGGATATTTTATTTTGAAGTATAAAATATTTTCAAAGTTATAACTACGGGTTATAATAACGATGGGTTGTTAAAGAGACCGCGATCGGATATTGTCTTATAGCCGGCCAATACCGAAAACCACTTTAACAACCGTGTACGCGGTGGAGATTCCAGAATGAAGTAGGATGGTGGCGACGTTCTCGAGGTATATATTACGTTGACCCAACTCCCGTGAGTTGGCATATATGACTAAAACAGGAGCTATACCGGGCTACACAAAGGGTCGCACCCTTTCATCAAGCATGCTCCATCGAAAACCATTCTATTACTGTTGTGATTCGATTCGGTGGTGCCACTTTGATTCGGGCTTATTGTTTGAGGCGGGCGGAAGCTGCTGGCTTGCCGTCACCACCGGTCCGGGAGTGCAAACGGTGTATCCACCCTGGCATTGCCTCGCGTGCCGTGTCATATCCTTATATCGAGCAGACTACGATTTTGGTTTTAAAGATCCGACCGCGTTAAGGTTCACCATCCCCTTAACGCTATTTTCTATATGATTATACTTTACTGATTAGACACTACTATATATAGCGCAATATACTACATAGTAAATAGTTTAACGGATCCTTAGAGGATGGGCGGTCCCAAGCATCTTCTAAGTTACTTGTACATTTACTACAGTTCACTTGAGTTGGTTTACATTGTATAAGTATGTATGTCCTGACTCGAGTGTTTGTATTTTTATTTACGCTCGGGTCAGCCTGAGTTATTCACAGATTTAGATTTCCACTTTCTGGAGATTGGAATCGCTGGAGATTATCTACTTGTCAAGTTTATCTTTTGCAGTCTGTTGGTCCTTTTCAGCTCTTGTATTAGTAGATTTCTATGTAGTGAGACTTCTTTGTACTTTATTTCCTCTGTTGTATTTTATGTAACTCTAATATTTTTATATAGTAGCTTCATGAACTACTATTTCTTTTACTTCCGCTGCATTATTATTACTCTGTGTCTGTGATCTGTGATTTTTATTTACTTATATTCTGAGATTTGCCAAATTTTTATTTACAACGCGGTATTTTGAGCAATTCAATCCCGGCATGAGTGTCTACTTATACACTTATAATGGATGTGAATGGTTGAAAATACAGAGTCGTTACAAAGAATCTCATATTTTTAACTTTGAATCCAAGAGAAAGTTGCAATTTCTGATTTTCTTATTTTTCTTTGGGCGTTGAAGTTTGAAATGCTCAAGACCTTTTTAATTTTCTTTTAGAAATTTAAGAGGCTGAATAATTGAAAAAGAGAAGATGAAAAGTTTTTATGATTTTAAGTTTTATATTTTTTTTCCAATCAACTAAATTGAATGTCACTTGTTAAAACCAATCATGAGATTTCTACACTTATTTATTTTCACACCATCTCCCTCATGCATGTTTAACACTTATATTTTTCACCAACATAAAGAAATTTAAGTAAATTTTGCATCAAATTTACTTTATTAATAAATACATCCCTCATTTGTTTGTATATATACAATGTTAAAAGAAGAAATGTTTCTAACAAATCTTTATATTATATAAATTACACCTTTTTGGTTCCAAATGCCAATTATTTTTCTAAAACATTTATTTTAAATTTAAATTCAAATTCCAATTCAACTTGAATTATAATCCATTTATGTCCATTTATATACTCATACATATACTTGTATAATTTAAATTCAAATTCAATGTATACATTCCAATCTACTCATATATGCCTTATATATATATAAAATTTAAATTCAATGATTTTTAAAACATCTATTATTTCAAATTTTTTAAACACAGAAGAAATTGAAATTTTATTCATACAAATTATCACTTATTTTATTTGTTTGAGATTTTTCAATTTATTTTCAAATTGAATTCCAAAAGTTTAAATATATTACAAATTTAAATTGATAAATTTTAGGATGTTACGTATAGTTTCAAAAGAGAATAAATATACGGATATATTCATTTGCTAGTTTAATTTTAGGAGATTAAACTTATCTAACTATTTTGGTCACTAGAAATTAATTTACAAAAAGAAAAATGGTTTAAAATAAATTATTTGTTAATTATATTATAAAATGGCAATTAATTGTTCGATTTGTTCGAATATTTATAAACCACAAAATGTTTATACAAGGTCTAAAATCATGGAGAATCAAGCCGGTGTGGATTGGAATGCAAATTAAAAATCAAATGTGAGTTAATCTTACTCATTTGGATTACCTTTTAAATTTAAATAGTTAAATTTAAATTATTGGTTCTTTGCTTGAATTGATAATTTATTGTCACCTTGGATGTGATTTGTTGTATGTAGAGTGTGTGTGTGTATTGGAGTGATTGATTTCCTGCATTATATAGCGGATGAGACCCTATGCGCCCCGCATAATAGCGGATGAACCCTTATACCGCAATATCCCCCTCGAAGTGGGATTGGTATTTTATATTGTGCTAACATCTATGGATGCAGGGAAACAAGTTGGAGGGATCCAACTAGATTCCTCAAAATGTTGAATTTATTTTATATTCGGCGATGTGGTTTATGAGATAATTTGTGATGATTATTTTGATTATATTGGGAATTGAAATTATTGAATGCTATGGCTTTGTTCAATATATTGGTATTTGAGAGAATTAAAAATATGTAAGTTTTGATTTTTAAAGGAAATAAAAAGGAAAATTTTTAAGTAAAATAATATAGTTATTTGGGTAAATTAAAGATTGTATTTGAAAAAAAAAGGTTTGATTTTTAAATTCTATTAAATAAATCTGAGCATGGAAATAAAGATAGAGATTTTAAATAAATGAAACTAAAAGAGTTTTGGAGACTTAAGTAATATTGTCTAAAAAATTAAAGGATTTTATTTTTAAAATTTAAGATTTAAATGTTTGGGAAGAAATTAAAGGGTAGAATTTTGAATGAGGTATGAAGTGGATATTTCAGTTTAAAAAAATATTTTAAAATCATAAATATAGAATAAATATGGATTTAATGGGTTTTAAAATAAATTTGGGTAAGTAAAGGGATTTATTTTAAAATGGAGTTAGTCTTGAAAAATCGATTTGAAAACTGATTAGGTGTTTGAAAACTGGAATTAAAGGAGAATGAGACTATGGAATTTATAAATGGGGTTTATAAACAAAGTGAAATATTTATCAAAGGACAATTTTGAAGTGTAAATTCAGAATGGGAATTTATAAGGGAATGGTGATTTGTTTAAAACTAAATAGTGGTTTATTTTCAAAGGTGTGGAAGGGAAAGTGTATTTCCCAGGAAAGCCAAGTATATTTTAAAAGAAAGATTTCCAAGTATAGGTCAGAGGTTTTAAAGTGATTTTAAAAGAATGTTTTAGAAAGAAATTTATCATTTAGTGGTTTTAAAATGTTTAAAAGCAAATATTTATTAAGTTAACTAAATAAGTAAAGTATTTTAAAAGTTTAACAAGATTTATGATTAAAAGATAATTATTTAATATTTATACCTTATAGGGTAACTTTTAATTTTAAATTTGTTTTGGCTTAAGTTTTACATGAAAAATTATTATTAAATTTCATAAATAGTATTTTAAAGAAAGTGTTTTAAATAATTTTTATTTTTATTTTAAGTGTTTAAAGTATATATTTTGGATAAAGTGATTTTTTAAATCTAAGTATTAGGACTTGGTGATTTCCAATGGAAATAAAACAATTGGGTGGGAATTTATTCCGCGTGAAAAGAAGTGATTTGAAAAATATTTTTCAAAAGGGTATGGTGTGGAAAAATATCTTGCGAAGATATTTTGAAATATATAATTTGGGAAATAATTAAAGCTGGATGGTTGTTTGTGGATGTTAAATGATAGTCAAATAACCGATTTTCAATATTTGCCAATGCGTTGATCGTTTCGAAGAGACCGGGATCGGGATTAATTTTTCGAAAACCACTTCGATCCAGTTTGAACGTTTTCGTGAGGAAGACAAGCGTTTGGAGTCGAAGATGGAGCAGCGAAGTGCAAGGGCTAATCGCGACTAATCCTAAGGGTGATTCCAAAATGGATGTAGTAGCAGTACTACCTTCGGTTCCGTTCGGACCCAGAACGGACTTGTATGGATGAATGCTTTCAGAACATCGTCAGGACGACGGTGAGCATTCTAAGTGTATGTGTGCTAAAAAGGTAACGCATAGCCTCGAGCCACATCAATCGGGGATGGCTGAAACAGGGGAGGTGCACGTTAGGAGAAGTGGCTAGCAGCCAATTAGGGTAAGGTCACCCTTGTCTAGATGTCCCTTTTTATTCGGTTGTGTGGGCGGTTGCTGATCCCAACCGCGGGATGATCTTATTCGGACTATCCAGTAAGAGATAGCTCCAGTCTTGTGCAGTAGGGGATCAGGGTGGATCCTCGGTACGGCGATCTAGACCACGTACTGTGACAGGTGGTACTCCAGTATCCCTGCCATTGATGAAAATCCAATCTCCACTAAGTGCCTTCGGACTTGTTTGTATACCTATTGTACTGGAATTTAATAAATGTAACAATTTCGGTTATTTGAATAAGTATTTTTATATAGATACTACTATACTACCAAAGGATTTGATATGAAATGTTTTTTTTATCGTAAGGTAAAAACCCGACATTTTTATTTGTAGCGTGGTCTTACGAGATACCTCTGATTTTAAAGGATTTTGAAAACTTTAATAATCCAATTAAGTGTGTTTTCTCACTCTGGTTTCTAGACTGACTTGGGTATTATTTCGCTATAATGCTCGGGTCAGACCGAATATTATACAATACAGATTCTGGATGGACTGCTGTGGAGATCAAAAGATAAGCTGATGGCGAGACGTATCCCACGTACATGGAGTATATTCCATTGTAAAGTATAAGGTGTGTAGTCAGCTTTTGTGAGGACAAGTTAATATAACTATTAGTAATTGTTTTCGATTTTGATGTACTCTGATGATGTAATGTTTAAAACAGATATAATTTCTTTTTATGTAAAGATCAATTATTATCTATCATATTTTGTTCCGCTGCGGCGGTAAGATTTTGTTATTATTTGTTTTCTCTTCTTCTACCTCTTTTTTCTTTCCCTTACGGACTGGTTTTTCGGCATTCGATCGTCCCATTTAATTCAGTAGACGTATTGATGTCGATTTTCGGACGTCGAAAAATCGAGTCGTTGCATATATTCTTGAAAGTGGAAATGAACGTGTGTTTTGAATTACATGGCCTAAGGAAGACAGTATAGGAATGGCCTCTTTCCTATAATACCCCTCCTCTAATTCATTTTAAACCTTTCTTTTAATTTATTAGTTAAATGGAATGACTACCTTAATTAAATCAAATATCAGTCCCTTTATCAACACATTGTTTTATTTAGTTTATCTAACTAAATCTCCTAAATGATGTTATCAAAAATCCGGGATATTATAGTTTTGATGTTATGTCTATATTAGATTTATATAGATTAGTTGCTAGTCTGGTAGGCTAGTGTGGATGTTAGGTGATGTTATAGATGATTACTATGTTTGCTAGTTATTCCTTACTGAATTATAAGGACGAAATTGTTTATGGAGGGGAGTCTGCAAAACCACTAATTTTGATAACATTATTTGGGAGATTTAACTAGAATAAATTAAATAGAATAATGTAGAGTGATAAGGAGACTGAGGTTGGTTAATTAATTTAGTGGTCATACTAGTTAAAATGAATGAGCATAAAATGGTTAAGTATTAACTAAATAAACAAAAGGGCATTAGAGTAAATTGCCGCCCATGTTCCCACCCTATATTATTTTCCCTTATCCATACACTTTCATTTCAACATAACCAAAATTATAAACATAAGAAGGAAGAAGAGAGCCGGTTATTAAGAAGAGGACAAATTCAAGAATCAAGCTAGAAGAAATCAATCTCAATCAATCTCTAATTTCCTTATCCAATCAAAGGTGAATAATAATCACAACATCTCTATTTTTGGTTTTATAATAATTTCTTCCGATTTAAGGGTAAATTCTTTTCTATGATATATTAGACGATGATGCTTTTGATTTATAATTGGTTTAAGTTTAAACAAGGTTGTTTTAACGGGATATGCATGATTTTAAGGCAGAACCGAGATTTAATGATTTTTAAATGCCGTGGAAAAATTATATGTTTTGAGAAACATGGTTTTTGAGTTAGGTTTCAATTTTTATAACTGAGGGAATTAATTTAAAGGACAAAAATTCGTATATTTTTAGCCTCAAGGACACGACCTCAATATTTTAACTATAAGGACAAACAATCATCGAAAAATTATTCAAAAGGAAAAACATTCTTTCAAAATTATTTATAAGGACAAACATTCTTCCAAAACTACTACCAAACAAAAAACTAATACCTAAAAATTGCTACCGATAACTACAAACTGATACCTAAAATATGTTATCAGTAACTAAAAACTGATACCTAAAGAAAGTTGTCCTTCGGGCTAAAATACTGAAGGTCTATCCTTGAGGCTAAAATGCTAAAAAAATTTGTTCCTCACACGAACTTCCTATTTACAATTTTCCAAGCTGTGGAAAATTAGTTATGAATTTTCAAAGGAAAATATGTCTATATGGGTTTATAAATTTAATTCAGGGATTATATTGAGAATTTGGGTCTGAAATTTTGATATGTTAGATAGCATGATTAAAGTGAATTTTTGGAATTTTTGGTGATTTTTACTAAGTGATTTAGTATGGAAATTAAATTATTTGAAAAGGAGGACCTAAATGATTTAATTGTTTTGTAAATGGGAATGGCTTATTTGTTAAACGTTCTTTGGTTTTTAAATCTGATAATATGCGAAAAATGTTAGCAAAATAATTTAAAAGTTTAGTGTAACCAATCAAGTGTTTACAAGTGGGCAAGTTATTTACAAAAAGTTTACTTTAATTGGTAAAAACAACCTTTTGCTTAGAAAAGTGGGTTTCGACTCCTTTGGAAGGAGCTTTCGACCTAGAGATGTCACCTTCGACCTTGTCGAAACCTTCTACCATGAAACCAATACTGATGGTATCACTTAATTGGTACATAGTGGATTGGAGAAAGGCGGAAGGTAGGGTGTCGAAACGTAGCTTTCGAAGGTGTCGATACCTTTGTTTTGTTTTTAAAAGAAAGGCACTTGCCTGTTTACTAAAGGGTTTTGAAGTAGTCAAAACCAATGGTTGCGAAAGGGTATTTCACAAGAAGCTTTCAAAGGAGAACTGCCGTCTTTTTTATTTAAATAAAGTAGCTTCTGAAGAAGTTACTTAGTTTTAAAGTGATGCTTTAGGAAGGAGTAGTTTTGACCAAGTTGAAACCCGTCTGCCTCTTTAGGCCTTCAGATGCTATTGAAGTTATCAATGTTATGGAAATGTACCTTGTGTTTTATGAATATAAGTCGCTTCTTACTGCTTTTGAAAGGGGTTAGGGGTTTCGAAGGCAATGGTTTTGGAAGAGGTTTCGAAACCGACCTTCAATTATTTTACCCAGATGTTTCAATGTTTTCAAAAGGATGGTTTAGACACCATTAAATTTCCCCAAATACGTATATGAAATAATGCATGCTTTCGAAAGAGATGCTTTTTCTTATGTTCACTTTGACTAAAAATAATGTATAAAAAATAAACCTAATGGTTTCGAAAGCGGTACTTTCACTTGGTTTTGAAGCTATGCTTCTAAAGTTAAAGTTTAATACTTTAATACAGTCGAAAGCTTTCGAGAGAGAAGTTTTAAAGTATTCAAAAGGCGGGACCCTAATTTTTTGAAGATAGATTTTAATTCTTTCGAAGGAGGTCATCATATGAGGTCGAAAGTAGGGTTTCATAGGTGTTGAAATGCTTAAAACCCAAACTTATTTTAAAAAGAAAAACCCATGGCTAAATAGAGGAGTTTTGAAAGGATTTCAAGTATGTAAATTTGAAAAAGTATTTCCTTAATAAAAGTATAGGTTAAAGGGATTAACCATGTTTTATATGAAATTTTATTCAAGGATGTTAAACTCACAGGAGTGGTATTGTTAAGTTGTTATGTTTGTATCTTCAAATACGAATATATTCACATGGTAAAGAACCCATAACTATATTCTTAGGGATAAAGAGTTAGAAGAACTAGCTACGTTAACCTGGTAGTAAATATATATTGATTAAACTCATGAATGAGTAAAATTGCATCCTGGGAGTCAGGGAGACAAGAATATAGGATGCTTAAACTTTGAAGTTGTTTGGGTTTATACTAAATGCAACAAAACTATTATTAGAAAGTTATTGGGGGTAACCAATAGGTTCGTAGTAAACACATGAAATATATGTATTAGGGATGGTTAGCAGCGACTAATTAGTTTGTAGTGAACCTATGAAAACTATATTCGGATTAAGTATTGACATCATTCAAAAGGTTCCTAGTCAACCCGTAAAAACTAGGATAAGAAAAATGTTATTGGAGGCATCAGTATTTTTAGTATACCCATGAAAAATAGGCTAAGAAGTGAGTTACTGGAGTAATCCATAGGATCCAAGTCAACCTATGAAAAATAGGGTAAAAGGTATTGGAATGACTAATAGGTTCAGGGGAATCCATGAATTAATTAAGTCAATTAGCAGGGGCTTATAGGTTCTTAGTGATCCCATGAAAACTCTGGAATAGGATAGGGTGTCCATGAATTATAAGAAGGCTATTGGTAAACCCATGAAAACCAATAGCTTAATAGTAGCCTTAGAAACTATGAATATAACAGGGAGTCAATTAAACCGGGAATGGGAAATCCACAATGTTTATATATGTATATCATCATAATGTTTTGAAATGCTATGTTTAAAATATTGTGAATGCAGGAGCACATTAAATGGTTTTATAAAGGTTTTAGGATACTAGTGAGGGAAAAACCCGTTCCGCTAAGCGGCGTGATCTCACTAGATATCTAAATGGATTAAGATGTTAGATTATTATTTATACCAGGCTTTATGTTGGACTCGAAGTTTTTGTTTTTCCCTTAAACTCTCGGGTACTCAAATTGATTTTGAGTAGTTTGAGATTTAAGGTTTTTATGTTCTCTTCTTAGACGAATAAAGCTTCCTAAGACATTCTGGAGGCAGTTAGTTATTTAGAGTTACATTTTTGCACTGTGTATTTTGGATGTAAATGCAAACTTATTAGCCTTACTATAAACTCTGATCAACCAAGGAGGCATCTTCATATGTCGCTCTTGGCGTATGTGTAATAATTATATTTTTCTGAATGTTATTAACATTTGTAGGATTATGTAATGAACATGAAATGTTTTGAATGGAATGTGGAAATGTGTTTTTAATTTGTTAAATGTTTTCCATATTCTTCAGATCTGTGTATCATTGAATCTAATACCACCGTATTTGGTCATCGAAGATTAATAATAATGGATGACTGCAGCATCCATTGTCGTTAGTTTTGGACCTCCAAGTAGGGGATGTTACAGAATATCTTCCAATTAATTTAGAAAACCTCCTTGTTGCTTCAAATTTCACAACTTTGGTTTAGAATTTCTATAACTTTCCAACCCATTTCTTTGTAGTCCAATACACCAAAATATGTGTAGAGAACAACTAAATCAATTTATCCAAAGTTAAGGTCATTAATATCCAATTTACACAAGTAAAATTAAAAGACATCTAAACAAACTTATAGCGACTATTCTCACTTCAAACACTTTTAAACTTACTTTTATTCAATATACAATCCAACCAACCATATAAACATCAAGTTAAGGCCACATCACTTATTTAAGAGTGTAATAGAAGTGATGTTATAGAATATAAAGTTGTTATTTACTTTCAAAAGTAGGCGGGGTCCAAAGTTTATAACCTAACTTAGTTAATGTCACTTTAACTTTATATTTCAAACACACAATATGTATAAACAAGATAGTGAGATAACTCACTTAATACAAGCTCAACATATGCTGAAGCACAACCAAACTCAAGAATACTTCTTACCATCACCTTATAACCACCTTTCCTTCTTTTTTCTTGCCTTCGAAATACCTATAATTGCTCGTGGCCACTGGATGTAGCAGAAGAATGGCTTTGCTTCTTCCGGTTATAACTAGGTAGAAGGTGTTGTGATATTATTCTAAGGCTTGTGGCAAAGTTTAACTTAATTTGGAGTTGTTTTTGCAAAAAAATTCTTTAGAATTTTTGAGAAGAAGAAGACATTAAAGGAGCTTGCTTATAGCTTTGTGAATTTTTGATTTATTAACAAGGGTATGCCCATCCTTATATAACCTCAAAATGGCGTTGCCTAATCTTGTTCTCTACCCTTTCATGTCATGGAAGCCCTAGCTCCACATGTCCCCATCACTTCTCCTTTACATCTCTTCCTTTTAGTTAAATACTTAAATACTCTTAACATTTTAATATCTTTTATCCACTAAAAACTTAAAGAACGTTCCATTTTCTTCATGAATCAAAGTATGTTACTTAACTCTTAATTTGTTCATTTGATCATTAGACAAGTGCATAAACGTTCGAGCAACTTATATTGAATAAAAAGCTGTTTATTAATAAACCGTATTTCAATCACATTATCGGTTTTTCTTCATAGTATTTATTTTTGTAAACAATTTTAAAAATTAAGTTACCGCCATTAGTTGTGATTTAAAAGAGTGTTAACAAGGTTATTAAATCATTTTAATAACATTTAACGAAAGATTCAAATATTTAAATAAATCAGGTATCTAAAAACGAAGTGTTTGAAATTCTGGGATAGTTACACTACTTGTATTTATTTATTCAGTACATATTTAATTTGGGTTTCTTTCTGATTCCACTTATAAATATAAATTCATATTATGTAAGTTTAATTAATATATAAATTTTATGTTTTAGTTAACTTATATAATGGTCTTATGCATATTATATTAACTAAATCTTATTTAATTAATTTAATTAATTAATATCTTAATTAATTTTCCGTTGTTCAATTAAATTTTTGAATTAAATATTTATACCGCAATTTTTATATTTATACACATGTGCCTTTATATATATATATATATCTATGTATGTATGTATTTTATAATTTATTTAATAATTTTTAATTAATTAACATTTAATTAGACGATTTTATTTAGACCTATTCAAAATTTTCTTATTTATATATGTTAACAAGAAAATTTGTTAACACCCCAAAGTAGAATTTAAAATGCACGAGTCTCCTTCGAAACCCCTCTTTTTGATTTGGTAGAGGCTATTAGAATCTTAATAGTTCCTTTAATCTACCTTCCGAATAGGTCGTTGCAGTATAAACTTCTCTTTATTCAACCTTTTGACCCAGTCGAAACTCCTTTCTTCCTTTCTCTTATGTCTCTTAAACTTGCTCAATTGTTTTGATTATCCTTTCGAAACCCCCTTTCAAGAAAGTTGTGAAGTCCTAAAGGTTGGCTCTAATGATTCAAGTGTATGTTTTAAATGGATAGGTTCCGCCTTCGTAGAAAGATGCCTCTTTGATGGCTTGGGTTTTTTCTTATAAATCTAAGGAAATTGGCTGAGTTAAAGGTTTCAACCCATTCGAAAGGAGACCTTTTGGTATATAGAGGTTAGAAGCTAATACATTTAGAATATTGGTCGAGCCAAGGGTTTCGACACATTTAAAAGATGACCCTCAAGTCGACACAAGTTGATCTTAACCGAACCCAATTAGAGATTAAAAACAACAGTATATTCAAAAGTATCATAATAATGCTTTCATTAAGCCAGTGTTGTACAAATTAATTAAGTTCCTAATTTGATTTCCAAATTAGGGTTTAAAAATTTAAGAAATTACAAGAATGGAGAAAGTGATTTCGAATCTCTTAAACCAGACTCCTAGGCTCACATGTATAGGTGCGGGTTGGAACCTCTCGAATCTGTGCTTTCTTCTTCGTCAAAAGGTGGCCTAGGAGACCTTTCATCGCCTTTAATACTTGTACATCCTTTAGCATCGCATTTGAATGGATTTGAGCGCTTTTGACTTCATCGAAAGAGGTAGGTGCACCTCTACATTTTTCGTTGTCGTGTTGTTGTAGGTAAGAACAGGTACGAGCTCTCGACTCCGTCAATAGGTTGATCTTTGGAGCTTCGAAGGAGTTGAGATGCTGAAGGTTTTAAGGCAAAAGGTAGCTTTCTTAATTATGAAAGGTTTCGACCTACTTGAAAGGCTTATTTATGCTATCAAAGAGGTTGTTTCGACAAAATATCCTTCTACAGAATATGAATGATGGCAGAACCTTTAGCTTCGAATGGTTTGGCGAGCATGTAGGTGGCTGCAATTTGTTGCTTTCGAAAGGTATTTCCCAACTTATTCGAAATGTCTTCATATAGGCAGAAGCGTCTATTTTGAAAGAAAGCAATTGAAGCAAAAGTGTGCTTTCGTCCCTATCAACCCCTTCAAAAGCTTGTAATACATCTGACTTTTGGCTGTAGCATCCCTTCGACTCCTTCGAAAGGCTCTGTTGATGCTATTATCTCTTATACATCCTTCTCTTTTATTCATCTTGGTTTCGACAATGTTGAAGTTAGAATTGGTGGTGACACTTGCCCCCTTCCCCCCGCGAAGGGATGCGTTTAACTTTCCAAGTCATCCGCTTCAATACTCCTCCTTATTTAGGCATTGAGATTTCTCGCCATTCCATATTCTTGCACAAATCTTGGTTGTTTATTTAAATTTGATCTTACGTTCCGTTTCTTGAACGGACTTGTATGGACGAACGCTTTTAGAACATCGTCAGAAGGACGGTGAGCATTCTAAGTGTATGTGTGCTAAAAAGGTAATTCATGGTGACGTAGCGGATATAACTTTGATGTGCTAATAATGTTTTGATACCAATTTGGCGCAGCTTTCTTCCTCACGAAATGATTTCGTGTCAAATAAACCTGATAGAACGATAAATGCCCAATTTCGTTTATCGTGACGATACCGGAATCTAGCTATCTCCAACCCGTTGATCTCGCAAGATACCTGTTGAAAGATTTACAATTCGATCGTTGATCACCCGCAAGTGATACCGAGAATTGGCTTCTACTTCGTTGGTTCGCTCACGAATAACCCGAAGAAGGAAAGAAGAAGGACAGCACACTCAACTTCAACAATGGTTGCAAAAGCACACACACAAATTTTGTTCAAAAATCAACTCTCTTTTACAATGACAACACAACCCTATTTATAGGAATCACAACCCACGGACTGACTTAACACCTGCGACTTAATAAGTCACGACCCAACATCACACGAGTTACACGTTACACGACTTAACAGTACAACAATACACGGGACATACGACTCAACGACATAAGAAGTTACAACACCATGCGACATAACAATACAACATACAACATACGACATAAGAACAATGCGGCCTAATTGAGCGACCTAGCGACATAAGCCTCAGGACGACTCAATGACATAAGCTTCTTGCGACATAAGAAAAAACACGGCTTCAGGAACGGCCCAGCGACTTAAGAGAAGCGACTATAGATGCAGGAACGACTTAAGTTTCATGAGCGACATAGCGACTTAAGCGACTTAGGCTTCAGAACGACTTAAGGAAACAACGCGGCATAGGTTGCTTGGCATAACTCGCTAGGTCGCTGGTTGGCATAACTCGCTATGTTGCTCTGGCGACTTAAGACCAAGCGAGCGACTTAAGGAATTGGGGCGACTTAACTTGTTATGTCGCGTTTGTTCTACCTCCTGCGCTGCATCATCCTCCCCTGGTTGAAAAGAATTCGACCCCGAATTTACATTTTCCTCTTCTTCGACATGCTTATTCTCATGATATGGAATCAAGTGTTTAACGTTGAAAACGTCGACAGTATGGATATGATCCGGCAATTTTAATTGATAAGCATTTTCATTAATCTTTTTCACGACTTCCAAAGGACCAATCTTTCTAGCAGCTAGTTTGTTGTAAGTACCAATGGGAAATCGATCCTTGGTCAATACTGCATATACAAAATCTTCTTCTTTGAATTGAACATTTCGTCGTTTAGTATCTGTGGATTGCTTATATTTCTCATTCGCCTTAAGCAATCGTTCCTGTAGAACTTTGTGGCATTCTTGCAATTCATTCACAAGATCACTAGCTCGCTTGATTACTCCTTTCTGCTGTGGTATTGTAGATAAATCCAATAGTCCTTTAGGAATTGTCGAGTAAACGACCTAGAATGGACTGAACCCAGTGCCACGGTTAACTGCATGGTTGTGTGCAAACTCAGCTTGACACTGCTTGGAATCCTAACTCTTCAAATTGTCATTCACGAGGCATCTCAATAGATTACCTAGGGATCTATTTACAACTTCTGTCTGTCCACCCGTCTATGGATGATAAGCACTACTAAATTTCAGCTTTGTCCCGACCATTCTCCATAGACTCACCCAAAAATGACTCAGAAAACAAGTGTCTCTATCCAATAAAACAGATTCAGGCAACCCGTGAAGACGATAAATCTCTCTGAAGTATAACTGTGCGACGTTAACTGCATCTACCGCCTTCTTGCATGCAATAAAATGTACCATTTTTGAAAACCGATCAACCACCACACAGATAGAATCATTGCCACATTGCATCCTCGGCAAACCCAACATAAAGTATATACTAACATCCACCCATGGTTTAGTAGGTATAGGCAATGGCATATATAAACCTGCATTTGTCGCGGTTCCCTTTGATACTTGACAAATATGGCACCTCTGAACAAACTTTTCAACTTCCTTCCTCATTGACGGCCAAAAATAAGACTTTGAGATCAATTACATAGTACGGTCGCGACCCATGTGTCCTTCTTCATGTAATTCTTTGATAATTTTCATTCGTACACTGCAATCTGGAATACACAACCGATTTCCTTTGAACAGAAAACCTTCAGCCAGCGTATATCCATCCATGCTTCCCTGATTGACTTTGTCTAGGATTTCGGAAAAATACGAATCTGAAACAAGAAGATCTGGAAGTAAGTCAAAACCCATCACCTCTACTCACATGGTTGTTTGTAAATTCTCCCTCCGGCTCAATGCATCGGCAACACGATTAGTTATTCCAGACTTGTGCTTTACGACAAATGTAAATTATTGCAAATAAGCTATCCACGTTGCATGCCTAGCTGCAATTTTAGTCTTCCCTTGTAAATGTTTCAACGCTTCATGGTCTGTATACAAAACAAATTCTTTGTGGAACAAGTAATGTATCCAATGCTTCACAGCCTGCACAATAGCATAAAACTCCACATCATAAGTATTGTATCTCATCTTTGCTCCAGAAAGTTTTTCACTGAAGTAGGCAATTGGACGTCCCTTCTGAGTCAACACTCCTCCAATTCCAACTTTCGATGCATCCATATGTAACTCAAATAGTAACTGAAAATCTGGCAACACTAGAATCAGTGCTGAGGTTAAAAGTTCCTTGATTTGCTCAAAAGCAAATTCTGCCTCTTTCATCCATGAAAACTTCTTTCCCTTCATACAATCAGTAACAGGGCCATCACACTACTAAAGTGCGGTATAAATCTTCGATTAAATGAAGCTAACCCATGGAAACTTCTGACTTCTGTTATAGTTTTGGGCTGTGGCCAATTTCTGATTGCGGCTACTTTACTCTGGTCCACTTGTATCCCTTCCTTAGACATGACATAACCCAGAAAAAAAACACTTGGTGTCATGAACGCGCATTTCTTCATCATTTCATAGAATTGTTCTTGACGAAGCATAGTTAACACCTTTCGTAAGTGTTGAATGTGCTCCTCTGTACTAGCACTATATATCAAGATATCATCAAAGCAGGCTACCATAAACTTCCCAATGTAAGGTCTAAAAATTTGATTCATCTCCTTTATAAATGTACTTGGTGCATTAGATAGATCAAACGGCATGACCAACCATTCATATAATCCTTCCCGAGTCTTGAATGCTGTCTTCCATTCATCACCTGGTCTTATGCGAATCTGATGATAACCACTCTTAAGATCAATCCTCGAAAAAATTACAGACCCGCTGAGTTGATCCAATAGATCATCAAGCCTTGGCATATGAAATCTGTATCTGAGAGTTATTTTGTTGAGTGCCCTACTATCGGTACACATTCTCCATGAACCATCTTTCTTCGGTACCAACAAAGCTGGTACAACACAACGACCGAGACTCTCTCGAACATGCCCTGGCTCAAGCAACTCCTCAACCTGTCTCCTCAACTCTTCATGCTCCTTTGGACTCATACGATAATGCGGCCTATGCGGTAAAACAGCAGCAGGCCCTAGATCAATTTGATGTTTTATATCCCTCAACGGCGGTAATTCCATAGGAAAGACATCTTCAAATTCATTTAACACCGGTCTAACCTCCGCAGGAACTTCACGATCTTCACTTGTTTCATACCTAATCAACATTAACATTTCAGCACTATTTTTCACTTCTTCAACAAATTCTCTCGTAGATAATAGACTAGTTGATTCCACCTTCTTCTCTGGCTTGTTTTCGCTTTGTTCACGCTTCTTAGGAAATAAGGTAATTTGATTATCATCAAACATGAAACTGTAGCTGCTGGTGCGACCATTATGTTGTACAACTCTATCATATTGCCATGGTCTTCCCAAAAGTAAATGACACACATCCATATCAACAACATCACACCATATATCGTCATTGTACTTCTTCCCAATAGAAAATGTAACAAATGCTCATCTTCCCACTGTCACTTCTCCACCTTTCTTTAGCCATGCCAGTTTATAAGGTCTAGAGTGTTTTTCAGCCTTCAACCCTAACTTCGTAACGGCTTCTTCAGAAATAATGTTATCGCAGCTTCCCGCATCAATAACAAATCGACAAACCTTTCCCAAAATAGTACATGTAGACTGAAAAATATTGCTCCTTAGCCAACTAGAATCATTCCCATGCTTTGGCACTAAAAAAGACCTCCTTATCATCAAGTTACATCCTTTGTCTCCTGAAACAACTTCTTCATCTTCATCAAACTTTGATGGTTGAGAATAATCAACTTCAGCTTCCACATCCTCATACTCACATTCCTCTGCAACTAATGCTCTCTTCTTTGGCTTTGTACATTAATTATATTTATGGCCTACCTCCTGACAATTATAACACTTGATACTGTTATTGACCTTTGCTTTAACGGCTTCATTGACAGTTGGTTTACTGACTGCTTTGGAAACATTAGCACTCCTACTAGCACCCTTATTCTGGTTGTTAGAACTTGTAAACACACCACCTCCTCGTCTCCCTTGTTTCTCCCAAGCTAGAGCTTTCTGATGTGCTTTAGCAACAGACTTTGGGTTAAACATATTCACCATGTCTTGAATTTGCATTCGTAACCCTCCATTATATCTAGCCATTAGCCGTTCCTATGTTTCCATAATATCATTTTTGCAATCAATTGATAGAATTCATCTGCGTAATCATTCATTGTCTTCGCCCCTTGTCTCAAATTCTGCAAACGTTGATTCATAAGAGATTGATAATTGTACGGCAAGAAAGTTGCTTTCATCATCTTTCTCATCTTCTCCCAAGTGACAGCATTTGATTTTCCCATTCTCTCCCGAGTTAGTTTAGATTGCCGCCACCAAGCCATAGCTCTTCCCCTTAGCCTTGTAGAAACTAATTGGACTCTGCGATTCTCAGGAACCTCTTTGAATTCCAAAATTTCTTCAACATTAGACAACCAATCAAGAAATTCTTCTGTTTGCATACCACCTTTGAATTTTGGAATTTCCATCCTCATACCTGACTCCCATTTACGATCATTTTCTGAATCAAGATATTGATTTCGCACTTGGCCTCGATTTTGATAATGAATACTACCTCCATCACCATCCTCCTCAAAATCATATGTACTTCAATATCGATCCCGTCTATCTACATCCCTTCGACAATACATGTCCCTTCTACCCTGTCTTTCAGCATCACGGTAAGGTTCATTCTCATACCCATGTTGAGTTCTTCTTTCTTCATTTCGATACTCATAGTGTTCTCGCCTGACTGAAACTGATGATTCTCTCCTATCTTGATAAGACTAGGGTGACATCCTCCTCTCTCCAGAAACTGATGGTGAAACCCTGTTTCCACTCTGGTTCGAAACTGGTGACGTTCTCTTTTGATTGTGATTCATGTCTTTTATCAACTTCTCCAACTTTTCAATACCCTCATTGAACTTTTCATTGATACGCTACTTCATCTGCTCAGCTTCTTGTCTTCGATACAAATCTTCAACATTTTGATGGCAATTAGCATGTCTCGGAGGCATGATTATTAAACAATCTCGTATCTCGTTTTCGATCTAACTTTAGCTCGGTTTGGCTCTTGACGCACTGATATGGCTCGGATCTGATATGACTCGACTTGATATGGATTGAATCTGGCTCTGATACCAAAAAGTGACGCAGCGGATATAACTTTGACGTGATAATAATGTTTTGATACCAATTTGGCGCAGCTTTCTTCCTCACGAAATGATTTCGTGTCAAATAAACCTGATAGAACGATAAATGCCCAATTCCATTGATCGTGACGATACCAGAATCTAGCTATCTCCAACCCGTTGATCTCGCAAGATACCGTGTTGAAAGATCTACAATTCGATCGTTGATCACTCATAAGTGATGCCGAGAATTGGCTTCTACTTCGTTGATTCGCGCACGAATAACCCGAAGAAGGACAGAAGAAGGAGATCACACTCAACTTCAACAATGGTGGCAAAAGCACACACACAAATTTTATTCAAAAATCAACTCCTTTTACAATGACAACACAACCCGATTTATAGGAATTACAACACACAGACCGACTTAACACCTGCTACATAACAAGTCACGGCCCAATATCACCCGAGTTACACGTTACACGACTTAACAGTACAACAATACACGCGACATACGACTCAACGACATAAGAAGTTACAACACCATGCGACATAACAATATGACATACAACATACGACATAAGAACAATGTGGCCTAATTGAGCGACCTAGCGACATAAGCCTCAGGATGACTCAATGACATAAGCTTCTTGCGACATAAGAAAAAACACAGCTTCAGGAACGGCCCAACGACTTAAGAGAAGAGGCTATAGATGCAGGAACGACTTAAGCTTCATGAGCGACTTAGCGACTTAAGCGACTTAGGCTTCAGAATAACTTAAGGGAACAATGCGGCATAGGTGGCTTGGCATAACTCGCTAGGTCGCTGGTTGGCATAACTCGCTATATCGCTCTGGCGACTTAAGACCAAGCGAGCGACCTAAGGAATTAGGGTGACTTAACTCGTTATGTCGCATTTGTTCTGCCTCCTGGGCTGCATCATAATTAAATGTGCATACCTAATGTGTAAGTATATAGTTGTTGTGATTTATATCTATAACAGACATATTCGCCATACGTATGTGCATATGTTCTCTCAATATTATTATTTAAATTTGTATGCATTTCATTATATATATCAAGATACAATTTGAAAGCATAAATATTTTAGTATATGGATAAAGAGATGAACTCTCCTTAGTTTGCTTCTTTTTTATTATGATTTACTAGAGCTAGATCTAGCGACCCAAGTGCCTCTTTGACTAATTAAATAAGTAAATGTGTATGCATGTATATATTAATTTTTCAACTTAAAGATTTCTAATTTGAAAAGGTTAGGACTTCATATTTAAAATTTAGTATCGGTAAAATCTAACTTTGAATATAATTTCTAAGGCACTTTCCTCAATTCACCCCTACAATCATTTCCATTTATTAGATCAAAATTCACAATTAAAATACTTGTAACTACACCTTTTGCAATTATTTGGTAAAATAACATATTAAATGATTAACGATTTTAATACTATCAATTGAAATTTATTAGGCTATTTGAACCTTAAATTTTATATATTAACTTTTAATCCAACCATGGATATAAAATCAAAACATTTTGTAAAATAACATACTGAATATTAGTTTTAAAATTCAAATTAAATAACGATTTGAGATATTGAAATATCAATTTAATGACTTTTAAAATAAAAAATCATATACATCTGCATTTATATATAGAGGTTGGAATATAAGTTTTTTAATCAAAGCTCTATAATACAATATTACCCGATGAGTAAAAAACATCAATTCAGCCATGGATAAATAGGTGAGACAATATATATATATATATAATATATATATATGTGTGTGTGTGTGTGCAAATATGAAATCATTCTATAAATTATCAAATAAAAAATATGTGAATTGAAATATAAATAAGAGGTATGCCTAAGATATCGTCGTTGGTCACATCTTGAATGGTAGATTGTCCTATATATAATCTGAAAAAAAAATTCCCTTTGTAACACCTTGATTTGAATTTGTCCACGAATCTCAAATAGTTCACCTACATTGCAAGAAAAGGGTAACCACTTTTTTATTTTTTATTTTATGTTTGCATTTTTTATTAGCATTGGTAAAATTTTGGAAATACTGATTTGATTTTTAGTTAAGGAAAGCTAGGATGAGAGAAGAGAATAATGAATGAAAATGAATGTTTACCATAAATGAATCAATGGATTTTTTTTAATTGAAGTAATGAAACTGTTCCCGTTATTTTCATTAAAATTTACAAAACCAATCCTTTACTTTCTCCATATCTTTATTCCTCTTTAATCATAGAGCATATTTGAAATTACTTGTCATTAAATATTATAAAATTTCCACAAATACCTACATGAAATTATCTTTTATTTTGATTTGTTTAGAAATACACAAATATCATATACTGACGTCACATAAATATTACTTTTATACATGAATTCAAATACTATTTAAAACTAGGGATTTGCTGAGTTGACCCCATACATTTTATAAAATTATATTGGACGAAAATATCCTCGGTTGAATTTATATTTTATATTTTCTTTAATAATTTCAACACCATGTAGAGCGCCAATGAGAATTTTGTTCTACATCATGGAGTAATAATGGATTCATATATAATCACATAGAGCGAGTGAGGTTTATGCACCTACCACGCACTATACATACGAGGTTTGTAGGCACTCCTCGTTGCCCTAAAGGTTTAGCCTTTATTCCATATAGGCTCTCTACGTGGCAGTCGATACCGTTTAAAAATAATAATAATACGAGGTTTATCTAACTAAGGGTATTTTTGTCCAATTAAATTTTATAAAATTTATGGGGGCAACTTCGCAATTTCTTGGGCCAAACAGAATTTTTCTTCCAGATAGCTCAAAATATCGAATAAATTAAATAATTATTGATATTTTCTCAAATATTAACCAATTTATTTAATTACCAAAGTTTTATGAATTATTAAATCATAAGGATTTAAGGAGAATTCACAATACGGTTACATGATTAAGAGATGTGAATTCAGTAAGCAATTTTATTGAACAATTCAAATATTAGTGGTTATTGTCGCTAGTGATGTGGTAGTTTGGGCAAATTCATCACTTGCGGATCATTTAGTAAAATCAAATTTCACATTTTCTAAAGATGCACATTTTAACAACAAATGTTTACACCAATTCTCTTCATCAACACTATATCACATTAGAACTTATGGACTTTGGTTTAGGTCATGATTCCAATATCATCCACATTTAGCTTGATTATTCCATAAACAAACTCCTTGGTTAAATAATAACAATTATTATTAACTACACTACTATGGCCAAAGCTTGTTTCACATTTTACAGCTATACACTTTGACGCAAATTTCAAATTACGAAGGAGAAAAATCCTCTATTGAATAATTCTTCACTTCCAATGCTTCAAGTTAGACATATCTATAATAGTTCGATGGACGTCATACCATGATTTAAAAATACTCAAAATGGAGTGTCCACTTTGAAGTTTGAGTATTCTCAAGCTGTGATAAGTGTATAATATCGTCACTTCAAGATTCTCTGTTTGACCATAGTTATATTAATCGGCAGAATGCTCTTGAGTGGTCCATTCTATGATTTTCAAATAACTATCAGTACTTTACCCCTTATTGCCTCCAACAGCCATAAGAAATAAACTGCCAAACATTTGGAGAGTGTTACATACCCTAGCATCAAGGAATGAACCGGTATCCTTTCTCGAAATATCTTGACTAGCAATATTTAAAACAATATTATATTTTCGATGTGATAAAATTCTCTTGATTATAACAAATTGTAATTACTATCTATAACATATCACTAAAGGATTTTCTACCTATGTAATTTAAATTAATTTTTTAATTTACTTATATCAGTATATAATAAGTATATAATAGAAAGAGAAACACCTTTTATTTTGAACAAGAGTTATCAACGAGTTAGATATATGTAACAAATTACATAATTTTCCCTAGAGCATACAATTAACTGCGATAAATGTAAGATCCTATGCGATGATGTGTAATAATCTTTTAACCTAAAAGTACCTTAGATCCTATATGCAAAACCTTATAACATGGTTAATCAAGGTACATTTGTTGGTGTTACCTGCATACTTTATAGCATTGTTAAATGACATAGTTTGAATGATTGAAGGTAGGACTTCATCAAGATTATAAGCAACCAAACTTGACTCCATTTATATACTTCTAGTAAAAATCTCCGACATTTTCTACTTATGAATGTGAAACCTTAAATAGCATGTCTATAAATAACCGTCTACAACTACATTTTCCTTTCCCAAGTGTAAAGGAGATATCAAATTCGTAGGAAAAATGAAATTATAATTATCATTGTTGCCATATATTAAGATCCTTCTATCAGAAAGGATCATTTAATGAGTCATATTATGTATAATACTCGAATCTTACTCCTATGAAATACCATTTAAGAGTCAAAAAGTGAAAACATAATAGCGACAAACTCCAAATCATGAGTTAGATTTTTCTTTCATGTGGTAACAATTGTTTGCTATCATAAGTAATAACTCTACCTTTTTCCAGCAAAATAGCTCTAAGATCAACACCAGATGAATTTGCATTTGTAGTCAATTCTTTAACCCATCAAAAAGAAGAGGATATGTGAATTAATTAAAAACTCTTTTAATCCAACAAAAGCCTATCCACATCTCACGTCCTAAATAAAAGGTTGATTATTCTTTGTTAGTAAATCAGTGTTATGTTATTGTCGATAAAGCTATGATGAATTCGATAATACCTAACCGATCAAAGGAGACTATGAATACGGATGTCATTCTTGAGCTTCTTCCATCTTGAATTGTGATAACTTTACTTGAATCATTAATATTCTCCTGTTTTGCACAATGTGTTCCAAAAATCGCACATCCTTTCTCCAAGGTAACAATTAAAGAACTTAACTTTGAACATTTGCTACTTCAATATCCTATAGAATTATAAAATATACCTCATCTTTTACTTTATTTTGAGGATAAATCAAGATATCCTATTTATCATATCAAGGAAGTATGGTGGTGCATTGGTTTATGTAGCACGCTATGAATCTAATGCTAATTAGTTAAAAATAGTTTAATAAATAAGTGATAAAGCTAAAAATGAAATTTTTGGAAATGTTATTTGGCTTCAAATAATAAACCTTTTGATTTGTGGTGATTTTTTGAACAATTTTCATATATAAATAATTTTGATCGGAGTTCAAACAGTAATGTTATTTACGTTTGAAATTTAAAAGTAAGAAATAATTATATATGTAAATAAGGAAACAATTTTTAATTAACCAACGTTAATTACAACATGTTAAGTTTAACAGTAGCTAAGAAGTTTTGAAACTAATAAGTGGAAATTATAACGTTCAATTCATAGAGGAAATAAATGCATGAAATTATTTATACGGAGAAACTAATTAACAAAATCTCTAACACCGTTAAACTTATGCAATTAAACACTACAGGTCGACCCTAAGAGCACCCAGGTCAATCGGTAAAGGTCGACCATGGGTGATGGGCGGTCAACCTAGGATCTGTTAATTTTTATAATGAAGTATTTTCTAGATGTTCCAATTTTATACGGTTGAATAGGAGGGTTGACATCGGTTAAAGGCGCTATGAATATACACCTAGCCACTCACTTCCAACTCATAATTTTCTAATGGGTCTAGAATCTCCGCCATTTTCTCTTTTCCTCCAAAACTTTATGTTAATATAATAGTCTAGTTTCCATATATACATCATTGGAGTATTTACAAGATAATAGAGATAGAGAATAGGTTCAAATCAAATCACTACAACCAATGTAAATTATAAACTTCGATTTGATATTATAATCAACCTAAATCTCTCCTTTCTGATCCAAAATTCTAAAAGATCTATATGTATAGGTTATATATGAATCCAAATACGGAGTCAAAGTGGAAATACAAATAACAAGGATTAGTTTAGAGATTAGAAAACATATAGAGAAAGGTCCGTAGAAAATTACATGTTTTGTAATAAAATTCGATTATATCGTTGAAATCTATTTCATGTTGTTATTAATTGAATATGGGTATGTATTAGAATCACAAATAACGAATTGGATAATAAAATGTAGACATGTAATGATTATGGAATAGATTTAAGCATAATGATTATGGAATAGATTTAAGCATAATAATTATGGATATGAAACTGGTAAAATTTCCTATATTTTTGTATTAGTAATTTGTTATGAATTTATTAATAATAAATTAGTATTTGAACAAAGAATAAAACTGTAAAATAAAAGAATTTTATTTATGATTTTAGGGGTTCATGCAATATTTTAATTCGTTGGAATTTAGGATGTAGCAAGTGGATTTCAATGTATTATCAAGTGTAAATAATTAAAAGTGTGATCTTCAAAATAATAAGGAATACACTTAAAAAGAAAGAGGTATACAAAGTAGAGACACTTACCATATTTTGTACCATCTATTTCAAATAACAAAAGGATGGTTCCTTGTAATTGCAAACACCATAGATCTATCTTTCTAGATAAGACATAGAAATTTGTGTTGTTAATATTTTTAGAATAGAAATGTAGTTCCAATGTATTAAGATGTAGTAAACTCCAAAAAAATGGTAAGAAATGAATGAAGTAAAAGATCATAAAAGGTTAAGACATGAATATAATTTGGAAGTAAATGAAAAGGAAATATGAAAGATAGGCAAGACGGAATAAAAGGATAACATGGGAATATAAATGGAAATAGACAATAGATAAAGTAGTATATGAACAATATTACGAACTTGATGAGAGGAAACTGGTAAATGAACATAAACTAATGAAAGTGGTGAAAGGAATAATGAAATGAAGACCTAGATTTAATTGTAAAACTTTAGAGGCATGATAAATAAGTAAGTATAAAAGAATATATATATATATATCTATGTACATGTATATATGTTATATATATATATAAGTAGCCTCGAATATGCGTTTATGATGGGTGCAAATTATATTATATAATTAAAGTATAACTAAATGAATAATATGATATTTGATCATCAGAGTAGGTTAGAATGCAAGGTCATTATTGTTACACAATGTAAGCTTATCCACCACAAGGGGTTATTAGTAGTTGTGTAACATTACACCGATGTGAAACATATTTAACCATAGGACCCATGTAGCATATATGTTTGCATACAAATAAAGGAATACCCACAATACATAGAGTATTTTTCTTCAAATATAATTTATTGGGGGTATTTCCTTGATTGCGTTAGGTAATCCAAATAGAATGATGAGCAAAATCAGGGATTATACAACGATGGATGGTACCAAAATTCACGAGTATGGTTGCACGAGGGATACGTCATCAGTCCTAAGCGGTCAAGGGGATTGAATGGGTTACACCTAATTGGTCTTCACTGCCTACCAGGATAGGCTATGTTGGGTTATGCACTGCCACAGTTGTTTGCTAGTTAAGTTGTTAGGGCGAGGTAAGTTTACCCAAAAAGTGTTCTTTAGGTTAGAGCGGTCCATGGAACCATATCCACGATAGGAAGCAAACAAAGTAGTAAATTGTAGCAGCCCGCTATTTTGGACCATTCAAATCGACAATAAAACCATACATATCCGACTTGAATAATTAAAAATACCGAGTTGCTAATTAAAATTTGGCAAAACTTAAAATATACAATAAATAAATCAATCACAGATCACAAAGTAATATAATGCAGCGGAATAGATAAAGAATAGTAGTTCATGAAGCTACTATATACATCAGAGTAAGAAATAAAATACAACCGAATAGTTCAAATGCAGTGAAGTCTCCAATGTAATAGATGACTTCTCTGAACCAATCAACTGGAAAGGCTGGAATCCGAATTGATAGTTGGATCTCCAAATGAAACTCCAAACTCCAAAGGTGAGTCTCTAATGCTGTATCACTCAGTTCGACCCAAGCGTAAATCAAAACATAAAAAAATCGAGTCACGATTAACATTTTTATATCAATAAATCCAACTCAAGTGAAATATCAACTGAAATACAAATAACTTAAAGGATGTTTGGGATAACCATCCTCTAAGGGTCCATGGAACTATCTACAAGGTAGAAATATACACTATAACACCGTGGTTATTTCAGCTTAATTTATAATTCAAAACCAAATATCATTTCACTTCAAATATCTCTATATTTCCCAAAATAGTATTTATACATATTAAATAATTATACAATAAAGTATTTTCAATTTCCTCAACTTAACAAATCGTTCCAACATCAACCCGACCTTCCCATTCAAATTAAATTCAATCTTAATTTATCATTTTAAATTCAACTCAATTTCTAAAATAACCACTTAAATATCATCAATCTCAAATTCGGATTTATAATCACAAATACCCCTTTATATTTCCATATATTTCAAAACTTTAAGTATTCAACGTTTCATCTAAATTTTCATTCAATTTAGTTTTCTAAATAATAAATTCAAATTTAGTTCAACCTAAATTTTCATTTTAATTCAATTTAGTTGCTAAGTAAAAAATTCAACTACGTTGATTTCAAAGACAGATCCGAATCTCAACATAAACCATTTAAATTCCAATATAGTTCAAGGCTTTAATATTTTAATGTTCTATATAACAGTTTCATATAGATCTCGATTTAACCTCATTATTATTTAGTATCGAAATACTCCTTTATTAGATTGAATATCATTTAAGTAACCCTAAATTACATTTTACTCAATATTTTCTTTAATTTATTTAAACGTGAAATATTCATTAAATCGCTTAAATCAAAAATCCAGTTATAAAATCATACCTTTTAAATTTCCTATTCAAAAATTTCAAATCGATTTAATTAAATAAATCCTTATTTAAATACCATTTTAATAAACCCAAATTTATCTCTCAATCTTAACTATTCAATTTATTACAAGAGAATCTATTTGAAATATAGATTTACATAAATACTTAACCATATTATATGTATTAAATCAATCTAATTTAAATCAAATATTACTACTGAATCTATATATATAATTTTCATTTATATAATATCTTAAGAATCAAATTTATTAAACCATATATTTCTTTCCAAAATTATAGAAATTATTTTCAAAATATTTATATGGACCAACGGTGTCTGTATATATTTCCTATCATATAGTCAAGTGCTACGACTATTTATCATTCCAATCCATATACTAAATATATACGGGTGGATATCATTTCAACCCGCAATCCCAAATTCAATTAAATGAAAATCGCTTGGGTCTATCATTTCAAACCATAACGAAATTCTCCAATTCTAAAGTCCGTTCGGGTATGTATCATTTCAACCCCTAGTGAATTCTATATTAACAGGGAACTTGCAGGGTTATAACAGATATGATAATAATATAACAATAGGCATGTATCATCAGAAATTAAATAAAGTATAAACAATAGGATATGGTGTCATATCCCATAAGTGAACAGTTACAGATAATAGCATATATAACAATTTAAATGACTATAGCATCATATTTCAATTGTCGTTTCAGTTGAAATCAAATTTAATAAATAAAAGAATGTTAATCGAGAGTGATTGCTCACCTTTCAAGGCTAGAGAGATAGACAATCTCAAAGCAAAGTAAGATTGGCACGAATCGACGATCAAAGCTGATAAAAGAAATCGATGGGAACGAATCAAATAAGCTCGATAAAAATTTAGGCGAGAAGTAATTTATATTATTATCCTTCTTAAACCCAATATTCAAATTAAAAATATATGCATACATTGTATATAAAGCCAACATTTAAATATATATATACCTTGAAATCAAACATATACACATTACATTATATTTTAAATCTATATACATATACACACACCCTAATATATGTTCTAATGCATAAGGCAGTGAAAACCAGATTTAGTAAACTGACCATTTATAATTTTGAAGCCATATGTATTTTCGAAATAAATAAATACTTATATAACTTATTATAGTATAATAAAATTATTTATACTCAATAAAACACATAGAAAACAACTTATAAAATGTCAACTGCAAATCTATCACTATATACTACTTACATTATCTCAATACCTCATATTATATTACTGTACATAACCTATATCAACCAAAAAGAACAAAAATTGACTATTGTTTCTAAAATATGGGCATAAACACAGACTGCTCATGTATAAACTGAACTAACTCTTATATAACCAGAAACATATTATAGTTATAAATATATAAATATTCATACGTGCTTAAAAATTTTAAAAACGTCAATAAAACTAACTACCGACTCACAACATCCTATACAACCAGTTGTATCACAAATATATGATATATACTCATCTTAAAATAGTAAAATATAGAATGACAAAACAAAGCAGCCTAGATATAATATATATATGTGACACACCAGATGTTCAAAATACAGCTATCTTAAACTCATATAATATAAACTTTACATATATAATAACTCGTATTAACATATATCATAAATTTTTGTATAAACCTTATAGTATATAAATAACTTACTTTATGTACTAAATAGAACTTATGCATGTTAAAATATGTAAGCTAATATAGGCTGCCGCCATTTAAAAAATAAATCAAAATACATTATAAACTTAAACAACAACAAATTATGTACACGGTACATATTAAAAATTAACTTAGTCTTACTATACATGTCATATAATAATAATATATATATAAAACAAAAACCGATTTATATAAACAGACATATTGAAGAATAACATATCAAACTTATGTAAACTTTATATATACACAAAATGTCATTTCAACTAACATATATACACTGTCAAACTCATATATTACTAACATTTACATTGGAAAACTGACATAAATCAGTTATACCAAAAATCCTTTTTTTTCATAACATATTTTATAAACATAACATACCAAGCTGTTAACAAAACAAATTTTGTATAAATATATACTCTGCCAAAATATATAATAATACTATAAGAGCTCTATATTTTATATGCAGAAACCATTTAGCCTGCATATACCTAACACAAACAACTAATATATATAATAATTTGTAGAACATAAACTTATCCAAATATGCAGAAATCATATATACATACCGAAAAATAAATATGTGTTATGAAAATCTATTTCAAACTTAAAAAATTAAAATAACCTTGCAGATTATATATATATGCTCTAAAACCAACTCACCAGGATACTTGAAATCTTGTATAAAATAAAATATACATATAATTCTATGTTTTAACAAACATTTCGTATGCTTGAATGTATATAAAGCTGTAAGTATAAGAAATAGATATAATATATAAAGAAATACTTACATATAAAGAATTAAAGAAGAGAGGAAACGGTTGTGGGTAATCGAGCATGCGGTGAATGCGTGCAGCAAAGAGGAATGAGGGGAAGAGTTTTTTCCAGAGAATGAAAAGAAGAGGGAGAGATATGCTTATCATGGGCAATATATATGCGTTGTTCTTATATATTTTTTCATATAGTTAGTACAAGATACGCTAAATTTATACAAAAAGTAACATATCTAAATTTATACGTTACTTATTTATTCTCTACCTATTAATTTATACGTTACTTATTTATTCTCTACCTATTAATTTATACGTTACTTATTTATTCTCTACCAATTTATTTATACGTTATTTATTTTCTACCTATTAATTTATACTATTTATTCTCTACCTATTAATTTATACTATTTATTCTCTATCTATTAATTTATACGTTTTATTCTCTACCTATTAATTTATACGTTTTGTTCTCTACCTACTAATTCATACTATTTATTCTCTACCTATTAATTTATACGTTACTTATTTATTCTCTACCTATTTATTTATACTATTTATTCTCTACCTATTAATTTATACTATTTATTCTCTACCTATTAATTTATACGTTACTTATTTATTCCCCACCTATTTATTTATACTATTTATTCTCTACCTATTAATTTAAACTATTTATTCTCTACCTATTAATTTATATGTTTTATTCTCTACCTATTAATTTATACGTTTTATTCTCTACCTATTAATTTATACTATTTATTCTCTACCTATTAATTTATACGTTTTATTCTCTACCTATTAATTTATACTATTTATTCTCTACCTATTAATTTATACGTTACTTATTTATTCTCTACCTATTAATTAATTAAAAATTATTAAAATTTTATGGGTCGTTACACTCTCCCCCACTCAAAACTTTTCGTCCCCGAAAAGGAAGGAGGTAGGAGAATAGAACAACCAGATATAAAAGTAGATTGAAAGTCATGGGTAAATAATTGATTTAACTATATAAATTTTACTTGAGATATTCATACTTTTCAAAACCCATTAGTAAAACTTCTTGCTTCCTTTATAAATACCATTTATATGTTTAAATAACACCTTTATAAGTATATGAAAACTATTTAAAAATTATTTACATCATTAGTTATATTTAAAGAAGCTATTTGAAAAAATTAAATCCATAACTCATGAAATTTTTAATTTATCTCAAGATACTTTTCAAATATTATCAATAAATTAATAATCATTTTCTTTTAATATGTTTTATTTAACTAATAAATTCAAAAATATTTATACCACTAAAATTTTCTATTAACCAATGTAGCATACATATAAGCAATATTTAAAAGATTATATTCAAAAAGGAAAGGAAGGTAGATTCTAGAAACGCAGTATAGGTGAACAACTAAAGCTGAGAAGATAAGGTAGATTCAAAAAATAGAATTGGGCACGAATCATAAATTTCAAACCATAAGAGTTTCAATTTCAAATATTAACACAAAATTTCTTTGTTGGGAAAAATAATTTTATAATAAATACCTTTATAATAATATTTTTATAATAAAATACTATTATATCGAAATAGATTTTCCTTTCGAAAATACTTTTATAACTCGATGTTTCAACAAGTTTATCCTCGTTCTTGCAGACTCTGGTCATGCGTTGATCAGGCGCAAAGCTAGAATTCTTCAAGTACTTAGTAGACTTGTTTCAACACCTAGTGAAAATACTAGAAAAAACTTTAAAACCAATATGGAAAGTACAATCTAAACAAAACAACCAAACCAAAACCTTTGCCCGACCATGGTTCGCAGATACACAATGGTTACGCCTGGATCCCTCAGGAAACAATCCGTATCCGTAAGCTTTTTCAGCCCTGCGAGTTACGCCATGATGACTGGTAGAGTCCAGGTTACACAATGGTTACGCCTGGGTCCCCCAGGAAACAATCTGTACCCCTAGGCTCTCTCAGCCAGGTAGTTTCGCTTCTACTCGCGACCTACACAGATTGCAGTATACACAATGGTTATGCCTGGATCCCCCAGGAAACAATCCGTACCCCTAGGCCAGACTCAGCTAGGTAATTGCGCTATGCAGTCGCGAGAGAAAAAAAAAAACATGGGTTACGCCACGGTGGGAACACTCGAGTATTACATTCGGAAAACCAAAAATCAGAGAGAATAATATCGATAGAATGAATCCACGATGTGGCCACAAAGCGGATATCCAGAAGAAGGCACTTTCCATATCTTTACTCCGAAATTATATATCATATAGTACCTTTTCAAATCACTTTCAAATATCGTACTTATATAAAGTCCATATATATAGGATTCCATTTTTCCCAAATTGAATACTTTCCAAAATCAATAGTAGATCAAATCATACTTATATAGACTTCGATTATATAAAATCTCTTTCCAAATTGAGTACCTTTCAAATCAATAGTTTCAAATCAACTTCATACTTGTACAATCCATTTTACATAAGTTCGACCACTCCCAAATCAAGTTCTTAATAATATAAGGTTCTCAAATTTCAAATCATTTCAATATCAATTGAATTTCAAAATCATATATGATTTCACCAAATTTTCTTCCAAATTAAATATCTAATTTCGAAGTTCCAAAATGATAGGTTTAGAAAATTATCCCATTTTCCAAATTAAAATAATTCAAGTCAAACAAATTCATTTCCAAAAATCACCATATAAGTACTGGTTTTTAATTCCAATTTAATTTCAAAACCAAATATTTTCCCAAAATCAATTATACTCAAAATGGTTTCCAAATTTATAATTATCCCTTTTTTTTAAAACTTTTGAACTACCTATTTCTATGTGAAATATCCAATTTACCTTTCTGAAAACCATTATTCAACTATTTTTTTTCAAAACATTTCAAAACTAAATTTATATTCTTTATCAAACATTTTATACTCTTCGAAATTTCTTAGCTTTGAAAATTTAATCTCGATTTGGAAGTGTCCGAACATTCAAAATAGGTAGGGAATCAAATTTTCAATTCAAGAGTTGAAAATCAACAATAAATCAATTATTAAATCCGAAACTCGAGGACTGAACACCGGTCTCATTTTAAATTGTTTCACATATATACTTATATCTTTCTAAAATATCAAATTATACATCAAAATTTGAAACCAAAATTGGTTTTACGAAATCATTTGGAAAGCGAAGCTATTAAAGTGGCCTCTCCTCCACTCTGAAACTCGAAAATCAATGTCGATGATGCGTGCACTCATCACCAAAATTATTTTCCAGCGACATAAGTGAGTTCTAGACTTCTATTTTGTTGAAAACTTCTTTTAAATTTCTTCAAAATTATTGGAATTCATTTAAACTCATTTGAAACATTTCTTATTCGGAAAAATACTTTTAAATCGTATTATTTTTATATATTTTCAAAAATCTTGAAACCAATTTCAAAATACCGGAATTCAATTCTCGAATTTCAAATTTAACTCTACAGTTATAAATCATTTTTATACAAATCAATTTCTTATAATTTTTTAAAATTTCAAAACCTTTCAAAACCTTTTTATATAGAATAACATTTCTTATTTGCTTTATATATATATATATATAGGTATATAATCCTTATCGAAAACATTTTCACTTTTATATATAAAAAAAATCATAGTTATCAATATAAAATTTCGGTATAAACAATTTCAAAAATACAAACAAAAACCGATTTTCAAAGGATGATTCAAGAATGGATTTCAAAACAAAGATAGAGATTTAATTTAGAGGAACTCCAATCAATAGAATCCTAATTCGAAGATAGACTCGATCGAAGATGAGATAATTAAATTACAAAACCGAAGATGGATATACTTCTATAAATCGCGGGCGACCTTTATCGGTCAACCGTGATTCCACAATTAGATCAGCGTAGAATTCTGAGGCAATCAACATTCGATCGCCAGAGTTATAGAATTCGGCATAACAAAATATAGCAGCATCGTAAACCGAGGATACAGAAATCGTCGGTGAGTCAATGCTAATTGAAAAGGAGTTTTCATCCCCATTACAAAACATTCAGGGGAGTTATGGGATACTCCAGAATCAAACGAATATAAATAGGGAGAGACATATTGAATTTCGGAACCGAGGGACATTCTAAAATTCAAAGGAAATCGAGTCAGAAAGGAAGAGATTCAACTCAAACGAAAGTGATTCTCTAAATAATTTACCATATATACTAAGTTTTGCCTAGAGCCAAAGCTTTGATACCAACTGTAACAGCCCGCTATTTTGGACCATTCAAATCGACAATAAAACCATACATATCCGACTTGAATAATTCAAATTACTGAATTGTTAATTAAAATTTGGCAAAACTTAAAATATACAATAAATAAATCAATCACAGATCACAGAGTAATATAATGCAGCGGAATAGATAAAGAATAGTAGTTCATGAAGCTACTATATACATCAGAGTTAGAAATAAAATACAACCGAATAGTTCAAATGCAGTGAAGTCTCCAATACAACAGATGACTTCTTTGAACCAATCAAGTAGAAAGGCTGGAATCTGAATCGATAGTTGGATCTCCCAATGAAACTCCGAACTCCAAAGCTGAGTCTCTAATGCTGTATCACTCAGTCCGACCCGAGTGTAAAGCAAAACACAAAACACTCGAGTCAGGATTAACAATTTTATATCAATAAATCCAACTCAAGTGAAATATGAAAGTGCGGTGTGTATACAATTATATGTGCTAATATAGTACACACGGATCGTGTAATATGGACAATAATATAAATGCGGAAAATAGATGATAGTAGCAAAGTAAAAATAAAAAAATAGAAAAATCACACCAGAGATTTTTATACTGGTTCGGAGCACCGTCCTACGTCCAGTCCCAGACTTCTATCTGGATTTTCACTATTAACTACCTCACTTCACCCGGAGGAACAGGTTTACAACACCCGAACAACCGAACGGGATTTCACGCCTCTAATATACTGAGGACTTCAACACTTGCCTCTTACAACACAGAGGACTTCAACAAAAGAACAAATACAATTGTTGTTGACAACTTGTGTTCTTGAAAACATGGATTTGTCATTAGCAGTACACCCTTCCTATAATCTTATCCTCAAAGAATATGAATGATGTTTTGTAAAGATTAAAGAAGGTATTTACTTATTGAATCAAAAGATATGAAATAAATTCAATGATTCAATAAGCTAAATTAATTTTTAGAATACAGGAGTGTTAGAGATTAGATTAGAGAGCATATATGATCGTGTAAAAACTTGTGTTTGAATCAATGATTTAGATGAGTATATATAGAGAAAAATAGTTGTAACTCTTTGTGAACAGTTGCCATTAAGAGTTATGATCATTGATGAAAGATAGGAGATGCAACCTTTGGAGAAGAGAAGTGTCTTTTGGAAAAGTTGCTTTCTGTTTAAAAACGGTCGACAGGTCAAAAATGGACCGGTAGACAGGAATTCAAATATATATACGTTATGTGCATGTGTGCACGTTCACTGTGCAATTTACACAGGAACGGTCGACCGCACCTATATTGACCGGTCGACCGGTGCCTGTTAAATTGCACATTGAATTGTGCAACTGCATGCAACTTATAAATTATTCGTATATATATTGATTCCCTTGATATGCATGATTATTTGAGGATAGATTTTAACAAATTTATTACTATTACAACAACAAATAATCAACCTATAATCTAGAGTACCATATATAGCTCTATTGACCTTGTTTTTGTCGATCGCCTTGTTTGTCAAAAATCAATCGCCTTATTTGTCAGAAATCAAAACTTTCATAAAGCTTGTGACTCAACATTCTCCCCCTTTTTGATTGATGACAATATATATATCTGCAAATCTGAATCTCCCCCTGAGTATGTGATTTCTTTCCTGCAAGCAATTGTTAGCCCTTTCTCCCCCTTTGTCATCGACAAAAAGGAATAATAGATAATGGAATAATATAGGAGTATATCAGCCAGAATATCCATTTTCCTCTTTTCTTAAGTAGGACCTGCAAAAAATAGAATTAAGTCCATGGTACCCACTTTTTATAGGGTCCTAAGAGTTAGGTCTTAGGAGTCCAAACCCATTTGGGCCCGGTATCCCCTTTATATATATAATTGTTATTAAAATGTACATTTTTCATGAATTACTGAATGTATTTGTTCCTAATCAAATTATTATTTGTTTTAGGAACCCATATTTTGATAGTCTTGACATTTCTCTTTTGAAATTTCACAACTGGTTTTGGTTTGAAATATAATAAACTAAGATTTTTCTTAGCTTCAGTTTTTTGTACTTTCTTCTTCCTTTTATTTCTAAGATGTTTCTTAGTTTCATGTTTGTTATATCCCAAACCTTGTTTATCTGAAATAGATTGTGAACTTTCAATGATTTTAGTCAAATTTTCTCGACCTTTGTTAAAGTTAGAAACATTTTGAGTAATGTCATCAAACTTTGTTTGTAAACTGGCTTTTTCTAGGTCTAGAATTTTGACTTTTGCTATAAGTTCATGATTTTCAGTAGTGAGAGCATTATTTTTCTCTTTTTGAGCTTCTATTTCTTGACTCCAAAGAGATATTTGAGAGTCAACATTAGATGATGATTCTTGAATATTTTCAAGTTCTTCTTCTAATATTTTCTTCTCATCTTTTAACATATCTCGTTCAAACTTTGCTCTACTTAAATCTGCTTTGACTACTTTTAATTGACGTTTTAAGTCTTTATATTTGACTATCAATTCAGCATTAATATCAAGTAATTCATCAAATGTAGGAATTTGTACCTCATCTTCTATTGTCATAAAGCAAACATTAGCTTGTTCATTCTCCGAATCACTTTCACTTTCTGATGAAGATGACTCTGAATCATCCCATGTTACTGAGAAGGCTCGTTTCTTTGATTTGTCCTTCTTATATTTGAATTTGTCATTTTCTGACTTTTTCTTTTGTTCTGGACAATCCTTCTGCATGTGTCCCTTTTTATGGCAGTTGAAACATTCTATAGCAGATGAAGATGGTTTATTTGATCCAGGTTTCCTTTTATTGTAGCGACTGGCTTTTCGATATTTTAGGAATTTTTTTGAAACCTTTAGCAATGAATGCCAAATCTTCATCTTCTGAATCTGATTCATTTTCATCTTTCTCAACATGAAATGCTACATTTTTCTTTTCTTCTTTCTGTTCTTTTCTAGCCTGCAAATTTGCTTCATAGGACATTAAATTTCCTATCAATTCATCTGGCTTCATGACGGAAAGGTCATTAGCTTCTTCAATTGCTAATACTTTTCCTTCCCATTCATTAGTCAGAGAATGTAGGACTGTTGAAACAACATCAAAATCAGAATACTTTTGTCCTAACCCAATAAGTGCATGGTGAATAGTTTGAAACCGTGAATACATGTCATTGATTGTTTCATTTGGTTTCATTTTGAAATTTTGAAATTGACTTTTCAGCATGGCTATTTTGGCTTGTTTAACCTTGTTAGTACCTTCATGAGTGATTTTTAGCGTTTGCCAAATTTGATATGCAGTAGTGCAGATACTAACACGGTTATATTCATTTTGGTCTAATGCACAGAACAACATATTTATTGCTCTTGCATTTACGGCTGCTGCCGTTTTCTCAGCTACAGTCCATTCTGAATAATCAGTTGTTGGATTTACTATTTCTCTTTGAGTAGCATTCCAAGCATCATAGCTACTTGATTGCATAAAGAATGACATACGTGTTGCCTAATAACTATAGTTAAGACCATTGAAAAATGGAGGTCTTTGTGTCGATTGCCCTTCTGTGTAAGTGGTGTTTTGAGTGCTAGTACTTGCGTTATTTGCCATATTACAAGAATATATCAAATAACTGTGTTACGGTTATATGATGATCGTGCTCTGATACCAAATGAAAGTGCGGTGTGTATACAATTATATGTGCTAATATAGTACACACGGATCGTGTAATATGGACAATAATATAAATGCGGAAAATAGATGATAGTAGCAAAGTAAAAATAAAAAATAGAAAAATCACACCAGAGATTTTTATACTGGTTCGGAGCACCGTCCTACGTCCAGTCCCAGACTTCTATCTGGATTTTCACTATTAACTACCTCGCTTCACCCGGAGGAACAGGTTTACAACACCCGAACAACCGAATGGGATTTCACGCCTCTAATATACTGAGGACTTCAACACTTGCCTCTTACAACACAGAGGACTTCAACAAAAGAACAAATACAATTGTTGTTGACAACTTGTGTTCTTGAAAACACGGATTTGTCACTAGCAGTACACCCTTCCTATAATCTTATCCTCAAAGAATATGAATGATGTTTTGTAAAGATTAAAGAAGGTATTTACTTATTGAATCAAAAGATATGAAATAAATTCAATGATTCAATAAGCTAAATTAATTTTTAGAATGCAGGAGTGTTAGAGATTAGATTAGAGAGCATATATGATCGTGTAAAAACTTGTGTTTGAATAGATGAGTATATATAGAGAAAAATAGTTGTAACTCTTTGTGAACAGTTGCCATTAAGAGTTATGATCATTGATGAAAGATAGGAGATGCAACCTTTGGAGAAGAGAAGTGTCTTTTGGAAAAGTTGCTTTCTGTTTAAAAACGGTCGACAGGTCAAAAATGGACCGGTAGACAGGAATTCAAATATATATACATTATGTGCATGTGTGCACGTTCACTGTGCAATTTACACAGGAACGGTCGACCGCACCTATATTGACCGGTCGACCGGTGCCTGTTAAATTGCACATTGAATTGTGCAACTGCATGCAACTTATAAATTATTCGTATATATATTGATTCCCTTGATATGCATGATTATTTGAGGATAGATTTTAACAAATTTATTACTATTACAACAACAAATAATCAACCTATAATCTAGAGTACCATATATAGCTCTATTGACCTTGTTTTTGTCGATCGCCTTGTTTGTCAAAAATCAATCGCCTTATTTGTCAGAAATCAAAACTTTCATAAAGCTTGTGACTCAACAAAATATCATCTGAAATACAAATAACTTAAAGGATGTTTGGGATAACCATCCTCTAAGGGTCCATGGAACTATCTACAAGGTAGAAATATACACTATAACATCGTGGTCATTTCAGCTTAATTTATACTTCAAAACCAAATATCATTTCACTTCAAATATCTCTATATTTTCCAAAATAGTATTTATATATATTAAATAATTTATACAATAAAGTATTCTCAATTTCCTCAACTTAACAAATCTTGTATAAAATATTTTCAATTTCCTCAACTTAACAAATCGTTCCAACATCAACCCGACCTTCCCATTCAAATTAAATTCAATCCCAATTTATCAATTTAAATTCAACTCAATTTCGAAAATAACCACTTAAATTTTATCAATCTCATATTCGGATTTATAATCACAAATACCCCTTTATATTTCCATATATTTCAAAACTTTAAGCATTAAACGTTTCAACTAAATTTTCATTCAATTTAGTTTTCTAAATAATAAATTCAAATTTAGTTCAACCTAATTTTTCATTTTAATTCAATTTAGTTTCTAAATAACAAATTCAACTGCGTTGATTTCAAATACAGATCCGAATCTCAACATAAACCATTTAAATTCCAATATAGTTCAAGGATTTAATATTTTAATGTTCTATATAACAGTTTCATATAGATCTCGATTTAACCACATTATTATTTGGTATCGAAATATCCCTTATTAGATTCAATATCATTTAAGTAACCTTAAATTACATTTTACTCAATATTTTCTTTAATTTATTTAAACGTGAAATATTCATTAAATCACTTAAATCAAAAATCCAGTTATAAAATCATACCTTTTAAATTTCACATTCAAAAATTTCAAATCGATTTAATTAAATAAATCCTTATTTAAATACCATTTTAATAAACCCAAATTTATCTCCCAATCTTAATTATTCAATTTATTACAAGAGAATCTATTTGAAATATAGATTTACATAAATACTTTGTACCAAAATTGGGCACAACACTCTTCGGATGTATTTGAAGAGATAAAATGAAGAGAAAATTTGTAAAATGAAGCAGATCTAACAAAAGCACCAATAAACATATAAGGAAATGCCATGTTGCCTACGTCCACTATGAAGTTTTTATCACTTTATTGCTTGATACTTGAAGACTACAAGTTTCTTGTAGCAAAGTGTAGCATATAGTAAGTTGAAATTCGAATTCAATGGTAGTGATGATGATATGGAATGATTCTGGCAGCGTCCGGGCGTGCTTTGTCTCTCAAATTTCTCCGATCCCTTTTCTGAGTGACCAGGGGCTCTATTTACAAGTGCTGTAGGCTGATATTTCGCTGAAAATTCGGAAGACCACTTCTGGCACGTGAGGGGGCCCGCATGCCCGGCCTTAGGAAATTGGGGCCCGTTGCGGGATCGATTCGAACTCAATTTTGAATCGATCAAGATTTGATCCGATTGAGTTGAAATTTGGCATGAACATTCCTCATGTTTCCAGTAAGATACTGTGAAAATTTCATAGCATTTGGACATGTGGATTGTGAGATATGATCGATGCAAGTTGGTTCGTGATCCATACGAAGCAATTTCAAATCGATCAAGATTTGATCCGATTGAGCTGAAATTTGACGTGAACATTCCTCGTGTTGCCAGTAAGATGCTGTGAAATTTCATAACATTTGGACATATGGATTGTGAGATATGATCGATGCAAATTGGTCCGTGATCGATACGAAGCAACTCGAATTGATCAAGATTTGATCCGATTGAGCTGAAATTCGACGTGAACATTGCCCATGTTGCCAGTAAGATACTATGAAAATTTCATAACATTTGGACATGTGGATTGTGAGATATGATCAATGCAAGTTGGTCCGTGATCGACACGAAGCAATTTCGAATCGATCAATATTTGATCCAATTGAGCTGAACTTTGGCGTGAACATTCCTCATGTTGCCAGTATGCTACTATGAAAATTTGGTAGCATTTGGACTTGTTGATCTTGAGTTATGATCGATGCAAGTTTAGATTTCTCAACCGTGATCGATCAATATCTTGAGCATACCAACTCCGATTGACTTGAAATTTGGAATGTTGGCTTTATTAGCTTTTCTTATCATGTCATATCAATTGTAGCTCGATATGGACTCGGAAAAAATTTACCGACATCCATTGCAGACCTATGCGTTAACGATCTCCAGGACGAACCATCATTGGTTTCTAGTCAAGTTCTTGGAGTCACGGCCTTGCCAAAAGGCGGGATAACATTTTCCCCCCAAAGTCCGTCTTGTGTGAACACGACGTGCTTTGAAAAGCTGCCATCTTCATTCTGAAAAGTTCTACCCAATTCACTGAGTAGTTGCTATCTTTTCGTCAAAAGATTTTGCCTTTAGTTGATCTACAGCGACGTAGATGTCGAACTGTTGATTGTCAATGATCATGAAGTGTTTTGTTGTAACTTAGTGTTCAGCACTAGCGATTTGTTGTTCAACATTTTGATTGTCATCAGGTAAGCATTCAATTCCTGGTAACTTTGAAAATTGAGTGTTAGTTTGGCATACATGCATATATGTTAGGCTGACACCTATTCATGTTTGCACATTTGCGGGTCATCATCAAGTTCTTTAGTTGTTGTTTGGATTGAGTTTGTATCGATCCTCTCCTGGATCGAAGTGAAATTTGAGTTGTAACAACGCTCGATGGTTGTTTTAAGTCCTTCCTTTCGTATCGATCCTCTCCTGGATCGATTTGAGATGTTAGAATGTATGCGTCGTATCGATGGATACATAATATTAGGTCTTGGATTGATGGATATATTGCGCGAATGATTGAGCCTAGCTTCTACTGTGTTTATAATATAGTGCAAGTTGTAAGAGCTAGAGTTGTTCGATAAAAGATCAAATTATATTCTTCTCATTTCTCATGCATGCGCCCAAGTCTGGGGAATATCTCGATAAGCAGCAAGGTAGATAATGTTCGCTTCAATTTCACATTCTATCCCATTGAACCGTGATATTGAGTTAACCGATGGAAGGCCGAGCCGTGCTATATTCTGCATTCTGTCCTAGTTCTTTCCTCTAGGTAGAATACTTCGTTGCCTCATCGACATTCACTTTGTTGCTTATGTCATCATACTCTAGGAAAAAATTGAAGAGTGAATCGACCAGTAAGATCCAATGTAGGATTGATACTTCCCTTATCGGATCGAGGGTAAGAATCGGTGCGTGGACAGTTCTGTTGCACTCGTTGTGCATAGCTTGTTTAGTCGGATTATGGTAAGAGTCGAAGAATGAATGGTCGCATTGCATTCTTTCGGAGTTGGGCGATCAACCACGTCCGTTTTGATTTACGTTCTCCCGTCAGATCTACGGACAAAATCAGCTCAAATGCAGTCAGGTCATGCTCATCCAGTCTCATGCTCTTCCTGGCGGATCGAAGGAAGGCGACGGAGGATGAATGGTCAAGTCACACTCATTCTTGGTTCTATCCATGCTCTGGTGGTCGAAGGTATTCGATGGGCGCTCGTGTCACATCGATTTGTAATTGAAGAGGATCGACATTGGCCGTCGATTTAGCGACACAATGTAGAATGTAAGGACCTCATTGCCTATCAATCCATTGGTATGATATGAAAGGTGCAGATCGATAATGCCCGTCGATCTGGCGGTATGATATAGTTGGCTCCCTGTAACTTCGCGCATCATTCTAATTGGTTAGGATTAAGGCCTCCTTGAAGTCATTGCCTTAAGTTGTAAAGGACGCTAAGCTAGCGATGTAGCGAGTCACCTTTCTCTTCTTTTCAATGATTTGTTATTCTGCCCACAGTCGCAGAGTTAGTTTGTGGATAGTCTAATTGCATCTGTAGCGAGTTTATATTCCTCCCGTCGACTTTTGGTCGGAGTTGGTGAATGAATGGCCGGATCACTTTCATTCATTTGTCCATGCTCGTAGTTGTACTCCGAAGATGAGAGTTAGTTGAAGGGCCATTAGTCACACCTATTTGATATATACATCCCTGTCCACACTCTAGGGACTAAGAATTTTAGCAGAAAATGGTCGAACCACATTTTCCTCGATTAACTCCTCTGGCACTAGTCAATGGCGAAAGTCGAAGTGTTGTCGGTCACATTGCGACAACTTTAATTTGATGTTCCTCCTTATGAATTGGAGAAAGGAGCTAATTGGCGGATGGTTGGGTCATATCCGGCCACGTTGCATGCACAACCCGCCAGATCATTGGCTAGAGTTAGCGGATGAATGGTCATGTCACGTTCATTTGCGATAGGATGGGTAATCACATCCATTTAGATTAAGACGCTCAGCTAGGTCTGTTTTTCTAATCTACATCTCCCTATCGAATCATGGAAGAAATTCTATCTTGTTCGATTGGAGTGCATCCCTATAAGATTATGTTATAGGTCCCATGCCGGGGATAAGTGTTGATGCGTGAACGGTCGTGTCGTTCCCGCTTTATGCTAGATGGTCCGAGCATTCGATTTTTAATGGTAAGTATTCCCCTATGTCAGGGGAAGATAGGAAAGTGGATGGTTGAATCACATCCACTTTTTGTCTACAGGACTTGCTGTAGGATCAGAGTGGATATATGGATAGTCGAATCGCATCCCTACTGATATTTATATTCCAATTCTATCTTTGAGGACTGGAGTTGGTTGATGAGTAGTCAGTCAAACGCGTTTGGTATGTATACTCCAGTCTGCGCACTCGGGACTAGAGTTAGTTGATGTTTATACTCTAGTTCGCACTCTGGGAATTTGGAGTTAGTTGATGTTTATACTCCAGTTCGCACTCTGGAAGTTTGGAGTTAGCTGATGTTTATACTCCAGTTTGCACTCTGGGAATCTGGAGTTGGCATGCATATTTTGGTTCACACTTCGGGAACCTGGAATTGATGCTTATACTCCACTTCATGCTCTGGGAATTTGGAGTTAGCATGTATGTTTTGGGTTCGCACTCCGGGAACCTGGAATTGATGTTTATCCTCCAATTCATGCTCTGGGAAATTGGAGCTAGCATTGACGTTTCGGTTCACACTACGGGAACCTGGAATTGATGTTTATACTCCAATTCGCGCTCTGGGAATCTGAACTTGGTATTTGTATTTTGGTTCGCGCTCCGGGAACCTGGAATTGATGTTTATACTCCACTTCACGCTTTCGGAATTTGGAGTTGACATTTGTATTTTTTCGGTCCGCTCTCCGGGAATCTGGAATTGATGTTTATACTCCAATTCACGCTCTGGGAACTTGGAGCTTGCATTGACGTTTCGGTTCACGCTCCGGGAACTTGGAATTGATGTTTGTACTCCGACTCGCGCTCTGGGAATCTGGAGTTAGCATTTGCATTTTGGTTTCACTCCGGGAACCTGGAATTGATGTTTGTACTTCGACACGCGCTCCGGGAATCCGGAGTTAGCCGATAGATGGTCAGTCACATCTATTTTGGCTTTTTAGGAGTCCGTTCTCACTCTGGGAACGATGGATTTGATGTTTATACTCCAATTCGCACTCTAGGAATTTGGTGTCCGTTCGCACTCTGGGAACGATTTATTTGATGTTTATACTCCAATTCACACTCTGGGAATTTGGAGTTGGTCGCACTCTGGGAACGATATATGTGATGTTTATACTCCAATTCGTACTCTGGGAATTTGGAGTCCGTTCGCACTCTGGGAATGATTTATGTGATGTTTATACTCCAATTCACACTCTGGGAATTCGGAGTCCGTTCGCACTCTGGGAACGATTTATGTGATGTTTATACTCCAATTCGCACTCTGGGAATTTGGAGTCCATTCATACTCTGGGAACGATTTATGTGACGTTTATACTCCAATTCGCACTTTGGGAATTTGGAGTCCGTTCGCACTCTGGGAACGATTTATGTGATGTATATACTCCAATTCACACTCTGGGAATTTGGAGTCCGTTCGCACTCTGGGAATGATTTATTTGATGTTTATACTCCAATTCTCACTCTGGGAATTTGGAGTTAGTTGTAGGACTGTCGTGTGTCGTTCCAACTTAGCCTTTGATGTGATGGCTTGTCCCCGAGCTGAGGTTTCACTTAGTAAGTGGCCGGTCGTATCACAGTCACTCGCTATTTGAATAAATTTCACTGTTTGATGGAACTTAGCTCTTCGTGTGTCGTGATTGTGGAATGTTGCATATGGTGAATCACGGCTCTAGCTTGAAGAGATAGTAATTTATTGTAGGAACGGAAGAACATGGCAAAGTCAGCGCCTTATTACAAATTCAAATTTCAGAATGTAAAGGAAATTGCAAAGTATTCAAAGATTGAATAGAGCCTGTCATGTGTAACAGTGACGAAGATACTCGTCGTTCCAGGCTCCTGACAAAGCGGGTCCACCACTGACGGCGTTTATCACCAATCTTCCGCGGGGACAAGTGGAATCCTCCTGTCTCGTTCAATCGGGATCATTGTTTTGATTTGATGGGCCCGCATGTCTAGGCTGCGGTGCCCGCACAAACTGTTCCAGCTTCCTTTCTTTGATCAATTTTTCAACAAGATCTTGTAAGTGACGACACTCGTCCGTATTGTTCCCGTAGCTTTCATGGAACCTGCAAAATTTTCCCGTCTGGATTCGCCTCTCTGACGACGGTTTTGGTGTAAGTTTTTGGTACTGAATTGTATTACAGGTTTGTAAATACAAGTTCTCAAGTGATGTATTCAAAGGAGTATAACTGTCAAACAAGGAATTATTGCGCTGTGGGCCACGATTTTGATCTCGTTTTCTATTTTGATTCACGCTCTCTCTCTGCCGAGCTTGTTTGTTTTTAACATTCAACAAAACTTTTTCGGAGCTCTCACCGGACTGTTTGATTGCGACATTGCTTTGGATTCCTTCCGTGCTTGGCCCTGCATCAGTTTGCTTCCTAGACTGTTTGCATTTTCCCTTCTCAGGAATTGAGCCGCCTTGGCGCGGAAACGGTCCAATGATGTAGGTGGTTTTCCAGCTAACCAGTTGCCAAACTCAGAATCGGGGTCGATCCCCTTAGTCAACGCCATAAGGATGGAGTTATCGTTCGGATTGCTGATCTCCGCACATGCATTATGGAAGCTCTTTAAGTAAGTGACGCTAGATAGAGTGTTGACATCTTTTGGCCTTGCGACGTGCATGCGGAACTGTTCAACAAATTTTGTGGCAACTGGTTGAATGAAGAGACGTATCGTGGATGGCCGGATCACATCCACCCTAAGTTAACAAGCGAGGTCGTTAGATGGACGAGTCCATCCTCCTCTAACTTGGTAAGGCAACGGTCAAAGTCGTTAGGTGAAGGGATCCACCCTCTTCCGCATTTATGAGTTTTATACCCCAACTCACAATCTGGGAGTTTGGAGTTAGTTAAAGATTATCGTGTATCAATCCTTTTTTGGCTTCGGTGTGGTGACTTGTCCCCGTGCTCAGGGTTTCACTTAGCATGTGATCGATGGGATCTCGATTACTTTCCACTTATCTGCTATTAACGAACGATGAGGTTTAGGTTATGGACGGTTGAATCACGTCCATCTTCGTTTGGATCCCGGTTCTGCCAAGCCTAAGGAGTAAGATTAGTGTTCTGGAAAGCTTTGAGCTCGAGCAGAGGAGAAGATGGCTGAACTACATCCACTTTGAGTTGTATATTTTCCCTTAAGTTGGGGGCAAGAGTTGGAGAGTAGACGGTCGAGCCACATCCACTTTACGCTTTGCGCTCTTCCAGTCGAGTTGAGGAAGAGAGTTGGAACGATGGCTCGTGATGATCAGCGAGTAAGCAGTCGGTTGTTGATGTCTATAAATTGAGGGTTGGCCTCTGATGAAGTCGATTTAAGGCACGATTGTTCTGCGGAATCACAGACACAAACTGGGGAGTGAATGGTCAAATCATATCCACTTTAAACAAGTGTCATTAAGTAACCACAAGCGTCTAATGCAGGATTGGATGCATGGACGGTCATGTCCACCCATGGTATGATTCTGATTCTACTGGGAGTCAGAAGAAGCATAAGTATTTTGGCGAGCTTCAAGTACGAGATGGAGAGTGCATTGTTGGGACATATAACTACAAGTTTTTTTCAAATCTACTAATTAAATTGCATAGGCAAATGGGTGGATGGTCGGTTGCATCCACTTTGTACTGGAGTCCCAACCTTGTCAGTCTCTTTTGCTTTAATGCCCTGCCCCCAAGTCAGGTGCATATAGCAGCCGACGAGTGGCTAAATCATGCTTGTCATGATGATACCTCAATGATTTGAGCATAGTACACAGAGGTTGTTTTGCACCCATCCTTAAGTACTCGGTTACCTGCATCATTTGAAAGTAGTTTAATTCAAATCGGTTATATTTCGCAACATAAACGAAATTGAAATAGAATTAATTCAAAAGAGATCGGATTAAATCTCATTGATGTGTGAAGCAGCGTCGTATGCTTGCTATTGCACTTCAGTCTAGCCCTTCTCTGTTGGAAGTCTAATGCAAGTGGCTCAGTTTGACCAAAGTTTGTGACTGATAGGGATGAGGGATTCTCGGCCCTTCGTTTTATAGGGCTCGAACATATTGTTAGAGTTATCCTTTCCGAGGCAGCCCTATGGCCTTGGCATCCACGGTAGGCATCTAAAGAAGAGGAGCTTCCTGATTTAGAGCATCGATTTTGCATTTGATGGCATTCATCATTCTTCGTGGAATCCATGCACCATTCTCCCTTCTTGAGATAGTGTCGGAGGTTGAATTTCCATAGTACACAGACATAGTCAGCATGCTGAATTTTTGCTACAAATTTTTCATGTAGGATGATTTCAATGAATGGGTCCTGTCTAGGAGAGATACTAATGTCAACATTATCAAGTTCATTTTAAGGCTACATGGCCTTGTATATTAGCGAATGATGTATGCCCGATTTCCCAACGTTCGAGCGGTTGGTAATGTCGATTGGATGGTGAGTAGATTAAGATGGGCTTATAGATTGGTGATTATTTCTAATTTTCACCAGGAAGGAGGCTCGCATAAGATAGTTAGGAAGTCCTCTTAGAGTTGTATGTCATGCTTTTAGTCATATGGACGTGGAATGATTAAGGTGCGGTCATATGAAGATGGTTCAGTGGTGAACAACTATGTTTTGAGTTGGTAGAGTCGACAAGGCAGGGTAGTCGTTATACTAGCCATCGCACCATAATTGTCAGTTTAGGAGTTTTAAAAGCTGGTCAATTGGAGGAAGTTGCAGTCCACCATAGAAGCATGATATATTAATCAACTCTAGTTCTTGGCATATTAGCTAGGTTCTCCAGCCTCTGGGAGCACCAGTTGAATAGTATTTCAGTACCCATTCCTTGATTGCAACTCAAAAATTGCTACTGTAATCTCCTACTTACCGTCCAGTCATAGAACGATCAGAATGTTCCTTTATTTACCCTCTTTTTAGGAAATTTGGATCGTACCCGATTTTTTTTTTTTTAAATGATGGATACGAAATGTTCGTTCGCATCGATGGTTATGAAATTCGTTGGACCCCATTGTAGTGGACTTCATTTCGTATCGATGAGCTCGACGTCACTGGAAATGAACTGATGATTCTCAGTTCGTATCAATGGATATTGGCTTCTGGAGGTGGTGATTTGATGGATTCGAATTGCGTAGTTCGTATCGATGCGAAATGCAGCTGGCTGGATCGATCATCAGATGCACTTTGTACCGATCTTTTCGTATCGATCGAATTTCATATCGATCAGTTTTCGTATCGATATAATTTCGTATCGATCGCTTTTTGCTCCAACTTGATGGATACGAATAGTGATTCTGTGATGGATACGAAGTAACTTGATGGACACGAACTAACGAGCCCTGATGGATTCGAACAAGGTCTTCCAGGATGGATACGAAGTAGCGCTCCCCGATGGATACGAAATAGTCAATAGGTGATCGATACGAAGAGAGACTATCTGTTGATGGATACGAAAGCCACCACATTTATTGGATACGAAAGCATGGATACGAAAATCACCACATTTACTGGATACGAAAGCATGGATACGAAAATCACCACATTTACTGGATACGAAAGCGTGGATACGAAAATCATCACATTTTCTGGATACGAAAGCATGGATACGAAAATCACCAAATTTTCTGGATACGAAACCGTGGATACGAAAATCATCACATTTTCTTGATATGAAAACATGGATAAGAAAATGATCTTATTCTCACGGATTCGAAAATATGGGTACGAAGAACAGCATATTTTATGGATTCGAAAATATGGGTACGGAATTCATCATATTTTCATGGATACGAAAATATGGATATGAAAAATAGCATATTTTCTGGATTCTAAAATATGGGTACGGACTTCATGATGAATATGGTTCCTCTTAGATTTGGGGCAATCTGAATAGAATAGAAGGAACCGCTGAACAATAGAACTGGATCTTCTCCTTAGATTTATGCAATCCGATATCGAAAGTAGATCCAACGAACGGGAGAAAAACTGGGTTTTTCTCAGTGGAAGCACCAAAGTGTTTGTACCAAAATTGGGCACAACACTTTTCGGATGTGTTTGAAGAGATAAAATGAAGAGAAAATTTGTAAAATGAAGCAGATCTAACAAACACACCAATAAACATACAAGGAAATGCATAGAAACATAGAATTTTAGAGTGGTTCGGCGTATTGCCTACGTCCACTATGAAGTTTTTATCAATTTATTGCTTGATACTTGAAGATTACAAGTTTCTTATAGCAAAGTACAACATATAGTAAGTTGAAACTCGAATTCAATGGCAGTGATGATGACATGGAATGATTCTGGCAGCGTCTGGGCGTGCTTTGTCTCTCAAAATTCTCCGATCCCTTTTCTAAATGACCAGGGGCTCTATTTATAAGTGCTGAGGCTGATATTTCGCTGAAAATACGGGTGACCACTTCTAGCACGTGAGGGGGCCCGCATGCCCGGCCTTAGCAAATTGGGGCCTGTTACGGGATCGATTCGAACTCAATTTCAAATTGATCAAGCTTTGATCCAATTGAGCTGAAATTTGGCATGAACATTCCTTACGTTGCCAGTAAGAAACTGTGAAAATTTCATAGCATTTAGACACGTGGATTGTGAGATATAATCGATGCAAGTTGGTCCGTGATCGATACGAAGCAATTTCGAATCGATCAAGATTTGATCCGATTGAGCTGAAATTTGGCGTGACATCCCTCATGTTTCCAGTAAGATACTATGAAAATTTCATAACATTTGGACATGTAGATTGTGAGATATGATCGATGCAAGTTGGTCCGTGATCGATACGAAGCAATTTCGAATCGATCAAGATTTGATACGATTAAGCTGAAATTTGGCGTGAACATTACTCATGTTGCCAGTAAGATACTGTGAAAATTTCATAACATTTGGACATGTCGATTGTGAGATATGATCGATGCAAGTTGGTCCGTGATCAATACGAAGCAATTTCGAATCGATCAAGATTTGATCCGATTGAGCTAAAATTTTGCGTGAACATTCCTCATGTTGCTAGTATGCTACTGTGAAAATTTGGTGGCATTCTGACGTGTAGATCTTGAGTTATGATCGATGCAAGTTTGGATTTTCTCAACCGTGATCGATCAATATCTTGAGCATACCAACTCCGATTGACTTGAAATTTGGAATGTTGGCTTTATTAGCTTTTCTTGTCATGTCATATCAATTGTAGCTCGATATGGACTAGAATTTTTTTGACCGACATCCATAGCACACCTATGCGTTAACGATCTCCAGGATGAACCATCCTTGGTTTCTAGTCAAGTTCTTGGTGTCACGGCCTTGCCAAAAGGCAGGATAACATACTTAACCATATTATATGTATTAAATCAATCTAATTTAAATCAAATATTACTACTAAATCTATATATACAATTTTCATTTATATAATATCTTAAGAACCAAATTTATTAAACCATATATTTCTTTTCAAAATTATAGAAATTATTTTCAAAATATTTATATGGACCAACGGTGTCTGTATATATTTCCTATCATGTATTCAAGTGATACGGCTATTTATCATTTCAATCCGTATACTAAATATATACAGGTGGATATCATTTCATCCCGTAATCCCAAATTAAATTAAATGAAAATCGCTTGGGTCTATCTTTTCAACCCATAATGAAATTCTCCTATTCTAAACTCCGTTCGGGTATGTATCATTTCAACCCATAGTGAATTCTATATTAACAGGGAACTTGCAGGGTGATAACATATATTATAGTAATATAACAAAAGGCATGTATCGTTAGAAATTAAATAAAGTATACACAATAGGATATGGTGTCATATCCCATAAGTGAACAGTTACAGATAATAGCATATATAACAATTTAAATGACTAGAGCATCATATTTCAATTGTCGTTTCAATTGAAATCAAATTTAATAAATAAAAGAATGTTAATCGAGAGTGATTGCTCACCTTTCGAGGCTAGAGAGATAGACAATGAAGCTGAGCTACGAAACCCAAGCACGAATCTCAAAGCAAAGTAAGATTGGCACGAATCGACGATCAAAGCTGATAAAAGAAATCGATGGGAACGAATCAAATTAGCTCGATAAAAATTTAGGCGAGATGTAATTTATATTATTATCCTTCTTAAACCCAATATTCAGATTAAAAATATATGCATACATTTTATATAAATCCCACATTTAAATATATATATGCACCTTGAAATCAAACATATACACACATTACATTATATTTTAAATCTATCTATACACACACACACACACACCCTAATATATGTTCTAGTGCATAAGGCAGTGAAAACCAGATTTAGTAAACCGACCAGTTATAATTTTGAAGCCATATGTATTTTCGAAATAAATAAATACTTATATAACATACTATAGTATAATAAAATTATTTATACTCAATAAAACACATAAAAAACAACTTATAAAATGTCAACTACAAGTCAATCACTATATACTACTTACATTATCTCAATACCACATAATATATTTCTGTACATAACCTATATCAACCAAAAAGAACAAAAGTTGACTATTGTTTCCAAAATACGGGCACAAACACAGACTGCTCATGTATAAACTGAACTAACTCTTATATAACCAGAAACATATTATAGTTATATATATATATATATATATATATATATATATATAAATACATATATTCATACGTGCTTAAAAAATTTCAAAATGCCAATAAAACTAACTACTGACTCACAACATCCTATACAACCAGTTGTATAACAAATATATGATATATACTCATCTTAAAATAGTAAAATATAGAATGACAAAACAAAGCAGCCTGGATATAACATATATATGTGACGCACCAGATGTTCAAAATACAGCTATCTTAAACTCACATAATATAAACTTTACATATATAATAACTCGTATTAACATATATCATAAAATTTTATATAAACCTTATAGTATATAAATAACTTACTTTATGTACTAAATAGAACCTATGCAAGTTAAAATATGTAAGCTAATATAGGTTGCGGCCATTTTTAAAAAAAAATCAAAACAGATTATATACTTAAAACAACAACAAATTATGTACATAGTACATATTAAAAATTAATTTAGTCTTACTATACATATCATATAATAATAATAATATATGTAAAACAAAAACCGATTTATATAAATAGACATATTGAAGAATAACATATCAAACTTATGTAAACTTTATATATACACAAAATGTCATTTCTACTAACATATATACACTGTCAAACTCATATATTACTAACATTTACATTGGAAAACTGACATACATCATTTATACCAAAAATCCTTTTTTTCATAACATATTTTATAAACATAACATACCAAGCTGTTAAGAAAACATATTTTGTATAAATATATACTCTGCCAAAATATATAATAATACTATAAAAGCTATATACTTTATATGCATAAACCATATAGCCTGCATATACCTTACACAAACAACTAATATATATAATAATTTATACAACATAAATTTATCCAAATATGCAGAAATCATATATACATACAAAAAAATAAATATGTGTTATGAAAATCTATTTCAAACTTATAAATAAAAGCTTAAAATAACCAAGCAGATTATATATATACGCTTTAAAACCAACTCACCAGGATACTTGAAATCTTGTATAAAATAAAATATACATATAAATTTATGTTTTAACAAAACTTTCGTATGCTTGAATATATATAAAGCTGCAAGTATAAGAAATAGATATAATATATAAAGAAATACTTACATATAAAGAATGAAAGAAGAGAAGAAACAATTGTCGGTAATCGAGCATGTTGTGAATGCGTTGGGCAAAGAGGAATAAGGGAAAGAGTTTTTTCCAGAGAATGAAAAGAAGAGGGAGAGATATGCTTATCATGGGCAATATATATATGCGTTGTTCTTATATATTTATTCATATAGTTAGTACAAGATACGCTAAATTTATACAAAAAGTAACGTATCTAAATTTATACGTTACTTATTTATTCTCTACCTATTAATTTATACGTTACTTATTTATTCTCTACATATTAATTTATATGTTACTTATTCTCTACCTATTAATTTATACGTTACTTATTTATTCTCTACCTATTTATTTATACGTTACTTGTTTATTCTCTACCTATAAATTTATACTATTTATTCTCTGCCTATTAATTTATACTATTTATTCTCTATCTATTATGTTAACTCCTATTTCTGAAGCGGCCTAAGACTTACGCGACCAAACGACCTAAAGTCTCAAGCGACCTAGCAACCTAACACACTCAGCGACCTAACGACCTAAAGTCTCAAGCGACCTAGCGACCTAACACACTCAGCGACAACCTAAGATCACAAAGCACTCCGCGACCTAAGGTATTTAGCGACCTAGTGCTTCGGTTCTTCAGCGACCTATGAAGTGCACCGACCTAAGGGGCTTGGGAAGCGTGCCGACCTAAGGCCTTAAAGAAAGTTCCGACCTAACGTCTTGAAATGATGCCGACTTAAGGTTCAAGAGAAATCTGCGACCTAGGAAAACTTCGCGACTTAAGGTGTGTGGCGACTTACGAGTTAAGGCCCGGACGACTTGAGAAATGTCATGACTCAGGAGGCTGCGACCTAAAAAAGCTAAAAACAGGACGACTAGTGACTCAAGACAAAAAAGAGTGGAAGCAACCGCATTTAAGTCGTGACCGACCTACGACCTAGGATAAGTCGTTCACGACCTAAAACTACAGAGCTCAAAATAGATGCTGCCTCATTTTAAACCGTGAACCTCTTAACTCGTGAACGAGTTAAGACTTGTATCCAGATGAACAAAGAAAGACTCATTGCCGCTTCACTCATGCCACTGCCTGCCAACTCTTGGCCCTTAGGTCGTGCGCGACCTACAACTTTCCCTAAGTCGGTCACGACTTATAACTTGGGCAATAATTCCAGACCAGATTTCTCTATAAATACCAACCTACCTCAAACATGAAGGGGACTTTTTTGGGCCGACCATTTCAAGCGCCGATACTCTGCAGAATTCTCGACTCACTCAACACTTCAAGTACTCCGAACACCAAGGACACTACGACGATCTCCAAGAGAAAATCAACATCATTCAACATGAATTCGGAAGATTATTCTCCATCAAAGTTTGATCTACTGGTCTAAAGTGTGTTGTAATTGAAGATTGTTGTAAAGTTGTAATCAAATTCAGTAATAAAGAGAGTTAAAGTGGACGTAGGCTTACTCTAAGCCGAACCACTATAAAAACTGTTGTCTTTTCTGTTTTTTCTGTGATTTCTCTACTTTCTTGTAGTTCCCGTGTACACGGATGGTGCTTTCATCCAACTTCAATTGACACCGGGGTGCTAGCGTTTGATTTTCACGTTAACATTTTTGGTGCTTTCATTGAGAGCTGAGCTCAGGAAACTTCCACTATTGCTCCGCAAAGGATTGTTGAAAGGATTTCTTTTAAAACCAGAAGTTTGTTGGAAATAATGGCTCCTGGGAGAAAACGAAGTTCTGCAAGGTCCGATAATGTTCAAGAAAATACTGCTACCTCTCCTCCTTCAAGTCAAGGAGCTCCAACTGTTGGAGTTACTCGAGCAGAGTTGGATGCCGTAGTTTTGGGGCTGAATCAACAATTGAATGCTCAGAATGCACAGTTGGAGACCCAGAATGCCCAGAATGCTCTGATCTTGAGTAAGTTGAAAGATCTGTTGGGGGCAAACCGTCAACCGAGTAATAATGATGGGAACCCTACTGTGGGAGTTCAGGATGTTGAAGGAAACATCTCTCAAAGAGCCGCAGACCCTGTAGAAAGGACTCCTCTTCAAGCTGGAGGGTCAGGGCCGCAGCCAACCCTCCGTGAACGATTGTCAAGGCAGAATTCAGAGAGAGTGGCTGATGTGTGTCCTCCGGAGCCTCTAAATGATGAAGAGTATTTTTCAGGTATGGTTCGTCAAATCATGAAGGAAAGTATGCAAAAAGATGAAGATGAGAAAGAGTGGGGATTCGCTCCAAGCAAAACTCCATTTACTGAAAGGATCTTGAAGGCAGAGTTTCCATGGAAATTCGTTCTCCCTACTATTCCGGCTTACAAGGGGATGAGTGATCCTAACGAGTTTCTGTATAAATACGACCGGCACATGACTGGTGCCAGGGCGTTTGATGAAATTAAATGCCGATACTTCCTGGTTTATCTAGAAGGCGTGGCTCTATTATGGTTTACAAAGCTGCCAGTCAGGTCCATCGATCAATTCTCCGATTTGACCAGGAAATTCAAGGAGCAATTTCGATTGTATGCTTCTAAAGCAAGGGACATAATGTCGCCGTCAAGTCTAGAGCAAAATCCGGGAGAATCTGTCAGGTCGTTCTTGAATCGCTTTAACATAGCATTAGCTAAGGTGGATAATGCTGAGCCACGCATGGTCTTGACGTACTTGATGAGGGCAATTGACAAGTCAAGCGAATTTGGAAAATGGTTGAAAATGAAAGAACCAAACTCACTTGACAAATTCTACAAGAAAGCAGATGAATTCATGCGCTTGGAGAGCCTCCAAGCACCAGCTAAGGTGGTATCAGTGCAAGCCGGGAACAATGATGCTGCTACGAACAAGAAGGAACCAAACACTCAGAAAAGGGGAAACGATGGTTGAAAGAAACAGGGAGACGCTAAGAAAGGTCGTTCTTTCAATTTCACACCATTGACCGATACCCCTGAAAACATCTACTTTGCAACTAAAGATGATGTCAATTATCCGGCACCACCTAAAATGAGAGTTGCGATTAAGATGGAAAAAAGTGGAAAGTATTGTCGGTTCCACAACCAGCCCGGCCATGATACCAACGAATGCCGCCAATTGAAAGAGGTAATTGAACAACTTTTAAAGGAAAACAAGCTCCAGCAGTATGTGAAAAGGAATAGAAATACCTCAGCTCCGTCAACTCAAGAACAGCAAGTTCCCGCTCAGTGTCCTGGCTCAAGTGAGAAGACCGTGGAACATGAATCGGAAAGGCCTGTCATCAATATAATAACTAGAGGACCTCACCCAGCAGGCAAAAGCTGGGTCGAGATGGAAAGGTATGCCCGGGCCTTGAAGCATGTACCAGCTGAAGAGAATGTTTTTGTTTTAGAGAACGATGCGCCTTTAAAGCAACAAAAGACTTCCACAGATGATATTGTGTTCAGTGCCAGGGATTCTTTGGGTATCGAAGCTACGACCATAGATCCTTTGGTCATATCCGCTGGTATTGGGCCGGCAACTGTGAGAAGAGTTCTAGTTGATTGTGGAGCCTCATGCAACATCCTCTTCAAGAAGACCTTTGATCAAATGAAAATTCCAATGGCGGACATTCAAGATTCATCACTTAAGATTGCTGGGTTTGCTGGAGAACCCGAACAGCCAATTGGGACCATAGATTTGTTTGTAGAACTCGGGAAGGGACTGAGGAAGATGGCTCGAAAGCAAACCTTTATAATTGTTGAAGAATTCTCTGCTTACAATGCCTTTTTGGGACGACCAACTCTCGCTGCATTCAAAGCTGTTCTTGCTCCATGGTGCTTGACTCTAAAATTCCCCACAGATAACGGAGTTGGTGTGGTTAAGGGAGACCAAGATGCGTGGAAAGAATGTTATTTTGCAGAGTTGCGAGAATCCATGAAGAGAGAGATGGGAAAAGGTGCGGCGGCTCCAGTCCGCATCAAAGAACCAACCTTGTAGCAATAACAGGGTGGACCCTGCACTGGTGAATGTAGTGGAGCACGAAGAGAGATGGATCCAAGGAAAGCCAGTGCAGGGGAGAATAGAGTGGTACCAGTACAGGTAACAGTACCGGTGCCTGTTGACCCAAAGGACCCAAACAAAGTGCTTAACGTGCGTTCACAACTCAATCTGACAGTTCATAATGTTTTGATTTCATTTTTGAAGGCTAATTTGGATGCATTCGCTTGGACTCATGCGGACATGTGCGAAATATCCCCAGAGATTGCAGTGCATACCCTGAACATTGATCCAAAATTTACACTTGTGAAACAGAAGAGAAGGACTCAGGGTCCTGAGAGAACGGCAGCGTTAATAGAAGAAGTGGATCGGCTCATGGAGAACGGGTTCATTAGAGAATCTACTTATCCAAATTGGGTCTCAAATCCAGTGCTGGTTAAGAAAGCTAATGGAAAGTGGAGAGTGTGCATTGATTTTTCGGATCTGAACAAAGCCTGCCCCAAAGACTGTTTCCCGCTGCCCAGGATCGATCAATTGGTGGATGGGACAGCAGGACATGAATTGTTATCTTTCATGGATGCATACTCCGGATATAACCAGATTATGATGCATGAGCCGGATCAAGAGGATACAAGCTTCATCACAAATGTTGGACTCTACTGCTACAAGGTCATGCCTTTCGGACTCAAGAATGCATGGGCAACTTACCAGAGGCTTGTTAATGCCATGTTTAAACCACAGATTGGCAAGACAATGGAAGTTTACGTTGATGATATGCTAGTAAAGTCTAAGAAAGCAGTGGACCACATGGATCCCTTGGCAGAGATGTTTGCAGTACTCCGAAAGTAAAGAATGAAGCTTAATCCCCTGAAATGTTCATTTGGAGTGGAGTTCGGAAAGTTTTTGGGTTTCATTGTGAGCGCTAGGGGCATTGAAGCCAATCCAGCTCAAATCACTGCCCTGAGAGAGGTCAAAGCTCCTAGAACGAAGAAGGAATTGCAAAGTCTCAATGGAAAGGTTGATGCTTTGAGTAGGTTCATCTCCAAAGCTACTGATAAATGCATTCCATTCTTTGATGCTCTAAAGAAAGGAAAGAAAAACTTTGAGTGGACTCCTGAATGTCAGAAAGCATTTGATGAGTTGATTCGTCATATGGAAGTGCCTCCGATACTTTCAAAACCTGACAGTGGTGAAGATCTCTTCATATTTTTGGCAATTTCGTCTCATGCTCTCAGTGCAGTGTTGGTACGGAAAGATGCAAGGATTCAATGCCCAGTCTATTATATCAGCAAAAGGTTCACTGGGGCAGAGATGAACTATTCAAGATTAGAAAAGCTCGCCTATTGTTTGTTGATCGCATCAAGAAAATTGAGGCCTTATTTCCAAGCTCATCCCATCAAAGTCCTCACTGATCAGCCTCTAAAGCAAGTCCTATTCCGTCCTGAGACTTCGGGCCGTCTTTTGAAATGGAATATCGAACTCAGTCAGTATGACATCACTTATCATCCCCGGAAAGCAATCAATGGACAAGCTTTAGCAAATTTCATCGCAGAATGTACGGATAAGGGTGATAGTGAGGAAGAAGTCATTGATAGCATCCCAATCCAATGGAAATTGTATGTCGATGGCGCAAGGAATGATTACTGTTCCGGAGCAGGGGTTGTCCTTGAAACCCCAGAAGGTCGATCACTATGTTATGCACTGAGGCTGGAATTCCCTTCGACAAATAATGAAGCTGAATACGAAGCTCTCATCGCTGGTTTAAGGGTCGCTAAAGAACTAAACATCAAGGTATTGCATATCTTCAGTGATTCTCAACTTATTGTTTGTCAAGTCAAGAAGGAATTTCAAGCTAAAGGAGGAAATTTACCAGCCTATTTGTCAAAGGACTGGGAGCTCCTTCAAAATTTTGACCGTTATTCAATAAACCATATTCCCCGAGAAGAAAATATGAAGGCGGATTCTCTCGCAAAGTATTCGAGTACTGGTGAAGCTCAACTGTTGGGGTTAGCTCCAGTTGAAGTTTTGTCAGCTCCAAGCACAGATGAAATGGATGTTGATTGGATTATGAACAGATGAAATGGATGACTCCGATACTTGAATATTTACTCAGTGGTTCTTTGCCACAAAGTTCAAAAGAACGACAGAAACTGATGAGGAAAGCCTCCAGATATATAGTTCAAGATGGTCGTTTGTACAGACGAGGATTTTCAATGCCATTACTCCGATGTGTGACAAAGGAAGAAGATAAGACGATTCTAACTGAAGTAAACGGAGGGGAATGTGGAGATCATACAGGTGGTCAAACTTTAGCAAAGAAAATCCTCCGTTATGGATACTTTTGACCAGAAATGAATCAGGATGCTGCTGACTATTCCTGGAAGTGTGATAAATGCCAGAGATTCGCTAAAATTCCTAGAGCACCTTCCACTGAGCTAACACAAATGGTTAGTCCATGGCCGTTTGCCATCTGGGGAATAGATCTCATTGGGCCTTTGCCGACTGCCAAATCCGGGATTAAATATGCTATCGTTGCTGTTGATTATTTTACTAAATGGGCTGACGCCGAACCCTTGGCCGCTATTACCTCTGAGAAAATGATAAGTTTTGCGACTAAGAATATCATTTCCAGGTATGGTGTGCCTCAGAAGATAATCACAGACAATGGTACTCAGTTTGAAAGTGAGGAATTCCAAGATTTTTGCAAACGATTCAAAATCCGAAAAAGCTTCTCAGCAGTGGCTCATCCGCAGGCAAACGGGCAAGTGGAAGCAGTAAACAAAATCATCAAATCAACCATCAAAAAGCACCTGGAAAAAGCGAAAAGTGGATGGGTTGACAAGTTACCGCTTGCACTATGGGCATACAGAACCACCCACAAAATTGCGACTGGGCATACTCCATTTTCATTGGCATACGGATCAGAAGCAATGATTCCAGTGGAAACTGAAGTCCCCTCACACAAAAGAATCCATTTTGATCAAGATGAGAACGAAAAACTGCAATTGGAAGCACTTGACCTCCTTGATGAAAGAAGAGAAGAGGCTAGACTTAGAATTGCAGCTCATCAACAAAGAATAGCCAAGCACTTCAATTGCAAAGTTCGTCAGCGCAACTTTGAAGTTGGGGACCTAGTTCAAAAGAATCATGACGGCTACAGGTGTGTTTGGGCCAAACTGGGAAGGGCCATATGTTATAGGCACGAAGCTTCTTGATGGCACATTCAAACTCACAACTGTCGAAGGAGAACCAATCCCAAGAGCTTGGAACAACAATCATTTGCGTCCTTATTTTACTTGAAAGCTTTGCTGAAATGTTGTAAAAGAATTGCAAATATATGATTCTTGTATTGAAAACAATTGTAAAGCAAGTAAATAATGAAAAGCTATAAAGTGGATGTAGGCCCAGTTTTTGGCTGAACCACTATAAATCTTGTGTTCTCTATTATTATAAACTGCTTTGTTTTATTTCGACATATAAAATACATTAATTGTGTCATTAAAATGTCGATTTAATAATGCAGGTCATAAAAGCAAAGCTTACCCATCACAAGACCAAGCAATCCCCGACATCACTTAGCAAACAAGCACTAAACCATTCAAAATTTCCATACTCAAATCCTACAAAAGAAGTGCTTCAAACAAAAGTTGGCAATGTGGATGGAAGTGGACCATTTCTAACTAACTACAAATGTTTGAACAAACAAACAGCCAGTTAAATAAACTATGTCTACCACCACCAACTCACTCAACTATGAAGTATATTTCTTTGGATAAGGGAAATTATTGGCAACTAGAAAGTGAAAACACTTGCAAAAGACAACATGGGTCGCCGACATGAGTCGATGGCAAAGAGACATGGGCGAGCAAGCATCGATCAGCAAAAGACCTCTTCAGAGGCACAAGCCCTCTTCGGAGGCACAACTCTTCGGAGGATAAAGACCTCGAGCGGGCCTAGCCAGAAAAAGAGAGATCTTTCTCGTTACAAAGTTGTGGAATGATCGGTCGATACACTCCCGTAAATCCGTCCAACCGAGAGAAAGAAACTCCAAACTTCCAGGCAAAAGCCCTACTCAGAGGCACACGTTTCACCGAGATTGAAATAAAACTTCCAGGTGTTGAAACGTGAAAAAAGCCCTCTTCGGAGGCCCATTTCACCACAGTTAAAATGCTAAAAGACCTCGAGCGGGCCAACCATAAAAAGAGAGATCTTTCTCGTTACAAAGTTGCGGAATGATCGGTCGATACACTCCCGTGAATCCTTCCAACCGAGAGAAAGAAACTCCAAACTTCCAGGCAGTAACACTACTCAGAGGCACACATTTCACCGAGATTGAAATAAAACTTCCAAGTGTTGAAATGTGGAAAGCCCTCCTCGGAGGCCCGCTTCCCAGCGAACAGGGAAAAAAAAAAAGCCTCTCCCAAGGGGCAGAAACAAAAAGACCTCTTCCCAGAGGCACAACAAGACAGAAAGACCTATTCCCAGAGGCAAAAATGAAAAGACCTCCTCGCGGAGGCACAAGCAAGCAGAAAGACCTCTTCGGAGGCACACGTTTCACCAAGATTGAAATAAAACTTCCAGGTGTTGAAACGTGAAAAAGCCCTCCTCGGAGGCACAACTCTTCGGAGGCACACGTTTCACCAAGATTGAAATAAAACTTCCAGGTGTTGAAACGTGAAAAAGCCCTCCTCAGAGGTGCAACTTTTCAAAGAAGCAAAAATCAAAAGCCCTTTACTGTGGCGTTAAAAAAAAAGAAAAAAAAGAAAAAAAAAAGAAGCCATCATCAAAGGCACACTTTAACTTTCAAAGGAAGAATGATTCACCTATTCTGGAAAATACTCTTCCTCAAAAAAAAAAAGTTAAAGTACCCTTCAGAGGCCCGCTTTACCACATAGGAGAATTCACTTGGTAAAATGTGTATATGCACAAAAGAAAAAGTGATATCTTCGAAGGGTGAAGCGTAAAAACTTATATGGAGGGAGTTGTACTCTGTTTTTTAACGAAATAGTATTCCTCCAAGTATGGAATAATTATTCTCTAGAAAATAAAAGTACAAGTCCCCTCAAAATATAAAATATTGCAACAAGTTTATGGTATAGGGGCAACATGGTATAACTATATTGGTAAAATTACGCTCGAACAACATACCACAAGCTCGCTGCAATGTCATTAAAAGAAACTTGTACGACAATGAATAATAAATGCCTTCTCAGATACAGACAGAAGTTTGTACAAAGAAAAAGAATCATTTTATTCAATACTGTTAAAATTTTATACAGGTACAAGTTTCAAAGTAAAAAGTAAAAGAAAAGCAGGGGCCGGTACCTGCACAATCTCCGGTCAGTACATTCACAAAAGCAAAAAACGATATGAAAGCCACAGAACCAGAGCCATCATTTCTTCTTCCATCCACCTTTTGAGCCCGCACCTGGTTGGATAACCAACTTCTTAGGCCGTCTTGTGAGAGTATGGGATGAAGGAGAAAGGGGCTCAGTCGGACTTTCTTCCATTTTTTCTTCGCCAGTTAAAGATTCCTTCTTCTTCTTGGAGACTCCCTGCTTTCCTCTCTTCTTGGAGGAAGACCCACTCCCTGGAGAAAGAAGTTTAGCTAACGGTTCATCACCGAGCTAGTTGGTTCCGGGGCCTTCTCACTCCCTTCAGTTTCTTCTCCCTTGTGTTCTTGTGAAGCAATGGGATCGTCCAAGTCTTGGAGAGCTTTTATTTGCTCCTCTTATGATCCTGGTTGCGAGGCAGAAGGAGGAGTGACCTGAAGAGATGGAGGAGGAATAATTAGAGAAGCTTGAACAATGCTCGGTGTTTTCTCTACAGAACTAAAGAACTTAAAGTCAGTAAAGAGAGGAGATAAAGGCTCGCTGAGGTTCAGAAAATAGTCAAGAAGCTCATCAAGCTCGTAAGAAACAGGTGAGCAGTCTATTTGGGCAAGATTAACAGTAGAGTTACCTTGAGAAGTCGGTTTCCTGACATCAACCTCATAAGCCTGCGCCTCAGCACTCTCGTCGCCTTCATCTCCACCCTGTATACTTGCGATCTCGGTGGTAACTTTAGTAGGGGATGGAGAATGGGAACTGGAACCGATGATATCGATTTCGGCTGAAGGAGAAGGCAGAATCGGAGAAGTTAAGATAGTTTTTCCCGAATGTTCCCCTGCCGCCATTTCGGCCCTTAATTTTGTAAGTTGTTCTCTTCCCCTGGCGTGAGCGGCGCGAGCATCGTCATCAAAATAATGCTCCTCAAGAGCTGATTCGGCATAGCCAGCGCCTTTACCGCCAAGCATAGCAAGTGCAGCCTCCCAAACTTCAGCTAGTGTGACTTCATATTTGGAGCCTAAGAAGGCGAGACTACCACGCCCCAAGATGCCGTGGAGGTAAAAGTCAAACAGTGTCGAGCTGATGTTGGTCCTTGATGCCTCGTGAGATTCTTCAGCTGCAATTTTACCGGCAACGGCCTCATCACGCTCTCTTTCAGTTTTGGAGAGTTGAAGCTTTAGCATTTGAATCTCCGCCTCTTGGGAGCCGGTTTTCTTCCGAAGCTCTGCAATATCAGCAATATAGCCCTCACTGATTCTTTTTTGCACTTCGAGCCTGTCTTTGGCGTCTCTTTGGCCGACATGAGCATCTCTCACTTGTTTTAGGAGCACTTCTTCTTTTTGAGTGTAGGAAGTAGAGGAAGTACCAAGCTCTTGTTTAAGTTCCTCAACTTTTGCTTCAAGCTCTTCATTATAAGTAGCAATGCTCCTCATTTCAATATCATGCTGCTCAAGAACCTTCTGCCATTCGGCTTTATCGTTCTCCATAGTAAGCATGGCCTCTATATTTGCACGGTTGACCCTTTGAAGCTTGTCTACAAGCTTTTTCCAGTTCGACATCCTTTCAATATCAAGCTTGACGGCATCGAGATTTCGTAGCATGGAAGGCTTGTCGATAGGGACCAAGTCAAGATCGAACCGCACTCCCTTCAGGCACCACTGTGGAAACCGACTTTGCAAAGTGGCTGGGCCCGGTCCAACTTGGAATTTAGGCCTGCTAATTATTGTTTGGATGTCTGTCTTCCCGAGAGCGGGAGAGCCAGAAGGAATGTCAAGCGAGACGGGGGCAGTGATCTTTTCGGGAGTTGTAGAAGTATGCTTCTCACCGTGTCGGGCACGTTTGCTTAGTTCCTCAACCACATGACTTTTTCCCCGGTCATCGTGGAATTTTCTCTTATGGGAATCATCGCCTTTATGGAAAGAGTCGTGGTGGTCCTCCCTCTCTTTTCTCTCAGAACGCTCTTCTTGCACCCTCCTCTCCTGAGCCTTTCGGGCGGCTCTCTCTTCATCGGATTCTCTGTAAGAGGGGAGGTAGCGCCTATAATCATATTGGCTACGCCTCCCGTAGCGCTGGAAGTCATCATAGTAAGATCCGCTGCATCCCATCGGAGGATCTGAAATAAAAAGAGATAAGTTTTAGAATTCTTCAAAGTACAAAGAGTCAGAATCATAAAAGTGCCGAAAGATTCTAAGTGTGTGTGATGTGCAAACTACGCGCAGCAAACTACGAACCACTCTTTAATTGTGGAGTAGTTATGGGTGTAGTAATTAGCGTCAACTCTTGAGTCGACAGAGTCTGTTGCAGAGTAGAGGTCGCCTCAGACACTGAAGAAGAAACCCTGGTGGTAACGGGGTCGTCTTTAAAAATCTCCTGTGAAGTGACAAACAGGTCGCTCAACCCTTCGAACGTGTCATCTCCACTCTGTTTGACGGGGCTTGTCTTCCCAGCTGCTTCGTCACCAGACTTCTTTGAATGAGGAGGAGATTCCTGAAGCTCTTTTTCTTTAGTGACCGGGGCAAGTTTGGCAGATGACCCCGCGACATCAACAGAAGTGGAGCACTTCACTAGAGAAGCCTCAGAGGCAGGTTCTTTCGGTATGGGTGCATCGGTTAAAACTGGGGCATCCAGTGCTTGGGTTGGGGAGTCTGGGACTTCATGAGGGTGTGTAGAGCGAGAGGCATGCAAAAGTCCGTATTGATGCAAAAATTCGTCTTTCAACAGAAATTGAATGCTTCTCTCCTCAACTGGCACGGCCATAAGCCTCTCAAAAGTTGGTTTATGACTAGAGTCTCTAGAAGGAGGAGGAAGCGCTGAAAAGTAAAAGGCGAAGTTAACATTTGACAACTCAGGCTATGAAAAGCTCAGAGAAAAAACATCAGGAACAAAGATAAATGCTCTTACTTCCTACTCTCCAGGTAGCATAGAATCCCGGAGGACAGCGAACGAAGAAAAATTGGCTTAGAAAACCGTGAGCACTTTCGGGAAGGCCAATTATTAGTTTACGGTTCCTAGCGCTTCTCACAAGAATGATGGAAGGATGATCTTTATTTTTGGCAAATGTGCACAAATAGCAAACTTTATCAAAACTCGAAAGGCGATCCAGCGTCCTTCCGAATAGCACACATAACCCCATCAGAATAGCATAGCCATTGGGGTGCAGCTGGAAGGGAGAGATAGCTAGTCGGAGAAGAAGCCGTTGAAGAAAGTCGTTAAAAGGAGGGATAGCTCCACTCGTGCACATTTGACGATTAACTGCTACAAAACTAGAAGGTGGTATATCGGCAGTATCGATTCTCTCAGGAAGAATGGCATCTGCTTCAGCAATGCCAAACAGAGCGCACAGTTGGCGGAAAACTTTGTATGTTAGTGTGGTTGAAACTCTCTTTGGAGGATTAACCAATGGAGTAGCAATCGGGAAAGTCTCTTCAGCCGGTTCTGTTTCTCCTTGTCGAGAAGTCATTCTATACAAGGAACTAGACATTCAAATAAGAAGGTGCACGTTTCCTAAAAAGTGTGAAGTGTTGTGCAGAAGTAACAAAAACAGAAAGAAAACATAACTGAAATTAAACTAGTTGACAATTAGTTGACTATGTGGTTTCAGAACTTGTTAATACAAAACTCGAGTGTAGTGTTAATGCAAACGAATCGTCTTTAATTGGATATTTTAGTTTTGCTTTTGTACTTCACTTGAATTCATTGGTTCACAACATTGCATTCACACAGTTCATTTAAGTTGATTATTCTTTATCGACTAATCTATCATTCGATGTGGGCGGTCAATGACAGTATATTCGTCCCATTTTTTGCAAATGTTGTATTTTACAGGTTGACAGCTTTAAAGGTTAAAATAATTTGCGAAGAAGTACAGCAAAATTCAAGTTCAAACAATTCAGCCAAGTCTTCTCAGAATTTCACAAGTCTAAGGTCGTCCAGCGACCTAGCATAGGTTAGAGCTTCCTTAGGTCGCACTGTGCAAGTTAAAAGGTTCAAGGCAATGCAGATTTGTCAAAGTCCTAACTCGGCCGCGACCTACAGCCTATGCTGCAAAAAATGATTAAGTCGTTAATTTGTTGATTCGTCCTGCTCGGAATTCATGTGCAAATTTGTTAAGTCCTAGGTCGTTTAAATCCCAGCGCGACATAAAAGTTAAGCCGCAGATTCGAAGAATCCTTAGGTCGCGAGAATTTGTTAGGTCGGCCAGGTTTCTTAGGTCGCGGAGGTTTTTAGGTCGCTCACTGCTAAATCGCTAGCTTCCTCCTCACGCAATCCATCTCATCAAACTGCAACCCGATAACCCACTACCAACAACACATAGAAATCCGTCGTCCTCCTCATGAAATTCACCATCCCTTCATACCACCTGATCGCTCCAAAAACAATGCAAAACATCCCCAATCCATCATAAATTCAACGCATCTCCGTGCCTTCCTAAAATCAGTCAAATGACAGTCAACAGTTGACTATAACAGTCACTCAAAACGAAGCATGACACGAGGAATTGAATTACGATCGGAAAATGGGGATTCATAATTCAATGGTGATTATGGTGGGATGGAGATCAGATTCACTTACGAGATATAATGGTAAAGATGAATTGGTGACCGAACGAGTTGAATTTGCTATCGGAAGCTTGAAAATTCGTCAATTTGACCTAGCGACCTAACACACTCAGCGGTAACCTAAGATCACAAAGCACTCCGCGACCTAAGGTATTTAGCGACCTAGTGCTTCGGTTCTTCAGCGACCTATGAAGTGCACCGACCTAAGGGGCTTGAGAAGCATGCCGACCTAAGGCATTAAAGAAAGTTCCGACCTAACATCTTGAAATGATGCCGACTTAAGGTTAAAGAGAAATCTGCGACCTAGGAAAACTTCGCGACTTAAGATGTGTGGCGACTTACGAGTTAAGGCCCGGACGACTTGACAAATGTCACGACTCAGGAGGCTGCGACCTAAAAAAGCTAAAAACAGGACGACCTAGTGACTCAAGACAAAAAAGAGTGGAAGCAACCGCATTTAAGTCGTGACCGACCTACGACCTAGGATAAGTCGTTCACGACCCAAAACTACAGAGCTCAAAATAGATGCTGCCTCATTTTAAACCGTGAACCTCTTAACTCGTGAACGAGTTGAGACTTGTATCCAGATGAACAAAGAAAGACTCAGTGCCGCTTCACTCATGCCACTGCCTGCCAACTCTTGGCCCTTAGGTCGTGCGTGACCTACAACTTTCCCTAAGTCGGTCACGACTTATAACTTGGGCAGTAATTCCAGACCAGATTTCTCTATAAATACCGACCTACCTCAAACATGAAGGGGACGTTTTTGGGCCGACCATTTCAAGCGCCGATACTCTGCAGAATTCTCGACTCACTCAACACTTCAAGTACTCCAAACACCAAGGACACTACGACGACTCCAAGAGAAAATCAACATCATTCAACATGAATTCGGAAGATTATTCTCCATCAAAGTTTGATCTACTGGTCTAAAGTGTGTTGTAATTGAAGATTGTTGTAAAGTTGTAATCAAATTCAGTAATAAAGAGAGTTAAAGTGGACGTAGGCTTACTCTAAGCCGAACCACTATAAAAACTATTGTCTTTTCTGTTTTTTCTGTGATTTCTCTACTTGCTTGTAGTTCCCGTGTACACGGGTGGTGCTTTCATCCAACTTCAATTGACACCGGGGTGTTAGCGTCCGATTTTCACGTTAACATATTAATTTATACGTTTTATTCTCTACCTATTAATTTAGACGTTTTATTCTCTACCTGTTAATTTATACTATTTATTCTCTACCTATTAATTTATACTATTTATTCTCTACCTATTAATTTATACTATTTATTCTCTACCTATTAATTTATACGTTACTTATTTATTCAATTTATACTATTTATTCTCTACCTATTAATTTATACTATTTATTCTCTACCTATTAATTTATACGTTACTTATTTATTCTCTACCTATTTATTTATACTACTTATTCTCTACCTATTAATTTATACTATTTATTCTTTACCTATTAATTTATACGTTTTATTCTCTACCTATTAATTTATACGTTTTATTCTCTACCTATTAATTTATACTATTTATTCTCTACCTATTAATTTATACTATTTATTATCTACCTATTAATTTATACGTTTTATTCTCTACCTATTAATTTATACTATTTATTCTCTACCCATTAATTTATACGTTACTTATTTATTCTCTACCTATTAATTAATTAAAAATTATTAAAATCTTATGGGTCGTTACACTAATCCCCAAAGGGAGCTGGAGTACGACATAATATTTTGAAAAGCCATCATTTGGCACTATGGGAATCTCTTGAGTTATACGGTCATAGAATCGTGATAGGGCGCGGGTGACGGATACTGATGAAGTGTTGATTGAGAGATACTAGCAGGGATATTCTCTAGGTCCATTAGGGGACCATGTACTTATATTTATATATGTACGTAGTTATAATTCTACAGAGGGTGGATGGGAAATGATCGTGCATGTTCATGAAAATGAGATAGCTAATTGAATAATAAAAGACATAACAAGAGATAGAAGACAATTGACATAAGATAGTATTATGTACATAATGTATAATGTTACCAGTCATTAGAACGTTGTTTTAACCCCTTTCTCATTACGACCCATATGATGGTTTGTAGGACAGGTACTATGTCAAGCATTTTTGGTGCTGACGAGGACACTAGATTTTGGAAGTGTCAAACATTTCTCAGTAACTATACGTTCTATTATACTTTATTGTTCCGATATGAATTATATAAATATTGCTCTGATATGCATTCATTTGTTTATTTGTAGGATAACAAGCCAACTATCCATACTTTGGTGGACTGGGGTAGTAACGAACTAGATTTATGACCCTCAAAAATCGACACTAATACGTCTTTTATATTGCACGCCAAGCATTCAATTGCTGGAAAAAATGATTGTTAGGGGAAAAAGAAGATAAAAGATAAGAAGAAAGTAATAACCATAGAATCTCACAACGTAACGGAATAACATATATTAATTAACATAATACTTTGCAAAGTCATTTCCAAAATGATATATCAGAGTCATAATAATACAAATTCTTTCTCCCTACATATCAGATACAGAATACATATGACATAACAGAAACAATATAATAACTAGCTATCGATGAAACCACCTACTCAAAGCTCCTCCAAATGCATCCGTGCAAAACCTGATCTACTTGGCCGCTCATACAAATTTGAGCACCCAAGATTTTTGGAAAAGAAAAGAAAACTCCAGGTCAGACATGGGTTTGGTGTGAGTAAACTCAAACAAATGAATTATTTTGTCCAAAATCCTTTTAAAATCAAAGGTATCTTATACGACCACGCCACATCTAAACACGGAATTCAACAATCAAAAAATAATTATCAGCCTAGACAGTTATAATAACCTGTCCTCACAATGGCCGATAATATACAACAACTAAGCACAGCGGATAATCAAAACAGATACGTATATACGAAATGAAGATCTCCAGCTCCCCAGCTGAAGCATTAATAGCACCAAATATAAACCTATAAATATACTCGGTCTGACCCAGACATTGAAAAGGAAGAACGTCCTGATCAATCCGGTAAACCAACGTAAGAAATATACCCAACTGAATTTATTAAATTACCAAACTTTTCCTTTATCAAAATAAAGTATCTTGAAAGACATGCCTACATATAAACACGGACATGTTTCTATCTTACGATACTAAAACATTTCATATCAAATCCTCTTATATTATAGTAGCGTCTATTGCACAAATAATATTCAAAATAGCCAAAATTGTTACCATTATTAAATTCCAGCATATTAGGCTCTATAAATAAAATGGCGGGTACACAGTGGAGTTTGGATTTCCGTACAAATGACGAGGTGAAGGGACTACCTTCCGATGGGAACACCTCTAGATGGACGTCTCGAGAAACCATCACAAAGTTTCTCTACCAACACAAGATCGGCCTACCTCTATAACTAGATGGTACCCAATACATCATCCTCCGATCATTACCGACCTTTTTCGAGGGCCCCCTAGCATACAAACCACAATAATCAGATACACGACATCATAGCGTGTAATGATATATCTAGAAGAGAATGATCATATCCTACTTGGGAATGACCCACTTAGACTTGCCGCATCTAACCTTGTTTTGGTCATTTCTGGTTGATGAGGCCTGAGGAAACGATTACCTTTCAAACATCACAAACACAGAAATTTGAATGCCACACGGCCAGTTCCGTTGACAACTAATTGCCTTCCATAAAAGTACCACCCTTAAGCTCATACGTCTCAAGGAGGTTGTTAAGCAAAGAGAAGTTGCCTTCTCCGCTACTACTGATGTATGTTTGTAAAAACCAATGTACGTATTCTGTAAAAATGCAATGTCAGACAAACATCCATACAAGTTGTCTAGGAACAGGATAACAGAAGGCACTTTCCTACCATCTTATCGGGAAATACCTAGGATTAGTAGCGAATAGTCCTTGCATTGGATATTTAATAATGAAGAGACCACTACTACTATATATATTGGTATTTTAACCCCAAAAGATCAACATGAAGTCCCCCACCATGAAAATCCGAAATATCAATATCATCATAATCAGCACAAATCGAACGCATATACGTTGGTCCAAAGTCGTTTTCAGATAAACCGATACCGGTCTTCGCACCAACAACGCAAAAGAATTTCTCAACCTCACATAGAAACTAATTCTTGTAGACTGATCACGTCTCCAACTTTCAACTAGCTATCCTTTGGGCCAAGAAGGAAGGTCAGTAAATTGGAGTAATACTTCGCACTACACGAATCGACATCCTTAACATAAACGATAATTAAGCCTACATAGATAGCTATATACTAAGTGTACGACCAAATAGTTCCTGTATCAAGTCGAGGAACTAAAATGGCCAAATTTGATAGTTGATTATTTAACTATCAAAGCAGACAAACAAATATTTAGCGCCATAAGCAATCAGTAGGACCTTTTAATTAATCTTTTATTAATCAAATCATTTTCAAAATATTCACCTCAAATTATCTTTAAAATGATAGATTCTCAAAACCATTTCAATATTGGAAAACATTTCCATATACTTATTTCGATTGTGTAAGCATATTCACATATCTCTTTATTTTCAACACTTAGAAAATATTATATATACTTACATCGGGATTAATTATATATTTTATTCTTTAAGGAAAACATTCTCTTAAACAAATTTATTTGGGTCAAAATGAATGTTGCATAAAACATCGTTACGATAACCCAGAATCATTAGTATAGGGATTCAAAAAGTTGATAAATATATGAATCCCATATACTATACAAAACACTTTCTTTTGAAAACCATTTGCTATAACAACAATGTTATAGTCCATTTCCTTATATCTCGAAAATGTCTATTTCAACAATGAATGTTTAAATCTGTGCATTCGATACTTCACACATTTTAAAACATTTTCAAACCATTTAACTTCGTAAAATAATATCTCTTCTAAAAATAACAATTATATCACTGTCTAAAATCATGAATATAATTCTCTTGTCCAAATCAAAACTTCTACACATTTATTAAAGGATAATCCACTGTCCAAAATCGTGAATATAATCATTTAACAAAATTAATTACTATTGCATATTTAATTTAAAGAATTATACACTGTCCAAAATCGTCGATGGAATTCCTTTAATAAACTTCTATATTTAACTTATCAAATCAATTGATTTCTGACTTATAAAACAATGTTTATAAGTAACATTTATATTTTATAAAAACTTCAACTTATAAAATCACTTTATTAACCAATTCTATTTATATCCCATTTACATGCCAAAATCCAATTTATGATTAAATTACTCATAAATCTCTTTATTTTACAAAATCCATTCATTTTATAACTTCAAACTTGTAAATCTTATTTACTTAAAAATCCATTTATTTTTATCTATAAAATATCCATTTTATAAAATTTATACAATTCCATTTATAATAAATTCAATATTCTCATTTTAAACTATTTTACCAAAATAGTTAACTCCATATTTCGAAAATAACATTCTAATTATATTTCTCAAAAATTGTAATTTTTATAACATAAAAATTATATTTTTTTTTGCTTAAAATAAATTCATTTACTTAACAATTCAAAAATAAATAAAACATCTATTTTCAAAATCACTTGAAAATCCTTTTTAAATTGAAATTATCATTTTAACATTTTTAAATTTCCAAAATAGGCCCAATGTTAACAGTACTGAATACATCAATCACGGCATCCAAAACATCATATATCACATGATAACAGCATACGTCACAATATCTGTAAATAAAAGCAATACTGGTGAGGAATCCAGTTGGATCCCTCCAACCTGTCACCCGCAACAAATATACATATTAGAATATGTGTACAATGTCCATTTCGAGGCAGACGCGTGTACAAAGGGTCATTCGCTCATACACGGGAACGTATAGGGTCTCATCTGCACCATTAGGGAGGAATATATCCAAATAACAATCAATGTATATATATAATATAACATATATCATCCAAACAATCATCAATCGTTATTTACTTATATAAAAATATCAATGAGTCAGAAAGAGTGAGTTGTACTCACTTTGGTTCCAAATGCAGTTGCACTATTTTATTCCAAATAAAATTAAAGAAGCGTTTCATTTTGCCTAAAATTAACACTAGCTCCAATCAACTCCAAACAAGCTATAAAATGTAGCGCTCGTCATTACGGACCCAATGCAATTCGTTTAGTCAAAAATAGACCTCGTGTGAAGAAGTTACGCAATTTTAAAGTTTGTACACATATTATATAAACAAATTTAAACTTCGATTTATATTTTACTTTTTTATCCTTTTTCAATCTCGGCCGTGCGTTATCATCAAGCAATATCTGGCCGTCTATTCTTTCTTCTCTCCCATAGTTTCCTCACATGTGAAAACCCACCTAGCCTCCGTTGATTCTTGATTTGACGCGCCCACCACAATCGCCTAATCGATGATCGAACCCCTCCATTCGATAGCTTGTACTCGACTCCACCTTCGGCCTCAACCACGTGCAACTTGGCCAACCATAGGCGTCGAAAACCGCGCACGAAGTTACCATGAAGGTGAGCTAATTTCTCCTTCCTCGTCGCGTCAATCACGATCATCACGATATAGATTTGAAGATCTCGCAATGCTCTATCACTTTGTAGTTGGAAGTTTTTCACAAAAGCATGTGGATTGAGAGAGATTAAGAGAAGAAGTTTGGAAGATTTCGGCCATTAAATACAAAACGGCGGCTAGGGTTTTGTGATTAGGGTTTGTGAAAAAACAGAAAAATGAAATCGTTTTATATAAAATTTCGCGACACTATTCACCCAACAATTTTTCAAACTCATAATGAAGTGTGCCGCCTGGCGTTTAAAATGTTTTACCTCTATTACGAACACAATGGAATATATATCGAGAGCCAATTTGATCGTATTTGAAAAATAGGTTTTCTTTTCGAATCGACTATTTGAATTTAAAATTCGCTCAAACCGATTTTTATGCGTTTTAGCTTGCCACGAACAAACAGTAAATCCGATTGACACGAAATTTGAAATCTTTCGATAATATAACATTACGGTTCCAATGAAACAGGTTTCGTCAAAATATGAGACTTTTTGAAGAATGACTATTTTTATACGTAAATTAAATTTTAAAATAATCAATTTCTGTAATTAAACTTTTAATTCAATTTAAAAGTTCTCTAACATCATTTTAATTCAAATAGAATGTATATCAACTTTATAATTCATTTTTATTCATATTAAATCCAATTTCCAATTATTTACGCAATTCAAATATTAAAATAATAATTTAGTCGTCCGAATAAATCCTAATATTTGGAATATACGTTATTCGACTTATAAAATTAACTTCTGAATATTTTAATTAAATATACGAATATCGAATGATTGAAATTTTGGGTTGTTACGTTCACCCCTACTTAAAAGAATTTCGTCCCCTAAATTACCAAGTAAGAAAAAGTCACAAAATCCATTACATTTTCAAAACAGTTCATTCCAATTAGAATATCAAATTCATTTGAACAATTTTACTTTTCCAAAATCCATTAGTTAAACTTCATACAAAACCTTTTCTAGGTTTTCAAATGCATTTATAGTTATCTATTCAAAACTAATTTATATCATTTAACTTAACTCAATATAAAAAATTCCATAAATCTCAAAAAAATTCTAACACTTTAGATTTTGAAAAAATTTCGCCAGCGCCTCCTTTGCGCGGTTCGATCGTAGTAGGATCACAACATATATATATATATATCATAAATATACATGTCACCTTCAAGGATGAGGCATCCTGTAGGGAAAAAAGTGTAAATGTACGATATATAATCCAAGATATGTACCTTATATATTATTAGCGAGCATATACGGCTAATATATCGGGAAAGTGAGCTCGAAATGCGAAGCATACGCCATCCGCACCTACTAAATACTTAACAAATAATTGAGAAAACATGTATATTGAAAATAATATAAATATTCACATATAATAATACAACAATTATATATACCTATATAGCAAATACAACCAATAAGCAACAAATCCCACCATCATATAACTATCATCCAACTAACATCCATGACCAAATCAATGTCAATTCACTTCTCATTAATATTCATCGAATTAGTTTTTCAGTTTAATCACATTTGATTCATTTACATTGTATTTTACTAACATTCATTCATTCGTGTTCAATTAGTTTACATTCAGTAAGTTATATTCAAGTTTGTTCACTTCCAAATTTCATTAATCTTCAATAAATTAACACTTACATCCATTATTCCTTATCAATTCATTCATATTCGATTAATTATCATTCAATCCATATTTCATTTACTAATTTATTTCATTAGTCCCATTCAATTCATTTAACCACTAAAGTTGAATTTCATTATATAACCCAAATTCATATTCATCACTTCACTTTATTAATTCATTTTGATATCAAATTCTACTTCATTCAACATTACTCAAGTTATATTTCTTCACAACAATTTCATTCTATTTGACTTAACTTATATTCCAACTTATAAATCTAATTCAGATTCCAAATCTAAAGTCATTTTATTTAACATTTACTTAACTCTAATTCATATCACTATTCAAAATTTCAATTTTGTTTTGCTTAACAAAATTGTTTAACCATTTTAACTGTTGGTTTTACTTAACTTTTCCCATTTTATTAACTTATTTATTCAAACATTCAAATTCATATTATATAAACACTTAACAGTTAAGTTTAAATTTCATTTCAATAACTTATCTAATCCGATTCAAATCCAGTTCACTTTATTTAATTTCCCTTAGTTAAATTTCAGATCATATATTTATTATGCTAAGTCAATTTTATTTCAACTTTACCAAAGCTAAAATTTTATTTCATGTTATAAATCCAAAACTCATTTCACTTATATTTATCAATTTCAACTTGGATTTTAAATTCAAATTCGTTTACTAAAATAAAACTTAACTTTTCAAATTACCATTGGTAGCAAATCAATCAAACAGAAACTTGAAAATGATAATGATGATGGTGCAGTCATCGCCCTTATTATTTCCCAGCAACAGTAGTGAATTCAGTGCTTTATATTCTTTTAAAAAATCCTTTTATTTATAAATCACATTTACAAAACTATACTTATATAATTTCACCATTTCACATTAATTATATAAGATCTTTCCAAATTTATTTATCTTTTTTAGATTTATTACAATATAATTGCTATAACTTTGAAAAATAACTTTCAAAATAAACGGTATTTAAAATTTCAAATTCTAAATTTATATCCATTTTATTTACAACACATATTTATAAATATATTCATATAGTTTCGCTTCTTGTGTATAAGATTATTTCACAATTGTAAATCATATTAGTTATAATTCCATACTTATACAATTCATTAGCTTATATAATTTATCGTTTTTACAATTGTTGTTTTATTTAGTTTATTCAAACAGCTTTTATTAACTTATATATATTTACATTTTTCAAACAACCAAACAATCAATTTATATTCACTTTACTTATTCCTGAAAAATTATTTCCTTTATATATAAAATATAGTCGAAGTAAAATTATTTCATTTACCCAGTTTAAAATGACACTATGTCGACTTGCCTCGCTTAAATGTTCAGAAATCTCTATCGATAACGTGGTGTCCCACATACCGACCAGAATTCACAGACAGTTGAACGGATAAGTAAACACAATATAAAACACTTTTTTAATCATTAACAAATACCTACTCATATCTATAACACACTCAACTCAATCTAGGGTTCTACTATCCCTATTTATACTGAGCACACATCAAAGCCTAGGAATATACAAAATATAAGCTCTGATACCAAATGTGACGGTCTATAGATAGTGGATAACTCCACAGCTCGCACCAATACCTCTCCTTTTACTTTTACGGCCAGCCTCTCGACTACAGCCAACCCTTTCAGGCTAGGGACATGTAGGGGTAAGAGTCATCCGTCCACTACCTAACAAGAAGCAGATCCCCCTATCATGCTGAACATAACCAAACAAAAACGATAGGTGTATATGAAATGAAGATCTCCAGCACTTATGCTGAAGCATTAATAGCACCAAATCCGAACCTGTAAATATACTCAGTCTGACCCGAGCATTGAAAGGAAAGAACGCCCGGATCAGTCTGGTAAACCTGTGTGAGAAACACACTCAATCGAATTTATTAAATTACCAAATTTTTCCTTTATCAAAACAAAGTATCTCGTAAGACACGCCTACACATAAACACAGACATGTTTTTACCTTATGATACTAAAACATTTCATATTAAGTCCTTTTATATTACAATAGTGCCTACTGCACAAATAATATTCAAAATAGCTGAAATTGTTACCATTATTGAATTCCAACATACTAGTTTCTACAAATAATGTGGCAATTACGTAGTGGAGTTTGGATTTCCATACAAATGATCAGGTGAAAGCACTACTTTCCGATGGGTATACCCCTAGAAGGATGTCCCGGGAAACCATCACAAAGTTCCTCTACCAACACAACACCGACCCACCTCTATAACTATATGGTACCCAATATGTCATCCTCCGGTCATTACCGACTTTTTCGAGGGCCCTCTAGCATAAAACCATAATAATCAAAAACACGATGTCATATCGTGTAAAGATATATCTAGAAGAGGATGATCATATCCTACTTGGAATGACCCACTTAGCCTTGCAGCATCGAACCCTATTTTGGTCATTTCTGGTTGATAAGACCTGAGGTAACGAGTACCTATCATACATCATAATCATATCACTTTGAATGCCGCATGGCCATTGTAACGACCCAGTATTTTCAACCCTTCGCATCCGCACATGTCGGACTTGAATTGTTCAAAATACTGCGTTGTAAAATAAATTTGGCAAAACTCAGAATATGTAGTAAATAAATCACAGAATCACATACATATATCAGAACTCACAGCGGAAATAAAATATACAGTGGTTCATGAAGCCACTATAAAACTTTAACCAAATAGAATTTACATAGTTTAGAATCTGCAATACAGCTGTAGACATAAATAGAAACAGAGTCTTCCAATTTGATTGATTGCAAATAAGATAAAGACTGAAAGGCTTCCGGCAGTATGAATGATCTACAGGATGACATAACTCCGGAGAGAAACTGAAACTGCAACTCAGGCTGACCCGAGCGTAAAAATAAAACATAACACTCGAGTCAGGACATACATACTTATATAATATAAGCTAATTCAAGTGTACTGTAATATAGAGCAAGTAACTTAAAGGATGCTTGGGACCGCCCATCCTCTAAGGATCCGTCAAACTATTTACTATGTAGTATATTGCGCTATTATACTAGTGTCTATTTATAAAATAAACTTACTTTTAAGTAGCGTTAAGGCTTTACATTTTCCACCTTAACACGTAATAGTCCCAGTAGTCCATCCAATATCATAGCTCCTCCTGATCGGGAAGCAACTAGAGGATACCACACGGGCTACGGGAGAAATCTAAACTCGTACAAGGCGCGGTATGGTAGGTGACACGGCACAACTAGGCAATGCCAGGGTAGATATACCAATTACGCATCCGGGCCGATGGTAACGCGAAGCCGCAGCAACCGCCCACCTCGAAACAACTCCCCAAATCAAAATAGAAGTGGCCACTGAATCAATCCAAAGTCATAGTATAATATCGAAGAGGAGTGTCCGATCAGAGGAATGACCTCATTAACCCGTCGATCGCTCCTGTTTTAGCCACCTTATGCCAACTCACGGGAGTCGGGTCCACGTATTTACCTTACAGGAAACGTCGCCACCAACCTACTTCATTCTGGAATCTCCACCGCGTACACGGTTAGTCAAAGTGGTTTTCGGTATCGACAGAGAGTATGTCCATATCCGATCCCGGTCTCTTTGCCAACCCATCGTTATTATAACACCGTGGTCTTTTAAAACAGTTTATACTTTAAAACCAAAATAAACATTTCTATTTCAAACTATAAACACGATATCATTCAAAACCCAAAACAATATGATACCGTTATATTCAAGTATAATTCTTTTCCAAAAACCATACTGCTTAAAATTTATAATATCTGGAAACCAAATATTTAAATTATATCTTCAAAACATAATATTTTGGAAATTTTACTTTAAAACCATAACTCCCAAACACAATGGTTTGGACATTCAACGGTATATAGAATAAATGGTTTAACTTTATGGTTACTTTGTAAAGAAGATAATTTACATAGCTTTACAAATATATTTCTTTATTTTAAACCATAATTTAAATATCACTTCATGTTCCCAAGACCATTTCAATTCCTATATATATATATCCAATTGGAGTATTAATATTCAAAACTAAGGTTGGATATTTTTTCTTTCAACAAATTAGTGTTTATTATTTCGTCTTGAATATTCCCATAAATTCCATAGATAAAACTCCAAAATTATGCCATTAAATAATTTCAAAATTTACTTAACACTAGAATGTTCATCTTAAATTTATTAAGAAAAATCCAGTTATAAATCTCATATCTTAAAGGTCTCCAAAACTTAAACATAAATATAATTTATCAAATTCCTTAAATTTCAAAACAATCAAATTCCAGATTCTATAGCACTTAGGAAATGCTACCTAAAGTTACGGGTAAAACTAGTCCAATTTCAAAAGACAGCATTTAAATGCTTTAGTAGATTGTTTAACTTAATAAATATTTCCAAATATAACTTATATATATATTTCTTAACTGAAATCTTATCCTTTCAAAAATCCAGAATTTCCAAAATAAGTTATATTCCAAAATTTTATTCAAATATTTATTTATTTATTTATTAACATTTATAACTCATTCAAAATCAATATAAAATCCTTTAAAGATATTAAATCAAATATTTAACTTCCAAAATAATTTTAAATATTTCAGAAAATATTATAAGGACCACGGGCCTGTATATAGTTTTCTAGCCTAGGTCAAGTGATACGGATTTATATCATTTCAATCCGTAATTTACAAACCCCGGGTTCTATCATTTCAAACCCGCAATCCCAAGTTAACAGTTAAACAGTTAACATAATAATAGCACAGTAATCATCATTTAGGCCTATCATTTCAGCCCACAACAATCTAAATTTAACAGGGAACTTGCAGTGGTGATTTAAGCAGTAAATAAACAATAATATAATATAACTGCAGAAATAATACAACAGATAATAACTGATGAGGTGTCAATTTAAATGGGATTCATCATTCTACGTTATACTACAGACAGATAATATTTAAATAAAATTTTTACACATACACTTGCGATAATTCACAAAATATATGTACATATGTCTGGTGAGAAATACTCACCTTAAACGCTGCAGTGGATCTAAATCAAACACGGTATCTACTTCGGAAAAAAAAAACGGAAAGCACGATCAAACTTCGGCGGATGCAAAGCCTTGACTTAAATCTATAAGATCCAAATACCAAATATGCGAATTTAAAAATTACGGTCAAAGCAAAATTTCAGAACAACTGGAACGAATAGAATAAAAGAAATTTAGTTCAACTTGCTCGACTACTACAACCCGCTAACCGTCTCAACATATCCTAGGCCCATACTTCAACCGTACGCATGCATAAAATAAATTGAATAAATTGCAAAATAAATTGCAAATTTAATACAATTGATTGAATAAAAAGATGTTATGCACCCAAACAAAACAAATACATGTTTAGACATTATTAAATTATTTCTCACATTTTTAATCATATTTATCATGATCAATTATTTTCATTCTCATATATATTTATTTAAATAAAATGACAATATTGGCAACAAACACAATACTGTTCAAATTATTCGATTTAATCAAATGTAGCCACTAACTACATTCGAATTCATTAAATAATACTTTATTTCACATACATGTTCATCATGTTTAGGCAAATTATTTCTTCTTTTACTTTTATTATTAAACATTAAAAGGTGATTATTGGTATACATCACCAATATCCTTTTATTAACCATAATAAATAAAATCCATTGATATTTATCCACCCAAATTCTCAAATAAGTAGTTAAATTTATTTTTAACCATCTTAAATTTATTTCAACCATTAAAAATTGAAATAAATGTCATTTTATTATATTCACCCAAGATTTATTCATACAATATTGTTTATTTGAATTAAACAACATTTCATATCATTTTCTCCTTATCAATTTATCTTCTCCATTATTAAATTGTAATTCTTTTTTTTTTCTATGCCTTCCTCTTCAAACTGCACTTATCCAAATCCACAATACCACTAACTACATCATAACTACACTAATTCCATAGTCTAGCTTCCTACAATCAATTTATATCATTTCTTCCAGCCTACTACTAACAAAGTTCTATATGTATTTATAAATGGCACGGCATGATGGGGAGGTAGCCGAGCAAGGAAATCAGAGAACACAAGAAGGAGGAAGGAAAATTGGAAGAAGCAAAGAAATAAACAATGCAAATTATTTACCTGATAGAAGCTTGTACCAGAGAGGGACAAACAAGGAGATATGAAAACTTATGTGAATGAGGCAAAGTATTTATAGATAAACTTGCGAAATAAAAAGGGGAGATAAATAGGCAGGTTTGAAAACGTAAGAAATAAATGCAAGCGTTGATTTTTGAGTGCATGCGTTTAGGCAAGAGATTTATTTCCAGTTCTTCTTGTTTGAACGCTACACGAAAATTGTGATAAATGCATGCGTTGATTTCTCTTTCCAGTTTTATGTTTGAACGATATCACTCTTTTGGATTTTTTTTTTTTTTTTTTTTTTTAGATAGCTTGCGTGATTTATACCAGTTATAATCTAAATTTAAAGCATGCGTTACTGCAAATTTGAACAGATTTGATTGAGGAAGCAAAACTTGAGCTCTTGCGTGATTTATGGTAAGCAATGAAAAAGCTTTTAACTGAAAAGGCAAAAGTAATAAATGCTTACATAAATATTTACTTGATCAATGGTTCGAAAAATTTATTTATTGCAAAACAAACGCAGTGGAAACAGAGAGATATAATGGGTATGCGAAAATTTGCAAAGATAGGCAAGATTAAATTTTGAATGCATTTAATTTAGGTGAGAGGAAAAATGGCAATTGGAAGAGTTGATATTTTTGTGGATAAGGCTGCGTGAATAAATGAATACAGTGACATGCTCAAGAAACAAATGGTAAGAGGCAAATGTCAAAATGTTAAAAGAATAAAATTTTGTGTCACGCGCAAAGGAAGGCAAATTTGATTTCCATATTCTTCTAATCAATTAATTCCCCTTTAATTGCCTTTAATTGATTTCAATTGATTACCTTATCCCTTTTAATTACCCTCCTTAATTGATTTCAATTAATTACCATATTACCAATTAATTATCCTCCTTTAATTACATACTCAAATTTGGTTACTAACTTAATTAGTTAATTAACCCTTTTTGTTAATTATCAATCCTGCGACGTCTCACATTAATCCGTCCGCTTTGTAGGCACTGGTAGCCGGACTGGTTACACGGGCAGATTTCTCCTACAAAATGGGGATTAACCTCGTGTCCTCATGCCATTAACCAAAAGAATTAACTTATTTATCTTTCATCAATTTTATTAATTTGCATTAATTATTCAATAAATTAATTCTGGTCAACTACTGAAATTTTACAATTAATTTCTCTATTAATTGTCATAAATTTCTTTTTGAAATATCTATTAATTGTCATTAACTCCATTTTAAAATATCCGTATGTGCCTTTATTCAAGTTTTGAATTGCTAACTAGGAATAAGGTAGATTTATCAAATAAATTGATTGTAAGTTTCATTGTTTTAAATTGCTTAACAATGTTCACTGCTAACATAATTAATATGTCAAAATTGAGAATATTCCACCAACATGATTTGCATGTCATAACCTACCAAATTAACATAATTAATTAACTACTTTAATATGTTACAAATTTTCTCCTTTTCATTATTTTTAGGGAATGGGTATAACAACAGATATTATGATAATATCCAAAACATTTAGTTACCACTCACTTCATTATACATTATAAAAATTTCCTTTTTTTTTTTCTTCTTAAATTTAGTTACAAAAATCATATTAAATTAACGAGTTTAATTCTCTAAATTAAATATTTAAACAATATTGGTAAACACAATTTATATAAATTATATTTCTAAAAACAAAAAAATTAAAAGAAATAAATAGCTAAAAACTAGGGCTGTTACACTCTCCCCCACTTAAGAACTTTTCGTCCTCGAAAAGGAACAAAAGAAAAGAAACAAAGGAAGATAAGCTAGATAAACAAGAACTTTAAACGAATAGTTTCGGATTTGAAGCACGAAGAAGATCTTCTAGAATCGGTTTTACTCTTTTCAGTTCGACCGTCGGTCTATGGGTGGTAAGCGGTGCTCAGGCCCCGATGAGTAACAAAGATTTTTAAAGATTATAGAAAAGATTTCTAAATAGACTGGTATAAGCAATAGCCTCCTCATTCTGTAGCAGATAGGGAAACCAAGGACACTTAAAGATAGTTTGAAAACAAATAAGATAATAAATTTGCAATCATAATGCTTTGAAATCATTAAATTTATAAATTTGGAAATCATGCTACTAAAATCATAATACCTTTAAAATAATCTTCATTTATACCTTTTAAATTCAATGCCAAACAATATTCATTTCAAGGTTGAAATATTCCTAAGTTCATTTATAAAAAAAAAATTTCCAAAACATTTTATTTTTAGAAACAGCAGCACTCATAATATGCTATAGTAGATATAATAGTATTCCTAATCAGTTTATTATGTACTTAACTCTGAATTTTAACAAATAACCTAACACTTTATTAAAAATACTTATCTTATAAATAAGATATTCCTTCAATAAGTTACCCTTGAATTTCCATTTGAAAACCAATTCTCAATTATCAAAATTTAGTGATATTAGAATACGTCTTAACTATTTATTTAGACATCAATTAAACTATGATTTGAAGATATATAATCCTTACTCCAAAAATATCCCTTTCAAATATATTTTCCTTATTCAAAGATACCTTGTTTATTACACAAACATATTCATTTCAGGAAATAACCTTTTATTAAAATCTCTTGGTTAGATTTACGGCTCCATATTAAATTAATTTGATTATTAAGACATTTGAATAAAATTCCTTAAATTCCTTTTCCTTATTTATCCCCATTAATCTTTTATAACTAAAATTTAAGTGTATAATATTTATTATAACCACTCAAATTTTATTCATAAAATCCTTTTATATTGTATATTATCCAATTACATGTTAACTTTTGAAAATCAAGGTAAGTTATATTAAATGAAATTGGGTGTTATACAAATAAAACTTTCAATTTAATTATCTCCAATTGGAACCTTTTTATTCAAATTTTTGTTATTATATTTATTTTCCTTCCTCAAGATAAACTTTAAGAATTAAATTCCTGATTCCCTTCAAACCATTTAGAGATAACTAAATATATATACCTAATATGTCAAATCAAATTTAAATTATATATCTATATATATTAAGTCATACTTTAGAAATTCAAATCAATTAAAATCTCAAGGAAACACTGTAGCCAGACTACAGAATGGTCTTTTCACTTCGAAACTCGAAAATGAATGTCGATGATGCTGCAGTCATCACCGAAATTATTTTCCAGCGACAAAGAGAAAAGCACTAATTTTAAAATTTCTTTGGAAACAAATTTCTATACAAAAATACTTATTACATCCTTTTAAAATTTAAACACAAGGTTTGAAATCATCAGAAATTTAATTCTCAAGTTTTAGTTTTAAATTCATTTCTGTTTCCAAATTAATTTATAACCATTGTTTTATATTCACTTATTTATTAGACAAACACATGGCTTACAACACCATAAATAAAATCAAAACTATTATCTCTTGACAACTAGTTAAATTAATTATAAAATTTTGAAAATTATACTCATATATATAATATTAGATTTTAATTTCAAATATAGGAATAAACTTCTCAAACCAGGATAGAGACTCAAATTTGATGAACTCAAATCAAATAGAATTCAAGATAAATTGAAATCAGAAGATCAGAATAAGGAAACTGGGTAAGTCTATATAAGTCGCGGACAACCTTGACCTAGTCATCCGTGACTTAAAGAGCCATATCGATGTGGTTGGGGTAAATCTACATTTGATCCGAAGAGATAGAATTTGGAATAACCAAAGATACTAGCATATAAACCGAGGATAAATATAAATCTCCGGTGAATCAATGCTAATGGTAAAGGAGTTTCACCCCTTTATTAGAATAATGGCGAGACCGCCAATTTACAATAAAGATCATCCGAAGTGGAGTTATGAGATACTCCAGAATCTAAAGCAGATGAAAAAGTGAGGGATACGAATGAGCTTTGGAACCGTAGGGAATGTTCCAAAATTCGAAAAGAGAGTGGTTCAATCTCGAATGAACGTGATTCTGTAAATCAAATTTACCATACATTCTAAGTTTTGCCTAGAACCAAAGCTCTGATACCAAATGTAACGACCCAGTATTTTCAACCCTTCGCATCCGCACATGTCGGACTTGAATTGTTCAAAATACTGCGTTGTAAAATAAATTTGGCAAAACTCAGAATATGTAGCAAATAAATCACAGAATCACATACATATATCAGAACTCACAGCGGAAATAAAATATACAGTGGTTCATGAAGCCACTATAAAACTTTAACCAAATAGAATTTACATAGTTTAGAATCTGCAATACAGCTGTAGACATAAATAGAAACAGAGTCTTCCAATTTGATTGATTGCAAATAAGATAAAGACTGAAAGGCTTCCGGCAGTATGAATGATCTACGGGATGACATAACTCCGGAGAGAAACTGAAACTGCAACTCAGGCTGACCCGAGCGTAAAAATAAAACATAACACTCGAGTCAGGACATACATACTTATATAATGTAAGCTAATTCAAGTGTACTGTAATATAGAGCAAGTAACTTAAAGGATGCTTGGGACCGCCCATCCTCTAAGGATCCGTCAAACTATTTACTATGTAGTATATTGCGCTATTATACTAGTGTCTATTTATAAAATAAACTTACTTTTAAGTAGCGTTAAGGCTTTACATTTTCCACCTTAACACGTAATAGTCCCAGTAGTCCATCCAATATCATAGCTCCTCCTGATCGGGAAGCAACTAGAGGATACCACACGGGCTACGGGAGAAATCTAAACTCGTACAAGGCGCGGTATGGTAGGTGACACGGCACAACTAGGCAATGCCAGGGTAGATATACCGATTACGCATCCGGGCCGATGGTAACGCGAAGCCGCAGCAACCGCCCACCTCGAAACAACTCCCCAAATCAAAATAGAAGTGGCCACTGAATCAATCCAAAGTCATAGTATAATATCGAAGAGGAGTGTCCGATCAGAGGAATGACCTCATTAACCCGTCGATCGCTCCTGTTTTAGCCACCTTATGCCAACCCACGGGAGTCGGGTCCACGTATTTACCTTACAGGAAACGTCGCCACCAACCTACTTCATTCTGGAATCTCCACCGCGTAGACGGTTAGTCAAAGTGGTTTTCGGTATCGACAGAGAGTATGTCCATATCCGATCCCGGTCTCTTTGCCAACCCATCGTTATTATAACACCGTGGTCTTTTAAAACAGTTTATACTTTAAAACCAAAATAAACATTTCTATTTCAAACTATAAACACGATATCATTCAAAACCCAAAACAATATGATACCGTTATATTCAAGTATAATTCTTTTCCAAAAACCATACTGCTTAAAATTTATAATATCTGGAAACCAAATATTTAAATTATATCTTCAAAACATAATATTTTGGAAATTTTACTTTAAAACCATAACTCCTAAACACAATGGTTTGGACATTCAACGGTATATAGAATAAATGGTTTAACTTTATGGTTACTTTGTAAAGAAGATAATTTACATAGCTTTACAAATATATTTCTTTATTTTAAACCATAATTTAAATATCACTTCATGTTCCCAAGACCATTTCAATTCCTATATATATATCCAATTGGAGTATTAATATTCAAAACTAAGGTTGGATATTTTTTCTTTCAACAAATTAGTGTTTATTATTTCGTCTTGAATATTCCCATAAATTCCATAGATAAAACTCCAAAATTATGCCATTAAATAATTTCAAAATTTACTTAACACTAGAATGTTCATCTTAAATTTATTAAGAAAAATCCAGTTATAAATCTCATATCTTAAAGGTCTCCAAAACTTAAACATAAATATAATTTATCAAATTCCTTAAATTTCAAAACAATCAAATTCCAGATTCTATAGCACTTAGGAAATGCTACCTAAAGTTACGGGTAAAACTAGTCCAATTTCAAAAGACAGCATTTAAATGCTTTAGTAGATTGTTTAACTTAATAAATATTTCCAAATATAACTTATATATATATTTCTTAACTGAAATCTTATCCTTTCAAAAATCCAGAATTTCCAAAATAAGTTATATTCCAAAATTTTATTCAAATATTTATTTATTTATTTATTAACATTTATAACTCATTCAAAATCAATATAAAATCCTTTAAAGATATTAAATCAAATATTTAACTTCCAAAATAATTTTAAATATTTCAGAAAATATTATAAGGACCACGGGCCTGTATATAGTTTTCTAGCCTAGGTCAAGTGATACGGATTTATATCATTTCAATCCGTAATTTACAAACCCCGGGTTCTATCATTTCAAACCCGCAATCCCAAGTTAACAGTTAAACAGTTAACATAATAATAGCACAGTAATCATCATTTAGGCCTATCATTTCAGCCCACAACAATCTAAATTTAACAGGGAACTTGCAGTGGTGATTTAAGCAGTAAATAAACAATAATATAATATAACTGCAGAAATAATACAACAGATAATAACTGATGAGGTGTCAATTTAAATGGGATTCATCATTCTACGTTATACTACAGACAGATAATATTTAAATAAAATTTTTACACATACACTTGCGATAATTCACAAAATATATGTACATATGTCTGGTGAGAAATACTCACCTTAAACGCTGCAGTGGATCTAAATCAAACACGGTATCTACTTCGGAAAAAAAAACGGAAAGCACGATCAAACTTCGGCGGATGCAAAGCCTTGACTTAAATCTATAAGATCCAAATACCAAGTATGCGAATTTAAAAATTACGGTCAAAGCAAAATTTCAGAACAACTGGAACGAATAGAATAAAAGAAATTTAGTTCAACTTGCTCGACTACTACAACCCGCTAACCGTCTCAACATATCCTAGGCCCATACTTCAACCGTACGCATGCATAAAATAAATTGAATAAATTGCAAAATAAATTGCAAATTTAATACAATTGATTGAATAAAAAGATGTTATGCACCCAAACAAAACAAATACATGTTTAGACATTATTAAATTATTTCTCACATTTTTAATCATATTTATCATGATCAATTATTTTCATTCTCATATATATTTATTTAAATAAAATGACAATATTGGCAACAAACACAATACTGTTCAAATTATTCGATTTAATCAAATGTAGCCACTAACTACATTCGAATTCATTAAATAATACTTTATTTCACATACATGTTCATCATGTTTAGGCAAATTATTTCTTCTTTTACTTTTATTATTAAACATTAAAAGGTGATTATTGGTATACATCACCAATATCCTTTTATTAACCATAATAAATAAAATCCATTGATATTTATCCACCCAAATTCTCAAATAAGTAGTTAATTTTATTTTTAACCATCTTAAATTTATTTCAACCATTAAAAATTGAAATAAATGTCATTTTATTATATTCACCCAAGATTTATTCATACAATATTGTTTATTTGAATTAAATAACATTTCATATCATTTTCTCCTTATCAATTTATCTTCTCCATTATTAAATTGTAATTCTTTTTTTTTTATGCCTTCCTCTTCAAACTACACTTATCCAAATCCACAATACCACTAACTACATCATAACTACACTAATTCCATAGTCTAGCTTCCTACAATCAATTTATATCATTTCTTCCAGCCTACTACTAACAAAGTTCTATATGTATTTATAAATGGCACGGCATGATGGGGAGGTAGCCGAGCAAGGAAATCAGAGAACACAAGAAGGAGGAAGGAAAATTGGAAGAAGCAAAGAAATAAACAATGCAAATTATTTACCTGATAGAAGCTTGTACCAGAGAGGGACAAACAAGGAGATATGAAAACTTATGTGAATGAGGCAAAGTATTTATAGATAAACTTGCGAAATAAAAAGGGGAGATAAATAGGCAGGTTTGAAAACGTAAGAAATAAATGCAAGCGTTGATTTTTGAGTGCATGCGTTTAGGCAAGAGATTTATTTCCAGTTCTTCTTGTTTGAACGCTACACGAAAATTGTGATAAATGCATGCGTTGATTTCTCTTTCCAGTTTTATGTTTGAACGATATCACTCTTTTGGATTTTTTTTTTTTTTTTTTTAGATAGCTTGCGTGATTTATACCAGTTATAATCTAAATTTAAAGCATGCGTTACTGCAAATTTGAATAGATTTGATTGAGGAAGCAAAACTTGAGCTCTTGCGTGATTTATGGTAAGCAATGAAAAAGCTTTTAACTGAAAAGGCAAAAGTAATAAATGCTTACATAAATATTTACTTGATCAATGGTTCGAAAAATTTATTTATTGCAAAACAAACGCAGTGGAAACAGAGAGATATAATGGGTATGCGAAAATTTGCAAAGATAGGCAAGATTAAATTTTGAATGCATTTAATTTAGGTGAGAGGAAAAATGGCAATTGGAAGAGTTGATATTTTTGTGGATAAGGCTGCGTGAATAAATGAATACAGTGACATGCTCAAGAAACAAATGGTAAGAGGCAAATGTCAAAATGTTAAAAGAATAAAATTTTGTGTCACGCGCAAAGGAAGGCAAATTTGATTTCCATATTCTTCTAATCAATTAATTCCCCTTTAATTGCCTTTAATTGATTTCAATTGATTACCTTATCCCTTTTAATTACCCTCCTTAATTGATTTCAATTAATTACCTATTACCAATTAATTATCCTCCTTTAATTACATACTCAAATTTGGTTACTAACTTAATTAGTTAATTAACCCTTTTTGTTAATTATCAATCCTGCGACGTCTCACATTAATCCGTCCGCTTTGTAGGCACTAGTAGCCGAACTGGTTACACGGGCAGATTTCTCCTACAAAATGGGGATTAACCTCGTGTCCTCATGCCATTAACCAAAAGAATTAACTTATTTATCTTTCATCAATTTTATTAATTTGCATTAATTATTCAATAAATTAATTCTGGTCAACTACTGAAATTTTACAATTAATTTCTCTATTAATTGTCATAAATTTCTTTTTGAAATATCTATTAATTGTCATTAACTCCATTTTAAAATATCCGTATGTGCCTTTATTCAAGTTTTGAATTGCTAACTAGGAATAAGGTAGATTTATCAAATAAATTGATTGTAAGTTTCATTGTTTTAAATTGCTTAACAATGTTCACTGCTAACATAATTAATATGTCAAAATTGAGAATATTCCACCAACATGATTTGCATGTCATAACCTACCAAATTAACATAATTAATTAACTACTTTAATATGTTACAAATTTTCTCCTTTTCATTATTTTTAGGGAATGGGTATAACAACAGATATTATGATAATATCCAAAACATTTAGTTACCACTCACTTCATTATACATTATAAAAATTTCCTTTTTTTTTTTCTTCTTAAATTTAGTTACAAAAATCATATTAAATTAACGAGTTTAATTCTCTAAATTAAATATTTAAACAATATTGGTAAACACAATTTATATAAATTATATTTCTAAAAACAAAAAAATTAAAAGAAATAAATAGCTAAAAACTAGGGCTGTTACAGCCATTTCCGTTGACTACTAATTGCCTTCCACAAAAGTGCAACCCTTTAGCTCATACGCCTCAAAGAGGGTGTTAAGCTTAAGAGAAGTCGCATTCTCTGCCACCACTGATGTACGTTTGTAAAAACCAATGTATGTAATCTGTAATAATGCAATGTCAAATAAACATCCATACAAGTTGTTCAGAAACAGGATAAATCAAAGGTACTTTCCTAACATATCCTGTCGGGAAATCCCTAGGATTAGTAGTGAACAGTCCTTGCATTAGATATTTCATAATGAAGAAACCACAACTACCATATGCATATTGGGATTTTAACCCCAAATATAACAAGCGGTCCCCCACTATGAAAATCCAAAATATCAATATCATCATAACAAGCGGTCTGAAGTGGTTGTCGGATAAACCGATCCTGGTCTCTTCGAACCAAAAAAGAAAAAGCGTTTCTCAACCTTACACAGAAACTAAGTCTCATAGACTTATGACGTCTCCTGCTTTCATCATGTTATCCTTCAGGCCAAGAAGGAAGCTCGGTAGACTGGAGTAATACTCCGCACTACACAAATCAACATCCTTAACACAAACAAAAATCAAGCCTATACAGAAGGCTACCTACTAAATGCACGACTAAATAGTTCCCGCATCAAGTCGAGGAACTAAAATGGCCAAATTTGATAGTCATTTATTTAACTATCAAAGCAAAAAAACAAATATTTAGCACCATAAGCAAACATTAGGCCCTTTTATTTAGTATTTTATTGATTAAATCATCTTATTCACTTCAAATTATATTTAAAATGATATATTCTCAAAACCATTTCAATATTTCAATGTTGGAAAACATTTCCATGTACTTATTTCGACTGCATAAGCATATTCACAAATCTCGTTATTTTCAACACTTAGAAAATATTACACATACTTAAATTGGGATTAAGTGTATATTTTATTCTTTATGGAAAACATTCTCTTAAACTGGGTCAAAACTATTATTGCATAAAACATCGTTACGACAACCCAAAATCACTAGTATAGGGATTCAAAAAGTAGATAGATATATGAATCCCATACACTATAAAAAATACTTTCTTTCGAAAATCATTTACTCTAACAACAGTGTTATAGTCCATCATTTCCTTATTTCTCGAAAATATCTGTGTCAAAAATTAATGTTGAAATCTATATGTTCGATATTTAACACATTTTCAAACATTTTCAAACCATTTAACTTCATAAAAATATCACTTCTAAAAATATCTATTTTATTAATATGTTATTCACTAGCCAAAATCATGAATATAATTCTCTTATCCAAATCAAAACTTCTACACATTTATTAAAGGATAGTCCAGTATCCAAAATCATGAGTATAATCCTTTTACCAAATTAATTACTATTCCACATTTAATTTAAAGAATTATCCACTGTCCAAAATCATGGACGATATTCCTTTAATAAACTCCTATATTTAACTTATCAAATCAATTAATTTCGGATTGATAAAACAATGTTTATAAATCACATTTAAATTTTATAAAAACTTCAAATTATTAAATCACTTTATCAACAAATTCTATTTATATCCCATTTACATGCCAAAAACCAATTTATAAGTATATTACTCATAAATCCCTTTTGTTTTACAAAATCCATTCATCTTATAACTTCACAACTTGTAAATCTTATTTACTTATAAAAACCATTTATTTTGATTTATAAAATATCCATTTTATAGATCTTGTATACATACCATTTATAATAAATTCAAAATTCTCATTTTAAACTATTTTACAAAAACAGTTAACTCCATTTTCGAAAATCACATTCTAATTATATTTCTCTAAAATTGCAATTTTTATAACATAAAAATTATAAATTTTGTTTGTTTTAAATAAATTCATTTACTTAACAATTCAAAATAAATAGAACATCTATTTTCAAAATCACTTGAAAATCCTTTCTAAATTGAAATCATTACTTTAACATTTTTAAATTTCCAAAATAGGCCCAATGCTGCAACAGCACTAAATACACCAATCATGGCATCCAAAACATCATATATCACATGATAACGGCATACATCATAATATATGCAAATAAAACCAATACTGGGGAGGAATCCAGTTGGATCCCTCCATCCTATCGCCTGCAATAAATATACAGTAGAATATGTGTACAATGTCCGCTCATACACGGGAACGTATAGGGTCTCATATTCTCCAATAGGCAGGAATATATCCAAATGCCAATCAATATATTTATATATATATATATATGATATATACAATCATCAATCATCATAAATAAATTTTGTTCTCACTTATGTAAAAATATCCGTGAGTCAGAAAGCGTGAGTTGTACTCACTTTAGTTCCAAAAGCAGTAGCACTGTTTTATTCCGAATAAAATTGAACAACATTTAACTTTACCCAAAATTTACACTAGCACCAATCAACTCCAAAATAACTCTAAAATGCAGCGCTTGTCAATTTGGAAACAATTCAATTTGTTTCGTCAAAAACCGACCTTGTATGAAGAAGTTACGCAATTTTAAGTTTTGTACAAATATTATATAAATCAATTTCAATTTATATTTTATTTTTTTTAACCTTTTTCAATCTCAGTCGTGCATTATTATCAAACAATATCTAGCCGCCTACCCTTTCTTCCCCCCACAATTTTTTCACGCGTGAAAAACTACCTAGCCGCCGTTGATTTTTGATTTAACTCGCCCACCACGATCGCCTGGCCGATGATCGAATCCCTCCATTCGACAGCCCATACACGACTCCACATTTGTCCTCAACCACATGCAGCTCGGCCATCTATAGGCCTCGAAAATCATGCATGAAGTTACCATGAAGGTGAGCCAATTTTCTCCCTCCTCGTCACATCAATCACTATCATCACAATATAGATTTGAAGATCTCGCGATGCTCTATCACTTTGTAGTTGGAAGTTTGTCACGAAAATGTGTAGATTGGCAGAGATTAAGAGAAGAAGTTTGGAAGATTTCGGCCATTAAATACAAAAGGCGGCTAGGGTTTTGTGATTAGTGTTTGTGAAAAAACAGAAAAATGAAGTTCTTTTACATAAAATTTCACGACACTATCCACCCGGAAATTTTTCGAACTCGAAACGAAACGTGCCGCCTGGCGTTTATAATGTTGTGCCCCAATTACAAACATAATGGAATATATATCGAGAGCCAATTCGGTCGTACTTGAAAGATAGGTTTTCGAGTCGATTATTCAAATTTAAAATTCTCTTAAAATGATTTCTACGCCTTTTAGCTTACCACGAACAAACCGTAAATCCTTCCCATGAAATTTGAAATCCTACAATAATATAACATTACAGATCCAATGAAACTAATTTCGTTGAATACCGATACTTTTTAAAAAATGACTATTTTTATACGTAAATTAAATTTTAAAATATTCAATTTCTGTAATTGAACCTTTGATTCAATTTTAAAAGTTCTCTAACATAATTTTTATTCAAATAGAATTCATGTCAACTTTATAATTCATTTTTATTCACATTAAATCCAAATTCCAATTATTTACATAATTTCAAATATTAAATTAATAATCTAATTATCCAATTAAATCCAAATATTCGATATATATGTTACTCCACTTATAAAATTAACTTCTGAATATTTAAAATTAATTAAATATACGAATATCAAATGGCTGAAATTTTAGGTCGTTACAACTTCAATGGATCCGCTTCGGTACTATATTCTTCAAGATGTTTTTAGTTCGAAACACTTGAGTTGGATCGAAGTGGTTTTCGGATAACATATCTATTCCCAGTCTCTTTGAAACAACTTTCGATAATTTTTGGTAAAATCAACCCCAGTTCTTTAGAAAATAAGCAAACAAAAGATAAGAGCTGGTTCACCTCCTAACCGTTTGTGGATGGATTTCATTATCATTTATCCTAGAAGAATGAAATGAGATTTGTACGCATAGTATGTCATCATTGGAGATGACTGTGCCATATAACTCACGTGTTTGTCCAGGATATTTCCAAAGTTACATTTTGGGCCAAATTTTTAAAGTCGGTTATTCAACTGTGAAATGAACAATCATTCAAACATTAATCCAATTCCATATGGGATCCACGAAGCCTTTATTAATTAATCTTTAGTTAATCAAATAGCTTTGTAAAACTTGATCAAAAGATCTTTACAAAACACTATTTCCAAAACTGTTACTTCCCCTTTTACACTTTGAAAACATTTATAGACTGGAACGTATGACAAATTTCCTCCTTTCAAATTCCCTTTTTTTACAACATTACTTACTATAAACAAAACCTCTTATCCTTTATAACAATTCCCCTTTTAAAAGACTTCATAATTCAAATAACTTATAAATTTCCAAAGTCAATTTAAAAAACAGTTTTATATGTCTACAAGTCAATTTACAAAACCACTTTACAAACCTCTAAAATTATTTATAAAAACATTTCCCCATTTAAAATTCCCTTGATAAATTTTCTATAAGAAAAATACTTTATAGAATATCTATTGCAACTCATCCTTCTAAATCACTTTAGAAAAACCTTTCTACTTAATAAAACCCTTTTTTTAAATAATTTATTATTTATAGATACCTTTATAAAATCATAAAATAACTTGTATATCATTTATAAACATTAAACCCAAACTAATTAAAGAATTTAAGTTAATTCAAAATCATAATTTATAATTTCAAAAGAGCTTAGCAATCATAATGGTGGTAATTTACGTTACCATTTAACATCAATTTCACTTTCAAGTCACTTAACTATTTGTAACATAATTCAACATATATGTAAATGTAATTCATATCCAAATCAGGGAATAACATATCAATACAACTCAACTAGCATATACATGTCCAAATAACATAATAGCAGGACGGTGATTTATCATGCTACATAGATGTCCAAAAAAATCACGACTTATAAGAAAATGAAATTTATTCTGCTAAATAAATGTCCACAAATTAAACAATTATATTATAGTAGTATAGGGATTTATTCTGCTAACACGGGTCCACACAATCGAATCATTTACATAATTCATTCAAGATTGTTTGTCAACATAATGGTATTAACATTTGATTCCCTAGTGTTCAAAACCATCTTTGAAAAAAAGCACCTTTATAACAATTTGATCATTGAAAAACAAGGATTTAAAACTTAAAACTTCTTTTTAAAATGATTAATTACAAGTTAAACTCTTACTAGATCATAATTAATCTTCCTTAAATTAGAATTTAATTATAAATGCATAAAAAATTAAGCCTTTAATAAATAATTTATTTATGAATTAAGCCCTTGATTAATCCTTTATTAATTATTAAATAATAATTCAAAACCTTTATTAATAATTAAATTTTAATCAATCTTAATTAATTAATTAATTAAAACTTAAATAGTAAATTAAACCTTAAATAAATAATTTATTTTAAATTAAAACCTTAATTAATTGGTAATTAATAATTAAACACTTGATTAATTAAATAAATAAATAATTAACCTTATAATTAATTAATAATTTATTGCAATTAATCGTATCTTTAAATGATATTCAATTAGAAACCAAACTTTATTAATTAAAGTTAATAAACCTTGGTTAATAATTAATTAATTATTACATATTAAAAACCTAATTAATTAATAATTAATTATTAAATCCATAGTTAATTTTTTAAAACATTATTATTAGGTTTATAAAACTTTTACAAAACAATTTCATGTATGAAAACTTAAATTTGAAAATTTTGTATATTTATTGAAACTACCTCCATAGCGACTATCACTATGGATGTTGTTTCTTGAAAATGTTTCCTACATTACTTTGAACTCATCCGCTTTGAAAACTTGCTAACTTTTGGAAAAGATAATGTAAAAGTTTTGTAAACGAAAACAAAACCTGATAACTTGAAACACTTTTTAAATTCAAAACATATTTACATAGGTTAGACATATGGGTTTCAAGTTTTCATTACCAACAAATGTCCAAACTTCCTTAGCATTTACATCAAATATTCAAGTCTATACCTAAGCATAACATCCCAAATCATATCTTACCCTAAACAAAAGCATGATCAAACTTTAAACCATTTACAACAATTTTAGACTTTAAATTCAAGTCTATTACCATGCCACATGCAAACATTGATAAGCATATTCAAACCAATATCATATTTACCCTACAAGCAACTATTTTATTAACCAAGAAACAGAAATCATAAAGCTACAAAAAATTTAAACAAAAGAGGTTTAATCAACAAAAGTTTGCTAAACTCTTTTGAAAACTTGAAATACTTTAGAACTTGCAAAGCTTGGAAAACCACAAAATCAATTCGAAAATGGGTCATCTTCTCCTCGATTTTTGGGCATGTAACTCTCCGAATTTTAAAGAGTGGTCAGAAGAAAAGTTCTTTGAAATTATTTTCTCTATAGTTTAAATTAAAGAATCACATGGTTTGGATCATTTTAGAGCATGATATGGTAAAAATATGTCTAAAAGAAATGCAATTTTGACATAGCTAAGATGAAAATTTGAAGAAGTAGTAGAAAAGGAAGATGTAGCCACCGTATATTTTTATGGTTCAAAAAAAAAATTAATTTCTCCATTTGGATAAGAGATGTGAAAAACATGATAGGAGGAAGAGGAGGAAAGATGGAAGGAGGACAATGCTATTAATAAGTAAGAAAAAAAATTACCTAAACACCTACTGTCCTTTACCCTCCACCATCTTATGCCACCTCACCAAGCTTGTCCCCTTCCTAACGATTCATGTACCAACATGTTAAAAAAGGTTTTGTACTTAATTATATTTATGTATAGAAAATCATCTTTATATTACATAATATATTAACTTTTTATAATAAAATTTTATCACATACACACACACACATACATATATACTTTAGTGTACATACATGTACATATATGCATTTCATTGTCAAAATATTTGTAAATGTATGTATATGTGTATAAGAAAGTAACATGACATTTCCGACAACTTTTAGCCGATGAAAAATAAAAAATTAGGAAAACGAACTTCGATCACTATTTCTGTTTTTCATCGAACTATATATTTTTGTAATCAAAATTTTAAAACTATTTCGCCGTCATTTTTTATCATTTAAAAGAGTTTTATTTTCATTACAAAACCTATATATTGAATATTTAAAATTAATTAAATATCCAAAACCAAAGGATTGAAATTTTGGTCCTTTACGTTCTTTCCCCGCTTAGAGAATTTCATCTCGAAAATTTAAACACAAGCCTAACCTAGATAACACTAACACTATACATCAGTTCGTGTGATGTACATAGATCATTCTCATACAAAAATATGATTCGATCGTAATTCGAATACATAACTTCCCTTTCGAACTAGTATTTCTCAACCGATTTTCCTATGGGGACATTGATCGGGTTCCTTGATTATTAATCTCTGTTCTCCTTACATAGTCATATACTATGATCGAAAACTTAAGTCTTATACCAAAAATCCTCATCAAGTGCTCGCCGTCAAAATCGAGTAATGGATCCTTATTCGGAATGGTGTGAAACACCTCATAATCATGTACTAGAATATTAGATCAAACTATATGGAAATAAGAGATGATCTACCTCCAACCAATGCACTTATTCAATTGGTTCCCCCTAATACCAATTTATTTCCATTATTTATTTATGAAAACATTTTATAAAACTAATCTTAGGTTCAATTTAGATACTACTCCAGCACACCATTAGAGTATATACTAGTATTTGATTCAACTATTCCATTTTGCATTTATTTTCATAACTCATTATCCTAATACCCGGGTTTTATTTCATAAACTTTTTGAAATTGTACATTAATTTTAACTAATAGCAAGTTCACATATAGCCAAAGTAACTCTAAAATGATACTAAGGAACTGGGTACTACCAAATAGTATCATACACTCCCTACTAAGAAGGGTAACACTCAAGAGAAGTGTTTACCATCCGAACACATCTCATCGCCCAAATTTAAGCTGTTTTTGAGCCACTCTAACTAGTTAACTTAAAAGTACTACTTTTATTTCAAATCTCATTTTTGAAATAATACTTCACATTTTCCAACAAAACATTCATTACCAACTTACTTTGGGTTCATTTAGATTGAACTTGTTTCGATTGTATAATGATAAAGATAATAATTTACTAATTGCACCATAATGTTCACCTACGCAAATATTCGATCGTTATTTAGAAGATTAATTTGATTATCACAAAACAATCAAGACTCATTCTCCTTGACAAATCCAAAGAAAACACTTCTTCCTTAACATTTTCATAACTAAAATTTTATTCTTAAACAAAAATTTCTTTCAAATAATACTATTATTGTCTTTCAAAACCTTGAAACATTTTCCAAAATCCACGGGATTTAAATTCTCAAGTTTTAACTAAAATTCGTTTTAATCCAAGACACATCCATATAAATCCATTTTATAAATCTACTTTTATAAAACAATTTCCAAATATTAATTTTTAATATTATAGATTTTAATAAAAATCTTTTATTAAATCAAATTTAGACCCATATTATCAATCAAACTCCTTATTTTCAAATTATTAAACTGAATTCACAAGGTGTGTGCTTCAATATTTTCGCTATTTCTACTTGTAATGACCCTAAATTTTATCACATTTATTTTTGGAATATTTATTTATTTTAAAATATTATATTTGGGATTTTATAAAATATAAAAGAAATCTATTGTTTAAATTAAGTCATGATTTTCAATAACATATTTTCAATTTAATTTATAAATGTTTTCCATAATTTTTAATTTGAAAAAAATAATTGAAATTCTGTTTGACGTACTTTACGTCAAACATTGTTATTTCCAAAATTCAACAAAACTTGATAATCGTTATGTTTTATTCTTATTTAGTGATCGTCGCATTGTTGTGCTCAATCTATGTGGCTTCCTGTCGTTCGTGGCTCGTACGCATACAGGATGGGTGTGGTAGGTACCGCAACCTTTTCTATAAAAAAAAGCAAAAAAGAAACTAAAATCAATTTACTTACAAAGTACATTGCCTTCCCCCTCTCAGCCACCATCTTAGTCCCTTGTCCCCCTTGCTTCTTATGACCTGCCTTATTTCTAGCCTATGATCTTGCCTTCCATATGTTGTGTAAGTTGTAAGGATTTTATTTTTCCATGTCCATATCATTCTAAGTTATGCCTGCCTATATATTCATGCTCATACCTCATAGCAATTCTTCTTCATTCTTTATGTTACTGACAACTAAAATTAACTCCACCTTCAACTTTCAAAAATCAAGAACCCTCAAATCACTCACAATTACCATAATCATCCAACACAGAGTTCTTTGTCCTGGTGTCTAGTATTTAGAGATTCATGCTCAAGATTTCGCTGAGTAACGACCAAGAGATCATGAAATAATATTAAGAAGGAATAATTGTTGACAAATTTCAAAAAGCTTATTCTCTTTATTCGGGTGGAACCATTCGACACCGCTAGTGGCGTTGCATTCGTATAGAGTCATAGTATTTTTTGTGTAAGCTTGGCAGCATTCTGTGATAATGATCACGATGGTCGAAGACTAGAGTCAAGTTTAATCGAAGATTTGGTCGTCGATTCGCGAATCGGAGCTTGGCATGGTGTTAATGGAGGAGAGGGGCTCGAGTGGTGAATTTTTGATGGACTTTGATGATTAAAACTACCACGCGTTTCTAGGGGATGGACACGTCTTGCTTCGGGAAGGAAAGGTCAGTTTTTACTGTAAGGGACCGGAGCTTAATGCGGATGGGGTGTTGTAACATCCTGATATTTTCAACCATTCGCATCCGCACATGTCGGACTTGAATTGCTCAAAATTTCAGATCGTTAATTTGTATTTGGAAAAACTTAGCATATACAGTAAATAAATAATCATAGAATCACAAACACAGAGTAATATAACAATAAGCAGCGGAAACAAATATATAGTAGCTTCATGAAGCTACTATAAATATATAACAGAGTTAAACAAGATACAACAGAAGTCTCGAATACATAGAAGTCTCAATAAAATAGTCAAATACAAGATCATAGTATACCACAGGAGTCAAGTTAATAACTGCTAGCTGAATAGAGAGATGGATCTCCAAGCGAAGCTCCAACTACAAAGGTGAGTTTCAAATGCTATGACACTAGGTCTGAGCGGAGCGTAAAGTGAAAACACAAAACATTCGAGTTAGGATTAACATTCTTATGTCAATAAATCCAACTCAGGTAAAATAACAACTGAAATACAAGTAACTCAAAAGATGTTTGGGATAGCCATCCTCTAAGGATTCGTTAAACTATCAACTATGTAGTAGTATACGCTATTATAATAACGTCTATAGTAAAGTAAACTATTAAAATAGCATTAAGGCATTACCCATATCCCCCTTAACAAATTTTTTAGTGTCATAGTATATACAGTACCATGATACCTCCTGATCGAGAGGCTATGAGAGGATACTGCATAGGTACGACACAAAACAAAATCGTACTGGTCTCGATAGGGTAGGTGACATGGCACAACTAGGCAATGCCATGGTAGATATACCAATTACACTTCCAGGCTTGTGGTAACGCATAGCCGCATCTACCGCCCACCTCGAGCCACACTCCCAAAATCAAATCAAAGGTGTGCACCAAATCAATCACAAATTAATAGAATGGCGATCGAAGAAGTGTGTCCGATTGAAGGACCTACCTCACTTGGCCCGTCAATTGCTCCTGTTTTAGCCACCTTATGCCAACTCATGGGAGTCAGGTCCACGTATATACCTCATATAGGATTGTCGCCACCATCCTACTTCATTTTGGAATCTTCATCGCGTACACGTTTGACAAAGTGGTTTTCGGCATTAGCAGAGAGTATGAAAATAACCGATCCCGGTCTCTTTAACAACCAAACATTATTATAACACCATGGCCATTTCAAAATAGTATATACTTCCAAACCAAAATATCATTCCATTTCAAAACCATATCAAACAATATCAATTTTCATTACAAATACATTCTTTTCCAAAATCGTAGTACATAAAAGTTATAGAACTTTGGAAATAATAACATTTGAAATCATAACACTTTAGAAATCATAACATTTGAAATCATAACAATGGAAATCATAACACTTTGAAAGCATAATACTTTGAAAACACACTACTTTCCACTTAACTAGTTAAAATATTAGAAAAGTATACATATATATAACAAAATAGTTTATAAAATAAATAAGTTTATATAAAAATAGTTATAAGTTAAAATAGTTTATATTAAAATAATTATTATATCAAAATATTTTATATTAAAACGATTTATGTTAAAATAATTTATATTAAAATAATTTATAAAGTAAAATATAGAAATAATTTTAAATATAATTTACAATACTTTATAAAATAAAATAGCTTACTCAACTTTCACAAATCGATTCAAATCAAATCGAATTAAAAAATTCAAATTTAATTCAATCTTAATTCATCAATTTCAACTTAATTCAGTTTCTTAATAAACTATTTCAAATTATATTGATTTCAAATATAGATTTGAACCTGAAAATAAACCATTTCAATTTCAATATATTTTAGAGCTTTAAATATTCAACATTTCCAAAACAAAATTTGATAATTTATATATCTCTAAATTTAACTTCATTATTATTTAGTTTTGAAATATTCACTTAGTAAATCCAATATCATTTAAATAAAACCCCAAATTTCAAATCACTAAATATTTCCTTTAGTTTATTTAAACTTGGAATATTCATTTAATCACCTTAAACCAAAATCAAGTTAAAAAATATATGCTTTAAAAATCTTAAACTCAATTAGTTTCAAATCGATTTAATCAAATAAATTCTTAACTAAATACCATTTCAAATCAATTTCAAATCTATCTCCCGAACCTTAATTTATTAAAAATCGTTACAAACTCTATATTTGAAATTAAAAATTTAAATAAATACCAAAACATATTATATATAAATTAAATCAGACTTAATTATATTAAATCTTATTATCAAACTTATTTTATAATAAAACTAATGTATACATATTTTAAAATAGTAGAATTATTAGTAAATTCTAAAATTTTAAAATTTTAAAAATTATCAAACATATAAATTTTAAATTAGGAATTTAACATTTATAAAATACATTTATATATAATATCTTGAAATCAATATTTATTACACCATATATTTTTGGAACAAAACCATAGAAATCATTTTCAAAATATTTATATATAGACCAATGGTGTCTATATATAATTTTCTATCCTAATGGTCAAGTGATAGGGATATCTATCATTTCAATCCGCAATTTAAATATATAAATACGGGCATATATTTTTTTCAACCCCAATCCCAAATTCAATAAAATTGTTTGGGTTTATCATTTCAACCCACAACGATTTTCTCCTATTCTACATATCGTTCGGGTATGTATCATTTCAATTCATAAGGAATTCTATACTAACATGGAACTCGCAGAGTGATAACAGATATGATAAGAATATAATAGGCATATATCATCAAATAAATAACAGATAATAGTGTCAGATGTCACAAGTGAACAGATAAGATAATAGTATATATAACAATGTAAATAACTAACAGCAGCATATTTCAATTTTCATTTCAATCGAAATCAAATTTAAAAAATATAAGAACATTAACCGTGAGTGATTGCTCCCCTTTCGAGGTTAGAGACGAACAAGAATGAGATGAGTTACGAATCCAAGCACGAATTCCAAAGCAAAGCAAGATTGAACGCAAATTGGACGAACACGGCTGATAATCAAGAATTGATGAATTGAACCAGATTCAATTTGATAGAACAACATATATATATATATATGTATGTATATGTATATATCTATATATATATCATTATTCATAAAACCAATATTCAATTTAAATTACATATTTAGAATGGCATATATATATATATATATATATATATATATATATATATATCACATGTAAATTTAAACTTTAAAACATATACTCAAAATCTCTATATTATATATTAAAACAGTATTACAATAGAAAAATTTATACATACTAACTATAAACAATATTCTGTAACAATCTATATGTGCTGTAGACATATTTATATAACTAACCTATTTATTTTGAAATCTTTATACATTAAAATAAACGCAACTTTTAAAACATAGACTTACCATGTAAATTCAATGTGTATATACATATATAAAACAAAATCATAACTCATATGACTTTTATAATAATATATATATGTAATATAAACTCATACCGCAAGCATAATAAGAACAAACATAGCTCATATACACTGTGATGTTTACCGTAACTTTATAACTCATATAACTTATGTATATTCATATAACAAGCTGATTCTATGAAACCTCTATAACGTATAACTCAACAGATTTTGAAATCTTATATAAAACTTACATATACAATATACAGTACAATATATATATATACACATATAAAAAGATTTATATAGACAAATCTATAATTTACATACTTAAAAATACATAAGCAGTCACGGTAACCTATACGTATATTACTAACAGAATATACATAGCTTAATTAAATCAATTACTTATATAATTGTTGTTAACGCAAAAATCTGACGCTAACACCCCGGTGTAAGTAGAGTAAGTATGAAAGCACCTCCCGTTTGCTTGGGAATTAGAGTATAAGCAGAGAAATCACAGAAAAGCAGTAAAAGACAGCAATTTTATAGTGGTTCGGCTTAAGATTGAGCCTACGTCCACTTTAAACTCTTTTATTGATGATTGGATTACAATCCTTTACAATTTCCTTCAATTACAATTCACTTCAAAAGACAAGTAGCTAGAAAAACTTCGATGCAAGAGAGTTCTCCAAATTCATGATTGAATATGTCGAATCCCTGTTTGAAGTTGATTGAAGCGTCTTGTGAGTTTCGAATGTTGGAGTAAGGCTCGGCTTTGAAAATGGAAGAGTCTTGGTTCTTTGAAGAAAATGATCCCCCACCCAAAAGTCCTCTTCATGTTGGAGCTTAGGGTGTATTTATAGAGAATTTTGAACAGGCCTTAGGTCGTGAGCGACCTAAGGAAGGTCGTGAGCGTCCTAAAGAAGTGTGGGCGACCCAAATATGGTCGTAGGTAGTTGGCGAGCTAAAGACATACGAGTTACGACCTAAATGGTCTGCACTTATCCAATACAAACCAACGGGTAGGACTTAGCGACTTATAGGGAAGCGGCATAGTTTTTTCGCCAAGTATTAGGTCGTGAACGACCTAAAATAGGTTATCAAATCATTAGGTCGTTGTCGCTTTAACTCTTTAGGTCGCATGGAACTTAAGCCGTTAGGTCGTTAACCTTTAGGCCGTTAGGTCGTCCCATTCTTTTAGGAGTTACGTCGTCCACCTTTAGGTCGTTAGGTCGCTCTATTTACTCAAGCTGCTAGGTCGTTCACCTTTAGTTTGTTGGGTCGTCCCATCATCTTTAGGTCGTGCTATAGTTAGGTTGTGCCGTTTCTTTAGGTCGGGCTACTTTTAGGTCGTGCTAATTTTAGGTCGGGCTATTTTTAGGTCCCTTGAAAGTAGAGTTAACAATTGTAAAACACATGGACGACTAGCTGACATGCACATATGCTCGGTTATATATATATATAAGCAGATTTTTTTCTTTCTCTTTATATGAACGGTTATATATACAATTATTATAACTTCACAACATAAACTGTTTATGAAAGTACTGATATATATATATATATATATATATATATATATCTATGTATGTATAAAATTATCAGATCAAAGTGTATAAACACATCTATATAAAATTTAAAAAATCAATTTCTATATGATACCGGATATGTAAATTACCCAAAACAATAAAGTGGAGGCTGGACGAAGGGGTTTCTCAGCTTGGAGATTGCTGGGGATGGTGGCATCGAGTGTCTTGGAGGGAGGTCAGGCTTGGCAGAACATGGGGAAGGAGGTCGGCCATGTTGAGGAGCTAGCAGTGGGTGAGTTGTTTGGCTCAGCTACAGTGATGGTAAAGGTTCATCCACGAGATATTTTTGGTAATAGGAAGGACATGTGGAGGTGGAAGGCATGGCGGTGGAGCTCGGGTGGTTCAGCACGATCTGGGAAGGGATGCGGTGGTCGGAGTATGGTTAGGTCAGTGCTTGTGGTATGGAGAGCTCACATCATGGGTTTAGCAGGGGAGAGTTCGGCCATAGCTGATGGTCAAGGAGGGGCCGATCAAGTGAAGGTAGTGATAGTGCAAGGGGTTCGACTATTGTGCTCTACTCGGCTAGGCGAGGAGGAGTGGAGATGCACTGTGGTGGCCGAATAATATAAGGAAGAGGTAGAAAAAAATGTAAATAGGAAGGAGAAGAAAATTTTGAACTTACTGTAATATATTGCAGAAGAAGAATGAGAATCAGAGAAAGGAGAAGAGAAGAAATGAGAAATGAGGTGTCTGCCAATTGAAATATAAACATGAGAAAATGAGAAGTCATAGAAATGAACACAAAATGGAAGCCTAAAAGATTGAGTGTATAGAAAAATGATCGTGCATTCTCAAAGTAAAGATGGCTTCTCATTTTCCGAACATCAATTTGTGCTACTTTTAGCATTTTATCCTATTAGCGTACCCATAAAATAAATAAAGCTATATACAAAACAAATTCAAACCCAAAACCAAAAAAATAAAATATGAAAATAAAATACAAAAAATAACCATGTGCAATACGTTGAAAAATTACGGATATCAATGGTGTGATTATTCGATCAAAAATCGATATCAATACCAAGATGCTATTAACTTGTCGAAAATAAGATAAACGGAGCAATAATAGTTCAAATTTGGAGAAACGGAATATGACGTCTTACTTAAAAGATGATTTACAAATTTATTATATAGAAATATTCAAGTTTGGAAAATATTTTATTATCATCAAATTCTAGCAGATTTAAATTTAAATTAAAATTACACAAGAAAATAAATTTCAATATTTTCGGATGAAAAATTACCATTTGCTTTGTTGTAGTAGACGTATTCCTCAAAATATAATTATTTAAAATTTCACAAGAATTTCAGTTAAATATATTACTAAAATCATTAAAAATCAACGGGTCGTTAAACTCTTCCCTACTCAAAACTTTTCGTCCCCGAAAGGGAAGGAGGTATGAGAAAGGAAACCACAAGAAAGAAAATAGATTGAAAACAAATAAAAAAATTAATTTAAACCATATAAATTTAAATTTAAATTAATTTAAAAAATATAAATTTAAACCATAAAATTTTTAGCCTATTAGCCTACCCATTAAATAAATAAAGCTAAATAAAAAATAAATTCAAACCCGAAACCAAGAAATAAAATATGAAAATAAAACATGAAAAATAAACGCATGTAATATGCTGAAGAATTACATATATCGATGGTACGATTATCCGATCAAAAATCAATATCAGTGCCAAAATGCTGCAAATTTACCGAAAAGAAGATAAACAGAGCAATATCAGTTCAAATTTGGAGAAACGAAATATGACATCTCACTCAGAAGATGGTTTACAAATTTATTATATAAAAATATTCAAGTTTAGAAAATATTTTATTATCACCAAATTCTAACTGATTTAAATTTAAACTGAAATTACATAAGAAATAAATTTCAATATTTTCAGATGAAAAATTACCATTTGCTATGTTGAAGTAGACATATTCCAAATATTAAATTTTTATTTCAAAATATTATTATTTAAAATTTCACAAGAATTCCAGTTAAATATATTATTAAAACCATAAAAAAATTACGGGTCGTTACAGGTGTCATGTCTAGCGCATGGAGGTGGACTTGATCGTGGGCAATGTTGGATTTGACGTTAGTGGACCAGAGCTCAATTTAAGGTGTGTGTGTGTGCACACTATGCACATTGGGTACACAAACATGATATGGCATCAAAGATTTTAATGGGGAAGAAAAAGAAAGGGAAAAGGGACGCGGGTTGACTTGCTGGGCAAGGACCATTTAGTTATGGTGAGGAGTATTGGGTTGCTTTTGTTTAATTATTTATATATAAGCACCTAAATTCAAAAAACTATATCTTGTTCATATTTCATCTGATTAATGTACGCATTTTTGAGTTGGACTCGTAATGATGAGTATAACATTATAGTGCAACTTATTGATAGCTTTAGCAAAGTATAATTTTGTGCATATGAAAACGAACAGGATTTAAATTATGTTATTTTAATTAACAACATTGTTTAAATTTATATACCTTAATTACCGATGTTTATTTGGCCAAACAAAATATTGTTGAGTTAAAATAGGTTGAATGTGGTAATTGGACATTTATTTAGCAAAACAAAACCCCGTACCTCTAGTTAAATTAATTGAACACCTGTTTAGTAGAGTAAATCCCTATTATGCTATTATTTATTTGATATGTTAAATTTGGACATTTAATTTGCAGAAATTAAACCTGTTCTACGATTATATTAGCGTGGACACTTAATTACATTCCAATTAGTTAGTAGTGCATATGCATTATATTCATAATCAATTGTTAATTATGAGTTGAATTTACATATGTGATGTTATGTAAATACCTGGATTATAACTTGGATAATAATGGAATTTTGGATTAAGTAGCATTGGAGTTGCTAAGCCTCTTCCTAATTTGAATTTTTAATTATTTACTAAGTTATTACAAAAATAATTACTTTTTATTAATAATATTTATAATATAATTGATTATTGTTTAAAATAATATTTAAAGGTTAATTATTTTATGATTCTTGAAATTGTTTCATAAAATTATTTATGAATATTTTTCTTAGTTATTTAATTACTATTTTTAAATGTTTGATTTTAATTATTTGTTTAAAAGTGAATTAATTATTTAATTAAAGATATTTTATAAACATTTGATTTTAAGTAAATTATTATTTAAAGTTAATTATAATATTATTTCAAAGTTAATTTGTTAATATATTAATATTGTTTTAAATGTAATTTATTTATATTTATTAATATTGCTTTAAGGATAATTTATTATTATTATTATATTAATAAAGTTTGAAATTAAATAATTATTATATGATTAATATTTTAAATTTAATTTTTTTATGATGCTAAAGTTTTTTTTCGATATAATTAAATAATGAACTTGTTAATAAAAGGAATTATTTTTAAATGAAGGGTTTAAAAAGGGTTTCCTCCAATAGAAGGGATTTATCAATTGGTTTATAGATAGGAAAGATATTTTGGAAAAGAAGTTTTCTTTTTAAATGACATTAGAAAGGATATATATAAATGGGTTTTAAATACCTAAAAGGGTTTAAGATTTATAAGAGTATTTTTCTTAACTTAAACTATGATAATTAGGAAGGATGTTTTATAAATAGATTGGAGACTTATAAAATATGTTATAAATTGATTTGGAAGTTATAAAGGAGATATTTATATGAAAGTGATTTATGTAAAGAATTAGCATTTGGATTATTTATATCTCCGTTTTCATGACATATGTTTTTGGTCGTTTTAAATGATTTGAAATAAAAGCCTTTTCGGATGTTTCATGAATATACTTATAGTATTACTTAAGTACATGGTAAAGTAACTAAGTTTTGAAAGTGAAATGGTCTGTGAATATATTTATGCTGTTGAGATGAGTATATGGAAGTGATTTCCAAGTATTTGATAGGATATTTTAAATTAATGGAAATTCAATCAAATGAGGCTGAGTGTTTTCTAAGGGAAATGAAATATCTGTTTGGAATGTTTCTTCATTTGATAGTTAAATAAGTGACTATCAAATCTTGGCCTAAATATGTAATCCTTATTAATTTTTGTGGTACGGAAATATTCCATATTCAGCACAGAAGGATGTTAACTCTGAAAATATCTAGGAGAAATATGAGGATTATACGGTACAATTACGGTCGGTGGTGTTATACTGTACATATATACTAGGTTTGTTCTTCTTGGACAAATGATAAGGAGATCCATCCTCTTAAACGGTTAGGGGGTGATCCCCGCTCTTTTTATTGTCTGAATATTTCCTAAAGAATTGGTATTGAGCATTCTAGAGAAAAAAATTGACGACTGGTTTTTAAAGCGCCAGGTGAGCAAAAGAGTGTACTCGTAAGAGATGACTTGAAATCATAACCACTTAGAAACCATATACAGTTCTATGGAAGAATTTAGTGGTATATTGAGATGTTTGGCATGTATGGCTGTAAAAATCATTGAGGTATAGGAGTCCATGTGTGATTCCAAGATCTAATTGAGATAAGGGAATCCATATGTGATTCCGAGACCTGTTAGGATATTGGAATCCATGTGGGATTCCATGATGAATTTTGGTGGTGGTGCATAATCTAGCAAGCCGGATGTAGCCTTATTAGCGGTGATGAATAAAACCAGAGATAGGAGGCATGGCCAGTAGGGTTGGCAAATCCATAGAATGTCGTCAGCTCCATCTAAACATTACTTACAGTTATTATGCATGCATGGGGCAATGCAGTCGGCCTTAGCGAGACTAGCTATGTTTTTCCTATGGTACATCACTAGGATTTATGCTGCTTCGGAAGGATATCTCTGAACCTTGTGCGGTAGGACCATTCTCGAAGTACTTAGAGCACCTTCATGGAATCTTACATAATTAGCGAACATGCCATATCGGTTTTCGATTATATATCTAGCATTGTTGTGATGTACACTCACAAGCATCACGGCCACTTGATTATTTTTATTTTCACCCATAGACATTAATTTAATATCAATGGATTTTCTGATATAAGGTTTTTGTTATCGTAAGGTAAAAAATCGTCCACGTTTATAGTGCCATGGTCTTACGAGATACCTTTGATTTTAAAGGATTTTACAAGCTATAAAAATAAAATTCCTTGTAATTTGAGTTTCTTTTGTTTTACCAGACTGATTAAGGCTATTTCTCTATAATGGTTGGGTCAAACCGAGCATATTACCGATTTAGTTGGAGGCTTTGGAACTTTAGGAGACAAGCTCGAGGTCAAGAAGCATATATACATATGTGGTTATTTTCCTCTACATTCATTGTTGTATTTATCAGAAATTATGAGGACAGGCTGTTATAACTGTCTGGGCTGAAATAGGCTACTATACTCGTATTGAAGTCTGTATATACTTATATTACCATTTGTTTTTATGTAAAGATTTTTTTTTATATTACAGATTATTCGTTCTGCTTTGAGATTCTGTGTTTTTTAGTTTCTTCTTGTCTTTTGCCATCTTTCTTTCCCCTAGTTATTCATATTTCCGTTCAATTTGAGTAGGACGTGTGTGGTTTATTGGCCGCTTAAACTGTATGGAAAAATGAGTTGTTACATGAGGTATCAGAGCTTAGGTTCAACGAACACCTACGCCTTGTTGGGGTAAACTCATTAGAGATGGGATAGGTAATATCCTAGAATGAGTTTGAGTGTATAAATGTATAAGAGTGTGTATTTGTTAGTGATCAAAAATGTTTTATATAGTGTTGTTTGATCTGTTTAGTGGCTTAAGTATTCTGATCGATGCTTTTGGCCAACATTATCGATTGGAATTCCCTAAACACTCGAACAAGACCAATTGACACAATATTGTTTTAAATGGTTAAATGAAATAATTTTACCTAGAAATATTATTTGTATATATATATAAGAAAAAAATTTCAAAGAAAATTCCATACAGTTATTCTTGATTGTGCTTGTTTGTTTGGAAATGGTAATATTCCATCATTGTCATCTAGGGTTTAATTAGCCAGGCTCGCCCAGTTGTGAGCATCGACGATTGTTTGTTGATGTAGTTGGAATCTTCCTTTTCGAACCAAGGATTGCGTAAATAGGAAATCTGGTGATAATGAAAATGAATACCTTGTGAATTAAGTTTCACAATTTGACTATAAAGCGTTTGTTGACAATGTTGAGTTAAAAATTTGACTTCAATATAAGTTGTTTATTTTAAGTAAATTTAAATATATTAAAATAAATATTGAGGAATGATTTTACATAAAGTTGATTTTATAAAAAATTAAGTTTTAAGAAAGAAAAAAAATTATTACAGAGGAAGCTAGAATATTTTTGAAATAAATATTTAGGGCATGATTTCCCTTAAAAGGAGTTATTATGAATTTGATTTATAAATATGTGTTTTATAAATAAAACAGAATTTGAGAAATTAAATCCTGGTGCTTTTGGAAAATGGTTTTAAAGGTTTACAAGTTAATAATGGTATTTGAAAATATTCTTGGGAATAAAATATTTATAAGGTTTTTTGAAGGATATAAGCACTTAACTCACTTTAGTTACTGGAAAGTAGTTCGTTCGATGATTGAAACATCATCGGTGTTCATTTTCAAGTTTCTAAGTGCGGGATTGCTACCATTTGGATCTCGCTATATAATTGTTTTGATAAAATAAATTTTGATCTAAGTCTAAAAGTGTGATTTGATTACTATAGAGTAATATGTATGTTATCATTTTAAATAATGTGGGAAAAATAAAAAATATTTTTATTTAAGATGGTTTTAGAGTATAAATGATTTTGAAAATGGTAATAATCATTTTTTAAAGGGATTTTTCATGTATCAATATTTTGGAAATATTTTGCTTAGAAATATATTTAAGTATAAATATCGTTGAAAGGGAATTTTATAGAAAGTTATGTTTTCTTTGATTGGTTTAAGAAACGAGTTCCTCTTTGTTTTGTGATGATTGGAATAATCTTCTAAGTGATGATTGGATGTTTGCTTAGGCTAATGTTATTATACACCTAGTAAATTATACCTTTTGTCATTGTACGATCAAGTCGGGTTTGAATCCGGATGAATCCAAAGTAAGTTGGAAACTAAAAACTATTTGTTTGGAAATATATTTGGTATTGTTTCAAAATGGGTTTGAAAAGAAAGAAGTGGTCTTAAATAAATAGTTCGAGTAGCTCAAAAATAACTAAAATGTGTAAGAGATGTGTATGGATGGTAAATACTTCCCTTGAGTATTATCCTTTTTGATATAAGGAATATGTGTTAATATTTGATAGTACCCGATTCCTTGGTATAGTTTTGGGGTTACTCAGGCTAAATATATATTTTTCTACAGATTAAAATTAAAGTATCATTTTGAAAAGTTTTTTGAATAAAATTCTAGGTGTTTAAAATTCTTAAGTGAATTCAAAAATAAAAGTTTGAGTTGAATAGGTGTGTATGCCTTTAGGGTGTAATATGATATTATACAAATTTATGAATTTAAGTTGGGTTTATGAAACGTTTTCATAAATAATTTAGTAATAATTGATATTGGTGAGGACCAATTATATAAGTAAGGAGGTTGTACTTAGTTCATTTCCCATTCTCACATAGTTTTGATCCAAGACTCGAGTACAAGGCTTTGAGGTGTTTCACATAGTTCCAAATAGGGATCTATTACTCGATTTTTTACTATGAGTACTTGATGAGGGTTTTTGATATGGAACTAAAGTTTTCTATCATAGTTTATGGCCATGTAAGGAGAACTGAGTTTCCTAATCAAGGAGCTTGATCAGGGTCTGCACTAGAAAAACTACAATAATTGAGGTTAAAAATGCTCAAGAAGATATTATGTTGATGGCATTGATTAGGGGGATTCATCCCAAGACTGATTTTGGGAGGTGGCTAAAGATAAAACCCCCACAGATAATGGACACGTTCTATAGAAAGGCGAATCTGCTCTTGCAATTGGAGGAAGCAAGTACTACCCCAGGAAAGTCGATGCCAGTCAATCGGCCAAAATGATACAAAGCAATGTCAATGTAAAATAGTCAGGGGGAATTCCATCAATGTCAATGTTAATATGGAAAATAGAGTGGTGGATAGAGGAAGAATGACAATGGAGCTAAAGATAAGAAATTAGATTTAAAGAGGCATTCGAGAATCACGAAGTTTAACAAGGACGCTCCATTAAATAACTTGATTGAGAATATATATTTCCTATGTAAGGCAAAAAGTAGTACAGAAAGTCGCTCCGAGGGCGTCGACTAATAAGGAGAAAAATCTAGCAAGTTCTGCTTATTTCATGAAATGCGTGATCACAATACCAAAGAATGCATGCATTTGCATGATGTGATCGAGGAGTTGATCCATAAGAAAATGTTATAACAGTTTTTGAAAGCCCAATGGATGGAGAGAAAGAATCTACAACCCCCATCAAGGGCAAAACCGGTCTGGTGTTGATGAGCCTAGGCAGCTTAAGAAGCAATTGGTGATGAGTATAATCATTGGAGGACCGCTGAGAAGATATGGACCAAGATGGAGCGATATATAGGTGCATTGAAGAACACGGTGAGTGAGGGATTTTTTTTTGTTTTTAGATGATGTTCGGGCAAAGCAACTCAGAACCATAATAGATGATATTGTTTTCTGAAATAGAGATGCTGATGGGATAGAGGCCCCAATGATTGATCCATTAGTGATATCGGCCACCATTGGACCTACTGTTGTAAAGAAGGTGTTGGTTGATAGTGGGAGTTTAGTCAATATTTTATCCAAGAAAGACTACGACCATATGCTTCTGGAGGGTAAGGACTTAATGCCATGTAAATCTTAGATCCAGGGATTTAGCTAGACTGCTGCTAAGCCAGTGGGATGAATGGAACTACTGGTGGTATTTGGAGATGGCAATCGTAAGAGAGTATGGGTCGTGCCTTTTTTCGTGTTGGACATTTATTCAACTTGCATTTTTTTTGGGCTAAACGGCCCTTGTAGAATTTAGAGCTGTTGCTGCTCTGTGGTGCTTAACGATGAAGTACCCGATCGAGAATAGTTTGGGAATTATTCAAGGAGATCAGGAGCTTGGCCGCGAATGTTATGTCACCTAGCTGAAAGGGGCAAGGTGAAGTGAGAATGGAAAGGGTGTTAAGAGGACTCTCTACATCAAGTCTTTGGGTGCATAGTAACCACTGCCTGAGCCCTAGCTCGGGCATCACAATTGGTTCCATAAGGATATGGATCCGCTGAAAGAGCCGAAGGATGGAATGGCTACACTAACTGAGTTGATAATTAACATCCTAATCATCCAGGGTAATCTTACATGGGTCCTGAAGGTTGGATCACAGCCTGGCATAAAAATAGTGAAAGAGTTGGTTTTGTCTAGGCAAACCTAAATATGTTCGCCTGGACTCATTCAGACGTGTATGGAATATCGCCGGAGATGGTGAGCCTCACATTAAATGTAAATCCTAAATTTTTTTCTTACGAAACAAAAAATGCCTCATCTAGGGTAAAAAGAGATCTATTGCACTCAAAGAAGAAGTGGAGAAGTTGAAAGACAACGGCCGCATCGACGATGCCCTATATATGGAGTGAGTATTTAGTCCAGCTCTGGTGAAAAAGTTAATGGGAAGTGGAGGACATGCATCTACTATTTTGACCTAAATAAGGAATGCTCAAAAGATAGCTTCTCACTCCTAAGGATTGATCAGCTGGTATAATAGATGGTCGGACATGAATTGCTATTGTTCATGGATGCATACTTTGGATACAATCAGAATTAGATGCACCTCCTAGACCAATAACACACATACTTTGTAATCGAGCTAGGACTATACTGTTATCTTGTCATGACCTTTGGATTGAAGAATGCCGAGGTGACTTACCAAAGATTGATGAAAAAGGTGATTGAAGATCAATTCGAATGCTTGATGGAGGTCTATGTGGACAATATGCTCATGAAGTCATGGAAATCGAGAAACCACATTGACGACATGGTGGAGATGTTCAGCTTTCTTTGAAAATATAGCCTGAAGATTAATGCTTTGAAATACTCATTCGACATTACATCCGGAAAATTCTTAGGCTTCATCGTGAACTCCCATAGAATCGAAGCTAATCCGAAGAAGATTGAAGCAATGAGATACATGAAGCACCAGAAATAATCAAAGACATTCAAAGCCTGAATGGGAAGGTTACCTCCCTAAGTCGATTCATCTCCAAGTCACCGGCAAATGCATGCTTTCTTTGATGTGATCAAGAATGGATAGAGGAATTTTTTTTGGATGAAAAAATGTATAGACACATTCCGGGCTCTAATGGATTACTTGGTGAGACCCTTCATTCCATCAGAGCCACTAGATGATGAGGATTTGTTTATTTATCTAGCATTGTTGGTGCATGCTTTTAGTGCCGCACTCGTACATGAGGAGTCTTAAGTCCAAAGACCGGTATGTTACATTGGTAAGCGGTTGATCGAAGTAGAGAGAAATTACCTAAAGCTGGAAAAGCTTGCATATTGCTTATTAAACACCTCATGGAAACATCACCCTACATTAAGCCTTATTAAGTTAAAATTATAACCGATTAGCCTTTGAGATAGGTGCTACAACGACGTAAGACTTCTGGGAGGCTATTGAAATGGAACATTGAACTGAGCCAGTATGACATAGCCTATCAATCTTAGAGAGCGATCTAAGAAGCTTTGCCAGATTTCATTGCTGAATACACTACACGAGACGATACAATGGAGAGAAGTAAAGAGCGGAATGCTAGATGGAAAATGTATATGGATGGTGCATCAAATGAATGTTTTTCTAGGGCTGGAGATGTGTTGGTGACTCCCGATGAACATTCGATTTGTTACACTCTAAAAATCTACTTTCTTATAATGAACAATGAAGCGGAGTACGAGGGTATGAGGCCTTGATCGCCAGATTCAAGATTGCCAAGGAACTAGGAGTTAAATCTTTGCATATCTTCTTTGATTCCCAACTAGTGGTTTGCCAAGTGAGAAAAGAGTTTTAACAAAAAGGAGCAAGGCTATCTTTTTAACTCAACTGGTCCCTTGAGCTGCTTAACGATATTAAAATTACATAATCACACATATTTCCAAGGAGGTAAATGTGAAGGCCAACTCTCTGGCTAAGTTATCCAACTCTGGAGATGAGCGGCTCATGGGCCTAGTCCCAATGGAAGTTTTATTCGCTACGAGCATCGACCATATGGATGTTGATTGGATTTTAGAGGCTGAATGTGAGCAATCATGAATGATTCTGATAAAGAATTATCTATAAAAAGGAGTCTTTCCTGATAGAAAAAGCGAGCGACATCAACTCCTTCATAAAGCTTCAAAATTCATCCCGTAAGAGGGACTACTTTATGGAAATGTATTCTCCATGCTTAAGCTTCAGTGTGTTGCCATCGATGAGGCTAAGCAAGTCCTAAGAAAAGTACATGAAGGGGCTTGCGACAATTACACCGAGAGGTAAACCCTAGTGAAGAAGATCCTTTATTACGGGTGTTTCTAGCCTTTTCAACCGAGATGCGGTTGATTAAACCAGAAGGTGTGACAAGGACTAGAGATTTACTAAGATTTAAAGATCCATGCCAAGGTTGATCGCTCAAATGGTCAGTCCTTGGCCATTTGCAGTTTGAGCAATTGATATTATTGGTGTGCTACCATGTCTAAAGGTGGCACGAAATGTGCCATCATCATTGTTGAGTACTTTATCAAATGGGCAAGCAGAGCCGTTAATCACAATCACCACAAAGAAATTAATCAATTTTGTGGTCAACAAAATTTTGGTGTTCCACAAACGATTATTTTCGATAATGAAACCCGATTCAACATTAATAAGTTCAAAGATTTCTACCTCGGGCATCGCATAGAGAAGAGTTTATAGACGGGTTGAAGTGGTGAACAAGATTATCAAGTCTATCCTTAAGAAGCAATTGGAGAAGGTCAAAGGCAAGTGGGTAGAAGAACATCCATTAGCACTCTATGCTTATAGAATGACCGACAACTATGAAATAGAAACTCTCCATTCGCCCTGACTCAAGGATCAGAGGCTATGATCCCAGTTGAAATTAAAATACCTTCTCATTGAGTGACTCATTATAATCTGTAGATAAATGAGGAACTCTTACTAGAGTCTTTCGATATGATCAATGCGAAGCGTGATGCAACTAACTTGAGGGCAGCTGCACCCGAGTCATCCGATACTATAACACCAAGGTATGAACTCAAACCTTTGAAATTTTCGACCTTATCCTCAAACGAATCATCCGAGGCCTCAGGAACTTTTGTTCGAGTTTGGATGGTCCATATAGGATTAAGAAAAAGCTTAGACATGGCACGTTCAAGCCAGCAACGGTGGACGTGATCTCACTCCCATAGGCATGGAATAGCAAGCACTTACGATGCTGTTTCACTTGAATCTAAATTGATATATATTTAATCAAAGCAGGTGCATTCATATATCTTGATGACATGTTGAATTTATATATCTTGAAGTCTTATTGAATATGGTTAAGATTGAATTCATATATCTTGAGTACGTGTTGAGCAAATCTATAAATTTGTACATTTGGGGTAAATTTGACTAGGTATTGCATATAGTTAAGGTTGAGTTCATATATCTTAATGACATGTTGAGTTCAAATGAAACTTATAAGTGGACTTGTACTATGGAGAAGAAAACGCACTTTTGTAGAAAAAGTACTTGCAAGTTAGTTCCATTAAGGAATTCGAGCTCTAGGTTATAAGTGGGTACTCATAATGAAAAATGATGGGAAATGCAAGGCTAAATTAGTAGTAATAGGTTTTTCAAGGAGGATGGAGAAATAGTATGATGAAGTTTTTATACAATAATCCAATATACATCCATCCAAAATTATTAGTTATTATTACTACTCATGACACGAAGATAGGTTAACTTAATGTGAAGAAAGCTATTTTGCATAGAGACTTTGAAGAAGCCATTTATGTGAAGCACCTGTTGAGTTTATTATAGATGGGAAATCATATTGGTTTAATAAGTTGAACAAGTCTCTCCATGGATTAAATAAGTTGCCTAGGTAAGGGTATAAGGGATTTTATTCATTCATGACTGGTACTAGTTTTGGTAGAAGTGTAGAATATACTTATATCCTTTGCACAATTGGAAAATAGCTATTAAGTGTATTTTCTCTTACATGTAAAAGAAACACTCATTGGTTACAAAGATAAATAGGAAACCGAGTCATTAAAATTACATTAAAAGTGTAATTTGAAATAAAGGATCTTGGTGATGCAAAGAAAATTTTAATCATGGAAATTTTCGGAGATCGGATGTTTGGAATTTACTCAAAAAGAGTATACTGGTAAGGTGCTTGCTCAATTTGATGTGGTAAGGAAATGACAATTGGTGTACCACCTTCTTTACATACAAAGCTTTCAGAAAAGGGTATTCTAATCTTGGATGATGAAGGTTCCTATATAGAAAAGTTACCCATGCTAATGCAGTTGGAAATTTGTTATATGTTATGGTCTGTACTAAACCTGATACTACACATAATAGTGGTATGGTTAAGCATAACATGGATAATTCTAGACCTCATTGAAGTGATCAAAGTTATTTTGAGGTATCTAAACAGAATTTTAAATTTTAGGCTTGTTGGTGGCGGCAGAAAAAACGATTGCAATTTGGTTGGTTATAGTGATTCCGATTACGCTGGGGATAGATGTTAAAGGAGTCCATCTTTTGGATACGTGTTTACAATTTGTGGTACCCTTATTAGTTGGAGTAGGTTGCAAATAGTATTTGCATTATCTTCTATAGATAATGAGTTGATAAGTGCAGTTGAAGTAGTTAAGGAGGAAATCTATTTGAAGAGATTATTGTATGGCTTGGGCTATGTTTAAGATAGTTAGGTTGTCAATTGCAATAACCAAAGTGCAATTCACTTAGCTCATAATTTTTTTTTCAACTCAAGGACAAAGTATATAAAGGTAAGAAAGTCTTTTCTTATAGCTATAAATGAATAAAAGTTAGTTTACCTATAGAATATTGATATTAAGGATAATGCAGCATGCATATTTATTTGATTATTGCTTGTTGTAATCAAGATAATGACCGAAACCTATATTTAACTTATTTGTGTTGATTTAAAAGTGAATCCTTCATTGTAAATATTTTAAAAAACTCGCATTCATCTCTTTGTAAATAAATCATGCATTTGTAAACATTTTCATCCCACATTTGGATTTTATGGGTAGTATCCACTGAAAACCCTCACGAGACAGCACTCGTCCTACCGAGGACACCCAGAGGTTTAATGGCTTGTTGCATACGCTCAATGTAATCATGCTCCCTACGAAAATGGATTTATCTTAGTTTTTCTTTATTCGAGGACGAATAAAAAGATAAGTGTGGGGGTATTTGATGTGCACGTTAATGTGCATTTTTTACCTCCATATTTAATCTATTTAAATTGAATAAATGATCATATTGGGTATTTTAACTTGTTTAAACCAAATTCAATTTATTTTCTAATTGCCACATATTCTCTTCATATAGAGGCAAAATGGACATTTTTGTGCATATATTAAAATGAGAAAATTTAATTGGAAATTTCTATATTATTTTGTAGGAATTTAAACTCAATGAAAAGTGGTTTCATGAAGACACATGCATGCACAAAATGAATAGAAAGGAATGAAGACGAAAATAATTCAAAAGTGAAGAACATGGAGGACCCTACCTACCTACAACCTTAATGTACAAATTAGAGGCTAATACACATGCTTATGGAATTAATAGCTTCATGTACACTCAAATGATGATTAGTAGAGGCTAATGATTACTTGGCCTCTACACTTTCTCAAGGGTATTTTGGGCATTCCCCAAAAATATGAATTAGGTTTAACACATGTATATATACCCCTTATGTTTCATGTAACCCTCCTCTCACTTAGTCTCTCTTACTTTTACTTTACGCTCAAAAATAAATCAAACTCTCTTCTTTCTTTTCATGATTTCTTGGCCATTTGTTTTTATTTTCGTGTAACTTTCTTTTTATTGAAATTTAGTACATGCTCTTTCCTTTTCATGCTTATTTACTTTAATGTTTGTAGTGTAGATTTACTTTCATGCAAGTAGAATAGTTATAATTCTTGTTAATTAGTTCTCTTGTTCATTAAGCTTTCATTTTCCTTTCATTTTTCTTTCATGTTGTTAGTTATATTTGTTAATCAAATGAAAAATATGAGAGGCTAAACCCCTTCAATTTAGGGGTAATGAAGCTCTCTAATTATGTAGCTTCAACTATTTATTAATTCATGCTATCTTTTTGTGCTTAATGATGATCAATGAAGTGTTTTATTTGTTGTTTTTGCTTTGAATTTGATAGCCTATATTGTTGACACCAAATAGGCTGTGCTTAAACAATCACTAAAACAAATGCCTGTTCATCATAATATGATTGCCATCATAAGAAAGTGATATGAAATTCAAATTTGATGGTCTATATTTCTAATCAATAGTTAATAGACCATACTTAAAATAGATTTCATTTTCATTTTCATTGTCAAGTTTCATTAAAGTTAGTAAGTGGTTAGAGGGGGTGTTGTAGTTTGATGGCTTATGTTGGTTAATCAATAGCACAAATATGCCATACATATGATAAACACATCAATCAAAGCACTAATGACCAAAAAAGAGAGATCATGATTTCATATGTGTCAAACTACATGGTCTAGAGAGTGGATTTATTCTCTAAATTGTCATTTAACTCTGATATTTGCATCTCTTTTCTTTTAGTTGGTTAGCTAATTTTCTAATTCTCTAGCTTAACATTCACTTCAACTTTGGTTAATTTGATTGAATAGGAGATTTAAATCAACAATTCCCTACGGATCGACCCGTATTCGCTATGTGCTACATTCGTACACTGTGCGCTTGCTGTTATTTTTATTATAACATTCGTTTAGCTATTTTCTAGTTTATAGAACTTTAGCCGTCCAAACAATCTCACATCTCTGTTTGTGGCTTGATATGAGTGGGTTAACATTTTCATATCCATGTAGAATTATTTACAGGTATGGAGTTTGTGTAAGGAACTATTCTTAGTTTTTTTTAATGTGTAATACAATACATCAAAATTGAATACTTTGGTTCTCTCTCTTTACAATAGCCTCTATTATCAATCTCTATGTAAACTCCCTTAAAAATATGAATAAAATTCCTCTCCCTCACATTGGATGTATACAATTATGATAATTGAACCACGGTAAATCTATGCATCCATTTTGTTTTCCGTTGATATCAATAATGGTTTTTGTTGTTTTTACTTAGAATTGGGCTCCATTGTTTGACTTCATTGTTTGTCTCACCTATAATCGATCCTACATAAGCTTCATCTGTGTTTGGGAAAAATTAAGTCTAGTAACTTCCCTTTAAATAATGTTGTCGCTATTTAAAAAAAGACTTGGTCATGAAAGTCTTAGTGATTATATGTGTAGCATGAAGAAAACATAATAATCTGTTTATATGCATATATGGAAATAGTATCTTTTGATGTACAATTCTATGAAGCTACTCATCGTTATGTTTTATGCAATTTTCTTTATTTCAATTTATTAGTTTGTGATAACACCGGTTTTTTGAGTATTTCAATAAATTAAATAATGACATTTTCCAAGTAAATAAAATACAGTGAAATTCCAATTTAAACTCTCTCGTATAATCTATAAATTCTTTGAGAAGGAGGATTTTGAATCCGATTAACATTGAAAAATTTAAGAGATGAAATTATATTTGTGGAATTTATAAATAAATATATTTTAAAAAGAATGTAGAGATTTTAATTTTGTTTTATCAATCCTTTCATTATTCTAAAAGGGTGTTAAGACGTATTTATTTTGTAAATAAAACATATTTTTATATAACGGTGATCTTATTCTTGTAAATGGGATAATATGGGTTTTAAAGGAACAAAACATTGAGAAATTATTTTAAAATTTGGAAATTATTTTAGAGACTATAATAATTGAGATTTCAACAGTTTAATACAAGTACACATTTTTATAAAAAGGATTTTAATATCAAAGAGAAAGAATAAATTTCCATAATTCTTAAAATTGTATATTTTGGAATTTTAAGAATATTAGTAAGTTAATATATAATTTAATAAAATATTGGGAAATATATGTTGTAAAAGGAGGGCAGATATTTTTTAGCCTATAAATAAACGATGTAAAAAATTTTTAAATGGGGTAACTAAATAAAATGGGTCCGCATTTTTATTACTAGAATTCGTCCGTGCTCTAGACACGGGCTTTTTATATTATTGTAAACGGAAGGCAAAGGCATTTTGGGAATTTCAAAAAGATGCCGAGTAAATTAATTCAACAAATTTTATTTATTAGACAGAGATAATGGGCAAAAATTGAATCCATGTCTACACTAAACCAAAAATAAGAAGTTGCTTACTCATTCTTCTCGATTCCAGTAATCTATATGTTCAAAACTAAAAGAAGAAAAACTAGGTGTCCATTCCCTCTTACAAATGCACTCAAAAATCTCCTTCTTTAAATTAGAACGAAAATTAGAGAAAATTGGATAAATTCAAGGGCTTGATGTAAATATAAAACAATGCTAAAATATGATTGTTTAGCAAACTTAATTATGGATTTAAGGTGAGTAATCCTTACCACTCTTTTTTGAATAATTGGTGCATACATGTAGTGGAAGACTAAACTAAGGATTTTAGATAATTAATAAACCTTGCTTGCTGTAGTTATCAAATACAAATTTTTGAAAGTTTCGTCTCTTATAAATTGAAAAGTTGTTGTATTAAATTACAGTTTTGATGCAATATTTGAATTGTTTTGGATGCATGCATGTCTAAAACTATTCCTTATAACTCGAAGACGAAGTGTCTTCGTTGATGTTCAACTAAGCGGCAAATAGAGGGACTTCCTATAGCCGAGACAACTCTAGGAAACTCACCATCGATCGACCAGTGGCGGCAAAACCTTGAGCTATTTCATCCATTCATCCTTTGTACTTTTTGTTGTTAATTTTCGACTTGCTTCGGATGATCCTATACAACATACTATAGTTGTGACGCCATACCTCTATACTCACACTAGCCAAGGGTACTACGGAGTAATGCCGTCAACTAGCACGAAGAATAAGTCTGTTGAGGAGCGACTATCTATGTAATTTCTCTGTACGAGTACTGATATTTCAAATGGTATTACATGCATTTTGTATCAAGAGAAAATCTGACACATCAGTTCAAACTCAAAACTACTACACAGTGGCTATGTGATCTTCGAAAACAAATATAAAAAAGCATAACATAAATCAGTCACAGATATTCATATCACTAAGGCGGAAACAGATATGAATATAGCAATAAAAGTATACATCAAAGTAGTGGTCATACAATATCCACTACACCACAACGGAATAGGTACAAGTGCTAGATAAAACAAAATGTATACATCAAGGAGTCTTTATTTCGAATGTATAAAAGCAAAAACTAATAAGCTAAAGTTGTTAGCCAAAAGTCAAAAGATAGTCCCTGCTAAGAAGTCAAGTGGAAGAACCAGTAACACCTCGATCTGACCCGAGTATTATTTAAGAAGAAAAGTAATAAATGGATCAGTCTAGCTATAAATATCATATAAATGAGATAGGATAAGAGATATAACAGAAATATATGATGATAATGATAATCATGGAATATCTCAAATCTACTCATACTCCAGAAAGAATGTCATATTCTTTAGCTTATTCACCAAACCTCAAATATTGGCAAAACATATCAAAGCCAATTCGCAATAAAGGGTGAAACAAAAATTCCAGAAATCAATAATTAGAAATACAGAAACATAAAGGGGGACGCCTATCACAAACGGGAGCATGAAAACTCACCAATACTTGTATCACAAATGGGACGCAATCCATGGGTCACTAACCCATAAAAATTAGGGGTACAATCCCCCTTTAGGGACCAATGAGCTGAACATCGACGCACTAAAAAATACACCCCATGCACAACCGAACATCGACGCATCTAAAAAGATACGCCCTATGCACATAATTATTGAACCGAACATTGGCGCACTAAAAAGATACGCCCTATGCACTAGCTTATTGAGCCAATTGCTCCACGAACGATCAAAAGACCAGAGGTCGCTTGGCCCCTAAAAATGAGACGAAGCTCCATAAAACTAGGTATAGTCCCCCACATGGACAAAGAGACACCGCAGTCTAAACCATAAAATGATCACCATTGATCAATAAGAAGTGTAAATTACAATAAGCCATTAAATAAGTAAGTTTAGCTTCATGTCCCAAACCACTGGCTGAACTTAAATATTTATGAACAAATTTTAGATTTCCACTCGAAAATTGTCACAAGAGTTCACTCGAACAAGTCCAAAAATTTGATTAACACATGTTTTGCTAAGTCGTTTAATTTGATTACTTATACGAATGAGGTAAAGATTTGTATATACTAATAGATTTGAAAACAGATTTAAAAACGAGGTTTGTATTAAAAGTAACGTCTAAATCATTTTTGTGAAAGAGCTTGAGTATTTACTACTATTATAGAAAGCTTTGTAGTGTAAAGTGAAAAATTATATAAAAACAACCAATCACCAAATATTCACATTCGATGACGTGAATCAAAACCATAGAAATCAATATCAAATCCATCAAATGGATAGTCCTAAAAATCCAAAGAAGAGGTCATCAAAGTCGATAATAGTGATGAAAACTAATCGGATCAACCAAAAATCGATATAAATACAAAACCACATAGATATAGGAAATCTCCCTGAATTTAACAGTGTCAAATGTCTGGTAATTTCCCTAGACGTCTGAGGTAAAGGTCTGGAATTTTCTTCCAGATCGCCCAGACGTCTTGGAAGTAAGCTCGGATGTCTGAGCTGAAAGACCGTAATTTTTATTCTGTAGCTCCATACATCTGAGCATTTCACCAAACGTCTATGCTAAAGCTCAGGGAAAGATTTTGCCTAGGCCACTGATGGCCAAATAATATCGAAAGCGATCGAATGAGTGACAATGGCTAAGGATTTATGCCAAGCGACAACCCAAACATATAGACTCATCAATACACTTCGAACAACATGTCTGAACATCCATATAGGGATTTTCATAGATTTTGACCAAACAAATTCAATTCAAAAGAAAATGGACATGAAATAGATGTTAGGAATTCATACGTAACAACTGTCAAAGGTATAGACATAGATGTGAGTTCAAGAACTCATCTTTAAACTCAAAAACAACAAGTGAGAAGATTTAAAAAAAAGGAAAGATCAACCACTCTTCAACTTTAACTCTAGAAGATCCAATCTAAGATCATAAGCAAATATTTCCTAAGTTAGGTTATAGGAAATTTCTAAAAATTTGAGAGAAGTTGAGATGGAGACGATGTAGAGGATGCTTACCTAAGCCTCTCCTTGATTTTGGAACTAGAAGCTTGAATTTCCTAAGAACTTAGGGCTTATGAATTTTGATTTCTTTTCTTTTCCCCCATTTTTCCTTTAGGGCTTGAGAGTGTTAGGAAATGAAAATAAATGAAGAGGAGAGGAGTGGAGTGTGATGTATATGGTAAGGGGTATGGGTTCCTTGTATGGTTAGTGGGTTGAAACCCAAACCCAAAGCCCTAAATGAAAGTATCAAAATTCAAATCAACTCCAAATATATCGATGTTTATATTCAAAAAGGTCGGAAACGCCGTTTTGGACCCAATGTAACTACTCTCGAGTCCTAATTCGAATTTTTACTAAAAGTAGCATTTCGAACTTTAATCCGACTAACGATGCTATATTAAGATAAAACATTTAAATATATAATCGTAAAATATACGTGCTGTCACAGACTCCTCCCTAAAGAAATTGCGTCCTCGCAATACTTAAGAAGAAAATAAAGGGTAACAACCATAAAATCATATCAACACAAAAGAAATTTTTGAAGTGAGAAGTTCACCTTAAGGAGCACGAGAGAGTAAGTCCAAATGTGTTCGCTTGATGAATTCCCTAGATTCCCAAAAGAAACCCTTAGGATTTGAGGACCATTGAAATTTCACAAGTGGAACATCTTTATTACGAAGGCTTTTGACCTCCGTAGCAATGATACGAATAGGATGTTGTTCATAAGTCAAATTAGTTGAAACTTTAATTTCTTCAACAACACCAGGCTCGAGAATAGTATCGAAATCCCTAAGGCATTTCCGTAGTTGAGAGACGTGGAAAACGTCGCGAATAGCAGAAAATTAATCATGTAATAAAAGGCGATAAGTTATGGAATCAATGCGTTCGGTGATAGGAAAAGGGCCTATATATTGAGTTGCTAATTTTCCAGATCGACTAAAATGCGTAACACGCTTCATAGGTGAAACACAAGTGAATACCAAATCTTCCATAGAAAATTATAATTTCCTTCTTCGATTATCGGCATAGGATTTTTGTCTACTTTGAGCTTCTCTCATCCTATGACGAATAAAGTCAATCTTTTCTATGTAATGACAAATAAAATATAGGCCTACAACCAGCTTCAAGCCAACATGAAGGAGATCGGCATGGCCTTCCATAGAGTGCCTCGAAAGGTGCCATACCAATACTTGATTAGAAGCTAATATTATAAGAAAACTCAACAACAAAAATATGATCTTCCCAACTTCCACCAAAATCAAGAATACATGCACGAAGAAGATCTTCAAGAGATTGATTCACATGCTTTATTTGTGCATCAGATTGAGGATGATAAGCGGTGCTAAAAGAGAAGGATGAGCGTCAAGGCTATATAAAATAAGAGGAACAATAATCGGATTCTCGTTCTAGAATCTCATAAGTGGACAAAGTCTCGACATCATTCCATTCGGGTATCATCAAAGAAACAACCGCCTCTTGCTTTCGGCTAAGGACATCGGCAACATGATTTCTCTTTCCGGGGGTATGAAGAATGTCAAGATCATAAGATGCAAGGAATTAGAGCCAACGTTGTTGACGCAAATTAAGTTCCTTTTGAGAGAACAAGTACTTCAAAGATTTATGATCGGTGTAGAGAACAAATTTTTTCTCTCAAAATATAATAACGCCAATTTCTAAGAGCGAGAACAATGGCTGCGAGCACTAGATCATGATGGCATATCTAATCTTGATAGGTTTTAATTGTACAGAAGCATAAGTGATAACATGTTTCCTTTTGCAAGAGAAAAACACCCAAACCAATACGACTAGCATCTGTACAAACAGTGAAGTCTTGGTTCCCTTCGGGAATCACAAGAGTAGGAGTATCGGAAAAGAGTTCTTTTAATTGATCCTCTTTCCCGAAAAGCTAGGACTTTTAAAATTATAGTTAACTTTATGTAATCAACTTTTTAGAAAAATTTACTTATTCCATGTCAATTTACTGTATCTGACTGCCTCATCATAGCGTTTAGGAGATTTATATCGATAATGTTGATCAGGTGCATCAACCAGAATTCATAAAGCATCAATGGGCAATACAACATAAAATCATCTTCTATATGATAAAATATCTCTTAAAAATTTCACGAATATTCTTTGTTCATTTTAAGAACAAAATCCAATTATACTTATAAATATATCTTATTAGAAAGATTTGCAATTTTAAATGGTTGTTTTCACCCGTAATCAATGAATACAAGGATGGAGTCATCGAGATACTCGTAATACTCGATTCATAAGATGGATGAAATAAGTTGGAGGGTTTGTCAAACCAAATGGCATAATAAGCCATTCATAGGAATCATAATGAGTGCGGAATGCGGCCGGTGGTACGCTATTGTCCACAACTCATAGCTAATGGAAACCAGGGGTAAAGTCGAACTGAAAGACTTAGCACCCCTCAGTAGATCGCTTAGGTGATAATCCTAAGATAGGCTTAAAAACACTGGAAAATTAGCGAACTACTTGAATGAGGGAAGCAACATTTTCCTCATCATGTGGGTTTAAAGAATAAAATGATTCCACCGAATTAGAATCGAAATCATTAAGAAAAATAAAAACCTGTTTTACAGATTGAAAATGTCGAAGATGTATAGTCCTCTCGGGACATAGGATGTAGTCTTCATAATGGTTAAACCAATCCATTCCCAAAATCATTTCGAATCCTAGGTAACGCATAACATGCAAATTGTCTCTGAAAGCATAATCACATAAAATAATCTCGACATCTTTACAAAATAAGCTGAGTATTGCAGATCCACTAACCAGATTCACAATTCTAAGTTAAGTCATCTGTAACGACCCGATTTTTCGACGCCCGAAAATCGACACAATACGTCTAGTGTATTAAACGCCGAACAGTCGAATGTCGGAAAAACTAGATTGCATGGGAAAGAAGAAGGAGGTAGAAGAAGAAATAGAAAACAACACCAAAATATCACAACCACAGCGGAATAATATATAATAGATAACAATAGATATTTATACAAAAGAATGTGCAACTGTTAATACATTACATCATCAGAGTACAACACAAACCAACACATTTCTGGACAGTTATAATAACTTGTCCTCCCAAATCTGAATATACAACTTTCACTGCATAGCGGAATATAAATATATGGAAATATGCCTCGTCATCCAGCTCGTCTCCTGAGCTCCTCAGTAGTCCATTCCAGAATCTATAGTCTATAATACTCGGTTTGACCCGAGAACTACATTAAAATTACGCCAGAGTCAGTCTGGAAAACCAGCGTGAGAAATACGCACTTAATTTGATTATTAAAGTTTTAAATTCCTTTGAAATCAAAGGTATCACGTAAGACCACGCCACAAATAAACAAGCCGGTTTTTTACCTTACGATAACCAAAATATTTTTATCAAATTCGTCTGATATTATAATAGTGCATATAGAAAGTAAAATAGATTCTATCTGAAATGCTTGCATCTCACTTTTCAATTATAGTTGGGCACAATCAAAACCGTAAATGCGCTTATTGTAGATTGGATTCCATATAATGGCAGGGCTACTGGGGTATGGCCCGTCACAGTACGTGTTCTAGATCACCGTACCAAGGATCCACCTTGATCCCCTGCTATATAAGACTAGAGCTACCCCTTACTAAATAGTCCGAATAAGTTCACCCCGCAGTTGGGATCAACAACCGTTCAAACTGTGAAAATAGAAGGACATCTACATAGGGGTGACCTTACGCTAATTGGTTTCTAGCCACTATGCCTTGCCGCACCTCCCTTGTTTTAGCCATTCCTATTTGATGAGGCTCGAGACTATGCATTGCCTTTTTAGAACACATCTCACTTAGAATGCTTATCGTCCCTCTGACGATGTTCTGATAGCATTCATCCATACAAGTCCGTTCCGGGTCCACATGGAACCGAAGGGACTACTCCTACTACGTCCATTTTGGAATTACCCTCAGGATTAGCAGCGATTAGTCCTTGCACTTCACTGCTCCATCTTCGACTCCAAGCACTTATCATCCTCACGAAAAAGTTCAAACCAGATCAAAGAGGTTTTCGAGAAATTAGTCTCGGTCTCTTCGAAACGATCAACGCATTGGCCAATATTGATAGTCGGTTACTTAACTATCAAATAACATTCACAAACAACCATCAGGCCTTAAATAATTTTCAAAATTATTTATTTCAGATATCTTCGTAAGAAATATTTCTTTTACACTTCAACCCTTTTGAAAATAGTTTTAAAAACATTTCTTTCTTCTCATGGAATAAATTTCCACCCAATTATTTCCTTTCCACTGAAAATCACCATGCCTTAATATTTTAGATTTTAAAATAATTTAAATCAGTTTATCCAAAAATATATACTTTAAAATTCTTAAAATAAAAAAAAACTTAAAACACTTTATTTAAAATACTAGTTATGAAAATTTATAATAATTTCTCATGTAAAGCTTAAGCCAAAACTAAATTTAAAATTAAAGTTATTCTATAAGGTAAAAATATTTAATAATTATCTTAAATCAAAATACTAGTTAAACCTTTAAAATAATTTACTTAAATAATTAAATTAATAAATGTATAATTTTAAAAATTTAAAACCACTAAATAATAATTTCTTTCCTAAATCATTCTTTTAAAACTACTTTAAAACCTCTAATATAAACTTGGAAATCTTTCTTTGAAATATACACTTGGCTTTTTAGGGAAATACACTTTCCTCTCCATACTTTTTTTAAAAATAAACCATTATTTATTCTTAAACAAATCATTCTTTCCTTATAAATTCTCATCCTGAATTCATACTTCCAAATTATCCTCTGATAAATATTTCACTTAATTCATAAACCCCATTTACAAATTCCATAATCTCGTTCTCCTTTAATTTCAGTTCCAAACACTTGACCAATTTTCAAATCGATTTTCAAAACTAACTCCATTTTAAAATAAATTCCTTTACTTACCCAAATTTATTTTAAAACCCATTAATTCCATATTAACTTCTACATTTGTGATTTAAAATATTATTTTAAACTAAAATATCCACTTCATAATTCATTCAAATTTCTACCCTTTTATTTCTTCACAAACATTTTAAAGTTTAAATTTTGAAAATAAAATCTTTTAAATTTTTAGACAATATCATTTATGTAACGATCCCAGTTTTGAATAAAATTTTAAATTAATAGCTAATGTAAAGTTTGAATAAATTTTGGAATTAATTTTGAATTTGAAATATGTATGTATATGTATATATGAGTAAATTGAGTTGACCTTAGAAGTTGAATTTAAAATTTAAATAAATGAATAGAAAATATTATTTATTTAAATTAATTTATAGGTAATTAGTTTTAAAAGTACAAAAGAAAATATTAATGTGAATTAAATGTTTGATATTTAAACTTTAAAACAAACAAATATAAATAAGTATTTATACTAGAAATAAGATATAAAAATATAAGTGATTCTTGGGTATACAACATAAGTTAAAAACTGAAAAGAAAAAAAAAATGTACTCAAGAGAGAAAACAAGTGTAGGCAAGATGATAAGATAAAACTCTTTGTATAAAACAAATAAAAAAATCTAAGAACATACAAGTATGATATTAACAAATGTTTGCTGTAAATTTATATGCAATGCAAGAACAAAACAAATATAGGTATGTAAGCTTGCAAAGGAAGACAATATTTTTATAAACAAGTATGTACTTATGAAAATCAAGACAACAACAATTAATGCTTGAATCTCTAGCACACAAAATATAGATAATATCGGCAACCAAAGCATGAAGAAAATCTGTATAGTCAAATGGAAGAAAAAAATATCTACATGCACAAACAAAATGTAAGTACACACAAATAGGATAGGCTGTAACAAGAAGAGGCTGTAAGCAAAAATAGAAACAATTGCATTAAAAGCTATCTTCTCAGCACAAACATAATATCATCTCAGCACCAAAATAAAGTCATTTCAAAATGTGTAAATATCATTTCACTTCAGAAAAATCTTGCCTGGTCAATGAAAAAAACCTCTGACCAAAGAAATAAGTTCATACTAGATAATACCTACCCTTATACGAACTGTTTCTTTCTATATATACATATTGTTCCAATTCATTCAAACATAATTTAGCATTCCAGAAAAAACATATAAGCTTCATCAATTCATTCAACTAAACAACAAAACATAAAAAGGAAGAAAGAAGGAAAAAAAATCAAACTGTAGTTTCAAAAACAAGTATTGCTCTCTGTTCATTCTTCTGAAGTCTAAAGTGAGTAAACTTTTGAGTGTTCTAAAGTTCAGCCTATGGTTTGAATCATGCTTGAAATAGGAATTTGGAAGTATATTTTTGCATGCAAAGATGTGTATATGTATGTGTTTAAAATGACTGTGCATATCTTGTTTCAGGCATACTACCTCTGTTTAGAAACAGGTTTTCAAACCCTCTCTGAAATAAAACTTTTTCTCCTCTGATTTTTGTTAAGCTTTAGAATTTAAACAGAAATTGTTTGTTTAAACATGATTTAAGTTTAGAAGTAAATTTCAATAGAATAAATCAATGATTTATCTGAGAAATTTTAAAAGTACAGGCAACTTCAATCTTAGTCAAAAGTTCAAACATTTTAATTCACGAATTCAAGTATATAATCTGAATTCTTATACCTTAACATGATTTTTAAAGAAAAAATTAAAAATTTTAGAGCTAGGATTTGAGAGCAGTTTGGGGTTGTTCGAATTGTGCATTTCGAGTTGTCTCGGTTGATTTTGATGGTCGGAGGGGTCGAGCTTCCTCCTAGAGGTGGAGGAGTGACCAGGGTTTATAGGAAAAATACTGTGGTGGTGAGCAGATGAACGTGGCAGTGACTCGAGTTATTTCGCGATTTTCTCGAAGTCAGGTGGGGTTTGACTCGAAGTCAGTTTTGCCTGGCTCGAGTAAAGTGTTTTGTTACAGGTTTTTGTTTAAACCTGACAGTGTCTAATTTTTTGAACTTAAAGTAAATTCAAAAGTGTAAAGCAAGTTTAAAACATAGATTTTAAAACCAGCTTAAAATATAAATTCAAAATGAATTTGAATTCCAGTCTTTATAAACAAGTTTTATAAAAAGGAAAAAAAACAAATGAATTATAATCCTTTAAATTAAATGTCTTCCAAAACCTTAATTAAGAAACAGTTTGATTGTTAAATTAAGTATGTTAAATACTTAAAGATATTTTTAAATTTAATTATTTTATAAATATAGTTAAATTATAATTAAAGGTAAAGGTTTTAGAAATGTGATTTAGTATTTGACAAAGACTATGTTTATGTTAAGTGTAATTAAGACTTTGATAATTCATGAAATAAATTAAAGATTAATTTTGTAATTAATTAATTAAAGTGGATTAAGTGGTTAGGAAAAATCACTTATTGCAATTAATTAAAATAATTAATTAAATGATAAATAATTACAGTTGATTAATTTATTTAATTAAGGGGAATTAATTAAAGTATAATTGAATAACTAAAAGTTAATAATTAAAGGTTGATTTATTTAATTAATAAATGATTAAAGAACAATTAATCAAATGATTTGAGATTAATTAATATTAATTAACCATGATTGACAACCTATCTAATTTAAATTAATCAGATAATTAATTAAGTTACTTATGGATGTTTTAAATCCTATTGATTGTTGAACTGTTTGATATTTCTGATATGTTGTGCTTTGTGCTATGAATTGTTTTAGTGTGATCTGTGATGAATGTAATTATTTATCTGTGATAAATTTATATTATTTATTTGTGAATCTGTGAATGAACGATAAGCGTTATATATTATACCGCTTATCAATATTGAAGTTAAAATATGTGACGTGATGATTTATGATGTTTCACTATTGTGTAAAACCCCTGGAGTACACCTTACACACAAAAATATGGATTGCACGAGGAAATCGGCTAAGTCACAGATTTTTAACAAATTCAAAGATTAAATTCTTAAATCCAAAATAGTTTTGTAATTGGGATTGAAAGATTTTGAAAATGAGTTTCAAAATAAAAGTTATTTTAAATAACTTAATAAAACTTAAAATTTAAATAATTTGATTTAAATTTAAATTCAAAATTTGAAACTGAATTCTACGATTTGAAACAAGGGATTAAAGATGTTATACAAGTTATATATGGGCTAAACCATTTTAAAGATATTGATTTGGGAATTTGAATTTAATTCAAGGATTTTAACTCAGGCAAATATAATTGGATTTTTCTGAAATGAGAATTGTTTATTTGCAAATAATAAAAGATTTCATATAGGAAATGAATTTCAAATCTGTGTCAAAGTATTTTCCAGTTTGAAATGAAAATGGTTTTCCAAGTATGAACAAATCTTTGAAAACGGGAAGAGTTAATCCTAATCGAAGTGGGAATTGTTTTGAAATCCGTGAATGGGTCTTTGTGAAACTGGATGAACTTTGTGAAATGAATCTTTTATTTAAAAGATTTGAAATGGTAATTTGTTTATACCATTTGAAAAGAAAAGTTTTGGATAATGTGTTGTGACTTAACTGAAATCCTATATCCATATGTTTTTAAATATTACGCTCATTTTTCGGTTTAGCCGGGAGAGGACCTTCGTGTCACATAACCCATTACGAATAGATATGTCGTTATGGATAGCATTTGAAGACCGGTGGTGAAGACGGGGTATTTGCGAGAACGATAGGATGACCTATCGATTGTCTCTGCACTGAGTCGCACCAGTATAGAGATTTCCTAGGTGATGGGAAGTCCGATCGGGATTGTGAATACCCGGATTTGCAAGGGATTCTTCGAAAGTGCCTTCGGTTCTGTTCGAACCCGAAACAGACTTATATGGATGTGTGTCTGACATTACACTTTGAGATGTAAAACTGGTTTCCATCAAATACATTTCTGTTGGTGGCAGAGATTTATTCTCTTAGCTTAACACCCTTCTCTAAGACGTACGAGCTTAGAGGTTATGTAGTTGATGGTTACTAGTGATACATTCCCTAGTTGGTAATGTGGCATGCTAATTGCTGCTGTGTGTTGATGATCATTTGTTGATCATTTGTGATCGAAGCATGGCTTTATGAAAAACCGTAGCTTGGTGGATGAGACTTCGTCGAGCCTCACAACCCGGTAATGGTCGAAATAGGAATCATGGAAGCAAGGTTATTTGGGGGTAGCTCCTCCTAAGGGTATGTCCATTTCCTTCTGGATTATAAGTGGTATCATGATATAGAGCCCAGATACTTACTTTGTGGTTGCTGCAAACTTATTTCTTTATGGTTGTCGGTTGAGAAGCGCTTCGGATAAAGGTTGGAAACGACCGGGAGGTGGCATACTCGTGTCAGTTGTTACCTAGTCACAGAGGTAACCCGGCCTTGTGTAGCAGAGATCCAGTTAGGTTCTCGGGGGTGTCCCTCTAGAGGCGTTCCATTTTATGTGGGAAGTTCCATTGCCCGACCATTTGTTGGAAATCCAATCATCCAATACGAGCTCTTTACGGTTTTAGTTGTATAACCTACCATTTACTTATGGTGGTCACCACTGTTTAGATGTTAGCTATAGTAGGCATAGTACGAAATGTCTATGCTGGCTAAGATTAATATTATACTTTTGAAAGATTTTCTGCACTATGCATTAATAATAATAATATCAAAGGATTTTGCGTATTAAGCATGTTTGACTATCATAAGAAGGAATCTCCTCCAAGTCTGCGTTTGCATTGTGTGCGTGGTGGAAGGTCTTATGGTAGTTTCATTTTTCAAAATGCATTGCGGATATATTTTAAATTCCTTCGTTGTTTGTTTTTAAAAGATAAAACTGTTTTTGTTTACTCATACCAGTCCCACGACTGACCTGGAGTTTATTGTTCCTTTCCTAAACTCTAGGTGCCCACTATTTTCCACACCGGCAGTCTAGAGTTGGGTTTTTCAGATAGTCGAATAATAGGAACTGATTTGTTAACCTTCGAAGCATTTTGGATCATGGATCGCATTTTCTACACTTCAGCTTTCATGGCTGATCTTGCTTAGCTCGGTGCAACTTGATGGCTGTTCGAGCTACCGTTAGTTTAGAGATGGTGTTGGAGTTGCATTTTGGAGATGTATTGCATTGAAGATATTCTTTCCGCTGCTATTCCATGTATCCCTGATAGTATTGATATTCAGTTGTATCATTCTACTGTATCAAATGTTGTATATGATATTATTCATTTTCTTTCGCTGTGTTGTACTTGATGTGTTATATGCTCCGACACGAGTCAAATTTTAACGGTTGAATCAGCTGCATTCAAGTACGAGTGAAGTACGGGTGCCGATTTTCAAACGCTGAAATTTGGAACGTGACATTTTGGTATCAGAGCCGAAGGTTAGAACTTTAGCTCAGGAGTATAACACATTAAGTAACTCGTTAGAGATAGGGTGAAGTATACCCTAGAATGAGTAATCCCTAAGATATCCATCTGAATGCCTCAGTAGTTTCTCTTACTATCCATTGATGGTGAGTATGAGTGCAAGAAGAGGATGAGATAGGGGCAAGGGAGTACCACTGTGAATGGTCAATACCCTGCAACAATGGAAACTATCTTTCTTATCAATCTCCTTTGATTGGATTTCAACTCTTTGATTAGCTTCGTGGCAGCTCGAGGAAGTAGCTTCGGTGTGATGGTAGCCTTACGAATCTTGTAGATAAGTCTCTATTTCTTATTCTCTTCGCCAAATTTCTATCAGCTTTTCGTTTTAACTCTAGCGAAATTGAAATTTGATTTGAAATAAATTGGTAAATTAAATATAAAGTTGAATATGAAGATTTGTATTGATAAAACAATTTCGATTAAAACCAAATTTGAAATTCTATTGTAATTTCTTGTAAATATCAAGTCCGAAGTGGGACAAGTTATATATACATTGGGGTATTCTGACTTGAGTTTGGAATCTATATCTAGTGTTTGAAAGTTGTGGAAAATTAAATCCATTTATCTATTGTTTGGGTCGCGATATATTCTACGAACGCTTAGTTATCCTTCGGACTAACTAGAGCCTTGCATATTTCGTAGATTGGATGACCCGAGTGTCTTGTATAGCATTGAAAGACTTTGTTCTTGTATCTATTGTTGATATTCTGATTTGGTAAGCCAAATACAGAATTGATATCCAGTTTTACCTAGAAAACTGTTTCTCTATCCTCGTATATCTATCTTTGTTATTTTCGTGCCTGCAAATTTGGAGGATGAATTTTTTTAAGGGGGAATCTGTAACGAACCCAGTTTTGAATTAAATTTTAAATTAATAGTTAACGTAATTTTTGAACAAATTTTGGAATTAATTTTGAATTTGAAATATGTATGTATATGTATATATGAGTAAATTGAGTTTAACCTTAGAATTTGAATTTGTATTTGAATTTAAAATTTAAATAAATGACTTAGAAAATATTATTTATGTAAATTAATTTATGGTCAATTAGTTTTAAAAGTATAAAAAAATATATTAATATGAATTAAATGTTTTACAGTTAAACTTTAAAACAAAGAAATATAAATAAGTATTTATACTAGAAATAATATATTAAAATATAAGTGATTCTTGGGTGTACAGCATAAGTTAAAAACTGAAAAGAAAAAAATGTACTCAAGAGAAAATACAAGTGTAGGTAAGATGATAAGATAAAACTCTATGTATAAAGCGAATAAAAAATCTTAGAACATACAAGTATGATATTAACAAATGTTTGTTGTAAATTCATATGCAATGGAAGAACTAAACAAATATAGATATGTAAGCTTGCAAAGGAAGAAAATATTTTTACAAACAAGTATGTACTTATTAAAATCAAGACAACAACAATTAATGCTTGAATCTCTAGCACACAAAATATTGATAATATCGGCCACCAAAGCAAGAAGAAAATATACATAGTCAAATAGAAGAAAAAAATATCTACATGCACAAACAAAATCTATGTACACACAAATAGGATAAGCTTTATAAAGATGAGGCTGTAAGCAAGAATAGAAACAATTGCATTAAAAGCTATCTTCTCAGCACAAACATAATATCATCTCATCACCAAAATGAAGTCATTTCAAAATGTGTAAATATCATTTCATTTCAGAAAAATCTTGCCTGGTCAATAAAAAACCCTCTGACCAAAGAAATAAGTTCATACTAGATAATACCTACCCTTGTACGAACTGTTTCTTTTTATATATACATATTGTTCCAGTTCGTTCAAACATAACTTAGCATTCCAGAAAAAAATATAACCATCATCCATTCATTCAAATGAACAACAAAACAGAAAAAGGAAGAAAGAAGGAAAAAAATCAAACTACAGTTTCAAAAACAAGCATTTCTCTCCATTCATTCTTCTGAAATCTAAAGTGAGTGAATTTTGAGACTTCTGAAGTTTAGCCTATGGTTTGAATCATGCTTGAAATAGGAATTGTGAAGTATCTTTCTTCATGCAAAGATGTGCATATGTAAGTGTTTAAAATGATTGTGCATATCTAGTTACGGGCATACTACCTCTGTTTGGAAACGGGTTTTCAAACCCTGTTCGAAATCAAACTTTTTCTCCTCTGATTTTTATTAAGCTTTAGAATCTAAACAGAATTGTTTGTTTAAACATGATTTAAGTTTAGAAATAAATTTCAATAGAATAAATCAATGATTTATCTGAGAAATTTTAAAAGTACAGGCAACTTCAATCTTAGTCAAAAATTCAAACATTTTAATTCACGAATTCAGGTATATAATCTGAATTCTTATATCATAACATGATTTTTAAAGCAAAAATTAAAATTTTTAGAGCTAGGATTTGAGAGCAGTTTGGGGTTGTTCGAATTGTGCATTTCGAGTTATCTCGGTTGATCATGATGGCCGGAGGGGTCGAGCTTCCTCCCGGAGGTGGAGGAGTGACCAGGGGTTACAGGAAAAATACTATGGTGGTGAGCAGATGAACGTCGCGGCGGCGGAGGCGAGCGTTTAGAATTTTTAAACCTAGCTTTGACGTGGTTGTGTAATTGGCCTCGTTCGTCGTCTGGAGTTGATCGAGCGTTGCGTGTTTTTAGGAGGTGGAAAAGGAAGTGTCGACGAAGTGATGGCCGGTGTTTGAGGCTTTCTAGTGGTCGAGGTTGCGGGAATGACGAGTTTTCCAACTTTGGTGGTCGTGGGTTACATTTCGTTTCTAGGTTTTGGTTCGAACTCTCGAATTCGATTTCGAGTTGAAGATGATGTTTTGATGCTTGCGAGAGTGTGTTTGGGTGATGGATGATGTGGGAAGATAATCGATGGTGATCAGCGACGATCATCGTCACCGTGCATATGCACAGTGCATTGTTTGTACCTGGAGAAGTTTAGTCTGAAGTAGAAGATACTCGAGTTTCACTCGAGCTATTTCGCAATTTGCTCGAAGTCAGGTTGGGTTTGACTCGAAGTCAGTTTTGCTTGGCTCGAGTAAAGTGTTTTGTTACAGGTTTTTGTTTAAAACTGATAGTGTTTAAGTTTAAGAACTTAAACTAAATTCAAAAGTGTAAAGCAAGTTTAAAACTTAGATTTTAAAACCAGTTTAAAATATGAATTCAAAATGAATTTGAATTCCAGTCTTTATAAGTAAGTTTTATAAAAAAGGAAAAACAAATGAATTATAAATTTTTTAAATTAAATGTCTTTCAAAACCTTAATTAAGAAACAATTTGATTGTTGAATTAAATATGTTAGATACTTAAAGATAATTTTACATTTAATTATTTTATAAATAAAGTTAAATTATAATTAAAGATAAAGGCTTTAGAAATGTGATTTAGTATTTGACAAAGTGGATGTTTATCTTAAGTGTAATTAAGACTTTGATAATTCATGAAATAAATTAAAGATTAATTAAGTAATTAATTAATTAAAGTGGATTAGGTCGTTTGTAAAAATCATTTATTGTAATTAATTAGGAATAGTTAATTAAATGGTAAATAATTAAAGTTGATTAATTTATTTAATTAAGGGGAATTAATTAAAGGATAATTGAATAACTAAAACTTGATAATTAAAGGTCGATTTATTTAATTAATAAATGAATAAATAAAAATTAATCAAATGATATGAAATTAATTAATATTAATTAACCACAATTGACGAGCCATTTGATTTATAGTCAGATAATTAATTAAGTTACTTATGGATGTTTTAAATCCTATTGATTGTCGAACTGTTTGATATTTTTGATATGTTGTGCTTTGTGCTATGAATTGTTTCAGTGTGATCTATGATGAATGTAATTTATTTATCTATGAATTTGTGAATGAACGATAAGCATTATAGATTATACCGCTTATCAATATTGATGTGTTTAAATATGTGATGTGATCATTTATGATGTTGCACTACTGTGTATAACCCTTGGACTACACCTTACACACACACAAATATGGATTGCATGAAGAAATCGGCTAAGTCATAGATATTTAACAATTTCAAAGATAAATTCTTGAATCCAAAATAGTTTTGGAATTGGGATTGAAAGCTTTTGAAAATGAGTTTCAAAATAAAAGTTATTTTAAATAACTTAATCAAACTTGAAATTTAAATAATTTGATTTAAATTTAGAATTTGAAGCTGAATTCTATGATTTGAAACTAGGGATTAAAGATGTTATACAAGTTATATAGGGTTAAACCATTTTAAAGATATTGATCTGGGAATTTGAATTTAATTCAAGGGCTTTAACTCGGGCAAATATGATTGGATTTTTCCGAAATGAGAACAGTTTGTTTTCAAATAATAAAAGATTTCATATAAGAAATGAATTTCAAATTTGTGTTAAAGGAATTTCAAGTTTGAAATGGAAATGGTTTTCCAAGTAATGAACAAATCTTTGAAAACGGGATGAGTTAATCCTAATTGAAGTGGGAATTGTTTTGAAATCCGTGAATGGATCTTTGTGAAACTGGGTGAACTTTGTGAAATGAATCTTTTATTCAAAAGATTTGAAATAGTAATTCGTTTAGACCATTTGAAAAGAAAAGTTTTGGATAATGTGTTGTGACTTAACTGAAATCCTATATCCATATGCTTTTATATATTACGCTCATTATTCAGTTTAGCTGGGAGAGGACCTTTGTGTCATATAACCCATTCCAAATAATGATACGTCGTTATGAATAGCATTTGAAGACCGGTGGTGAAGACCGGGTATTTGCGAGAACGATAAAATGACCTATCGATTGTCTCTGCTTTGAGTCGCGCTGGTGTAGAGACTTCCTAAGCGATGGAAAGTCCGATCGGGATTATGAATACCCGGATTTGCAAGGGCTTCTTTTGATGTGCCTTCGGTTATGTTCGAAGCCGGAACAGACTTGTATGGATGTGTGCCTGACATTACACTTTCAGATGTAAAACTGGTTTCCATCAAATACATTTCTGTTGGTGGCGGAGATTTATTCTCTTAGCTTAACACCCTTCTCTAAGACGTACGAGCTCAGAGGTTATGTAGTTGATGGTTACTAGTGATACATTCTTAATTTGATAATGTGTCATGCTAAGTGCTGCTGTTTGTTGATGATCATTTGTTGATCATTTGTGATCGAAGCATGGCATTGTGAGAAAACATAGCTTTGTGGACGAGACTTCGTCGAGCCTCACAACCCAGTAATGGTTGAAACAGGAATCATGGCAGCAAGGTTATTTGAGGGTAGTTCCGCCTAAAGGTATGTCCATTTCCTTCTGGATGATAAGTGGTATCATGGTATAGAGCCTAGATACTTACTTTGTGGTTGCCGCAAACTTATTGCTTTGTGGTTGTCGGTTGAGAAGCGCTTTGGATAATGGTTGGTAATGATCGGGAGGTGGTATAAATATGTCAGTTTTTACCTAGTCACAGAGGTAACCCGGCCTTGTGTAGCAGAGATCCGGTTAGGTTCTTGGGGAAGTCCCTCCAAAGGCGTTCCATTTTATGTGGGAAGTTACTTTGCCCGACCATTTGTTGGAAATCCAATCATCCAATACGAGCTCTTTACGGTTTTAGTTGTATAACCTTCCATTTATTTATGGTGGTCACCACTGTTTAGATGGTAGCAATAGTAGGCATAGTACGAAATTTCTATGATGGCTAAGATTAATATTATACTTTCGAAAGATTTTCTGCACTATGCACTAATAATAATAATATCAAAGGATTTTGCGTATTAAGCATGTTCGACTGTCATAAGAAGAAATCTCCTCCAAGTCTACGTTTTCATTATGTGCGTGGTGGGAGGACTTATGGTAGTTTCATTTTCCAAAAAGCATTGCGGATTTATTTTAAATTCCTTCGTTGTTTGTTTTTAAAAGAGAAAACTGTTTTTTTTTACTCATACCAGTCCCACGACCGACCTGGAGTTTATTGTCCATTTCCTAAACAATGGGTGCCCACTATTTTCCACACGGGCATTCAAGAGTTAGGTTTTTTTAAATAGTCGAATAATAGGAACGGATTTTATAGCCTTCGAAGCCTTTTGGATCATGGATCGGATTTTCTACACTTCAGCTTTCATGGCTGACCTTGCTTAGCTTGGTGCAACTTGATGGTTGTTCAAGCAATCGTTAGTTTGGAGATGGTGTTGGAGTTGCATTTTGGAGAAGTATTGCGCTGAAGATATTCTTTCCACTGCTATTCCTCGTATCCCTGATAGTACTGATATTCAGTTGTATCATTCTATTGTATCAGATACTGTATCAAATGTTGTATATGATATTATTCATTTTCTTCCGCTTTGTTGTACTTGATGTGTTATAAGCTCCGGCACGAGTCAAATTTTAATGGTTGAATCTGCGGCATTCAAGTACGAGTGAAGTACGGGTGTTGATTTTCGAACGCTGAAATTTGGAACATGGCAATTTAAATCACCAAAACTCTTTTATTTTCATTTGTTTGAAATCTCTGTCTTCATTTCCATACTCAGAATTTATTCAATAGAATTTGAAAATCAAACTTTTATGCTTTCCAAACTCAATCTTTAAGTTACCCAAATTCAATATGATTATTTTACTTAAAAATTTTCCTTTTTATTTCCTTTAAAAAATCCAAACTTTATATGTTTAACCAAGCCATAGCATTCAATAATTTCAATTCCCAATATAATCAATATAATCCATCACAGATTTTCACATAAATCACATTACTGAAAAAAATCAACATTTTGGGGAATCTAACTGGATGATGCTGCAGTCATCACCGAAATTATACTTTAATCCCTCTCTTGGAAACTCAAAAATGAACATCGATGATGCTACAGTCATCACCGAAATTATTTTCCAGTGACCGAAAAGAGTTCAGTGCTTTTATCCCTTCAAAAGCATTTCAAATATTTTTAAATTCCAAATCTCACCATATTTCATATCCAATTCAAAATATTTCTCAAATAATATCACCATTTGACGCAGCTTCTTCTAGGCTCGAACAGTTTAGATATCAAACTGTCGCAACCTATCTAGGATCTTCCTCACGAAATGATGATTTCATGTCAATAAACCGATAGAACGATAAACGCTCAATACCGTTGATCGTGATGATGACGAAATCTAGCTATCTCCAACCCGTTGATCTTGCAAGATACCGTGTTGAAAGATATACAATTCGATCGTTGATCACTCATAAGTGATACTGTGAATTTGCTTCAACTTCCTTGATTCACTCACAAATAACCCCAAGATGGAAAGAAGAAGGAGATCACACTCAACTTCAGCAATAGTGGCCAAAGCTCACACACAAATTTATTTCAAAATCAACTCCCCTTTTACAAATGACCACACACCCCTATTTATAGGAAATTACAACACGCGCGACTCAATACTTGCGACTCAACATCATACGACCTACGACCTAACAATAATGCGACTTAACATCATTACATCATACGACTTACAATACACACGAGTTACACATTACACGAATTAACAACATACGGGTTACAACATCATACGCGACTCAACAATACATGCGACTTACCAATACAACAATACATGCGACTTAACAATACAATGCGACATACGACTTACACGACATAAGCTTCAGGAACGACTTAAGAAGATACACAGCTTCATGTAGCATGCGACCCATGCGACATAGAAACATAAGAGGAAGCACAGCTTCAGGAACGGCTCAAGCGACTTAAGGAATCAGCGACTCAACACATGTGACTTAAAAGAACGACTTTGAGAAAAGCGACATAAGTGAACGCTTATAGAAATGCGGCCTATGACTTACGACTTAAGGTTGAGCGACTTAAGGTATGCAACTTATGAAAATGCGCTTGATGTGTTGAGCCGTTATCTTAGAAGGTAGGTCGTTGAGTGACTTATGGATTGAGCGACTTATGTTGGTGCGACTTAAGGCATATGTTGGTTGCGACTTATCATGATGCGCTGCATCATCCTCCCTTGGTCGAAAAGAATTAGACCCCGGATTTACACTTTCCTCTTCTTCGACATACTTATTCTAATGATATGGAATCAAGTGTTTGACGTTGAAAACGTCGGCAATATGGATATGATCCGGCAATCTTAATTGATAAGCATTCTCATTAATCTTTTTTACGATTTCCAAAGGACCAATCTTTCTAGCAGCTAGTTTGTTGTATGTACCAATAGGTAATCGATCCTTAGTCAATACTGCATATACAAATTGTCCTTCTGTGAACTCAACATTCTGTCGTTTAATATTTGCGGATTGCTTATATTTCTCATTCGCCTTAAGCAATCGTTCCTGCACAACCTTGTGGCACTCTTGCAATATATTCACAAAATCACTAGCTCGTTTGATCACTCCTTTCTGCTGTGGTACTATAGATAAATCTAATGGTCCCTTAGGAATTGTTGAGTAAACGACCTGGAATGGACTGAACCCAGTGCTACGATTAACTGCATGGTTGTGTGCAAACTCAGCTTCACACAGCTTGGAATCCCAACTCTTCAAATTGTCATTCACAAGGCATCTCAATAGATTACCTAGGGATCTATTCACAACTTCCGTCTGTCCATCCGTCTGAGGATGATAAGCACTACTAAATTTCAGCTTTGTCCCGACCATTCTCCATAGACTCATCCAAAAATGACTCAGAAAACAAGTGTCTCTATCCGATACAATAGATTCAGGAAACCCGTGAAGTCGATAGATCTCTCTAAAGTATAACTGTATGACATTAACTGCATCTGCAGTTTTCTTGCATGTGATAAAATGTACCATTTTTGAAAACCGATCAACCACCACGTAGATAGAATCATTGCCACGTTGTGTCCTCGGCAAGCCTAATACAAAATCCATACTAACATCCACCCATGGTTTAGTAGTATAGGCAACGGCTTATATAAACCTGCATTTGTTGCGGTCCCCTTTGAAACTTGACAAAAATGGCACCTCTGAACGAACTTTTCAATTTCCTTCCTCATTAACGGCCAAAAATAAGACTTTGAGATCAACTGCATAGTACGGTCGCAGCCCACGTGTCCTTCTTCATGTAATTATTTGATGTTTTCATTCGTAGACTGCAATCTAGAATACACAACTGATTTCCCTTGAATAGAAAACCTTCAACCAGCATATAACCATCTATGTTTCCCTGCTTGACTTTGTCTAGGATTTTGGAAAAATATGAATCTGAAGTAAGAAGATCTGGAAGTAAGTCAAAACCCATCACCTCTATTCGCATGGTTGTTAGTAAATTATTCCTCCAACTCAATGCATCGGCGACGCGATTAGTTACTCCAGACTTGTGCTTTACGATGAATGTAAATTGTTGCAAATAAGCTATCCACGATGCACGCCTAGCTGCAATTTTATTCTGCTATTGTAAATATTTCAACGCTTCATGGTCCGTATACAAAACAAATTCTTTGTGGAACAAGTAATGTCTCCAATGCTTCAGAGCCTGCACAATAGCATAAAACTCCACATCATAAGTATTGTATCTCATCTTTGCTCCAGAAAGTTTTTCACTGAAATAGGCGATTGGACGTCCCTTCTAACTCAACACTCCTCCGATTCCAACTTTGGATGCTTCTGTATGTAACTCAAATAGTAACTGAAAATCTGGCAACACTAGAATCGGCGCCGAGGTTAAAACTTCCTTGATTTGTTCAAAAGCAGATCCTGCCTCTTTCGTCCATGAAAACTGCTTTCCTTTCATACAATCAGTAACAGGAGTCATCACACTACTAAAGTGCGGTATAAATCTTTTATAAAATGAAGCTAACCTATGGAAACTTCTTACTTCTATTATAGTTTTGGGCTATGGCCAATTTCTTATTGCGGCTACTTTACTCTAGTCCACTTGTATCCCTTCTCAGACACAACATAACCCAGAAATAAAACAATTGGCGTCGTGAACACGCATTTCTTTGTCGCTGCATAGAACTGTTCTTGACGAAGAATAGTTAACACCTTTCACGAGTGTTGAATGTGTTACTCTGTGCTAGCACTATGTATCAAGATATCATCAAAGTAGACTACAACAAACTTCCTGATGTAAGGTCTGAAAATTTGATTCATTACCCTCATAAATGTACATGGTGCATTGGATAGACCAAATGGCATGACCAGCCATTCATATAATCCTTCCCGAGTCTTGAATGTTGTCTTCCATTCATCACCTGGTCTTATGCGAATCTAATGATAACCACTCTTAAGATCGACCTTAGAAAAGATTACAGATCCACTGAGTTGATCCAATAGATCATCAATTCTTGGAATAGGAAATCTGTATCTGATAGTTTTTTGGTTGAGTGCCCTGCTATCTGTACACATTCTCCATGAACCATCTTTCTTCGGTACCAACAGAGCTGGTACAGCACAAGGACCGAGACTCTCTCGAACATGCCCTTGCGCATGCCACTCCTCAACCTGTCACCTCAACTCTTCATGCTCTTTTGGACTCATACGATAATGCGGCCTATGCGGTAAAACAACATCTGGCACTAGATTAATTTGATGTTGTATATCCCTCAATGGAGGTAATTCCTTGGGTAATTCCGCAGGAAAGACATCTTCAAATTCATTTAACACCGGTCTAACCTCCGCAGGAATTTCAAGACCTTCACTTGTTTCATACTCAATCACCAAAAACAATTCAGCATTATCTTCCACTTCTTTTACAAATTCTCTTGTAGATAATAGACTAGTTGATTCCACTTTCTTTTCTGACTTACTTTCACTTTGTTCAAGCTTCTTAGGAACGAAGGTAATTTGGGTTCCTTCGAACATGAAACTATAGCTGTTGGTGCGACCATTATATTGTACACCTCTATCATATTGTCATGGTCTTCCCAATAGTAGAAGACACACATCCATATCGACAACATCACACAATATATCATCTTTGTACTTCTTCCCAATAGAAAATGTAACAAATGCTCATCTTCCCACTGTCACTTCTCCACCTTTCTTTAGCCATGCCAGTTTATAAGGTCTAGGGTGTTTTTCAGTCTTCAACCCTAACTTCTTGACGGCTTCTTCAGAAATGATGTTATCGCAGCTTCTCGCATCAATAAAAAATTGACAAAACTTTCCCAAGATAGTACGTGTAGACTGAAAGATATTGCTTCTCAGCCCACTAGAATCATTCTCATGCTTTGGCACTAAACAAGACCTCCTTATTGTCAAGTTACACCCTTCGTCTCCTGACACAACTTCTTCATCTTCATCAAACTTCGATGGTTGAGAATAATCAATTTCAACTTCCACATCCTCATACTCACATTCCTCTGCAACTAATGCTCTCTTCTTTAGTTTTGTACATTCATACTTTTATGGCCAAACTCCTGACAATTATAGCACTTGATACTGTTATTGACCTTTGCTTTAGTGGCTTCATTGACAATTGGTTTATTAACTGCCTTGGAAACATTAGCACTACTACTAGCACCCTTATTCTGTTTGTTAGAACCCGCCAACACTCCAATTCCTCGTCTCCCTTGTTTCTCCCAAGCTATAGCTTTCTGATGTGCTTCAGCAACAGACATTGGATTAAACATATTAACCATGTCTTGAATTTGCATTCGTAACCCTCCAACATATCTAGCTGTTCACTGTTCCTCGGTTTCCTTAATATCATTCCTTGCAATCAATTGATGGAATTCATCTGCATAGTCATTCACTATCTTCGTCCCTTGTCTCAAATCTGCAAATGTTGATACATAAGAGATTGATAATTGTACGGCAAGAAAGTCGCTTTCATCATCTTTCTCATATTCTCCCAAGTGACAACTTTTGATTTTCCCATTCTCTCCCGTGTTAGTTTAGTTTGTTGCCACTAAGCCATAGCTCTTCCCCTTAGTTTTGTAGCAACTAATTGGACTCTGTGATTCTCAGGCACCTCCTTGAATTTCAAAATTGCTTCAACACTCGACAACCAATCAATAAATTCTTCTGCTTTCATACCACATTTTAATTTTGGAATTTCCATCCTCATACCTGACTCCCATTTACGATCATTTTCCGAATCCATATATCGATTTCGCACTTGGCCTCGATACCGATAATGAATACTACCTCCATTACCATCTTCCTCAAAATCAGATGTATTTCGATATCGATTCTGACCATATACGTCCCTACGACCACGCATGTCCCTTCTACCCTGTCTTTCAGCATCACGATATGATTCATTTTCAAACCCACGTTGAGTTCTTGCCTCTTCATTTCGATACCCATGGTGGTCTCGCATCATTGAAACTGATGATTCTCTCCTATCTCGATAAGACTGAGGTGACATCCTCCTTTCTTCCGAAACTGATGGTGAAACCCTGTTTCCACCTTGGTTCGAAACTGGTGACGTTCTCCTTTGATTTTGATTCATGTCGTTCATTGATTTCTCCAATTTTTACCCTCATTGAACTTTTCATTGATACGCTGCTCCATCTGCTCAGCTTCTTGTCTTCTATACAAATCTTCAACATTATGAAAGCGATTAGCACGTCTCGGAGGCATGATCATTAAACAATCTCGTTTCGTCTCTAATCTAGCTTTGATACCAATTGACGCAGCTTCTTCTAGGCTCGAACAGTTTAGATATCAAACTGTCGTGACCTATCCAGGATCTTCCTTACGAAATGATGATTAAGTGTAAATAAACTGATAGAACGATAAACGCTCAATTCCGTTGATCGTGATGATGCCGGAATCTAGCTATCTCCAACCCGTTGATCTCGCAAGATACCGTCTTGAAAGATCTACAATTCGATCGTTGATCACTCGTAAGTGATACCGAGAATTGGCTTCAACTTCCTTTATTCGCTCACGAATAACCCGAAGATGGAAAGAAGAAGGAGATCACACTCAACTTCAACAATGGTGGCCAAAGCTCACACACAAATTTATTTCAAAATCAACTCCCCTTTTACAAATGACAACACACCCTTATTTATAGGAAATTACAACACTCGCGACTCAACACTTGCGACTTAACATCATACGACCTACGACCTAACAACAATGCGACTTAACATCATTACATCATACGACTTACAATACATACGAGTTACACATTACACGACTTAACAACATATGGATTACAACATCATACGCGACTCAACAATACATGCGACTTACCAATACAACAATATATGCGACTTAACAATACAATGTGACATACCACTTAAGCGACATAAGCTTCATGAAAGACTTAAGAAGATACACAGCTTCATGCGACATAAGAAACCACGCGACCCAAGTGACATAGCGACATAAGAGAAAGCACGGCTTCAGGAACGGCTCAAGCGACTTAAGGAATCAGCGACTCAACACATGCGACTTAAAAGAACGACTTAAGAGAAAAGCGGCACAAGTGAACGCTTATTGAAATACGGCCTACGACTTACGACTTAAGGTTGAGCGACTTAAGGTTGAGCGACTTAAGGTTGAGCGACTTAAGGTATGCGACTAATGGAAATGCGCTTGATTTGTTGAGCCGTAATCTTAGAAGGCAGGTCGTTGGGTGACTTATGGATTGAGCGACTTATGTTGGTGCGACTTAAGGCATATGTTGGTTGCGACTTATCATGATGCACTACATCACCATTAGTCCTCTGAAGCTTCGAAAATCATTTTCAATTCAAAGGAATTTAATTTTCTAAATTTCGAAATCCAAATTCTTTTAATTCGTATTCAAATATCACACTGGAATTTTTATTTCATTTTCAATTATAAATCATTTTTATAATTCACATTTACAAATCTCATTTTGTTATATAAATTTATTCCTTAACCTTCGGTTGCAATTTTAATTCCTAGTTCAATTGCCACACAACAATGATAATAATTTAATATTATCACATCCTATCAACCAAGCAACCATATACTATAATAATTTATGGAAAATTATTTCTTTTATACACAAAAAAAATTTGGGTAAAATTATTTCATTTACCCTATTTTAGAACAATACCGTGTCGGTTTATCTTGTTTAAGAGTTTAGAAACCCCTATCGATGACATGACGTCCCACATATCGACCAGAATCCATAAACACTTAACCGATAAGTCAACACAATATAAAAACAATTTTTATATTCGCTAACAAATACGCAATCATATCTATTAATGCATCAAACTCATTCTAGAGCACCACAGACTCCATTTTTAATGAGTAATCCCCACCAGACCCAAGGTTCTTACTTAACCTTCAGCTCAGATACCAAGTATAACAACCTGATTTTTCGATGCCCGAAAACCGACACCAATACGTCCACTGTATTAAATGCCGAACAACCGAAACCTGGAAAACTAGACCGTAAGGGAAAGAAGATGGAGGTAGAAGAAAAAATAGAAAACACCACCAGAATCTCACAATCGCAGCGGAACAATATATAATAGATAACAACAGATTTTTATACAAAAGAATCTTTAACTGTTTATACATTACATTATCAGAGTATAACACAAATTAACAACATAATTCAGGACAGTTATAATAACTTGTCCTTCCAAAGCTGAATATACAGCTTTCACTGCACAGCGGAATATAAATCTACTGAAATATGCCTCGCCATCGAGCTCGTCACCTGAGCTCCACAACAGTCCATTCCAGAATCCATACTCTATAATACTCGGTCCGACCCGAGCATTACAGTAAAATAACACCCAAGTCAATATGGAAAACTAGCGTAAGAAATACACACTCAATTGGATTATTAAATTTTCCAAATCCTTTGAAATCAAAGGTATCTGGTAAAACCATGCCACAAATAAACAAGCCAGGATTTTACATTACAATAAATTAAACATTTTTATCAAATTTGTCTGATATTATAATAGTGTCTACAGAAAGTAAAATAAAATCTAGCTGAAATGTTTGCATCTCACGTTTCAGCAATAGTTGGGCGCAATCAAAACCATACAGGCATTTATTAGAGATTGGATTCCACACAATGCAGGGCTACTGGGTACCGCCCATCACAGTACATGGTCTAGATCACCATACCGAGGACCACCTTGATCCTTTGCTACACAGGACCAGAGCTACCCATTACTGGATAGTCCAAATAAGATCATCCCGTGGTTGGAACCATCAACCGCCCACACAGCTGAAATAAAGTGACATCTAGACAGGGGTGACCTTACCCTAATTGGTTGCTAGCCAATTAGCCATGTTGCACCTCCCCTAATTCAGCCATCCCGATTAATGAGGCTCGAGGCTATGCGTTACCTTTTTAGAACACATCTCACTAAGAATGCTCATCATCCCCATGACATGTTATGATAACATTCGTCCATACAAGTCCGTTCAGGGTCCGAACGGAACCGAAGGCACTACTCCCACTACAACCATTTCTGAATCACCCTCAGGATTAGTAGCGATTAGTCCTTGCACTTCACTACTCCATCTTCGACTCCAAGCTCTTGTCTTCCTCACGAAAACGTTCAAACCGGATCAAAGTGGTTTTCGGGGAATTAATACTGACCCCAGTCTTTTCGAAGCGATCAACACAATGGCCAATATTGATACTCGATTATTTAACTATCAAATAACATCACAAACAACCATCAGGCCTCAAATAATTTCCCAAATTATTTATTTCCAAATATCTTTACAAGATATATCTTTTTCTACACTTCAACCCTTCTAAAAATAGTTTTCGAAACATTTTTTCTCATGGAATAAATTTCCACCCAACTGTTTCCTTTCCAATGAAAATCACCAAGCCTTAATACTTCAGATTTTAAAATAATTTAAATCACTTTATCCAAAAATATAAACTTTAAAATTCTTAAAATAAAAACTAGTTAAAACACTTTATTTATAATGCTAGTTAAGAAATTTTATAATAATTTCTCATGTAAAGCTTAAGCCAAACTAAATTTAAAATAAAAGTTATACTATAAGGTATAAATATTAAATAATTATCTTTAAATCAAAATACTAGTTAAACCTTTAAAATAATTTACTCATATAATTAACTTAATAAAAATATACCTTTAAAAATTTAAAACCGCTAAATAATAATTTCTTTCCTAAAACATTCTTTTAAAACCATTTTAAAACCTCTATCTTATACTTGAAAATATTTCTTTGAAATATATACTTGGCTTTTTAGGGAAATACACTTTCCTTTCCACACTTTTTTTTTTAAAATAAACCACTATTTATTTTTAAGCAGGTCATCATTTCCTTATAAATTCTCATCCTGAATTTATACTTTCAAATTATCCTCTGATAAATATTTCACTTAATTCATAAACCCCGTGTATAAATTCCATAATCTCATTCTCCTTTAATTCCAATTTCGAACACTTGACCAATTTTCAAATCGATTTTCGAAACTAACTCCATTTTAAAATAAATTCCTTTACTTACCCAAATTTATTTTAAAATCGATTAATTCCATATTTACTTCTACATTTATGATTTAAAATCTTATTTTAAACTAAAATATCCACTTTATAATTCATTCAAAATTCTACCCTTTTATTTCTTCCCAAACATTTTAAAGTTTAAATTTTGAAAATAAAATCCGTTAAGTTTTTAGGCAATATCATTTAGGTCTCCAAAACTCTTTTATTTTCATTTGTTAGGAATCTCTATCTTCATTTCCATACTCGGAATTTATTTAATAGAATTTGAAAATCAAACTTTTATACCTTCCAAACTCAATCTTTAATTTACTCAAATTCATATAATTATTTTACTTCAAAATTTCCCTTTATATTTTCTTTAAAAAAATCCAAACTTTATATATTTTAACCATGCGATGGCATTCAATAATTTCAGTTCCCAATATAATCAATATAATCCATCACAGATTATCACATAAATCACATTACCAAAAAGAAAAAAATTCAACATTTTGAGAAATCCAGTTGGATCCCTCAAACTTGTTTCCCTGCATCCATAGATGTTAGCACAACTATATAAAATACCGATACCGCCTTAGGCGGGATATCGCGGTATAAAGGGTCATCCGTTATTATGCGGGGAGCATAGGGTCTCATTCGCTATATAATGCGGGAAATCAATCACCCCAATATATATATATATATATATATATATAATATCGCATCTAGTCAATTCAATCATTCAACCAATAATTTAAATTTAACCATTTAGATTTAAATGGTAGTCCAAATGAGTAACATTAACTTAACCTTTTTTTGTTTGCAATCCCATTTCTATCTCGACTAGTTTTCTTCACGATTTCGACCTTGTATAAACAATTATACGGTTTATTAATATTTGAATGGATCGAAAAAATTGATTACCATTTAATAGGTTTAATTAACTAATTATTTAATTTAAACTAAATTTTTAAAAAATCCTTTAGTAACTAAAAAAAATTTGACACGTCAATTAACTAATCTAATCATCCTAAATACAAAATTTTAAAATAAACTAGTAGATTTAAAAGGTATGTATAATTATTTTATTTTCATTTTCAAACTGTATAAAAAATACTATATAGGTTTAAAAATCTAATCTTACATAAACTTTAAACATTTTAAAAATTCCTACTTTCCAAAATTTTTATCTATATATATATATATATATATATATATATATATATATATATATTATATCCTCAATAAAATAAAAAGATTTCATTTCAAACCTATATATTAAATCAAAATAGAATTCTTTTAATTAGAATATATTTTTATTTTATTTTTCTGTAATTAAAAAAACAGCGGATAACTTCATATGCGTTTTCTCTAGACTATATATATGTTTATTGAAATAAATAAATCGAATACCTCACCGATGCCCGACACCCAATGCGCCACTGCCTCGCGGACCCACGCACAACCATGTGGTCTCGATTCCACATGCAACCTCAATCGATGCCATCGCGATCGAACTGGAGTTCGATATCAAAGTCGATCGAATCGAATCTATCACCGGCCCCAATTTCGCAACCTTCGCTACATTGATCCATCCCCTATGCTCGAGACTCAAATCGCAACGTCGCCACCGCTGTGCCATGCCGAAGCTTCGGTCGACTTGCCTAGACATTCGACTACACTCAGAGCCATCACGACACACCAGTAAGCTTCCAAACCTTCGCCAATACCATGCATGCGAGCGTGGCTCCTCCCAATCTCGTTCACACGATACGAGGGAGGCTCAGCTTGAATTATTTCTTCGATACGATATTTGTTGATTTCGATTGGAAATGAAGGGTTTTAGCTCAAATTAGGAAGAGAGATATTGACTGGTGTCGGCCATTAATTTTGATTTTGAGCGAAAAATGGTTTTCGTTTGTAAATAAATTTGATCTGTAATTTTAAAATTCTTGGCTGTTTGATTATACTTTTTTTTTAAAAACAAATGCATGTTAAACTAGAGAGAACACGTGTTGTTCCAGGAGACACGTTTTCTGAAGAGAAAGTGGCGTGAAATACTTTGACCAGACCACATATCTATATATTTAAATTTAAATTTAAATCAACTCGATTTTTGCAACTCACAATCTTGATCCCCAATCGAGGCATGCCGCAAGGCATTTATAATAGCCCTATTCCGAACGCAATGGAAAAGGTTTCGAGTCCTAACTCGGTCATATGGAGAAGATGGCTTTTTGGACCTAGTAATTATATTAAATTTTTGATATAGATTTCAGCACGTTTGTATATCGTACGGTCACATGACAACTCCAAATGCTACAAAATTTAAAATCCAATAATAATATATTATTACGGATCTAACGTAACATGTTTCATCAAATTCTGAGATTATGCTTCGGAAGGCTATTTTCAAATATAGATTTAAATGGTATATTTTCGACACTGAACAAAACACTTTCAAATTCAATTCTAAAGCTTTCATTAGCCAGAGTACTCTAAATATAAATTTTATAAGCTTTTGAAATATTTTGAACAAGCTTAGTGTCACGACCCGACTTTCTACTCTCAGAAAATCGCATCGTGAATTAAGAAAGAATGGGATAGAAGAAGAAAAGAAAGAAGAGAAAGAAGAAACAACACAAGAATCTCAACAGCGGGACGAATAAATTATATTAATAACATAAGTATTTACATAATATACAATACCAATCAGAGATACACAGTATACACATTACATGTACTAGACAGTTATAAGCACCTGTCTAGTATTTACAACTCAATACAATCAAGTCACAGAGAACACACAGCGGAACTATATATATCTACATTATCAATATCAAATAGATATTCCATATATCACCATCACAATAGATAACCTACGTTATCACAATACAGTCAAACATCCATACCACACAATACCATTTATCTCATTGCTGAGATCTCAAAGCACCCAAGTCAAACAATGACATCCATTCATACAAACAAAGATTTACTTATCACAATATAATTAATTTCAAATGAATTAAATTAACTATCTCTATCTCTAGTTAATTTAAAATGAATTAAATTAATTACCCCAACTTTAATTAATTTAAAATAAATTAAATTAGTTACTTCATCTTTAATTAATTTAAAATGAATTAAATTAATTACTTCACCAAATTATAACTTGCTTATCCATCTATTTAATTGATTACAATCAATTAATCATTCAAAATAGATCATCCTAATTAATCACTCTTGATTAATTACTCTTAATTACATTCATGTAATTATCCTTAACTAATTTCACAAATTAATTATCCTCAACTAAACAGTAATTAACCTTTAATTACCTATTATTGATTAATTAATCATAATTAATGAACATTAATTACATCATTAATTAAATAATTAATGATCCTTAATTATTCCTTAAATTAATTACTCTAAGTAATTCACTAACTTAATTACTATATTTAACAAATTAATTGTCCTTTAATTGATTACTTAATTAATCCCTTGATTAATTTATTAAGTAATTTAAATCCAAATTACCTCACACTTAAACATCTCCACTTAATTACAATCATGTAATTATTAATTAATTACTTAACTAAGTAATTTCCAAGTCATTAATTATATAAAGTAACTATTTATAAACCCAAATGTTTAAAATTAATTAAACTTAATTAATTAAGAATAAACAATCTCATTAAACTAAATTAATTACATTTAGTAATTAATTTCTTAATTACTTTATTAAGTAATTATACTCAAACCATTTACAATTGATTATTATTAAATTAATTAATCTAATTAATTATAAAAATTAACCATATTAATTAATTGTTAAATAATCTTGGTTAATGACCTTTATTAACCATCCTCAAATTATTTTATAAAGTAATTAACTTAAATTAATTACAATTTAAATTATCTTTAATCATTCATTAATTAAAGTTAATTATTAAATTACTTAACCTTATTTTAAACTTAATTACATAATTAATAATATTTATTAATCATTAATTACTAATCTAATTAATGATCTTAATTCTAAATTGATTAACCATAATCAATTATTAATTCCAATTTCAATTAATTAATTAAATTAATTAACAAATCTTAATTACCTTATTAATTAATTCTAAAACATTAATCTTAATTTAAATTTCAAGATAAACATAACTTAGTTATGTTTAAAACAATTTAATTCAAAACTAAGTACTTTTGAAATTACCCTTAAATTTCAATTTAAATTCAAGTTTAAAACTTATCAAAGTTTAAATAAATAAACCTTTTAAATTGCAAATCAAACAAATGTTGTATAAAAATATATTAAAGTTAAATTCATTTCAAAACTTTGATAACTTCAATTTCATTCTTAGTTTATAAATTTTAAATTTATAACTTCTTTTAAATTTAAAATTAAAGTTCATATTTAAACTTAAATTTCCAGATTTAAAATAAATCTTTAAATCTTACTCACATTTTTAAAATCTTATTATTAAAAATGTTTAAACTATTTTACCAAAACAAATAGTTATTTAAATTAAATTTTCAGAAACTTTCATTTTATTTTAAAAACTGGAATTTAAATTTGAATCTGAAATTTAAACTTGAATTTGATTTTAAACCTAAACCTTAGTTTAAACCCAAGCTACAGATTTTTAAAAAAAAATAAAACCCAAATTTTAAAAGGAGGACAAGTTTCCTGTAACTTGAAAATTTTCAGGTTCAACCCATGAAAACTTAATCCTACTTTGAGTCACATGCACCACTGCTCCGAGTTTTAAAACAATTTACTCCGACCAAATACAAATATCACCCTGCAACACCCCCAAATCCAAAATCAATTCTCCTGAATCACATCGCCGTGCATATGCACGGCGACCATCACCCTTACTGGTCATCATTGATGATCCAGAAACCCTCCAGAGACCCATCAAAGCCCTCGGTAACCATTAGATCGAACACATAAATAAGAATTCCCAAATTAAGCTCCTTAAACTCCAAACCTGTAAACAATTTCCAGGTTTTTACTCCAACCTGTCAATGGCGACAGTTCACCAACGCGACCACCTGACACCCAACCCTTCCGGCCTCGAGCTTCTCTACACACCTACTACCCACGCACCAAAAACCAAATCACTCGATCAATCCACCACTTCAAACTGACTCAAACTTTAACCCTATTCCAAAACTAGGGTTCATACTGAAAAATCAGAACTGCATATTCCTTAAACAATTATATTCATATTTCTGACTTTGCTAAGGATCTATGATCCTTACCTTATAACTCAAAAGAAGTTTGAGTTTCTTAAACTACAGGTTTGCAAAATTTTTGCTTATATTCAATTTTTGGTTTCAGAACAAACTGTTAATCTATTAAACACCTAAAAATATGAGTACTTGATTTAAAAATCAAGTTATAGTTTAGATATTTGATTTATTCTACTAAATCACCATATCCATTTGATTGAGCTTTGATAAAAATAAGCATGCCTGATGCTTTTCCCTGTTTCCAGAGTCAACTCATAAATTTTAATTTCTTGACATTTTAAACATGTACTGATGAAAATAATACAACTTTACTTTGCATCTAAACATGGATTAAATCTTGAGTTTATGAAATTTTTGAATTATATCTAAAGTCTGGAATTCTAGAACAAGAAGAAATTCATCACAGCAAGTAGATATTCAAACTCATATATACAGACATTTTATAATATTCATCAGTAAACAATCCAAGCAACTATATAAATTTAAATTAGTTTTTAAAATAAGTTGTTACTCACATATTAAATGCATACCACTGATCATTTGAATTTCGCAGAGAATAAGATAATGCAGGTTTGCTCCTCTCTGTTGCTCATTTATGCAGAAACAAGCATATGCAGGTGATTATGCTAGACCCTTTCTACTTTAACCCCTTTTCATATGTTTTCCATGACTAAGATGCTTGCATGCAGGTGCTATCCATTTCCAGATTTAAACAGAGTGCAGAAAATGCAAGCTCTTTGATTTGAATATGCAGAATTGCTACAGGCTAAATGCTTTTGAATTTTCCAGAAAACAAACATGTGCAGGCTCAATTTGATTTTGAGGAAGTGAATATGCAGATTGATGTTTTGAAGAGGTGAAATTTGTACAGGGTTTCTGAATTTTTGAGGAAATGCAGGTTTTAACTTTGATTGTAAATGCAGATTTGAATTAAGGATATGAAAATGCTTTTGATTTCAGAATATGCAGATTGATTTTTATGAAGAGGAACATGCAAGTGTTTGGATTTGAAGATATGCAGATCTGATCTTTGATTTAGATTTTGCAGATTTTGATTGTTAATATGAAAATGAATTTTGATCTTCATTTGATTAAGGGAAAGAAAATGTAATATAAAATGAAGATGTAAACTTAACTAAATGGTTTTCAGATTTACTAAAATAAAAGAAAAGAAAAATTGAAACTAAATTTTAACACTTGTCATAAGTTAGACACTTGTCTATTTACTCTTTTGAAAATGCAACACATGTTATCCTTTAAAGATAATTAGTATTTAAATTTACAAAATAATGCATGTATTTTAGCTTAGTTTCCATTCGTTAATTTAAATTTGAATATGTGTATAAATTATAAAAGAAATAAAAACAAATTATGTTTATAAATGAACTTATACATATCAAAAATTGAGACAATCAAACAATTTAAAATTTTATACTTTTAAATTTAAATTCAACTAAATTCAAAATCAAATATTTTTCAAATCAAGTTATACATATAAATTCAATTTGAAATTAAAATTACAAATTCTTATTCAAAACTTATTTATAAAGACAATACCATATCAATATTGTTTTTATAAATATCTTCTTATTAAATTAAAATCATTTTACAAGAAATTATATTTTTATTAAATAAAATATCCATTTTATTAAACCATAAAACCTTTTTTTAAATTTATTCTAAATTTAAAACTAAATCCAATTTAATTTAAAACATTTAATATTTTCTTATCAATTTTAAAATCACATATATATTTATTTATGAAATAGTTATTAAAACTCAATGCTAATTAAAACAAAACTTTCAATTTATAATGTATATGTTAGAATTTTAAAACATGATTCAATATTAATTTAAACAAAAATCATTTATTTAACTTTGAAAAACTTAAATATATTAAATAAAACAAATTTCCCAAATTACTACAAATAATAAAACTAGAAAATATGTTTTATTTATTGAAATTAAAACAAAACCAATCTATTTGAAATAAACCAAATATTTGTATTGTAAATAGAAATCCATTTATTATTTAAAAGGTAAAATGACCAATATAAATATTTACTGAAGAAGATTATTAAATTTATCTGAATAATTATTAATAGATTATCAATATCAATTTAATTTATCCACAGATTATTAAATTGATATTGTTAAAAATTCCGGGATATTACAATCCTTCCCCCTTAAAAGAATTTCGTCCCCGAAATTTAAAACAAAGGTAATTTAATAATCTCATGAAATTAATTTTGAAAACACAAGCATATATCAAACCTATGCTAACAACAAAAAACAACCAATCAAACAAATCTAATTATCCAGACAAATTCTGGATAATTCCTTCGAGTTTCCCCATGTGTATATATATATATACCGGGATACTCGCTCCAGAGAATCCAAACATACAATACTATGAAGCTACAAAGCTCCTATACAACTATATCTATAACACTAGACAAGATATCAGACTACAAAAGAGTCTGACTCAACGACCAAAACTCCAGAACTGCTGGTTCCACAACCAGGGATAGATCATACACGTATTCCCTCAGATATACGTGAAATTCATCGAATCCCAGTTATCCAAACTGGCAATCCAATCCTGTAGATCAATCACTAAACCCTTGAAATAAAACAGAAAGATCCAATCTCTTATCCACAAATCTTTCATGTCGATCCTGGGCTGCCTTCAACTTCTAGATCAATCCAATCCACCACACAAACTCTACTGCAGATATCAGAAGACTTCAGATAAACTACACTTATTCGAAAAATAGGACAGATGCGCAAGACATCCAAGTCTCCAGATTAAAATGAATTTCCCGTAGAAATTCTCTAATCCAAGACAAAACATAAATCCCTAATAAATCAGGTGTTCCTTCTATTCCGGAATAGCTGCCACCATGCTTCCACTGCGCAACTCTGATTTGAGAATGCTGTTGATGAACACAGGTACAAACTTGATTAACTTACTCCCGGAAAACATTGTTCATCAAATTCCATAAAATCACCAAAAACCAAGTCGAAACAGATCTCAATCTCCTGATGCGGATGCAAAACTTAACTCCTTCGAAGACATCCAAAAAATATCAAACTATGTCGATAACTCAAACATCCTCTAGAGATGCTTCAATCCAAACAAAGGTTACTCAGGAAACTTCCGGATCATCGCAAGTCACTTTTGCGATTCTATTCAATTCAGATTCCAAGAAATCGTTCTTTCTCCAATAATTAGAACAGCCAAAGCCTTCAAATAAAAAGGGAAATTAGTGGTTCACCTTCAACCACAAACATCACACCCAGCTGAGCTTCCAGAAGAAATGGACAAGCTTCACCATCTGCCTGGCCTACTGACAAAAGAATCACAGAGATTTCAGAACCATCGAAGAAACATGCCACTCGCCACTGCTACTGCTGCCAAAAAAAATTCCTTACCCAAAAGCTCATCGAACCTCAAAGCTACACCAGCCACTTCACAATAGAGCCTTCCAGATAGACAGATAACCCTCAGGAAACTCGCTCCCAAACCCAGCTCAAAACACTTTGCCAAACTGAGTCTCAAATACAGACAGAACTCCTATCTAAGGTTGCCAAAATACCATTGCTGGCTTCAGTACTCCAAACTGATCCAGACTCAAGAAAATCCACTCACACAAGTGAAATCAAGCTTAAAATCCAAAGATAAACTCCGAATTTTGAAAAGATTCTCCTTCAGAGATCAGTGAAATCCTTCACACCAAACTGCCAAACTACTCAAGATGCCCAATACTGCCCTAGCAGATCACTTCCCTATCTACCTTTACTACTTATATTGGAAAACCTGAACATGTAACCCAACAGATAGGTAGAATTAAATATATTTATATTTAAAATTACAAGTACGCTCTCTCAAGAAAGACACCTACAGAGCCTAGGTATTCACTCAACCTAATGCTCTGATACCACGTTCACGACCCGACTTTCTACTTCCAGAAAATCGCATCATGAATTAAGAAAGAAAGGGATAGAAGAAGAAAAGAAAGAAGAGAAAGAAGAAACAACACAAGAATCTCAACAGCGGAACGAATAAATTATATTAATAACATAAGTATTTACATAATATACAATACCAATCAGAGATACACAGCATACACATCACATATACTAGACAGTTATAAGCACCTGTTTAGTATTTACAACTCAATACAATCAAGTCACAAAGAACACACAACGGAACTATATATATCTACATTATCAATATCAAATAGATATTCCATATATCACCATCACAATAGATAACCTACGTTATCACAATACAGTCAAACATCCATACCACACAATATCATTTATCTCATTACTGAGATCTCAAAGCATCCAAGTCAAACAGTGACATCCATTCATACATAAGCAAAGATTTACTTATCACAATATAATTAATTTAAAATGAATTAAATTAACTATCTCTATCTCTAATTAATTTAAAATGAATTAAATTAATTACCCCAACTTTAATTAATTTAAAATAAATTAAATTAATTACTTCATCTTTAATTAATTTAAAATGAATTAAATTAATTACTTCACCAAATTATAACTTGCTTATCCATCTATTTAATTGATTACAATCAATTAATCATTCAAAATAGATCATCCTAATTAATCACTCTTGATTAATTACTCTTAATTACATTCATGTAATTATCCTTAATTAATTTCACAAATTAATTATCCTCAACTAAACAGTAATTAACCTTTAATTACCTATTATTGATTAATTAATCATAATTAATCAACTTTATTTACATCATTAATTAAATAATTAACGATCCTTAATTATTCCTTAAATTAATTACTCTAAGTAATTAACTAACTTAGTTACTATATTTAACAAATTAATTATCCTTTAATTAATTATTTAATTAATCCCTAAATTAATTTATTCAGTAATTTAAATCCAAATTACCTCACACTTAAACATCTCCACTTAATTACAATCATGTAATTATTAATTAATTACTTAACTAAGTAATTTCGAAATCATTAATTACATAAAGTAATTATTTATAAACCCAAATGTTTAAAATTAATTAAACTTAATTAATTAAGAATAAATAATCTCATTAAACTAAATTAATTACATTTAGTAATTAATTTCTTAATTACTTTATTAAGTAATTATACTCAAACCATTTACAATTGATTATTATTAAATTAATTAATCTAATTAATTATAAAAATTAACCATATTAATTAATTGTTAAATAATCTTGGTTAATGACCTTCATTAACCATCCTCAAATTATTTTATAAAGTAATTAACTTAAATTAATTACAATTTAAATTATCTTTAATCATTCATTAATTAAAGTTAATTATTAAATTAATTAACCTTAATTTAAACTTAATTACATAATTAATAATATTTATTCATCATAAGTTACTAATCTAATTAATGATCTTAATTCTAAATTGATTAACCATAAATCAATTATTAATTCCAATTTCAATTAATTAATTAAATAAATTAATTAACAAATCTTAATTACCTTATTAATTAATTCTAAAACATTAATTTTAATTTAAATTTCAAGATAAACATAACTTAGTTATGTTTAAAATAATTTAATTCAAAACTAAGTACTTTTGAAATTACCCTTAAATTTCAATTTCAATTCAAGTTTAAAACTTATCAAAGTTTAAATAAATAAACCTTTTAAATTGCAAATCAAACAAATGTTATATAAAAATATATTAAAGTTAAATTCATTTCAAAACTTTGAAAACTTCAATTTCATTCTTAGTTTATAAATTTTAAATTTATAACTTCTTTTAAATTTAAAATTAAAGTTCATCTTTAAACTTAAATTTCCAGATTGAAAATAAATCTTTAAATCTTACTCACATTTTTAAAATCTTATTATTAAAAATGTTTAAACTATTTTACCAAAACAAATAGTTATTTAAATTAAATTTTCAGAAACTTTCATTTTATTTTAAAAACTGGAATTTAAATTTGAATCTGAAATTTAAACTTGATTTTGATTTTAAACCTAAACCTTAGTTTAAACCTAAGCTACAGATTTTTAAAAAAAAGTTAAAACCCAGATTTTAAAAGAAGGACAGGTTTCCTGTAACTTGAAAATTTTCAGGTTCAACCCGTGAAAACTTAATCCTACTTCGAGTCACATGCATCACTGCGCCGAGTTTTAAAACCATTTACTCCAAGCAAATACAAAGATCACCCTGCAACACCCCCAAACCCAAAATCAATTCTCCTGAATCACATCGCCGTGCATATGCACGGCGACCATCACCCTTACTGGTCATCATTGATGATCCAGAAACCCTCCAGAGACCCATCAAAGCCCTCAGTAACCATTAGATCGAACACATAAACAAGAATTCCCAAATTAATCTCCTCAAACTCCAAACCTGTAAACAATTTCCAAGTTTTTACACCAACCTGTCAACGGCGACAGTTCACCAACGCGACCACCTGACACCCAACCCTTCCGGCCTCGAGCTTCTCTACACACCAACTACCCACGCACCAAAAACCAAATCACTCGATCAATCCACCACTTCAAATTGACTCAAACTTTAACCCTATTCCATAACTAGGGTTCATACTGAAAAATCAGAACTACATCTTCCTTAAACAATTATATTCATATTTCTGACTTTTCTAGGGATCTATGATCCTTACCCTATAACTCAAAAGAAGTTTGAGTTTCTTAAACTACAGGTTTGCAAAATTTTCGCTTATATTCAATTTTTGGTTTCAGAACAAATTGTTACTCTATTAAACACCTAAAAATATTATTACTTGATTTAAAAATCAAGTTATAGTTTAGATATTTGATTTATTCTACTAAATCACCATATCCATTTGATTGAGTTTTGATAAAAATAAGCATGCTTGATGCTTTTCCCTGTTTCCAGAGTCAACTCATAAATTTTAATTTCTTGACATTTTAAACATGTACTGATGAAAATAATACAACTTTACTTTGCATCTAAACATGGATTAAATCTTGAGTTTATGAAAATTTTGAATTGTATCTAAAGTATGGAATTCTAGAACAAGAAGAAATTCATCACAGCAAGCAGATATTCAAACTCATATATACAGACATTTTATGACATTCATCAGTAAACAATCCAAGCAACTATATAAATTTAAATTATTTTTTAAAATAAATTGTTACTCACATATTAAATGCAGACCACTGATCATTTGAATTTTGCAGAGAATAAGATAATGCAGGTTTGCTCCTCTATGTTGCTCATTTATGCAGAAACAAGCATATGCAGGTGATTATGCTAGACCCTTTCTACTTTAACCCCTTTTTATATGTTTTCCATGACTAAGATGCTTGCATGCAGGTGCTATCCATTTCCAGATTTAAACAGAGTGTAGAAAATGCAAGCTCTTTGATTTGAATTTGCAGAATTGCTACAGGCTAAATGCTTTTGAATTTTCCAGAAAACAAACATGTGCAGGCTCAATTTGATTTTGAGGAAGTGAATATGCATATTGATGTTTCGAAGAGGTGAAATTTTTACAGGGTTTCTGAATTTTTGAGGAAATGCAGGTTTTTACTTTGATTGTAAATGCAGATTTGAATTAAGGATATGAAAATGCTTTTGATTTTAGAATATGGAGATTGCTTTTTATGAAGAGGAACATGCAAGTGTTTGGATTTGAAGATATGCAGATCTGATCTTTGATTTAGATTTTGCAGATTTTGATTGTTAATATGAAAATGAATTTTGATCTTCATTTGATTAAGGGAAAGAAAATGTAATATAAAATGAAGATGTAAACTTAACTAAATGGTTTTCAGATTTACTAAAATAAAAGAAAAGAAAAATTGAAACTAAATTTTAACACTTGTCATAAGTTAGACACTTGTCTATTTACTCTTTTGAAAATGCAACACATGTTATTCTTTAAAGATAATTAGTATTTAAATTTACAAAATAATGCATGTATTTTAGCTTAGTTTCCATTTGTTAATTTAAATTTGAATATGTGTATAAATTATAAAAGAAATAAAAACAAATTATGTTTATAAATGAACTTATACATATCAAAAATTGAGACAATCAAACAATTCAAAATTTTATACTTTTAAATTTAAATTCAACTAAATTCAAAATCAAATATTTTTCAAATCAAGTTATACATATAAATTCAATTTGAAATAAAAATTAAAAATTCTTATTCAAAACTTATTTATAAAGGCAATACCATATCAATATTGTTTTTATAAATATCTTCTTATTAAATTAAAATCATTTTACAAGAAATTATATTTTTATTAAATAAAATATCCATTTTATTAAACCATAAAACCTTTTTTTAAAATTATTCTAAATTTAAAACTAAATCCAATTTAATTTAAAACATTTAATATTTTCTTATCAATTTTAAAATCATATATATATTTATTTATGAAATAGTTATTAAAACTCAATGCTAATTAAAACAAAACTTTCAATTTATAATGTATATGTTAGAATTTTAAAACATGATTCAATATTAATTTAAACAAAAATCATTTATTTAACTTTGAAAAACTTAAATATATTAAATAAAACAAATTTCCCAAATTACTACAAATAATAAAACTAGAAAATATGTTTTATTTATGAAATTAAAACAAAACCAATCTATTTAAAATATAAACCAAATATTTGTATTGTAAATATAAATCCATTTATTATTTAAAAGATAAAATGTAACGCTTCGATTTTTCGTTGCCGAAAAACCGAAATGTTATGGGTTTAAGAAAGAAGAAAAGAAAAGAAAAGGAAAGAAGAAGAGATAAGAAGGTAGAAAATAGAGAGAAAAGAAAATATAGGGAAAAGAAAATGGAAAATTTTAAAATAGAACGGAACAGAAAACAACAGAACAACATCAGAATCTCACAATTCGCAGCGGAACAACATATAATAATAAATGAATAATCTTTAAACAAAAAACTATATCAGTTATTACTTTTTATACATTACATTAAAACATATCATCAGAGTGTACAACAACATCATACAACAACAAACAATGCAGCGGAAAAAGAAATATTATATAAACTAGTAATACGCCATGCCATCCAGCTTGCCTCCAGCAACTCCAGAATATCCAGAATATCCTGATAAACCTTACTCTTGACTGCCCGTGTGGAAATTGGTGGGCACCCAGAGTTTAGGAAGGAAAACAATAAACTCCAAGTCAGTCATGTGACTGGTGTGAGAACTCAAAACAGTTTATTTATCTTTAAAATCAAAATAGAGGAATATTTTTAAATTCAATTCGAAATGCTTTTAAAAATGAGACTACCATAAGGCCTCCCGCACACACACACAATGCAAACGCAGAATCGGAGGAGATTTCTCCTTATGATAGTCAAAGATGCTTGATACGCATTAAAAGAACATTTCATATTATTACTAGTGCATAGTGTAGAAGAAATTCATTTCGAAAGTAGAATATAAATCTTAGCCAACATACGACCATTATCGTATGCCTACTATAGCTAACTATGTTCAATAGCAGGTTACCGCCACATTCCATAGCAGGTTATACAACTAAAACCGTACAAGTTTCGTATTGTTTCTTTGGATTTCCAACAAATGGTCAGGCCAAGGAACTTCCCATTGCCACATGAGAATGCCTCTGGAAAGACATCCCCGAGAACCAAACCGGAACTCTGCCAACACAAGGCTGGGTTACCCCTAACTGGGTAACTACTGACACGAGCACGCCATTCCCCGATCGTAAACGACCTTTCTCATGGGATCCCGAAAACCAACCACCACAAAGTAATAAATTCGTAGTAACCACATAGGTTAAATATCTGGGCTCCATACCATGATATCACCTCTATCCAGAAGGAAATGTACATACCCTAAAGGGTGCTACCCCTCATAACCTTGCCGCATCTTTCCTGTTTTGACCATTTCCGGGGTGTGAGGTTCGACGAAGTCACGTCCACAAAAACATACTTTATACAAAAGCCATGCTTTGGGTCAACAAATGATCAACACAATGATCACCAAGATAGACGATCAAATAAACGATCCTATCACAATAATCAACACAATGATCATTTCAGCAACACTCAGCATGTCACATTACCAAATTGGGAATATACCGCTGATAACTTCAACTATATAACCTCTGAGCTCGTACGTCTCAGAGAAGGGTGTTAAGCTAAAAGAATAAATTCTTCGCCACCAACAGAAATATATTTGAAAGAAATCGGCTTTATATCTCAACTTGTAATGTCAGACATACAATCCATACAAGTCTGTTCCGGGCTCGAACAAAACTGAAGGCACTTACAAAGAAGTCCTTGCAATCCGGATATTCACAATCCTGATCGGATTCACCATCACATATGGAGAACTCTATACCGGAGCAACTCGGTGCAGAGTAAATCGACAGGTCATCCTATCGCTCTCGCAAATACCGGGTCATCAACACCGATCTTCAAATGCAATTCACAACGACGTATCACATATTCGGAATGGGTTATACGACCCCATGGTCCTTTCCCGGTTAACCCGAATAGTGAGCGCTTATTCAAAAATAAGTGTGGCATTCACATTCAAACAAATCACATCAATTACCCATTCAAAGGGAAATATTGATAGTCGGTTATTGAACTATCACTGGATATGCACACATCACCAGATTCCAAATAATTTTTCAAATTATTTATTTTCCAAAAATATCTTTACAAGATATATTATTTCACACTTCAAAAATAAATCAATATTTATTTTTAGACAAATTCCACTTCCTTTATAAATTCCTTAGTGAATTTATAATTCCAAAATATCAATGAATATTCGATTTCAATTATTCATTTCAATTTATCTTCAAAAAGATAAATTCTCAAAACGTTTCATTTCACATTAGAAAAACATTTCCATACTTATTTATTCATAAGTAATTCACCAATTTTATTTATTTTCAACACTTGGAAAATATTCAATATACTTCAATCGAAATTAAGTATGTATTTCATTCTTTAAGGAAATCATTCACTTAAACATATTTATTTGGGCCAAAACGAATGTTACGTAAAACATCGTTACGACAACCCAAATTCACTAGTATAGGGATTCGAAATTAAATAGATATATAAATCCCAATACTATGCAAAACATTTCCTTTCGGAAATCATTTACTATAACAACAGTGTTATAGTCCACTATTTCCTTCTATTTCTCGAAAACGTCTATTTCAACAATGAATGTTGAAATCTATGGTTTCGAATCTCAACACCTTTTAAAACATCGTTAGATCGTTTTAATTCTATTTAAAATATCACATTCAAAACAATTTCTTTAACATCTTATTCACTATTCAAAAACGTGAATATTCTTTGTTAACAAATTTCATCCTTTTATTCATTTTATTTTCAAAGGATTATTCACTGTCTAAAAACGTGAATATAACTCTATTTCTAGGTTATAACAATTAACTTATCCAAATAAGTCATTTGCGAATTTATAAAACAACGTTTATAAATTCCATTTCTATTTATTTATAAAAACTTCCTTTTTATAAATTCCTTTATTAACCTATTCCAGTTTATAACCCAATTATAAACTAAAAAGTTCATATTATAAGTTAAATACTTATAAAACGATTATTTTACAAAAATCGTTCCTTAGAATTTCATAATTATAAATCTTATAACTTATAAGGTTCAATTATTTACCCAAGTCTATTCTTTTAATAACTTTACAAATTTTATAAACCTACCGTTTATAAAATTCCATTTATAACTTCACAGTTTATAATTCTATAAATTTCATTCATTTATGAAATTCATTTTCACTTCATTCAAACACTTATAAAAACTCGTTTTAAAATGTCCATATTTCAATTTATAAATATCCATTTATAAATCTCTTAATATAAATCAATTTATATTATTCTTTAAAACGTCTTTAATCTCCTTTATTATTTCACCATTTTGATTCATAAAATAATTAAATTTCATAAATTCTATATTTAAACTTTTCACAATAAATTCTAAAATATCTCGATTAAACTATTTTATAACTCAATAGCATCATATTCTCAAAAATCAGTTTTTAACTATATTTCTCAAAAATCATAATTTTTATAACATTAAAAATTATAGCGTTTATTTATTTAAAATGAATCAATTCCAAAAATATTTTATAAACGTATACTTTCAAAAATCACTTTGAAATCATTTTAAAATTCCAAATTTGGCCCAATGATGCTACACACCAAATAGTCAATCACGACAACAACGATACCATATATCGTATATGATAATCAACGAATATCAAAATATCCATAATCAAATAAATACTGTTGAGGAATCCAGTTGGATCCCTCCAACCTGTTTTCCTACATCCAAAAACATTAGCACAATACCAATTTCGCTCCAGTACAAAATTATCGCGGTATATGTTCTTATTAAATATTATCCGCTTAATAACGGCGTAATAGGGTCTCATCCGCTAAAAAAATGCGGGGAATCAACAACTGCAATATATACATATGCCAATATATATATATATTGATATTATATATAATACCAATTTCACTGTTTATGAAATATTCGCGGTATATGTTTTTATTAATTAACATCCGCTTACTAACGGCGCATAATGTCTATTTTAACAATCAACAGATATCAATCATCATTCAAACATGCATTCAAATATTTTAAATCTAACTATTTAAAATAAAATCGAAACTGATTCGATTGAGTGAGAAATTCTCACCTTGATTTTAATTTCCGTTTTAGCGATTTATTTCGAATAAAATTAAACGGACGTTTAATTTTACCCAAAATTCTCACTAACTCCAAACGACTCCAAACAAACTCCATCGCGTAGTGCTCATCCATACGATTCCAACGCAACTGGTTTCGCGCGTTTTCGACCTCGTATGAAAAAGTTATGAATTTTTAAAGATTGTACACGATTTTATAACTTAATTACAACATAAATAAACTAATTTTATACCTAAGCTAATCCTGGCCGTGTGATCTGCATCCAAGGCCTCACGTTGTTCTTCTCCCCTCACGTTTGCATCTCCAGATAACACGAACGAGGCCGAACCCATAACAATTCAACTAGGGTTTAATTTTGCACCAAAATCACTCGACTTGAATTCGATCAGGAAGCTCCATTGCGTAGCCCATTCCACCCCCTATGCACGGCCTCCAAGGCACAGAGCTCGGCCTTGTCTAGCTCCTCAAAATGCGTGCGTGAACTGGCATGGTCGGCCCCCCATTTCTCCCCCTCCGATGCTCCAAACACGATCAACTCCGTATGGATCTGAAGCCCTCTCCATCCTCTACAACCTTGCAGTTGAACACTTCGCCTAATTGTCGATGGATTGTGAGTGATTGAGGGAGGAAGTGGAGATAATTTCTGGCCATCCATTTGTTAGGTGGCGGCTAGGGTTTATACATTAGATTTTTATTTTTATTTTTATTTATGAAGAGGATGGTGGGCTATTTATAGAAAAAATTCGAACACTATTCATCCCGGAAATTCCAAACTCCGATTTACGCGCCGAAACTGACGTTCCTAGGGTTTATCCCGCGTTCCGGACACAATGGAACAGGTTTCGAAAGCTAATTCGGAAGTATGTGCGAGTTATGGCTGCAAACGCTCAATTTAAATTAAACCGATTTAAATCGATTTCTAGGCGTTTTAATTCGTACAGGACAAACGGTAAATCCAATTGACACGAAATTTGAAACCTTGCAATAATATCACATTACGGATCCGATGGAACTGGTTTCGTCGAAATCCGAGACTTTTTGAAAAATGGCTATTTTCACTCGCCAAATTTAAATTAAAAATAAATCGATGCGTTTCGAGCTGCCACGATCAAACGATAACTCCGATTGACACGAAATTTGAAATCCGGTAATAACTAACTATTACGGATCCAATGGAACAGGTTTCGTTCAATTCTGAGACTGTTCAAAAATTGACTATTTTCACTAGTCGATTTAAATATTAAAATATTCAATTTTCGCAAATAAACTTTTAATTTGATTTTAAAAGTTCTAAAATATCATTCTAACTTCAACATGATAAAATAAAATTTTACAAATCATTTTCAATCATATTTAACTATATTTTCAATTATTTCCATAATTTAACGTATTAAATTATCGATTTAATTATTCAATTAAATCCAATAATTCAAATAAAAATTTATTTGACTTATAAATTCACTTATTAATATTTAAAATTAATTAAATACTCATATTTTAATTATTAAAAATCCTGGGTCGTTACAATCTTCCCCCCTTAAAAGAATTTCGTCCTCGAAATTAACAATTAAGAAAAGTACAGAATTTATTAACTTTCCAAAATTCATAGTTAAATTCCTTACAATAACTTACTAAGTTTTTCAAATCATACTTAGTTATCTTTTCAAAAACAACTACTATTGTTTAACTTTCAATTCCAACATCAAAGTTAAAGTTTTCAAAATTTTCCAATTTTCTCAAAAAATTTCTAACGCCTTAAATTTCCGGAAAAATTCGCCATAGTCTCCTTTGCGCGGCTCGATCCGAAAAAAAAATGACAGTATATATATCACAAATATACATCTCATCAAGTAATGAGGCATCCCGCAGGGAAAAAAGTGTAAAAGTACGGTATGTAATCCGAGATATGTACCTTATATTTTATTAGCGAGCATATACGGCTAATATAGCGTGAAAGCGAGCTCCAAATGCGAAGCAAACGCGATCCGCACCTACTAATCACTCAACAAACAACATGAGAAACATGCATATAGACAATAATCTCAATATACAACATATAGCAACATAATAACTATATATGCCAACATAGCAAATGTATGAAAAGCAATATATTCAATCATCAACCAACTAACATCCAACAAATTTATAATCAATATATATTCATTTATATTCTTATTCATATCCAATGAAATAGGTTTTCAATTTAATAACATTCGATTCATTCACAGTTGATGTTTTTATTAACATTCATTCTCAATTTTAATTAGTTTGCATTCACTAATTAAATCCAATTCACATTCAATTCTATTCAAATTTATTTACTTTCAATTTGAATTCAATTACCTAGCTTTAAATTTCACTAATACTTAATGAATTATATACAATCACTCAACTAACAATCATATAACAATCAATGTATATTAATTACAGCCAAATTCTTTTGCTTATATTCATTTTGGTTTTACACCTTTAATTAAATTGACTTCCATTCAATTTATTCAACTTCCAATAACATTAGATTTTAATGAATTAACACTTATATTCATTATTCCATATCAATTATTTACATTTAATTGATTAACATTCAATCCATTAATTCAATTCAATTACATTTATATAACTCAAGCTCACATTTATCATTAACCTTTATTAATTTACTTTGATACCGAAATCAACTTCATTCAACATTTCTTAAGCTATACTTCATTTAACTTTAAATTCACTTTTACTTACAACTCATATTCATAAATATATTCATATAGTTTCATTTCTTATATATATAAGTTTATTTCACAATTGTAAATTACTTTAATTATAATTCAAATCTTATAATTCATTTGCTTATACAATTATTCTTTTATTTAGATTATTCAAATAACTAAACAATCAACTTATATACACTTTAATAGTTCTGAAAAATTATTCCTTTATATATAAAAATATAATCAAGGTAAAATTATTTCATTTACCCAATTTTAAAATCATATCGTGTCGAATTGTTCTGTAAAAGTGTTCAGAGATCCCTATCAACAACGTTAATTACTCATATTAACCAGAATCTATATACCACTCAACAAACCAATCATCACAATATAAAACAATTTTTATATTCACTAACAAATACGCTCTCATAGCTATTATTACACTCAAACTCATTCTAGAGTACTGCTGACTCTATCTCTAATGAATAATACCCAACAGAACCATGGTTGTCGCTTAACCATAAGCTCTGATACCAAATTGTAACGCTTCGATTTTTCGTTGCCGAAAAACCGAAATGTTATGGGTTTAAGAAAGAAGAAAAGAAAAAGAAAACGAAAGAAGAAGAGATAAGAAGGTAGAAAATAGAGAGAAAAAAAATATAGGGAAAAGAAAATGGAAAATTTTAAAATAGAACGGAACAGAAAACAACAGAACAACATCAGAATCTCACAATTCGCAGCGGAACAACATATAATAATAAATGAATAATCTTTAAACAAAAAACTATATCAGTTATTACTTTTTATACATTACATTACAACATATCATCAGAGTGTACAACAACATCATACAACAACAAACATTGCAGCGGAAAAAGAAATATTATATAAACTAGTATACGCCATGCCATCCAGCTTGCCTCCAGCAACTCCAGAATATCCAGAATATCCTGATAAACCTTACTCTTGACTGCCCGTGTGGAAATTGGTGGGCACCCAGAGTTTAGGAAGGAAAACAATAAACTCCAAGTCAGTCATGTGACTGGTGTGAGAACTCAAAACAGTTTATTTATCTTTAAAATCAAAATAGAGGAATATTTTTAAATTAAATTCGAAATGCTTTTAAAAATGAGACTACCATAAGGCCTCCCGCACACACACACAATGCAAACGCAGAATCGGAGGAGATTTCTCCTTATGATAGTCAAAGATGCTTGATACGCATTAAAAGAACATTTCATATTATTACTAGTGCATAGTGTAGAAGAAATTCATTTCGAAAGTAGAATATAAATCTTAGCCAACATACGACCATTATCGTATGCCTACTATAGCTAACTATGTTCAATAGCAGGTTACCGCCACATTCCATAGCAGGTTATACAACTAAAACCGTACAAGTTTCGTATTGTTTCTTTGGATTTCCAACAAATGGTCAGGCCAAGGAACTTCCCATTGCCACATGAGAATGCCTCTGGAAAGACATCCCCGAGAACCAAACCGGAACTCTGCCAACACAAGGCCAGGTTACCCCTAACTGGGTAACTACTGACACGAGCACGCCATTCCCCGATCGTAAACGACCTTTCTCACGGGATCCCGAAAACCAACCACCACAAAGTAATAAATTCGTAGTAACCACATAGGTTAAATATCTGGGCTCCATACCATGATATCACCTCTATCCAGAAGGAAATGTACATACCCTAAAGGGTGCTACCCCTCATAACCTTGCCGCATCTTTCCTGTTTTGACCATTTCCGGGGTGTGAGGTTCGACGAAGTCACGTCCACAAAAACATACTTTATACAAAAGCCATGCTTTGGGTCAACAAATGATCAACACAATGATCACCAAGATAGACGATCAAATAAACGATCCTATCACAATAATCAACACAATGATCATTTCAGCAACACTCAGCATGTCACATTACCAAATTGGGAATATATCCCTGATAACTTCAACTATATAACCTCTGAGCTCGTACGTCTTAGAGAAGGGTGTTAAGCTAAAAGAATAAATTCTTGGCCACCAACAGAAATATATTTGAAAGAAATCGGCTTTATATCTCAACTTGTAATGTCAGACATACAATCCATACAAGTCTATTCCGGGCTCGAACAAAACCGAAGGCACTTACAAAGAAGTCCTTGCAATCCGGATATTCACAATCCTGATCGGATTCACCATCACATATGGAGAACTCTATACCGGAGCAACTCGGTGCAGAGTAAATCGACAGGTCATCCTATCGCTCTCGCAAATACCGGGTCTTCAACACCGATCTTCAAATGCAATTCACAACGACGTATCACATATTCGGAATGGGTTATACGACCCCATGGTCCTTTCCCGGTTAACCCGAATAGTGAGCGCTTATTCAAAAATAAGTGTGGCATTCACATTCAAACAAATCACATCAATTACCCATTCAAAGGGAAATATTGATAGTCGGTTATTGAACTATCACTGGATATGCACACATCACCAGATTCCAAATAATTTTCCAAATTATTTATTTTCCAAAAATATCTTTACAAGATATATTATTTCACACTTCAAAAATAAATCAATATTTATTTTTAGACAAATTCCACTTCCTTTATAAATTCCTTAGTGAATTTATAATTCCAAAATATCAATGAATATTCGATTTCAATTATTCATTTCAATTTATCTTCAAAAAGATAAATTCTCAAAACGTTTCATTTCACATTGGAAAAACATTTCCATACTTATTTATTCATAAGTAATTCACCAATTTTATTTATTTTCAACACTTGGAAAATATTCAATATACTTCAATCGAAATTAAGTATATATTTCATTCTTTAAGGAAATCATTCACTTAAACATATTTATTTGGGCCAAAACGAATGTTACGTAAAACATCGTTACGACAACCCAAATTCACTAGTATAGGGATTCGAAATTAAAATAGATATATAAATCCCAATACTATGCAAAACATTTCCTTTCGGAAATCATTTACTATAACAACAGTGTTATAGTCCACTATTTCCTTCTATTTCTCGAAAACGACTATTTCAACAATGAATGTTGAAATCTATGGTTTCGAATCTCAACACCTTTTAAAACATCGTTAGATTGTTTTAATTCTATTTAAAATATCACATTCAAAACAATTTCTTTAACATCTTATTCACTATTCAAAAACGTGAATATTCTTTGTTAACAAATTTCATCTTTTATAACATTTAACTTATCCAAATAAGTCATTTGCGAATTTATAAAACAACGTTTATAAATTCCATTTCTATTTATTTATAAAAACTTCCTTTTTATAAATTCCTTTATTAACCTATTCCAGTTTATAACTCAATTATAAACTAAAAAGTTCATATTATAAGTTAAATACTTATAAAACGATTATTTTACAAAAATCGTTCCTTAGAATTTCATAATTATAAATCTTATAACTTATAAGGTTCAATTATTTACCCAAGTCTATTCTTTTAATAACTTTACAAATTTTATGAACCTACTGTTTATAAAATTCCATTTATAACTTCACAGTTTATAATTCTATAAATTTCATTCATTTATGAAATTCATTTTCACTTCATTCAAACACTTATAAAAACTCGTTTTAAAATGTCCATATTTCAATTTATAAATATCCATTTATAAATCTCTTAATATAAATCAATTTATATTATTCTTTAAAACGTCTTTAATCTCCTTTATTATTTCACCATTTTGATTCATAAAATAATTAAATTTCATAAATTCTATATTTAAACTTTTCACAATAAATTCTAAAATATCTCGATTAAACTATTTTATAACTCAATAGCATCATATTCTCAAAAATCAGTTTTTAACTATATTTCTCAAAAATCATAATTTTTATACCTTTAAAAATTATAGCGTTTATTTATTTAAAATGAATCAATTCCAAAAATATTTTATAAACGTATACTTTCAAAAATCACTTTGAAATCATTTTAAAATTCCAAATTTGGCCCAATGATGCTACACACCAAATAGTCAATCACGACAACAACGATATCATATATCGTATATGATAATCAACGAATATCAAAATATCCATAATCAAATAAATACTGTTGAGGAATCCAGTTGGATCCCTCCAACCTGTTTTCCTGCATCCAAAAACATTAGCACAATACCAATTTCGCTCCAGTACGAAATTATCGCGGTATATGTTCTTATTAAATATTATCTGCTTAATAACGGCGTAATAGGGTCTCATCCGCTAAAAAAAATGCGGGGAATCAACAACTGCAATATATACATATGCCAATATATATATATATATTGATATTATATATAATACCAATTTCACTGTTTATGAAATATTCGCGGTATATGTTTTTATTAATTAACATCCGCTTACTAACGGCGCATAATGTCTATTTTAACAATCAATAGATATCAATCATCATTCAAACATGCATTCAAATATTTTAAATCTAACTATTTAAAATAAAATCGAAACTGATTCGATTGAGTGAGAAATTCTCACCTTGATTTTAATTTCCGTTTTAGCGATTTATTTCGAATAAAATTAAACGGACGTTTAATTTTACCCAAAATTCTCACTAACTCCAAACGACTCCAAACCAACTCCATCGCGTAGTGCTCGTCCATACGATTCCAACGCAACTGGTTTCGCGCGTTTTCGACCTCGTATGAAAAAGTTATGAATTTTTAAAGATTGTACACGATTTTATAACTTAATTACAACATAAATAAACTAATTTTATACCTAAGCTAATCCTGGCCGTGTGATCTGCATCCAAGACCTCACGTTGTTCTTCTCCCCTCACGTTTGCATCTCCAGATAACACGAACGAGGCCGAACCCATAACAATTCAACTAGGGTTTAATTTTGCACCAAAATCACTCGACTTGAATTCGATCAGGAAGCTCCATTGCGTAGCCCCTTCCACCCCCTATGCACGGCCTCCAAGGCACAGAGCTCGGCCTTGTCTAGCTCCTCAAAATGCGTGCGTGAACTGGCACGGTCGGCCCCCCATTTCTCCCCCTCCGATGCCCCAAACACGATCAACTCCGTATGGATCTGAAGCCCACTCCATCCTCTACAACCTTGCAGTTGAACACTTCGCCTAATTGTCGATGGATTGTGAGTGATTGAGGGAGGAAGTGGAGATAATTTCTGGCCATCCATTTGTTAGGTGGCGGCTAGGGTTTATTCATTAGATTTTTATTTTATTTTTTATTTATGAAGAGGATGGTGGGCTATTTATAGAAAAAATTCGAACACTATTCATCCCGGAAATTCCGAACTCCGATTTACGCGCCGAAACTAACGTTCCTAGGGTTTATCCCGCGTTCCGGACACAATGGAACAAGTTTCGAAAGCTAATTCGGAAGTATGTGCGAGTTATGGCTGCAAACGCTCAATTTAAATTAAACCGATTTAAATCGATTTCTAGGCGTTTTAATTCGTACAGGACAAACGGTAAATCCAATTGACACGAAATTTGAAACCTTGCAATAATATCACATTACAGATCCGATGAAACTGGTTTCGTCGAAATCCGAGACTTTTTGAAAAATGGCTATTTTCATTCGCCAAATTAAAATTAAAAATAAATCGATGCGTTTCGAGCTGCCACGATCAAACGATAACTCCGATTGACACGAAATTTGAAATCCGGTAATAACTAACTATTACGGATCCAATGGAACTGGTTTCGTTCAATTCTGAGACTGTTCAAAAATTGACTATTTTCACTAGTCGATTTAAATATTAAAATATTCAATTTTCGCAAATAAACTTTTAATTTGATTTTAAAAGTTCTAAAATATCATTCTAACTTCAACATGATAAAATAAAATTTTACAAATCATTTTCAATCATATTTAACTATATTTTCAATTATTTCCATAATTTAACGTATTAAATTATCGATTTAATTATTCAATTAAATCCAATAATTCAAATAAAAATTTATTTGACTTATAAATTCACTTATTAATATTTAAAATTAATTAAATACTCATATTTTAATTATTAAAAATCCTGGGTCGTTGCATAAAATGACCAATATAAATATTTACTGAAGAAGATTATTAAATTTATCTGAATAATTATTAATAGGTTATCAATATCAATTTAATTTTATCCACAGATTATTAAAATGATATTGTTAAAAATTCCGGGATATTACACTTAAAACAGAAGATTCAATATTTTACCCAATTTCCAATAATTACATTCAATAATTTAATCGCCAAATAAACAGTGATGTTTGGAATTAATGTTAAACTAAATTTCAAATATTTGAAATCAATTAAATATTTCAATTTCAAATATCCAAAAATTCTAAGTCATCACATCATCAAGCACATAACATTTAAAGAAAAGATATCAGCAAATTCATTTGATATAAAAGAGTGAGATGCACTCCGTATCAAAAAGAACTCGAAAAGATGATCATGAAATACAATAATGCCATCAAGGATAGAAGGAGAATTACCCTGGCTAAGGTCAATAAAGCGCCGAGCTAAAGTTACATTTTCAGCCTTCGGCACAAACATTAACTCGAATCTTTCCCGAAACAGCTCCAAATAAGATCCGCTTCAACAATTTCCGAAATCAAAAGCTTGTACCAATCTAATGATCTTTCTTGGAGCATGCTAGAAGCCATTTGGACTCGATGTAGGTCAACAATATTCATGAGAGAAAAGATGCGGTCGCATGATCTAAGCCAAGTTTGGACTGCTATAACGCTTTCGGAACCCTCCAATGGCCTTCTACCCAAATTGGTATAACCACTGCGTAAACGTGTGAACCCAGATTTAGGATGAGTAGGCTCTGGAATGGGTCCGACATCATTAGTTCTTTACAAGATCTAAAAGATGTTGGGTAGACATGAATACTCCATCCTGAGGAGTAGCGCTAGACCGACCAGTGTTGGGACGTCCTGGTCTGACCATTTCTCTTCTTTAAGAAAGAACGAAAGAAGAGGAAAAAGTTATTCTCAGAATGAATATCAAACAAACTTGATTAACAAAACAAGGCATCATAAAGAATATAGGATAGAATGGGTCCTAAGACTTAAATCAAATCCTAAGGCATGATTCCAAAAAAAGACCTAGAATGATGATCCTTGCTATAATATTCTATGTTGTTGCGAAGTTTGGCTCTGATACCAAGTTGTGACGCCCAACCTATATACTCACACTAGCCAACGACACTATGTAATAATGCCGTCCACTAGCACGTAGAATAAGGCTGTTGATGAAGACCATCTGTGTAATTGCTTTGTGCGAGTACCGATATGTCGTATAGTATTACATGCATTTCATTTCAAGAGGAAATTTGACACATCAATTACAAACTCAAAACTACTACACGTGGCCATGTGATCTTCAAAAACAAAAATAAAATTAGCGTAACATAAATTACTCATAGATATTCATATCTCTAAGGCGAAGATATGACAATAACACATAAAAGTGTACATTAAAGTAGTAGTCATACAAAATCCACTATACCACCAAAGAATAGGTACAAGTGCTAGATAAAACAAAATGTATACATCAAGGAGTCTCTATCTCGAATGTACAAAAGAAAAAACCACTATGCTAAAGTAGTTAGCCAAAAGTCAGAAGATAGTCCCTGCTAACAAGTCAAGTAGAAGCACCTGTAACACCTTGGTCCGACCCGAATATTTTTTAACAAGAAAAAATAATAAAAGGATTAGTCTATCTATAAATATCATATAAAATGAGATAGGATAAGAGATATAACAGAAATATATGATGACAATGAAAATCATAGAATATCTCAAATCTACTCAAACTCCAAAAAAAATGTCATATTATTTAGCTTATTCACCAAAATTCAAATATTGGCAAAAGATATCAATGCCAATTCGCAATAAATGGTGAAACGCAAATTACAGAAATCAATAATTAGAAATCCAGAAACACAAAGAGGGAGGCCTATCACAAATGGGAGCAAGAAAACTCACCAACACGTTTATCACAAACAGGATGCTATCCCATGGGTTGCTAACCCATAAAAATACGGGGTACAGTCCCCTCTTAGGGACTAATAAGTTGAACATCGATGCACCTAAAAAGATACGCCCCATGCACAACTAAAGATCGACGCACCTAAAAAGATACGCCCCATGCACATGATTATTGAGCCGAACATCGATGCACCTAAAAAGATATGCCCTATGTATCAACTCATTGAGTCAATTGCTCAACGAACGGCCAAAAGATCAGGGGTCGCTAGCCCCTAAAAATGAGACGAAGCTCCATAAAACTGGGTATAGTCCCTACATGGACAAAGAGACATTGCATATCGCTAGTCTAAACCATAAAATGATCACTATTGATTAATAAGAAGTGTAAATTAACACTAAGCCAGTAAATAAATGAGTTTACTTTCATGTCCCATAACCACTGGCTTAACTTAAATATTTACGAGCAAACTGCTGTTTTCCACTCGAAAATTGTCACAAGAGTTCACTCGAACAAGTCCAAAAAGTAATCGGCGAAGTAAACGCAAGTGTTTCATATCACTTATTTTGATAAGTTGCTTAATTAGATTTCTCGTAGGAATGAGGTAAAGGTTTGTATATACTAATAGATTTGAAAAGAATTTTGAAAACGAGCATTGTGTTAAAAGTAACGTTGAAATCATTTTTGTGAATGAGCTTGAGTATTTACTACTAGTATAAAAACCTTTGTAGTATAAAGTGACAAATTGCACAAAAGATAGTAAAAACAACCAATCATCAAAAATTCACATTCGATGACGTGAATCAAAACCATAGAAATCGATATCAAATCCATCAAACGGATATTCCCAAAAATTCAAATAAAAAGTCGTCAAAGTCGATAATAGTGATAACAACTAATCAGATCAACCAAAATTGACATAAATGGAAAGCCACATAGAAATAGGCAATTTCCTTGAATTTAATAGTGTAAGACGTCTAGGCTGAATATCTAGAATTTTCTTCTGGGTCGCCTGGATGTCTGGGAAGTAAGCTCAGACATTTGAGCTGAAAGACTGAGATTTTTATTCCGTAGCTCCAAAAGTTTGTGCATTTCACCAGACGTCTGAGCTAAAGCTTAGGGCAATATTTTGCCTAGGTCGTTGATGGCTAAATCATATCGGAAGCGACCGAATGAGCGGCAATGACTATGGATTTGTGCCAAGTGACAACCCAACCCTATAGACTCATCAATACACTCTGAACAACACTTTCAAAACATCCATATAAGGATTTTCATAGATTTTGTCTTCAAAATGCCAAAAATTGGAAAATTCACCAAACCAATTCAATTCAAAAGCAAATGGACATGAAATAGATGTAAGAATTCATACCTAACAACTACCAAAGGTATAGACATAGATGTGAGTTCAAGAACTCACCTTTAAACTCAAAAACAATAAGTGAGAAGCTTTAAAACAAAGGAAAGATCAACCACTCAAGCTACAATCTAAGATCATAAGAAAATATTTCCTAAGTGAGGTTGTAGGAAATTTCTGAAAATTGGAAAGGAATTGAGATAGAGAAGATGAAGAGAATTCTTACCTAAGTTTCTCCTTGATTCTAGAACTAGAATCTTGAGTTTTATAAGAATTTAGGGCTTATGAATTTTGGTTTCTTTTCTTTTCCCCCATTTTTCTTTTTGGCTTGAGAGTGCTAGCAAATGAAAATGAATGAAGTGGAGAGGAGTGGAGTGGGATGTATATCGTAAGGGGTTTACATTCCTTATTTGGTTAGTGGGCTGAAACCCAAACCCAAAGCCCCAAATGAAAGTATCAAAATTCTAATCAACTCCCAACATACCGATTATACTCAGAAAGGACGCAAACGCCGTTTTGGACTTAATGGAAGTGGTCTCGAGTCCTAATTCGATTGTTTACAAAAAGTAGCATTTCAGACTTTAATCCGACCAACGATGCTATATTTAAATAAAACATTTAAATATATAATCGTAAAAATGCGAGTTGTTACAATAGTGGTATTTCCAACTCATGTTTCAATTAGATAGCGCATATACTTCTTCTTAGATCTACATTCATGAGCTTAATACTATTAGAGATGTGAACCTTTAGTTATATATATACTAGTAGGCATACATGCCTTGTTTCAATGTTGACTTTATGACTAATATTTACTATATTAACTCCAACTTTATTAATAAAATGTTTTATCAATATATGTATTTGAAAATTTATATTTTTTATTTATAAAATTTTAGGGATTTGATGCAGGTGTATGTGTGTCTGTTTCCAAACACATTCTTATCAAATCTGATTTCTACAATCTATTTGTAGTTGCATTTAGCATAGACAAATATATATATATACATATATATATATATATATAGTTGAATTATAGAAGGAATTTGTGAATTATAAGGGAATTTTATAAATATTTTCAAGCATATTTGTAAAGTTGGGCTAGCCGTTGTTGTGATCAAAGAATCATCTACGGCAATCATGGCATATATACACGCACACGTGTGCACAATTGACTGGTTGAATTAATAAATTTTCTATGCAACCTTTCAGAAATTGCTTACTTGTGATCATTACAGCTATATGATAAGAACTATGATTAAACGGTTTAGTGATTCCAAGTGGTATGGGACGTCCATGATAACCTTATCTATTAATTATGCGACTCATTATATATAATATTTCAGTGAGTGGAGTTTACCGATTTATACTAAACATTCAAGTAAGCTTGTGTAGTGCAGGACACACAAACGTTACTCGAATGACTACTATTAGATGGTATATGACACTTTTTGTGACGACATGCGAAGTGCATGTCATTTGTGAGACGTACATAGTGCATGTCATTTGTGATGGACTTGCAAAGAGTAGTCAGTGGTGATAGACTAGCGTAGAATAGTCATTTGTGATAGACCTTGGTCATAGGCTTGTGAAGTGTGATCATTTGTGTTAGACTAGTGAAGAGCAGTCATTGTGATAGACCTAGCGAAGAGCGATCATTTGTGAGGACTTGCAAAACGCAATCAACTGTGTTTACAAGTGAATTGATTACCTTTAGTTGTTGATATGCGAGGCGCTATCAATAACCTTCTTTCATGTTTGATAGTTGATTTGATTTTGAGATGGTTATTACCATTACTATGATGATTATTGATTGTCGGCATTTCAAAACTTTATATCATGATGAATTAATAGAAATGCCCAATTATGTGTAGAGTAGCATACTATTTAAATGGTTCTATACCTTTGATGTTATATGCGCTCATTATGTGATCTCACCCTTATGATATTTAGAGGGAATCTAACCCCTTTATTATTTAATGATACTCCAGTCAGACCGAGTTTTCATAGGTATTCAAGGAACCTTGTGCCTAGGTCCATAGCTAGCTCTTTCCGTAGTATTAGCTGTGCGTTTGCAAAAGTGATTAGGCTAGAATTATCTTGCATTAGATACAAATGCGTACTTTTTATAATGAGAGAGAGATTGACTTATTTCCATATATATATATATATATATATATATATATATATATTTTAGTTTGACCCTTATGTAGTATTTGAAATCTAACATGCTATTATTTGTGATTCTATGTGATGAATATGTGTTATATTATTTTGGTTGATATTAGCCAACGTCTGTAATGCTTTGTTCCGAGATCAGTCATGCAAAATTTATTGATTCGGATCTTAAAGGTAAGTCATGACAGTGTTAGACTAGATTAATATACATGGATGGTCGCTCCTACAGAGCCTCATTATTTATATTACTCAATAATATTACTTGTAATATTCTTGGATAGCCTGTGTGACGTTCGCGACTTTTCGACACTCGAAAACTGACATCAATATGTCCACTGTATCAACTGTCGAGCAATCGAATGCCGGAAAACCGTACCGTTAAGGTTAAAGAAGAAGTAGAAGATAGAAGAAGAAAGAAAAAGATAGAACAGGACAGAAACAACAGAACAATATCAGAATCTCACAATCGCAGTGGAACAATATATAATAGATAACTGAATAATCTTTAAACAAAGAACTATATCAGTTATTACATTACATTATATTACATTGCATTACATCATCAGAGTGTACAACAACAAACAACAACAAACAGCGGAAAAAAATACTATATACTAATAATACGCCATGCCCTCCAACGTGCCTCCATCAACTTCTGAATTCCAGAATATCTTGATAAACCTGACTCTTGACTGCCCGTGTGGAAATTGGTGGGCGCCCGGAGTTTAGGAAGGAAAACAATAAACTCTGAGTCAGTCATGTGACTGGTGTGAGAACTATAACAGTTTATTTTTAAAACATAGTACGGGATAATTTTAAAAATAGATTCGCAATGCTTTTTAGAAAATGAGACTACCATAAGGCCTCCCGCACACACACAATGCAAACGCAGAATCGGAGGAGATTTCTCCTTATGATAGTCAAAGATGCTTGATACGCATTAAAAAGAAACATTTGATATTATTACTAGTGCAGAGTGTAGGAAAAATCATTTCGAAAGTAAAGATATAAATCTTAGCCAACATACGACCATTATCGTATGCCTACTAGAGCTACCATGTTCAATAGCATGTTACCGCCATATTCCATGGCAGGTTATACAACTAAAACTGTACAGGGTTCGTATTGTTTCTTTCGATTTCCAACAAATGGTCAGGCCAAGGAGCTTCTCATTGCCACATGGGTACGCCTCTAGAAAGGTGACCCGAGAACCTAACCGGATCTCTGCCAACACAAGGCCGGGTTACCCCTAATTGGGTAACTACTGACACGAATATGTCATCGCCCGATCGTAACCGATCTATATCCAAGGATCCTCGGTTTCCAACAACGGCAAAGCAATAAATTTGCAGCAACAACATAGTTAAGTATCTGGGCTCCATTCCATGTTACCACCTCTATCCAGAAGGAATGACATACACTAAAGGGGCGCTACCCCCTAATAACCTTGCTGCATCCTTCCTGTTTTGACCATTTTCGGGGTGTGAGGTCCGACGAAGTCTCGTCCACAAATCCACGCTTTATACAAAAACTGTGCTTTGATCATCAAATGCTCAACAGCACTTCGTATGCCACATTACCAATTTGGGAATGTATCACTAGTAACCATCAATTACATAGCCTCAAAGGGTGTTAAGCTAAGAGATTAAATTCTCCGCCACCAATGGAAATATATTTGATAGAAACCAGCTTTACATCTCAAACTGTAACGTCAGACACACATCCATACAAGTCCGTTCCAGGATCGAACGGAACTGAAGGCACTTACAAAGAAGTCCTTGCAACCCGGATATTCACTAATCACGACCGGGCTTCCCATCACAAAGGGTAATAAATTTCTATATCGGAGATCAGCCGATGCATAAATATTCGGCGGTAATCCTTCTGTTTTCACAAATATCCGGTCTTCAACACCGGTCATCAAATGCAATTCATAACGACGTATCACATATTCAGAATTGGTTATACGATCCCAAGGTCCTTTCCCGTCTTATCTGAATAGTGAGCGCTTATTCAAAAATAAGTGTGGCATTCAAATTCAAGCAATCACAACAAATACCTATTTAAAGGTAAATATTGATAGTCGGTTATTTAACTATCAATAGGCATGTTCAACATCACCAAATTCCAAATAATTTCCTAAATTATTTACTTTCCAAAATATCTTTACTACATATATAATTTCCACATTTCAACCTTTTGAAAACAAATTTTCAAATCAATTTTCGCCTTTACCACTTTTGAAAATAAATTTCAATCATTTTCCTTACGCGGAAATACTTTCATTTCAAAATGGTTCATTTAAACCAATTAATAAATCCAAATCCGTAAATTTATCCCCACACTTCAAAAATAAATCAACGTTTATTTTTAAACAAATTCCCATTTCTTTTGTAAATTCCATTGTGAATTTACAATCCCAAAATATCTATGAATATACGATTTTCAAATCGATTTCTATTATTCATTTTTTTAAATTTATCTTTAAAAGATAAAATTTCAAAACATTCATTTCATATTGGAAAACATTTCCATACTTATTAAATAATAATAAGCAATTCACAAATCCATTTATATTCAACACTTGGAAAATATTCAATATACTTAAATCGAAATTAAGTATATATTTCATTCTTTAAGAAATCATTCTCTTAAACATATTTGTTTGGGCCGAAACGAATGTTGCGTAAAACATCGTTACGACAACCCAAAATCACTAGTATAGGGATTCGAAACTAAGATAGATATATATAAATCCCAATACTATATAAAACATTTCCTTTCGGAAATCATTTACTATAACAACAGTGTTATAGTCCACCATTTCCTTCTATTTCTCGAAAACGTCTATTCCAACAATGAATGTTGAAATCTATGGTTTCGATGTTTAATACGTTTTAAAACATCTTTAAATCGTTTAGATTCATTTTATAATATCATTTCCAAAAACATATCAATTTTATTTAATAATATATTCACAATCCAAAATCGCGAATATACTTAACTAACCCAATTTCAATATTTACTACACGTTTTATTTCAAGAATTTATTCGCTATCCAAAATTACGAATATATTTCCTATTAATAAATTTCTATATTCAATTCAACAAATTCCATTGATTTCGAATTTATAAACAATGTCTATAAATTCCATTTCTATTTATAAACTTCGATTTATAAATCTCCTTTATTAATCCAATTCAATTTATATATCTCAAATATATACCAAAAGTCCATATTATAAGTTAAATACTTATAATTCATTTATTTACAAAATCTATTTGTTTTTATAACTTCACGATTTATAAATCGATAAATTTCATTCACTTAAGAAATCCAATCATTCTTCATTTTAACACTAACAATAAAACTCGTTTTATAATTCCTATATTTTTAATTTATAAATTTTAAATCTTTTATATAAATCATTTTTAAAACAATTCAAAAATCCCAATTTAACTAAACTTATTCTTTTAATAATTTACAAATCGTTATTTAAAGCTTATATACTTCAAAATCATACTTAAGTATTATTTTCCAAAAATCATAACTTTTATGAAAATAAAATTATAACGTTTATTTGTTTTAACAATTCAAAATTTAATAAAACGTATACTTTCAAAAATCACTTTAAAATTCCTTTTAAAATCAAAATCATTATTTTAAAACTTCAAAAATGGATCCGATGATGCAACAACACCAAATAGTCAATTACGACAAACCAAACATCATATATCAATATGATAATCAACAAATATCACAATATCTGTAAATAAATCAACATTGTTGAGGAATCCAGTTGGATCCCTCCAACCTGTTTCCCTGCATCCAAAGATATTAGCACAATACTAATTTCGTTCCAGTACGGAATTATCGCGGTATATGGGATTTATAAAAATATTATCCGCTTAGTAGACGGTGCAATAGGGTCTCATCCGCTATATAATGCGGGAAAATCAACTCCAAGTACATATATAAGACCAATTCCAATCAAGATGGAATTACCGCGATATATGTTTTTAATAAATAACCTCCGCTTCCTAACGGCGCATAATGTCTATTTCAACCCATAACAGATAATAATTTATCATTCAGGCATACAATCAATAATTTTAAATCTAATCACGACCGGAATTCCCATCACAAAGGGTAATAAATTTCTATATCAGAGATCAGCCGATGCAGAAATATTCGACGGTAATCCTTCCGATTTCACAAATATCTGGTCTTCAACGCCGGTCATCAAATGCAATTCATAACGACGTATCACATATTCGAAATGGGTTATACGACCCCAAGGTCCTTTCCCGGCTAACCCGAATAGTGAGCGCTTATTCAAAAATAAGTGTGGCATTCAAATTCAAGCAATCACAACAAATACCTATTTAAAGGTAAATATTGATAGTCGATTATTTAACTATCAATAGGCGTGTTCAACATCACCAAATTCCAAATAATTTTGCCAAATTATTTACTTTCCAAAATATCTGTACTAGATATATAATTTCCACACTTCAACCTTTTGAAAACAAATTTTCAAATCACTTTTCACGTTTACCAGTTTTGAAAATAAATTTCAATCATTTTCCTTACGCGGAAATACTTTCATTTCAAAATGGTACATTTAAACCAATTAAATAAATCCATACCGATTTACTTATATTTACGTTCCAAATCCGTAAATTTATCCCCACACTTCAAAAATAAATAAACGTTTATTTTTAAACAAATTCCCCTTTCTTTTGTAAATTCCATAGTGAATTTACAATCCCAAAATATCTATGAATATACGATTTTCAAATCGATTTCTATTATTCTTTTTTTTAGTTTATCTTTAAAAGATAAAATCTCAAAACATTCATTTCATATTGGAAAACATTTCCATACTTATTAAATAATAATAAGTAATTCACAAATCCATTTATTTTCAACACTTGGAAAATATTCAATATACTTACATCGAAATTAAGTATTTATTTCATTCTTAAGGAAATCATTCTCTTAAACATATTTGTTTGGGCCGAAACGAATGTTGCGTAAAACATCGTTACGACAACCCAAAATCACTAGTATAGGGATTTGAAATTAAGATAGATATATATAAATCCCAATACTATATAAAACATTTCCTTTCGGAAATCATTTACTATAACAACAGTGCTATAGTCCACCATTTCTTTCTATTTCTCGAAAACGTCTATTTCAACAATGAATGTTGGAATCTATGGTTTCGATGTTTAATACATTTTAAAACATCTTTAAATCGTTTAGAGTCATTTTATAATATTATTTCCCAAAACATATCCATTTTATTTAATAATATATTCACCGTCCAAAATCGTGAATATACTTCACTAACCTAATTTCAATATTAACTACACATTTTATTTCAAGAATTTATTCGCTATCCAAAATTACGAATATATTTCCTTTTGATAAATTCCTATATTCAATTCATCAAATTCCGTTGATTTCGAATTTATAAACAATGTCTATAAATTCCATTTCTATTTATAAACTTCGATTTATAAATCTCCTTTATTAATCCAATTCAATTTATATATCTCAAATATATACCAAAAGTCCATATTATAAGTTAAATACTTATAATTCATTTATTTACAAAATCTATTTGTTTTTATAACTTCACGATTTAGAAATCGATAAATTTCATTCACTTAAGAAATCCAATCATTCTTCATTTTAACACTAACAAAAAAACTCGTTTTATAATTCCTATATTTTTAGTTTATAAATATTAAATTTTAAATCTTTTATATAAATCGTTTTTAAAACAATTCAAAAATCCCAATTTAACTAAACTTATTCTTTTAATAATTTACAAATCGTTATTTAAAGCTTATATACTTCAAAATCATACTTAAGTATTATTTTCCAAAAATCATAACTTTTATGAAAATAAAATTATAACGTTTATTTATTTTAACAATTCAAAATTTAATAAAACATATACTTTCAAAAATCACTTTAAAATTCCTTTTAAAATCAAAATCATTATTTTAAAACTTCAAAAATGGATCTGATGATGCAACAACACCAAATAGTCAATCACGACAAACCAAACATCATTTATCAATATGATAATCAACAAATATTACAATATCTGTAAATAAATCAACATTGTTGAGGAATCCAGTTGGATCCCTCCAACCTGTTTCCCTGCATCCAAAGATGTTAGCACAATACCAATTCCGTTCCAGTACGGAATTATCACGGTATATGGGATTTATAAACATATTATCCGCTTAATAGACGGCGCAATAAGGTCTCACCCGCTATATAATGCGGGAAAATCAACTCCAAGTACATATATAATACCAATTCCAATCAAGAAGGAATTATCGCGATATATGTTTTTAATAAATAACCTCCGTTTCCTAACGGCGCATAATGTCTATTTCAACCAATAATAGATAATAATTTATCATTCAGGCATACAATCAATAATTTTAAATCTAACTATTTAAAATTATAAATCTAAACAATTCGATTGAGTGAGAAGTTCTCACCTTGATTTCAATTCCATTCCAGCGTTTTATTTCGAATAAAATCAAACGTGCGTTTAATTTTACCCAAAATTTTGACTAGCTCAAATAAATTCCAATCCAGCTCCATCGTGTAGTATTCGACAATACGGTTCCAACGCAACTGGTTTCGTGCGTTTTCGACCTCGTATGACAAAGATACACATTTTTAAAGTTACACAAATTATAAATATAATTTAAATTATAATTTCTTTTTATAATTTTCAAACCTAACCATCATAGCCGTCCATTTTCCAACCTGCAAATCACGGCCGCAACCCTCCTTTCCCTCTCCTCTCTCACGTTCACTTTCTACAGGTTATACGTTGAAACCCATAGCCGCCACCTAGGGCTTGATGCCGCGACCACCACAATCAACCGGAGATCGATAAAACACCTCTATTCCACTCGCCTACCCATGACACATGCTCGGCCAGAGACCGGTCCAACCTAGTGCCGCCTCATCTTCCGATTTGCGTGCGCAACCGTACGACTTTTTGGTCATTTTCCCGTTGATCCACCGCTCCATAAACGATCACGACCGTTGGATATCTAGAACTCTTCGTCCTCTACAACTTTCTAGTTGGAAGCTTTTCCTAATTACTAATGGATTGAGAGATTTGAAGGGAAGAAAACGAATCAATTTCGGCCATTTATCTTTGAAGTGGCGGGCGACTATAGAAGAAACCCTAGCCCCTTTATTTTGTGAATTACGGTCCTTATATAGAAATTTTACCGAACACTATTCATTCTGGATTTCCCGAACTCCGATTTATGCACGGTGACCGACGTTCCTGGGGTTTACCCCGCGTTCCGGACACAATGGAATAGGTTTCGGAAGCAAATTCGATCATCTGTGCGAGTTATGGCAATAAACGATCGATTTAAAATTAAATCGGTTAATCAAATTTCTGTGCGTTTTAACTTGCCCCAGACAAATGCTAAATCTGATTGACACGAAATTTGAAACCTTACAATAATATGACATTACGTATCCGATGAGACTAGTTTCGTCGAAATCCGAGACTGTTTGAAAATGACTATTTTAACTCGCAAAATTAATATTAAAACAATTTCGATGCGTTTCGAGCTGCCATGGTCAAACGAAAACTCCGATTGCTACGAAAATTGAAATCGATAATAACAAACTATTATGGATCCAATGGAACTAGTTTCGCCCAATTCTGAGACTGTTCGAAAATTGGCTATTTTTCAATCGATAATTAAATATTAAAATATTCAATTTTCACAAATTAACTCCAAATTCAATTTTAAAAGTTCTATAACATCACTCTAACTCCAACATTATTAAATAAAATTTTACGAATCATTTTTAATCATATTTAACTCAATTTTCAATTATTTACGTAATATCAACTATTAAATAATCGATTTAATTATCCAATATCCAATTATTCGAAATAAAATTTATTCAACTTATAAATCGTACTTATTAATATTTAAAATTAATTAAATATACAAATTTTAATTGATAGAAATTCTGGATCGTTACAGCCTGGGTCTTGAGGTGGGGCGTTAAATTTGGTATCAGAGCCGTGGTTCAGAACAATATAAAGTACAAAGAACATAAATTTTGTCCCAAGAGGACTTAGTGCCATCCCTAAGTTTAGGGAGTAGAATTTAGAGTTCATTTCCTATTTTGTATGAAAATATAAATGGTTATTAAAAGGAAGTTTTAGGACATATTCATATGATTCAACCATACACTCTAATTAGTATGTTATGGTGATTCTCAATTCGAACCTGTGTATCATGATTTTTAGTGATCTGAGTTACGCAGTGGAGGTAGTTGAACTGCCTTCTACTGAGCACATCAATTAGAGACCCTATATATATACTTATATGCATGTTTGGCTAAATATTGGATGCTTGATTGTCTAATAATAATGATGAAAATTAGTAACCGTTAAATATTAATATTGAGTATAATTGTCATTTGAGAATTTAAAACCTACTCAATATTAATAATAGGACTTGTAGTGTCTTCAATATTGTAGCTACCGTAAAGCATAACTAAAAGTTTGATTTTATTTAAAATAATTTATTAAACAATATTAAAGATCAATTAAAAAACTAAGTTGTAATTCTAAATTTTGATGATTGCTAGATGTATGCATGGATGAATTGGATGCTTGTTTGTGTTTAACTCTGGAAAATAAAATTTTGCAAAAATAAGATTTTTGAAGTATATATGTGTATATCTTATTTAGAAAATCCTTTATAAAAAATTTATGTGTTAAATTGTCTGTTGGGTGCATTACAAATTCTAATTGAAGCGTTTGAGTAACTTTCTTGATAGAGATTTCTAAATGCTACGACCAAACAATCAGACATAGAGTGACGACCCGGAAATTTTGACAAATTAAATTGGAATAATTAATTGATTTTAAACTATTTAAAAGTTAATTTTAACTTGAATTCAAGATATCAATATTTACTTGATAATTAAATCATTGAATTGTATAGTTTAAATGTTGAATTTCATAATTGAAAATTGGGTAAAATTTTGAATCTGAGATTCTAAGCCTGTTTAAAATAATTTGAAGGCTTATAAAATTTATATTGATAGCACTGAAGGTAGTGAAAGTTTTGAAATTTAATTTAAAGGTAATTTGTTCAATTTTAATAATATATCGTTTAAATTGGAATTTAAAAAAATAGCCCTCCGAGGCACAGTCTCGGAATTCGACGAAACCAGTTCCATGGGATCCGTAATAGTTAGTTATTATCGAATTTCAATTTTCGTAACCATCGGAGTTGTCGTTTGACCCTGGCAGCTCAAAACGCTTAGAAACTAGTTAATTGATTTAATTTAAAATTGATCGTTTACTTTCGTAACTCACGCATATGATTGAATTAGCTTTTGAAACACGTTCCATTGTGTTCGGAATACGGTTAAAACCTTATAATCGCCTTGTGGCATCCCTCAAGAGGAGTTTAGAATTTTTAATGGCAAATAAACGAGACGTTTTGAAGGTTTTATAATATAATATATTTTATAGTCAACACGCTAAGATATTTTTGTTAACATCAATCGTACTCGTGAAGCTTCCCCATAATAAATATTTTATTCCCGTCTTCCTTTTACATCTTTCAATAGAAGCCAAATCGAAAATAAAATAAAATAAAATAAAGGAGATCCATGCCATTCGAAAATGGAGTTCTTTCGCTTCCTTTATTTCAACTTTAAAAAAAAATGGCGGAAGCCGACGCTACCTGAGAGTCCCGAAATCATTTGTCTTTGGTTAATAAAAAAAAAGAAGAGAAGGGAAAAACATGGCCGAAAGGGGGAAGGGTCACTCGGTGAATTGGAGGACGCGAGTAGGGTTTCGAATCAGTCGAGATCGGAAAATTCTCGTTAGAATCATCTCGATCAAATCGAGTTCGACAACTCGCCAAGGCCACTAGGCATTCGAAGTCGCTCGAGATCAACGAGCTCGTGAAGCTAGGGCTTTGGGTTTCGTGAAGGAGTGTCGAAGTCGATAGTGAAGTCGAGTGCAGCGTTGGGGCTCTTTCTCGAGCACGAGATTGTGAGGGAGACGACACAGCAGGCGAGCTGCAGCATGGGTTGAAGGCGAAGTCGTTAGGGTTTGGAGATGGAGTAAGCGTAAGGCACAGTTGTTGCTCCGGCGATTTGGGTTTGGAGTTGTCGTTCTACTGCATTTGGGTATAGGCGTTGAGCTCTATGCAGATGTGGGAAGTTCGATGATGTTGCACTGCCTGAAAGGATGATACAGTATCATACTTCTGCTAAGACACTGGCGAGACGTGGGGGTATTATTCTGAAATTAAAATTAATTTTATAATTAGTAATTAATATATAGATTTAGATAGCTAATAAAGTTTATAATCTATTTATACGAGGTTCAAATCTATGCGAACAGGTCGAATTTGGCTCATAGCGATGAAGTAGCACGAATTTGCAAATTAAAAGAAAATCAAAGGTGAGTAAACCTCATGCTTCTGGATTTTATTTAAATTTAAATGGATAAATTTTAATGCTTGGTTGGATGGTTGAAATGAATTGATATGCGATATTATATAGTAATATCTAGTATATTTTGGAAAGATTGATAGTTTGGGATGATTATTATTGGCAATTGGAATAATGAATGTTGTGAGTTGTTTGAATATTTCGGTACCCTAAGTTATCAAAACATACAAATTGGATTTTTGAAAGGAATATAAGAGGAATTCTGAAAGTGAATAATTGTAGAATAAAAATAAGAATGGACTGGAAACAAATGAAAAATGATATTTTAAAATCTGAAGTTAAAATTGTAAAGTAGAGATTTAAATCAAGTCCTAAACCAAGTTAAATCTAACAAATAGAGTTTCTAAATATTAAGTGTTTTAACAACTTAAATGTTAAAGTGCAATTGTAAGCCGAATTGAATTTTAAAATAAAATTGGTTTTAAACTCCTTTAAGCTTCCATTATAAGAAGAGTAATTAAATCAGATTAGAATAAATTGAAATGTACATGAGAAATCATTAATTTATATAATCAATGATGTAAATAGAGATTGATCAGAGAAGAAAATAAATCAATATAAGTGACTTATGAGAAGTTAATTAATATTAGTAATTAAGGATTAATGTAATTAATGTTGTTAGTTAGCTTATGAAGTAACTAAGATTACTTATTGATTTGTGTGAAGGATACTTAATAACGTGAAATTAGTTAAAGATAATTACTTGAATTTAATTGGAAAATAATTAATCCAGGGTGATTAATTAAGGTGAATAATGATGTGTTGACCAATTAATTGATTTGGAATTAATTAACGTTAAATGAAGAAATCTAAGTGATTGAGGTTTAAAATTCAATTTGAATCAATTGAATTAATTTGGAAGTGATCAAATTTGTTATGAGCGATGGAATGGTATTGGATGCATGAATGGGATGATATTCCTGATATGAAATGTTATGTATTTCATTTGAATAATTTGGGTTATGATAGTATGAGTTTCGAAGAGACCGGGGTCGGGTATTGGGAAATACACAAAACCACTTCGAATTTTTTTAAATTGATTTGTGAAATCAATAAGCAGGAATGAAATGATTTAAGTGGATTGGATTATTTTATCTAATTTTGGTACTTAGAAACTTATATGTGAAATAAGTTTTGTCTATAGAAAATTGTGAATTGGATAAATTAATATAAGTTACCCCGGGTTTATTTGAGTTGTTTGTTCTAGTATTCCATGTTAGTTGGGTTTACTCACGCTGGTTTCCAGCCTGACCCGGGTGTTACTTTGGTGTAATGCTCGGGTCAGACCGAGTATTACAGATTTTCAGGTAGGTATGTTCTGAAGCTCAAGAGGCGAGCTGAATGGCAATATCGTGTAGGGTATATCCGCTGTATTTATATTATTGTAAATCTTAGACATGATAATTGTAAACATTTAGTGACTGTATTAATGTGAAACTATGATGTATATTAAATGTAATCGACAGATATAGTATTCTTTTGTAAACTGTTATTATTTATTATTATATTTTATCCGCTGCGAATGCGAGATGTTTGGTGTTTTTGTTCTTCTTCTTCTATCTCTTTCTTCTTTTTCATAACTATCTGGAATTTTCGGGTTCGAAAATTTCGGGTCGTTACATTTGGTATCAGAGGTGAAAGGTTAAGCGAGAACCTTGGCTCTGGTGGGGATTACTCATTTAATAGAGTCTGTAGTACTGTAGAACGAGTTAAGAATATATATATATATATGAGATCGTACTTGTTATTTTTTTATAAAAAGATTTTAAATGATTTTATATAAATATATTTTGATATATATAAAACAATATTTCCTTCTAATAAATATTAAAGCGATTGGTTGCTAAATTTATTGAAATGAAAACTAAGAAGTAATATAATACAACCAAACTAAAATCCTGAATTGGAATTTGTTAACCCTTAATTTTCTACGACTCAAAACTGCACGACTCAAACAAATTACGTGACTGAACGAGTCAAGGATTGGTCGACTTAAAGGAGTCAACGACTTAAGAAAGTGGACGGTCTACGACTCAAGTTATGGACGACCTAACGGATTAGCGAGTTGAAGGACTTGGTGACTTACGACATAGAGAAGTCTGTGACTCAACGGTTTAGAAGAGAAGGGATGCTCCATGACCTAAGGCATCCACGACTTAAGGTTCCTACGACTTAAGAGGGTATACAGTTTACGACTTAAGGAAGCCCACGACTCAAGGACAGGATGACTTAACGGTTCAAGAGAGAGCACGACTTAAGAAGGAAATGAGTTAACGACTTAGAGCTATCTGCGACTTACGACCTAGCATGTATTGTGAGCGACTTAAGCAAATGAGGCGCTCCTCCTTACTTAACACAGTGACCTCTTAACTCGTACACGATTCAGGACCTGGGTTATTATCTGAAGGGGACAAGCTTATCGGTTAACTCGTACACGACTCACAACCTAGCTTGAGTTGTCCACGACCTAAAGCTACTGGGTGAAGGTTCAATGCTGCATCAAAAGGACCAGTTGACTCATTTGCGACTTAGATGATGACTCGTGTGCGACTTAGGACTTGTACAAATGAACTTTTGTGAGACCATGGGGCTGGACCAGATAAGTCGGCCACGACCTACCATAAGTCAATGACGACTTACGACCCAAGAGGAAAATTTCCCTATAAATACCAACCCACCTCAAGCATGAAGGGGACTTTTTGGCCGATATCTTTAAGTGCCGATACTCTGCTGAATTCCCGACTCACTCAACACTTCAAGTACGAAAGGCATCTCAACTAACTTCGAGAGGAAATCTAACGCGATCTACATGGATTCAAAGAATTCTTCTGCATCAAAGTTCTAGTTGTTTGTCTCATCAGAATTGTAATTGAAGATTGTTGTAAAGTTGTAATCGATTCCGTAATAAAGAGAATTAGAGTGGACGTAGGCTTACCCTAAGCCGAACCACTATAAAAGTTGTTGTCTTTTCTGCTTTCTCTGTGACTTTTCTACTTGTTTTTTAGTTCCCGTATTCATGGGTGGTGCTTTCGCTCAACTTCAGTCTACACCGGCGTGTTAGCGTCTGATTTTTTTACGTTAACATTTTTGGTGATTTCACTGAGAATTGAACTCAGGAAACATCCACCATTGCTCCGCAAAGGTCTACTGAAAGGATTTCTTTTAAAACCAGAAGTTTATTGGAAATAATGGCTCCAGGGAGAAAACGAGGTTCTGCAAGATCCGACAATGTTCAAGAGAATACTGCTACCTCTCCTCCTTCAAGTCAAGCAGCTCCAACTGTTGGAGTTACGCGAGTAGAATTGGACGCTGTAGTTTTGGGGTTGAATCAACAATTGAATTCTCAGAATGCACAGTTGGAAGCCCAGAATGCCCAGAATGCCCTGATCTTGAGTAAGTTGAATGATCTGCTTGGGGCAAATCGTCAACCGGTTAATAATGATGGGAACCCTACTGTGGGAGTTCAGGATGTTGAAGGGAACATTTCTCAAAGAGCCGCAGATCCTGTAGAAAGGACTCCTCCTCAAGCTGGAGGATTAGGGCCGCAGCCGACCCTCCGTAAACGATTGTCAAGGCTGAATTCAGAGAGAGTGGCTGATGTGTACCCTCCAGAGCCTCTAAATAACGAAGAGTATTTTTCGGGTATGATTCGTCAAATCATGAAGGAAAATATGCGAAGAGATGAAGATGAGAAAGAGTGGGGTTTTGCTCCAAGCAAAACTCCATTTACTGAAAAGATCTTGAAGGTAGAGTTCCCAAGGAAATTCGTTCCCCCTACTATTCCGGCTTACAAGGGGACGAGTGATCCTAACGAGTTTCTGTACAAGTACGACTGGCATATGACTGGTGCTAGGGCGTCGGATGAAATTAAATGTCGATATTTCCAGGTATATCTCGAGGGTGTGGCTCTATTGTGGTTTACAAAGCTGTCGGTCAGGTTCATCGATCAGTTCTCCGATTTGACCAGGAAATTCATGGAGCAATTTCGATTGTATGCTTCTAAAGCAAAGGATATAATGTCACCGTCAAGTCTAGAGCAAAATCCGGGAGAATCCATCAGGTCATTTTTGAATCGTTTTAACATAGCTTTGGCCGAGGTAGATAATGCTGAGCCACGCATGGTCCTAACATACTTGATGAGGGCAATTGACAAACCGAGTGAATTTGGAAAATGGTTGAAAATGAAAGAACCAAACTCGCTTGACAAATTCTACAAGAAAGCGGATGAATTCATGCGCTTGGAGAGCCTCCAAACACCGGCTAAAGTGGTATCAGTGGAAACCGGGAACAATGGTGCTCCTTCGAACAAGAAAGAACCTAACACTCAGAAAAGGGGAAATGATGGTGGAAAGAAACAGGGAGATGCTAAGAAAGGCCGTTCTTTCAATTTCGCACCCTTGACCGATACCCCTGAAAACATCTTCTTTGCAACCAAAGATGATGTCAATTATCCGACACCACCTAAAATGAGAGTTGTGAATAAAATGGAAAAAAGTGGAAGGTTCTACCGGTTCCACAACCAGCCCGGCCATGACACCAACGAATGCCGTCAGTTGAAAGAGATAATTGAACAACTCTTGAAGGAAAACAAACTCCAGCAGTATGTGAAAAGAAATAGAAATGCCCCAACCTTGTCAACTCCAGGACAACAAGTACCTGCTCACAGTCCGTGCTCGAGTGAGAAGGTCGTAGAACATGAATCAGAAAGACCTGTTATCAACATAATTACTGGAGGACCTCACCCAGTAGGAAAAAGCTGGGGCGAGATGGAAAGGTATGCCCGGGCCTTGAGGCATGTACCAGCTGAAGAGAATGTTTTTGTTTTAGAAAATGATGCGCCTTTAAAGCAACAAAAGACTTCCATAGATGATATCGTATTCAGTGCCAGGGATTCTTTGGGTATCGAGGCTCCGACCATAGATCCTTTGGTCATTTCTGCTGGTATTGGGCCGGCAACTGTGAGAAGGGTTCTAGTTGATTGTGGAGCTTCATGCAACATCCTCTTCAAGAAGACCTTTGATCAAATGAAAATTCCAATGGCTGACGTTCAAGCTTCATCACTTAAGATTGCTAGGTTTGATGGAGAACCCAAACAGCCGATTGGGACCATAGATTTGTTTGTGGAACTTGGAAAGGGATTGAGGAAGGTGGCTCGAAAGCAAACCTTTATAATTGTTGAAGGATTCTCTGCCTACAATGCCTTTTTAGGCCGACCAACTCTTGCTGCGTTCAAAGCTGTTCTTGCCCCATGGTGTCTGACTCTAAAATTCCCCACGGATAATGGAGTTGGTGTGATTAAGGGAGACCAAGATGCGGGGCGGGAATTTCACTTTGCAGAGTTGCGAGAATCAAGGAAAAGAGAAATGGGAAAAGGTGCGGCGGCTCCAGTCCGCACCAAGGAACCAACCTTGTAGAAATTACAGGGTGGACCCTGCACTGGCGAATGTAGTGGCGCACGAAGAGAGATGGATCCAAGGAAAGCCAGTGCAGGGGAGAATAGGGTAGTACCGGTAGAGGTAACAGTGTCGGTGCCCGTTGACCGAAAGGACCCAAACAAAGTGCTTAATGTGGGTTCACAACTCAACACAACAGTTCAGAATGTTCTGATTTCATTTTTGAAGGCTAATTTGGATGTATTCGCTTGGACTCATGCTGACATGTGTGGAATATCCCCAAAGATTGCAGTACACACTATGAACATTGATCCAAAGTTTACACCTGTCAAACAGAAGAGAAGAACCCAGGGTCCTGAGAGAACGGCAGCGTTAAAGGAAGAAGTGGATCGGCTCATGGAGAACGGTTTCATCAGAGAATCTACTTATCCAAATTGAGTATCAAATCCAGTGCTAGTGAAAAAGGCTAACGGAAAGTGGAGAGCATGCATTGACTTTTCAGATTTGAACAAAGCCTGCCCCAAAGACTGTTTCTCGCTACCCAGGATCGATCAGTTGGTGGATGGGACGGCAGGGCATGAATTGTTATCTTTTATGGATGCATACTCCGAATATAACCAGATTATGATGCATGAGCCAGATCAAGTGGATTCAAGCTTCATCACCGATGTTGGACTCTACTGCTACAAGGTCATGCCTTTCGGACTCAAGAATGCAGGGGCAACTTACCAAAGGCTTGTTAATGCCATGTTTAAACCACAGATTGGCAAGACAATGGAAGTTTATGTTGATGACATGCTAGTAAAGTCTAAGAAAGCAGTGGACCACATGGATCACTTAGCAGAGATGTTCGCAGTACTCCGAAAGTACAGAATGAAGCTTAATCCCCTGAAATGTTTATTTGGAGTGGAGTCCGGAAAGTTTTTGGGTTTCATTGTGAGCGCTAGGGGTATTGAAGCCAATCCGGCTCAGATCACTGCCCTGAGAGAGGTCAAGGCTCCTAGAACGAAGAAGGAATTGCAAAGTCTCAATGGAAAGGTTGCTGCTTTGAGTCGGTTCATTTCCAAAGCTACTGACAAATGCATTCCATTCTTTGATGCTCTGAAGAAAGGAAGAAAAAACTTTGAGTAGACTCCTGAATGTCAGAAAGCATTTGATGATTTGGTTCATCATATGGAAGTGCCTCCGATACTTTCAAAGCCTGACTGTGGTGAAGATCTCTTCATATATTTGGCAATTTCGTCTCATGCTCTCAGTGCAGTGTTGGTACGGGAAGACGCAAGGATTCAACGCCCAGTCTATTATATCAGCAAAAGATTCACTGGGGCATAGATGAACTACTCAAAATTAGAAAAGCTCGCCTATTGTTTGTTGATCGCATCAAGAAAATTGAGGCCGTATTTCCAAGCTCATCCCATCAAAGTCCTCACTGATCAACCTCTAAAGCAAGTCCTATTCCGTCCAGAGACTTCGGGCCGTCTTTTGAAATGGAATATTGAACTCAGCCAATATGACATCACTTACCATCCCCGAAAAGCAATCAATGGACAAGCTTTGGCAGATTTCATTGCAGAATGTACGGATAAGGGTAATAGTGAGGAAGAAGTCACTGATAGCATCCCAATCCAATGGAAATTGTATGTCGATGGCGCAAGGAATGATTACTGTTCTGGAGCAGGAGTTGTCCTTGAAACCCCAGAAGGGCGATCGCTATGTTATGCGCTGAGACTAGAATTCCCTTCGACAAACAATGAAGCCGAATATGAAGCTCTCATTGCCGGTTTAAGGATCGCTAAAGAACTAAACATCAAGGCATTACAGATCTTCAGTGATTCTCAACTTATTGTTCGCCAAGTCAGGAAGGAATTTCAAGCTAAAGGAGGGAATCTACCCGTCTATTTATCAAAAGCCTGGGAGCTTCTTCAAGATTTTGACCATTATTTAATAAACCATATACCCCGAGAAGAGAACATGAAGGCGGATTCTCTCGCAAAGTATTCAAGTACTGGTGAAGCTCAACTACTGGGATTAATTCCCGTTGAAGTCTTGTCAGCTCCAAGCACAGATGAAATGGATGTTGATTGGATTATGAATGTATCCCAAGGTCATGAATCATGGATGACTCCGATACTTGAATATTTTCTCAATGGTTCTTTGCCAGAAAGTTCAAAAGAATGACAAAGGCTGATAAAAAAAGCCTCTAGATATATAGTTCAAGATGGTCGTTTGTACAGACGAGAATTTTCAATGCCATTACTCTGATGCGTGACAAAGGAAGAAGCAAAGACAATTCTGACTGAAGTACACGGAGGGGAATGTAGGAATCATACAGGTGGTCAAACATTAGTAAAGAAAATCCTCCGTTATGGATACTTTTGGCCAGAAATTAATCAGGATGCTGCTGACTATTCCCGAAAGTGTGATAAATGGCAGAGATTCGCTAAAATTCCTAGGGCACCTTCCACTGAGCTAACACAAATGGTCAGTCCATGGCCGTTTGCCATCTGGGGAATAGATCTCATTGGGCCTTTGCCGACTGCCAAATCGGGAATTAAATATGCTATCGTAGCTGTTGATTACTTCACTAAATGGGTTGAAGCCGAACCATTGGCTACTATTACCTCTAAGAAAATGATAAGTTTTGTGACTAAAAATATCATTTGCAGGTATGGTGTGCCTCAGAAGATAATCACAGACAATGGTACTCAGTTTGAAAGTGAGGAGTTCTAAGATTTCTGCAAACGATTCAAGATCCGAAAAAGCTTCTCAGCAGTGGCTCATCCGTAGGCAAACGGGCAAGTGGAAGCAGTAAACAAAATCATCAAATCAACCATCAAAAAGCAGCTGGAAAAAGCAAAAGGTGGTTGGGTCGATAAGTTACCGCTTGCACTATGGGCGTACAGAACCACCCACAAAACTGCGACTGGGCATACTCCATTTTCATTGGCATATGGATCAGAAGCGGTGATTCCAGTGGAAAGTGAAGTCCCCTCACACAGAAGGATCCATTTTGATCAAAATGGGAATGAAAAATTGCAATTGGAAGCACTAGACCTCCTCGATGAAAGAAGAGAAGAGGCTAGACTTAGAATTGCAGCTCACCAGCAAAGAATAGCCAGGCACTTCAATTCCAAAGTTCGTCAGCGCAGCTTTGAAGTTGGGGACTTAGTCCTGAAGAGAATTATGACAGCCATAGGTGTGTTTGGGCCAAACTGGGAAGGGCCATATGTTATAGGTGCGAAACTCCTTGATGGCACATTCAAACTCACAACTGTCGAAGGAGGACCAATCCCAAGAGCTTGGAACAGCAATCATTTGCGTCCCTATTTTACTTGAAAGCATTGCTGAAATATTGTAAAAGAATTACGAATATATGATTCTTGTATTGAAAGCAATTATAAAGAAAGTGAATAATGAAAAGCTATAAAGTAGATGTAGGCCCAGCTTTTGGCCGAACCACTATAAATCTTGTGTTCTCTACTATTATAAACTGCTTTGTTTTATTTCGACATATAAAATGCGTTAACTATAATGTCGATTTAATAATGCAGGCCATAAAAACAAAGCCTGCCCATCGCAAGACCAAGCGGTCTCCGACATCACCCAGCAAGCAAATGCTAAACCATTCAAAATTTCCATACTCAAATCCTACAAAAGAAGTGCTTCGCACAAAAGTTAGTGATGTGGATGAAAGTGGACCATTTCTAACTAACTGCAAATGTTTGTACAAACAAACAACCAGTTAAATAGCCTGTGTCTACGACCACCAACTCGCTTAACTATGAAGTGTGTTTCTTTGGATAAGGGAAATTATTGGCGACTATAAAGGGATGACACTTGCAAAAGACAACGGGGATCACCAACATGAATAGATGGCAAAAAGACATGAGGGAGCAAGCATCAAACAGCAAAAGACCTCTTCGGAGGCACAAGCCCTCTTCAGAGGCACAACTCTTCGAAGGATAAAGACCTCGAGCGGGCTTAACCAGAAAAAGAGAGATCTTTCTCGATACGAAGTTGCGGACTGATCGGTCGATACACTCCCATGAATCCTTCCAACCGAGAGAAAGAAACTCCAAACTTCCAGGCAAAAGCCCTACTCAAAGGCACACGTTTCACCGAGATTGAAATAAAACTTCCAAGTGTTGAAACGTGAAAAGCCCTCTTCGGAGGCCCATTTCACCACAGTTGAAATGCTAAATGACCTCGAGCGGGCTAAACCAGAAAAAGAGATATCTTTCTCGATACAAAGTTGCGGACTGATCAGTCGATACACTCCCGTGAATCCGTCCAACCGAGAGAAAGAAATTCCAAACTTCCAGGCAAAAACCCTACTCAGAGGCACACATTTCACCGTGATCAGTCGATACACTACCGTGAGATGAAATGTGAAAAGCCCTCTTCGGAGGCCCGCTTCCCAGCGAACAGGGAAAAAATAAAAGCCACTCCCAAGGGGCAGAAACAAAAGACCTCTTCCCAGAGGCACAATCAAACAAAAAGTCCCCTTCCCAAGGGCACAATGAAACAAAAAACTTCTTCCCAGAGGTGCAATCAAACAGAAAGACCTCTTTGGAGGCACACGTTTCACCGAGATTGAAATAAAACTTCGATGTGTTGAAACGCGGAAAGCCCTCCTCGAAGGCACAACTCTTCGGAAGCACACGTTTCACCGAGATTGAAATAAAACTTCCAAGTGTTGAAACGTGAAAAACCTCTCCTCAGAGGTTCAACTTTTCAAAGAAGCATTTCACCAGAAATGCAAAGCAAAGATCAAAAGCCCTCCACCGAGGCGCAATAAAAAAAAAAGAAGCCCCCTTCAAAGGCACACTTTAGCTTTCAAAGGAAGACTGGTTCTTCTATTCTTGAAAATACTCTTCCTCAAAAAGAAGTTAAAGTGCCCTTCAGAGGCCCGCTTTGCCACATAGAAGAATTCACTTGGTAAAATGTGTGAAAGCACAAAAGAAAAAGTGATATCTTCGAAGGATGAAGAGTAGAAACTCATATGGAGTGAGCTGTACTCTATTTTGAGCAGAATAGTATTCCTCCAAGTATGGAATAGTTATTCTCCAAAAAATAAGAGTACAAGTCCCCTCAAAGTATAAAATATTGCAACGAGCTTATGGTATAGGGGCAACATGGTATAGCTACAATGGTAAAAATTACGCTCGAACAACATACCACAAGCTCACTACAATATCATATAAAGAAACTTGTACAAAAATGAATAGTAAATGCATTCTCAAATACAGAAAGAAGTTTGTACAAACAAAAAGAATCATTTTATTCAATACTATCAAAATTTTGTACAGGTACAGGTTTCAAAATAAAAAGAAAAAGAAAAGCGGAGGCCGGTACCCGCACAATCTCCGGCCAGTACATGCAAAAAGTAAAAATAAATCGAAGCAGGACCCCTTACTTCTTCCTGCCACCACCCTTAGAGCCTTCACCTGCCCTAATAGGCAGCTTTTCAGGACGGCTTGGGAGAGTCGGGGATGAAGGAGAGAGGGTTACTACCGGATCAACTTTCGTTTCCTCTTCAGAAACAAGAATGTCTTTCCTTCTCTTCTTGGAAGTGGCACGCTTCCCCTTCTCCTTGAAGAAGACTCACTTCCCGGAGTAACAAGAGCAGATAATTTTATGTTATCATAAGTGGTTCGCTCCGGAGACTCATTGCCTTCTCCAAGCCCTTCTCCCCCGTGTTCTTGAGAAGCAATAGGATCATCTAAGCCATGAAGTGCCTCTATTTGCTCCTCTTGCGACCCGGATTGAGAGGCGGATGGAGAAGTGACCTGGAGAGGAGGAGGAGGAATAATTGAAGGAGGAGGAGTCTGAACGATGCTCGACACTTTCTCTACAGAAGAAAAGAAGTTAAAGTCAGTAAAGAGAGGAGATAAAGGCTAATTGAGATTCAGGAAATAGTCGAGAAGCTCATCGAACTCATAAGAAGCAAATGAGCAGTCTACTTGGGCAAGATTAACAGTAGAGTTACCTGGAGAAGTCAGCTTCCTGATATCAACCTCATAAGCCTATGCTTCGGCGCTCTCTTCGCCTTCATCTCCACCCTGTGTACTTGTAATCGCAGTTGTAACTTTGACCAGGGATAGAGAATGGGAACTGGAGCCGAGAATGTCGGTTTCGGCCGAAGGTGAAGGCTGGACTGGAATAGTTGAAGTAGTTTTTCCTAAACGTTTCCCTTCGGCCATCTCGGCTCTTAATTTTGCAAGTTGTTCTTTTCCCTTGGCGAGAACGGCGCGAGCATAGTCATCCAAGTAATGCTCCTCAAGAGCTGATTCGGCATAGCCAGCACCTTTACCGCCAAGCATGTCAAGCGCGGCCTCCCACACTTCAGCCAAAGTAACTTCATATTTGGGACCTAGGAAGGCGAGGCTACCTTGCCCCAGGACGCTATGTAGGTAGAAGTCAAATAATGTCGGGCTGATGCTGGTCTTCGTTGCCTCATGAGATTCTTCAGCTGCAATTTTACCGGCAATGGCCTCATCGCGCTCTCTTTCGGCTTTGGAGAGTTGAAGCTTAAGCATTTCAATCTCTGCCTCTTGAGAGTCAGTTTTCTTCCGAAGCTCTGCAATATCAGCAACATAGCCTTCATTGATTCTTTTTTGCACTTCGAGCCTGCCTTCGGCGTCTTTTTGGCCGGCATGAGCATCTCTCACTTGTTTCTGAAGCACCTCTTCTTTTTGAGTGTAAGAAGTAGAAGAAGTGCGAGTTCTTCTTTAAGTTTCTCGACCTTCGCCTCAAGCTCTTCATTATAAGTAGTGATGCTTCTCATCTCGGTATCATGCTACTCAAGAACCTTCTGCCATTCAGCTTTGTCATTCTCCATAGTAAGCATGGACTCGAGATTCGCATGTTTTACCCTTTGAAGCTCGTCAACAAGCTTTTGCCAGTTCGACATCCTTTCAATATCAAGCCTGACGGCATCGAGATTTGGCATCGTGGCAGGCTTGTCAATTGGAACTAAATCGAGATCGAAGCGGACCCCCTTCAAGCACCATTGAGGAAACCGGCTTTGCAAAGTGGCTGGGCCTGGTCCAATTTGAAATTTAGGCCTATTAACTATTGCCTGAATGTCTGTCTTCCCGAGAGCAGGAGAGCCAGAAGGGATGTCGAGTGAAACGGGGGCAGTGGCCTTTTCAGGAGTTGTAGATGCATGCTTATCACCGTGCAGGGCACGCTTTCTTGGGTCCTCAACTATATGGCTTTTTCCCCGATCATCATGCGACTTTCTCTTGTGAGAATCGTCACCTCTCTGGGAAGAATCATGGTGCTCCTCCCTTTCTTTTCTCCAATAACGCTCTTCTTGAGCCCTTCTCTCCTGAGCCTTTCGAGCGGCTCTCTCTTCATCGGTTTCTCTGTGAACGGGAAGGTAGCGCCTATAATCATATTGACTACGCCTCCCGTAGCGCTGAAAGTCGTCATAGTAAGAGCCGCTGCGTCCAATCGGAGAATCTGAAATAAAAAAACAAGCCTTAAAAGTATTTAGAGAAAATAAGCATAACTTTAGAATCTTCAAATTACAAAGGGTTAGGAGTATAAAAGTGTCGAAAGATTCTAAGTGTGTGTGATGTGCAAACTACGCGCATCAAACTACGAACCACTCTTTGATTGCGGAGTAATCGTGGGGGTAGTAGTTAACGTCAACTCTTGGGTCGACGGAGCTTGTTGCAAAGAAGAAGTCGCTTCCACTACTTAAGAAGAAACCCTATAGTGACAGGGTCGTCTTTACAAAGCTCTTGTGAGGTGACAAAGAGATCGCTCAACCCCTCGAAAGTATCGTCCCCGCTCTGCCTGACAGGGCTTGTTTTTTCGACTTCTTCGCCAGACTTCTGTGAATGTTGGGGAGATCCCTGAGGCTCTTCTTCCTCAATTACTGGGGCAAGTGCGAATTTGCCAGACGACCCCGCAACATCAACAGTAGTAGAGAACTTCACCAGAGAATCCTCGGAGGCAGGTTCTTTTGATATGGGTTCGTCAGAAGAAACTGGGGCATCTAATGCTTTAGGTGGGAAGTCTGGAACCTCATGGGGGTGTGTGGAGTGAGAAGGGTGAAGAAGTCCGAACTGGTGAAGGAATTCGTCGTTCAACAAAAATTTATTATCCCGCTCTTCAACCGGTACAGCTACGAGCCTCTCCAGAGTTAGCTTGTGGCTGGGATCTCTAGAAGGAGGGGGAAGCGCTGAAATGAAAAAATGAAGTTAACACTAGGCAATTCGGACTTCACAAAACTCAAAGTATAGAAGAGGTAGATGATCTTACTTCCTTCCCTCCACACAGCATAAAAACCCGGGGGCAGCAGACAAAGAAGAATTAAGTTAAGAACCCATGGGCAGTGTTAGGGAGGCCAACGATCAATTTACGATTTCGGGCGCTTCTCACGACGGTGACAGAAGGATGATCCTTAGTCCTAGTAAAGGAACATAGGAAGAAAATCTCGTCAAAGCTTGGAAGTCGGTCAAATGTTCTCCTAAATAGCACGCACAACCCCATCAGAATGGCATAGCCATTGGGTTGTAGCGGGAATGGGGAGATAGCTAGTCGACGAAGAAGATTCTGGAGAAAGTTGTTGAAAGGGGGAATGGCCCCGCTTAGGCACATTTGTCGGTTAACCGCTACAAAGCCAGTAGGCGCCACATCAGCAGTGTCACTTTTCTCAGGAAGAATGGCATCTGCTTCAGCAATGCCAAACTGACCACAGAAATGACGAAAAGCTTTGTACGATAAGGTGGTAGGGGCTCTTTCTGGAGGATTGACTAATGGAGCTGGAATAAGAGTGGCCTCTCCAGCCTGGGCTGTTATATCTTCTTGGTTAGAAGTCATTCCACACAAGCGACTGGATATTCAAATATGAAGGTGCACGTTTCCTAAAATGTGTGAAGTGTCGTGTAAAATCAACAAAGCAATAAGCGAATAAAACTGGAATGAAAACTAGCAAGCATTTGTCAGTTATGAAGTCCAGTGTTCGTTGTTTTAAAATATGAAAGAGAAATGTGGATGCAAACAAATCAGTTCAAGATAGCAATGCTTTGCATTAATATTTCACTTTAGTTGATTGGTTCACAGCATTTCATACAGTATGTTTAAGTTGATTACTCTATGTTGACTAATATGTCATTTGATATGGGCAGTCAGTGGCAGTATATTCGTCCTAATTTTCTGTAAATAATATATTGAACAGGTTGTTAGTTAACATAAGTCAAAAGTGATCTGCGAAAGAATGCAACAAAGTTCAAGCAACAATTCAAAGTCCAAACAAAGCTTAAAAGTGCAAGTGCTAACTCGCCAACGACTTAAGAAATCTTTTCTACGGGTTAGGTTGAGTCGTTGGTTCTCTGGCTAACTCGTCCGCGACCTAAGTCATTAAGTTAAGTTAGGTCGTGTCAATCTCGAGTTGCTGTAACTTTAAGTCGGCTGCGCTCTAAGTAGTAAGTCGTGGAAGATAAAGGAAACTTCAATGCAAAGCAACGAGAAACTCTCAAGTCCTAACTCGGCCACGACTCTTGGTTTAAGTCGTAAGGTATGTTAAGACGATTCATAGTTAAGTCGCTAAAAGTTGCTGGGTCACGCAGAGGTGCCAAATTATACCTAAGGCGACATTCCACTCTCTTTAGCAAACATACCCTCTTACTCCTAACCCGTTAACCTTCTAACCCGTTAACCTCCTAACCCATTAACCATCTAACTCCTAATCTGTTACTCACAGTGGATAACCCTAGTTCTACCACACTACTAGATCGCCTCAAATCATGAATCACTGCAAGATAGATTGAACCGCCTGCCCTAAGTCCATCAGTATAACAAAATTCGCGGGGGTTAAGGGGGAAAATCAGAGACAAAGATCAACGATGATCGACAATTGGAAAAGAGGCAAAGTATCTTACGCAGTGTGACGATGAAGATTGTAGGAACTTAATTGGTTGCGAGGTAAACTGGTTGGATCTGTTTCTGAAAGCTTCAAAGGTCAATAATGGCGGAAGAAAACACGGAAACAAGTAAGTGAAGAAGAAGTGACCTAAGCCTTTTATATCTCGAGGCAGAAGAATTTGAACCGGCACACGAGTTAAGACAAGTCGAGCACACGACCTACGACCTAGGCATGTACTTCGAGGGGCAAATGTTAACCCTCAATTTTCTACGACTCAAAAACTGCACGACTCAAACAAATTACGTGACTTAACGAGTCAAGGATTGGCCGACCTAAAGGAGTCAACGACTTAAGAAAGTGGACGGTCTACGACTCAAGTTATGGACGACCTAACGGTTTAGCGAGTTGAAGGACTTGGTGACTTACGACATAGAGAAATCTGTGACTCAACGGTTTAGAAGAGAAGGGATGCTCCACGACCTAAAGCTACTAGGTGAAGGTTCAATGCTGCATCAAAAGGACCAGTTGACTCATTTGCGACTTAGATGATGACTCGTGTGCGACTTAGGACTTGTACAAATGAACTTTTGTGAGACCATGGGGCTGGGCCAGATAAGTCGGCCACGACCTACCATAAATCAATGACGACTTACGACCCAAGAGGAAAACTTCCCTATAAATACCAACCCACCTCAAGCATGAAGGGGACTTTTTGGCCAATCTCTTTAAGCGCCAATACTCTGTTGAATTCTTGACTCACTTAATACTTCAAGTACAAAAGGCATCTCAACTAACTTCGAGAGGAAATCTAACGCGATCTACATGGATTCAAAGAATTCTTCTGCATCAAAGTTCTAGTTGTTTGTCTCATCAGAATTGTAATTGAAGATTGTTGTTAAGTTGTAATCGATTCAGTAATAAAGAGAATTAGAGTGGACGTAGGCTTACCCTAAGCCGAACCACTATAAAAGCTGTTGTCTTTTCTGCTTTCTTTGTGACTTTTCTACTTATTTTTTAGTTCCCGTGTTCACGGGTGGTGCATTCGCTCAACTTCAATCTACACCGGGGTGTTAGCGTCTGATTTTTTTACGTTAACAGAATTAAATTAAGTAAAACGAAAATACAACCAAATTAAAATTTAAGTGATTGAAAATGAAATTCTAAAATTAGAATTCAGGAATTCAATTATTTAAAAGCTTTAAATAAAGGAAAGTTTGAAATGAGACTTATTGCAAACAATGGGTTGTTTGGAAATTGATTTGAATTCAAAACCAAGGGTGGTTTAAAATTTCAAATCATGGTTTAAAAATAATGTATATATTTATGGATATACATGATAATAAAAACAGTTAAATAAACTCTAGGAGGTTGAGTTTTGATTTTCCCTGAAGTGTGATGCAAAACCCTGAGCGATATAAGTTGTGAACTTATAAGAGGGAAAGAATTTTGAAGTTGAAGCGGGAATTCAAATTTAGTAAGGTTGATTGGATTAAGTAAGTTGGAATTTAACTTTGGGAAAGTTAAATAAATGTAGAAAAAGCAACCTGAATCGAAAATTTCAAGACGAAATTGGAATTTAACTTGGAAAGTTAAATGGTTGATTTGAATTGGGAATTTGTGTGATTTCAAAACGGGTTTGAGATTTAAAATTTGAAAATAGATGGACGTTTTAAAATAAATTGGGTGATATCATCCTATTGTTAATAAAAATCTTTAATTTGAGAACGGTATCGTATAAATAAAATAAATTTGAACAATTGAATTGTAAAATAAACTTGTTTAAGAACTGGCTTCAAAACTGAAAGATAAAATTGAATAATAAATTAAAATTTTAAAATAAAATTGTATTGAACCATGAAATACATAAGTTAAGATAACTTAAAATGAAATTTTGAAAATAGAACTCAGAATTTCGAGATAGTTTAAATTCAAGATTGAAATTGAATTTGGTTTGAATAAATTGGATTGGTGATCGAAGATGTATAAGTTTAAAATTTAAATGGGAAATTGAATTGGATTATATTGAAATGATTTGAATTTGAAATGGATTCAATTGACAATAATTCAAATTGATTGGAATAATATGATATTAAAATTAAAATCGAACAGGAATAAAATCAACTAGAATTTGATTTAAATTGGGGAAGTGAATAGTTTGACTCTTGACTATTTTCAATATAAATTGTTTTCATATAAACTTAGTTTCTAAGCTATTAAATATATACAACCTTTGTTTTTAAAGCTAACTTATTTTATAATTGTTTACCATTATTTTTGGAGCTATTTAACCATTTTTCAACCGTTTCCTAAACTAATTACTATTTTTCAACTATTTCACAAACTAACTCCTATTTTACAACTATTTTGCAATTATTTAGAATCTTTGAAACTATTCATTTATTTTTCGACTATTTTACAATTAGTTAATTATTTTATAGCTATTTGGTAAACCATTAATTATTTTTCAACTACTTATCTATTTTTAAAATTTTCAAGCTATTTTCTATATAAAAACTGGTCAGAGTTCAAACTGTTATTGGTTTAAATACCCAACCGATATAAGAATTGAAGTGATAATCCAAATGGGAATTAAGGTAAATGTGAATAAGTGAATGGAATTTAAGTGAATATGAATGGAAGAGTAATTGATTTTGGCCAATGATCAATGTAAATAAATATGTAGGATATATGTATATTATTCTATACGCATAGTGATTTGATCCAGATTCGAGCACAGAATTTCGAGTTAGTTTATCGATCCGAGTTGGGATTTTTCACTCGATTATCGACGACGAAACTGGATATGGATTATTGATTGGTTTTGGATATTCTCTATCATAGTTGTGGCTATGCAAGGAGAATGACGGTTTCTAATCAAGAAATCAGATCTGTGTCCGCACTAGGAAGTCGGGTGGACGATACTAGTTCGAAAGTGAAATTGTGTGATCGAGTGAGCGATCAGGTTGGTATAGCGTATGGATGATATGTGTATATCGTACGGATTTGAATAAAATTGATATTGGAAAGAGAAGTCAAATTTGAATATTTGATTTTGAATAAATGAAGCTATATATCTTTGTTATATGAGATAAAACTCCCCTTGATAAATCTATAGCCAGAAGAAAATATTTTTGAAAGTGTTTGAAGTATAAAAGGGTTTTATACAAGTGGAAATGATCCAAAGTTTTACAAAATTATATATCTGTATACATATATAAAGGACCTTATGAGGATTTTGGAAAAGTTTGAGAACTTTTGGATTTGGAAAGGCTTTGATTTTTGGATAAAATCAATATGAGAATTTGGAAAGCCTAGTTTGAGAATTATCGATTTGGGATAATCGATTTTGTGTAAAGGAGCTTTGTATGATATCATACTAGGTGTATGATTTGAAGATACTATATGTGTATAGTATAAAATATTTTGATGATGGCTCTGGGGAAAAAGGCGCTCCCTTGAAATGAACTTCTCAGTAGTGCCACCGGGTGGTGCTGCCTTGAGCCCCATGGGGGGGTTCTAAAGTTGATCCTGTGAGGAGTCCGGATAAAACTAGTTCCTGAGGATTATTGGGTAGCGAAAGTCGAGGGCGCTGATGCCTACAGAGGCATTTGGGTTATGCTGTGACGACAGTGTAACTCGATGTCGCTACGATCTACTGTGAGGACCAAAGCGAAATCATGTGGAGGATGAGTGTCATCGGTCTACACTTGATTTTGCCGGGAAGGCAACGCAACATCGGTAGACTGCGGTCTATGGTCAAGTGGAGTAGAGAAGTTTCATTTTTGGCAATGAAATTCGATGGCATTGATGCCTACAGTTATATGGGTTTTTGCTGTGATAGCTACGTAACCCTGGTTGTAGCTGCAATCTGTCGTGGGTTCCATGGTGTAATCGAGGGGCGTGGAGGCCTACAGTTATCTATGGATTTTGTCGGGATGGCAACGTAACCATCGAGTTAACTGCGACCATGGATGGGGGTGATGATTTTCAGAGCATCCTCACCAAAGATATTTCCTCTATTTTCAAAAACTGTTTTCTATATTTCAATAAAATTATTTTCCAAATATTTTCACTAGGTGTTGAAAACGGGTTTACCAAGTACTTATAGATTTTCAGTCCTATGCCTGATCAACGTATGACTGAATTTCTGTGAGAATGAGGATGGACTGGTTGAGACATCGGGTTATAAAAAGTATTTTTATAAAGAGTTATTTTAATAGTACGATGTGAATTTAAAAGCATTTCTAAAAATTTTAAATAAAGGTGTTGGAATTTTAGGAAAATTAAAAAGAAATTCCAAACTGGAATTGTGAAATAAAATTGAACTCAGGAAAATTTAACGAAGTGATTTTTGTAATAAGAACGAATATTGATTTTAAAAGTGAAAGTAAGCTAATCAGCTAAATAATTTATTTAATAGTGTATGTTAATAAAATTGAACTTGGGTAAATAAAATGGATTGTGAATTAATAATGGAGTTTGGAATTGAATTCGAATTTTAAATAGAATTCGACTTATATTTGATAATGAATTAAATAAGAGGAGATGCTATAAAATGGAAATAAAATAGAGTTGGATTAAAAATGTGATGGTTTGAATTACAAATAAAATTCAAGTGTGATTTGAATAATATTTAATGAAATTTGCACGTAAATTGGATATAAGAGAAGTGATTATAATAGAAATGGTTTGAGTTGCAAAACGAAACCCAAGTGAATAGAAATAAATTGAGAATGACCTTATATTAATAAAATAAATTCGTAAATGAACTAAGTAAGTAAATTTAAAATGGGTCAATCGAATTAAAAATAAAATAAATAGACGAAGTCTGATTAAATAAAAACTAAATCAAAGTTGTAATTGGAATTGGATTATCAGACTAAACTTAAATTCGGTGGCATATGTGCTTGAATGTTATTTTAATAAATGGAGAAGGTGAAGTAAAATTAAAATTGAATGGATGGGCTAACTGAATTTAATGGAATTTGATTAAATGAGAATCAAATAAAAGTAAACTTAAGTTTGATGTTGGAACCAATTAAAGTAAATTAACTTAAGTTTAAAATTCATGGAAGCTTGGCTTCGAATAAGAGTGAAAGCCCATTAAATAAGAACTTGGATTAAATTAGTTTGGGAAATAGTTATTAATTTATAAGAATGGAATGTGCCAGGCTTAATAAATTGTTTTGCAAGAATCTAATGCGGAAATAAAATGAAATGCAACGAATGGTTGGTTAATAAATTAGAAATGTAATGAAATTAAATTCAGAATGAGTTGAAATTAATTTGAAATAGTTATAAACTGAAATAGATACTCTTTTAAGCGAGTAGCGCCGATTATATATAAAAACAATTGTCGTTGTTGCAAACAAAAGAAATTAAAATTCTTTGGGTTGAGAGAGATTAAATAAATTGGTTTTAAAATTAATTGAAGTAAGTATGAGCTTGTTTGGATTAAAAGTAAATTGGATGTAAGAAATTGAGTTGCAAACCAATGAAACTGAATGAAATGGCTTATGAACTGATAGAAAGCAATTGAATAATCTTTAAAGTTATATAAATCGCTTATAGAAAGCGTTTTGGTGCTTGTTGCTTATGATATAAATGTGTTTAGCTATTGAATATAAGTGAAATGCCAATAAATTTTCTATATATGGCACTTGCATATTTAAATTGAGTAAGTACAGGTACCTGAAGGCCGTTTGGCTGGATTTGGATTGCACAAATTGCTAAAATAAATAAGCCGCATGCTTAAAATGCTAAATAAGGTACGCCTACGCAATAAAAATGGGAAATATGAACTGTTTTTGCTTTTTTCGACCGTGTGGGTTGATGTATATATATTTATATCTCTTGTCAAATTACAAAAGCTCCTCCGTGCAAAGGGGACTCTGCCAAAATTTTCCAAAAATTTTGGGAGTTAGAAAATTTTTGAAATTTTGGGAAAATTTTGTTAACGACAAACAATTTCAAATTGGAAATTAAAATAAATTAGTAGATGAAAATAATATGAATCAGTTATACTCGAAAGATAAAATTCAATATGAAAAATTTAAAATAAATTGAAATCGTATGAAGTGGGGAAAACTAGTTTGAATTGAAATGGATATGAAAACTTATGTAAGGGGGAAAAGAAATTGGATTTGATTCCAAAAGATAAATGTGAATAGCCCGACAAAAAGGTATGTATTTTAATTTCTGTATGAATTGGATTGGGTTTTTGATGTAGCCTCTTGGCTTTCTGTTTTCTTTTTGGTATTTGGAAGCCCGTAGAGGTCTTATGTAGTAGTACCGAGCAAGCCGCGCAAAGGAGACGCTGGCAAAATATTTCGAAAATTTAGAGAGTTAGAAATATTTTGGGAAAATTTTGATAATCCAAAATTTGGTTTTAAATTGAAATTTAAACGATTGAGCGAAAGAATATTGTTTGAAAACTATAAAAGATTTTGAAAAGTTGGTTAATGTGATAATGAGTTTTTGATAAAAGATAGTTGGTAGGATGTTGAATAGTGAGTTTTGGAAAGAGGTAAACGGGTATTGGACCATTCTTCCTCTCTATTAATTTCGGGGACGAAATTCATTTAAGAGGGAGGAATGTGACGACCCGGAAAATTTGACAAATTAAATTGGAATAATTAATTGATTTTAAACTATTTAAAAGTTAATTTTAAATTGAATTCAAGATATCAATATTTACTTGATAATTAAATCATTGAATTGTATAGTTTAAATGTTGAATTTCATAATTGAAAATTGGGTAAATTTTTGAATCTGAGATTCTAAGTCTGTTTAAAATAATTTGAAGGCTTATAAAATTTATATTGATAGCACTGAAGGCAGTGAAAGTGTTGAAATTTAATTTAAAGGTAATTTGTTCAATTTTAATAATATATCGTTTAAATTGGAATTTAAAAAAATAGCCTTACGAGGCACAGTCTCGGAATTCGACGAAACCAGTTCCATGGGATCCGTAATAGTTAGTTATTATCGGATTTCAATTTTTGCAGCCATCGGAGTTGTGGTTTGACCCTGGCAGCTCAAAACGCTTAGAAACTAGTTAATTGATTTAATTTAAAATTGATCGTTTACTTTCGTAACTCACGCATATGATCGAATTAGCTTCTGAAACACGTTCCATTGTGTTCGGAATACGGGTAAAACCTTATAATCGCCTTGCGGCATCCCTCAAGAGGAGTTCAAAATTTTAAATGGCAAATAAACGAGACGTTTTGAAGGTTTTATAATATAATATATTTTATAGTCAACACGCCAAGATATTTTTGTTAACATCAAGCGTACTCGTGAAGCTTCCCCATAATCAATATTTTATTCCCGTCTTCCTTTTTCATCTTTCAACAGAAGCCAGATCGAAAATAAAATAAAATAAAACGAGGTCCATGCCGTTCGAAAATGGAGTTCTTTCGCTTCCTTTATTTCAACTTTAAAAAAAATATGGCCGAAGCCGACGCTACCTGAGAGTCCCGAAATCATTTGTCTTCGGTTAATAAAAAAAAGGGAAGGGAAAAACATGGCCGAAAGGGGGAAGGGTCGCGCGGTGAATTGGAGGACGCGAGCAGGGTTTTGAATCAGTCGAGATCGGAAAATTCTCGTAAGAATCATCTCTATCAAATCGAGTTCGACAACTCGCCAAGGCCACTAGGCGTTCGAATTCATTCGAGATCGACGAGCTCATGAAGGTAGGGCTTTTGGTTTCGTGAAGGAGTGTCGAAGTCGACAGTGAAGTCGAGTGCAGCGTAGGGGCTCGTTCTCGAGCACGAGATTGCGAGGGAGACGACACAGCAGGCGAGCTGCAGCATGGGTTGAAGGCTAAGCTGTTAGGGTTTGGAGATGGAGTTAGCATAAGGCGCAGTTGTTGCTCAAGCGATTTGGGTTTGGAGTTGTCGTTCTACTGCATTTGGGTTTAGGCATTGAGCTCTGCAAAGATGTGGGAAGTTCGATGATGTTGAACTGCCTGAAAGGATGATACAGTATCATACTTCTACTAAGACACTGGCGAGACGTGGGGGTATTATTCTGAAATTAAAATTAATTTTATAATTAGTAATTAATATATAGATTTAGATAGCTAATAAAGTTTATAATCTATTCATACGAGGTTCAAATCTATGCGAACAAGTCGAGTTTGACTCATAGCGATGAAGTAGCACGAATTTGCAAATTTAAAGAAAATCAAAGGTGAGTAAACCTCATGCTTTTGGATTTTATTTAAATTTAAATGGATAAATTTTAATGCTTGGTTGGATGGTTGAAATAAATTGATATGCGATATTATATAGTAATATCTAGTATATTTTGGAATGATTGGTAGTTGGGGATGATTATTATTGGCAATTGGGGTAATGAATGTTGTGAGTTGTTTGAGTATTTCGGTACCCTGAGTTATCGAAACATATAAATTGGATTTTTGAAAGGAATATAAGGGGAATTCTAAAAGTGAAATAATTGTAGAATAAAAATAAGAATGGACCGGAAACAAATGAAAAATGATATTTTAAAATCTGAAGTTAAAATTGTAAAGTAGAGATTTAAATCATGTTCTAAACCAAGTTAAATCTAACAAATAAAGTTTCTAAATATTAAGTATTTTAACAACTTAAATGTTAAAGTGCAATTGTAAGCCGAATTGAATTTAAAAATAAAATTGGTTTTAAACTCCTTTAAGCTTTCATTATAAGAAGAGTAATTAAATCAGATTAGAATAAATTGAAATGTACATGAGAAATCATTAATTTATATAATCAATGATGTAAATAGACATTGATCAGAGAAGAATATAAATCAATATAAGCGACTTATGAGAAGTTAATTAATATTAGTAATTAAGGATTAATGTAATTAATATTGTTAGTTAGCTTATGAGGTAATTAAGATTACTTATTGATTTGTGTGAAGGATACTTAATAACGTGAAAATAGTTAAAGATAATTACTTGAATTTAATTGGAAAATAATTAATCCAGGGTGATTAATTAAGGTGAATAATGATGGGTTGACCAATTAATTGATTTGGAATTAATTAACATTAAATGAAGAAATCTAAGTGATTGAGGTTTAAAATTCAATTTGAATCAATTGAATTAATTTGGAAGTGATCAAATTTGTTATGAATGATGGAATGGTATTGGATGCATGAATGGGATGATATTGCTGATATGAAATGTTGTGTATTTCATTTGAATAATTTGGTTTAGGATAGTATGAGTTTCGAAGAGACCGGGGTCGGGTATTGGGAAATACCCGAAACCACTTCGAATTTTTTTTAAATTGATTTGTGAAATCAATAAGCAGGAATGAAATGATTTAAGTGGATTGGATTATTTTATCTAAGTTTGGTACTTAGAAACTTATATGTGAAATAAGTTTTGTCTATAGCAAATTGTGAATTGGATAAATTAATATAAGTTACCCCGGGTTTATATGAGTTGTTTGTTCTAGTATTGCATGTTAGTTGGGTTTACACACGCTGGTTTCCAGCCTGACCCGTATGTTACTTTGGTGTAATGCTCGGGTCAGACCGAGTATTACAGATTTTCAGTTAGGTACGTTCTGGATCTTAGGAGGCGAGATGGATGGCAATATCGTATAGGGTATATCCGCTGTATTTATATTATTGTAAATCTTAGACATGATAATTGTAAACATTCAGTGACTGTATTAATGTGAAACTCTGTTGTATATTAAATGTAATCGACAGATATAGTATTCTTTTGTAAACTGTTATTATTTATTATTATATTTTATCCGCTGCGAATGTGAGATGTTTGGTGTTTCTGTTCTTCTTCTTCTATCTCTTTCTTCTTTTTCATAACTATCTGGAATTTTCGGGTTCGAAAATTTCGGGTCGTTACACATAGTGTTTTGAGTTTTGATATTTTTGAAATCTTATAAAATATTTAAAGAGTTATAAATAATATTTAAATGATTAAATAGAGTTTTGAAGGAAGTTAAAAGTTATTTGGGAAGAATATATTATATGAAGTATTAAGTGATTAATTTTGGATTTAATATTATTACTTGAGAAGATAGAAAATTATGTAGAAAGATATTTTGGTGAATAAAATAAGTAGAAAAATGTATCTTCTATGAAAAGATTTATGCATAAGTATTTATGTTTTTTAAAAATTTTGATGCTTCTTTTATTCAGGAATTTTGAAGATATGTGTGTGTGTAATATATCTATGGTCTGAATTCAACCAATTGACAAAAGGCGGTTTATTACAATTTACTGATTTTAAACTTGTTTCCGATTCAATTCAATTCATTTAATCTATTGTTTCTATATATGAAGTATTTTAGAAATCATTTCATACATGGGTAAAATTAAATTAATTTATTTTAAAACTATGAACTCTTCTTATCATTGTATTGGACTTTGCCTTTGGCTGCATCAGCCATTTTGTTATTTGTTTTGAGATTGTTGGATTATTACTTCTTGCAATTTCTTCTTTCACTTGAATGAGAAATCCAATTAAATGATTTTTCAATACAAGTGGCGTGGAACATTTGTATTACTTTGTAGGTTAATTCTTGGACTCGCTCAATTAAATATTTTAGTCGAGTGGAATTTACCATCTTTTAATAAATAGTTAGTTTCCTCTAACTGGTTATGAGTCACTAGGTGATACTCGTTAAGTTACCAACTGAAAGTACATTACAATTATCAATCAAAAATGATCACTTTGACTTGCGATGTGCTTATCAATTTGGTCGGTTAGTGAAATGCTCGCCTTTACTTTGGACTTGCGAAGTGCTCGTCTATTGGCCTTTTCATACATGTAAATTAATATGATTTGATGTGATTATTATTTTAATTTCGAAGTTTTCCATTGATGGGAATTCATTAGCTTAATGTTGTGAGATTTTATAAGGATATGAATTATACTAGACCAAATCTTTATAATAGTGAAAGGAAGTTTTTAAATTATTTCACATCCTTATTTTGAAAATTTTAATAAGTTGAATGTCTCTTAAACACCTTAAAATATTTAGGTTTCTAAACTTTAAAAGGTGTTATAATACTTGAAGCATGCAAAATAATTTGTAGCTTACTTTCGAATTAGAGAATATGAAGAATAATAAGCTAACTTTTGTAAATTGTCATGTTAAATTAAACTAATGTTTTATATTAATGGGGTTCATTTAAAATCTAAAGAATAAAGAAAGGATTTGGAGAAAAAAAATCAGAAATGAATATATAAATATGAATAAATAACAATGTGTTGAAATTGGTGTTGAAAGAATTTCCTAAAATTGGAAACTAATTGTACTGTTAGCCCCTGAGAAATTGGTTTTGATGACAACAACCTTAGGATTTGTTATAAAATATAAATACTAACATTATAGTCTAGATATATATACGTGTATGCAGGATTTAACCATTCAGGTACCAAGAATGAAGACTGTACATTATAGAGATTCAAGACTGAACATATCAAGATTGAAAACTCATGAGTATCAAGATTATAAAGAGTTCAAGATTTCAATAATAAGTAATTTAATTAGGAATTTTGTTAAAACTCCTAGAAAAGTACTAGCACCTTCAAATCCATTTATTCGTAAAATGGAATCCACTTCGAGCTCGTTAAAGGGATGAAACCCTAAGTAGGATGGAACCTACGAAAAACCTAGTGGAACGTTGTTTTGTATCCACCAACTTTTATTCAAATGTTTTACGAAATTATATCAAGTTTTCAAAATGATTTCAAAATCTTCCTTTTAAAAGAATCAAAAACATTTATCTTGTTTTTAAAATACTTTTAGCCTCAAAATAATCTTTATTTTCAAAATCAAATTGTCCTTGGTTTTAAACTATCTTTTAATATATTTAACTTTTAATATTTATATTAGATTTGAATATAAAATTATAGAAAAATTTTATATACACCAAAATATTATTCTTTATACTTATTTATGTATTTTAACTATAGTTAAGTATATTTATAAAGTTTAAAATAGTTTTATTACAAGATAGAAGTTATTTTCAAAGAAAAACAAATTACCAAAAATTACTTAGGCCTTCGACAACCCCAAGGGACCCTTGTCGACAAGGTGACAATTTATTTCAAAAATTTGAATTTCAAAGGAAGTGTCTATTATTCTTTCACGAATGGACATGGCTGTTGTTCTACTATAAATAGGGGCTGTTTTAAATGAATTTATATTCATATTTTCTCTGATTTCACTCCTCTTCTTCTTCCATATTTCTTTACATAAATTTTTACCATTGCTCTGTCGAAATCACCTTTGAATCTAACTAGATCATTTTTTGTTTGATTCTCTATCACTATCTCAACAAGATCCCAGTGCTATTCAAAGCTATAGACTTCTTTGTAATTAATTGACTGAGAAAAGGTGTGATTATAGCCTGTAAAATCAATCAAGCGAGAAAAGGTGTGATTATAGCCGTGGAAATCAATTGGGTGAACTTGTTGCCCGTAAAATCAAGTATCTCTACCCATAGGATTGTGAATCTAGAGTGGCCCTTGTGGCCTTGAATTCGAGGGTGTAATTGTAAGAATTGATTTTGAAAGGAAATTCATACTTGTGTTGCGGGACTGGATGTAGGGTAACTCCGAACCAGTATAAAATTCGATGTATTCTTTGCTTTATTGCTTTTACTTTATATCTACATCTATGTTTGATTCTATGATCATATATGTGTCTGAATATTGCATACATTTGTGTTCAAATTAATATAAACTAATAAAGAATTTATAATTTCTTAAAACACTATTCATCCCCCTCTAGTGTTAATTCTAGCCTTAAGATCCGTAATCCGCATTTCTAACATTTGGTATTAGGGCAAGGTTTTCAATGTTTCATAATATGAATTTTGAAAAAACTTTTAAAGTGGCTATGTTTAAAAAACTTGTTAATACTAGTTTAGAAATATTCAGATCATCGTTGTCTCTTGAGTCTGCATATAACCAATATTCAAATTCAAGTTGTCTACCAAAATTGTATGATGTGTAGAAAACACGTTTTATGGGTGTTGAGGAATCAATCCACAACGGATAAATTGTGCAGATCAAAAAGAATAAATGGATACTTGATAGTGGATGCTCTTGACACATGACTGGTAATCCGAATACGCTGAATGATATAATATACAAAGACGGAGGACTGGTTAACTTTGGAGACAACTCAAAAGGATATGTGATTGGCATTGGCAAAGTCGGTAATTCTGAAACTCCTATTATTACTACTGTTTTGCTAGTTAAGAATCTTAAACATAATCTGCTAAGTATTAGTCGGTTTTGAGATAAAGGAAATAAAATGAAATTTGAAAAAGATAAGTGTCACATTGAAGATAATAATTCAACCATAATATTTGAGGGAATTAGGGAAAAGAATATTTATATTCTTAGTATGAAAGTTTCAAATGATAACCTGTGTCTTTTGACAAATACAAGTGACCCTTGGATTTGGCACAAGAGGTTTAGGTGTTTTAATTTCAAACTCTTATCTAGACTATCAAAACATGATCTAGTAAGAGGTCTCCCTAAAATGAATTTTAAAGTAGATAGTTTATTTGGTGCATGTCAATTAGGAAAACTTAGAAATGGTTCCTTTAAATTAAAAGATATTGATGTCAACTTTAAAACTCTTGAATTACTTCATCTTGATTTATTTGGTCCATCTCAAATTCTGTCAATAAATCATAGTAAATATGTTTTTGCAATTGTTGATGATTATTCTAAATTTACATGGACAATATTTTTGAAACAAAAAGTGACACTTTTGAATGTTTTAAGAACTTTACAAAAAGGATTCAAAATCAACTTTCTGTAAAAAATTATAACCATCTATAGTGATCACGGTGGTGAATTTGAAAACGAAAAGTTTGAGGAATTCTGCAATAAAAAAGGAATAACTCATATTTTTTCATTTCCAAGAACTCCACAAAAAATCAGAGTAGTAGAACATAAAAATAGGACCATTCAAGGGCATGCAAGAACTATGCTTTCAGATAGTAAATTACCAAAATATTTTTGGGCAGAAGCAGTTTCTATCGCCTATTATATTTTAAATAGAATTTTAATTAGACCTTTAACTGATAAGCCATCTTATGAATTTCTTCACACAAAGAAACCTAAGGTATCTTGTTTTAGAATTTTTGAAAGTAAATGTTTTATTTTAAATACAAAAGATAACTTAGATAAATTTGATCCTAAATCAGACAAAGGTATCTTTATCGGATATTTCGATACAAGTAAAGCATATAGAGTGTTTAATTTAAGAACTAACACCATTGAAGAAGCAATGCATGTTTCATTCGATGAAAGTCTCAAAATTTTTGAAAATACAAATGATGAAGAGGATCTAATCACTCAAAATCAAGAGTCAACTAAAACTAATAATGAAATTAATCATCCTAATAAAAAATTTAAACTTCTAAAAGATGATCCTATAGAAAATATACCAGGAGATATGCAATCTATTGTTACAACTAGAAATCAACTAAGTAAAATGAGCAATGTAGCCTTTATATCAACTATTGAACCCAAAAATCCAAAAGAAGCATCAACTGATGATTCATGGATATTGGCTATGCAAGAAGAACTAAATTAATTCACTAGAAATGATGTTTGGGAACTTGTTCCTAGACCTGAAAATAAAACTATAATTGGAACTAAATGGGTTTATAAAAATAAAATGAATGAACAAGGTGAGTTTGTTAAAATAAAGCCCGGTTAGTCGTTCAAGGTTATTGTCAAGAAGAAGGAATAGATTTTGATGAATCCTTTGCTCCCGTAGCAAGATTAGAAGCCATTAGGATTCTACTTGCTTTCGCAAATCATAATAATTTCAAACTATTTCAAATGGATATTAAAAGTGCCTTTTAGATGGATTTGTAAAAAAGGAAGTATATGCCGAACAACCACCACTTTTTGAAAATGAAAATTTACCAAATCTTGTTTACAAACTTAAGAAATCTCTATATGGTCTAAAACAAGCTTCTAATGCCTGGTATGATAGACTAAGATCTTACTTATTACAATCAAACTTCGAAATTGTTAAAGTAGATATTACTCTTTTTATTAAAAGAAATAAAGATGATATTCAACTAGTACATATCTACATAGATGATATCATTTTTGGATCAATTAATTTTGAAATGAATAAAGAATTTTCTGAAATAATGACAAAAGAGTTTGAGATGAGTCATATGGGTGAATTAAACTTCTTTCTACGATTGCAAATAAAACAATTAGATAATGGTATCTTTATCAATCATGAAAAATATGCTAAAGACCTAGTTAGTAAATTTGGTTTGACTACTACAAGTGGAAAACCCACCCCCACGACAACCAATGAGTACCTAAGTAAAGAAGTTCTATCGAAAGATGTAGATCAAAAATTATATATAGGAATGATTGGATCACTATTCTATATCACTACTAGTTGACCTGGTATCATGCATAGTGTTTGTCTCTGTGCAAGATATCAATCCCAACCTAAAGAGACCCACTTAAAAGTCGTAAAATGTATCATAAGATATGTTAAACACACCTTTGATTATGGCTTATTTTATCCTAAAAATGATTCTTTTGAATTAATATCCTACTGTGATGCTGATTATGCTGGTTGTAAATCAGACCAAAAAGCACAAGTGGAAATTGTCACTTTTTAGGGCATTCTCTGATTTCCTGGTTTAGTAAAAAGCAAAATACAGTTTCTTTATCAACAACCGAAGCAGAATATATTTCTGCTGCTTTGCCTTGTTCTCAAGCAATATATATGCAACAAACTTTAAAAGATTTTGTTTTAAATATATCAAAATCACCAAGTTATTATGATAATACTAGTGCGATAAATTTATCCAAAAATCATACTCATCACGGTCGAACTAAACATATTTATATCCGGCATCATTTTCTCAGAGATAATATAAGTAAGGAAGTAATTACTCTCGATTATGTCAATTCCGAGAACCAAATTGCTGATATCTTAACAAAACCCTTAATGAATCTATATTTACTAAATTAAGAAGAGAATTAGGTATTTGTTAAATAACTAAAATATAGAACATAAATAACAAAGTATAATTAAAAATTAAATTAAATCAAATAGTAAAAATATGGGTACCTTGTTGACAACCCTCCCTTACTCCTGTCGACATATAATGTTTTTTTTCAAATTTTCCCACCAAAATTCAAATGAGTGGTTTTATATTCTTCTTATTTTGAAATTTTGTTCACTCTTTCTGTCCTTTCTCTAATCTAACTTCTGAAAACAATAAAACAATTGCCTCCTCTTCCAAATCAAATAAAAATTCAACCTTTTCGTTCTCTTCTCCTTCTACTGGATCATTTCAACGAACTACGCTTGCACGAGTGATAAAAATGGAGGATTCCTTAAAGGATGCACAACAACTAATGACTGAAATTCAAGTGGCGCAAATCAGAATGGCCAAAGAACAAGAATGGCAAGGAAAAATCCTTAGAAACTTGCAAAAGTTTCTAATGGACAATCACGCCAATCCCATCTTGATTGATGAAGAATCTTCAGGCGATCAAGTGCAAGAGGACAGCGAGGAAGAAGAAGAAAAAGCCTGCATGGAAGAAGAGCACGCTGAAGATGACGAAAAAGTTGTTTGCATTGGCGAAGTGTGCTTTGAAAAGGATAGAGATCTAGTTGAACAACATGGAAATTTCTGTTTCCACTACCCAAATTGCTCGGTTCATAAATCTCTCATTTTCAAGGACACACGTTAGTTTCTTTTCTCTCTTTCTTATCGTTTTATGATCTTACTTACGTTTTCTACGCAAATGTGAATATAACAATATATAATTAATAAATGATTTGTGTTCTTATATTTGAATTCTCAAATTATCAATATTATCATATATGGATTCTTAGTTAGGATAGTGAGTACTTAAGGACTAAGTTTTAGTTTTAGAATTAAGTGTTGATTATTTATGACAACACTATCATTATAATCACATGTCATATAGTATTAGATTAAGGGGGAGTTATATAGTTTGGATTTATTTTTTGTTGATGACAAAAGGGGAGAAGTATAAAATAGGATAGTTAATTAGGCATAGATTAAGGGGATTTATTAGTTTTAGGGGGAGATATTAGGATAGAAGTAATATTTTATAAACAAATGTTGTCATCATCAAAAAGTGAGAGATTGTTAGTCCTTGTGTAGTTGATTTTGATCACAATAACCTTAGGAATTGTTACAAAATATGAATACTAACATTATGTTTAGATATATATGTATATGTAGGAATTAACCATGCAGGTACCAACAATGAAGGCTGTACGGTATAGAGATTCAGGACTTAAGATATCAAGATTGAAGACTCATGAGTATCAAGATTATCAAGAGTTTAAGATTTCAATAATAAGTAATTTTATTAGGAATTTTGGTAGAACTCCTAGAAAACCACTGGCATCTTAGAATCCATTTTATTCGTGGAATAGAATCCACTTTGAGCCCGTTAAAATGATGGTACCCTACGTAGGATGGAACCTACGAAAAATCTATTGAAACATTGTTTTGTATCCACTAAATTTTATTCAAATGTTTTACAAAATTATATCTTGTTTTCAAAATAATTTCAAAATCTTCCTTTTAAAAGAATCAAAAACATCTATCCTGTTTTTAAAATACTTTTAGCCTCAAAATAATCTTTATTTTCAAAATCAAATCATCCTTGGTTTTAAACTATCTTTTAATATATTTAATTTTTAATATTTATACTTATATTTGAACAAAAAATTATAGTAAAATTTATATACACCGAAATATTACTATCTATACTTATTTATGTATTTTAACTATATTTAATTATATTTATAAAGTTTAAAATATTTTAATGCAAGATAGAAGTTATTTTCAAAGAAAAACAAATTAACAAAAACTAGTTAGGCCTATCGACAACCCCAAGGGACCCTTGTCAACAAGGTGACAGTTTATTTCAAAAATTTGAATTTCAAAGGAAGTGTCTGTTATTCTTTCACGAATGGACATGCCTATTATTCTACTATAAATAGGGGCTGTTTTAAATGAATTTGTATTCATATTTTCTCTGATTTCACTCATCTTCTTCTTCCACATTTCTTTACATACATTTTTACTATTACTCTGCCCAAATCACCATTGAATATAACTAGATCATTTCTGGCTTGATTCTCTATCACTTATCAAGTTCTTGGTGCTATTCAGAGTTATAGACTTCTTTGTAATTAATTGAGTGAGAAAAGGTGTGATTGTAGCCTGTAAAATCAATCTAGCGAGAAAAGGTGTGATTGTAGCCTGGGAATCAATTGGATGAACATGTTGCCCGCAAAATCAAGTATCTCTACCCAGAGGATTGTGAATCTAGAGTGGTGCACCTCGTGGCCTTGAAATCGAGGGTGTAGTTGCAAAAATTGATTTTGAAAGGAAATCCGTACTTATGTTGCGGGACTGGATGTAGCGTAACTCCGAACCGGTATAAAATACGATGTGTTCTTTCCTTTATTCATTTTACTTTATATTTGCATCTGTGTTTGATTCTGTGATCATATTTGTGTATGAATATTGCATACATTTGTGTTCAAATTAATATAAACTCAAAAAGAATTAGTAACTTCTTAAAACGCTATTCACCCCCTCCATTGTTAATTCTAGTCTAAAGATCTGTAATCCGCATTTCTCACATGTACTATTTGTGAAGTACAAATTTTAAAGAGACTAATTCTTAGAAGAATTTGTAAATTATATGTATAATCTTTTGATAGATAATTAGAAGATTTTATAAATATGATGGCAGAAGCATTACTAATAGTAATATACATATTCATTACAGACTTTTCTCTATCGTAAAATTGCAAGGACGCAAATTGATTATGTGGGTAAGTCTATAACAACCATGGGTTCTGAGTATTCCAATAGATTAAATAATGACATTTTCCAAGTAATTGAAATATAGATAAATTATAGTTTAAACTCTTTTGTGTAAATTTATAAATTCATTAAGGAGGATTTTAAATCCGGTTATATTGGAAAATTTAAGAGACGAAATTATATCTGTGGAATTTATAAATAAATCTATTTTTAAAAGATTATAGATATTTTAATCTTATTTTATAAATCCTTTCATGGTTACAAAAGGGTGTTAAGAAACGTTTATTTTGTAAATAAAACATATTTTTATATAAGAGTGATTTTATTCTTGTAAATGGGATAATATGGGGTTTTAAGGAATACAACATTGAGAATTATTTACAAAAGTTGGAAATCATTTTAGAGATTGTAGTAATTGAGATTTCTATATTTCAATACAAGTACACATTTTTATAAAAAGGATTTTAGTACTAAAGAGAAAGAATAAATTTCCATAAGTCTTAAAATTGTATATTTTGGATTTTTGAGAATATTTGAATGTTACTATATAATTTAATAAAATAGGATTGGGAATTAAATGTTATAAAATGAGGGGAAATATTTGGTAGCCGACAAATAAATAATGGAATAGTTATTCATAGGAGGTAATTAAATAAAAAGGGTTGGTATTTTTATTATAATGGGCCAAAGTGGAATCCATGTCTACACTTAAGCAAAAATAAGAAGTAACTTTCTCATTATCCTTGATTCCAATAATCTTTACATTCAAAATTAAAAGAAAAACTAGTTTTCCATTCCCTCTTACAAATGCAATCAAAAATCTCCATCTTTAAATTAGAATGAAAATTAGAGAAAATTGGATAAATTCAATGGCTTGTTGTAAATTAAACACAAGGGTGAAATATGGATGCTTAGCAAATCTAATTATGGATTTAAGATGAGTAATTCTCACCACTCTTTTCGAATATTGGGTGCATGCATGTTGTGAATGATTAAGCAGATGATTTCAGATAATTAATAAACCTTGCTAGCCGTCGTTATCAAATACAAATTATTGAAAATTGCATCTCCTATAAACTGAAAACTTATGCATTAAATTAGAGTTTTGATGCAATATTTGAATCATTTTGGATGCTTGCATGTCCAGAACCACTCCCTTATGACCCAAAGACGAAGTGCCTTCATTGACGTTTAACCAAGCGACGATGAGAGGGACTTCCTAGAGATGAGACAACTTTTGGAAAGTCACCACTGCTGACCGATGGTGCTCCACCGGTGGTGGGAAAACCTAAAGCCATTTCTTCTCTAAGAAAAACTCTACTCGTCCATTTTTTGTCCCATTTATTGTTAGCTACCAACTTATATTTCTTGTTAGAGTCATATTTATGAGCTTACAAGTATCCGAGATGTGAACCTTTATTCATATATATACTAATAGGCAAACATGCCTTCTTTCAATGCAGATTTTTATGACTAATATTTACTATATTTACACCTATTTCACTAATAAAATGTTGTATCATTATATTTATTTGAAAATGTATATTTTTTATATTTATAAAATGTTAGAGATTTGGTACAGCTATATGTGTATGTATGTATGTATGTATGTATATTTCTAAACACATTCTTATTAACTCAAATTTCTATAATCTATTTGTAATTGCATTTAGCATATATGAATTTATTTATATATATGGTTGAATTATAAAAGGGATTTGTGATTTATAAGGAGGTTTATAAATATATTCAAGCATTTTTATAGAGTTGGAAAGGCTAGCCGTTGTTGTAGGCAAGGAATCATCCATGGCAATTCACTGCATATATATACACAATTGACTGGTGAATTAATGAACTTTCTATGTGACCTTTGAGACATTGCTTGCTTGTGATCATTACATTTATATGGTAAGAACTATGATTAAATGGTTTAGTAATCTCTAGTGGTATGGAAAGTCCGTGATCCCCTTGTCAGTTATTATACAACTTATTATATAGAATATTTGAGTGAATGGAGTTTGTTGACTTATAGTGAACATTCAAGTATTGCTATAGGATGTACGGGCATTACTCAAATGATTAATATTAGAAGGTATATGACACATTTTGTGATAACGTGCGAAGTGCTTGTTATTTGTGATGAAGTGAGAAGTGCATATCCTTTTTGATAAACTTGCAAAGAGCGGTCAATTGTGTTAGACTAGCGAAGAGCAATCATTTATTACAGACCTTAGTCCCAGACTTGTGAATTGCTGTCATTTGTGTTACATCAGCGAAGGGTAATCATTTGTGATAGACCTACGAAGAGCGGTCATTTGTGAGGACTTGCGAAGAGCAAGCAATTGTGTTTGCAAGTGAAATGCTTACCTTTAGTTGTTATCCCAATAATTCTCAAAAAGATTGAGTCAAGGAATCAATGCTGAAACTAATGGTTCCTATCCAGGTTTGAAGCAAGGGTTCATGTCGAGGTCAGATGCAAGGGCTCATGTCGAGGTTTGAAACTTTCGATGCAAAAGTGAATATCAATGACAAAGTTCTTGTCAACATCGAAGAACACAAGATGGTGATAAAAGAAGCATGCCGCTCCTATCAAATGATGTCGAGTTTCCCCAAAACATTCCACTTCATGTCGTAGACGAGAACCAAAAAGTACAGACATCATCAAGGGTAGAAGAAACATAGTATCATCCTTATGTGGGCAGTCTCAACAACTACTATTGTTGATATTCATCAGTAACATCGATGCCATGATTTAATGGCATTGAGGATCATCAAGGAAGAACGGCCTCAAGCATTGAGGTCATATGGAGGTCTTGTCGTGAAGGAACAAGAGCACAAGCACTAAAGTGCAACGATTCTATCCATTCGAAGCCAATATGGATGCTATCATCAATGCTCGACGACGATGAAGCATGGCAAGGCTAAAGATTGGTGGCAACTATTACCAGCCCAACTCCATAATCAAAAGCTAAGGAGCTCCATTCCGGGGGCCGATTTTTTTATTTCTATCTTTTGTTCTTAAATCATACTCTAGCAAATCCTAAATCAAATTGGGGAATGTTGAATTTAATTGTAATCATTTTTTATTAATAGCAGCAAAGGCTTGGATTGGCGTATAGACTTTCATTATCAATTTGGGCTTGAAAATACTTAGACTCATCTAGTTCTAAACTCGACATGATTAGCCTCGACAAACTTTGAACTTCATGATTTTTTTATCCAAGTTGCATAGCTCGATATGTGGAAGTCATAAAGTTCAAAGCTAGACATGACCATAGTCGATGAACCTTTAACAATCACAAATGCATAGCCTCGACATGGTCATTCTAATCGAGTTTTAGGTAATGGCGAGCTTATATGCGCATGAGTATATGAGCATTGAATTCTCAAACATGAAGAGAGTAAAGCCCATAGAGGACCTGGAGGATATATATATATATATATATATATATATATATATATATATATATATATATATATATATATCAAACTGATCCAACAAAATTAGTCAAAATTGGAAGAGAATTAGAAAGCAACCTTAAGCTAGAGTTAAAGTCATTTCTTCAAGCTATTAAAGACGTATTTGTGGGGACTCATTCAAATATGGTTGGGATTGATCCAACAGTTATGTGTCATGCTTTGAACATCGATTTAAGTATAACCTTATTTGGGAAAAGAAGAGGCAATTTGATATAATTCGATCCGATGCTTTGAAAGAGGAAATCAAGAAGTTACTTGAGAATGGGTCCACCAAGGAAGTATTCTATCCAAGATGGTTAGCCAGTCCCATATTAGCTAAAAGATCAAATTGTAGATGGAGGACTTATGTTGACTACACTGACCTAAACAAAGCATGCCCAAAAGATTACTATCCCTTACCAAGTATAGTCCTGGTAGTTGATGCAACCAGTTCAAACCAGATGAAGAGAAAACAAACTTCATTATAGACCAGGGAACTTGCTATTACAAGGTAATGCCTTTTGAGTTGAAAAATGCAGGTGCTACGTACCAAAGATTGGTGAATAGAATGCACAAAGAACAAATCAACCGGAATATGGAAGTACATTGGATGATATGTTGGTGAAATCTCATGAAAAAGGCAACAATGAAGCTTAATCCATAGAAGTGCTCTTTTGGGGTGCATGATATTTCTTAGGATACATCATCAATGCTCGAGGAATTAGGCTAACCCAAATCAAATACAAGCTATAAAAAATGGCATAATTGGAAATAAGTAAAGATGTAATTAGTTTAAATGGAAGCATAGCTGCGTTGAGTAGATTTATCTCTAAAGCCACTAATAAATGCATCCCATTCTTTGATGTAATTAAAAAAAAGCTTTTGAAGAAGATTTCCAGAAGGCTTTCAAGGAGTTCACAGAGCGTTTTAAGAAGCCACCAATATTATCTTCTACGTAGAAGGAGAAAACCTTTATCCATGTATGTCCATCTCAAAACATGCAGTCAGTTCGGTGTTGATGAGGGAAGAAAACAGAACTCAATTTCCTGAATGCTATGCAAGTAGAAGACTAAAAGATGCCGAGACCAGATATCCAATCATAGAAAAGATACCATATTGCCTCATACTTACGGCATGGAAATTAAGAGCTTACTTCAAAGCACATACAATCAAAGTACAAACCAATTTTCCACTGTCTTCAATAAACCAAAAACTTCAGGAAGATTAATGAAGATGGGAATAGAACTCAGTTAGTACGATATCAAATGGAATGCACAAGTTTGTCAAAGGGTTTCTCTAGATATTTTTGTCAATGAATGCACAAGTTTCTTCAAAGAGCAATAAAAAAAGGAAAAGGACCAAAAGCCCAAATGGAAATTGTTTGTAGATGGAGCATCAGATGATCCACGGTGCAAGAGCAGGATACGTCATTATCTCCCCTGATGGGCATCGCTTACATTATGCAATAAACTTAGGCTTCCCCACTACTAACAAGGTAGCAGAATATGAATCGATGTTAGTAGGGCTTACTTTGGCTTTACAATTAAAGATCCTAGAATTGAAGTCTTTAGTGACTCTCAACTAACGGTGAATCAACTAAAACATACATATCAAATGAAGGATGCCAAATTGGTCTTATATATGAAAAAAGTGTTAAAAATGCCTAACCACTTTGCAGATTTTTCTACACACCTAGTTGCAAGAGAAAAAAGTTACCAAGCAGATTCATTAGCAAAGTTGGCTTGTTCAAGGAGAGCCCTAGAAACCTGAATTGTACTAGTGGGGTATCAATCAAATCCCAGTGTTGAAGGTAAAATATTTGAATCAGGAAAAGAATCACTAGTACTAACCAGATCTTAGAACCTAGTCCATGAAGGAGAGTAAAAAGAAACCAAAAATGAAACTCATTGGGAGGGGCTCATTCATCTAAAAATTCATAATCAGTACCAAAATAATTGGATGACACCAATTGTCGAATACCTTGTTAATAGGATGTTACCAGTTAATAAGGTAAATGCAAGAAGAATCAGACATCAAGCTCTAACTTTCTCCATGATGGATGGAATAATTTATAAAAGAGGATATGCCCTTCCTTAACTGAGATGTGTAAGTCCAGAAAATGTATCGAGAATATTGAAGGAAGCACATGAAGGATTTTGTGGAGAACACACTAATGGAATAAAGTTACCCAAGAAGGTCATGAGACAAGGTTTCTATTGGCCCCTGATTGCCAATCAAGCCATCGACTACGTGATAAGATGTGAAAGGTGCCAAAAGAATTCTAAAATACCTCATTTGATGCCAATAGAATTAACTACGATCTCAAGCCTATGACCCTTTGATATATAGGGAATTGACATGATTAGACCCTTGCCAATATCAAACGTGGGAGCAAAATATGCGATAGTCGCAATTGATTACTTCACCAAGTGGGTGGAAAGGGAACCACTTCCAAATATTACCTCAGGCAAGGTGCTTTAATTTATGATCAGGAATATTATTACTATATTTGGGATCGCACACTAAATAATATCCGATAAGGGGACACAACTTTAAAGTGAAAAATTACATAATTTTGCAACAAGAATATAAATATCAAGAGTTTCTCTTCCACAAAATATCCAAGGGTTAATGATCTATAGAAAAAGCCGATGAAAGTACAAAACTATTCTTAAGAAGAGGTTAAACAAAGCCAAAAGAAATTGGATAGAAGAACCATCACTTGTATTGTGGGCACATAGAACATCCGCTAAAACTGCAACGGGTCATACTCCATACTCCTTAACATTTGGATTTTAGGCAATGCTTTCAATTCAAGTCAAAATACCTTCACATCGAAGAACTGCGTATGCATTTGACCCGAAGAAAGAGTTGAAGAAAGTCATCTTTTGACTTAATCCATGAATTACCAAATGAAGAGACCACACAAACTGCTGAATATCAGAGAAGGTTGATCAAGTCTACAATTTGAAAGTAAAGACAAGATCATTCCAAGAGGGGGACTTAGTACTTCGTAGAGTGATGGCTAACACTAAAATTCTGGAAGATCGACAGCTTGGACCAAACTGGGAAAGTCCCTTAATTATACACAAAGTGATTCCACGAGGAGCTTATCACTTATGCTGACTAGATGGCAACATGTCCCTAGAACATGGAACGTAGAACATTTAAGACCATATTTCAACAATAATGAATGAGTAAAGATCGGATTCTGAAGTGTATCTTCATGATCAGGAGTAGGATTCTCCTTAAGCAATTGAACTACCTAAGATGGCAGAAAGCATTGGACCAAGCCAAGATAGCCAATTCAAAGCGCCACCTAGAGGGAGGTCAGAGTAAGCCTTTAGTTGCGCTAGAAACTAGCCAGGCTAAAGCATCTGAAATCCTTTAATGCCGCCTACGTGGCTATACCATGGCACCTCCTAGAGGGAGGACAAAGTAAGCCTTTGACATCACCTCAAAAGGGCCAGGTCAAAGCACCAGCCAACCTTCATTCCCACCTATAAGGCTTGTTTGAAGCGCCTCCTAGAGGGAGGACAGAGTAAACTTTTGGTCACACCTTATACTGACCTAGCCATAGCACTGAACCAACCTTCATTCCCTCCTATAAGACCTGATTGAAGTACCTCTTAGAGGGAGATCAGGTAAATCTTTGGTCCTACTTGATGAGAGCTAACCAAATGCATCGGATGACCTTATTCATCGTCTAAGATGGTAGTAAAGGGTCAAAACAATGGACTAAGATGTCCAATCCCGAAGAGTGGCGCACACAAAAGATTAACAACGTCCGAAGCCCAAAGAGTGGTGCACACAAAGGATTAACAAATCCGAAGCCTGAGGGGTGGCACGAAACAAAGGATTAAGACTACTAAATACCGAAGGGTGGTACAAACAAAGGATTGATAACATCCAAAGCCTAGAGAGTGCCACAGAATTATGGACTTCTACTATTACCAAATATGGATTTCCGATCTTCTCTAAATATCACCAGATAAGGATTTCTATTCTTCTTTTAACCAGATGAGAGTTTCTAAACTTCTATTATTTTTTCCAAATGATGATTCTAGGCTTCTATTATTATTACCATATATGAATTTCTGGTCTTCTCTAGTTACTACCAGATATGAATTTCTAGTCTTATGTAATTACTTCTAGATAAGAAGCTCTAGACTTCTATTGCTACCACTAGATAAGAGTCTCTAGACTTCTATATTTCTAGATAAAAACTTCTGGTTTTAGTTTTTATTATCATCATACAAGGGTTTCTGGTCTTACCCCTATTATAAGCAAACGAAGTTTTGCTCTTCATCTATTACTGACAATATTAATTTTTTGACTTCTTTGCCAGAAGAGGATTTCAGGAATTCTAATGTTATCAAACGGGATTTGGATCTTCCATTATATACTATTAGATAGATTTCTGATCTTCTTCTTCTATTACCATCTATAAATTTCTGGTCTCCAATGAGATTCAAGACTTCAACTAATTTTTTTTTCTATGGCTCCCTTTTATAATATACTAGATGATCTTCCGGACTTCCACTCGAAAACCTATTAGTAACCGTTGCTCTTTCTCTTATAGCAAAATTAAAATTTTAACTCAGACAAATAATATTGGCAATGCATGTGAGCATGGCTTAGTTAAATTTTAAAGGAGAATTTATAACAAATAATATCTTATACTTTATGTTTTACAGGAAAACAAGACAAGTAGGGAAATCTTATTGAAGATTGGTCAACATAAAGGAATTCTGGGTTTAACCTAAAGAGTAAAAAGCTTTTTTTATACTAGGGGATAAATTTTATCCCAATAATTCTCAAAGGATATGAGCGAAGGAATTAATGCTGAAACTAAGGGTTCATGTTGAGGTCCGAAGCAAGGGTTCATGTCGGGATCTAATGCAAGAGTTCATGTCAAAGTTCAAAACTTCAGATGCAAAGATGAATATCAACGTCAAAGTCCTTGCCATCATCGAAGTACACAAGATGGCAATAAAAGAACCTTGCCGCTCCTATCCAATGATGTCGAGTTTCTCCAAAACAAGACATTTCATGTCGATGATGGGAACCAAAAATTATAGACATCATCAAGTGTTAAGAAGTAACACAGTATCAACCTTATATGTGCAATTTCATGTTGTCAAGGTTCATCAGTAACATCATTGCCATGCTTCAATGGCATCGGGAATCACCAAGGAAGACAGGTTCGAGCAGTGAGGTCGTACTAAAGTCTCATCATGAAGGAAGAAGAGCACAAGCTTTAAAGCATGAGACTATATTCATGCCAAAGCCAACAAGGCTGCTACCATCGATGCTCTACATCGCTAAAGCATGGCAAGCCTAAAGATTGGCAGTACCTACTAACATGCCAACTCTAGAAATCGAAGCCAAGGAACTCCATGTTAGGGGCCAATCTTTTCGTTTCTCTCTCTTATTCCTATATCATACTGTTGCAAACCCTAAATCGAATTGGGAAAAGTTACATTTGATTATAATCAATTTTTATCAATAAAACAAAGGCTTGGATTGGGTTATGGACTTAGACTATGATTTATTTAACAATTATCAACTTAGACTTGCAAATACTTAGAATCGTCGAGTTCAAAACTCAATATGATTAACCTCGAAGAGCTTTGAAATACAACATGTTTTTATTGCAGTTGCATAGCTCGTTATGGTGCAGTCATGAAGTTCAAAGCTCGACATGACCACAACCTATAAACCTTTAACAACCACAAATGCATAGCCTCGACATGGTCATCTTATCGAGTTTTGGGCAATGGAGAGCTTATATGCACATGACTATATGGGCATTGAATTCTCGATCATAAGAAGAGCATATGGTATACTACCGTGTTTGATAGATCATATCGCTAACTTGTCCCATCCTACGCATTTTCATCTGATCGTATGATATAACATAATTCTTTAATAGAAGGGCTCATCTTAAAATTCATGAAGGAGGATGTAACGACCCAATATTTTCAACCATTCGCATCCGCACATGCCGAACTTGAATTGCTCAAAATACCGCATTGTAAATAAAATTTGACAAATCTCAGGACATACAGTAAATAAAAATCACAGAACACAGATACAAAGTAAGAAATGCAGCGGAAGTAAAAGAGATAGTAGTTCATGAAGCTACTATGAAAATATATCAGGGTTAAATAAAATGCAATCGAATAAATAAAGTACAACAGAAGTCTCAAGATGATAACCAAGTATAAGCTGAATAGAACAACAGAACTGGAATAGATAATTAGATAAGCAAATGATCTCTAGCGATTCCAATCTCCAGAAAGTGGAATCCAAATCTGTGAATAACTCAGGCTGATCCGAGCGTAAATAAAATACAAACACTCGAGTCAGGACAATATATACTTATATAATGAAACCAACTCAAGTGAACTGTAATAAAGTACAAGTAACTTAAAGGATGCCTGGGACCGCCCATCCTCTAAGGATCCGTTAAACTATTTACTACGTAGTAATATTTTGCTATTATAATAATGTCTACAGTAAAATAAAAATACTTTAAATAGCGTTCCGGGCTACCCATATCACCCTTCACACATAATTGTCCCAGTAGTCCGTCGAATAACATAATATCTCCAGATCGGGAGACTAACAGAGGATATGACATGGGCTATGGGAGAAAACCAAACTCGTAGAAGGCTCGCTAGGGTAGGTGACAAGGCACACGAGGCAATGCCAGGGTAGATATACCAATTACGCTTCCGGGCTGGTGGTAACGCAGCAGCCACATACGCCCACCTCGAGCCACACTCCCATATCAAAGGTGTGCACACCAAATCAATCACAAAATCAATAGAATGGCGTCGAAGAAGTGTGTCCGATCGGAGGAGCTACCTCACTTGGCCCGTCGATCAGTCCTGTTTTAGCCACCTTAAGCCAGCTCATGGGAGTTGGGTCCACGTTACATACCTTAAGTGCATCGCCACCATCCTACTTCATTCTGGAATCTCCACCGCATACACAGTTGTTAAAGTGGTTTTCGGTATCGACAGAGAGTATGCCAGATATCTGATCCTTGTCCTTTTAACAAGCAATCGTTATTATAACCCGTGGTTATAATTTAAAATATAATATTTTATACTTTAAAATAAAATATCATTTCAAATCCAAACGTTTATCATAATAAAGATTAGATCATTTTCAAATCATTTCAATATAATAAGATATAATACCTTTCTAAACATCCTTTCAAATCATTTCAATATGTCAAAATATCATATCTTTCCAAAACTTCCGTTCGAATCATTTTAATATATCAAAATCCTATCTTTCCAAAACTTCATTTCAAATCATTTTTAATATATCAAAATATCATTTCAAAGGTAGTTTATACTTTGAAACCAAAACCATTTTATTTCAAAACTAAATTCAAATCAAAACTATATCATTTATATTTCAAACATATATTCGCCTTTCAAAAATCATAAAACTTTCATAGTTATAAAATACTTGAAATCACTACACTTGAAAATCATAACATTCTGAAATAATACATTTTGAAATCATCCTTTAATTCTTTACATTTTACAAATTTATTAAATTAAACCCAAATTTCAAATTTCCATTCAATTTAATTCAAACCATCAATTTCAATTTCAGTTTATAGATAAACCATTTCAAAACTTATCAATTTCGAATATCGATTTAATCCACAAAATACAATATTAAATCTTAGAATATTTCAAGGCTTAAATATCCCACCTTTCATAAATCCAATATCATTTGAATAAACTCAAATAATATACTTCAAATATTTATTTATCAAATAAACTAAATAAATCAAAAATCAAATATCATTTCAAATCCATTCCAAAGTATCAAAATATTATTCAAAACATCATTCATTTTATTTCATTTAAATAACATTTAAATCCATTCATTTTATTAAATTTAAGTACAATTTTAAACTCACATTAAAATCAAATTCTTCCATTTAAAACGATTTAAATGTCTCTTCATTATCTTTAGAAATTTAATATTTAGTTTCCAAAATTTTATCATTTTCCAAAGATTTTTTTTTAATTTTTTTTATTAAAACAACAAAATATAGTTTTCGTAGCACTTATAAAATGCTACGTAAAATTATAGTTTAAAACAGTTCATTTAACAAAAGACAACATTTAAATGCTGTAGTATATTTCCTTTCAATTTCAAATAAACTTAAATGTTAAGTTTAACCACTATATCACTTACAAAGTGCTATCATAGCCTTTATTTCCAATTAACCTCTTAGTTCATTTAAAACGACTGCAGCATTTACAAAATGCAGTAATATCTTTTACATTACATTTCAAAATAAAGTCAAATCAAATTTGGAGTTTTAATTTACCAATTCACAAATAATTAACTTTTAATATAAATCGTTTTAACTTATAAAATCCTATATTTCACATTTTAAAATCATTATTTCAATACTCTTATTTTTATGATTTTATAAAGTCAAATTTCCATACAAAAATCAAGTTTTAACCTAATTTCTTATTTAAATTCAAGCATTAAATTCCATTTCTTAAATTAAATTATTTACTTAATAAATAAGTTTAAATTTCCCAAAATATAACTTATTTCCATTTATTTTACTTAGTTAAAATTTCAACTTTTAAACAAAATTCAAAATTTCTCCATTTAAGCTATATTTCAAAAATTACTTAAACATTCATTTGTTAACATTTTAACTTATTCAAAAATCATTATCAATTTTTATTAAATCATTTAAAATACATTTGTAAATCAAAATATTATATTTTTCTTATTTTACAAAATTCCTTTTTAAAACAAAACATAAATTCCAAAATTTTCTCATAGTTCAAATTCTACTTTACTATTTACTTAATTCATTATATAGTGTATAGAAAATCACTAATATTTCTAAAAAATAATAATTTTTAATCAAAATTTAAATCAAAATATTATAAATTTCACATTTTAAAATATTTTAAAACATTTCAGAGAATATAATATAAACCACGGGTCTCTATATATTTTCTAGCCTAGGTCAAGTGATACAGATGTATATCATTTCAATCCGCAATTTAAAAAGAAAAACCCGGGTTCTATCATTTCAAACCCGCAGTCCCAAGTAAAATGAATGATTTGAAAACCACTCAGACCTATCATTTCAGCCCATAACGGTTTTCCCCTATTCTAAAGTCCGTTCGGGTATGTATCATATCGACCCATAGTGATTCTAGTCTACAGGGAACTGGCAATGGTGATAACTGATATAAACAACAGAATAGCATAAAATATCAGTGACATATGATATAACAGGTGTAATAACAGGTGTGCACAGCATGTGAAAATAATATAGCAGTGATAACAGGATGATATGCATGTACAGGTTCAGGTGATGTGAGTTTATAATTACATAAGCACATATTAGTCTGGTGAGATTTACTCACCTGTCATAAGCTGGAGATCGACACCAAAGCACAGACACTAACATAATGAAGGAACAAAACTACAGACAAGGAACGAGAGTGGATAACCAAAGCTATATGCCTTGATAAAATATACACAAACAACATATATAATTCATAAGTTTCAACACGAATATAACAACAAACAACATAAGAATTCAATGCCCAAATCAACAACGATTGACTTGCACTTGCTCTCTACCCCATATGCTTCAGATATACAGGTATTTGGTTCAGCCTAGGGGTTCTACAGGTCTAGTTTGGGTGAGATGGTGGTCGGCCTAAATATGGTTTTGATGTGGTGAAGTTTAGGTGCAACTAGGCTACACCATAGGTATGCAATACATTGGTCCGGCCAGAGGTCATATGGCTCGGCCAGTGGCTCCAGGAGGTGGTGGGTGGTGTGGCAGAGGGTGGACGTCAGGCCATAGGTGGTGGTGGTGGTGGTGGCGGCGGAAAAAGGTGGAGGAAGAAGGAGATGGCAATCCTAGACTAGGTTTGGTACAAGTGATGGCTAGTGCTAGTTTAGATGGATTTTTGTGATGATCTTCACCATAGCTTGGCTTGGCCTGAGGAGGAGAGGTGTTAGGATGTGTGTTGGTCAGAAAAAAGTGGTGGTGGTGGTTGGCCACAGCTTGGAGGAGGGGGAGTACAGCTATGAAGGTGGAGAGCATGTGCAAATTCAAGTAGAAAATCAATAAAAAAGACAAGAAGAAGATAGAATTTTTTACCAAAGCTTCACAAGGAGAATAGCCATGATTTTTTTGTGAGAGAAAGAGAAATGATTTTCATGAAAGTGAAAAAAATGCAGCTGAAATGAGCAGATTACACGGCCAAAACAATTAAGAGAAGAGTCGGGAAAATGAAAGGTCGGAAATGCAAAGAGACATAGGAATTTCAAAAGTTTAAAACTCTTCGAATTTCCTATATTCTTTTTTTATCAATGGCTGAAAACAAAGATGAAAGATCTCATAAAATAAAATAAATAAGAAAAGAAAATAAATAAATTTAAACAATATCAATTAAATAAATAAAATGCAGTAAATACCAAACTAGGCTTTATAAATTTGAGTAAATTCAAGTGTACTTTAGAAAATTTATATTATTATTCTAAAAATATTAAAATATGAAAATATACCCAAAATAACACATTAAAACAATTAAAATAATAATATAATAAAGAAAATAAAATTTATATAAAGTAAAAATAGGCAAAAATTGTTAAATAAAACAAATTTACTCAAATTTTGAAATGCACATAACTTTTGCAGTTTAACTCCATTTTCTACGAAACAAAAAGCAATGTTCAAGTTATTTCATCCATTTTCATAATAAAAGATAAAATTTAAGAATTTGAATATTTAAATTTAAAATTTAAAAGTCAAAGTTTGACCAGTTTGCCTAGAAATCCATTTTTCAGTAAAATATCCAAATTATACCAGTTTGAAATTATAACTCACATGATAATCAATATATATTTGTAGAAATGAAATGTTTGAAATAAAATAAGTTTAAAATAATTTAAAAATAAAAATAAATTCAAAATTAAAATATATGAAAAATCTAGGGTTGTTACACTCTCTCCCACTCAAAACTTTTCGTCCCGAAATGGATTGAGGTATGGGAAAGCACAGAAAAAGGCAGAAAAATAAGATTAAGACAAGATGACAAGGAGATTGAAATTATACCTAATAACTATTATTATAGGTAAGTTTAACAAGGTGGATGGCAAGCAATGCTCAGATTAAAATAAGTACCAACGATTATCAAGGATTATAGAAAGATTTCTAAACATTAAGATTATAGATAGATTCCTATACCAGTCTGTAGCAATATGCGGAAACATAAGAACAACCAAAAGATAGTTTGAAAAAAAAGTAAGATAATAAGTTTGAAAAAACAAAATCAGATAATAGGTTTGAAATTTCCATGGTTTCAGCTTAAATTGATAATTAATTTTTCACAAGTTAAGTAAATCTTACTATCTCTAATTTCATTATCTTACCATCCAACTTTCTTAAACTAACAGTTTCAAAAATCATGGATTTGAAAAATCAGTATTATACTCATAATGTATAAATTTAAGTCCTCTTTATTCCCAATGAAAAATAAATTTATTCCTCTCAATATATTTTATCACCTACGCTAAATATACTTACACTTATTATAACTGTTTTGATTTATTCTTAATTCTTTTAACATTATTTTGTATTGTAAGTTATTCAATTTACATTTTATTCTATATTTATCTCTGTAAATCTTTTATAACTAAAATTTAAGTGTATAACATTTATTATAACCACTCAAATTTTATTTATAAAACCTTTTATATTGTATAATATCCAATTACATTATTAACTTCTAAAAATTAAGGTAAGTTATATTGGACTGCAATTGAGTATTATACAAATAAAGCTTTCCAATTCAATCATTTCAAGTTTGAATCATCTATTCAAAAAATTTGATTTTCATTTTATAACTGAAATTATTCTTTATGATAAAATTTAAGAATTAAATTTTCGATTCCCTTCAAACCATTTAGAGATAAATAAATATATGTACATAATATGTAAAATCAATTAAAATCATATCTCTATATAAATCAAATCATATCTTAGAAAATTCAAATCAACTAAATTCTCAAAACAAAGCTGTAGCAAGACAATAGAATGGTCTCTTCACTTCGAAACTCGAAAATGAATGTCGATGATGCTACGGTCATCACCGAAGTTATTTTCCAGCGACAAAGAGAAGAGCACTAATTTTAAACTTTAAAATTTCTTGGAACAAATTTCTATTAGAAAATACTTTAAATAATAAACCCCTTTTAAAACTTTAAGCACAAGGTTTGAAACCATCAGAAATTAAATTCTCAAATTTCTTGTTTTAACTCATTTCTGTTCCCAAATGAAATTATAAATAGCTATTTATATTTATATAACAATAAATGATAAATCAAGTATTATCATTTCAAATGATCAACTTAAATCAATTTATAAAGTTCCATAAATTTACTTATATCAAAATTTATTTCATTAACAAATTTTTAAAAAAATAATATTGTGTTAGTTTGTTCTGAGTGTTTTAGAAATCCCATCGATAGCGTTGTTCAAACGAATCGATCAGAAACCCAATTCAACATCAACAACTCAAACAACATAATATATTAACAATTAAATTTTAAATATTAGTTTACAAATACACTATACATGAATAGATTTTCAAAGAAGGATAGATATTCAAATATGATTAACTCAAATCAAAGGAAATTCTGATTTGAAAAGAAGTTGGAAACAAGGATGAGATGCTTAAATAATAGAATAGGAAGATGGATAAGCTTATATAAATCATGGGCAACTTTAACTAGTCAATCATGACTTAAAGAATAAGATCGATGTGGATTTCCTGGGGTAAATCTACATTCGACCTCAGGAGATAGAGTTTGGAATAACAAAATATATCAGCATCTAAACCAAGGATAGATATAAATCTCTAGTGAATCGATGCTAATTGAAAAGGAATTTCTCCCTTTACAAATGAATTTTTTGAGATTGGCGGGACTGCCAATTCACTATAAAGCTCCTTCGAAGTGGAGTTATGGGATACTCCAGAATCAAAAGGAGATGAATAGTGAGGGACATGAATGGATTTTGGAACCGCAGGGAACGTTCCAAAATTCAAATGAAATTTGAATCAAAAAGGAAGAGATTCAAGTTTGGATGAAAGTGATTCTGTAACTAAATTTACCATACAATCTAAGTTTTGCCTCAAAGCCAAAGCTCTGATACCAACTGTAACGACCCGATATTTTCAACCATTCGCATCTGCACATGCCGGACTTGAATTGCTCAAAATACCGCGTTGTAAATAAAATTTGGCAAATCTCAGTACATACAGTAAATAAAAATCAGAACACAGACACAGAGTAAGAAATGCAGTGGAAGTAAAAGCGGTAGTAGTTCATGAAGCTACTATGAAAATATATTAGAGTTAAATAAAATACAATAGAATAAATAAAGTACAATAGAATTCTCAAGACGATAACCAAGTACAAGATGAATAGAACAACAGAACTGGAATAGATAAAACTAGATAAGTAGATGATCTCTAGCGCTTCCAATCTCCAGAAAGTGGAATCCAAATCTGTGAATAACTCAGGCTGACCCGAGCATAAATAACAAACACTCGAGTTAGGACAATATATACTTATATAATGTAAACCAACTCAAGTGAACTGTAATAAAGCACAAGTAACTTAAAGGATGCCTGGGACCGCCCATCCTCCAAGGATCCGTTAAACTATTTACTATGTAGTAATATTTCGCTATTATAATAATGTCTACAGTAAAATAAATATACTTTTAAATAGCGTTCCGGGTTACCCATATCACCCTTCACACATAATAGTCCTAGTAGTCCGTCCAATAATATTTGAATATCTGTAGATCGGGAGACTATCAAAGGATATGACACGGGCTATGGGAGAAAACCAAACTCGTAAGTGCTCGCTAGGGTAGGTGACAAGGCACAAGAGGCAATGCCAGGGTAGATATACCAATTACGCTTCCGGGCTGGTGGTAACATAGCAGCCACATACGCCCACCTCGAGCCACACTCCCATATCAAAGGTGTGCACACCAAATCAATCACAAAAGCAATAGAATGGCATCGAAGAAGTGTGTCCGATCAGAGGAGCTACCTCACTTAGACCGTCGATCGCTCCTGTTTTAGCCACCTTAAGCCAACTCGCGGGAGTTGGGTCCACGTTCATACCTTAAGAGCGTCACCACCATCCTACTTCATTCTGGTATCTCCACCGCGTACACGGTTGTTAAAGTGTGGTTTTCGGTATCGACAGAGTGTATGCCAGATATCCGATCCCGGTCTCTTTAACAACCAATCGTTATTATATCCCATGGTTATAATTTAAAATATAATATTTTATACTTTGAAATAAAATATCATTTAAAATCCAAACCTTTATCAAAATAAAGATTAAATCATTTTCAAATCATTTCAATATAATAAGATATAATACCTTTCTAAACATCCTTTCAAATCATTTCAATATATCAAAATATGGTATCTTTCCAAAACTTCATTTCAAATCATTTTAATATAGCAAAATCCTATCTTTCCAAAACTTCATTTCAAATCATTTTTAATATATCAAAATATCATTTCAAAGATAGTTTATACATTGAAAACAAAACCATTTTATTTCAAAACTATATTCAAATCAAAACTATATCATTTCTATTTCAAACATATATTCACCTTTCAAAAATCATAACACTTTCATAGTTATAAAATACTTGAAATCGTTACACTTGAAAATCATAACATTCCGAAATAATACATTTTGAAATCATCCTGTAATTCTTTACATTTCACAAATTTATTAAATTAAATCCAAATTTCAAATTTCAAATTTCCATTCAATTTATTCAAACCATCAATTTCAGTTTCAGTTTCATTTTATAAATAAACCATTTCAAAACTAATCAATTTCAAATATCGATTTAATCCACAAAATACAATATTAAATCTTATTATATTTCAAGGCTTAAATATCCCGCCTTTCATAAATCCAATATCATTTGAATAAACTCAAATAATATACTTCAAATATTAATTTATCAAATAAATTAGATAAATCAAAAATCAAATATCATTTCAAATCCATTCAAAAATATCAAAATATTATTCAAAACATCATTCATTTTAATTCATTTAAATACCATTTAAATCCATTCATTTTACTAAATTTAAATACCATTTTAAACTCACATTAAAATCAAAATTTTCCATTTAAAACCATCTAAACGTATCTTCATTATCTTTAGAAATTTATCATTTAGTTTCCAAAATTTTATTTCCAAAAGATTTTTTTTAAATTTTTTTATTAAAACAACAAAATATAGTTTCCGTAGCACTTGTAAAATGCTACGTAAAATTATATTTTAAAACAGTTCATTTAACAAAAGACAGCATTTAATTGCTGTAATATATTTCCTTTAAATTTCAAATAAAGTTAAATATTAAGTTTAACCACTATAGCACTTACAAAGGGCTATAATAGCCTTTATTTCCAATTAACCTTTTGGTTCATTTAAAACAACTACAGCTTTTACAAAATGCTGTAATATCTTATACATTACATTTCAAAATGCAGTGAAATCAAACTCATAGTTTTAATTTACCAATTCACAAATAATAACTTTTAATACAAATCATTTTAACTTATAAAATCATATATTTCACATTTTAAAATCATTATTTCAATACTCTTATTTTTATGATTTTATAAAGTCAAATTTCCATACAAAAATCAAGTTTTAACCTAATTTCTTATTTAAATTCAAGCATTAAATTCTATTTCTTAAATTAAATTATTTAATAAATAATTTTAAATTTCCCAAAATATAACTTATTTCCATTTATTTTACTTTGTTAAAATTTCAGCTTTTAAACAAAATTCAAAATTTCTCCATTTAAGCTATATTTCAAAAATTACTTAAACATTCATTTGTTAACATTTTAAGTTATTCAAAAATCATTACCAATTTTTATAAAATCATTTAAGTTGCATTTTTAAATCAAAATATTATATTTTTCTTACTTTAGAAAATTCCTTTTTAAAACAAAACATAAATTCCAAAATTTTCTCATAGTTCAAATTCTACTTTACTATTTACTTAATTCATTATTTAATGTATAGAAAATCATTAATATTTGTAAAAAAATCATTTTTAATAAAATTTAAATCAAAATATTATAAATTTTACGTTTTAAAATATTTTAAAACATTTCAGAAAATATTATATAAACCACGAGTCTGTATATAGTTTTCTAGCCTAGGTCAAGTGATACGGATGTATATCATTTCAATCCGCAATTTAAAAAGAAAAACCCGGGTTCTATCATTTCAAACCTGCAGTCCCAAGTAAAATGAATGATTTGAAAACCGCTCAGACCTATCATTTCAGCCCATAACGGTTTCCCCCTATTCTGAAGTCCATTCGGGTATGTATCATTTCAACCCATAGTGATTCTAGTCTACAGGGAACTTGCAATGGTGATAACTGATATAAACAACATAATAGCATAAAATATCACTGACATAAGATATAATAGGTGTAATAACTGGTGTTTACAGCTTATGAAAATAATATAGCAGTGATAACAGGATGATATGCATATACAGGTTTAGGTGATGTCAGTTTATAATTACATAAGCACATATTAGTATGGTGAGATTTACTCACCTGTCACAAGCTGGAGATCAACACCAAAGCACAGATACTGACACAATGAAGGAACAAAACTACGGACAAGGCACTAGAGTGGAGAACCAAAGCTATATGCCTTGATAAAATATACACGAACAATATAGATAATTCATAAGTTTCAACACGAATATAACAACAAATAACACAAGAATTCAATGCCCAAATCAACAACGATTGACTTGCATTTGCTCTCTACCCCATATTCTTTAGATATACATGTATTTGGCTCATCCTAGGGGTGCTACAGGTCTAATTTGGGTGAGAGGGTGGTCGGCCAAAACATGGTTTTGGTGTGGTGAAGTTTAGGTGCAACTAGGCTACACCATAGGTCAAATATCATCATATGTATGCAATACATTGGTCCGGCCAGAGGTCATATGGCTTGGCCAGTGGCTCCAGAAGGTGGTGGGTGGTGTGTCAAAGGGTGGTGGTCGGGCCAGAGGTGGTGGTGGTGGAGGCAAAAGGTGGAGGAAGAAGGAGATGACAATCCTAGACTAGGTTTGGTACAGGTGATGGCTAGTGCTAGTTTAGATGGATTTTTGTGATGATATTCACCATGGCTTGGCTTGGCCTGAGGAGGAGAGGTGTTAGGATGTGTGATGGTCAAAAAAAAGTGGTGGCGGTGGTCGTCCACAGCTTGGAGGAGGGGGAATACAACTATGAAGTTGGAGAGCATGTGCAAATTCAAGTAGAAAATCAATAAAAAGACAAGAAGAAGATAGAATTTTTTACCAAAGCTTCACAAGGGGAATAACCGTGATTTTTTTGTGAGAGAAAGAGAAATGATTTTCATGAAAGTGAAAAAAAATGAAGCTGAAATGAGTAGACTACACGGCCAAAACAATTAAGAGAAGAGTTGGGAAAATGAAAGGTCAAAAATGCAAAGAGACATAGGAATTTCAAAAGTTTAAAACTCTTCGAATTTCCTATATTCTTTTTTTTTATCAATGGCTGAAATCATAGATGAAATATATCAGAAAATAAAATAAATAAGAAAAAAAAATGAATAAATTTAAACAATATCAAATAAATAAAGAAAATGCAGTAAATACCAAACTAGGCTTTATAAATTTGAATAAATTCAAGTGTACTTTAGAAAATTTATATTATTATTCTAAAAATATTAAAATATGAAAATATACCAAAAATAACACATTAACACAATTAAAATAATAATATCACAAAGAAAATAAAATTTATATAAAGTATAAATAGGCAAAAATTGTTAAATAAAATAAATTTACTCAAATTTTGAAATGTAAATAACTTTTGCAGTTTAACTCCGTTTTCCACGAAACGAAAAGAAATATTCAAGTTATTTCATCTATTTTCATAATAAAATATAAAATTTAATAATTTAAATATTTAAATTTAAAATTTAAAAGTCAAAGTTTGACCAGTTTGACTAGAGATCCATTTTTCAGTAAAATATCCAAATTATACCAGTTTGAAATTATAATTCACATAATAATCAATATATATTTTTAGAAATGAAATGCTTGAAATAAAATAAGTTTGAAATAAATTAAAAATAAAAATAAAGTCAAAATTAAAATATATGAAATATCTAGGGTTGTTACAAAGGACCCGGCATTGTCGTGCTAGTTTCTATTGGGGATGTCGAGTTCCCTTTGGGATGTCAATCCTAACGGCTAATGAAAGAGAAATGAGTGCAAATTTTTCTCAAGATATATTGTCAACCTTATTAATGGTTCTGTCATACACTTGTCTCATAATGATAGGTTAGATCCTGGTGCTTTTAACGATGGCACAGATCAATAATATTCACTTATGTGTCTACACCTGCTAAAGTCAATGATTAATTTGTCTTTATCAACATCCAAAGTGTCATACCATTTTATGGTCTAACATTAGTATTTGATTTGAGAGGCACTGTCAGTAACCTTCTTTCATGTTTGATAGTTGATATAGTTTTGAGATGGTTGTTACCATTACTATGATTATTATTGATTGTGGGCATATTAAAACTTTATACCTTGATGAATTGATGAAAATGCCCATTTATGTGTAGAGTAGCATAATATGTAAATGGCCCCATATCTTTATTTTATGTGTGTTCATCATGTGATCTCACACTTATGATAATTAGAGAGAATCTAACCCATTTACTATTTTCTAATACTCAGGTCAAACCGAGTTTTGACAGGTATTACAGGAACCCCATGACTAGTTTTGTGGCTAGCTCTCTCCATGGTTTTAGATGTGTGTTTGCAAAGGTGATTAGGCTAGAATTATCGTACATTAGATACAAATGTGTACTTTTTGTAGTACGATAAAGATTGACTTATTTCCCTATATATATTTATTTGACCCTTACGTAGTATTTGAAATGTAACATGTTATTATATGTGCTTTTGTGTTCTGTGTATGTTGTTATATATTTTTCTGATGGATATTAGCCAACATGTGTATTGCTTTGTGCCAAGACCAGTCATGTAAAATTTATTTCTTCAGATCTTAAAGGCAAGACATGACAGTGCTAGCCTAAAGTAATATACATAGATTATCGCTCCTTAACAGCCCCATTCACCATATTACTCGACAATATTACATGTAATATTCTTGGATAGTGTAGGTGTCGAGGTGGGGAGTTACACAATTTTATCAGACCAAGAGATATAAGTCTACATCATTTTATAAGCATCAATTTTGTGATAATTAGATGAACATGCTTATGTTTTTATTGCGTTATGCATCTTTAATTCATCCTTTACTTTTTATTTATGCCTTAAGTATCGTTTAACACCACATTCATCTTTTTAAGTTATTACACGTTATTGATCTAAGTTACCATTGTTTTAATTTTTATTTAAGTGGTAATCTTTGTATTTCACAAGTATTTTAGCTTAAATAGTAATGTCTTGGATCAAATACAATGCTATATAAAAAATTTAGATTTTTTTGACTCGAGCAACACCAACAAATTTAAAATTGAATGCACATGGTAATAATAGTTTATTTCCATCCCATTTCATAATTCTTAAATTTTCTTCATAAAACCTTTCTTTTCATATATATAATGGACATTTTTTTATTCAACTTGTAACTTGAGAGCATATCAACAATGTTTAAGTTCACATTTTGAATTAAACTTGATTTTCATTAGTCTCTATTAATTTTCAAGGATTGGTTAAAGAGAAATTATTTTGTTAAGGGAGCATGATAAAAGTATTATTTTGTCTAAATAATTTTTGCTAAAGAGAGAATCACCACTTTGACATTTCAATAATTAGTTCTCTCTCTTCTTTCTAGGTGCATTTATTTCCCACCCAATTTATTTCTTCTTTCCCACCTTATTTCCAAAATCCTTAATTCCAAACCCCTAATTAAAAACCAATAAAAATTAAAATAGTTGAGGAGTACCTATATCAATTTCCATATAGGTTTCAATTATCAAAATACGTATTTAAATCTCTAACAACATAATGTTATATGGATATTGTAATCATTCCTTATATTAAAGATTCTAGTCGTGTTCGAACATAAAGATATGCCATTATCTACTATATCAAGATTTAATTATGTTTATATTTATTTAAAAGAATTAATATCAATATCTTTTATGTATTTACATTAAAAATTCTACAAATGGATTTTTAATTGATGATATCGATACTTTTTATGTATTAAAATTTAAAAGATGCAAATGGATAGTTAATTGAGGAACAAATAAAAGACTATTTTGAAAATAAAGTCTAAAGTGTATTGTAGGAAGAATGTGGGTAATTTTATGCAGGAAATTAACTATAGGTTTAATATTACTCCAATATAAAATTAACTTGTCCAAAATTCGCCTTACATCCCATTGTTGTTCATTTTATCCCAATGGTTTCTCCTTTGAATGGTTCTCTTTATATTTGGCATTGAACATCGTACTAATGGACACTCTTCCATTATTAGCAACATGCTCCCCAATTAGCTTTGAGAACGTTATCTAAATAAAGTTAGAAATACACAAATAGACACAATTCTTTGAGACACTTAAATCAAGTTAATCCTCTCTTAAAATCCTACCTTCTATTTTAACTTAATCCTTACTTAAATAAATTTTAAGCACAAAGTAATAATGTGGTAGTTGTACAGTGGGTTTAAGAAGAGAGTTTAATATTTTGTGTCGGTGAGTGAATAAGATGATTTGGAAAGAGGTAAAATGGGAAAAGGCGGTTAGCCCGATATTTTCACATTTGAAATAGGGTCTTCCAATAACAAAAAATGCCCTTAGTAAAAAAAAATCATATACATCAAGACAAATTTACTTATTTCCATTAACATTATTATAATTCATAAAGAATAAATCATTCCATATAAATTCACATTTATTGCTAACATTAGGTTCATTTGCTTTTAGAAAAACCAGTCATTAGTTATGCTACATAAATGCACATTTATTGCAAATATTAGATTCATTTGCACTTGGAAAATCAATCACTAATTATGCTATATAAATGCACATTTATTTCTAGTATTTAATAAATGAAAATTTTAAATATTATTAATATATAGAAAATCATTCGGTGAACATGTCGAATCTTAACAAAACTAACTGTATCCAAAATTTAATTTCAAAACCATGGTACAATAGTCTGAACTCTACATAAACATGTAGATAAGCACAAAATTCTACCATTTAGCTTAACTCAAAAGCAGTGGCAATTTTCAAATCATCAACTCTTACAATAATTTTACTAATCATCTTTACCTTCTATAATGGACCTGGTAAGCAAATATTTTTCATTGTACAAGCTATTATGACCTTTTACGCTCTATTTTAATTTTTGTAGTCTTGTTTCATACATAGTGATCAGTGTTTGTGATAATCAAGATGGTAGCTGCAACAGAGACAATGATTGTGAAGCTATATGCACTTCTAGAGGTTAATCGACTGGAGAGTGTGTTTACTATCGTACCAGTCTTCCATATTGTAATTATTGCAAATGAAAAATCATAAGGCACTAGTTTTCTTATTCTAAGTTTGAATATAATAAATGATGTTATAGCTGTTATAACAACCCGTATTTTTAATAATTTAAAATTGCTAAATTTAATATGATTATTGAATAAAAATGGTTAGAAATAAAATTTTAACGATTTATTATCGTATTTTATTGAATATGAACTTGAATAAAATTTTGAAATAAACAATTTTGGAGATTTTGGCAATAACAAGTGTTGAAAAGAAATTCTGTGTACTTAATGTGTTTATAATCAATAACAGGAATTGAATAATAAATGTTGAATTATTTAAATAATAATAAAATAATTGTTGATAACTAAAATTTATTTCGAACCTAATATTGGAATTTATCGAAATTAGATTATAAGAACAATTTAAATAATTGACTCCTTAATTTAATATGAATGAAAATGATGTCAAAAGTTGATTTAAATTTTATTTTAACAAGAATAAAGATTTTTAGCTTCTAAAATTGAATTTGAAATGAATAATTTGACTTTGGAAAATAGCTTTTTTAATTAGTGAGTAAAAATAGTCATTTTGGACACTGTCTTGAATTTCGACAAAGCCGGTTTCATCGAATTTGTGATAGTGAGTTATTTTAGGATTTCAAGTTTCGTAGAGATCGAACTTATCATTTGGCCGTGCGAGCTTGAAATACACAGAATTTAATTTCAGAATTTAAATAAAATAATTTAATTTTGAAAAGCTATCTTCTTCATACGATCGAAATAGGCCATGAGGCTAGTTCCACTAGGTTTGAAATAGGAGTATGACATATAGAACGCCATGAGGCATGTCTCGTTTCGAGCTCGAGAATTTCATACGTTATAAGTCAGATATTTTCTAATTATAATAAATATATACTCATTGCATCCAACACTTCATACACTCCACATACTTTTTGTCACCCCTATACTTCCCCCTTTATTTCAAATTTTCGCAGAATGAAAAGAAATAAAATCAAACGTTCGCATTTGCACATACAAGGGAAAGAGGCATGTGACTAGATAGACCCACGTAGTAGGTGGAGCGCGAGCTTGCGTGAGGCATGGCGGACGAGGGAAGGGCGGTGATACGAGATGTTGTTGTATTTTAGGGTTTTGTCGAGGCGAATGGTGTGTATGCGCGTGAAATTTTCAAGAAGGTTGGCAGTGGTGGCTCGGGAGAAGGCGTAGCCAGTGGTGGATGTTGATCGAAGTCTGGTCGTCGATGGGTGGCATGTCTCGAGAAGTGTAGTCCCATGAACGGTTTGTCGTGTTCCTGATAGCAACGAGCGTGAGAGAAGATAGGGTAACGTTTTAGTTATCATAATCTTGTTTTTGTTTAATTATGTTGATTAAAAATTAATTTTATCGTTATATTAATAAAATCCTAACTTTTCGTACGAGGTCCGATCAAGAGAAATCAAGTCGCGTTGTGACCATATTGACATCGTCTGCGGCATGGATTCAAATTGGAATTAATTTAAAGTTGAAATATTTTCAGTTTCAAATAAAAGGTGAGTGTTTAATAACGCTCATGAAGTACTGAATTATCATTACGTTAGTTAAATTGAAGATGTGAAGAAATTTAAATTATTGATTGTTGTTTGGTAATTTAACTGACATTTAAACTGTCACCTGAATTGAACTGATATGAATTTAAATTGATGGTTTAATTTGAAATTGAAAGTAAATTGCTAGCTAGACACCTGATGTTGATAGCCAGTAAATTGTTGTAAATTTGATTGATTTTGATGTTGATTGTAATAGGTGCTATTGGTTGATAGTTTGGATGATTTGGATGTTTATTTATTTTAAAATATTCTGTTATCACCCTATAATTATGTGACGGTATATAAACTATTATTTGAATTACTTCGAATAAATTAAGAAATAGGATGAAATGATATATACCTATGACATTTTGATTTGGATTGAAGTGATATATCCATCCTTGAAATTAAAATCAAAATAACTGATCACTTGGCAATAAGATAAAAATTACATACGGACACCGAATTAGGTAAATTAAACGATTTTAAAATTTTTGATCTGAAATCATTTAAATGATTTTGACGTGAAGATTTTTTTTTATAGAAATCGAAATTGTTTTCGAACTTGTGCTCAAAATATTGAAATAGAAATTTGTTAATAGGAAATGTTTAAAGAATCAAATTTGAAATTTGAAGTTGTAATTGAAATATGATTTAAATTACGGAAATTGTTTTGTTTCAAAACTTTGAACTTTTATTCGAATTTTGAAATATTGCTAAGTAAAAGTGATATAAATCGTTATTTCAATATTGAGCTCGGAGTTGAATTATTTTAAAGATTTGAACCTTAAATTGAATATTGAAATTTAGTTTGATTTAAGTGATTTAAATTGGTGTTTTGAAATGAACTCAAAATTATATAAAACGAAATGGTATGAAATATGAATTGCATTGAAATTTCCACCATTAAATCGAATTGTTGGATCGAAATTGAAGTTAAAAATGAAAATCGATGCTGAAATTGATTTGAATTGAAATTTTAATCGAAGTTAATTTGAATTGAAATCAAAATTGAGTCGATTTGAATTGAATTGAGATTGAAAATGACTTTAATTAGGAATAATTGAATTTGAATAGGTTGATTAGAATTCAGACATGGGTCTAGATTTGTCAAAATGGAAACAGATAGTTTGATTTGAAATTATTTTCAAAATAAATTATTCTGATATAAGCTGTTTAAAAATTTATCTCTTTTTAAATATTTAAATTATTTAGATTTTCTAATCTATTTTACTATGTAAATCATTTTCAATACTAAAACCATTTTATATCAAACTATTTAAACTATTTTAATTTTTAAACTACTTAAAACTATTCAAACTTTATTTGAAAATTTCAAACTGGTTAAAGTGGAATGTTATATTTAAATCGTGGATTTAAATGCGAATTAGGTTGAAATGAAGTTATGACCTAAATTGAAGTTCGAAACAATTTTGGAAGTAAAATTGAGAAATTTGAATGAAATGATATTTTTAAGTAAAAAATGACATATCGAGCTGAATATGATAATTCAAAGTAAATACGATATTTTTATGTGAATATGTATTTTGATATCAAGTATAATCCTTTTAGAAATGTAAAGTTACCAATCGGTGTGTAAAACAGCATTTGGTGGTTAAAGAGACCGGGGACCCTTATTGGCACACTCTCTATCAATATTGGAACCGCTTTAACAACTATGTACACGGAGGAGACTGTAGAATGAAGTAGTTGAACTTGGTGTACATTGTTGGATTTAAAGAAAGAGAACGATGATGAATAGACCCCAGCACTTGTGCTAATTTGAAATGACTAAGACAAGATGGCTTGATAGTACCAAGCGGGCTAGCTACCCGTAGTGGACATCCGTTCTGCGATTTCCTTCTTGGGCTTGGTCCATACTTTTACTTTGGCTGTTGGTTTCGATTGGTGCACCTTGATTTTGAGATAACCTCACATTGACTCGATATGGTATCGATGGATGCGGTGGGCGATTGTGGCTACGATGCGTTACCATCAATCCTTCGACCCGATCTGGTAGTTTCCTACCATTGGTATTGCCTCATGTGCCTTGTCATACTTTTATCCCTATACGAGACCGCTATGATTTTGGTTTAGTTTTGTCTTATCATGGTGCATCACTATCTCCCGACATGCTATTGGGACGTTATATGCAATCGTATGACAATGCTTAAAAAACGCGTTAAGTGGGATTAATATAAAGCCTTAAAGCTAAAAAATATTTATTTTACTGATTAGACATTATATATAGCGTATTCTACTGTATATAAATATTTTGACGGATCCTTAAGAGATGGATAAGAGATGAGAAACCTCATAAACATCTCTGATGCTATTACACTCCTATTATTTATGATATTGATTCGACTGACATAAGAATATTTTAGTCTTGACTCGAGTATTTTGTCTTTTCATTATACTCGGGTCAGCCTTAAATTTTCAACATATTGATGATTATATTTTATGGAGGTCGAAGACAAAGATTTGGTATATATATTATTACCAGTATTATTTCACTACACTGTTATTCTGCAGCATTAGTTTATTTTATTATATTGTACATACGACTCTGATAAATGTTGTAAATATTATAATCAAATGTATATTGTAAGCAGCTTCATGAACTGTTTATTTGATTATTATGTTTTGTCATTCCGCTGCGCGATTCTGTGTTTGGTTTCTTCTTCTTTTCTTATTTTTTCAAAATTAAACCTGTTGATTATCTCTGTTTCGGATTGTTTTAATTGGACATTTATGGATTATTGTCGATTTAGACCTTTCAAAATATGGGTCCTCATACTTTGTACCAAAGCATTGGTTTAGCGATAACCTTAGCTTTGTGGAGTTTGACTCATTGGAGATAGGGTAGTAATACCTTAAAATTTGTTTGTTTGAGAGTATGTGAGTGTGTCTGTGTGTGTATATATGAGCACATACTTGTTAGTATTACAAATTGTTTTATTGTGTTTAGTTATCTATTGAGCTGTTTATGAATTTTGGTCTACACGTGGGACGACATGTTATCGGTAGGGGTTCCTAAACACCTAAATGAGGCAAGTCGACATAATACTGTTTTAAAATTGGGTAAATTAAATTTTTTTACCTAAATTATATATATATATATATATATATATATATATATAACGATAACTTTCGTAAGCCTATATGATTATTAATGAATGTTAGTTGCTAGGAGATAAGAATATTTAATTATCATCAATTGTTGTCTGAATTAAACTAAAAAAGGAATACTTTATGAACTCTATTTCACAAAATGTTCGATGATTAAATGGAACTGAAATCTAATTACACTAAGAATTGTTTCAGATAACAAAGGTGTAAATTAGCAAAATATTTTCATCCTAAGGTAATGGAATTGTATAAGTGTATTTATGATATAGCTTATAAACAGAAAAGATTTAAAAGCTGAGACTTTTAGAATTTAAATCCCGACGATTTTCAAAATTCTAACATTCCCGTTTTTAAATCAAATTTAAATTGATAAGTAATTTAATTTTTGAAATTTAATTGTGAATTAATTTGGTACTTTCCAAATTAAATTGGTATTTGTTTGTTTATTAATATAATTGTATATAAATATGATTTAAAAGTAGAATTTCTAATTTGAAATTTAGAAATAAATATTTTGAATAATATATTAAGTATGTATTTAATTATGAATTAAATAAGAACTAATTTAAAAATTGGGAAATAAATATATAGAAAGAGATTATAAAATAGAATTTTGGTTTGAAGTTCAAAAAATAAATATATTAAAAATAAAATTTGATTTATTAACTTATTATTTCCAAGGAACTAATGTATATTAATATAAATATAAAGATATAAAACATATATATATGTATAAAAGTTTAAAATACTTTAGTTTAAAATTATAAAAGAATAAATATGGTTTGTATATTTGTAAAACTAAAATATAATACATTGTTAATATAAGAAACATGGATTTGAACATTTGCAATTTAAGAAACCATATTACATAAATTTAATTAGTTAATAAAAACATTAATATGTAAATAAATAAAATGAAAAGGGTTTAAAAAGAAATTTATAAACATAAAGCTAACTAAGGATTTAAAAACAAAAGTACATTTTTTTGACATTTGTAAATTAATAAGATTTTGCAATTACAAGTGTTAAAAAAATAAAACAAGAAAGTAACAAGTGTCACTTATTTTTAATCTAAATAACAAATGAAAATAACAATTTATTAAAACATCTACTTCTTTTTTTCTCATTTTGGTTTCATGTATTCAAAACAAAACAAAACAGAAAATCTAAAACCAAAGTATTACAGTTCAAAACAAAATCAAAACTCAGATCAACATCAGGGCAGTTTCCAGATTTAAAAATTCAAACCTATTCTCAGTTTCAAAGCAATCAAAACCTGAGAAAATCAATCAAGTTAACAATCAAACAAGATCTAGACGCAAGCTTAAATCAAAAGCATTTTCCATTTTTTGAATAAATGACTTCAATCTGCAAATAGATTTAAGCAAGCAAGTTAAAATCTGGAAGCTATAAACAGATCTGAAACATGCGAATGTATCAAGTTCAAAATCTTGAAGCAATCAAATAAACCTGAGTTAAACGCTTCAAAACAGATGCAAAATCAACAATATCAAATCATAGATGTAACGGCCCAAAATTTTCAATCCCAAAAATTCCAGATAGTTAGGGAAAAAAGAAAGAGATAGAAGAAGAAGAAGAAACACAACAAAGATTCTCACATTCACACCGGATCAAAATATAATATCAAATAATAACAGTTTACAAAAGAATTCTGTATTTGTTAAATACATTTATAATACATCAGAGTTACACATATATACAGACATTGGATGTACAAAATCATCATGTCTTAGATATACAACAGTACAATATAGCGGAGACACTCCATATGTTCTTGCCAACCAGCTTGCCTCCTGAGCTCCAGAACGTCCTACCTGAAAATCTTTAATACTTGGTCTGGCCCGAGCATTGCATCAAAGTTACACCCGGGTCAGGCTGGAAACCAGCGTGAGTAAACCCATCTAACATGGCACACAAAGCATACGACTTAAATAAAACCCGAGGTAACTCGTATTAATTGACAAATTCACAATTTGTTATAGACATCACTTATTTCACACATCAATTTCTAAGTACCAAAATTTAGATTAAATAGTCCAATTCACTTAAATAATTTCATTCCAGCCTATGGATTTCACATATCAATCTATAAAAATTCGAAGTGGTTTCGGGTATTTTCTAATACCCGACCCTGGTCTCTTCGAGTCTCATGTCATCCTAAAAGTTATCCAAATGAAATACACTTCAAACATTAAATACAGGATGTCCCTTTACACAACAATTCGTCATTGATAGGTAACCACAACATCCTGTCCTCCCAAACATATGATAGTACAAATCATTCCATATCAGAGATATCAACTCATTCAAGGCATCCAATACCATTCAATCATCCTTAAGCAAATTGATCACTTTCAAAATAAATTTAATCACTTCTAATTGAATTACTAACCTAAATCACTTAGATTCCTTCACTTGACATTAATTAATTTCAAATCGATTAATTAATCATCCCTTAATTATCCATCTTAAGAATCACCCTGGATTAATTATCCTTCGATTACATTCAAGTGATTATCTTTAATTAATTACGCAAATTAATTATTCTTAACCAAAAACTGTAATTAGTCTTTAATTACTCACAAATTGACTAACTAAAATTAATTACATTAATCCTCAATTACTTATATTAATTAATTTCTCATAAATCACTTATTATTGACTAATCAATCTTAATTAAACAACCTTTAATTACATCATTAATTATATAAATTAATTATTTCTAATTACATTTTAATTTATCCTAATCTAAATTAATTACATTAAATAATTAATCATTAATTAAACCACAAATATTAATCACTCTTGATTAATCTCAACCAGTAATTAACTATCTTTTTATTTACTTCATTAAATAAATAAATTACTCATTTTATAAAAGAAGTTTAAAGGAATTTAAAATCAAATTCATTTTTAAAGTCAAATCAATTTAAAAATGCACTTTAACATTCAAGTTGTTAAAACAATTTAAATTTTAAAAAAAAAACTTATTTGTTTAAAAACTGAGATTCACCAACTTGAATTCCAGATTTAACTTTGATTTAAAACTTGTTTTAAATCTCTACTTTACAATTTAACTTTAGTTTTTAAAAATCACTTTTACTTCTTTCCAATCCATTCTTATTTTCATTTTATAACTATTTCACTTCCAAATTTTACTCTTATATTTCTTTTCAAAAATCCAAATCTATATATTTTGATAATTTAGTGTACTGCAATATCCAATCAAACCATGGTAACCAACATTCCAATTATCGATATAAGTCATCACAGCATATCAAACATCCATAACACAGAATATTAAACAATCTAAATAATTTTGAGGAATCCAGTTGGATCCCTTCAACCTGTTTCCCGGCATCCGCAGATGTTAGCACAATACCAATTCCACTTCAACGTGGAATATCACGGTATATGGGATTAATATAATATCATCCGCTATTATGCGGCGCATAGGGTCTCATCCGCTATATAATGCGGGAAATCAATCACTATAATAAATACTATATATTACTATATATATCAAATCCGTTCAATTATTCAACCAATTATTTAAATTTAACCATTTAAATTTAAATAAACCTAGACGAGTGAGATTAACTCACCTTTGACTATAGATTTGCAATCTGATCCACACCAGCTTGATTTCTTTTGGATTTTAACCTTGTATAAACATTTATATGGTTTATTAATATTTGAATTGATCAAACAAATTAATTACCATTTAATTTACTAACAATTAATTTGACTAATAGATTTAATTTGTCTAAAATACAATTTTAAAATAACTTTCTTTTAAATAAAATATCCTTTAGTAACTAAAAGTAGTTAGATAGGTTAATAAAACAAGTAAATCATCACATCCATTATTTTAAAAATTTCTTTTCTGCATAAAATTCTCTGGTTGATAAATCCTTCTGTTCTAAACTATGTATGTATTCCCTTTTTGTACATAAGTATAAATTACATATCTATATCTTACTTTAAATAATTGTCTTTCTGTAAATATTCTTAAAATAAAATTTACTGCTAAATTCTATCAGCTTCCCATTAAATATTCATACATGTATTATTTAAAATAAATTTAAATTGAAAGAAATAACATGCAACTACCTCTTCAAAAAAAACTCACATCGGGCTTCCAAAATGCGACCTGATTCCGACCAAAATTTCACGAGCCACTACTCCACCTCCTAGATGCCGCCGCCACCCTCATGAACATGGAATCCTTAGATGTAGAAGAGCTCGAATGCGACTCCACCTCTTGATCGATGCTGCGAACCCCCAAGATTATCGAACAACCCCACATCATTCGAACTAGCTTCCCAAATCGAAAACTAGGAACGTGATACAAAATTGCTCGTATTTGCTTGAGGATCCATCACCAACAGCTGCCAATTTAAAACCCTCCTTGTTGTGGTCTCTGCTTCCGAGATACGTGCCTAAACACTGCCACTCATCGCCAAGTCCCACGAGACCATTGCGATGCAGTTTCAGTTTTTGCGAGTGATGAACTGGAAGGGACAATTTAAATCGAGAATTTGTTTTGCACGTTTCATTCTTTTGTTTTTATGCGAATACGATTCATGAATGAATCTGAAAGGAGGGAGGAGAGGAAGTCGTTCGAACGAGAAGGGGCACTGCAGTTTTTTTTATTCAACCATTTATTTCTTTCTCTTGAAGCTTTTTTCTTTGTTTGAACAGTTGGATTTTGGCTGTGAAGTAAAAGAAGGAGCGTGATGTGGAAAGGAGGTGGTGTATAGGTGAAGGTTGGCTACCGTGCTTTGGAAAAGACTGGAAAAAGGCTGATGTTAAATTAATTTGACTGGTCAAGTAAAGTATTTACTCGTATTTAAATTTAAATTCAAATTGTCTCGGAAATGCTACTTACAATTTCGAATTCCTATTGAGGCATGCTGCTAGGCGTTCGTAATGTTATACCCCTATTCCGAACGCAATGGAAAAGGTTTCGAGTCCCGATTCGATCGTATTGAGAAGATAGCTTTTTGAACCGAGTTATTATATTGGATTCGATATAAATTTCAACGCGTTTATATGTCGTACGCTCACACAACAACTCCGAACACTACGAAAATTGAAATCTGATAATAATATAGTATTACAGATCCAATGCAACTAGTTTCGTCGAATTACGAGACTACTACTTGGAAGGCTATTTTTAAACGTTAATTTAAACGATATATTTTCAAAAGTTAACAAAACATTCCCGAATTCAATTTCAACACTTTTACTATCTTCAGTACTATCGACATAAATTTTACAAACCCTTAAATTATTTTTAACAGGCTAAAAACTCTAGATTCAACATTTTACCCAATTTCCCGTAATTAAATCCAATAATTAAATTTCCAAATAATGGTGATATTTGAAATTTAAGTTACAAACTAACTTTTAAATATTAAAATAAATTAAATATCCCAATTTAAATTGTCCAAAATTCGGGGTCGTCATATTCCTCCCCTTTAAAAGAATTTCGCACCCGAAATTACTAGTTAGGAAGAATGATCCAATACCCATTACTATTTTCCAAAACCAAACAGTTTTATCAACTTGCCATAACATATCTTTTACTAAAGCCCCAATATTACTTCAACCAACTTCCTAAAACTTTCTATGGTTTCCAACATCATTATTTACTCCACTTATTCAAATTTAAATTTAAATCCAAATTTAAATTATCAATACTTTCTCAAAATTTTCTAACACTCTAAATTTTCAAAAAAATCACCTGCGTCTCCATTGCACGGCTAGCTCGGTACAACTACAAAATGCCTCTACGGGCTCCCAAATTCCAAAAGAAACAAAAAGCTAAGTGGCTAGATCAAAAACCCAATCATATAGAAATTTAAACACATACATTTTTGTCGAGCAATTCAAATTTATCTTCTGGAATCAAAACAAATTTTCGTTTTCCTTTATAATACATGCATATCCTAATAAGCAATAATTTTCAATTACAACATTCAAAAATTGCTTTACACATTTCTTTACAAAAGATTTCATATCTATTTTAATTTCTAACTTATTCACAATCATCCCATATTCACTTTTCTAATCCTTTAGTTCCAACCAAACAATTAGTTACACTCTCCATTTTCAAAATTCCTTATTTCAATTCCAATTTGATATCATTTTATTGCTAACAAAATTTTTCCCAAAAATAATCCAAATTTTCTAACTTCCAAAATTTTTGGAAAATTTTGGTAGAGTTTCCTTCGTACGGAGGAGCTTTTGCAATTTGACAAGAGACATAAATGTATAAACATCGACCCACACGGTCTGTAAAACAAAAACAGTTCATATTTCCTATTTTTACTGCGTAGGCGTACCTTTATTTAGCATTTTTAAGCTAGCAGCTTATTAATTTAGCAACTAGAGCGCCCAACTCCAGCCAAACGGCATCCCGATACCTGTACTTACTCAATTTAAACATGTAAGTGCCAAAATCATGCAACTTAACAACATTTTACATATTTAAATAGTAAACATATGAGTTTCTATAAGCAATGCAGGTTAAACAATATTTATAAGCAACTTATAGGGTTCCGACATTAATTTTAATTGTTTACAACCAATTCGTATACAACTTCATTCAATTTAAATGGTCTACAACTCATTTGCTTACATTCAATTCATTTTTAAGTAAAACAAACTCATATTCATTTCAATTGATCTTAAAACCAATTTATTTAATATTTATCAACTCATAGAATTTTAATTACCTTCGTTTACATCAAACGATAATTCATTCTATGCAATTTGATGATATCTATGTGAATAGATAAATAACCAATTTAAATTGATTCCGACTAAATTTGTGTTTAATTCCTTCCATTTAATTCATTCACAACCATTTTATCTAGCTCGACGCATTCCATTCTTGTACGCTACTAATCATTCCCAAATTAATCCAATCCAATCTTTTATTTAATGGTCTTCCATTCTTACTTGAAGTCGAGCTTCTCATTGTTCTTAACTTAAGTTAATTTATTTCAATTTACTCCAACATCAAACTAAAGTTCACTTCCATTTAATTCTCATCTAATCAAACTCTATTTAATTCAGTTAGCCCATCCATTTTATTTTAAAATTTTAGAAATACTTTTAAATTCAAGTAATACTATTAAAATAGCTTTTTATAAAAATACTTCTTATAGCTCGATGTCACAATCGGGCGCAGGAGTGAAAATCTATAAGTACTTAGCACCCATTTTCAACATCTAGTGAAAATACTTGGAAAATAATTTTTTTGAAAATATCGAAAACATTTTTTCTGAAAACAGAGGAAATATCTTTGGTAAGAATGCTCTGGAAATCATCACCCCCATCCATGGTCACAGTTACATCGTAGGTTACATTGTCATCGCAGCAAAAGTCCATGTAACTGTAGGCACTCCGCGCCCCTCGATTACGCCATGGAAACCACAACAGATCGCAGTTACATTTCAGGGTTACGTTGTCATTACAGCAAAAGTCCATGTAACTGTAGGCATCAGCGCCCTTGACTTTCGTTGTCAAAAATGAAACTTCTCCACTCCCAAATAGGTCGCAGTCTACCGATGTAAAATCAAACGTAGACCGTTGGCTCTCAACGGCACACACAACTTTTTCTATGTTACCATAGGTTGCTGTCTATCGATATAAAATCAAATGCAGACTGTTGGCTTTTCACGACACACACGACTTTCGCTATGGTCTGTAGTAGATCGCAATGACATCGAGTTGCATTGTCATCACAGTATAACCCAAATGCCTGTGTAGGCATCAGCGCCCTCGACTTCCGCTACACACTACACATAATCCTCAGGAACTACTTTTGTCCGGACTCCTCACAGGATCAACTTTAGTACCCCCCTTAGGGTTCAAGGCAGTACCACCCTGTGGCACTCTTGTGAAGTTCATTTCAAGGGAGCGCCTTTTTCCCTAGAGCCATTATCAAAACGCTTTATACTATACACATATAGCATCTTCCAAATCATACACCTAGTATGAATCTCATATAAATCTCCTTTTCTCAAAATCAATTATCCCAAAATCGATAATTCTCAAACTAGGCTTTCCAAATTCCAATATTGATTTTACCTAAAAATCATAAGCCTTTCAAAATCCAAAGGTTCCCAAAACCTTTTTCCAAAATCCTCATAAGATCCTTTATATATATATATATGTATGTATGTATGTATATGTATATGTATATATATAATTTTAAAAAAAAAACTTTAGATCATTTCTAACTTGTATAAAAACTACTTTTATACTTCAAATATTTTCAAAAATCCTTTCCTTCCGGCAAAAGATTCAACAAGGTGAGATTTATCTTGTATAACAAAAATATATAACTTTGCTTATTCCAAATCAAATATTCAAATTTGATTACTCTATAAAGTCGCTTTTATCATAGAAATTTCTAACATCAGTTTCATTCAAACCCGTACGATGTACACATATCATCCGTACGCTATATTAACCCGATCGCTCACTCGATCACACAATTTCACTTCCGAACTAGTATCGTCCACCCGACTTCCTAGTGCGGACTCAGATCTGGTTTTTTGATCAGAAACCATCATTCTCCTTGCATAGCCTAACAATGATAGAGAATATCCAGAACCAATCAATAATTCATATCCAGGTTCGCCGTCGAAAATCGAGTGAAAAATCCCAACTCGGTTCGATAAACTATCTCGAAATTATGTGCTCGAATGTAGATCAAATCACTATGCGAATAGGATAATATACGTACATCCTACGTATTAGTCTTCACTGATTATTAACTAAATCAATCTCCTTTTTCTATTCACATTCCCTTTGGTTCTTGTTCATTTATTCACCATTGCTTCAATCCCATTTGGATTATCACCTCAAATCTTATCTTAAATGGATATTTAATCATAAACAGTGTAAACTCTGTCCAGCTTAAATTTAGAAAATAGCTTGAAAAGTTTAAAAATAAATAAGTATTTTAAAAACAATTAGTAGTTTGCAAAATAGCTATAAAATAGTTAAGTAATTGTAAAATAGTTGGAAAATAGTTAAATAGTTTCAAAGATTTTAGATAATTGCAAAATAGTTGTAAAATAGTAATTAATTTGTAAAAATAGTTGAAAAATAGTAATTAGTTTATAAATAGTTGAAAAATTGTTAAATAGTTCCAAAAATAATTGTAAAATAAATATAAAATAATTTGGCTTTAAAAAGAAAGGTCGTATATATTAAATAGCTTGGAAAAATAAGTTTATATTAAAACAATTTATAATGAAAACAGTCCAGGGTCAAAATTGTTCACTTCTCCATCACTTCAATGTAAATTTCCACTTCCATTTGAATTGACCCAATTCCAATTTGAATAACTATAGTGTCCATTGAAATTGATTTAACCCCAATTCATGTTGAATCAGTCTTGATTTCTTTCCAAATTCAAATCAAATTCCATTTGATTTTAAACCTATTCAACTTTAATTAGAAGTCCAAATTATTCCAATCAATTTAGACTAATGTCAATTGAACCAACTTCAATTTCAAGTCATTTCAATTCAATCCAATTCAAATTTTCCATTTAAAATTTTAAACAAATATATCTTCAATCACAAATCCAATTAATTCAAATCAGATTCAATTTGAATGAATTCAATTCAAATTTCAAAACTAAACCATCCCGAATTATATAAATTCAAGTTAAACTTTTAAATGTTGATTTTATCCTTTAAATCAAATCAACTTATCTCTATAAACCATTTAACTCTGAATCCATTTCAAACTTATCTTCATTTAATTTTAATTTGGTTGTATTTCAATTAACACTTAATTCTCATTGTTAAATTTTTCAAATAATATAACAACCAATTACCTTAATATTTATTAGAAAGAAATATTTCTTTATATATCAAAATATATTCTTATATAAAATCATTTAAAATCTTTAAATAAGAAGATAACAAGTACGTGCTCATATATATATACTCAACTCATTCTAGGGTACCATTGACCCTATCCTTAATGAGTAATCCAAACAGAGCCAAGGTTCTCGCTTAACCTTCATCTCTGATACCAAATGTAACGGCCCGAAATTTTCGATCCCGAAAATTCCAGATAGTTAGGGAAAGAAGAAAGAGACATAAGAAGAAGAAGAAGAAGAAGAAGAAGAAGAAGAAGAAACACAACAAAGATTCCCACATTTGCAGCGGATTAAAATATAATATCAAATAATAACAGTTTGCAAAAGAATTCTGTATCTGTCAAATACATTCATAATACATCAGAGTTACATATATATATACACACACTGGATATACACAATCATACGTTCTTGCCATCCAGCTCTCCTTCTGAGCTCCAGAACGTCCTTACTTGAAAATTTGTAATACTCGGTCTGACTCGAGCATTACATCAAAGTAACAACCGGGTCAGGCTGAAAACCAGCGTGAGTAAACCCATCTAACATGGAATACAAGGCATACAACTTAAATAAAACCCGGGGTAACTCGTATTAATTTACAAATTCACAATTTGTTATAGACATCACTTATTTCAGACATCAATTTCTAAGTACCAAAATTTAGATTAAATAGTCCGATTCACTTAAATCATTTCATTCCAGCCTACGGATTTCACATATCGATCTATAAAAATTCGAAGTGTTTTTAGATATTTTCTAATACCCGACCTCGGTCTCTTCGAGTCTCATGTCATCCTAACCCAAGTTATCCAAATGAAATACACTTCAAACTTTAAATACAGGATGTCCCTTTACACAACAATTTGTCATTGATAGATAACCACAACATCCTGTCCTCCCAAACATATGATACTACAAATCATTCCATATCAGAGATATCAACTCAGTCAAGGCATCCAATACCATTCAATCATCCATAAGCAACTTGATCACTTCCAGAATAAATTTAATCACTTTTAACTGAATTACTAACCTAAATCACTTAGATTCCTTCACTTGACATTAATTAATTTCAAATCAATTAATTAATCATCCCTTAATTACCCATCTTAATTAATCACCATGGATTAATTATCCTTCAATCACATTCAAGTAATTATCTTTAATTAACTGCGGAAATTAATTGTTCTTAACCAAAAACAGTAATTAATCTTTGATTACTCACAAATTAATTAACTAAAATTAATTACATTAATACTTAATTACTTATATTAATTAATTTCTCATAAATCACTTATTATTGATTAATCAATCTTAATTAATCAACCTTTAGTTACATCATTAATTATATAAACTAATGATTTCTAATTACATTTTAGTTTATCCTAATCTAAATTAATTACATTGAGTAATTAATCTTTAATTAAACCATAGATATTAATCACTCTTGATTAATCTCAACCAGTATTTAACTACCTTTTTATTTACTTCATTAAATAAATTAATTACTCGTTTTATAAAAGAAGTTTAAACGAATTTAAAACCAAATTCATTTTTAAACTCAAATCAATTTAAAAATGCACTTTAACATTCAAGATGTTATAGCAATTTAAATTTAAAAAAACTTTGTCTGTTTTAAAACCGAGATTCACTAACTTGAATTTCAGATTTAACTTTGATTTAAAACTTGTTTTAAATCTCTACTTTACCATTTAACTTCAGTTTTTAAAAATCACTTTTACTTCTTTCCAATCCATTCTTATTTTTTATTCTATAACTATTTCACTTCCAAATTTTACTCTTATATTTCTTTTCAAAAATCCAATTCTAGATATTTTGATAACTTAGTGTATCGAAATATCCAATCAAACCATGGTGACCAATATTCCAATTATCGATATAATTCATCACAGCATATCAAACATTAATAACAACGAATATTAGACAATCTAAATAATTTTAAGGAATCCAGTTGGATCCCTTCAACCTGTTTCCTTGCATCCATAGACATTAGCACAATACCTATTCCACTTCAAGGTGGAATATCGCGGTATATGGGATTAATATAATATCATCCGCTATTATCCGGCGCATAGGGTCTCATTCGCTATATAATGCGGGAAATCAATCACTCCAATATATACTATATATTAGTATATAATATACCACATCAAATCCGTTCAATCATTCAACCAATTATTTAAATTTAACTAGTTAAATTTAAGTAGGCCTAGATGAGTGAGATTAACTCACCTTTGACTATAGATTTGCAATCTGATCCACACCAGCTTGATTTCTTTCAGATTTTAATCTTGTATAAACAATTATATGGTTTATTAATATTTGAATTGAATATACAAATTAATTACCATTTAATTGACTAACAATTAATTTGACTAATAGATTTAATTTATCTAATAATTCAATCTTAAAATAACTTTCTTTTAAATAAAATATCCTTTAGTAACTGAAAATAGTTAAATAGGTTAAATAAAATAAGTAAATCATCACATCCATTACTTTAAAAATTTCTTTTCTGCATAAAATTCTCTTGCTAATAAAACCTTCTATTCTAAACTATGTACATATATTCCCGTTTTGCATATATATATAAATTGCATATCTATATCTTACTTTAAATAATTATCTTTCTGTTAATATTCTTAAAATAAAATTACTGCTAAATTCTATCAGCTTCCCATTAAATATTCATACATGTATTAAAATAAATTTAAATTGTTAGAAATAACATGCAATTACCTCTTCAAAAGAAAAACTCGCATCGGCCTTTCAAAATGCAACCTGATTCCGACCAAAATTTCGCGAGCCACCACTCCACCTCCTAGAGCCGTCGCCACCCTCACGAACATGGAATCCCTAGATCGTAGACGAGCACGAACGCGACTACGCTCCTTGATCGATGCTGCTAACCCCCAAGATTACCGAACAACCCCACATCATTTGAACTAGCTTCGTAAATCGAAAACTAAGAACGCGATACAAAATCGCTCGGGTTTGCTTGAGGATCCATCACCAACAACCGCCTATCTAAAACCCTCCTTGTTGTTGTCTCCGCGACTGCGATACTTGCCTGAACGCTACCACTTGTTGCCAAGTCCTACGAGAACATTGCGTTGCAGCTTCATTTTTCGCGAGTGATGAACTGGAGAGGACAATCGAAATCGAGAATTTATTTTGTACGTTTCCTTCCTTTTTTTATGTGAATACGATTCGTGAATTAATCTGAAAGGAGGGAGGAGAGGAATTCGTTTGAACGAGAAGGGGCATTGCGGTTTTTTTATTTTATTCGGCCATTTATTTCTTTCTCTCGAAGCTTTTTTCATTTTCTTTGTTTGAACAGTTGGATTTCGGCTGTGAAGTAAAAGAAGGGACATGATGTGGAAAGGAGGTGGCATGCAGGAGAAGGTTGGCTACCGTGCTTTGGAAAAGACTGGAAAGAGGCTGATGTGAAATTAATTTCATTAGTCAAGTAAAGTATTTACTCGTATTTAAATTTAAATTCAAATTGTCTCGGAAATGCTACTTACAATTTCGAATTCCTATCGAGGCATGTCGCTAGGCGTTCGTAATGATATACCTATATTCCAAACGCAATGGAAAAAGTTTTGAGTCCCGATTCGATAGTATGAAGAAGATAGCTTTTTGAACCTAGTTATTATATTGGATTCGATATAAATTTCAATGCGTTTATATGTTGTACGCTTATATAACAACTCCGTACACTACGAAAATTGAATTCCAAATGTAATATTACGGATCCAATGGAACTGGTTTCGTCGAATTCCGAGACTGCGCCTCGGAAGGCTATTTTTAAACGTCAATTTAAACGATATATTTTCAAAACTTAACAAAACATTCCCAAATTCAATTTCAACACTTTTACTATCTTCAGTACTACCGATATAAATTTTAAAAACCTTTAAATTATTTTTAACAAGCTAATAACTCTAGATTAAACATTTTACCCAATTTTCAGTAATTAAATCCAATAATTAAATTTCCAAATAATGGTGATATTTGAAATTTAAGTTACAAACTAACTTTTAAATATTAAAATCAATTTAATATCCCAATTTAAATTGTCCAAAATTACGGGTCGTCACAACAAGTCAGAGCAATTCAAAGTTTTAGCTCAGATCAATTTCGAAATATCAATGTCCAGGGCAAAAATTTAAAACCCAGGCCTCTCCGTTTTCAAACTTCAAGGTGAGAAAAATTGTCCCATTCAAGCCAGATTCTTGGATATGTCTTGGTGTTTTTTACTTGTTGTTGTGGAAATGAATGTGATATAGAATGAAAATATATCTGCATGTGTTTATATGTGTATAACATTGATGTGCAAGTCTGTGAACATGCACTTAGGCCTCTGTTTAAATTTACAGGGTTAAAATTAGTTCAAAAACAAAATTTAGAATCTCAACTTTTATTCACTGATAAGCTTTGATGTCTAAACAATAAATGCTTGAATTTGCAAGATTTAAATTTTAAAAATACTTTTAAGTATTAAAAATGAATGGGTTTGCTGGTAATGTAAAAACACATAAAAAATCGAATCTTGTCAAAATTTAGTTAACTATAACTCGGATTTTGGTTGCATGGTCCTATTCATCTTCGTAAACTACGATTTTTAACAATGAATTCATGATTTTTTAGTTTGGGAATCACGAGCATTCTCGAGTTGAATGTGTTAACGCTAAAAATGTACGCTAACACCCCAGTGTGAGTTGTGATATAGCGAAAGCACCACCCGTTGGTATGGGAACCAAAAGCAAGCAGAAAACAGAAGAAAATAGCAAGGAGACAATAATTTTTATAGTGGTTCAGCACAAAGTCAAGCCTACGTCCACTTAATCTCTTCTATTATTGACTTGATTACAAGTTTCACAATAATTCTTCAGTTACAACACCATTAAGGCAAGTAGTTAGAACTTTGATGCAGAAAAGCTCTTTGAATTCATGTTGAATGAACTTGATCTTTTTACAAAGGTTTTTGAAGTGTCTTTGGCGTTTGAAGTGTTGTAGAAGTTGTGAAAACCAAAAGTCTTGGCGTTCCAAAAATTCTACCGAAAAAATCCCCCCCCCCCCTCAATGTGGAGTAGGCGGGGTATTTATAGGGGAGTCTAGGAGTTAGGTCGTGTGGTGTCATAGGTCATGAGCGACCTAGGGAGTTGCGACCTAAGAGCCATCCCGCGGTAGCATAAGTCGTTAGCGACTTAATGGAGCCATCTTGGATGAGATATATGCTATGAGCGACTTAGCATGTGTGGCACAGGAGTTATCTCGTCTTGCTAAGGTCGTAAGCGACCTAATGGAAGAGGCAGTGCGCATGCGGCTTAACTCTGAAGCTTGCTAGGTCGTTAGGTCACTCTTTCCTTATCTCGTTAGGTCGTTGTCTTCATTGAGTTGCTAGGTCGCTAGGTCGCTGGAGCTCCTTAAGTCATTGAGTTGTGCCATGTTGAGCCGCTCTATGCTTTAGGTCGTTAGGTCGTACCCTGCTATAGGTTTGTTAAGTCGTTGATGCCTTGGATAGTTAAGTCGCTTATTCTCTTAGGTCGTTGAGTCGAATAACTCGCTAAGTCGTGAATAATAGAGGTGTTAACACTTGCCCCTCGAATCATACGCCTAGGGGTTAGGTTTTGTGCTTCGATGCCTCTTAACACGCGCCATCCTGAGTCGTTAAGTCGTGAGCGACTTATAAGAGAGCTAGGTCATTCGCGCCGATTCGAGTTCCATTGCCCCTGTATATAAGTCGCTTAGTTTGCTCTTTCTTCTCTTCACCTGCTCTAACATTCTAACCCGCCATTGAAGAATCTCCGAGCTCTCGAAGACGAATTCAAACTAACTAGTTGTTGATCATCTTCACCATCACATTACATAAGTGAATCCGATCATTATTCAACCACGACCACCACCGAATCGTGAATCCCCCATTTTTCGACCCTAATCCGACTTCAGGTGCCGCGTTTCACCACGAGTCATGTTACGATCGATTTTTGATCGTTATTGGACATGTTGTCGTTGTAATTCATGAGAACACAGCAGTGCATCGGATCTATTATGGATCGGAGGTGAATTGAATCAGTCTTGGATGATTTGACAGTAGAGAGATGATGGATTTTATTGTGGAGAAGCTAACGGGTTATCGGGTTAGGCGAGTTGTTGAATGAAGAGGAGTTAGCGGGTTAAGGAGAGTTAGGAAGTGCCCGACTTAGGAGCTTTGAGCGACCTAGGGCTTAGCAGTTTGGACATGAATCGCATGACTTAACTTAGTGAATGACTTAAAGAATCAAAAGGACCTAATTTAACCCGCAACATAGCTTTAACTAGTAGGAACATGACTGATGAATTGCCAGAATTTGACAGAACTTGATTGAATTTCCAACTTGAACTGACAAAATGAACTGCTTGAACTTATTGCACTCTTTCACAGATTGTATTAACTTTTAAGCTAACTGCCTGTTAAATACAACATTTGTAGAAAACTAGGGCGAATATACTCCATTGACAGCCCACATCGAATGACAAATTAGTCGATAAAGAACAATCAACTTAAGGGAATTGTGTGAACGAAATGCTGTGAATTAACCAGTTCAAGTGAAGAATTAAAGCAAAGCTAAATTAATCAACTAAAGGTGATCTGCTTGCATCAATACTGTACTTGGACCTAAAATAACAAGCCCTGAAACTTTATAATCGACAAACGCCAACTAATTTAATTCTAGTTATATTTGCTTGTCATTTTATTAGTTTTGCACAGCACTTCACACTTTTAGGAAACGTGCACCTTCATATTTGAATATCCAGTTCCTTGTGTAGAATGGCTTCTCAACAAGTGCGAGAAGAGATAGCACAGTGGGCTGATGAGCTTTTCCCAATAGCTGACCCTTATAGAATCCGCCGAAAGAGTTTCAACTACATCGAACCAACGGGCTTTCAGCCAACTATGTATTTAATTCGGCGTTGCTGAAGCCGATGCTTTGCTTCCTGGGGTAAATGGCACTGCCGATAGGCCGCCTCCTGGCTTCATTACAGTCAATCGTCAAATGTGTCTGAATGGAGCTATTCCCCCCTTCAATGATTTTTTTTAGAACACTCCTCCTTCGACTAACTATTTCTCCACTCCAGTTGCACCGTAATAGCTATGCCATTTTGATGGGGTTGTGCGTACTATTTAGGAGGACGCTTAACCGCCTCCCAAGCTTCGAGGAGGTCTGCTATTTGTGTTCATTCGGAAGGAACAAAGATCACCCCTCCATTACTCTTGTAAGGAGTGTAAGAAACCGTAAGCTGATTACGGTTCTGCCCGAGAGTGCTCACGGGTTTTTAAACCAGTTCTTCTTTGTCCATTGCCCTCCAGGATTCTACGGTATCTGGAGAGTAGGAAGTGAGACTACCTATCTCTGTTCACTTTATTTCTGAGACATTCAAAATTCGAGTCGTCAAGTCCTAACTTCATTCTTTACTTATGCAGCACTTCCTCCTCCCTCTAAAGATTCTAGTCACAAATCAACTTTCGAAAGATTGAGTGTCGTAGCTATCGATGAGAGAAGTATTAAGTTTTAACTGAAGGACGAATTTTTGCACCAGTTCGGACTCTTTCACTCTTCTTGATCCATTCAGTCCCGTGATGCCCCTAGTTCTCAAGCAGAAGCGTCTGATGCCCCAGCCTCTGCAAAGGAATTCGCACTGAAGGAACCTATTGTAGAGGCTACATTAGTGAAATGCTCCAGTTCCGTTGACGGTGCGGGATTATCTGGCAAATCTAAACTTCCCCAAGTTATTGAAGAAGAGGAATTTCCCCAACATTTCGGGAAGGATACTGGAGAAGCTGATGAGGGAGCTGAGAAAGAGAGTTCCGTTGCGAAGAGTGTAAAGCGTGCTGAAAAGAGCACTGCTGATGTGACCCATTCCGTTGGGCACGATGGTGATGATATCTTCGGCGGACTAAGTGACCTTATAGTGAATTTCCACGAGCTCTTTAAAGACGACACCACCACTTCTACGCTTGTTTCTCCAGCAATCGAAGCGACATCCGTTTTGCGATCAATTCCATCAAAGAGTGGTTTGTAGCTTGACGCGCTTAGTACGCCACATACACACACGGATTTTTGGCAATTATGTGCACTTAGCCTCTTTATTTCGAAGATTTCTAAATTTTATCTCTTCTTTACTTTCAGGTTCTCCCATAGGACGCAGTAGCTCATATTATGATGACTTTCAACGCTATGCGAGGCGTGATTCTTATGACCCCAGGCGATATCTTCCTGCCCCTAGGGAGAATTATGAGAAAGAGCAGCTAGGAAAGATCGCGAAAGGCAGGATTAAGAGGGGCGGTATGGAAGGAGAGACGACCGACATAACTCTTACCAGAGGGATAATGACTCCCATAAGAGAAAATCTCATAACGATAGAGGGGAGAGTCATGTAGCCGAAGATTCAAGCAAGCGAGCCAAGCTTAGCGAAAAGTCTTCATCTGAAGTTTCTAAAGTGCCCGCTGCTCCTATCTCTCTAGCCATCTCTTCTAGCTCTCCTTCGCTTAAAAGAGCTGAAATTCAATTAATCATTAATAGGCCTCCTTATCAAGTTGAGAAGTCTCCGCCTGTAATCCAAAGCCGATTTCTGCATTGGTGTTTGAAAAGAGTACGTTTTGATCTGGACTTGTTTCTAGTTGATAAGAAGGCCATGCTGAGAAATCTCGACGCTGTTAATCTTCATATTGAAAGAATGTCCAGTTGGCAAAAACTAGTTGATGAGCTTCAGAGAGTAAATCGCTTAAATCTCGATGCTATGCTGACTATGGAAAGCGATAAGTCAGAGTGGAAAAAGTTCTTGATCGGCAAGATACGGAGATAAAGAGCATCACCGCCTATAACGAGAAACTTGATGCTGAGGTCAAGAAGCTTAAAGATGATCTTGCCACCTCTTCCACTTCTTATATTCAAAAGGAAGAGGTTCTTCAAAAGCAAGAAAGAGATGCCAACGCTGCTCAACGGGATGCTGAGGCTAAACTTGAGGTGTGGCAAAAAATAGTGGAAATCTACCGCAATAATGTTGCTCAGCTGCGGGAAAAGACTAACTCCCGAGATTTGGAGATTGCAATGTTAAAGGCCCAGCTTTCTAAGGCTGAAAAGGAGCGTGACGAGGCCATCGCTGGAAGAGCAGTAGCTGAAGAATCAATGAGGCGAATAAGGCCAATGTCAGCTCCACTCTATTCGAGTTTTATCTTCACAGCGTCTTGGGACTTGGCAGTTTTTCATTTTTGGGCCTAAGTACGAGGTTACCCTGGCTGAAGTGTGGGAGGCAGCAGCTGAAATGCTTAGAGACGCTGGCTACGCTGAGGAGGATATTGAGGCTTACTATTTGGATGATGAGGGTCGTGTCGCCCTTGCCAGAGGGAAAGAACAACTTGCTAAGGAACGAGCCGAAGCGGCGGAAGGATCGCATCTAAGGAAGGCACCTTTAACCGACCCAACTCGTCCTTCGGCTTCGGTTGACATCGATATTATTGGCTCCAGTTCCCACACTCCGCCTCCTGCCAAAGCCAAAACTAAAACTGCAACTGCTCATGCCGAAGACAAGGCCCAAGAAGACACTGAAGCCCAAGATTTTGAAATTGACGTGATAAAGCCAATCTCTCCAGGTAACTTCAATACTGATCCAACTCAAGTGGACTACTCGTTTGCTTCACATGAGCTCGATGAACTTCTTGCTTATTACTTAAGCCTCGACGTGCACTATCTCCTCTCTTTGCGAGAAATACTGATGTTAACTTTTCTTCTTCTATAGTGAAAACAACATGTGTTGTACAGGCTTCGCCTCCTCCAGTTGTTGCCCCACCACCTCTTCAGGTCACTCCTTCTTCTTCTCAACCGTGGTCGCAAGAAGAACAAATAGGAGCTCTTCAAGTCTTAGATGACCCGGCCGCTTCATAAGAGCAGAAAGCTGAAGAACTTGAGGAGGGTGAGAGGACCCCGGAGAAATTTACTGCCGATGATACAAAGCTGATTGATCTTATCACTCTGGGCAGCGAATCTTCTTCAAAGAAGAGGGGAAAGCACGGAATTTCGAAGAAGAAGAAGGGCTTCTTTTGGTGATGAGAAAGCGAAAGAGGACTCAATTGCACCTCTTTCTCCTTCTTCCCTGGCTCGTTCAGGCAGACTCAAGAAGTTAACCATTAGGCCAGGCGAGGGCTCCAAAGGCGGCGGGAAGAAGAAGTAATGGGTCTGGTTTTATCCTTCTTGTTCTGTTTTTTAGCTTTTTGCTTGTATTTAAAGACTTGTATTGACCGGAGATTGTGCGGGTACCGGCCGCCGCTTTTTGAAACCTGCACATGTATACAAATCTTTCATAGTATGGAATAGAATGACTATTTTTACTTATACAATCTTTTGCCTGTATTTGTAAATGCATTTATTCCTTATTTTCACACAAGTTTCCTTATTTTCTTTGTATGATATTGCAGTGAGCTCGTGGTATGTTGCTTGAGCGATGCTTTTATTAATGCAGCTATATTATATTACCCCCATACCACGGCTCATTGCAATCTTCTCCATTTTGAGAAGACTTGTACTCTTACTTTGGAGAATAATTCTTCCATTTTGAGGAAACAATATTCTGCTTTAGTAGAGTGTTCCTTGTATTGGAGAAGTTTTCTCTTTTTTTTAGAAAAAGTTTTTACACTTCAACTTTCGGAGATGGTCACTTTTATTTTTGGGAAGTGGATTCCCCTACGCGGTAAAGAGGGCCTCCGAAGTGGGCCTTGATTTGTTTGCCAGAAAGTTATATCTCATCGCTAAGTGGGCCTATGGGGCTGGCGTCAGCTGCTTTATCGGATATTTGTTTGCACAAACGATCGCGAGCAATCAGCTGCGGCCTAGAACCTTCCTTTGGAGAAGGTGCCCCTTTGGTGGTTCCATCAACGACTTTTTCAAGAGATACATTTAATATTTGGGCGTGACTCGTTAGAGGGCTTTTTTGTTTTCCTAAAAGTTTCTTCTCACAGTTAAATGGATCCACGGGTAGACGCAAGCTACCTAATTGGATGTTCGTTTGCACGGACGATCACAATTTGTTAGCAAGGGCCTGGTGCCTTCAATTTGGGAAGGTGCCCCTTTAGTGGTTCCACCAACCTTTTTGTTTGAGGAAAGCATTTCATTTTTGGGCGTGCCTCGTTAGAGGGCTTTATTTGGCACTTAAACTTTTTTGGGGAAGAATGTTCTCATTATGGAGAAATTCATCTTCCCTTGAGAGTAGAGTGTGCCTCCGAAGAGGGCTTTTTGTTTTGTTTGCCAAAAAGGTTGCATCTCACAGTTAAGTGGATCCACGGAGCAGACGCAAGCTACCTTACTTGATGTTTGTTTGTACAAACGATCACAATTAACTAGCGAGGGCCTGGAACCTTCACTTTGGGAAGGTGCCCCTTTGGTGGTCCCACCAACCTTTTTGTTTGAGAGACAAGATTCCATTTTGGCTGTTTATTGTCTGCTTGCCCATGTCTTTTCACCATCTGCCCCTAAGCAATTCCTCGTTATCATTTCCAAGTGCATGTTCCTTTCTTTTGCAAGTTGTTTGCTTTTTGTCCTTTTTTCAAAGAAGTGTATTTCATTGTTAAGTGAATCCACGGGCAGACGCAAGCTACCTAATTGGATTTTTGTTTGCACAAACAATCACAATTAATTAGCGAGGGCCTGGAACCTTCACTTTGGGAAGGTGCCCCTTCGGTGGAATCACCAACTGATTGTGAGAAGCACTTCTTATGTAGGAATTGAATCTGGAATTTTTGTGGCTTGGCATTTGTTTGTTGAGTGATTTGTAGGAATCGCTTGGCCTTGTGATGTGTTGAATAGTTAAGCTTTGCTTTGGTGGCCTGCAATATTAAATCGACATTTTAGCAATATATTTAAGATATTTGCACATTGAATTGAGATAGGCATTTTATAGTAGTAGAGAACACAAGGTTTATTGTAAAATCAGTGTGAATCACTACAAGAATGAAACATCCACAATCATTTTACAAATTTAAGCATAACTTCTAAGTAAAGTATGGACGCAAGTGATTGCTATTCCAGGCTCTCGAAATTGGATCTCCTTCGACAGTTGTGAGCTTGAAAGTGCCATCAAGAAGTTTTTTTGCCTATGATGTATGGCCCTTCCCAGTATAGCCCAAACACTCCTGTTGTTGTCATGACCCTTTTCAAGACTAGATCCCCAATTTCAAAGCTGCATTGACGAACTTTAGAATTAAAGTGCCTGACTATCCTTTGCTGATGGGCTGCAACTCTGAGCTCAGCCTCTTTCCTTCTTTCATCAAGCAAGTCAAGTGCTTCAAGTTGCAGCTTTTCATTTTCAGCTTGGTTGAAATGAATTCTCCTATGTGAGGGGACCTCTATTTCCACTAGAATCATTGCTTTTGATCCATATGTTAATGAGAATGGAGCGCAGTCGCAGTCCTATAGGTAGTTCTGTATGCCCAAAGTGCTAGTGGCAGCTTATCGACTCAACCACCTTTTGCTTTTTGGAGCTATTTTTTGATGGTTGATTTGATAATTTTGTTCACTGCTTCCACTTGCCCCTTTGCCTGCGGATGAGCCACTGCTGAGAAGCTTTTTTGGATCTTGAATCGCCTGCAAAAGTTCCGGAATTCTTCGCTTTCGAATTGGGTACCATTGTCTGTGATTATCTTCTGAGGCACACCGTACCTGCAAATGATATTCTTAGTCATAAATTTTATCATCTTCTTAGAGGTAATAGTAGCCAATGGTTCAGATTCACCCCATTTAGTGAAATAATCAACAGCAACAATAGCATATTTGATTTCGGACTTGGAAATCGGCAAAGGCCCAATGAGATCTATCCCCCAAATGGCGAATGGCCATGGACTGACCATCTATCACACTTTCAAGAGTAGCTAGCAGCGTCTCGATTAATATATGGCCAAATATACCCATAGCGGAGAGTTTTCTTTTCTAGAGTTTGTCCACCTGAATGATCCCCACACTTTCCTCCATGCGCCTCAGCTAAAATTGTCTTAGCCTCTTCCTTGGTTACACATCAGAGTAATGGCATCGAAAATCAACGTCTGTATAACCGGTCGTCCTGAATTACATATCTCGGGGCCTTTCTTAACAGCTTCTGGCGCTCTTTTGAGTTTCCTGGCAGGGAGCCGTTGAGTAGATATTCCTTGATCGAGGTCAACCACGACTCCTGCTCTTGAGATACAGCCATAATCCAGTCAATATCCATCTCAACGGTACTTGGAGCTGAAAAGACTTCCACAAGGACCAATCCCAATAATTGAGCTTCGCTAGAGCTTGAATATTTTGCGAGAGAATCTTCCTTCATGTTCTCTTCCCGGGATAATTGGCTTATTGTATAATGATCAAAATCATCAAGAAGCTCCCAGGCCTTTGACAAGTAAGCAGGCAGATTTCCTCCTTTAGTTTGAAACTCTTTCTTGACTTGGCATACAATAAGCTGGGAATCACTGAAGATCTGCAGTACTTTGATGTTAAGTTCTTTAGCAATCTTCCAGTCGGTAATAAGAGCTTCATATTCTGCTTCATTATTTGTCGAAGGAAATTATAATCTCAAAGCATAGCACAATGACCGCCCTTCGGGTGTTTCAAGCACAACCCCAGCTACGGAACAATAGTCATTTCTTGCACCATCAACATATAATTTCCATCAGATCGGAATGTCATCAGTCACCTCTTCCTCACTGTCACCTTTATCTGTGTATTCTGCAATGAAGTCCGCTACCATTGATTGCTCTTCGGGGATGGTAGGTGATATCGTATTGGCTGAGTTCAATATTCCACTTTAGAAGACGACCCGAAGTTTCAGGGCGAAATAGGACTTGCTTTAGAGGTTGATCAGTGAGGACTTTAATAGGATGAGCTTGGAAATATGGCCTCAACTTCCTGGACGCAATCAAAAGACAATAGGCGAGTTTTCCAGCTTTGAATAATTCATCTCTGCCCTAGTGAATCTTTTGCTGATGTAATAAACCGGGCGCTAAACTTTTGCGTCTTCCCGTACCAATGCTACACTGAGAGCATGAGATGAAACCGCTAAAATATGAAAAGATCTTCACCATTGCAGGGCTTAGAAAGTACTGGAGGCATTTCCATGTGACGAATCAGTTCATCAAAAGCTTTCTGACATTCAGGAGTCCATTCAAATTTTTTCTTTCCTTTCTTCAGAGCGTCAAAGAAGGGAATGCATTTATCAGTGGCCCTGGAAATAAACCGATTCAAAGCAGCGACTTTCCCGTTGAGGCTTTGCAATTCCTTCTTTGTCCTAGGGGCTCTGACTTCTCTTAAAGCAGTATTCTGAGCAGGATTAGCTTCGACGCCCCTAGCATTCACAATGAAACCTAAGAATTTTCCGGACTCTACCTCGAATGGACATTTCAGAGGATTTAGCTTCATCCCATACTTTCGGAGGACCGCGAACATTTTTGCCAAATGATCTATGTGGTCTACTGCCTTCTTCGATTTTACCAACATATCATCAGCATATACTTTCATAGTCTTGCAAATCCGGGGTTTGAACATGGCATTAAAAAGTCTTTGATAAGTTGCCCCCACGATCTTTAGTCCGAATGGCATGACTTTATAGCAGTAAAGACCAACATCAGTGACGAAGCTCATGTCCTCCTAATCTGGCTCAGGCATCATGATTTGGTTATATCCTTAGTAAGCATCCATAAAAGACAATAATTCATGCCCGGCTTTCCATCCGCCAACTGAACCATCTTGGGTAACGGGAAACAGTCCTTGGGGCATGCTTTGTTCAAGTCTGAAAAGTCGATGCATACTCTCCACTTCCCATTTGCTTTTTTAACCAACACCGGATTAGAAACCCAATTTGGATAAGTGGATTCTCTGATGAAGCCTTTTTCCATGAGCCGATATACTTCTTCTTTTAATGTTGTCGACCTTTCAGGACCCTGGATTCTTCTTCTCTGCTTTACGGGTGTGAATTTTGGATCAATATTCAAAGCATGCACTGCGATTTTTGGAGATATTCCACACATGTCGGCATGACTCCAAGCGAATACATCCAGGTTTGCTTTCAAGAATGATATCAACATATTCTGAACCGTCACACCGAGTTGTGAACCCACATTCAGCACCTTGTTTGGATCATTCAGGTCAATAGGTATTGGCACCGTCACTTCCACCGGCACCACTCTACTCTCCCATGCACTAGTTTTTGTGGGATCAATCTCTTTTCGTGCACCACTATGCTCACCAGTGCAGGGTCCACCCCGTAATTGCTATAAGGTGGGCTCTTTGATGCGTCAGTGGAGCTGCCGCTCCCTTACCCATTTCTCTCTTCTTTGCCTTCCGTAACTCTATGAGATAGCATTCACGCCCGACATTTTGGTCCCCTTTCACAACACCAACGCCATTATCAGTGGGGAACTTCATAGTCTGGCACCATGGGGCGAGAATGGCCTTGAATGCAGCAAGAGTCGGTCGACCCAAGAAGGCATTGTAAGCGGAGAATTCATCAACAATCACAAAAGTTTGTTATCGGATCACCTTCTTTTCCCCTTCTCCAAGTTCTACAAACAAGACAATAGTCCCTATAGGCTATTTGGTTGTCCAGTGAACCCAACAATTTTCTATGAGGAAGCTTGGACATAAGCTATGGGAATTTCCATCTGATCAAATGTCTTTCTGAAGAAGACATTGCAAGAGGCGCCGCAGTCAACAAGCACCGTTCTTACAATTGCTGGTCCGACGCCTGTAGATATCACCAAGGGATCCATGGTGGGAGCCTCAACACCAACAGAGTCTCTAGCCCGGGATATGACGTCATCGTTAAAAGTTCTTTGTTGTTTTAAAGGTGCAGCATCTTGCAAGACAAATATATTTTCTTCCGCCGGGGCATATCTCTCCATCTCACCCCAACTTCTGCCCGTCGGGTGAGAACCTCCTGTGATAACATTAATGACAGGCCTCTCAGATTCTTACGCTGCAGTCCTCTCACCTGAGCCGGATTGATGAGCAGGAACTTGTTGCCCCTGAGTAGATGAGGTCGGGTCACTTCTATTTCTCTTCACATATTGTTGTGGTTTATTCTGTCTTAACAGCTCTTCAATCAAACTCTTTAAATGCGACATTCATTAGTGTCATGGCCAGGTTGATTGTGGAACCGACAGAATCTCCCATTATGGACAACATTTTTTCCAGGCTTCATCTCAGGTTGTTTGGGGTATTCAACAGCATCCTTGGTTGCGGAAAGATATTTTTTGGAGTATTAGTTAAGGGAGTAAAATCTGAAGGTTTAAAGCGGCAAGCTTTCTTCGCATCCTTCTACTTTTTTCCACCGTCATTCTCCCTCTTCTGGCCACCAGATTCCTTTCTGTTAGAAGCAACATTGTTATTCTCAACTTCAGTCACAACTACTTTTGCTGGAACAGGAAGGCTTTCTAACCGCATAAATTCATTGGCCTTCTTGCAGAACTTCCAAAGTGAACTTGGCTCTTTCATCTTTAGTCATTTTCCGAATTCACTCGATTTGTCAATAGCTCGCATCAATTAAGTCAGAATCATCCAAGGCTCTACACTATCAACTTCGGCTAAGGCTATGTTAATGCGGTTTAAGAAAGATTTGATAGACTCTCCGGGGCTTTGCTCGAGGCTGGATAGTGACATTATGTCCTTGGCCTTCGAAGCATATAACCTGAATTGATCTTTGAATTTCTGAGTTAGGTCGGAGAACTGATCCACGGATCGAACTGGCATCTTCGTGAACCAAAGCAGGGCCACTCCCTCCAAGTACATAGGAAAGCATCTACACTTGATCTCATCTGTTGCTCTGGCACTTGTCATATGCCAGCCATACTTGTATAAGAACTGGTTAGGATCGCTTGTTCCTCAATAAACTGGAATAGTGGGGGGAACAAACTTCTTCGGGAATTCAGCCTTCAGAATTCTTTCAGTAAAAGGAGTCTTGCTTGGAGCAAACCCCCAGTCACTTTCATCTTCCTCCCTTTGCATGTTCTCCTTCATAATTTGTCGAATCATTCTCGAGAGATACTCCTCATCGTTTAGAGGCCTCGCGGGATAGACGTCAGCTACTTTTTCGAAAGTTTGCCTGGACAAACGTTCACGAAGAGTTGGCTGCGGCCTTGAACCTTCAGCTTGGGATGGTACCCCTTTGGCGGTGCCAGCTGTCCTCTTAGGAATACTTTTCCCTTGGGAATCATGAACATCTTCAGCAAAGGTTTCGTCATTAGTTTCTGGTTGCTGGTTGACACCAAGCAAAGCATTCAACCTGTTCAACATCAAAGTGTTTTGGGCTTCCATTTGTTGATACAACCCAGACACTACAGCATCCAATTTCGCCCTTGTGATTCCAACACTAGGAGCCGCTTGATTTGATGCGGGAGAAGTGGCAGTGTTGTCATAAGCATTTCGAGATCAAGTAGATCTACTTTTTCTTCTAAGAGGCATAATTTCGGATAGACTTCTGTTTCTTAGGGAGAGTCTTTCAACAAATCTTTGTGAAGCAATGATGAGAGCACCCCTGAGCTCAATTCTCAGTGAAAGCACCAAAGATGTTAATGCTAAAAATGTACACTAACACCCCAGTGTGAGTTGTAATATAGCGAAAGCACCACCCGTTGGTACGGGAACTAAAAGCAAGCAGAAAATAGCAAGGAGACAACAATTTTTGTAGTGGTTCGGCTCAAAGTCAAGCCTACGTCCACTTAATCTCTTCAATTATTGAATTGATTACAAGTCTCACAATAATTCTTCAATTACAACACCATTAAGGCAAGTAGTTAGAACTTTGATGCAGAAAAGCTCTTTCAATTCATGTTGAATGAACTTGATCTTTTCCCAAAGGTTCTTTGAAGTGTCTTTGGAATTTGAAGTGTTGTAGAAGTCGTGAAAACTAAAAAGTCTTGGCGTTCCAGAAATTCTCCAGAAAAAATCCCTCCTTCAAAGTGGAGTAGACGGGGTATTTATAGGGGAGTCTCGGAGTTACGTCGTGCGGTGTCATAGGTCGTGAACGACCTAGGGAGTTGCGACCTAAGAGCAATCCCGAGGTAGCATAAGTCATTAGCGACTTAATGGAGCCATTCTGGACGAGATATATGTTGTGAGTGACTTAGCATGTATACCACATGAGTTATCACAACTTGCTAAGGTCGTAAGCGACCTAATGGAAGAGGCAGTGTGCATGCGGCTTAACTCTGAAGCTTGCTAGGTTGTTAGGTCGCTCTATCGTTAACTCGTTAGGTCATTGCCTTCATTGAGTTCCTAGGTCGCTAGGTTGTTGGAGCTCCTTAGGTCGTTGACCCATGCCATGTTAACCCGCTCTATGCTTTAGGTCGTTAGGTCGTGCCCTGCAATAGGTCCTTAAGTCGTTTATGGCTTGGATAGTTAAGTCGCTTATTCCCTTAGGTCGTTGAGTCGAATAAGTCGCTTAGTCGTGAATAAGAGAGGTGTTAACGCTTGCCTCTCGAAGTATACGCCTAGGGGTTAGGTCTTGTGCTTTGATGCCTCTTAACTCGCGCCATCATGAGTCGCTAAGTCGTGAGCGACTTATGAGAGAGTTAGGTCGTTCGTGCCGATTCGAGTTCCATTGCCCCTGTATATAAGTTGCTTAGTTCGTTCTTTCTTCTCTTCACCTGCTCTAACACTCTAACCCACCATTGAAGAATCTTCGAGGTCTCGAAGACGAATTCGAACTAACCAGTCGTTGATCATATTCAGCATCACATTACGTAAGTGAATCTGATCATTATTCAGACACGATCATCACCGAATCGTGAATCCCCCATTTTTCGACCCTAATATGATTTCATGTTCCGCGTTTCACCACAAATCATGTTAAGATCGATCTTTGGTCATCATTGGACATGTTGTCATTGTAATTCATGAGAACACAGCAGTGCATCGGATCTATGATGGATTTGAGGTGATTTGAATCAGTCTTGGATGATTTGGCGGTGGAGAGATGATGGATTTTATTGTGGAGATGCTAACGGGTTATCGGGTTAGGAGAGTTGTTGAATGAAGAGGAGTTAGCGAGTTAAGGAGAGTTAGGAAGTGCCCGACTTAGGAGCTTTGAGCAACCTAGGGCTTAGCAGTTTGGACATGAATCGCACGACTTAACCTAGTGAACGACTTAAAGAATCAACACAACCTAACTTAACCCGTAACATTGCTTTAACTCGTAGGAACATGACCGATTAATTGCCAGAATTTGACAGAACTTGATTGAATTTCCAACTTGAACTGCCAGAATGAACTACTTGAACTTGTTGCACTCTTTCACAGATTGTATTAACTTTTAAGCTAACAACCTGTTAAATACAACATTTGCAGAATACTAGGGCGAATATACTCCATTGACAGCCCACATCGAATGACAAATTAGTCGATAAAGAATAATCAACTTCTCAACAAGTGCGAGAAGAGATATCAGAGCAGACCGATGAGGTTTTCCCAATAGCTGACCCTTTGGAGAATCCGTCAGAAAGAGTTTCAACTACATTGAACCAACGAGCTTTCAGCCAACTATGTATTCAATTCGGCATAGCTGAAGCGGATGCTTTTCTTCCTGGGGTAAATGACACTACCGATAGGCTGCCTCCTGGCTTCATTACAGTCAATCGTCAAATATGTCTGAATGCATCTATTCCCCCCTTCAACTAACAATTTCTCCACTCCTGTTGCATCCTAATGGCTATGCCATTTTGATGGGGTTGTGCGTACTATTTAGGAGGACGCTTAACCGACTCCTAAGCTTCGAGGGGATGTGCTATTTGTGTTCATTCGGGAGGAACAAAGATCACCCTTCCATTACTCTTGTAAGGAGTGCAAGAAACCATAAGCTGATTACGGATCTGTCTAAGAGTGCTCGCGGGTTTTTAAACCAGTTCTTCTTTGTCCGTTGCCCTCCAGCATTCTACGGTATCTGGAGAGTAGGAAGTGAGACTACCTATCTCTGTTCACTTCATTTCTGAGCCTTACAAAATTCGAGTCGTCAAGTGCTAACTTCATTCTTTACTTTTGCATCACTTCCTCCTCGCTCTAAAGATTCTAGTAACAAATCAACTTTCGAAAGATTGAGTGCCGTAGCTATCGATGAGAGAAGTATTAAGTTTTTACTGAAGGATGAATTTTTGCACTAATTCGGACTCTTGCACTCTTCTCGATCCATTCAGTCCCTTGACGCCCCAAGTTCTCAAGCAGAAGCGTCAGATGCCCCAGCCTCCGCAAAGGAATTCGCACTAAAGGAACCTATTGTAGAGGTTTCATTAGTGAAATGCACCAGTTCCGTTGATGGTGCGGGATTATCTGGAAAATCTAAACTTCCCCTAGTTACTGAAGAAGAGGAATTACCCCCAACATTCCAGGAAGGATACTGGAGAAGCTGATGAGGGAGCTGAGAAAGAGTGTTCCGTTGCGAAGAGTGTAAAGCATGCTGAAGAGGGCACTGCCGATGTGACATATTCCTTTGGGCACGATGGTGATGTTATCTTCGGAGGACTGAACGACCTTATGGTGACTTCCCATGAGCTCTTTAAAGGCGACACCACCACTTCTAAGCTTGTTTCTCTAGCAACCGAAGCGACATCATCAATTCCATCAAAGAGTATTTGTAGCTTGATGCGCGTAGTTCGCACGCCACACACACACTTAGGATTTTTGGCAATTATGTGCACTTAGCCTCTTTATTTCGAAGATTTCTAAATTTTATCTCTTCTTTACTTTCAGGTTCTCCCATGGGACGCAGCAGCTCATATTACGATGACTTTCAGTGCTATGCGAGGCATGATTCTTATGACCTCAGGCGTTATCTTCCTGCCCCTAGGGAGACTTATGAGAAAGAGAAGCTAGGAAAGCTCGCGAAAGGCAGGATTATGAGGGGCGGTATGGAAGGAGAGACGACCAACATAACTCTTACCAGAGGGATAATGACTCCCATAAGAGAAAGTCTCATGACGATAGGGGGAAGAGTCATGTAGCCGAAGATTCAAGTAAGCGAGCCAAGCTTAGCGAAAAGTCTTCATCTGAAGTTTCTAAAGTGCCCGCTGCTCCTATCTCTCTAGCCATCTCTTCTAGCTCTCCTGCCCTTAAAAGATCTGAAAATCAATCAATCATTAATAGGCCTCCTTATCAAGTTGAAAAGTCTTTGCCTGCACTCCAAAGCCGATTTCCACATTTGCACTTGAATGGAGTACGTTTTGATCTGGACTTGGTTCCAATTGATAAGCAGGCCATGCTGAGAAATCTCGACGCTGTCAAGCTTGATATTGAAAGAATGTCCGGCTAGCAAAAACTAGTTATGAGCTTCAGAGACTAAATCGCTTAAATCTCGAGGCTATGCTGACCATGGAAAGCGATAAGTCTGAGTGGCAAAAAGTACTTAATCAGCATGATACAGAGATGAAGAGCATCACCGCCTATAACGAGAAACTTGAGGCTGAAGTCAAGAAGCTTAAAGATGATCTTGTCACCTCTTCCACTTATTATACTCAAAAGGAAGAGGTTCTTCAAAAGCAAGAAAGAGACTCCACACTGCTCAATGAGATACCGAGGCTAAACTTGAGGCGCAGTAGAAAGTCGTGGAAACCTACCCCAATAATGTTGTTCAACTGCGGGAAATGACTAACTCCCAAGATTTGCAGATTGCAATATTAAAGGCCAAGCTTTCTAAGGCTGAAAAAAAGAGTGACGAGGCCATCGCTGGAAGGGCAGCAGCTGAACAATCACATTAGGCGACTAAGGCCAACGTTAGCTCCACTCTACTCGATTTTTATCTTCACAGCGTCTTGGGACGTGGCAATCTTTCATTTTTGGGCCCAAAGTATGAGGTTAACCTGGCTGAAGTGTAGGAGGCAGCAGTTGAAATGCTTAGAGACGATGGCTACACTGAGGAGGATCTTGAGGCTTATTGTTTGGATGACGAGGGTCGTGCCGCCCTTGCAAGAGGGAAAGAACAAATTGCCAAGGAACGAGCCGAAGCGGCGGAAGGAGAGCATCTAGGGAAGGCACCTTTGACCGACCCAACTCGTCCTTCGGCTTCGGTTGACATCGATATTATTGGCTCCAGTTCCCACTCTCCGCCTCCTGCCAAAGCCGAAACTGAAACTACAACTGCTCATGCCGAAGACAAGGGCCAAGAAGACATTGAAGCCCAAGATTTTGAAATTGACATGATAAAGCCAATCTCTCCAGGTAACTTCAATACTGATCCAGCTCAAGTGGACTACTCATTTGCTTCACATGATCTCGATGAACTTCTTGCTTATTACTTAAGCCTTGACATGCCACTATCTCCTCTCTTTGCGAGAAATACTGATGTTAACTTTTCTTCTTCTATAGTGAAAACAAAATGTTTTATACAGGCTTCGCCTCCTCCAGCTGTTGCCCCTCCACCTCTTCATGTTACTCCTTCTTCTGCTTCTTAACCGGGGTTGCAAGAAGAACAAATAGCAGCTCTTCAAGGCTTAGATGACCCGGCAACTTCACAAGAGCAGAAAGCTGAAGAAATTGAGGAGGGTGAGAGGACCCCAGAGAAATTTACTGCCGATGATACCAATCTTATTGATCTTGTCACTTCGGGCAACGAATCTTCTTCAAAGAAGAGGGGAAAGCGTGGAATTTCAAAGAAGAAGAAGGGTACTTCTGCTGGCGATGGGAAAGCGAAAGAGGAACCAATTACAGCTCTTTCTCCTTCTTCCTCGACTCGTTCAGGCCGACTCAAGATGTTAACCATTAGGCCAGGCGAGGGCTCCAAAGGCGGCGGGAAGAAGAAGTAATGGGTGTGTTTTTGTCCTTCTTGTTCTGCTTTTTTGCTTTTTGCTTGTATTTAAAGACTTGTATTGACCGGAGATTGTACGGGTACCGGCCCCCGCTTTTTGAAACCTGCACATGTATACAAATCTTTTATAGTATGGAATAGAATGGCTCTTTTTACTTTTACAATCTTTTGTCTGTATTTGTAAATGCATTTATTCCTTATTTTCACACAGGTTTCTTTATTTTCTTTGTATGATATTGCAGTGAGCTCCTGGTATGTTTCTTGAGCGTTGCTTTTATTAATGAACAGAAAGAAAATTGGGTTTTGATAAAAATCTGATGATCGGCGTAATGAAAAATCTCGTGACCAAAAAGGAAGCATACTTGGAGGTCTAGGTTCATCAGAAAAACATTCAATGATTTTCTGGTTCGTCGTAGATGCGTGGCAAAGCTCTTTTAGGGTTTTAGGATAGGAATTGGTGGGCGTTGATTTTTGAAATTGCCCATCGTTATGGATGGATCAGAGAGGACCGGTCTAAGGGAAAAAGGTGCGTGAATGAGTATTGGAGCTGTGGTCGGAGTCGCAAAGATTCAGGCGATGTGGCATGGCGGCGTGAAGCATTTTTGGATGATCGAGTTGTTTTCAGGTGGTAGTTGTTGGTTCTCAAATTTGATTTTCAAGCACGTTTACTTTTTGGGTTGTTAAGGTCAACGTTGACCTGTAGACGCCGGCGAAGTCGATCGAAGTTGGTCATGGTGGTGTGCACGTTGCACTGGTACGTGATATGTCTGGCTGTGTTATTGAAATTTTGGGAAGCAGATGGGCTACTCAAGTTCGTCCCGAAGAAAATGGTGAGATAGCTCGAAGCAGGTGAAAGGTGGGGAAACCCGAAGTGGAGCTCGGGTTCCTATCGGGGTTGTTCTCGGGTTGGTCCCTAAGTATTTGAAATGGCAGGATTTAATTTTAAAAAAAATCAAAATTTTTAATTTAAAACAATTTTATTAATTTATCTGTTTTATATAATGAATATCTAATTAAGTTTGGAATGTATTTAAATGTTTTAGAAATAAATATTTTTAGTTTAAAAATGTTTTTAATTTATAATCCTTATTTCTGAAAGAAAACATTTATTTGTAAAAAAAACTTAACATTGTGATTAAGTAAATGATTAAAGGATGAAGTATTTTGGTTCTTAATTTAACGTAGAGGTATAAGTTAAGTGTTCAATGATAATTAATTCCCAGAATTATTAAACAAGTTTTGAATGATAATTTAAGTAATTAATAAATACAAAATGGTTTATCTTTAATTAATTAAGTAATTAATGATTTGTTAATATAATTACTTAAAGAATGATTGTTTAATTAAAAATTAATTAAAGGTTAATTAATTAATAATTAGGGATTAATTCATAAATAATTAAGGGTTAATTAATTAACAATTAAGGTTAATTAATTACATGATTAAGGTTAATTAAATAATGATTTAAAGATTCATAGAAACAGTTAAAGGTAATTAACTACTTATGAGATAATAACTTAATTAAAAGTAATTAATTAATGATTAAAGTTAATTAATCAAGTGATTAAGGAATAATTACTCAAAGTAATTAATTTGTGATTTATTAATATAATTGATTAGAATAATCACTTACTGTAATTAATTAAGGATAATTAATTAAAGGATAATTAATTAAAGATTAATAATTTAATGATTAAATGTTAATTAAATCATTAATTAATAAATGATTAAAGGATAACTAATCAAATGATTTTCCATTAATTAATGTTAATTAACCCGGGTTAGGGATTAATTTGGTTTCAATCAATCAGATGACTGATTAACCTTACTCATGGATGTTTGGATTCAATTGGATGCTGAATTGTTTGATATCCCAGATGTTTGTTGCTTTGTGATATAAAGTGTTTTGATTTAAGCTGTGAATTATCTGTAATGAATGCACTTTCTTTATCTGTGATAAATTTATATTATCTGTGAATCTATGAATGAAGATAAGCGTTATAGATTATAGCGCTTACCAATATTGATATGATTGAATCTTTGATGATTGATCCTGTTGCACTATTGTGTAAAACCCTTGGATTACACCATACACACACAAATATGGATTTGCACGAGGAAATTGGTTAAGTCACGGATATTTGAATTGAATGAAATGGTTTTAAAGTTGAATTTTGAATCCGAAATAGATTTCCAAATGGAATTGGGTTAAATATAAAAAGCTTTTGAAAAGGAATTTTTAAGATACAAGTTATTTTGAATAACTTGATAAATGTTTGAAATCTAAATAATTTGAATTTGAATTCAAGATTTGAAATTGAATTCTATGTTTGGAAATTACGGTTTAAAAAGGGTATACGAGTTATAAATGTGTTTATATGGGTTTAAACTATTTTAAAACATTATTTTGAGGAATTTGAATTTAACCCAAGGGTTTTAACTAGTACAAATGTAATCGGATTTTTTCCAAACGAAAACTATTTGTTTTCAAATAATAATAGCTTCCATATAAATATAGGATTTCCAATTTGTGTTAAAAAGATTTCAAGTTTGAAATGAAAATCATTTTGAAAGATGTTAATAAACGTTGGTGAACTTTGTTTCCAAAATAAGCGGATCTTAATGGTGTGTCCTTTGCATAAAAGATTTGAATTATGAATAGTTTTGAAAGCTATGAAATAACCTTTGTGAAAGATTGATGAAATTTATGAAGTGAATCTTTTTGTTTAAAGATTTGAAAATGTTAATTTGTTTAAACCATATGAAAGGAATGTTTTGGGTTTGAAGTTGTGACTTAACTGAGATCCATATATCCAGATGTTTGTTAAATATTGCGCTCATTATTCGGTTTAGCCGGGAAAGGACCCTTGTTTCATATAACCCATTCCGAATAATGATACGACTTATGGGTAGCTTTTGAAGACCGCTGGTGAAGAGCGGGTATTTTCGAAAATGAAAGGATTAGTCGTCAAATGACTTTACACTGAGTAGCTATGGTATAGAGATCTCCATATGTGATGGGGAGTCCGATCGAGATTGCGAATAACCGAATTGCAAGGGATTCTTTGGAAGTGCCTTCGGTTCTATTTGAACTTGGAACAGAATTGTATGGATGTGTGTCTGAAGTTACACTTTGAGATGTAAAGCTGGTTTCTATCAAATACATTTCTGTTTGGTGGTGGAGAATTTATTCCCTTTGCTAAACACCCTTCTCTGAGACGTACGAGCTCAGAGATTATGTAGTTGATGGTTACTAATGATACATTCCAAATTTGGTAATGTGGCATACGAAATGTTGTTGACCATTTGTTGATCAAAGCAAAACATTGTGAAAAAGTGTAGCTTTGTGGACGAGACTGCATCAGGACCTCATACCCCGGAAATGGTCGAAACGTGTAAGATGCTTCAAGGTTATCAGGGGTCGCACCCCTAGGGTATGTCCATTTCTTCTATATAGAGGTGGTATCACGTTATGGAGCCTAGATATTTAACCTATGTGGTTACTGCAAATTTATTACTTTGTGGTTGTGGGTGTCGAGCACTCGGACAAAGTCTGGTTATAACCAGGGATGGCATACTTGTAGGTGTTACTTCCGGGCAGGGGTAACCCGAACTTGTGTTGGTAAAGATCCGGGTAGGTTCTCAGGGTCGTCCCTTCAGAGGCATGCCTATGTGGCAATAGGAAGTTTCTTAACCTGACCATTTGTTGGAAATCCAAAGAAACAATACGCACCCTGTACGGGTTTAGTTGTATAACCTGCCATGGAATGCGGCGGTACCCTGCCATTGAAAATGGTAGCTATAATAGGCATACGACGAAATGTGGTATGCTAGCTAAGATTATTATTATACTTGGAAATGTTTTCCACTATGCACTAATAGTAATATCAAATGGTTTTCGCGTATCAAGCATTTTTGACTATCTCCCCAATTCTGTGTTCGCATAGTGTGTGCGGCGGGAGGCCTTATGGTAATTTCATTTTCCAAAAAGCATTGTGAATTCCAATTTTTAAATTCTTTTGTTGTTTGGTTTAAAGATAAACTACTTTTGTTCGCTCATACTAGTCCCATGAATGACCTTGCTTAATACAACGTGATAAGTGGTTCTCGCTACGCGTTTGGTGGCAAATGGGAGACTCTTAGCCCTACAAGTCCTCGGGGAAGGGTTGGCTTACCGGTTAGGGGGTTCGAGAGGCCAGCTGTAAATGCAACTGCGAGGTACCGTTGTCTGCCAAGGCGGTGCTGGGATGGTTGAAAAGCCTACCATTCGAGAGTGGCCGCTATTGATGGTTGAAAAGCCAAGACCGTGACTGTAACGACATGGAATTTTCAACCATTCACATCAAAACCTGCCAGAATTGAATTGCTCAAAATACCAGATTGTAAGTTTATATTTGGAAAAACACAGCATATACAGTAATAAATAATCACAGATCGTAGACACAGAGTAATAAATGCAGCGGAAACAAAAGATAGTAGTTCATGAAGCTACTATATATATAACATAGTTAAATAAGTTAAAACAGAAGTCTCGAATACAATGGTCGAATACAATATCCGAATACATCTCTAGAATCAACTGAATATCTGAAAGTTGGAAAGATAGATGGATCTCCAAGCGAAGCTCCCCCTACAATGGTGAGTCTTGAATACTGGTATAATCAGTCTGACCTAAGCGTAAAGCAAAACACAAAACACTCGAGTCAAGATTAACATTCTTATATCAATAAATCGAACTTAAGTGAAATAACAATTGAAATTACAAGTAACTCAAAAGATGTTTGGGATAACCATCCTTTAAGGATCCGTTAAACTATCTACTATGTAGTAATATATGCTAAATAGATAATGCCTATAAGTAATATAAAGTATCAAAATAGCGTTAAGGCGTTAACATTATCCCCTTTAACACATTTTATACAAGCGTTATAGTCTATACAGCACTATAAACTCCACCGTAAACTAGTGGGCTCTCAGGGAGTACTCCATAGGTATAACACAAAACAAATCGTAGTGGTCGTGTAAGGGATATGAGTATGACAAGGCACATGAGGCAATACCCAAGGTAGTGAAACTACAGTTTGCTTGATCCGGACTGGTGAGAATGCATCGTCGCAACGATCGTGACACTGCGAAACAACACTCCCAATTCAAGGGTGCGCACCAATCAATAACAAGTAGTGAGTAGTTTATGAAGAAGTGTGTTCGCTCGAGCTGGCTAAGCCCATTTGGCCAGGAACGGCTCCTGGTTTAGTCATTTCCAATTTGACACAAGTGTCAAGATCATCCATTATTGTTCTCCTTTTTCAGTCATCACGCACATCATTCCAACCACTTCATTCTGGATCGCACTCCGCATGTAGTTATTAAAGTGGGCTTCTGTTTAGACAGAGAGTATGTCCATAACCGATCCAGGTTTCTCTAATAACTTTCGTAATTATTACACCGATTGGTCGTTTAATAAATTTCATAAACCAAGTCAATTTCAATATCACTTAGACTTTGAAAGCCAACATTTCATTCGTCTTTCTATATCAATTTCCATAATTTACGTTTCAAAAGTTCAAAATTTACCAATTCAAAACTCTATAATTCAACTTCAATTTTTATTTAAACTAATTCAGATATTGATTTAAATTCATATATAGGTTTCATCCCATAATCATTTAAATTAAGTTAATCTAACATTCAAAACAATTTAAATTCATTGATGGATTCATTAAGTAATCATTTAAATTAAGTAAATTTATCATTTCAAAATAATTCCAATTGAATTTCCAATTCATTAAATCAATCACATAAGTTTACCTACATTATATCAAAACTTATGAATTGAATTAAATTAAATTCGTCAAATAAATGCTTTAAACTACAAGTCTCATATTAATTTCTATCAATAACATTTTATTCCTTATTAAAGAAATTCAATTTCACTTATTTACTTATTTAATTTAAACAATTTCAAAACTTAATTATTAAAGAAACTCAATTTCACTTATTAAAGAATTAAATTTTACTTAATTATTAAATAATTCCAAAACTTAATTTAATAATTTACTTAAATTCAAACAACATTCTTTCATCAAACACTTTGTTAACATAATACTTTGGAAGTCAAAATTGGAAATCATAATGCATGGGATCATAACACTTCCCACTTAACTACTTAAATATAAATAACAGTATATATAATAAAATAGCTTAAAATTTAAAATATTTATATAAAAATAATTTATATTAAAACAGTTTATATGAAATAAATTTACAAAGTGGCATATACAAATAGTTTTAATATAATTTTAAAAAAGCTTTATATAATAAATAGCTTTCTCAAATTTCATATATCGATTTAAATCAACTCAATTTCCAACATTCAAATTTAATCAAATCCTAAATCATCAATTTTAATTTATTTCAGTTTCTCAATAAACCATTTTAAATTATCTCGATTTAAAAACAGTTTTTTAACCACAAAATAAACCATTTCAATTTCAATACTTTCAAAGCTTTAAATATTCAAACATTTCAAAACAAGAATTGATAATTCCATATATATATATATATATATATATATATCAAATTCACTCTATAGCTTAAAATCAAGAATTTTACCATATATAAAATAATCATTTATATAATACTAAAAATCGATATTTACATAAAACCATATATTTCCTTCTAAAATCATAGAAATCATTTTCAAAATATTTATATATATAGACCAATGGTGTCTGTATATAATTTTCTATCCTATGGTCAGGTGATACGGATATTTGTCATTTCAATCCATAATTTAAATATATATGGGTATATATATATATCATTTCAACCAGTAATCTCAAACTTAATGTCAATGAAAATCGCTTAGTTTTACCATTTCAACCCATAACGATTTTCTCCTAATCTACATATCGTTCGGGTATGTATCATTTCAACCCATAGTGATTCTATACTAATAGGGAACTTCTAGAGTGATAACAGATATGGTAATAATATAACAAGCATATATCATCAATATAAATAACAGATTATGGTTTTAGATGTCAAAGGTGAACTAATACAGGTAATCGCACATACAACAGTGTAATAACTAACAGCAGCATATTTCAATAGTTGTTTCAATTGAAATCAAATTTAATAAATAAAAGAACATTAATCGTGAGTGATTGCTCACCTTTCGAGGCTAGGGGGTTTGACAACAGAGCAAGCTACGAATCCAAGCAAGAATTCCAAAGCAAATCAAGCTTGGAACGAATTTGATGATCGAAACTGATAAAAGGAGTTGACGAAATCAAATCAGAACCGATCGATGGTGACAAGTGGTATAAGTGAACTTATATATATATAATAATATATAACTATTTAAGGAAATCATATTTTCAATTCAGACACTTTTAGATTTAAATATATATATACAGGTATTTCAAAATCATTGTTTAAATTAAACACATATATAATATGATTAAAAATCAAACTCAAGTACTTATGTGTAATATAAAATCAATCATATCTATACATCATACATATATGTCATCTTAAAATAAAATAAAATAAAATAAAATAAATTTAAATCTCATCATATAGTCAATTACATTCATCCATAATGATATAGCTTATCCCATATAAATGGCAGGTTACACATGTATATTCAAACCAACCCAGTATATATAAACTATATTTCTGAAATAAATACATATACATCTACTAGATCCACATATATAAATTCATATATAAAACAAACAGATCGTACAAACCAACATACACATACTTTACTGTATATATATATATATATATATATATATATATATATATATATATGTATGTATGTATATGTAACGACCCAGGATTTTTATTAATTAAAATTTGAATATTTAATTAATTTTAAATATTAATAAGTGAATTTATAAGTCAAATAAATTTTATTTGAATTATTGGATTTAATTGAATAATTAAATCGATAATTTAATATGTTAAATTATAGAAATAATTGAAAATTGAGTTAATTATGATTGTAAATGATTTGTAAAATTTTATTTTATCATATGGGAGTTAGAACGATATTTTAGAACTTTTAAAATCGAATTAAAAGTTAAATTGTGAAAATTGAATATTTTAATATTTAAAATCGACTAGAAAAATAGCCAATTTTTGAACAGTCTCAGAATTGAACGAAACCAGTTCCATTGGATCCGTAATAGTTAGTTATTACCGGATTTCAATTTTCGTGTCAACCGGAGTTATCGTTTGATCGTGGCAGCTCGAAACGCATCGAATTGTTTTTAATATTAATTTGGCGAGTTAAAATAGCCATTTTTCGAACAGTCTCGGATTTCGACGAAACCAGTTTCATCGGATCCGTAATGTGATATTATTGCAAGGTTTCAAATTTCAAGTCAATTGGATTTACCGTTTGTCCGGTACAAATTAAAACGCCAAGAAAATCGATTAAATCGGTTTAATTCAAATTGAGCGTTTATAGCCATAACTCGCACAGATGTCCGAATTAGCTTTCGAAACCTGTTCCATTGTGTCCGGAACGCGGGATAAACCCTAGGAACGTCAGTCTCGGCGCGTAAATCGGAGTGCGGAATTTCCGGAATGAATAGTGTTTTGTTTTTCTCTATAAATAGCACCCAACACCATCATAAAAAAATAAAAATAAATAAAAACCCTAAACTAAACCCTAGCCGCCAGCACCCCCATGAACGGCCGAAATGCTCCCATCTTCATCTCCAAATTTCTTCGAATCCGTGCAACGATTCGACGAAATTCTAACTAGAGAATCGTAGAGCACATCTAGATCTACGAGTTCAACGGATATGATCGCGTATGGAGCTGTAAATTGATGGGAATCAGGCCGCAAAGGCCGCGCGTTCATTCTCGATTTTCGTGCTAGGATGGAGGCCGAGCTTCAAGTGCTCCCTGGCGTTCGTGCGTGGTGGATGGGGCTTCATCGTGGCGTCACTTGATCGTCGTGGAAGTGAGGGATGGAGGAGCGGCTATTGGGGGAACTCGAACTGCATGGGTTTTAAACCCATTGGAAACGAACGTGAATTCACGATGGAGAAGGAAGGTTTTGCACGGTCCAGATGAGAGGGAGTTGAGATCTCACGGCTGTTAATAGAGTAGGTTTAAAAATAAAGATTTATGTTGTAATTATATATAGTTTAAATTTGTGTAAAACTTGTAAAATCAATAACTTTTTCATACGAGGTCGAAAATGCGCGAAACCAGTTGCGTTGGAATCGTATGGACGAGCATTACGCGATGAAATTGGATTGGAGTCGTTTGGAGTTAGTGAGAATTTTGGGTAAAATTGAACGTCCGTTTAATTTTATTCGAAATAAATCGCTAAAACGAAATTGAAATCAAGGTGAGAACTTCTCACTCAATCGAATCAGTTTTGATTTTATTTTAAATAGTTAGATTTAAAATATTTGAATGCATGTTTGAATGTTGATTGACATCCATTGATTGTTAAAATAGACATTATACGCCGTTAGTAAGCGGATGTTATTTAATAAAAACATATACCGCGAATATTTCATAAACAGTTAAATTGGTATTATATATAATATCAATATATATATATTGGCATATGTATATATTGCGGTTGTTGATTTCCCGTATGTTTAGCGGATGAGACCCTATTGCGCCGTCTATTAAGCGGATAATATTTAAATCCCATGTACCGCGATAATTTCGTACTGGAGCGAAATTGGTATTGTGCTAATGTTTGTGAATGCAGGAAACAGGTTGGAGGGATCCAACTGGATTCCTCAACAGTATTTATTTGATTTCAGATATTTTGATATTTGATGGATTATCATATTGATATATGATATCGTTGTTGTCGTGATTGACTATTTGGTATGTAGCATCATTGGACCCAGATTTTGGGATTTTAAAATGATTTTAAAGTGATTTTTGAAAATATACTTTATTTTTGGAATTGATCCATTTTAAATAAATAAACGTTATAATTTTCAAAGTTATAAAATTATGGTTTTTGTGAAATAAAGTTAAAAGCTGATTTTTGAGAAATAAGGGTTGATGATTTTATAAAATAGTAAAATCGGAATTTTAGAATTTACTGTGAAAAGTTTAAATATAGGATTTATAAAATTTAATTATTTTATAAATCAAAATGGTGAAATTATAAAGGAGATTAAATATGTTTTAAAGAATAATATAAATTGACTTATATTAAGAGATTTATAAATGGATATTTATAAATTGAAATATTGACATTATAAAACGAGTTTTTATAAGTGTTTGAATGAAGTGAAAATGAATTTTTGTAAATGAATGGAATTCATAAAATTATAAATGGTGAAGTTATAAATGAAATTTATAAATAGTAAGATTTATAGATTTTGTGAAATTATTGAAGAATATATTTGGATGAATAATCGAATCTTATAAGTTATAAGATTTATAATTATGAAGTTCAAAGGAATGATTTTGCAAACGAATAAATTATAAGTATTTCACTTATAATATGAACCTTTAGTTTATAATTGAGTTATAAACTGGAATAGGTTAATAAAAGAATTTATAAAAAGGAACTTTTTATAAATAAATAGAAATGGAATTTATAAACGTTGTTTTATAAATTCGCAAATGACTTATTTTGATAAGAAAATTTGTTGAAACCTATAAATGGAGTTATATTCACATTTTTGAATAGTGAATAATCCTTTGAATTAAAATGAATAAAAGGATGAAATTGTTAATGAAGTATATTCACGTTTTTGAATAGTGAATAACACGTTAAAGAAATTGTTTTGGATTTGGATGTTTTAAATAGAATTAAAACGATCTAACGATGTTTTAAATGTGTTGAGATTTGAAATCATAGATTTCAACATTTATTGTTGAAATAGATGTTTCGAGAAATAAAAGGAAATAATGGACTATAACACTGTTGTTATAGTAAATGATTTCCGAAAGGAAATGTTTTGTATAGTATTGGGATTTATATATCTATTTTAATTTCGAATCCCTATACTAGTGATTTTTGGGTTGTCGTAACGATGTTTTACGCAATATTCGTTTTGGCCCAAATTAAAATGTTTAAGAAAATGATTTCCTTAAAGAATGAAATATATACTTAATCTCGATTTAAGTATATTAAATATTTTCTAAGTGTTGAAAATAAATAAAATCTGTGAATTACTTATGAATAAATAAGTATGGAAATGTTTTCCAATATAAAGTGAATATTAGAGAATTTATCTTTTTGAAGATAAATTGAAAATGAATAATTGAAATCATATATTCATAGATATTTTGAAATATAAATTCAATATGGAATTTATAAATGAAATTGGAAATTGGGTTTAAAAATAAATGTTGATTTATTTTTAAAGTGTGAAAATAATATATCTTGTGAAGATATTTTGGAAAATAAATAATTTGGAAAATTATTTGGAATCTAGTGATGTGTGCATATCAATTGATAGTTCAATAACCGACTATCAATATTTCCCTTTGAATGGGTAATTGATGTGAATTGTTTGAATGTGAATGCCACACTTATTTTTGAATAAGCGCTCACTATTCGGGTTAACCGGGAAAGGGCCATGGGGTCGTATAACCCATTCCGAATATGTGATACGTCGTTGTGAATTGCATTGAAGATCGGTGTTGAAGACCGAGTATTTGCAAAAGCGATAGGATGACCTGTCGATTGACTTTGCACCGAGTTGCTCCGGTATAGAGTTCTCCCTAAGTGATGGGAAATCCGATCAAGATTGTGAATATCCGGATTGCAAGGACTTCTTTGTAAGTGCCTTCGGTTTTGTTCGAGCCCGGAACAGACTTGTATGGATTGTATGTCTGACATTACAAATTGAGATATAAAGCCGATTTCATTCAAATATATTTCTGTTGGTGGCGGAGAATTTATTCTTTTAGCTTAACACCCTTCTCTGAGACGTACGAGCTCAGAGGTTATATAGTTGAAGTTACTAGCGATATATTCCCAATTTGGTAATGTGACATGCTGAGTGTTGCTGTGAAATGATCATTGTGTTGATTATTTGTGATAGGATCGTTTACTTGATCGTCTATCTTTGTGATCATTTCTATGATCATTTGTTGACCCAAAGCATGGCTTTTGTATAAAGTATGTTTTTGTGGACGTGACTTCGTCGAGCCTCACACCCCGTGAATGGTCAAAACAGGAAAGAAGCAGCAAGGTTATGAGGGGTAGCGTCCTTTAGGATGTATGCATTTCCTTCTGGAAAAGGGTGGTGTCATGGTATGGAGCCCAGATACTTACTCATGTTGAAAACACTTTGTTATGATTGTGTGAATTGATTACGAGCGCTCGGTGAAAAGGTCCCAAAGGACCGGGGGATGGCATATTCGGTCAGTTGTTACTCAGTTAGGGGTAACCCGGCCTTGTGTTGGTAGAGATCCGGTTTGGTTCTCGGGGATGTCCATCCAGAGGCATTCTCATGTGGCAATGGGAAGTTCCTTGGCCTGATCATTCGTTGGAAATCCAATTCCCAATACGAAACCCTGTACGGTATTAGTTGTAGAACCTGCCATTTACTTATGGTGGTCACCACTGTTTAGATGGTAGCTATAGTAGGCATAGTTCGAAATGTCTATGTTGGCTAAGATTTATATTCTATTTTCGTAATGAATTTCTCTCTACACTATGCACTAGTAATAATATAAAATGTTCTTTTTAATGCGTATCAAGCATCTTTGACTATCATAAGGAGAAATCTCCTCCGATTCTGCGTTTGCATTGTGTGTGTGTGCGGGAGGCCTTATGGTAGTCTCATTTTAAAAAGCATTGCGAATTGATTTTGAAAATATTCCTCTATTTTGTTTTTAAAGATAAATAAACTGTTTTGAGTTCTCACACCAGTCACATGACTGACTTGGAGTTTATTGTTTTCCTTCCTAAACTCTGGGTGCCCACCAATTTCCACACGGGCAGTCAAGAGTTAAGGTTTATCAGGATATTCTGGATATTCTGGAGTTGCTGGAGGCAAGCTGGATGGCATGACGTTACTAGTTATATAGTATTTCTTTTTTCCGCTGCACTGTTTGATGTTGTATGATGTTTTACACTCTGATGATATGATGTAATGAAATGTAATGTATGAAATGTAATAACTGATATAGTTCTTTGTTTAAAGATTATTCATTTATTATTATATGTTGTTCCGCTGCGAATTGTGAGATTCTGTTGTTGTTCTGTTGTTTTCTATTCCGTTCTATTCTCTTTTCTTTCTATTTTCTATGTTCTCTATTCTATTTTTCTTCTATTTTAAAGATTTCTATTTTCTGTTCTCTTTTCCCTCTATCTTTTCTACCTTATCTATTTTTTTCTACCTTCTTCTCTCTTTTTCTTTGTTTTTCTTTTTCTTAAAACCCTCAGTGTTCGGTTTTCCGTCGTTCGATTTCTCAGCAGTCGATAAAGTGAGTATCGATGTTGAATTTCCGGAAGACGAAGAATCGGGTCCTGACAATGTGGTATCGGAGCTTATGGTTAAGCAACAACCATGGTTCTGTTGGGTATTACTCATTAGAGATAGAGTCGGCAGTGCTCTAAAATGACTTGAGTTTAATAATAGCTATGAGAGCGTATTTGTTAGTGAATATGAAATTGTTTTATATTGTGATGATTGGTTTGTTGAGTGGCATATGAACTTTCGTCAGCGTAGTCCGCAAGACTATGCCGAAGGGGTTTCTAAACACTTGAATAGAACAATTCGGCACGGTATTGTTTTAAATTGGGTAAATGAAATAATTTTGCCTTGATTATATTTTATATATAAAGGAATAATTTTTCAGAATTATAAAAGTGTATATAAGTAGATTGTTTGGTTGTTTGAATAATCTAAATAAAAGGATAATTGTATAAGCAAATGAATCATAAGAATTGAATTATAATTGAAGTGATTTACAATTGTGAAATAAACTTATATATATAAGAAGTGAAACTATATGAATATATATATGAATATGAGTTGTAAGTAAAAGTGAATTTAAAGTTAAATGGAATATAACTTAAGAAATGTTGAATGAAGTTGATATTAATATCAAAATAAATTATTAAAGTTAAGTGATGAATATGAACTTAAGTTATGTAATAGAATTCAACTTTGTAATTGAATTGAATGAATGGATTGAATGTTAAATCAATTGAATGTAAATTAAGTTGATATGGAATAATGAATATAAGTGTTAATTCATTAAAATCTAACGTTATTAGAAGTAAAAGGTGTTAAACCAAATTGAATGAATGTAAGCAAAGGAATTTGGTTGTAATTAATATACTTTGGTTGATATATGGTTGTTAGTTGATTGTATATAATTCATTAAGTGTTAATGAAATCGAATTGATGAAATTGGAAGCTAAAGTAATTGAAATTCAATTGGAAGTTAAGTAAATTGTGAATAGAAGTGAATTTGATTTAGAAGTGAACCAACTTGAATATGAATTAGTGAATATAAACTAATTGAAAATGAATGTTAGTAAACATCCACTGTTAATAAATCAAATGTGATTAAATTGAAAACCATTTCAATGAATATTAATGAGAATATGAATGAATATTATTGATTATGGATGTTAGTTGGTTGATGGTTGAATATATTGCATTTGTTGTTTGTTTCATTTACTACGTTGACATATATAGTTATTATGTTGCTATATGTTGTATATCGATACTATTATCCATATGCATGGTTCTCATGTTGTTTGTTGAGTGTTTAGTAGGTGCGGATCGCGTTTGCTTCGCATTTGGAGCTCGCTTTCGCGCTATATTAGCTGTATATGCTCGCTAATAAAATATAAGGTACATATCTCGGATTACATACCGTACTTTTACATTTTTTCCCTGCGGGATGCCTCATTACTTGATGAGATGTATATTTGTGATATATATACTGTCATTTTTTTTTTCGGATCGAGCCGCGCAAAGGAGACTATGGCGAATTTTTCCGGAAATTTAAGGCGTTAGAAGAATTTTAAGAAAATTTGGAAATTTTTTTGAAAACTATAACTTTGATTTTGAATTGAAAGTTAAACAATAGTAGTTGTTTTTGAAAAGATAACTAAGTATGATTTGAAAACTTAGTAAGGTTATTGTAAGAAGTTTAACTATGAATTTTGGGAAAATTAATAAATTCTATAACTTTTCTTACTTGTTAATTTCGAGGACGAAATTCTTTTAAGTGGGGAAGATTGTAACGACCCAGGATTTTTATTAATTAAAATTTGAATATTTAATTAATTTTAAATATTAATAAGTGAATTTATAAGTCAAATAAATTTTATTTGAATTATTGGATTTAATTGAATAATTAAATCGATAATTTAATATGTTAAATTATAGAAATAATTGAAAATTGAGTTAATTATGATTGTAAATGATTTGTAAAATTTTATTTTATCATATGGGAGTTAGAACGATATTTTAGAACTTTTAAAATCGAATTAAAAGTTAAATTGTGAAAATTGAATATTTTAATATTTAAAATCGACTGTAAAATAGCCAATTTTTGAACAGTCTCAGAATTGAACGAAACCAGTTCCATTGGATCCGTAATAGTTAGTTATTACCGGATTTCAATTTTCGTGTCAATCGGAGTTATCATTTGATCGTGGCAGCTCGAAACGCATCGAATTGTTTTTAACATTAATTTGGCGAGTTAAAATAGCCATTTTTCGAACAGTCTCGGATTTCGACGAAACCAGTTTCATCAGATCCGTAATGTGATATTATTGTAAGGTTTCAAATTTCAAGTCAATTGGATTTACCGTTTGACCGGTACAAATTAAAACGCCTAGAAAATCGATTAAATCGGTTTAATTCAAACTGAGCGTTTATAGCCATAACTCGCACAGATGTCCGAATTAGCTTTCGAAACCTATTCCATTGTGTCCGGAACGCGGGATAAACCCTAGGAACGTCAGTTTCAGCGCGTAAATCGGAGTTCGGAATTTCCGGAATGAATAGTGTTTCGTTTTTCTCTATAAATAGCACCCAACACCTTCATAAAAAAAAATAAAAAAAATAAAAACCCTAAACTAAACCCTAGCCGCCAGCACCCCCATGAACGGCCGAAATGCTCCCATCTTCATCTCCAAATTTCTTCAAATCCGTGCAACGATTCGACGAACTTCTAACTAGAGAATCGTAGAGCGCATCTAGATCTACGAGTTCAACGGATATGATCGCGTATGGAGCTGTAAATTGATGGGAATCAGGCCGCAAAGGCTGCGCGTTCATTCTCGATTTTCGTGCTAGGATGGAGGCCGAGCTTCAAGTTCTCCCTGGCGTTCGTGCATGGTGGATGGGGCTTCATCGTGGCGTCACTTGATCGTCGTGGAAGTGAGGGATGGAGGAGCGGCTATGGGGGGAAGTCGAACTGCATGGGTTTTAAACCCATTGGAAACGAACGTGAATTCACGATGGAGAAGGAAGGTTTTGCACGGTCCAGATGAGAGGGAGTTGAGATCTCACGGCTGTTGATAGAGTAGGTTTAAAAATAAAGATTTATGTTGTAATTATATATAGTTTAAATTTGTGTAAAACTTGTAAAATCAATAACTTTTTCATACGAGGTCGAAAATGCGCGAAACCAGTTGCGTTGGAATCGTATGGACGAGCACTACGCGATGAAATTGGATTGGAGTCGTTTGGAGTTAGTGAGAATTTTGGGTAAAATTAAACGTCCGTTTAATTTTATTCGAAATAAATCGCTAAAACGAAATTGAAATCAAGGTGAGAACTTCTCACTCACTCGAATCAGTTTCGATTTTATTTTAAATAGTTAGATTTAAAATATTTGAATGCATGTTTGAATGTTGATTGATATCTATTGATTGTTAAAATAGACATTATACGCCGTTAGTAAGCGGATGTTATTTAATAAAAACATATACCGCGAATATTTCATAAACAGTGAAATTGGTATTATATATAATATCAATATATATATATTGGCATATGTATATATTGCAGTTGTTGATTTCCCGTATGTTTAGCGGATGAGACCCTATTGCGCCGTCTATTAAGCGGATAATATTTAAATCCCATATACCGCGATACTTTCGTACTGGAGCGAAATTGGTATTGTGCTAATGTTTGTGAATGCAGGAAACAGGTTGGAGGGATCCAACTGGATTCCTTAACAGTATTTATTTGATTTCAGATATTTTGATATTTGATGGATTATCATATTGATATATGATATCGTTGTTGTCGTGATTGACTATTTGGTATGTAGCATCATTGGACCCAGATTTTGGGATTTTAAAATGATTTTAAAGTGATTTTTGAAAATATACTTTATTTTTGGAATTGATCCATTTTAAATAAATAAACGTTATAATTTTCAAAGTTAAAAAATTATGGTTTTTGTGAAATAAAGTTAAAAGCTGATTTTTGAGAAATAAGGGTGGATGATTTTATAAAATAGTAAAATCGGAATTTTAGAATTTATTGTGAAAAGTTTAAATATAGGATTTATAAAATTTAATTATTTTATAAATCAAAATGGTGAAATTATAAAGGAGATTAAATATGTTTTAAAGAATAATATAAATTGACTTATATTAAGAGATTTATAAATGGATATTTATAAATTGAAATATTGACATTATAAAACGAGTTTTTATAAGTGTTTGAATGAAGTGAAAATGAATTTTTGTAAATGAATGGAATTCATAAAATTATAAATGGTGAAGTTATAAATGAAATTTATAAATAGTAAGATTTATAGATTTTGTGAAATTATTGAAGAATATATTTGGATGAATAATCGAATCTTATAAGTTATAAGATTTATAATTATGAAGTTCAAAGGAATGATTTTGCAAACGAATAAATTATAAGTATTTCACTTATAATATGAACCTTTAGTTTATAATTGAGTTATAAACTGGAATAGGTTAATAAAAGAATTTATAAAAAGGAAGTTTTTATAAATAAATAGAAATGGAATTTATAAACGTTGTTTTATAAATTCGCAAATGACTTATTTTGATAAGAAAATTTGTTGAAACCTATAAATGGAGTTATATTCACATTTTTGAATAGTGAATAATCCATTGAATTAAAATGAATAAAAGGATGAAATTGTTAATGAAGTATATTCACGTTTTTGAATAGTGAATAACACGTTAAAGAAATTGTTTTGGATTTGGATGTTTTAAATAGAATTAAAACGATCTAACGATGTTTTAAATGTGTTGAGATTTGAAATCATAGATTTCAACATTTATTGTTGAAATAGATGTTTCGAGAAATAAAAGGAAATAATGGACTATAACACTGTTGTTATAGTAAATGATTTCCGAAAGGAAATGTTTTGTATAGTATTGGGATTTATATATCTATTTTAATTTCGAATCCCTGTACTAGTGATTTTTGGGTTGTCGTAACGATGTTTTACGCAACATTCGTTTTGGCCCAAATAAAAATGTTTAAGAAAATGATTTCCTTAAAGAATGAAATATATACTTAATCTCGATTTAAGTATATTAAATATTTTCTAAGTGTTCAAAATAAATAAAATCTATGAATTACTTATGAATAAATAAGTATGGAAATGTTTTCCAATATAAAGTGAATATTAGAGAATTTATCTTTTTGAAGATAAATTGAAAATGAATAATTGAAATCATATATTCGTAGATATTTTGAAATATAAATTCAATATGGAATTTATAAATGAAATTGGAAATTGGGTTTAAAAATAAATGTTGATTTATTTTTAAAGTGTGAAAATAATATATCTTGTGAAGATATTTTGAAAAATAAATAATTTGGAAAATTATTTGGAATCTAGTGATGTGTGCATATCAATTGATAGTTCAATAACCGACTATCAATATTTCTCTTTGAATGGGTAATTGATGTGAATTGTTTGAATGTGAATGCCACACTTATTTTTGAATAAGCGCTCACTATTCGGGTTAACCGGGAAAGGACCATAGGGTCGTATAACCCATTCCGAATATGTGATACGTCGTTGTGAATTGCATTGAAGATCGGTGTTGAAGACCGAGTATTTGCAAAAGCGATAGGATGACCTGTCGATTGACTCTGCACCGAGTTGCTCCGGTATAGAGTTCTCCCTAAGTGATGGGAAATCCGATCAGGATTGTGAATATCCGGATTGCAAGGACTTCTTTGTAAGTGCCTTCGGTTTTGTTCGAGCCCGGAACAGACTTGTATGGATTGTATGTATGACATTACAAATTGAGATATAAAGCCGATTTCATTCAAATATATTTCTGTTGGTGGCGGAGAATTTATTCTTTTAGCTTAACACCCTTCTCTGAGACGTACGAGCTCAGAGGTTATATAGTTGAAGTTATCAGCGATACATTCCCAATTTGGTAATGTGACATGCTGAGTGTTGCTGTGAAATGATCATTGTGTTGATTATTTGTGATAGGATCGTTTATTTGATCGTCTATCTTTGTGATCATTTCTATGATCATTTGTTGACCCAAAGCATGGCTTTTGTATAAAGTATGTTTTTGTGGATGTGACTTCGTCGAGCCTCACACCCCGTGAATGGTCAAAACAGGAAAGAAGCAGCAAGGTTATGAGGGGTAGCGCCCTTTAGGATGTGTGCATTTCCTTCTGGAAAAGGGTGGTGTCATGGTATGGAGCCCAGATACTTACTCATGTTGAAAACACTTTGTTATGATTGTGTGAATTGATTACGAGCGCTCGATGAAAAGGTCCCAAAGGACCGGGGGATGGCATATTCGGTCAGTTGTTACTCAGTTAGGGGTAACCCGGCCTTGTGTTGGTAGACATCCGGTTTGGTTCTCGGGGATGTCCATCCAGAGGCATTCTCATGTGGCAATGGGAAGTTCCTTGGCCTGATCATTCGTTGGAAATCCAATTCCCAATACGAAATCCTGTACGGTATTAGTTGTAGAACCTGCCATTTACTTATGGTGGTCACCACTGTTTAGATGGTAGCTATAGTAGGCATAGTTCGAAATGTCTATGTTGGCTAAGATTTATATTCTATTTTCGAAATGAATTTCTCTCTACACTATGCACTAGTAATAATATAAAATGTTCTTTTTAATGCGTATCAAGCATCTTTGACTATCATAAGGAGAAATCTCCTCCGATTCTGCGTTTGCATTGTGTGTGTGTGTGCGGGAGGCCTTATGGTAGTCTCATTTTAAAAAGCATTGCGAATTGATTTTGAAAATATTCCTCTATTTTGTTTTTAAAGATAAATAAACTGTTTTGAGTTCTCACACCAGTCACATGACTGACTTGGAGTTTATTGTTTTCCTTCCTAAACTCTGGGTGCCCACCAATTTCCACACGGGCAGTCAAGAGTTAAGGTTTATCAGGATATTCTGGATATTCTGGAGTTGCTGGAGGCAAGCTGGATGGCATGACGTATTACTAGTTATATAGTATTTCTTTTTTCCGCTGCACTGTTTGATGTTGTATGATGTTGTACACTCTGATGATATGATGTAATGAAATGTAATGTATGAAATGTAATAACTGATATAGTTCTTTGTTTAAAGATTATTCATTTATTATTATATGTTGTTCCGCTGCGAATTGTGAGATTCTGTTGTTGTTCGGCTGTTTTCTATTCCGTTCTATTCTCTTTTCTTTCTATTTTCTATGTTCTCTATTCTATTTTTCTTCTATTTTAAAGATTTCTATTTTCTGTTCTCTTTTCCCTCTATCTTTTCTACCTTATCTATTTTTTTCTACCTTCTTCTCTCTTTTTCTTTGTTTTTCTTTTTCTTAAAACCCTCAGTGTTCGGTTTTCCGTCGTTCGATTTCTCAGCAGTCGATAAAGTGAGTATCGATGTTGAATTTCCGGAAGACGAAGAATCGGGTCCTGACAGTATATATATATATATATAAAGCACAGCCTAAATCACTAGACAGAATTCATTTTTATATACTTTCAAACGTGTATATGCTACAGTAAAACAAAACTATACCACAACACTGACTTATAATATATAAGCTGTTATATAATAAAATATACACCTTTTTATAAATACTGTACTCACCACTCATATACATAACTTTCATACATATATACAAATTATATAAATTCATAAAATTTTCTTTAATATAAACACAGAGAACTACTTACCAACTTCATAACAGATTATATTATATACTATTGAATATGTTATAAAATACTATATGACTTGTATGGATTTATATAAACTCACATATATTCACATTCTTATGTAAATATCATTCGAATTCATTACAACATAACACAAAAACACTTTATATTATATGGTCTAAAATATATGTTATTAAAATATATAATAATCTTCTGTAACCAATCATTTATATAAACAACTCTGTATATATTCTCTTAAAAATCCAAATAAGTTATTTGAAAATTAGTTGAAAGGAAAACTGCATAGATATATACAATACTGTTTGAAATAGGATATACAGACATGTTTAAAACCGATGTTATATAAAACGAAAATATTATGGCTTGAACAGATCATACTATTAACTTGTATAATTTGTACATATAAAATCAAACAGAAAATACACTATACCAATGATATATAAACTTATACTTTATACTTTATACAACTTATATATAATGAACAACAAATAGTACATATAACTTCTAATATAAACTGAGCAGCTTGAATATAACAAAATTTGAAAAAAAATCTATATATAAAATATTATTACACATAAAATACATTTAATACAACATGTATAAAAACAGCTGATCTGAATTTTCTATGCTTAAATCATATATATATACTAACTAAATAAACTAACATAAAAAAATATGCTATATCTATACTTACACGACAGAGAGGGAGGAAGGCCGAGATCGCTCGGGAAAAGAGGAAGAAAGATGGCGACTAGCTGGAGGATAGGGCTGCGCAGAGGCGCTGGAGAAGGTGTGATCGGAGAGGCAGAGGTGGAGGTAGCATGGTCAAGCCTAGGTGTAGCGGCCGAGAAGGTGAAGGCGGAGGCCGTGGCTTCTTGAGGCGGGTTACGGCACTGGTGTTGGGTTTGGGCGGAGGTAGCTCGGTTTGGTGGGGTTGTGGCACTTGTGTGGGGTGTTTTGATGGAGGCTATAGGAAAATAAAGGAGGGGGAGAGGTAAGAGGAGGGGAGAGAAGAACAGGCTCATGCACATATAAAATAATATATTTTCGAAGGCAGGCAACGAAATGAAACTACATAAGCAAATGAAAATTAACCAAAATGAATTTGAAAAGGAAAACCCACGTTTATCGAAAAGTCGGATAGAAATAGTCAAGTACGTAAATTCAGGGAATCAATAAAGTAATTGGCTCTTTAAAGTTTAACCGCTGTAAATTTGAATAGACACACAAATCAAAAGTTAACACGGATACCGATGCATTGGACCGTTACGTAGTTTCCGCTGCGTACCGGGCTTCAAAACACATGATTGAATACACCGTAGAGATCAGCATGATGAGACGATCAAGACGGCATATAGATATCATTAGTACGATTGAATTATAAAAGTTCAGATTTTCTACTAGTTGAAAATGTAGCCAAAACGTTGAAAAATAAGATCGACGGAGCTAAAGAAGTCTGAATTTGGAAAAACAAAAAATGACAACTTGCTCAGAAGATGATTTAGAATTTTTCTATATAAAAATATTTAGGTTTCGAAAACATTTTATTTTCATTAATTCCTAACTTATTAAATTGAAATAAAATTACGCACGAAAATAAACTTTCATATTTTCGGATGAAAATTTACCAGTCGCTATGTTTAACTAGACGCTTTTCAAATATTAAATTTTTATTTCAAAATTTTATTATTCAAAATTTCACAAAAATTTCAATTAAATATATTAATAGAACAAATAAAATTATTAAAAATTTACGGGTCATTATACTCTCCCCCACTCAAAACTTTTCGTCCTCGATAAGGAAGAATGTAGGAGAATAGGAACAACCAGAAAGAAAGTAGACTGAAAATAAAATAAAACAATTAATTTAAAACCATATAAATTTAAATTTAAATTAATTTATATTCAACCATTGACTTTAAATTCAAGATAGTTCATTAAGTTGGTTTATTTTCAATTTATTGTTGTTTGTTACAAAATTTATTTCAAACAACCATTTATTTATTTATTTTCTTTTTTTCTTCCATTTATTATTCAACTAACTCATTATTCTATTCATCTCTATTAATCATTTTATAATTGAACTTTAAGTGTATAGCATTTATTATAGCCACTAAAATTTTATCTCTAAAACCCTAACATCATTTTACATTGTAAATTATTCAATTACATATTCAACTTCTGAATGGTTTAGCTAAGTTGTATTAGAATGTAATTAGGTATTATACAAGTAAATTTTCTAATCTAATTAGTTAAGTTTAAACATTCATTCAGAATTTTGGCTTCATTTTAAAAATTGAAATCATTCTTAACATAAATTTTAAGAATTACATTTTTGATTAACTTCAAACAATTTAGAGATAAATATATACTATATATCAAATCATATTAATAATATACCTATATATATATAAATCAAATCATACTTAAGAAATTTGAACCAATTTAATTTCCAAAAAAAAAACTGTAGCAAAGCTACGAATCGGTCTCTTTAATTCGAAACTCGAAAATGAATGTCAATGATGCGGCCATCATCACCGAAATTATTTTTCAGCGACAAGGAGAAGAGCACTGATTTAAGCAGTTAAAATTCCTTGGAAACGATTTCTATTTGGAAATATTTCAAATATTATGCACTTTAAACTTTCAAATCAAAGTTTGAAATCACCGGAAATTAAATTCTCAAATTCTAATTAAAATCCATTTCAATTCCTAATTAAAATTATAACCCATGTTCTATAATTTCATTTATTAATCATATTCGAATAGTAAATGGTTTACAAAACAATAAATAAAATCAAATACTACCATTTGTTGACCTATTCATTTAACAATTTAGAAAATTTACTTATATATAATATAATTGTACAAGATTTAGTTTATTCACCATATTTGAAAACGATATTGTGTCAGTTTTCTCTGCTCGAATGTTTTTGAAATCCTATCGATATCGTTGATTAGACGAATCAATCGAAAACCCAAATCAACATCAACAACTCAAACAACACAATATATATATATATATATGTATATATATAACATTTTTAATATAAATTTACAAGTACACTTCCTTGCTTGACGATACAAAAATGGATTTCAAAGCCAGGATAGAGATTCAAATTTGATGGACTCAAATCAAAGAGAATTTTGATTCGAAGATAGGTTTGAAACAAAGATAAGATGATTAAATAATCAAAATAGGAAGATAGATAAGTTTATAAAAATCACGGACGACCTTAACCGGGTCGAACGTGACTTCAAGAATAAGATCGATGCAGAATTTCGAGGCAAATCGACATTCGAACGCAAAAGATAGAATTCTGGTATAGTAGGAGATAGATAGCATCATAAACCGAGGATATAGAAATCTCCGGTAAATCGATGCCTATTATAAAGGAGTTTTACCCCTTTACAAATCATATCGTGGAGCTATGGAATGCTCCAGAATTCAGAAGAATATGAAAAGTGAGGAACAAGAATGAATTTCGAAACCGAGGGAACGTTCCGAAAATTCAAGGAATCGAGTCAAGAGGAAGAGATTCAAACTCGAATGAAAGTGGTTCTGTAAATAAATTTAACTTATATGCTATGTTTTTCCTAGAGCTACCAATGCTCTGATACCAAATGTAACGACCTGGAATTTTCAACCATTCGCATCCAAACCTGCCGAATTGAATTGCTCAAAATACCAGATTGCAAGTTTATATTTGGAAAAACTCAGCATACGCAGTAATAAATAATCACATATCACAGACACACAGTAATAAATACAGCGGAAACAAAAGATAGTAGTTCATGAAGCTACTATATATATAACAAAGTTAAATAAGTTACAACAGAAGTCTCGAATACAATAGTCGAATACAATATCAGAATACATCTCTAGAATCAACTGAATATCTGAAAGTTGGATAGATAGCTGGATCTCCAAGCGAAGCTCCAACTCCAAAGGTGAGTCTCGAATACTGGTACACTCAGTCTGACCCGAGCGTAAAGCAAAACACAAAACGCTTTAATCAGGATTAACATTCTTATATCAATATTTCCAACTCAAGTGAAATAACAATTGAAATTACAAGTAACTCAAAAGATGTTTTGGATAACCATCCTTTAAGCATCCGTTAAACTATCTACTTTGTAGTAATATACGCTAAATAGATAATGCCTATCAGTAATATAAAGTATCAAAATAGCGTTAAGGCATTACCATTATCCCCCTTAACACATTTTATATAAGCATTATAGTCTATACAGCACTGTAAACTCCACCACAAACTAGTGGGCTATCAGGGAGTACTCCATAGGTATAACACAAAAAAATCATAGTGGTCGCGTATAGGGATACGAGTATGACAAGGCACATGAGGCAATACCCAAGGTAGTAAAACTACAGTTTGCCTAATCCAGACTGGTAAGAACGCATCGCCGCAACGATCACAACACCGTGAAACTACGCTCCCAATTCAGGAGTGTGCACCAATCAATAACTAGTAGTGAGTAGTTTACGAAGAAGTGTGTTCGCTCGAGGTCGCTAGCCCCATTTGGCCTGGCACGGCTTCTGTTTTAGTCATTTCCAATTTGGCACAGGTGCCAAGGTCATCAATTATTGTTCTCTTTCTTCAGTCATCACGTACATCATTCCAACCACTTCATTCTAGATCACGCTCCATGTATAGTTATTATGGTGGATTTTGGTTTAGACAGAGAGTATGCTCGTAACCATTCCCGGTTTCTTTAATAACTTTCATAATTAATACACCGATTGGTCGTTTAATAAATTTCAAAAACCAAGTCAATTTCAGTCTCACTTAGAGTTTGAAAGCCAACTTTCATTCGTCTTTCTATATTAATTTCTATCATTTACGTTTCAAAACTTCCAAATTTACCATTTCAAAACTCTATAATTCAACTTCAATTTTTATTTAAAATAATTCAAATATTGATTCAAATTCATATATAGGTTTCATCCCACAATCATTTAAATTAAGTTAATTTAACATTCAAAACAATTTAAATTCATTGATGGATTCAATAAGTAATCATTTAAATTAAGTAAATTTATCATTTCAAAATAATTCCAATTGAATTTCCAATTCATTAAATCAATCACATAAGTTTAAATTCGTCAAATTAAATTCTTTAAATTGCACATCTCATATTAATTTCTATCAATCACATTTTATTTCTTATTAAAGAAATTCAATTTCACATATTTACTTATTTAATTTAAACAAATTTCAAAACATAATTATAAAGGAACTCAATTTCACTTATTAAAGGATTCAATTTTATTTAATTATTATATAATTTCAAAACTTAATTTAATAATTTACTTAAATTCAAACAACATTCTTTCATAAACACGTGTTAACGTAATACTTTGGAAATCAAAATTTAGAAATCATATGCTTGGAATCGTAGCACTTCCCACTTAACTGTTTAAATATAAATAATAGTATACATAATAAAATAGTTTATAATTTAAAATAGTTTACATAAAAATAATTTATATTAAAATAGTTTATACGAAATAAATTAATAAAGTAACATATATAAATAGTTTTAATATAATTTTAAAAATGCTTTATATAATAAAATAGCTCTCTCAAATTTCATAAATCGATTCAAATCAACTCAATTTCCAAAATTCAAATTTAATCAAATCCCAAATCATCAATTTTAATTTATTTCAGTTTCTCAGTAAATCATTTCAAATTATCTCGATTTTAAATATAAATTTTTAACCATAAAATAAACCATATCAATTTCATTACTTTCAAAGCTTTAAATATTCAAACATTTCAAACCAAGAATTGCCAATTCCATATATATATCAAATTCACTCTATAGCTTAAAATCAAGAATTTTACTATATATAAAATAATCATTTGTATAATATTAAAAATCAATATTTATACAAAACCATATATTTCCTTCCTAAATCATAGAAATTGTTTTCAAAATATTTATATATAGACCAACGGTGTCTGTATAATTTTCTATCCTATGGTCAGGTGATACGAATATTTGTCATTTCAACACATAATTTAAATATATACAGGTATATATATATATATATCATTTCAACCCATAATCCCAAATTTAATGTCAATGAAAATCGCTTGGGTTTACCATTTCCACCCATAATGATTTTCTTCTATTATATAGATCGTTCGGGTATGTATCATTTCAACCCATAGTGATTCTATACTAACAGGGAACTTCCAGAGTGATAATAGATATGGTAATAATATAACAGGCAAATATCATCAATATAAATAACAGATAATGGTGTTAGATGTCATAGGTGAACTGATACAGGTAATTGCATGTATAACAGTGCAATAACTAGCAGCATCATATTTCAATTATCGTTTCAATTGAAATCAAACTTAGTAAATAAAAGAACATTAATCGTGAGTTATTGCTCAACTTTCGAGGCTAGGGGGTTTGACAACAGAGCAAGCTGCGAATCCCAGCACGAATTCCAAAGAGAATCAAGCTTGGCACGAATTTGATGATCGAAGCTAATAAAAGGAGTTGAGGAAATCAAATCAGAACCGATCGATGGTGACAAGTGGTATAAGTGAACTTATATATATAAAATCATATATAACTATTTAAGGAAATCATATTCTCAATTCAGACACTTTTAAATTTAAATATATATACAGGTATTTCAAGATCATTGTTTAAATTAAACACATATATTATATGATTAAAAATCAAACTCAAGTACTTATATGTAATATAAAATCAATCATACCTATACAGCATACATATATATCATCTTAAAATAAAATAAAATAAACCTCATCATATAGTCAATTACATTTATCCATAATGACATAGCTTATCCCATATAAACTGTAGGTTACATATGTATATTCAAACCAACCCAGCATATATAAACTATATTTTTGAAATAAATACATATATATATCTACTAGATCCACATATATAAATTCATATATAAAACAAACAGATTGTACATACCAACATGAACACTTACTTTACTGTATATATATATATATATATATATATATATATATATATATATATATCACAGCCTAAATCACTAAATAGGATTCATTTTTGTATACTTTGAAACGTGTATCTGCTACAGTAAAACAAAACTATACCACAATACTAACTTATAATATATAAGCTGTTATATAATAAAATATACACCTTTTTATAAATACTGTACTCATCACTCATATACATAACTTTCATACACATATACAATTTATATAAATTCATAAAATTTCTTTAATATAAACACAGAGAACTACTTACCAACTTCGTAACAGATTATATTATATACTATTAAACATGTTATAAAATACTATATGACTTGTATGGATTTATATAAACTCACATATATTCACATTCTTATGTAAATATCATTCAAATTCATTACAACATAACACAAAAACACTTTATATTATATGGACTAAAATATATATTATTAAAATATATAATAGTCTTTTGTAACCAATCATTTATATAAACAACTCTGTATATATTCTCTTAAAAATCCAAATAAGTTATTTGAAAATTAGTTGAAAGTAAAACTGCATATATATATACAATACTGTTTGAAATAGGATATACAGACATGTTTAAAACCGATATTATATAAAACGAAAATATTATGGCTTGACCAGATCATACTATAACTTGTATAATTTGTACATATAAAATCAAACAGAAAATACACTACACCAATAATATATAAACTTATATTTTATACTTTATTCAACTTATATATAACGAACAACAGATAGTACATATATCGACTAATATAAACTGAGCAGTTTGAATATAAACAAAATTTGAAAAAATCGATATATATATATGAAATATTATTACATGTAAAATACATTTAGTACAACGTATATAAAAACAGCAGATCTGAATCTTCTCTGCTTAAATCATATATATACTAACTAATTAAACTAACATAAAAAAATATTTTATATCTATGCTTACACGACATAAAGGTAGGAAGGCCGAGATGGCTCGGGAAAAGTGGAAGAAAGATGCGACTAGCTGGAGGACAGGGCTGCGTGGAGGCGCTGGCGAAGGTGTGATCGGAGAGGCAGAGGTGGAGGGAGCACGGTTTGGCCTGGGTGTCGCGGCCGAGAAGGTGAAGGCGGAGGCCGTGGCTTCTTGAGGCGGGTTGCGGCACTTGCATGGGGTGTTTTGATAGAGGCTGTAGGAAAATAAAGGAGGGGGAGAGTAAGAGGAGAGGAGAGAAGAACAAGCTCACGGACATATAAAATAATATATTTTCGAAGGTAGGTAACGATATGAAATTATAGAAGAAAATGAAAATTAACCGAAATGAATTTGAAAAGGCAAACCCACGTTTATCGAAAAGTGGGATAGAAATAGTGAAGTACGCAAATTTAGGGAATCAATAAAGTAATCGGCTCTTTAAATTTTAATCGTTGTAAATTTGAACAGACATAAAAATCAAAAGTTAAAACGGATACTGATGCATTGGACCGTTACGCAGATTCCGCTGCGTACCAGGATTCAAAACACAGGATTGAATATATGGCAGAGATCAACATGATGAGGTGATCAAGACGGCATATAGGTATCAGTAGTATGATTGAATTATAAAAATTCGAATTTTCTACTAGCGAAAAATGTAGCAAAAAGCAGAAAATAAGGTCGACGGAACTAAAGAAGTCCGAATTTGGGAAAACGAAAAATGACGCCTTGCTCAGAAGATGATTTATAATTTTTCTATACAAAATTATTTAGGTTTCGAAAACATTTTATTTTCATTAATTCCTAATTGATTAAATTGAAATAAAATTACGCACGAAAATAAACTTTCATATTTTCGGATGAAAATTTACCAATTGCTACGTTTAACTAGACGCGTTTCAAATAATTAATTTTTATTTCAAAATTTTATTATTTAAAATTTCACAACATTTTCAATTAAATATATTAATAAAACAGATAAAATTATTAAAAAATTTACGGGTCATTACAGTGACAATTTGGTATCAGAGCTGAAGGTTGAAACTTTAGCTCAGGAGTATAACACATTAGATGGCTCACTACAGATAGGGTGAAGTATACCCTAGAATGAGTATTCCCTAAGATATCCGTCTGTGTACCTAAGTAAATTCTCTTGCTATCCACTAATAGTGAGTATAAGAGCAAGAAGTGAACAAGATAGGGGGCAGGGGAGCACCACTACAAATGGTCAATCCCAGTAACAAGAAGGAAACAACTTTTTTCTCTTCTCAATCTCCTTTGATCCAGTTTCAATTCTTTGATTGCTTCGTGGCAGCTCCAGGAAGAAGCTTTGGGGTGATGGTGGCCCTACGAATTATGTAGATAAGTTTCCTATCTCATATTCTGATCATCCATTTCCCTTAGCTTTCTGTTTTTACTTTAATAAATTTTAAATTTTAAATTTTAAATTGAAATAAATTGATTAACAAAATATGAAGATGATTAATTTGCATCGATAAAACGATTTCGATTAAAAGTAAAGTTTGAAATTCTTTTGTAATTCCTTGTGTGGATCAAAGTTCGAAGAGGGATAAGTTAATATATAATTTGGCGCATTCCAACCTGGTTTGAACTCCATACCTAGTGTTTGAGGATTGTGGAAAGACTAAATCCATTTATCTATTGTTTGGGTGTCGATATATTATACAAGTGGTTAGTTATTCCTTCGAACTAACCGATGCCCTTGCATATTTCATAGACAGGATGACTCGAGTATCCTATGTAATATTGAATGAGTTTGTTCTCATATTATTGATATCCTGATTTGGCAAGCATGCGGAATTGATAATCAGTTAGATTGATGAGTCGATTCTCTATTTTTGTGTATCCATCCTCTGTTGTCTCCCTTGCAAATTTCGAGGACGAAATTTCTTAAGGGGGAATTTGTAACATTCCCGTTTTTAAATCAAATTTAAATTGGTAAGTAATTTAATTTTTGAAATATGATTGTGAATTAATTTGGTATTTTCCAAATTTAATAGGTATTTGTTTGTTCATTAATACAAATGTATATAAATAGAGTTTTAAAATAGAATTTCTAATTCGAAATTCACAAATAAATATTTGGATAATGTATTAATTATAAATTTAATTGTGAATTAATTGAGAACTAATTTAAAAATTGGGAAATAAATATGTAGAAATAGATTGTAAAATAGAATTTTGGTTTGAAGTTCAAAAATAAATATATTAAAAATAAAATTTAATTTATTAACTTATTATTTCCAAGGAACTAATGTATATGAGTATAAATATGAAGATATAAAACACATATATAAAAATTTAAAATACTTTCTTTCAAAATTATAAAAGAATAAACATGGTTTGTATATTTATAAAACTAAAATATAATACATTATTAGTATAAGAAACATGGATTTATACATTTGTAATTTAAGGAACCATATTACATAAATTTAATTAGTAAATAAGAGCATTAATATATAAATAAATAAAATGAAAAGGGTTTCAAAAGAAATTTATAACATAAACCTAACTAAGGATTTAAACACAAAAGTACATCGTTTTGACATTTGTAAATAAATAAGTTTTTGCAATTACAAGTGTTAACAAAATAAAACAAGAAAGTAACAAGTGTCACTTATTTTTAATCTAAATAAAAAATGAAAACAAGAGTTTATAAACACATCTACTTCTTTTTTTTTCTCATTTTGGTTTCATGTACTCAAAACAAAAGAAATCAGAAAAAGAAAATCTAAAACCAAATTATTACAGTTCAAAACAAAATCAAAACTCAGATCAACATTAGCGCAGTTTACAGATTTAAAAATTTAAACCTATTCTCAGTTTCAAAGCAATCAAAACTTGAGAAAATCAAGTAAGTTAACAATCAAACAAGATCTGGAAGCAGGCTTAAATCAAAAGCATTTTTCCAATTTTGAATCAATGACTTCAATCTGGAAATAGATTTAAGCAAGCAATTTGGAAGCTTTAAACAGATCTGAAACATGCTAATGCATCAAGTTCAAAATCTTGAAGCAAGCAAATCAACCTGAGTTGAAAGCTTCAAAACGGATGCAAAATCAACAAAATCAAATTACAGATTTAAGCAATTAAAAGTTTCAGCTCAGATCAATTTCAAAATATGAATGTCCAGGGAAAATTTTTAAAACCCAAGCCTCTCTATTTTCAAACTTCAAGGTGAGCAAACTTGACCCATTTAAGCTTGAATCTTTGATATGTCTTGATGTTTTTTTACTTGTTGTTGTGGAAATGAATGTGATATAGAATGCAAATATATCTGCATATGTCTATATGTGTATAACACTAGTGTTCAAGTCTGTGAATAGGCACTTTGGCCTCTGTTTAAATTTAAAGGGTTAAAATTAGTTCAAAAAGAAAATTTAAAATCTCATCTTTTATTCATTAATAGGATTTAATGTTTAAACAATAAATGCTTGAATTTTCAAGATTTAAATTTTAAAAATAATCTTAAGTATTAAAAATGAATGGCTTTGCTGGAATGTAAAAAACAGAAGAAAAAAAATCGAATCCTTTCAAAAATAAGTTGATTATAACTCGGGTTTTGATTGCATGGTCCTATTTATCTTCATAAACCATGATTTTAAACAATGAATTCATGATTTTTTAGTTAGGGAATCACGAGCATTCTTAAGTTGAATGTAAATTGGGTTTTGGTAAAAATCTGATGATTGGTGTAATGAAAAATCTCGTGACCAAAAAGGGAGCATGTTTGGGGTCTAGGATCATCAGAAAAATATTCAATGATTTTCCGGTTCGTCGTGGATGCATGGTGAAGCTCTTTTAGGGTATAACGACGGGAATTGGTGGGTGTTGATTTTCAAAATTGTCCGTCGTTGTGGACGGATCGGAGTGGATCGGTCTAAGGGGAAAAGGTGCGTGAAAGAGTACGGGAGCTGTGGTCGGAGTCGCAAAGATTCAGGCGACATGGCGTGGCAGTGTGAAGCATATTTGGATGGTCATTTTGTTTTCAGGTGGTAGTCATTGATGCTCAAATTTGATTTTCAAGCTAGTTTCAGTTTTGGGTTATTGAAATGGATGGAAGAGGTCGACGTTGACCTGTAGATGCCGGTGAAGTCTATCGAAGTTGGTCATGGTAGTGTGCACGTTGCACTCGTGCGTGATGTATCTGGCTGTGTTCTCGAAATTTTTGAAAGGAGACGGGTTACTCGAGCTCGTCCCGAAGAAAATGGTGAGATAGCTCGAAGCAGGTGAAAGGTGAAGGAACTCGAAGTGGACCTCGAGTTCGTATAGGGGTTGTTCTCGGGTTGGTCCCCAAGTATTCGAAATGGCAGGATTTTATTTTGAAACAAATCAAAAGTTTTAATATAAAACAAATTTTTAACTTATTGTTTTTATATAATGAATATCTAATTAAGTTTGGAATGTATTTAAAGGTTTTAGAAATAAATAATTTGAGTTTAAAAATGTTTTTAATATATAATCCTTGTTTTTGAAAGAAATTTTTTTATTTCTAAATAAACTTAATAATGTGATTAAGTAAATGATTAAAGGATGAAGTGTTTTAGTTCCTAATTTAACATAGACGTTTAAGTTAAGTGTTCAATGATAATTAATTGCAAGATTTATTAAACAAGGTTTGAATGATAATTTAAGTAATTAATAAAGATAAAATGGTTTATCTTTTAATTAATTAAGCAATCAATGATTTGTTAATATAATTCCTTAAAGAATGATTATTTAATTAAAGGTTAATTAATTAATAATTAGGGATTAATTAATAAATAATTAAGGGTTGATTAATTAAGATTTAAGGTTAATTAATTACATGATTAAGGTTAAGTAAATAATGATTTAAAGATTCATAAAAATAGTTAAAGGTAATTAACAACTTAAGAGATAATTACTTAATTAAAAGTAATTAATTTCTGTTAAAGTTAATTACTCAAGTGATTAAAGAATAATTAGTCAAAATAATTAATTTGTGATTTATTAATATAAGTGATTAGGATAATCACTTACTGTAATTAATTAAGGATAATTAATTAAAGGATAATTAAATTAAAGGTTAATAATTTAACGATTAAAGTATAATTAAATTATTAATAAATAAATGATTAAAGGATAATTAATCAAATGATTTTCCATTAATTAATGTTAGTTAACCTGGGTTATGGATTAATCTGGTTTCAATCAATCAGATGATTAATTAACTTACTCATGGATGTTTGGATTCTATTGGATGCTGAATTGTTTGATATCCTTGATGTGTGGTGCTTTGTGATACAAAGTGTTTTGATTAAGCTGTGAATTATCTGTGATGAATGTAATTTATTTATCTATGATAAATTTATATTGTCTGTGAATCTGTGAATGAAGATAAGCGTTATAGATTATACCGCTTACCAATATTGATATGATTGAATTTGTGATGATTGCTGTTGTTGCACTATTGTGTAAAACCCCTGGACTACACCATACACACACAAATATGGATTTGCATGAGGAAATTGGTTAAGTCACATATATTTGAATTTAACGAAATGGTTTTAAAGTTGAATTTCGAATCCAAAATAGTTTTCAAAATGAAATTGGGTTAAATATGAAAAGCTTTTGAAAAGGAATTTTTAAGATACAAGTTATTTTTATAACTTGATAAAGTTTTGAAATTTAAATAATTTGAATTTTAATTCAAGGTTTGAAATTGAATTCTATGTTTGGAAATTACGGTTTAAAAAGGGTATACAGGTTATAAATGTGTTTATATGGGTTTAAACTATTTTAAAATATTATTTTGAGCAATTTGAATTTAACCAAGGGTTTTAGCTAGTGCAAATGTAATCAAATTTTTCCGAAATGAAAACTATTTGTTTTCAAATAATAATAGCTTCCATATAAAGAAAGGATTTCCAATTTGTGTTGAAAAGATTTCATGTTTGAAATGAAAATTGTTTTGAAAGCTATTAATAAATCTTGGTGAACTTTATTTCCAAAATAAGCGGATCTTAAAGGTGTATCTTTTGTATAAAAGATTTGAATTGTGAATAGTTTTGAAAGCCACGAAATAATCTTTGTGAAAGATTGGTGAACTTCGTGAAGTGGATATTTTTGTTTAAGGATTTGAAAATGGTAATTTTTTAAACCATTTGAAAGGAAAGTTTTGGGTTTTAAGTTGTGACTTAACTAAGATCCATATATCCATATTTTTTTTAAATATTACGCTCATTATTCGGTTCAGCCAGGAGAGGACCCTTATGTCATATAACCCATTCCGAGTAATGATACGACGTTATGGATAGCATTTGAAGACCAGTGGTGAAGATCGGGTATTTTCGAAAACGAAAGGATTATCTATCGAATGACTCTGCCTTGAGTAGCCACAGTTTAGAGATCTCCAAATGTGATAGGGAGTCCGATCGGTATTGTGAATACCCGGATTGCAAGGGCTTCTTTGGAAATGCCTTTGGTTCTGTTTGAACCCGGAATGGACTTGTATGGATGTGTGTCTGACATTACACTTTGAGATGTAAGGCTGGCTTCCATCAATTACAATTCTGTTTGGTGGTGGAGAATTTATTCTCTTAGCTTAGCACCCTTCTCTGAGACGTATGAGCCCAGAGGTTATGTAGTTGATGTTTACTAGTGATACATTCCCAATTTGGTAATGTGGCATACGAAGTGTTGTTGATCATTTGTTGATCAAAGCAAGGCTTTGTGAAAAAGTGTAGCTTTGTGGAGGAGACAGCATCAGGACCTCACACCCCGGCAATGGTTGAAAGAGGAAAGATGTGGCAAGGTTATCAGGGGTCGCGCCCCTAGGATATGTCTATTTCTTATGGATAGAGGTGGTATCATGGTATGGAGCCCAGATATTTAAACTATGTGGTTACTGCAAATTTATTACTTTGTGTTGTTGGTGTCGAGCACTCGGATAAAGGTTGGTTACGACCGGGGATGGCATACTTGTAGGTGTTACTTTCGGGCAGGGGTAACATGGCCTTGTGTTGACAAAGATTCGGGTAGGTTCTCGGGGTCGTCCTTCCAGAGGCGTACCTATGTGGCAATAGGAAGTTCCTTAGACCGACCATTATTGGAAATCCAAAGAAATAGTACGCGTGCTGTACGGCTTTAGTTGTATAACGTGCCATGGAATGTGTCGGTAGCCTGCTATTGAACGTGGTACCTATAGTAGGCATACGACGAAATGTGGTATGTTGGCTAAGATTAATATTATACTTGCAAATGCTTTCCACTATGCACTAATAATAACATCAAATGTTTTTCGCGTATCAAGCATTTTTGACTATCACAAGGAGAGATCTCTTCCAATTCTGCGTTTGCATGGTCTATGCGGCGGGAGGCCTTATGGTAGTTCATTTTCCAAAGCATTGCGGATTTCGAATTTTAAATTATTTTATTGTTTATTTCAAAGATAAACTGCTTTTGTTTTCTCATACCAGCCCCGTGACTGACCCGGAGTTTGTTGTTCCCTTCCTAGACTCTGGGTGCCCATAATTTTCGACATGAGCAGTCAAGAGTTGAATTTTTCAGATAATCAAATAGTAGGCATAGGTTCCATAGCCATCAGCCTTCTTTTTGGTAGCTTTTGGAAATCGTTGGAGTCTTTGGATTTCCGGGATCGCATTTGCTACAAGTTCAACATTGATGGGGGTTCTCGCTTATAGCTTGAGAGCTTTAAGATTGGGTTTGGAGATGTTGTGGTCCGCTACTACTGCTGACGTTATCTCTCTCTTCTATTGAAGTTAATGTTGGTGTTCCTTTGTCGAAGACTTTATTTCGCTGCTGTGTCTTGTATCTCTGATAGATATCGATATCATTTATATCATTATTGTATCAACCGTTTTATATCAATGATATAGTTCATTTTCTTCTGTCGTGTTATTGTACTTAATGTGTTATAAGCTCTGGTACAAATCGGATTTCGACATTTCAATCTACGGCATTTGAGTACAAGCAACGTACGGATGTCGATTTTCAAACGCTGAAATTCGGACCGTGACAAAAATTATTTTCCAAGTCTTCAAAATTAATAATTTTGTTACTGGAAATTGTTTTGACTAGAAATATATTTTGAAAAGATTTTGAAAGAAATAGAAGCATTAAACTCAATTTAGTTGCTGGGAAATAATTCTGGGATGACTGCAGCATCATCGGTATTCATTTTTGAAATTCTGAGTGAGAATTGCTACCAAAAGAAATTTATTTCTGGTTAAAACAAGTTTTGATTGCGAAAAAATATTCCAAGTATGATTTTATAAATATATGAAAATAGTTTTTAAACTTATAATTTGAAAATAGTATAGAAAAGAAATAAGTTTGTAACTTATGTATTTGAACAGGAAAATAAAACTAAATTTTATAAATGGTTGAACATTTTGGTTAAGCAAACAAAAGAGAATTTAAATTTAAAATATGAAATAATATAATTAACCTGAGAAATGTTAAATAAATTGAGTTAGTGAAATGAAGTTAATAAAATGAAGTTTAACTTAAGAAAGCTTAAATGAAAGTGAATTGTATTAAAATAAATTAGATAAATAATGAAATGAAATTTTAAGTAAATTAGTTTGTATAACTTATAGATTTGAGAAATATTAAGCTAAAAACAAAATTTAAACTTGTCGAATGGAAATGATGAGAAAAGAAAAAAATTAACTTAAATAAAGTTAAATAAATTGAGTCATGGATTAGGTGAAATAAAATTTAACTTAATAAAGATTAAATGAAGTGAATTGGATTTGAATGGAACCAGATGAATTAGTAAAGTGAATTAATTCCACTTAAGCTATAAAATGAATTAATAGATTGAATATGATTAATTGAATTTGATTTAAATTGGATGTAAATAAACTGAATGCAAATGGAATGAGTTCAATAAAATTGAATGTTAACTAATTGAATACGAAATAAATTAATGAAATAAATTATAATGGAAGTTAACTTAATAAAATTGAATGAATTGATTGTGATAAACAAAAAATTTTATTAATATGAATTTGAGTATAAAATAAAATTTACGTTAGTAAAGTTAATAATAAACTAATAAAGTGAATCATTTTGTGAAATAAAATTTACTTGAGTCAAGCGAATGAAATGAATTAATAAAATGTACTAATGAAGTGAATAAATGAATTGATATGGGATGTTAAACATAACAGTGACAATTGGAATTTAAAAAATAAAAATTTGAATAAATTAAATATGAATGAAATAAATGTAAATAAACTGAAAGTAAACAATGTGTTGTTAATAAAAATAGGATGTTAATAAGAAATGAAGTGTATGAATTAAATATTGACATTTGATAATGTAAATTGTGATAGTTAGAATTAGTTAAATGTATATTATTTGTTGAATGATTTCTTTGTTGAAAATCATTGTTTTAACTGTTTTGATTGCATATGATTATTGGATGTTGTGTATTTTTGTTCGTGTTTATGATTGTCATATGTAAACTCATACATGCTTTCTATATCTTTATAAGTGACTAATATTCTAAATTCACTTGAGATAGGTATATACGAAGACAGTTTGGACATATACGCGGATTTGATTTTGCTTTTGCTAGCATAATATGAGCCAACTCGCTCGCATTAATAATAAGGTACATATCTTGGATTACATACTGCATTTTTATGTTTTTGCCTATGGGATGCCTCATCATTGGGATGAGATGTATATTTGGTATATTTGTGTTATATATTATATTGTAAAATTTTTATGATCAAGCCGCGCAAAGGAGATGCTGTCGAAATTTTTCATAAATCCGGATGTTAGAAATTTTTGAGATTTTACAATTTTATAACTTGATTTTATAAATAAGTTGTAATTTCTTAAAGCCAGTATTAAAGTGGAGTAGCAGAAGCATAATAATGATTTTCTAATAAGATCTTAATGTTTTGTAAGTTAATTATTTCGAGTAAAATATATCGTATGTTTAATTCCTTGCTTAACTCCTTTTTCGAGGACGAAAATTTTTGAGTATGGAAGACAGTAACGATCCATATTTTAACTATATTAAATTATTAAATTTAATATAATTATTAAATAAAAATGGTCAGAATAAAAATTTAATGATTTATTATTGTAGTTTATTAAATATGAACTTGAATAAAATTTTGAAATAAACAATTTCAAAGATTTTGGAAATAAAATGTATTGAAATGAAATTCTATGTATTTAATGTGTTTATAATCAATGGCTGGAATTGAATAATAAAAGTTGAATTATTTATCGAAATCGGATTATTGGAATATTTAAATAATTGAATCCCGAATTTAATATAGAAAATGATGTCAAAAGCTGATTTAAATTTATTTAAACAAGAATGAAGATTTTTAGCTTCTAAAATTTAATTTAAAATGAATAATTTGACTTTGGAAAATAGCTCAATTTAATTAACGAGTAAAAATAGCCATTTTGGACACAATCTCGTATTTCTATGAAACCTTTTTCATCGGATCCGTAATAGTGAGTTATTATAGGATTTCAAGTTTCGCAGCGATCGGACTTATCGTTTGGTCATGCGAGCATGAAACCCAAAGAATTTAATTTTGAAATTTAATTAAAATAATTTAATTTTGAGAAGCTATCTTCTGCATAAAATCGAACAAGGCCTCGAGGCTAGTTCCATTGCGTTCTAAATAAGGGTGTAACATATAGAACGCCGGGCAGCAAGCCTCGTTTGGAGCTCGAGAATTTCGGACGTTATAAGTTAGATATTTTCTAATTACAATAAAGTATATACTCATCCTCATCCACTCTGCATACTTTTTGTCTCCCCCATACCTCTCACTTCATTTCAAATTATCACATAACGAAAGGAAAAAAAAATCAAACGTTTGCATTCACATGCACAAGGAAAAGAGGCAGGCGGCTGGAGAGGCAAGCATAGATGGTGTAGTGCGAGCGTGCGTGAGGCGCGGCGAACGAGGGGAGGGCTATAACAAAAAATGGTGCTATGTTTTAGGGTTTCAGCGAGGCGAATAGCAAGTATGCATGCGCATGCGATTGTTGAGAAGATCGACAGTGGTGGCTAATGAGCAGGCACAATTGGTAGTGGATGTTGATCGAAGTCCGGTCGTCGATGTGGTGGCGCGTCTCGAAGAGCGTAGTCGCGTGATAGGTTTGTCGCGTTCCTGGTAGCAGTGAGCGTGTGCGAAGATAGGTTAATGTTTTAATTAGCTTAATTTTTTTGTTTAATTATGTTAATTAAAAAGTTAAATTTATCATTATATTAATAAAATCGTAACCTTTTCGTATGAGGTCCGATTCGGACGAAACAAGTCGCGTTGCGACCATGTCGACGTCGTCTATAGCATGAAGTCAAATTGGAATTTATTTGAAGCTGTAATATTTTATGTTTCAAATATAACGTGAGTGTTTTATAATGCTCATGAAGTACCGTATTATTGTTAGATTAGTTAAATTAAATTTTTGGAGTAATTTAAATTTATTGAAAGTTGTTTTGTAATTTAATTGACATTTAAATTGACACTTGAATTGAACTGATACGAAGTAAATTGATAGTTCAATTTGAAATTGAAATTAAATTGTTAGTTAGAAGCCGATGTTGATAACCAGTAAATTGTTATGATATTTGACTGATTTGGATGTTGATTGTGATGATTGCTATTGGTTGATAGTTTGGATGATTTGGATGTTTATTTATTTTTTTATATCTTGTTATCACCCTGTAATTATCTAACGGTGTATAAATTATTATTTTAATTATTTCGAATAAACTAAAAAATAGTTTGAAATGATATATGCCAATGACACTTTGATTTGGATTGAAATGATATATATCCATCCTTGAAATAAAAATCGCTATAACTAACCGCATGGATATGGGATAGAAAATTACACACGAACACTGGATTAGTTAAATTAATTGATTTTAAAAAAAATTATTTGAAATAACTTAAATGATTTATATTTAAAGAAACAAAAATCGAATTTATGGAAATCAAATTAGTTTCGAAGTTTAGCTCAAAATGTTGAAATTGAAATTTGTAAACAGGAATTGTCTAAAGAATCAAATTTGAAATTTGAAGTTACAATTGAAATATGATTTAAATTATGGAAATTCATTTGTTTCAAAACTTTGAACTTTTATTCGAAATTTGCAATATTGCTTAATAAAAGTGGCATACATTGATATTTCCAAATTGAGCTCAACATTGAATTAATTTACAGATTTGAACCATAAATTGAATATTGAAGTTTAATTCGATTTAAGTGATTTATATTGGTATTTTGAAATCGAATTCGAAATTGATATAAATTGAAATGGTTTGAAACAGGAACTGAATTAAAATTTAAACCATTGAATCGAATTTTTGAATCCAAAATTGAAGTTTAAAATGAAAATTGAAATTGATTTGAATTGAAATTGGAATCGAAGTTAATTCGAATTGGAATCAAAATTGAGTTTATTTGAATTGAACTGAGATTGAAAATGACTTCAATTGGGAATAATTGAAATTCAATCAGTTGATTGAAATTTGGACTTGGATCTAGATTTGTCGAAATGGAAAGAGACAGTTTGATTTGAAATTATTTTCAAAATAATTTATTTTGATATAAACTATTTATAAATTTATCACTTTTTAAATATTTAAACTATTTAGATTTTCTATTATATTTTACTATATAAATCATTTTCAATACTCAAATCATTTTATATCAAACTATTTTGACTATTTTAACTATTTTAACTTTTAAACTATTCAAACTATTTTCTAAAATTTCAAGCTGGTCAAAGTAGAATGTTATATTTAAATCGTGGATTTAAATGCGAACTTGGTTAAAATGAAGTTATAACCTAGATTGAAATTTGAAATGACTTCGGATGTAAAATCGAGAAATTGGAATGAAATAATATTTCCAAAGGAAAATGACAAATCGAACTGATGATACTCTGAAGTAAATATGATATTTTGAAGTGAATATGTATATTGATAACAAGTATGAATCGTTTTCAAAGTGGAAAATTACCAACCAGTATGTAAAACGACGTTTGCTTGTTAAAGAGATTGAGGCCTCTTATTGGCATGCTCTTTGTCAATATTGAAACTACTTTAACCACTGCGTACGAGGAGGAAACTCAAGAATGAAGTGGTTAGATTTGGTGTACTTTGTTAGAATTGAAAAAAGGGAACGAAGATTGACAGACCACGGAAATTGTGCTAATTAGAAATGACTAAAACAGAGTGGTTTAATTGGGCCAAGCGGGCTACTACTCATAGAAGACATAGGTTATTCGAATTTCTTCTTGGACTTGGTCTATATTATTACTCTTGATGTTGTTTTCAATTAGTGCACCTTGATTTTGAGATAACCTCCCTTTGACTTGATATGGGACGGATGGACATGGTGGGCGATCGTGGCTACGATACGTTACCACCGGCCCTACGACCCGAACTGGCAATATCCTACCTTGGGCATTACCTCAAGTGCCTTGTCATTATTTTATCCCTATATGAGAACACTACGATTTTGGTTTAGTGTTGTCGTATAACGGTGCATCCCTATCCTCTGACGTGCTAGTGATGCGTTATACGCAAACTGTACAACAATGCTTAAAAACGCGTTATGGGGGATTAATGTAAAGCCATAACGCTAAGAAAAATATTTATTTTACCGATTAGACGTTATATATATAGCATATTCTACTATATATAAATATTTTGACGAATCCTTAAGAGACGGAAAATCCCATAACATCTCTTGATTTATTGCACGCACATTATACATTGGATAGGAGATGTGAAACCCCGTAAACATCTCTATCGCTATTACACTACTATTATATGTGATATTGTTTGACTCACATTATGATAGTTTAGTCCTGACATGAGTGTTTTGTCTTTTCGTTACGCTCAGGTCAGCCTGAGTTTTAAGTGTATTGAAGACCATATTTTCTGGAAGACGAAGATTTGGTATATATTATTACTGGTATTATTTCACCACACTATTGTTCTGCTACATTGGTTTATTTTATTCTACTATATATATAAATCTGATTATTGTTGTATAAATTATAATCAAACGTATAATTTAAACAGCTTCATGAACTATTTATTTTTTTATTATATTTTGTCATTCCGTTGCCAGATTTTTTGTTTGTTTTCTTCTACTTTTCTTATTTTTTTTCTTAATTGACCTTTTTGATTATCTATGCTTTAGATTGTTTAAATTGGACATGTGTGGATTATTGTCGATTTAAACCTTCCTAAATTCGCGTCATCACAGTTGGTTTATTGATAGTTGTGTTCCTAGAGCATCCAATAATACACTTTATATAACATGTTAAAATAAAAATATATTATATGGTACTAATAATATTTCAATACATGGTTTATGGGTAAATACAGAAATGGTTTTAATTATTATCTTAAAGTTCATTATTAGGAGAAATTTTCTTACATACCATTGGTTGTACAATTAATTAATATCAAATATTACTATAATTTAAAACTATAGTCTTTGTGGGATTCTTATGATTTTGTGAACAGATTCATGTATTTCTAACATAAAATATTCACTTACACGGAATGTTAAATTCAATTTTACATTACTTTGATTGAAATTAATTTCAATTCTTTGTATCGAAAGAAAGCCTATATTGTTAACTTTACGACTTATTAACAAACTATCAAAATGTCTAATTGGTAACCTATGTCGTAATTCATGGGTGTAAATTTTATCCCATTACCTTCACATTTGTGTGAGCCTTTTTTCAAGTATCATAATGCAGATATATTTAAACGTAAAAATTATTTAGAATTGTTAAAGGGCTGATCAATTTGGTTAACGTGAATACATTTTATAAGGAAAATATAAAAGAGTTGAAAACCTAAAGGGGGAGAAATTATTGATGTTAGTATCCTTTAATTCGCAAAAATATTAAATCATCTCCCAAACATATCCATCCTCCGTTTCGTCCATTAAACTTTCTTCCATGTTGCAATATTCCCTCATTTCTAAATTCATGGTTCCTTCCAAAATAAAATAGATAAATATGTTTTTTAGTTCAAAACCCTATCGAAAGAAAAGATCTCAAACACCTACCATGAAATTAATTAGAAACTTGAATGGAAGAAAAGAAATTGATGTTCATACTATCTTATGCTTGAGGCGATTTAACCGGTTGAGAAAGAAAAGATCAAAACCATTATTATCTCAATTCTTAACATATTCTCATCTTTTTACATAGAATTAGAGTTTTGAGACTGGAGATGGCTAAAAATAGTTTTTGAGGTAACATACATGAAAATATAAAAAGAAAGATGTTTATAAATGGACTTTTTATGATGTTTTGTATTTATAAGGAGAGATCAAATATTATATTCTTCTCTTAACAAAAATATTTAATTAAAAAAGAAATTTTTCATTGTCCTTACCAAAAATAATTCTTCCTGTGATAACCAGGATTTTTGAATATCTGACAATTGGATAAATAACTAGTTTTATTCAGTTAAACAAATAAAAAGTCTGACAATAAAAGATATCTGGATATGTAAATGAATTATAAAATATAATAAAAATTGGATTATAAATATCTGGATAAATATTTGATAATCTCCTAATATGATTACTTAAATTGGACAAATTGTTCGTTCAGAAAAAAAAAAGTTTTAAAAATATACATATCTTTTGGAAATTTACAAGAAAACATATATGTGCTTAAAATTGATTTGTAAATATATGTGTGAGATTTAATAATAGATTTAAAATATTTTCTTTTAATATTTGGTATAAAACATAGTTTATATATATACACACACACATTTGTAAACATAATACATAAATGAATAAAAAAACATAATACATAAGTATATTAACATAAGAAAGTACTTATAATTATTTCTTTTTACATTTGTAAATACATAATGCATTTAAAATACAAATATGTGACAAATGTTTGATAAGTAAGACATAAATCAACAAGCGTTGGTTTGTATAGACATGTGGCACAGAATTTTTTTTAACTAAAATGTATATACATGATACTTAAGAAAAAAATAAGTAAATAGGTTGTACATATTTCTAAAACCTCCTCTCATCTTCTTAAAAATCAAAACCTGTAAACAGAGAAAAATGAAAACAATTTCAACAAGATCAAAACAAAATAAAAATCTGAAAAAAAGAAGAAAAAAATCTGGAACCCAAACCAAAGCAGCTCAGGAAAAAAAATTGACAATAATAAAACCTAAAGCAAATTCAAGTGCAAATCAAAGTTCATTTCAATTCATTATACAATCAAGTCCAAATCAAACATCTGCTACAACATCTAACAAATCAGGCTTCAGATCATCATCAAAAATTGTTCTCCATTTCTTCATAAATAGGTGAGTAAAATTTTACTTTAAAAACGGTTGAAATTTTTGTGATTAAACTTGTTGCATACGATCAAATTTGTAGAAATAATAGTATATAAATGATTACATGAATGTTGGGTTGTAAATGTATGCAAAACATATGATTTGTCTTAGATATACCTATGCATGAATATATCTTTTCTGTTGTTCTTCACAGGCTTGAGAACAGCCTTTTAAAAATTCATATCTTCTCATAGATTTGATTTTAGGTTTGAATTCCTAAATGAAAACTATCCCTAATTATAGAATATTAATTCTAAAAATGGTTTTAGAATTTTTTATTTAGAAATTAATTCAAATTAGGAAAATTACAGTGGAAAATCGATTTTGGTCAAAAATCAATATCCAAGATTTTGAATTTGGATTTTATAGTGTGATGTGCTGTGGAAAATGATGATTTTAGATAGCAAAATCATGATTTTTAGTGTAGTATTCATCGAGATTTCCTGTGATGATCGATTTGGGCATTTTGTCGACTGTCGTTGAACGCGACGAGTCTTACAATAAGGTTTGGACTAAAGGTGACCAGTGGGTTATGGATCACTGGAAAAATGGTGATCGAATTTTTCGTTGATCGTTGCGGGTAGACGGAGGTAATTTAGGGTTTCGACGTTCGTTTGTATAGTTAGTGTTTTCTAGGCAAATTCGTCACCGAGGGGATACTAGATGGATCGTGAAGGGGGTAAAGGTTCGTCGGAGTGAGGCATGGCTTTAGGTTGATCGGCGGATGTTTCTGTGGTCAAAGGCGATGGAAATGGGAGGTTTTCTGGTGGGAGTGAGTTCCAGGTTTGAGTCATTTGGTTCAATTTTGATTTGAGGGTGAAGTTATTGAATCTGGTGATCAAGTGAGTTGACGAGGTGATCGTCGACTTGAAGATAGCTTTGGTAAGGCGTCGGAGTCGGCCAGACCGACATGCACGTGCATGCGTGCACGTCAATGTCTGGTGAAATTAGATCATGTAGATGTGGGAATTCTTGGGTTTAGACTTATGACGTTTGGTGTTTGTCTTGAACTTTATGAGGTTGCCAGCGTATCATAGTTTTGCTCGGGAAATTAAGTGAGTTGCTCGGGTGGAAATCGGGATGGACCTGAGGCTATGGTTAACAGTTTTGAATTAAAGGAAGGCAAGTTTTAAAACAAAAATAAATCAAGTTTAAGTCTACTTCTTTGTATAATTAATGTTTATTTAACATTTGTTTTAAGAAGGAATATGACTTGATTAACTAAAATTTGTAAGTTGTTTTGAACTTAAGGTAGAAATGGAATCAAGTGATAATTAAAAAGGATAAAATGTTAAAAATTCATATATGATAATGATTAAGTATTAATAAGATGAATGGTTTATCTTAAAGTATAATTAAGGTTTGATGTTTTAAGATTAATCAAGTTAATAAGAGAGTTCTAGAGTAATTAATTAATTTCATTTATTAATAATTAAGGATAAATAAATTAGTTAATTAGAGATAAATTAGTTGGTAATTAGAATTAATTAATTGGTGATTAGAGATTACTGTAAGTAATTGGAGAATATTTAGTTGAATAATAATTTCTTAATACAAGTTATTAAAAGATAAATTTGTTAAGGATAAATTAATTTAATTAATATTCAAAGGTCAAATTAATTGAGGATAATTAACCAATGGGTTAATTACATGATGGGAGTAATTAAAGGTAAATTACTTAAGGGAAGTAATTAAGGATTAAATACTTAGTTTAATTAATTAAAAATTTTATTAAATAAGGAAATCAATTAAGGGGTAGTTAATTAATGAGCGTGATTAATTACTGGTTAATTAATCAATGTAAGTGGTTTTAGGATAATTAATTTGAGTAATTAATTAAGGATAAATGTAATTAATGTGAATGGGTGAAGATTAATTATTTTGTGTAACTAATTAATGGCTAATTACTTAATGTAATTAAAGAGATAATTAATGGATGATTAATTAATTGGTTTGTAATTAATTAATGATTTAGTAAGCAGAATTTAAAGGCGATTAAAGTAATTAATTTAATTTATTTAAATTAATTAGAAATGATGTGACTAATTTATCTTGCTTATGGATGATTGGATTATAGAAATGTCTTGAATTGGTTGATATCTCTGCTATAAAATGTTTTGTGATATGAGGTTTGGGTTATACAGTGATAAATGTGGTTATCTATCGATATAAATTGCTGTATAAAAGTGAAATCCTGTATTTGAAAACGGATTTGTATCCACTTAGACAACTGGGATTAAGATGACATTGAAATCAAAGAGACTGGAATTGGGTATCAGCAAATACCCGGAACCACTTCGTTTTGAAAACTAAATTCTCTATAAATTTGATTTTAGAAGTAAACACGCTGGAATGAAAAGGTTAAGAATCATGGATATTTAAACTGAGTAGTAATTCTTAGATATTGTTTGAAATAAGTAATTGACTTAAATAAGTAGAAACTCGTAGAAGGTACGAGTTACCCTGGTTTGCAAATAAGTTATATAGCTTGGTATTTCATATTATATGGGTTTACTCATGCTGGTTTCCAGCCTGACCTGGATGTTACTTTTATGTAATGCTCGGGTCAGACCGAGTATTGCAGATTTTTAATCGAGGACGTTTTGGAGCTCAGGAGGCGAGCTGGATGGCAGGAACGTATGGAGTGTATTCCACTGTGATATATTGTGGTTTATCGGGGACCTGTTGATTTTAACTATCCGGTGTTTTATATAAATGTTGTAACTCTGATGTATTGATGTAAATTAACCAATACATTTTCCGTTGTATAACTACTATTTTATTTGATATTATATTTTGATCCACCGCGAATGAGAGAATCTATGTCTTGGTGTTTCTGTTTCTTCTTCTTCTATCTCTTTTCTTCTTTTCCCTAACTATCTGGAATTTTCGGAGTCGGGAATTTAGGGTCATCACATTTGGTATCAAAGCAGAAGTTTAAGCGAGATCCTTCCCTCTGGTGGGTTTACTCATCAAGAATAGGGTCAGTGGTACCCAAAGATGAGTTGAGTGTGTGTGTGTGTGTGTGTGTGTGTGTGTGTATGAGAGCATACTTGTTATTTTCTTATATAAATGTTTTAAAAATAGTTTTAATGAATGAATTTTATAAAAGCTTATATTTTATGTAAAGCAATAATTGGATGTTGGATATTGAAATTGAATAAGAATTAAGTGATAAATATGTGATATCCTGAAATTTCGAGGAATTTAAAATGTGATGATCTTCTTAATAAATTATTTAAAATTGGTAAAATTGTTATTTTCAAATATAAATAATGAAAATAATTGTTAGTGTGATGGTTTTAAATATAGTTATAAATGGATTTTTAAATGAAATAATTATTTTGAAATTTGATTGGTGTTGTTTTATAAATAGATTTTTAAATAAAGCTATTAACTTTAAATTTAATTTGTGTTTGTTTAAAATTAATATATATTGGAATTGATATTAAATTTGATTACAAATTGAATTTGAGTATAGATTTAAATTTGAATTTAATGAATATATATATATATATATATATATATATATTGGGAATTATTTTGGATGTAAAATATATGGATAAGTTTTTATTTAAAATAGAATTTTCTTTCCATAAAAAGAATTTATTTTTATTAATCGAGATTGTGTTTATTAAATTATAAAATAAATACAAAAGGTTTATTTTAACATTTTAAAATGCATTAAAAATATTTTATATGATTTTATTTAAATAATAATTGGTTTATATTCTATTTTCTTTAAGATTTTATTTATTTATAAATTTAGAAAGCATTTATTAATTTACAAATATATTTATAAATTAGGAAAATTAATTTAAGAACTTTTTAAAATAAAGTGAAATAATACAAGTGTTACTTTTAAAAACCATGTTAAAAACACATGTAAGTTAATTAACTATGGTAGTGACAATTGTAGCATTTGTAAATAAGTGTCAAATTTATTTATTTTTTCTTTAATTCTAAAATGAATCCTAATTTTCATTTTATATAAACATACCTCTTCATCTTCCCTTTTTTTTATCTTCTCAATTTTTTTAAAAGAAGCTCATCCATGTTAAACCCTTCTTCCAAAACTAGAAATTCTTGAATCAAACCAGAAATCCTACTGAATCAAAACTTTCCCAAACTCAAACCAAAATAATTCAATTCTGTAAACTGTAATCCTCCTCAAACCAAAAATCCACCTCTGTTCAAATCTTTTTCCAAATCAAAAGACCTGAAAGTGTTAGCCTGAAACCAATTTTTTCAAGCTTGTAAGCAAAAATCTTCAAATGCAAACCTGTAAATTACTCAAACTCAAAACCAGTGAGCCAAGCCTGAAGCCATTTTCAAATTGTAAGCAATGCTAGCCTGTAATCATTCAAATGCAAATCAGCTCAAGCATATAGCAGATTTTTGAATGCAATCTAAAAGTACAGGGTCAAGCAATCCTCGCAAGCATCATTATCAAGTTTCCAGTGTGTTAATCATAGCAGTAACCAAAGTCTTTCCGTTTCAAAGTGTTTTTCTTTAGCAATGAGCTTCAACTTGCATTAATCAAAAGCCTTCCAGTTTTCAAATTCTGGAAATCAAGCCTCTGCTCTTTAATCAGTGAGTAAACTTTCAAACTAAAAGCTTAAGTAAATTATAGCTTGTTGCTTGTGAAAATTTCTGTGATAATTTATGTTGGCTTGTGAATATTTATGTGGTTTTTTTGTATAAAAGATGAAGTATGTGATTAGGATATAGGCATGCATGTTCTGTTCCTTCCTATTTTTGATACAGGGTTTAAATTTTAAACAAAATTCCAGTTATTTTTATATGATCATTGTTATACCTTGTCTTCAAACAAAATTAGTTGAGTTTTAACTTAAGCTAAGATTTAAAAATTTGTACAATTGTTTTAAATTTAAAAATGTGCTAAAATCTGGAAATACAGTAGTAAAATCATAAAATTTGATAAAACCAAATATTGAATTTTATTGATTCAAGTTTATATCTTGAATCATCACTGGAAATTAGGATTTTTAAAACAAAAATCAAGATTTTTAGTAGTTGGATGAGAGAGCATTTCAGTGTTGACTGGAAAGTGGTTTTGGGGGGATTTCTGGTGGCCAGAGAATCTATGATGGTCGTGATCTTGGATGAGATAGGTGAAGGATCAGGGAGTACGAAAAAAATGTTCGATGGGGTTTTTGATCGCCGGGGCGCTAACGGCGAAGGGATTTAGTTTATAACCATAGTTTTGTTGTGATAGGGGCTTTTGGTCACCGCGAGTTCTCTGGGTGATCAAGCAGCTTGGAATTATGGGAAATAGTAGTGTGGGTTGTCGGCATGGTGTGGCCAGAGTTTCAATAGCTCCGATGGTCGGAGACGTGGATGCGAGCAGATTTCCTGGCAGTGTTTTCTTGTTGCTGTTTCATCCTCCTTGCTCGATTTTGATGTGAGGCTTGTGATGGTGTTTGGATGATTGGCGATGGATGCTGGGATGATGGTCGTGGTGTCGGAGGCTACGGCGGTGTTCATCGTCGTCGAAGACGACTGTGAAGGTGCATGGTGATATGTTGGTTTCTGATGATGGGTAGTTGTTTGGACTCGAAGGTGACATCGGGTGTTGGGGGATATAACTCGAGTTTGAACTCGAGTAGTTACGTTAGTGTTTAGACCTGTAGGTTTTAAAAATTAAAATTTAGGCTAAGTTTTAAAAAAAAGGGTAGAAAGGGAGGTTTACTCGGGGCTAGATCTAAGGAGTATTCGGGCTTGACTCGAAGCAGCAGTACGAAAAATGTTTAAAAAATGTTTTAAAAATCAATCTGTTTTTCAAATTTAAATTTGAATCTAGTTACTTTCTTATTTAAACTTACTCTTTTTATAATTGTTTTCTTTAACAATTTGGATAAGAAGTTTACAATTTGTTTAATATAAATTTGGTTAAGAAAAGTTTAAAGTGACTTTTAAAACTTAATTTAAAATAAAAGTTTTAGATTTTTATAAAAGTAAGTTTTAAAATACAAATTGTAATTAGTTTAGAAGTTTAAAACTTCTACTTGATAATGTTTTAAGTTTATTAAGGAAGTTAAGTTTTGTTAACTTTAAATTATCAAGTTAAATGATTATCTTATTTAAAATCTTAATTAAAGGATTTAACTAAGTTTAGTTAATTGTAATGTTAAAATGTTTTAAATGTTAATTGTAATTATGGTATTTATAAGATAATGTTTTATCTTAAGATGATTAAGATTATAATGTCTTGAGATTAATTAAGTTAATAAAGGGAATTAAGTATAATTAATAAATTTGATTAATTAATTTTAAAGGATTAATTAAGCAATTAATTAAGAGTAATTAATTAGTTTAACTAATAATTATTTAAGGGTTATAAATTAATTAATTAAAGGTTAGTTAATTATAATTAAGGATTATTAATTAAAGATTGTTAATTAGTGATCAAATATTAATTAATTGAATAATTTAATAATTAAGAATGAATTAATCAAGTAATTAATATTAATTTAGTGATTAGGGAGTTGTTAATTCAGTGATTAAAGGCTACTTAATTAATAATTAAGAAGTACTTAATGTGTAATTAAGTTTTATTAATTAATAATTAGGTTTTATTAATTATTACTTAATAGGATGATTAATCTATAATTAAGCATTAATTAATTAAGGATTAATCAAAGGTAATTAAGGATTAATCAAAAGTAATTAAGGATTAATCAAATGGCAATTAAGGATTGATTAATTGGTAATTATGGATGAATTAATGTGTAATCAAGGCTATTAAATAATAATTAAGTTTTATTAATTAATAATTTATGGATAATTAATAGTTAACTAATGATTAATTAATTAATTAATTAATTATGAAAGTAATTAGGATTAATTAATTTATATTAAGAGATATTGGTTAATAATTAAGGTTATTAATTAATAGTTAATGGATAATTAAACTATTAATTAAAGGTTAATTAATCGATTATAAAAGTAATTAAGATTTGATTATCTTGTAATGAAGGGAATTAATTAATAATTAAGGTTTATTAATTGGTAATTAAAGGATAATTAATCTGTGATAGAGGTTAGTTAATTCATTGATAAGGTAATCAAGGAGTGATTAATTAATTAAAAGTTTGTAATTAATTAATGATTGTTTGAGCAGGATTAGGTGATTAATTCTTAAGTAATTAATTTAATTGAAGGTAATTAAATTAACTATAACATGGATTAATATTTCCTGTTTATGGATGATTGTTTGTGTAGAATATCTATAGGATGATATATATTGGATGATATCTATTGGGTGATATCTATTGGATTATATTGGGCGATACCTATTAGATTATACCTATTGGATTATATCTATTGGATTATATGCTTTGATATTCTATAATATGACATTGATATATCAGTGATAATGTGTGATATTTATATGTAACAAATGCTGTATGAATTCAAAGTATTGAATTGAATTGATTTGTTTAATCCTTTAAACAACTTGGCCTTTAAGATGGGTTTGGATTTCGATGAGACCAGGATCGGGTATCAAATTTGATTATCCGAAGATCACATCGATCCAAGTAAAACGATAAGTCATGACATCTCAAAATGAAGATCGAGATCGAGATTTTAGAGTGCAAGGGTTATTGTCGTTAACTCTAAGGGTGATTCCAAAATGGGTGTAACGAGATAATGCCTTCGGTTTCGTTCGAACCCGAAACGAACTTGTATGGATTGAATGCTTTTAGAACATCGTCAGGTAGACAGTGAGCATTCTACGATATATTGTAAAGACCCATAAATCCATACTCCTTGAATAGACACTAATCTCCAGTGATTAACTCAAGATGAACGGAAATACGAACCCTTATGGTTGAAGAAAAAGAAAGAGGTAGAAGAAGAAAGAAAAGGATAGAACAGAACAATATCAGAATCTCACAATTCGCAACGGAACAACATATAATAGATAAATGAATAATCATTTAAAACAAAAGAACTGTATATTTTATACATTACATCACATTACATTCATTATCAGAGTTTACAATAACAAACAGCGGAAAAGAAATTCTATACTTAGTAATATGCTACGCCATCTAGCTCGCCTCCAGATTTCTATAGCAACTCCCGAATCCAGAGTGACCTGATAACCTTAACTCTAGACTGCCCGTGTGGAAATTGGTGGGCACCCAGAGTTTAGGAAGGGAAACAATAAACTCCAGGTCAGTCATGTGACTGGCGTGAGAACTTAAAACAGTTATTTATCTTTAAAACAAAGAACGGGATAATTTAAGAAAGATTCGCAATGCTTTTTATAAATGAGACTACCAAAAGGCCTCCCAGCACTCACACAATGTAAACGCAGACTTGGGGGAGATTTCTCCTTATGATAGTCAAAGATGCTTACTACGCAAAATCAAATCGTTTTGATATTATTATTAGTGCATAGTGTAGGAAAAATCGTTTCGAAAGTAAAGATATAAATCTTAGCCAGCATAGGTACCATTATATTATGCCTACTATAGCTAACATATTAGATGGCAGGTTCTACAACTAAAACCGTACAGAGTTCGTATTGTTTCTTTGGATTTCCAACAAATGGTCAGGCCAAGGAACTTTCCAATGCCACATGGAAACGCCTCTGGAAAGACGTTCTGAGAACCTAATCGGATCTCTGCCAACACAAGGCCGGGTTACCCCTAACTGGGTAACTACTGACACGAATATGTCATTCCCCGATCGTAACCGATCTATATCCGAGGATCCTCGATTTCCAAAAACCACAAAGCAATAAATTTGCAGCAACAACATAGGTTAAGTATATGGGATCCATACCATGATACCACCTCTATCCAGAAGGAATGACATACACTAAAGTGGCGCTACCCCCTAACAACCCTGCTGCATCCTTCCTGTTTAGACCATTTCCGGGGTGTGATGTCTGACGAAGTTTCGTCCACAAAGCCACGCTTTATACAAAAGCTGTGCTTTGATCATCAAATGCTCAACAACACTTCGTATGCCACATTACCAATTTGGGAATGTATCACTAGTAACCATCAACTATATAACCTCTAAGGGTGTTAAGCTAAGAGAATAAATTCTCTGCCACCAACGGAAATATATTTGATAGAAACCAGCTTTACATCTCAAATTGTAATGTCAGACACACATCCATACAAGTCCATTCCGGGATCGAACGGAACCGAAGGCACTTCCAAAGAAGTCCTTGCAATCCGGATATTCACTGATCACGACCGGACTTCCCATCACAAAGGGTAATAAATTTCTATATCAGAGATCAGCCGATGCAGAAACATTCGACGGTAATCCTTCCGCTTTCATAAATATCTGGTCTTCAACACTGGTCATCAAATGCAATTCATAACGACGTATCACATATTCGGAATGGGTTATACGACCCCAAGGTCCTTTCCCGGCTAAACCGAATAGTGAGCGCTTATTCAAAAATAAGTGTGGCATTCAAATTCAAGCAAATCACAACAAATACCTATTTAAAGGTAAATATTAATAGTCGGATTATTTAACAATCAATAGGCGTGTTCAACATCACCAAATTCCAAATAATTTCCCAAATTATTTATTTTCCAAAAATATCTTTACTAGATATATAATTTCCACACTTCAACCATTTGAAAACAAATTTTCAAATCCCTTTTTACCTTTACCACATTTTGAAAAAAATTTCAATTCATTTCCCTATACGGTATATATTCACAAATCTTTATTTATTTTCATTTCAAAATGGTTCATTTAAACCAATTAAATAAATACTCAACGAATTTACTTTATATTTACGTTTCAAATCCGTAAATTTATTCCCACACTTCAAAAATAAATCAACGTTTATTTTTAAACAAATTCCCCTTTCTTTTATAAATTCCATAGTGAATTTACACTTCCAAAATATCTATGAATATATGATTCCCAAATTGATTCCTAATATTCATTTCCAATTTGTCTTCAAAAAGATAAATTCTCAAAACGTTTCATTTCACATTGGAAAAACATTTCCATACTTATTTATTAATAAGTAATTCACAAATCCATTTATTTTCAATACTTGGAAAATATTCAATATACTTAAATCAAAATAAAGTATATGTTTCATTCTTGAAGGAAATCATTCACTTAAACACATTTATTTGGGTCAAAACGAATGTGGCGTAAAACATTGTTACGACGACCCAAAATCACTAGTATAGGGATTCGAAATTAAAATAAATATATAAATCCTAATACTATACAAAACATTTCCTTTCGGGAATCATTTACTATAACAACAGTGTTATAGTCCATCATTTCTGTAACAACCCGCATATTTATTGATTTTTATATTTAAATATTTTATTTAAATATTTTATCGTTAATCGGATTTTGGTCCGAAGCTACTTTTTGCAAACGGTCAAATTAGGACTCGAGACCACTTCTATTGAGTTCGAAACGTCGTTTGCAATCTTCTAAGTATAAACATTGATATGTTTGGGGTTAGTGGAATTTCACCACTTATTCACTCGAGCCTTTGGTTTGGACTTTTAGCCCATTAGGCCCAAGTTCCACCCCCCTTCTTCTTCATTGCTTCATTTCATTTCCTAACACTAAAGCTTCAACAAAAATGGTGAATGGAATGAGAAATTAAAACTCCAAAGTCTTTGTTTTATTGCAACTCCAACATTCAACTCCAAATTCAAGAAGAAGACATCGGATTCAAGCTTGTGGTTGCTTCTCCATTTGCCTTCAAGCTTTGTTCCTCATTTTCATTGGGTTTTGGAGCAAAGGTGAGATTTTTATCTCACAATTCTAGTCTATAACTATATTGGACTGTTAGGAATGATTCCCCATCACTTTAGCATGTACATTTGCATTTGATTTGGATTGGATTGGCGAAAAACTCCATTTTTTAGTTGTTTGGTGAATTGCCTGAGCTTAGGTCGCTCTGCCTAGGTTAGGTCGCTCGGAATCATTAGCTCGCGTGCGTGGAAAAGTCACGGCCTGCATATTTTGTTCGCCTCGGATTTAGGTCGTAGGTCGTTGGACTTTAGGTCGTTCGCGTATAGGTCGCTCGCGACCTAACCCTTAGGTCGCTCGCGTGTTATCGTGCTTGGTCGCACTGCCTTGAATCTTCACTTCGAAGTTAGGTCGTTTCACTTTAGGTCGTAGGTCGTTTCTGGCCTTAAATCCCCCCTGCAGCGTTAGGTCGTTAGCCTCGGAATTAGGTCGTTTTCGACCTTATATCACAAGGCGGCTCTAGGTCGCTCGATCCTGCTAGGTCATAGGTCGCGCATCACTTTAGGTCGCTCGCGTGTTAAAACCTTAAGTCGCTCGTGTGTTAAAACCTTAAGTCGCTCGCGTGTTAAACCCTTAGTTCGCTCGGCCGATGCACGCGCTAGGTCGCGAGTATTTAAGTCCTTAGGTCGCTTGGCATTGTGACCACTTAGGTCGCACGACCTTGTTAGGTCGCTCACCCTTAGCTCGCGTACCTTCTTAGGTCGCGCATCCCACTAGGTCGCTCGACCCTGTTGTATTTTTAGTTCGCAACCATTAAGTCGGTCGACCTTGCCTAGGTCGTTAGGTCGGTCGGTCCTATCCCTTAAGTCGCGTGACCGTGATAGGTCGCTTACCTTTAGGTCGCATGACCTATGGCCACTTGCTCCAGTTAGGTCGCTCGGCCACTTTGTTAAGTCGCCCACCTTTTTAAACTTAGGTCGCATGACCCATTAGGTCGCATGGCCCCTTAGGTCGCTTGGCTTCACTAGGTTGCTTGTCTTCACTAGGTCGTACCGTTTTGGTCGGGGCGCTGCCCCCTGGACCCCCGCGACCTGACCGGGCAGGTCGAACCCCGTAAGCGGTGGCGTTGCCCCCGCACCCCCACCTTGGGGGGTTGCCACCCACCCTGGACCCCCCTCCGTAGGGGATCTTATCTGAAAAATATACAACAGAACTTGCTGAGCTGATTTCCTTGGATTTTTATCACATCTTCGAATGTGACCTTTGTGATTGATTGTTTCTACAATCGCTTCTGTGATTTGTCACTTTAAAATATAAAGGTTTCAAAACTAGTAGTAAATATCAAAACTCTTTCAACAAAATGATTTCAACTTTATTTTTAATAACAAAGCTCTTTTCTTAAACCGTTTTCCAATCTATTAGTATATACAAGCCTTTACCTCACTCGGATGAGAAATCTAATTAAACGACTTAGTAAAACAAGTGGTATGAAACGCTTGCGTTCACTTCGTCGGTTAATTCTTGGACTTGTTCGATTGAACCTCTTGTGACAATTTTATTAGTGAAGATTTACAGTTTGTTCGTAAATATTTAAGTTAAGCAAGTGGTTATGGGACATGAAGCTAAACTTCTATATTTACTAGCTTAGTGTAATTGACACTTCTCGTTGATCTTGATGATTGCTTTATGAATTAGACTAGCAACTGCGCGATGTCTCTTTCATTGCAAGGTTAGACTAGACACCACTTGTGTGATTCCATTCACACATACCTTTCTGCTTTTTGGTTAGTCTTGACCTCAATCTGTGTGATTCCACTCACACATGTGGGGTAGCTCCCCATGGTCTTCGGACCGTCATGTGATAGGCCTCTTTCCCTTTTTATGATTTCTGGATTTCTTGTGTTGATTTCTGGAATTTATCTCTTTGACTTGTCATGAGTACAAGTTTAGGGTATGATGCCCTCTTTGGATCTTTGGGAAGATTCTTGTGATATTGATTTATCTCTTATCGGTTGATCTCCTGTTGATCATTAATTGCATACTTATAGTAGTATGTCAGTATGGATATTTTATGATTATGCCATATCTTTTATTTTATATCATGTCATCTGATATTTATAGCTAGACTGATCCGTTTATTATTTTCTTATAAATAATACTCGGGTCAGACCGAGATGTTACAGGTGCTACTGCTTGACTCCTCCCCCAGTGATTCACTACTCAGACTTTTGGCTACTTGTTTAGATTAGCAGCTTTTGTTGTTTACACTTGAGATATAGACTCATAGTTGTATTCTTTTGTATAGCACGCGTTGCTATTCTTTTGTATGATCGTGGATCTTTTTAGACCACTACTCTGATGTACACTTTTATGTGATATATATTCATATCTCTTTCCGCCTTTGTGATCTGGATATCTGTGATTGATTCACATGTTATGCTTACTTCTATATTTGTTTCCGAAGATTATTTTATAGCCACCGTGTGATAAGAAATTACATGGATGGTCGCTCCTCAACAGCCTTATTCTCCGCGCTAGTTGACAGCACTACACCGTAGTGTTCTTGGCTAGCGTGGGTATAGAGGTGGGGCGTCACAATTTCCTTCTATTTCTTGAAAACGTCTATTTCAACAATGAATGTTGAAATCTATGTTTTCGATGTTTAATACATTTTAAAACATCATCAAAACGATTAACTTCATTTTATAATATTCATTTTCCCAAGCATATCCATTTTCTTTAATAATATGTTCACTGTCCAAAATCGTGAATATACATCCTTAACCAATTTCAACATTCAATTTATCAAATTCCATTGATTTCGAATTTATAACCATTGTCTATAAATTCCATTTCTTTTTATAAACTTCGATTTATAATTCTCCTTTATTAATCCAACTCAATTTATATAACTCAATCATATACCAAAAGTCCATATTATAAGTTAATTACTTATAAATCCTTTATTTTACACAATTTATTCATTTTATAACTTCACAATTTACAAAACTGTATATTTCATTCACTTATGAAATCCATCTTATTTCGATTTAACACCTATAAAAGCTCATTTTATAATTCCAATATTTTTAAACTTATGAAATATCAAATTTTAAACCTTTTATAAATCATTTTTAATAATTCAAAAATCCCAATTTAAATGATTTTATAAATCTATTTATTTTAAAAATCACCTTTTGGTTATATTTCACAAAAATCTTAATTTTTATAACATAAAATTTTATAACGTTAATTTATTTAAAATGAATCAATTCAAAAATTTAATGAAACGTATACTTTCAAAAATCACTTAAAAATCCTTTTATATTGGAAATCATTACTTTAACATTTTTAAAATTTCAAAATTCGTCCAGTGATGCAACACACCAAATAATCAATCACGGCATCCAAACATCATATATCATCATATGATAATCAACAAATATCGCAATATATGTAAATAAGTAAATACGGTAGAGGAATCCAGTTGGATCCCTCCAACCTGTTTCCCTGCATACACAGACATTAGCACAATACCAATCCCGTTTCAAGATGGGATATCGCGGTATATAGGATTTATAATATATTATCCGCTTAATAGGCGACGCAATAGGGTCTCATCCGCTATATAATGCGGGAAATCAACTCCAAATACATTTATAATACCATTCCACTTCAAGGTGGAATATCGCGGTATATATGTGTAATAAATAACCTCCGCTTAATAGGCGGCGTATGGGGTCTATTTCAATTCAATATATATATATATATATATAGCAATCATCATTCAAGCATCCAATCATTCAATCAACAAATTTAAAATTTAACTATTTAAAATTTAATAAAAACCCTTTGAGTGAGAAGTTCTCACCTTTACTTTTATTAGCAATCCAATTCCATCTTGACTCGATTTCCTTGTTTTATACCTATTGAATTATTTACACAATTCATTAATATTCAAATCAACTGAACAATTAATTTTCGTTTAATAGTTTTTGATTAGTTGATAATTCTTTTTAAACCAATTTTCTCCTGAATAAATTTATCTAACTAATGATTAAATTTCTCCTTTTTAATAAATTTAATTAACCAAAAAACTACATTTTAAACTAACAATCTTGGTTTAAATTAATTTCTTTTCAAACTCTTAATTCTGTATAAAGCAATTCCTTTACTTAAGATTTTCCATTCCGATTCGTTTCCTTTAAGATTTTATCTTACATAAATGTTTATACAATTTCCTTTCAACCAAGAATTATTATTATTTTAGCAACTAAATAATTAGATAAGTTTATAAATCAAATAAATCACAGAGATGCATATTTATTTTATTCTTCATTTTGAAAACACATATCCTTAAAAAATAGTTAATGTGGATTTTCAAAATCTCTATAAAAATTCTATTTCCAAGTCTTATATAATTTCCAAAACCTAAATTTTTATACAACTTTACAATTCAAAATATGTTAAAATTGTTGCCTACCTAAATCTTATATATATATATATATATATATATATATATAATTTAAACATGACGTAACAGTATGAACTTTCTGCATTTATGTTTTATTGTTTTATCTTTCTGTATCTACTTATAATTTGGACAAACTATATTTCCTTTATTGTTAAAATTTAAAACCTTATCTATATATTATTTTTTTCCAAAAAGGTTTTCTGTTTTACTGTGTAACTAAAATATGTGTATGAACTTTATTTCCCTTTTTTTTTATAAATAAAAACACAATTTCTTTTACTGTTATATTTATTTATATATTTTTAAACTAAAACTTATTTACTGTAAATTTTATACAAATTGAAAATTTCTAAACTATATATATTTTCTGCTGCAAATATTTTTCCTTTTAGTAGACATATATTTTGAATCAAATCTGATATATTTTTTTAAACCCTACTGTAGTCATTTCTTTTCCTGGAAATAATAACATAATTTTACTTATATACATATATTTTTAAATATGTAATAAGTAAGAATAAATAAAAACAACATCGATACCTCACAGTTGAATTCGAGAACAATCGAAGCCTTAGCCTCGCGAGCGCCTTGAGAAGAACGTCGAACCCATGCCGCTGCCGATGCTCGAACGCGAGCCAACCAGAAAATCAAATGCGCATGAAACCCTAGCCATCGCCTCACGACTTCATCGCGTTCTTTTGCTCGAGCCTAGCTGAGCCGCCGCCCCTTGCTTGCTCGAGCCACCGCGACCTGACAGCGCCACCGTCGCCTACGCACCCCCCACTTCGATTTCATTTTTGCTTTAGAAATTTACAACAGGGAGATACGAAATTCCTTTGGCCATTGACTTGATTTTTATTTTTGAACGAAAACAAACTGGAAAGGACTGTGGTAAGAACGAAAATAGGGAAGAGATGTCGCCATTTTCGTGAATGAGAACGAGATGAGGAATATGATTATCTCGTTTCTAATTTAAAAGAAATCAAACAACCCTAGTTTCTTTTTTTTTCGTTCGATTTGTTTTGAGCGAATTTGAAGAGGGAAGAAAAAGAGCTTGCATAATAAAAGGAAACGAAGTATGCTCTGCATGATTTTCTTCCCGTGATCCTAGGCGTGATTAATGGAAGCTACAGTGTTTTGATTTTGACCAAATTCAAATTTAAAAATTAAATTGAATTCGATTTAATTTCAACGCGTTTACTTACCGTGTGCTCACATATCAACTCCCAAAAATACAAAATTTGAAATCCGATAATAGTTCGATATTACGGACCCAATGGAACTGGTTTTGTCGAATTTCGAGACTGTGTGAAAAGTTACTATTTTTAAATATCGATTCAAACGATATAATTTCAAAACTGAACAATTCACTATTAATTTCAAATCTGAAGCTTCTATTATCTTCATTGTTATCAATATAGATTTTACAAGCCTTTGAAATATTTTTAATCAGCTTAAAATTGAAGATTCAAATTTATATTCATCTTTCAATAGATTAAACTCTATAATTTAATCGCTAAATTCATTCTGATAATTTGAAATTCAAATCAAACCATCATTCAAATATTTAAAATAAATTAAATATTTTCAATTTAAATTGTTCAAAATTTAGGGTCGTTACAATCTTCTCCCCTTAAAAGAATTTTGTCCCGAAATTTCAAGTTAGGAAGAAATGGTCCTTAATTCGTCTACTATTTTCCACAATCCAAATAGTTTTATCAACTTACTAACCTAAATCTTTTTATTAGAGATTCATTATCATTTCAACTAGCTTTCCAACTTCAGTTATAAGTTTCAACCAACATTGTTCTCCTAACAATTCAAATTTTAAACTTTCAAAATTTTCTCAAAAATTTTTTTAACACCCTAAATTTTCGGAAAATTTCGCCAGCGTCTCCTTTGCGCGGCTAGCTCGGTACGACTACGAAATGGCACCACAGGCCCTCAAATCCCAAAAGAAAACAAAAAGCCAAGCAGCTGGACAAGAAAATCACCAAATTTCATACTGAAATTGAAATACGTACCTTTTTGTCGAGAAATTCAATTTTATCTTCGAAATCAAAATCCCAATTCCATTTCTTTTAATACACCTGTATATTCTGCTAGCCATAATATCCAATTCCAACATTCAAACCATTTTTCCAATTCCATTACAAAATTTTCAACCGATGCTTCTTATACATTTTTACTTCACTATTGAAGTTACATATTTATTTTCATCCAATTTTGCATTTCAATTTCATTTGAATTCAATTCACAATTTCAATTATATTTATCTTCTATTCTGAATATTGAATTTTATCTTTTAACTTTCATTTACTAATTCATTTCAATTTGCAAATTTCGAAATCGTTTGTCGTTAACTAAAACTTTTCAACATTTTCAAAAAAATTCTAACTCCCAAAATTTTCGGAAAATTTTGGCAGAGTCTTCTTTGTACGGAGGAGCTTTTGCAATTTGACAAATGATATAAATATATATACATCGACCCACTCGGTCGGAAAAATAGAAAAAACAGTTCATATTTCCTATTTTTATTGCGTAGGCGTACCTTGTTAGCATTTTAAAGCAAAGCGGCTAACTATTAGCTTATTAGCACGATCAAATCCAACCATACGGCTCCCATGTACCTGTACTTACTTAATTTAAACACGTAAGTGACATATATAAGAAATTTATTTGCTTTTCACTCATTTTCAATTACAAAACATATGCATTTCATGAATAATGTCATAAAATAATTTCCGTAAGCAATTTATATGGTTTCAATACAAATTTAATCGCTTACAACTACATTCCATACCATTTCTATTTAATTCAATTGATTTACACACACTTTCTACATTCTATTCATTTTTATGTCCAAACAACTCATATTCATTTCAATCGATTCCAACATCAGTTCTATTTGTTTTTATTAAGCCATTGAATTTATACATGCTGTTTACGTCAAACAACAAACAAATTTTTATGCAATTCGACGAGATTTAAGTAAATAAACTATCATTTGATCTCATAACCACTTTAAATTGACTCTAACTCAATTTATATCAGTTTCAATTCCAGTTTAATCTTCATTCAATCATCAATATTTTTAATATCAAATTTACTTAAGAATTCCACTTTTCATTTCTTAGGTTCAATATAAATATTTCATATACTCATTATATTGATTTTCAATTTGCCACTTCGGTTATATTTACTTATTTTTAAACTGGATTTCCTATTCCATTCAACCTTGAATTATAAATTTCGTTTGAATTCTATTTACTTTTCATTTATAATCGTTGAATTTAATTCATTTTCAAATCATGTTTACTTCGTTTATCCCAAATCAAATTTTATTTCCATTATTCAGCTTGAATCTCGTTTACTAATAAACTCAAACGAAGTTAACATTCAGCTTTAATTTTATTTACTTGCGATTGTAAATTCCATTCAGTTTTAATTTACTTACAATTCCAAGTTGAATTTCTATTTATAACTTAAGCTTCATTTCCAAACTCCATTATTTATTCACAATTCAAATTTAAATTCCCGATTTGATTTTTCATTTATCAAATCCATTTCATCAACTAATTTAATTCAATGAGTTTCATTCACTTATCCATTTTAATTCCAAATTTCCATTCTCAGTTTATCTCGAATACATTTTTTTAATAACAAGGAAATTTACCATTTATTTCCATTTATTTCTACTTACTTGAATTTATTTGTACATTTAAATAACAATTCAAGTTTTTAAATTAACTAATTTAACTTTCTTATTTTGAATTAATGAATTATCGTTTTAATTTACTTAGATTCAATCCATTTAATTTATTTTTCTCAAGTTTGGAATTTTATTTTATTAGATCCAAATCAAATCTCATTGGTATATGATTTTTTTTATTTCTTAGTTTTTGATTTCAATTTATTATTCAACAACCAACGATACTTTTAATATTATCATCTCCCAGCAACCAAGCAATCATATACCATAATAATTTATAGAAAATCATTTCCTTTATATATAAAAATAGTTTTAGGTAAAATTATCTCATTTACCCAAATTAAAAACAATATTGTGTAAGTTTATCTTGTTTAAGAGTTTAGAAACTCCTATCGAAACGGTTGGCCAGACTGCACCGACCAGAATCTATAAACAATCAACCGATAAGTCAACACAATACAAAACAATTTTATATTCACTAACAAATAAGCGCTCATATCTATTATTACACTCACACTTATTCTAAAGTACTGCTGAATCTATCTCTAATGAGTAACACCCAACAGAGCCATGGTTGTCGCTTAACCAAATGCTTTGATACCAAATGTACAGACCCGTAAATCCGTACTCCTTGAATAGACACTAATCTCCAGTGATTAACTCAAGATGAACGGAAATACGAACCCTTATGGTTGAAGAAAAAGAAAGAGGTAGAAGAAGAAAGAAAAAGATAGAACAGAACAATATCAGAATCTCACAATTCACAGCGGTACAACATATAATAAATAAATGAATAATCATTTAAAACAAAAGAACTGTATATTTTATACATTACATCACATTACATTCATTATCAGAGTTTACAATAACAAACAGCGGAAAAGAAATACTACACTTAGTAATATGCTACGCCATCTAGCTCGCCTTCAGATTTCTATAGCAACTCCCGAATCCAGAATGACCTGATAACCTTAACTCTAGATTGCCCGTGTGGAAATTGGTGGGCACCCAGAGTTTAGGAAGGGAAACAATAAACTCCAAGTCAGTCATGTGACTGGCGTGAGAACTTAAAACAGTTATTTATCTTTAAAACAAAGAAAAGGATAATTTTAAGAAAGATTCGCAATGCTTTTTAGAAATGAGACTACGATAAGGCCTTCCGGCACTCACACAATCCAAACGCAGACTTGGGGGAGATTTCTCCTTATGATAGTCAAAGATGCTTATTATGCAAAATCAAATCATTTGACATTATTATTAGTGCATAGTGTAGGAAAAATCGTTTCGAAAGTAAAGATATAAATCTTAGCCAGCATAGGTACCATTATATTATGCCTACTATAACTACCATATTAAATGGCAGGTTCTACAACTAAAACCGTACAGGGTTCGTATTGTTTCTTTGGATTTCCAACAAATTTTCAGGCCAAGGAACTTCTCATTGCCACATGGAAACGCCTCTGGAAAGACGTCCCGAGAACCTAACCGGATCTCTGCCAACACAAGGCCGGGTTACCCCTAACCGGGTAACTACTGACACGAATATGTCATTCCCCGATCATAACCGATCTATATCTGAGGATCCTCGATTTCCAACAACCACAAAGCAATAAATTTGCAGCAACAACATAGGTTAAGTATATGGGCTCCATACCATGATACCACCTCTATCCAGAAGGAATGACATACACTAAAGGGGCGCTACCCCCTAATAACCTTGCTGCATCCTTCCTGTTTTGACCATTTCCGGGGTGTGAGGTCCAACGAAGTCTCGTCCACAAAGCCACGCTTTATACAAAAGCTGTGCTTTGATCATCAAATGCTCAACAGTACTTCGTGCCACATTACCAATTTGGGAATGTATCACTAGTAACCATCAACTACATAACCTCTAAGGGTGTTAAGCTAAGAGAATAAATTCTCCGTCGCCAACGGAAATATATTTGATAGAAACCAGCTTTACATCTCAAATTGTAATGTAAGACACAAATTCATACAAGTCCGTTCCGGGATCGAACGGAACCGAAGGCACTTCCAAAGAAGTCCTTGCAATCCGGATATTCACTGATCGCGACCGGACTTCCCATCACAAAGGGTAATAAATTTCTATATCGGAGATCAGCCGATGCAGAAACATTCGACGGTAATCCTTCCATTTTCATAAATATCCGATCTTCAACACCGGTCATCAAATGCAATTCATAACAACGTATCACATATTCGGAATGGGTTATACGACCCCAAGGTCCTTTCCCGGCTAACCCGAATAGTGAGCGCTTATTCAAAAATAAGTGTGGCATTCAAATTCAAGCAAATCACAACAAATACCTATTTAAATGTAAATATTGATAGTCGGATTATTTAACTATCAATAGGCGTGTTCAACATCACCAAATTCCAAATAATTTCCCAAATTATTTATTTTCCAAATCTTTACTAGATATATAATTTCCACACTTCAACCATTTGAAAACAAATTTTCAAATCCCTTTTTACCTTTACCACATTTTGAAAACAAATTTCAAATCATTTCCCTTTACGGGATATATTCACAAATCTTTATTCATTTTCATTTCAAAATGGTTCATTTAAACCAATTAAATAAATCCTTAACGATTTACTTTATATTTACATTTCAAATCCGTAAATTTATTCCCACACTTCAAAAATAAATCAATGTTTATTTTTAAACAAATTCCCCTTTCTTTTATAAATTTCATAGTGAATTTACACTTCCAAAATATCTATGAATATATGATTCCAAAATCGATTTCTAAAATTCATTTTCAATTTGTCTTTAAAAAGATATATTCTCAAAACGTTTCATTTCACATTGGAAAAACATTTCCATACTTATTTATTAATAAGTAATTCACAAATCCATTTATTATCAATACTTGGAAAATATTCAATATACTTAAATCGAAATTAAGTATATATTTCATTATTTAAGGAAATCGTTCACTTAAACACATTTATTTGGGTCAAAACGAATGTTGCGTAAAACATCGCTACGACGACTCAAAATCACTAGTATAGGGATTCGAAATTAAAAGAGATATATAAATCCCAATACTATACAAAACATTTCCTTTCGGGAATCATTTACTATAACAACAGTGTTATAGTCCATCATTTCCTTCTATTTCTCGAAAACGTCTATTTCAACAATGAATGTTGAAATCTATGTTTTCGATGTTTAATACATTTTAAAACATCGCTAAAATGATTAACTTCATTTTATAATATTCATTTCCCCAAGCATATCCATTTTCTTTAATAATATATTCACTGTCCAAAATCATAAATATACTTCCTTAACCAATTTCAACATTCAATTTATCAAATTCCATTGATTTCGAATTTATAACCATTGTCTCTAAATTCCATTTCTATTTATAAACTTCGATTTATAAATCTCCTTTATTAATCCAACTCAATTTATATAACTCAATCATATACCAAAAGTCCATACTATAAGTTAATTACTTATAAATCCTTTATTTTACACAATTTATTCATTTTATAACTTCACAATTTATAAAACTGTATATTTCATTCACTTATGAAATCCATCTTATTTCAATTTAACACCTATAAAAGCTCGTTTTATAATTCCAATATTTTTAAACTTATAAAATGTCAAATTTTAAATCTTTTATATAAATCGTTTTTAATAATTCAAAAATCCCAATTTAAATCATTTTATAAATCTATTTATTTTAAAAATCACCTTTTGGTTATATTTCACAAAAATCTAAATTTTTATAACATAAAAATTTTATAACGTTAATTTATTTAAAATGAATCAATTCAAAAATTTAATGAAACATATACTTTCAAAAATCACTTAAAAATCCTTTTATATTGGAAATCATTACTTTAACATTTTTAAAATTTTAAAATAGGCCCAGTGATGCAACACACCAAATAATCAATCACGGCAACCAAACATCATATATCATCATATGATAATCAACAAATATCACAATATATGTAAATAAGTAAATACGGTTGAGGAATCCAGTTGGATCCCTCCAAACTGTTTCCCTGCATACACAGACAATAGCACAATACCAATCCCGTTTCAAGATGGGATATCGTGGTATATAGGATTTATAATATATTATCCGCTTAATAGGCGGCGCAATAGGGTCTCATCAGCTATATAATGCGGGAAATCAACTCCAAGTACATATATAATACCAATTCCACTTCAAGGTGGAATATCGCGGTATATGTGTGTAATAAATAACCTCCGCTTAATAGGCGGCGTATAGGGTCTATTTCAATTCAATATATATATATATAGCAATCAACATTCAAGCATCCAATCATTCAATCGACAAATTTAAATTCTAACTATTTAAAATTTAAATAAAAACCCTTTGAGTGAGAAGTTCTCACCTTTGCTTTTATTAGCAATCCAATTCCATCTTGACTCGATTTCCTTGTTTTATACCTATTTAATTTTTTACACAATTCATTAATATTCAAATCAACTGAACAATTTATTTCCGTTTAATAGTTTTTGATTAGCTGATAATTCTTTTTAAACCAATTTTCTCCTGAATAAATTTATCTAACTAATGATTAAATTTCTCCTTTTTAATAAATTTAATTAACCAAAAAATTATATTTTAAACTAATAATCTTGGTTTAAACTAATTTCTTTTCAAACTCTCAATTCTATATAAAGCAATTCCTTTACTTAAGATTTTCCATTCCGATTCGTTTCCTTTAAGATTTTTACCTTGTATAAATGTTTATACAATTTCCTTTCAACCAAGAATTATTATTATTTTAGCAACTAAATAATTAGAAAAGTTTATAAATCAAATAAATCACAGAGATGCATATTTATTTTATTCTTCATTTTGAAAACACATATCCTTAAAAAAATAGTTAATATGGACTTTCAAAATCTCTACAAAAATTCTATTTCCAAGTCTTATATAATTTCCAAAACTTAAATTTTTATACAACTTTACAATTCAAAATATGTTAAAATTGCTGCCTACCTAAATCTTATATATATATATATATATATATATATATAATTTAAACATGACGTAACAGTATAAAGTTTCTGCATTTATGTTTTATGGTTTTATCTTTCTGTATCTACTTATAATTTGGAAAAACTGTATTTCCTTTATTGTTAAAATTTAAAACCTTATCTATATTTATTTTTCCAAAAAGGTTTTCTGTTTTACTGTGTAACTAAAATATGTGTATGAACTTTATTTCCCTTTTTCTTTTATATAAATAACAACACAATTTATTTTACTGTTATATATATATATATATATATATATATATAAACTAAAAGTTATTTACTGTAAATTTTATACAAACTGAAAATTTCTAAACTATATATATTTTCTACTGCAAATATTTTTCCTTTTAGTAGACATATATTTTGAATCAAATCTGATATATATATATATATATATATATTTTAAACCCTACTGTAGTCATTTCTTTTCCTGGAAATAATAACAGAATTTTACTTATATACATATATTTTTAAATATGTAAATAAATAAGAATAAATAAAAACAACATCGATACCTCATAGTGGAATTCGAGAACAACCGAAGCCTTAGCCTCGCGAGCGCCTTGAGAAGAACGTCGAACTCATGCCGCTGCCGATGCTCGAACGCGAGCCGACCAGAAAATCAAACGCGCGCGAAACCCTAGCCATCGCCTCACGACTTCATCGCGTTCATTTGCTCGAGCCTCGCCGAGCCGCCGCCCCTTGCTTGCTCGAGCCACCGTGACCTGACAGCGCCACCGTCGCCTGCGCACCCCCCACTTCGATTTCATTTTTGCTTCAGAAATTTACAACAGGGAGATACGAAATTCCTTTGGCCATTGACTTGATTTTTATTTTTTAATGAAAACAGACTGGAAAGGACTGTAGTAAGAACGAAAATAGGAAAGAGATGTCGCCATTTTCGTGAATGGGAACGAGATGAGGAATATGATTATCTCGTTTCTAATTCAAAAGAAATCGAACAACCCTAGTTTCTTTTTTTTCGTTCGATTTGTTCTGAGCGAATTTGAAGAGGGAAGAAAACGAGCTCGCATAATAAAAGGAAACGAAGTATGCTCTGCACGATTTACTCCCCGTGATTCTAGGCGTGATTAATGGAAGCTATAGTGTTTTGATTTTGACCAAATTCAAATTTAAAAATTAAATTGAATTCGACTTAATTTCAACGCGTTTACTTACCGTGTGCTCACATATTAACTCCGAAAAATACGAAATTTGAAATCCGATAATAGTTCGATATTACGGACCCAATGGAACTGGTATCGTCGAATTACGAGACTGTGTGAAAAGTGACTATTTTTAAATATCGATTCAAACGATATAATTTCAAAACTGAACAGTTCACTATTAATTTCAAATCTGAAGCTTCTATTATCTTCAGTGTTATCAGTATAGATTTTACAAACCTTTGAAATATTTTTAATCAGCTTAAAATTGAAGATTCAAATTTATATTCATCTTTCAATAGATTAAACTCTATAATTTAATTGTTAAATTCATTCTGATAATTTGAAATTCAAATCAAACCATCATTCAAATATTTAAATAAATTAAATATTTTCAATTTAAATTGTTCAAAATTTAGGTTGTTACATATATGTTCTATAAAGGTAATCGCAGCCTCAAGCCTCATCAACTGGGAATGACTAAAACAGGGGAGGTGCAGTAAGGCTAAGTGAGTCGCGCTCAAGTAGGACAAGAGCTTCCCCTGTCTAGATGTCCCTTTTTTGGCTTAGTGGGCAGTTGGATCTGTAGCCAACTACGGGGTTGTCTTGTTCGGGACTGTTCAGTAAGGAATGGTTCTGGTCTTGTGTTGCAGGGGGTCGGGAGTGACCCTCGGTACATTGATCTAGGCCACGTATTGTGATGGGCGGTACCCCAGTAGCCCTGCCAATGATGGAAACCCATTCTTTCTACGTGCCTTTACGATTTTGATTGTATTACCTACTTTGTGGCTAGTATGCTGGAATTTAATCACGTAACAATTTCAGCTATTTCTTATTTATTTGAAAACCGTAGACCCTATTATAATATCACTAGATTTCCTATCAAATGTTTTGGTTAGCGTAAGGTAAAAACTTACCCGTGTTTATGTGTACGAAGTCTTACGTGATACCCTTTGTTTTCAATGGGTTTCAAAGTTAAACAATTTAAACCGTTTACTCACACCAGACCCATGTCTGACCCGAAGTTTATTTCTGTTTTCTTAAACTCTTGGGTACTCAAATTTTTATGAGTAGCCAAGGGATGCAGGTTAGCTTTGACGAATATTGGACAACATGGAGCAGTAGTCCTGACGTAGCTATATCTATCTGTTTCCGCTGTGTAGTGTCTTTGTCAGTTGTGTTGGAATGTAATTGATTAGACAGATCTTATAACTGCCTAATGTGAAATGTTGTTGTAATCTATGTAACTTTGGTGTATTGACTATGTAATATTTATTTGTTATAATATATTTTGTTCTGTTCCGCTGTGAGATTTTGATATTGTTGAGTTCTTTCTTCTTTCTATTCTATTTCTACCTCTTTCTTTCTTATCGATGATGCGTCTTTCTGTGGAATGAAAGGCGGGTCGTCACTACACACACACACACACACACATCAAAATGGGGATTGAATAGAATGAGCTATATAAAGATGAATTGGAACGGTTTCAAACCAGAATATAAAATGGTTATTGTGTTTAATAACGAGACGTTTGTTTTCTAGTAAACATTGATAAAGCAGAATAAATTGTGTCAAAGAAGTAAACTTTCAGGTAAGTAAATTGAAGTTGGTTTTAAATTGTGAAGTTTTGAATTCTAAGTCTAGAAACATTTGAAATTATTTTCAAAAGGTAAATGAAATAATAAATACTTTTCAGACTATTTCGAATGTAGTCTTATTTTAAAATGAGAAGTTGTTGTAAACTTTAAAGAATTTGTTTTGAATTAAAACCAAAGGTGATTTAAATTTTAAAATTTGGCTTAGTGGCCGAGAAGTAAATATGTCTATATATGTGGATATACATAAAGATAATTTGAAATAAACTCTAAGTGTTGAGTTTTTATTTTCCCCTAGGTGTGATGTAAAATCCCAAATTGATAGAAGTATTTGAACTTATAAGTAAGAAAGAATATTGATAGAAATTTGAATTTGAAGTGGGAATTCAAATTTGAGTAAGTTTGACGTGATTAAATTGAATTTAACTTAGAGGAAGTTAGATAAGTCCGGAATGAACAACCTGAATTGGAGATTTCAAAATGAAATTAAGATTTAACTTAGGCGAGTTAAATGAGTTAATTTAGAAGGGAGATATATAAGATCTCAAACGGGTTTGAGCTCTAGGAATGGGTAATTGATGATATTTATGGATGTTTCAAATAAATTGGACGTTTATTTACTTTGACTTATCCTAATTTCATCCTGCTGTTATCAATAATCTATGGAAATGTGAATTGATTTGTTTAAAATAAATTAAGAAGTAGCTTGACAAAATATCTATTCCATTATTGGGATTTAATGGAATTAAAATTTAATTTGAAATTACTTAAGTAATTTTGATTTTAATGATAAAAATTGAACTTGTGAAAATGAGATCACTTTTAGATTTGAATGTTTAAAATGAACATGTAAACATCAATGGTCAAGGATTGGTTTCAAGATTGAAATTGGGTAATAAATTGAATTTCAAAGATTAAATTATTTAAAAGGGATTTGAACTATGATTTGAACCTAGAAATAAGTGTGTGAAGAAGTGAAGGTTAATTTGATTTAAGGGAATTAAATCAGAAATTGAAATTTAACTCGAATTTATATAACTCGAGATGATTTAAAAGTGGAGATTGGAATTGGGGTTAATTTAAACTGGAATTGAAATGAATTGAAAATGGTTCAACTTGAAATTTATTTGAATTAATTAAAAGTGTGATTAAAGTTGAATAAGTAAATTCAAATGGAATTTGATTCGAATTTAGAAAAGAAATTGAGGTTAATTCAACCTGAATTGGGACTGGATCAATTTTAATGGGATGGGAAATTGATTGGAAATAGAGATTGGGAAGTTGTACAGTTTGGCTCTAGACTATTTTCAAAATAAGTTGTTTTAATATAAACCTATTTTTCCAAGCTATTCACTATACAATCTTTCTTTTAAAGCCAAACTATTTTGTGCTTATTTTTCAATTATTTTTGGGACTATTTAACTATTTTACAACTGTTTTATAAACTAATTACTTTTTTTAACTACTTTATAATTAACTACTATTTTACAACTATTTTTCAATTATCTAGCTATTTTATAACCATTTGGCTATTTTATAACTAATTAACTATTTTACAACTATCTTACAAACTAATAATTATTTTTCAACTACCAATCTATTTTTAACTTTTTAAGTTATTTTCTAAATTTAAGCTGATCAGAGTGCAAACTATTTATGATTAATTACCAATTGAGATAAGGATTAAAGTGATAATCCAAATGGAATTGAAACAATTGTGAATAAGTGGATAGAAATTAAAGTGATTGTGAATAGAAAAGGTGATTGATTTGGCAAATAATCAATAGAGATAAATACGTAGGGTGACGTATATTATTCTATCTGCATAGTGATTTGATCCCGATTCGAGCATAGAATTTTGGGATAGTATATCGATCCGAGTTGGGATTTTTCGCTTGATTTTCAACGGCGAACCTGGATATGGATTTTTGATTGGTTCTTGATATTCTCTATTATAGTTATGGCTATGCAAGGAGAATGACAGTTTCTGATCAAGAAACCAGATCTGAGTCCACACTAGGAAGTCGGGTGGTCGATACTAGCTTCGAAGAGAAATTGTGTGATCAAGTGAGCGACCAGATTGATATAGCGTACGGATGATATATGTACATCGTACGGGTTTGAATGAAATTGATATTGAAAATTTGTGGATAAGAACTGTAAAACGGTTTTTGAAATGAAAAGTAATATGGTTAATAACTATATAAAGAGTAATCAAATTTGAATATTTGATTTGGAATAAACAAAGTTATATATCTTTGTTATATAAGATAAATCTCCCCATGTTGAATCTACTGTCGGAAGAAAAGGGTTTTTGCAAAGTATTTGAAGTATAAAAGGGAATCTACACAAGTATGAAATGATCCAAAGATTTTTCAAAGTTATATATATCTATATATAGATATAAAGGATCTTATGAGAATGATTTTCGAGAAAAGGTTTTTGGAACCTATGAATTTTGGAAAGGCTTTTGATTTTTAGAGAAAAATCAATTTTGGAAATTTGGAAATCCTAGTTTGAGAATTATCGATTTTCGAACAATCGGTTTTGAGAAAAGGAGATTTATATGGGATTCGTTCTAAGTGTATGATTTGGAAGATACTATATGTGTATAGTATAAAGTGTTTTGAAAATGGCTCTGGAGAAAAAGGCGCTCCCTTGAAATGAACTTCTCAGGAGTACCATAGGTTGGTACTACCTTGAGCCTCAAAGGGGGGAGGCTCTAAAGTGGATCTTGTGAGGAAGTCCGAATAAAATGAAGTTCCTGAGGATTATTGGGTAGAGAAAGTCGAGGGCGCTGATGCCTACAAAGGCATTTGGGTTATACTGTGACGACAGTGTAACTCGATGTCGATGTAATCTATGGTGGACCATAGATGAAATCGTGTGGAGGTGAGTGTCAACGGTCTACGTTTGATTTTTCCGAGAAGGCAATGTAACATCGATAGACTACGATCTATGGCCAATTGGAGTGGAGAAGTTTCATTTTATGGCGGCCGAATTCGAGGGCGCTGATGCGTACAATTATATGGGTTTTTGTTGTGATAGCAACGTAACCCCAGATTTTGCTGCGATCTGTAGCGGGTTCCATGGCATAATCAAGGGGCACGTAATGCCTACAGTTATCTCTGGATTTTGCCGGGATGGCAACGTAACCATCGGGTTAACTGCGACCATGGATGAGAGTGATGATTTCCAGAGCATTCTCAGCAAAAATGTTTCCTCTATTTTCGAAAATGTTTTCTACATTTTCAATAAATTATTTTTCAAACATTTAAACTGGGTGTTAAAAAAAGGTTTACAAAGTACTTATTGATTTTCAGTCCTATGCCTGATTAACGTATGATCGAATTTCTATAAGAACAAGGATGGACTTGTTGAAACATCGAGTTATGAAAACTATTTTTATAAAAATTATTTTAAAAGTAATATTATATAGATTTTAAAGTGTTTTAAAAAATTCTGACAATAAGTATTTTATTAAATTATGGTTGCGTTCCTTTTCGAGGACGAAAAGATTCAAAGAGATGAGGAATGTGATAACCCAGATTTTTGAACAACTGTTAATTGGATAATTAACTAGCTCTATTCAGTTAAACGGATAAAAATTCTGATAATAAAATATATCTGGATATGTAAATGAATTAGAAAATATAACAAAAATTGGATTATAAATATCTGGATAAATATTTGATAATCTCCAAATATAATTACTTAAATTGGACAAAATATTCGTTTAGAACAAATAATGAAAGTCTTAAAAATATACATATCTTTTGGAAGTTAATAAGAAAACATATATATGCTAAAATTGATTTGTAAATATATATATGAGATTTAATAAAAGATTTAAAATATTTTCTTTCAATATTTGGTATAAAATATAGTTCATATATATACACACACATTTGTAAACATAATATATAAATGAATAAAAACAAATGTAAGCTAAATACACATAATACATAAGTATATTAACATAAGAAAGTATTTATAATTATTTCTATTTACATTTGTAAATATATAAAGCATGTAAAATACAAATGTGTGACAAATGTTTGATAAGTAAGACATAAATCAACAGGTGTTGGTTTGTATAGACATGTGGCATTGAATTTTTTAATCAAAATGTATACACATGACACTTAAGAAATAAATAAATAAATAAATAGGTTGTACATATTTCTAAAACCTCCTCTCATCTTCTTAAAAATCAAAGCCTGTAAATAGAGAAAATTGAAAACAATTTCAACAAGATCAAAACAAAATAAAAATATGGAAATCAAAGAAGAAGAAAAATCTGGAACCCAAGTCAAAGCAGCTCAGGAAAAAAAATTTGACAACAACAAAACCTGAAGCAAATTCAAGTGCAAATCAAAGTTCAGTTTAATTCATTATACAATCAAGTCCAGATCAAACATCTGCTTCAACATCTAACAATCAGGCTTCAGATCATCATCGAAAACTGTTCTATGTTTTTTCGTAAACAGGTGAGTAAAATTTTACTTTAAAAACAGTTTAAATTTTTGTGATTAAACTTGTTGCATATGATGAAATTTGTAGAAATAATAGTATATAATGATTACTTTAATGTTGGGTTGTAAATGTATGTACAAACATTTGATTTTTCTAAGATATACCAGTGCATGTATATATCTGCTCTATTGTTCTTCACAAGCTTGAGAACAGCCTTTCAAAAATTCATATCTTCTCATAGATTTGATTTTAGGTTTGAATTCCTACATGAAAACTGCTCCTAATTGTATAATATGAATTCTAGAAATGGTTTCAGAATTTTATATTTAGAAATTAATTCAAATTGGGAAAATTACAGTGGAAAATTGATTTTGGTCAAAAATCAATAGCTAAGATTTTGAATTTGGATTTATAATGTGATGTGTTATGGAAAATGATGAATTTAAATTGTAAAATCATGATTTTTAGTGTAGTATTCATCGAGATTTTCTATGATGATCTATTTGGGCGTTTTGGTCAATTGTCGTTGAACGGCAACGATTCTTACATTGAGGTTTGGACTGAAGGTGGCCAGGGGGTTATGGATCACTGGGAAAATGGTGATCGAATTTTATGTTGATCATTGTGGCTGGACTGAGGCAATTTAGGGTTTCGTTGTTCATTTGGGTAGTTAGTGTTTTCTAGGCAAATTCGTCGCCGAGGGGATCCTCGAGTGGATTGCGAGTTGAGGTAAAGGTTCGTCTGAGTGTGGCGTGGTTTAGGTTGATCGTTCGATGTTTCTGATGTCAAAGGCAATGGAAATGGGAGGTTTTTGGTCGGAGTGAGTTTCGGGTTTGAGTCGATTGGTTCGATTTTGATTTGAGGAAAAGTTATTGAATCTGGTGATCGAGTGCGTTGACGAGGTGATCGTCGACTTGAAGATAGCTTTGGCGAGGTGTAAGAGTCAGCCAGACCGACGTGAACGTGCATGTGTACACGTCAATATCTGGTGAAGTTAGATCGTGTAGATGTGGGAATTCTTGGGTTTAGACTCGTGACATTTGGGGTTAGTCTCAAAGTTCATGAGGTCGCCGACGCATCATAGTTTTGCTCGGGAATTAAGTGAGTTACTCGGGTGGAAATCGGGATGGACCCAAGGCTATTGTTAACAGTTTTAAATTAAAAGAAGGCAAGTTTTAAAATCAAAAATAAATCAAGTTTAAGTCTACTTCTTTATATAATAAATGTTTATTTAACATTTGTTTTAAGAAGCAATATGATTTGATTAACTTAGATTTATAAGTTGTTTTGAACTTAATGAAGAAATGGAATCATGTGTTAGTTAAAAAGGATAAAATGTTAAAAATTTATATACGATTAATGATTAAGTATTAATAAGATAAATAGTTTATCTTAAAGAATAATTAAGGTTTTGATGTTTTAAGATTAATCAAGTAATAAGAGAGTTATAGAGTAATTAATTAGTTTCATTTATTAATAATTAAGGATAAATTAATAAATTAATTAGAGATAAATTAATTGGTAATTAGAATTAATTAATTGGTGATTAGAGATTATTAATGTAAGCAACTGGAGAAAAATTATTTAAATATAATATAAGTAATTAAAAGATAAATTTGTTGAGGATAAATTAATTTAATAAATATTTAAAGGTTAAATTAATTGAGGATAATTAACCAATGGGTTAATTACTTGATGGGAGTAAGTAAAGGTAAATTACTCCAGGGAAGTAATTAAGGATTAATTACTTAGTGTAATTAATTAAAGGATTTATTAAATAAGGAAATCAATAAAGGGGTAGTTAATTAATGCGTGTGATTAGTTACTGGTTAATTAATCAATGTAAGTGATTTTAGGATAATTAATTTGAGTAATTAATTAATAATAAATGTAATTAATGTGAATGGGTCAATATTAATTATTTTGTGTAATTAATTAAAGGCTAATTACTTAATTTAATTAAAGTGATAATTAAAGGATGAGTAATTAATTAGTTTGTAATTAATTAATGATTTAGTAAGAAGGATTTAAAGGCGATTGAAGTAATTAATTTAATTCATTTAAATTAATTAGAAATGGTGTGACTAATTAATCTTGCTTATGGATGATTGGATTATAGAAATGCCTTGAACTGGTTGGTATCTCTGCTATAAAATGTTTTGTGATATGATATGTTCGGGTTATACAGTGATAAATGTGGTTATCTATCGATGATAAATTGCTATGTAAAAGTGCATCCTGTATTTGATAATGGATTTGTATCCACTTAAACTACTGGGATTATGATGATATTGAAATCGAAGAGTCTGAGATTGGGTATCAGCAAATACCCGAAACCACTTTGTTTTGTAACCTAAATTCTCTATAAATTTGATTTTAGAAGTAAACCAGCTGGAATGAAAAGGTTAAGAATCATGGATATTTAAACTGAGTAGTGATTCTTAGATATTGTTTGAAATAAGTAATCGACTTAAATAAGTAGGGAACTCTAGAATGTACGAGTTACCATGGCTTGCAAATAAGTTATATGGCTTGGTATTTCATATTATATGGATTTACTCACACTGGTTACTAGCCTAACATGGATGTTACTTTGACGTAATGCTCGGGTCAGACCGTGTATTACAGATTTTCAGGTGAGGACGATTTGGAGCTCAGGAGACGAGCTAGATTGCAGGAACATATGGAGTGTATTACGCTGTGATAAATTGTGGTTTATTTGGGACATGTTGATTTTAACTGTCCAATGTTTTTTGTAAATGTTGTAACTGTGATGTATTTATGTAAATTAACTGATACAATTTTCCTTTGTATAACATCTATTTTATTTGATATTATATTTTGATCCACTACGAATGTGTGAATCTGTGTTTTGTTGTTTGTTTCTTCTTCTTCTTCTATCTCTTTTCTTCTTTTCCCTAACTATCTGGAATTTTTGGAGTCGGGAATTTTGGCTCGTTACACTTACTTTAACAATTGTCATGATTATTTTACTTACATAATGAAGTTTTTGTACTTTTAAATGTCAACTCATACCTTATTAATTTACTTCTTATACTCGAACTTCACTATGCTAGAACCAGATTTTATAGCGTAGGTCAAATAGTCTTTATTTATAAAAGGTTATAAACTCTATTCTCTTTAAGGTATTTTTTCAAACGAGAGAATAAGTTACATATTTATTTCATTAATTATAATATAGTACAGAACTAATTATAAATCTCTTTCACTAGAATTCGATTCAATGTAAAAATCAATGACTGAATATTCTAATCAATGATAATAAATTAGAGAATTAATTTTCATTTTCGAATTCCAAAATAACTAACAAAAGTGTGTACAAACATAAGTGTAAAACCCAATGAAATAAAGCGAGTTATTACTCCATATAATATGCCTTCTTCTTCTTGTTTTTGTAACCCTCTCTCTCACTTTTCAATCATGTCCTGAAAATACTAGCTCAAATAGGATCTTAGGCAGTGTAACATCACACTTGTCACCGTTGACTTGAGTTATCTTCCACTCCCATGCCTTATGTTTGAACTGGCGATATTATGATTGAAGTTGGTAATGGTCTTTCTATTTCCCATATCAATCCCATGCCTTTATATATTGCTTCACAAACTTTTACTCTTTATAGTCTTCATTATGCTCATAATATGAATTAAAACTTATATTACATTCCAAAATTTGTTAAACCAACAAGTTATCCCTCCAATTTGCAATATCACCTTTTCTTGGGTATAATCTTCGCACATGGGAAATATTATACAACGACATATTAAAAGTGTGTGTAGAAGTGGAATATTTTTCACACTCAAAACTTTCCTAATGATAGGCTTTTCAATTGTCAAGACCACTTAGTCCAATCATAATCGGTAATTATGGTGATAATATATGCACTTACCAGAAACTCCTCTCACCCATGTAGATAAATAAAATAATAAACTAATCAAAACCATTAAAAACACCCACCATGCCTAGATAGACAAAACTAAAAATAAAATAAAAAACTTTCCTAACCAAGAAACATAATGTCAAAAAAAAAAACTTAAGTTCTTAAACATACCGATTTCCTCTGCTATCACTTTTAGTGGCAAAAGAAAGAAAGGTAAATAATGTAAGTGGAATTATTTTATAATTTGTCAACGAATGTAAAATGATCTTTTGTCATGTTTACAATATGCATAACAATTAATATGAGTGCAGTTCTATTATTGGTAAAAAATCAATACTGTTTAACTAATGTTGTACATTACTTTTTGTCATAGTTATGTGTGTTAGTTTTTGTCATTGATAATAATGTTTTCTTATATCATCCACTAATAGAAGATGAAAAGGAGATGAAAATTGTAAATAAAATATATGTTATTATTTTTAGACTAGTGTTTTATGATTTAAAAGTTTTTTATTAACATTTAGACTATAGTGCGCCCTACGTGGAGATTTGAGCAACTTGCATGCTTTTTGAGATATTAAGTTTTGATTTTAGACAAGAATAAATTTTGAGATACCAAGCTTCCAACAAATTTGGCTTTTATTTTAATTTGGGAGGGAAAAGATTTTTTGCCGAGTGGATGTTTGGTTTTACCAAATGGTGAGAGAAAAAGTGGGTGGGGTAAGATATATAAGTGTTTGGTGAGGGATGGTGTTATGGTGATGCAAATATGTCACATAATGATTGCGTCTTCCACCAAATTAATTTTTTAAGCAGTTTTTTCTTCCTTTTAATTAAAAGTCTCAAAATCACCATATTTTTGTTTGAATTGTAATGTACGAAATTGTAATAGAACTTGGGAATTACTTTTCTCTACTTTCACTCTTGTTCCAACATCACCATCTGAAATCATATGATCTTATGTGTGACTTCTTTTAATTTCTTATCATTTTTAAAACTACATATGGTTTCATTCCTTAAAAAGTTAAACTGATGTTTATGATGTTATTGTTGACTTTGAATGGCCTAGAAAATTATCTCAATCGAGAAATTGTCTTATATTGTTTTAATATTTGAAAGGAACATCAAATTCTTTCATCACATCTTAGTTCATTGGAATGTCTTTGTAATGTCCCGACTTTTCTACCATTGAAAGTCGGCACTTGATGCATCCATGGTATTAGAATGACAATCATGCAAGTACTGGATAGACAGATTGTTAGGGTAAAATAAATAAAATGGAAGGGGAAGTAGAATCTTACAACAAAACGGCAACATATAATATAACAGAGACAGTAGAAGTTGTCTCTAAAATACATGGTTATTAGAGTTGAAAACAATGTTCACCGGCTGGACAATTATAACTCTCTTACTTTACAATTGTTGATTGGTTCTAATAATACAACAAAAAGTAAAAATACTACAATTGGTGAACATCCATCTCTTCTCTATGAGCTCTATGACCCACCAACAACAACCTAAAAAAACCCGGTTTTGACCCAAGCATTGTAACAAAAAAACACATGGATCAGTCTGGAACACCGTTGCTGGAAAACCCAATAAATATGATGAATATATAGTAATCTATGAGACCATGCCGCCAAACATGAAATAGGTTTTACCTAACAAAAACAACACTCAAGCTTAAAAGAATGGACACAAATTATTGAACATCGCGAAGAGTGCAAGACACTTCCCAATGCAATTAAGAAAGTATCAATTCAAAGGTTCGAATCAAAAACGAGAAAAAGGATTTTTTTTCCAAAAACAACTAAAAGGGTGTACTCCCATTACCGAAAGTATACCTTTAGAAAATATACTTGAGAACTACAATGAAACTCGGACACGTCCAAGCTGGACCCTACCAACCTTATTTCGTATCTGAGCATTTCACATCTCCATGTGCATGCAACCGAAACTACTCTAGAGTAGATGTGAAAATACCCTAATGGAGCATCCCCATAGCTTAGCTTCCACTCGCTCTTTGGTATTAATCATTTCTAATAAAGCATATCCATGCTCCAAATGTGAAACAACATCTTAAATTGATGGAACTCAAATGAGATAACAGAATCGACAGTCAATAAATCAACTGTTGAAAATAACAAAATGATTGTATATGGAAATTAAATCTCATAGACTTACCACCGCTCATCGATTTCTAACTTGTACTATCCTTTGGTTAATAATGAAGCAGGACAAGTTGGGGCATTGCTGCCTCTCAAACCTTGCTTCGAAGTACATTCTTATCTTTTAAGATAGAGACGAGCTTTCATACCTCGACGCCTAGTGCTAAGTATATGCCTAAATCCTTTATATATAAGTTACATTGCATGTGGAAATTAAATTTCTTACCCTTATAACCTGTGAGGACCCTTTTCTTCGATTCCTAGATATCGACAATAATACATCCTCGGTATTCATGTGCCATAAATCCAAGTGCCAAGAAGCAGATTCTCAAGGGTAAAAAAAGAACAATAAAGACAGAACGGAATGTCACATATGTTATTTCAATAATAACTTTACAGTGGAAATTAAAATACATTTATCAGTGTTAAAAACATGGATGGTTATAAATTTATGTCCTTATGAATGTAGAATACTTTAGTATAAGAGTGTGGTGGAAATAGATATAAAACTTCTGAAAAATCTTCTAACTCCATGCTGCGACCTCCATCCATCTTTCTTCTAAACTAAACCTGACTACTAGGCTGCCCAGGGAAAATTAGGGAACGCAGAGTTTAAGGAAAGGGAAAAATAAAATCCGGGTCATTATGGGACATGTGTGAGAACTCTAAATACGCGTTTTCGAAAAGAAAAAGGTATCTTATAAGCCCAGTTGCACGTAAACACGGAACGAGTTTTTGCATTATGATAACCAAATCATTCTACGTATAAATACTTGATATTATTTTTAATGACATATCTTTGAAAACATTTGCAACTAAACTTATTAATCTTAGCCGTAATTGTTACCATTATTAAATTTCAGCATATTAGGCTCTACAAATAAAATGGCAGGTACTTATTGGAGAATGGATTTGATACAAATAATCAGGTGAAGGGACTACCTTCCAATAGTACATCTTTGAGGATTGTGCCGTGACCCAACAGATGGTCCTCTAACAACACAAGACCAGCCTACCTCTAACTTAGAGAGTACTGAATATGTCATCACCTCGGTCATTTTCCACCTATCCGAGCGCGCTCTAGCATACATAAACTCGAACGTCATAGCGTTTAGAAATATATCTAGAAGGGGATGATCATACCCTAATAGTAGGAACCGCATAGCCTTGCTGCATCTACCATGTTTCGATCATTTTCGGTGTGAGGCCTGAGGTCATAATTACCTTTCACATAGCACATCATCTTCCATTGAATGCAACACTACCATTCCATCGATCCTTATTGACTTCCACAAACATACAACATACGAGCTCATGCGCCACAGAGAAGGTTGTTAAGCTAAGAGAAGTTGCCTTCTCCGCCATAAACAGATGTATGTTTATAAAAGTCAACGATGAAAGCTCAAGAATGCAATGTCAAACATCTATCCATACAAGTTCGTTCTGGGACTGAATGAAACCGAAGGCACTCTCCTACCACATCCTATCGGGAATTAATCCTAGGATTAATAGCGAGAAGTCCTTGCAACCCAAAGAAATTCATAAATGAAGGGACCACTGTTACTTTAGTATTTCGAAGAACCAAAATTAACAACAAGCAGTCCTTCATACCAAAAATCCCTGGTCTTCATTCTTCATTATCTCTATCACGACTTTATTTTTGTATGCATACATTGGTTTGAAGTGGTTTTCAAATAGGAATTACTCCATATCCGAACCCGATTCCTTCAAACCAATTATCGATAAAAAGAGGTTTTATGAGTAGGATTCATTCTTTAATAGATTAAGTTCTTCTTATCAAAATCTCTTTTGGAGATATTCTTCCCGGTGTATATGGGATTATTAAACCTCACTTATCAATACCTTTGATTACGTAACTCCTTCTAAATCTCGAAATAATTCTAAAACATGTCATTTTTCACTTAGGAAAACATTTACAAATCATTTCACTAAAATCTTAGAAAAGATTTCATAATTCCAAAACTCGTAATTTTGATTACGTTAAAACCATGTTATGTAGGCTGTTAATCCAAAACTAGTAATTATTAAGTGAGAAGAATCTATAAAAACCATCTAATTCTACTCAATATCAATTCCCATATTCAAAAAATATTATGGGTGGAATGACGGCGAAATCACATTTTAAATTCCATGAATAGTACGAGTTCCCTCTTTGGGCTTTGACACGAGTATAGGAAGATCATCTCCATAAAATCCAAGTTGTTTAATTGTGGAAAATATTATTCTTTATTCTTTGGAAAATTTTGATCCGAGTAAATCAAACTTATTATCCCCTCCGTCAGACCAGTTCGGATAGCCAGGAAGAGCAGGAAACTGATTTTCAAAACCCAAGCCTAGACACTCTCTCTCTGACATCCATTAGGCGGTCAAGTTATTTGATCGGCCCTAAACCATTAAACCTATAATCATTTTATAAATTCTTCAGATTACCTTTAAAACACTTGATTAATCATTTAAAAATGTTTAAAAAACATTTGGAAAGAATGGTTGCGTTCTAAAACTACATTTCAAAAGTTATAAAAAAAAGTGCATGGAAAAGTGCTACGGAAAGTGCTTTTAAAGCTATATTGATCAAAACTACTTTTTATCATTTGAAAATTCATTTTTATCACTCAAATAAATTTTAGAACACTTTAAAACATTTATAAGATATATTCTGCATTTTTAAACATTTTAGAACATCATTTACAAAGAAATCCAGTTTTCGATTTCTAACTACGAAATCGAGATTTTTGAAAAAACTTGTTTTTCTCATATTTCAAAACCTACTTATCGGAATCTCGGTTTTCTTTCTTGTTTGGAAAACTATGGACATAATAGTTCGAAAATTTCTTATCTCTAAGAATTCCGAGCTATATTCCAACTTTTACACTTGTTTGATTTTTATAGCACGAAATCACAAACTACCGTTATGCAACGCGCTTATTTTTAACTAAATTTTCCATTTTTTCAAACATCACCAAAATAGTTTTAAATGTTTATACGATATTCCAAATACGTTTTAAACTACTTTTAAGGTGGTTTAACATTCCATATACACCATTTCATTAATTTAAGGAAAGTGATTTCCTTTGTGCTTATCGATGTGTATTTCTCTTACTTCCATATATATTCAACAACAATATTTAAACAACAAACTTGATGATCAAAGCATATTAAACATCCATTTGCAAAACATCATATCAATAACAAATAATATAATAATAATAGTTTAGGTGTTCTCACATTTATTTCCTATCGAAAAAAGGCAATAGCTTTACTAACTCACGATCCGAGCTCTCGAAGCCCAACAGCTTGCCTCCTAGTCTGCTAGGCCATTCCATACCAAAAGTGGTGCTCGGCTAACCATGGGAAATGACGTGTAGGACTTCGGATTATTTTGAATTTATCGAAAACTAGACCTAAATATAGGTCATTTTATCTCGGAATTTGGATACACAACTCCCTGAATCTCGTAATGTGGTCAACATGAAAGTTGCAGGAAATTATTTTCTCTATAATTTCAAAGAAAGATTCATCTAATTTCGATTATTTATGAGGAAGTTATGGCAAGGGAAGTTCGGATTCATAAAAATAATGCCTACAAATGTACTCTAAAAAAGTTGTGTTTTGACGTAGTTAGACCAAAATTAGGAGAAGTGCTACATGAAAGTTATAGCCACTGGAATTTCACATGGTTTGATTAAAAGAATTTCCTCATTTGGGTTTTTTGGAGGAGTTATACTCAAATCAAAAGGAGGTATTTTCGACCATTAAAACTATAAAGACTGTATGTGTGGTGGACCGTGTAATGTGGATCTAAGTAGTGCGAAAATGTACGAACCAAAAAAAGACAGTAGTAAAGTAAATGAATAAAATAAGAATAAGAACACTAGGAATTTAATACTGGTTCGAACCTCCCGTTCTATCTCCAGTCCAGACTCCTTCTGGAATTTCACTAAGACAGTAACCCTCACTTAACCCAGAGGAATAGGTACACAAACACTTGAGCAGCCGAATTGGATTTTCGCCTTAGTAGTCGAGGAGGACTTTTTGCCTAAGCAACTGAACAGGACTTCTACTTGATACAGAAAAACTTTGTTGACAAGTATGTTCTTGATAACACAAATATTTCTTGAAGTACACCCTTCCTTAATCAAATCCCCAAGTATTTGAAATGTTTGTGAGAATAAGACAGGAAGATATTGCTTAGAATCAAGGAATATGTAAGTAATTTAGAGATTCAAAGCAATTAGATATAGAATGTTGTTAGAATGCAAGAATATAAGAGCACAAGAGTAATAGAGAGTAATTAGAATGATTTTGGTGATTGTAGAATGTATGTAAATAAGTATAAATAAAAAACAGAGAGTTGCTGCCATTGACAAAGAGTTCTGACGAAGAGAAGCAACTATTCTAGAAATCAATCGCAACCCTTCATAGAGAAAACGTGTGTTTTGAAAATATGACAGTTAGACTCAGGTCAGTCGATTGGTCGATAATGGTCAGTCGATTGAAAATTAAAATCATGTAAAAAATTCTTCTATAAGTGTGCATGTATGTGCAGCATATACAAAACCAGTCAACTAGGCAAAACTGCCAGTCAACTGGCAATAAGTTTGCAGCACATACAAGCCATTTTTCAAAGAATCGAGATGTGTTTTGTGTTATGTTTTCTGGAGGATATATTTTACAGAATTTCTAAGACTCAAAAACAAATAAACACAATAGAAATGAGGAGTTCAATATCACCATTGTTCTTGTCTCTCTTTTTGTCGCATGATGCCATACTTGAGTATTATCTAGCATACGTGAGCGTCGCCTTGTCACGAATCAAAACTATGTGATTTAACATTTTCCCCCTTTTTGATTGATGACAACCTGTATAAGATATAAGATAAATATATATAGTATATGGAGATTTATGATCTCCCCTAAATGTGTGACATCTTTAGTTCTTGGAAAAAATGGTTAGTTCAAACTTTTCCCTCTTTGGCATCAATAAAAAGAAAATATAGCCAATGAAAATTTCAAATTCAGAATAGTACATACCATTCAGTCACAAATAGCATTGCAAGTCACAAATAGAACAAATAATCAGAAATAGTACATAACACAGAGTTTTAAACAAATAAGAGACCAACTATGAAATAGCTCTAAAATTTATATGACAAAACATTTTGCGCCATAACCAAGGATCATTTTCTTTGGCTAATAAGCACATATTTGAATTATAATTTATATTCATATTCAAAACATAAATATTTTTATCTCTAAAACCTTCAAAAATAAGATTATTATATTGATAAAAAATGCTGCACTTATTTTTAGAAAAAGTGATTTTGAATCCATTATCACACAATTGGCTGATACGAAGTAAATTGTATTTTAGATTTTTAACTAACAAAATATTGAAATAAGGGGTAAATCAGACGTACCGTCATTGGTAACTCGCCTTTTCCGATGATATATCCTTTAGAATTGTCTCCAAAAGTGATAAAACCTCCATCTGAGTAAGTAATGTTTGATAGCATATCTTTATCACCTGTCATATGTTTTGAGCAACCGCTGTCGAGTATCCATTTTTCTCTCTTTTTAAGTGGGACCTGCAAGAAAATAAAGAATAACATTGTTACCCACTTTTTAATAAGGTCCTAAGAGTTAGATCTTAAGAAACCAAAGCCATGAGGGTTCAGTATCCCATTTGAAAATATAATTCTTATTTTGATGCACAGATTCAAAAAACGAATTTATATGTTTCTTCCTAATCCAACTATTGTTTGTTTTAGGAATCCATATTTTTATAGTTTTCAGATTGGATTTTGTTTTTAAAGGATCTTTTGTAATAATCATTTCTCTTTTTGTTTTCATTTTTATGTGGAGCTATTGATTTCTTAACATAACCTAATCCCTTTTTTGTTTGAAGCAGGTTGAGAATTTTCAATAATACTAGATAAATTTTCTCTTCCTTTATTAAAATTGGAAATGTTTTTAGTAATGTCATCTAGCTTTGTTTTGAGACTAGTGTTATCTAACTAAACAATTTGATTTTTTTAGCTCATGATTTTAAGAAGCTAGAGCATCATTCTTTTCTTTTTGAACTCTATTTCATGACTTAAAAGAGCGAGTTGAGAATTGATAGAGAGTGACTTCTGAATTTTCTTAAGTTCTTCTTCTAATATTTTATTCTCATCTATAAGCATATCTCTTTTGAATTCTACTCTTTTCTGAATTTCCAAAGACTTTTTATATTTTCTTTTGAGATTTTTGAAAGTGTCTAGAAGTTCTGAATTTATTTTTATCATATCATCAAAAGTTAGATCACTATCATTATCTTTTGCCACGAAGCATACATTTTCTTGTTCATTTACACTATCGCTTTCGCTTTTAGAAAATGAAGAATCTGAGTCATCCCATGTTACTGAAAAAGCTTTTCCCTTGAACTTGTCCTTCTTATTCTTCTTGTTGTATGCTTTCTTCTGTTCTAGACAATATTTTTGTATGTGTCCCTTTTTATGGCAGTTGAAACATTCTATTGCTGAGGTTAATAGTTTGTTGGAATTATTGTTGAAGCTTCGTTTTCCATTACTCTTGTTCCTTTTTATATATTTCAAAAACTTTTTAAAGTTTTAGGCAATAAATGCTCTGTCTTCCTCATCTGAACCTGAGTCTTCTTCTTCAGCATGAAAAGCTAAGTTTTCTTTTCTTGTGCTTGTACTCTTTTAGCCTGCAAATTTACTTCATAGGACATTAGATTTCCTATTAAATCTTCTGGTTTCATGATAGAATGATCATTAGCTTCTTAAATAGCTAAGACTTTTCTTTCCCATTCGTCCGTTAAAAAGTTAAGGATTTTTGAAATATTATCAAAGTCGGAATATATCTCTCTTAGTCCTAATAAAGAATGTTGAATATCTTGAAATCTGGAGTACATATCATTTGTATATTCATCTTGCTTCATTCTAAAATTTTGAAATTGATTCTTAAGCATAGATATTTTACTTTGTTTAACCTTGTTAGTACCTCCATGAGTGACTTCTAGTGTTCTCAAAATTTCATAGGCGGTGCTGCACATACTAACACAATTAAACTCATTTTTGTCTAAAGCACAAAATAACATGTTCATGGCTTTGTCATTTGAAGCGGCATCTTGTTTTTGTGTGTTTGACCATGTTGAATATTCAGTTGTCGGTATGTGATATTCTGATTTTGTAATGTTCCATGAATCAAAACTATTTGCTTGCATATATATACACGCATTCGTATGGCTCAATAGTTGTAATTCATGCCATTAAATAGCGGAGGTCATGCAGTGGATCGACCTTCAATAAAACTGGTGTTAGTGTCACTATCCAATATCAAAAAAACCGTGTAACGGTTATAGGATGACCAAATTCTCTGATACCAAATGTAAAGACAGTACGTGTGGTGGATCATGTAATATGGATCTAAGTAGTGCGAAAATGTACGAATTGATAAAAGGTATAGTAAAGTAAATGCATAAAATAAGAATAAGCACACCAGGAATTTTATACTGGTTCGAACTTCCTATTCTACGTCCAGTCTGAAACTTCTTCTGGAATTTCACTAAAACAATAACTCTCACCTGACCCAAAGGAATAGGTACACAAACGCCAAGCAGCCGAACAGGATTTTCGCCTCAGCAGATGTAACATCCCACCTTTTCGCACGCTTTAAATCGACACACGTGCCAATTCAAATCATTCGAAAGGGTGGACAGTTATGGGGTAAATCAAAAAAATAAGAAAGAAATAAAACAAAGTAGAATCTCACAGTGGAAGGATAAAATATAATAATGAAATATATAGTTTATAAAACTGTTTTACAAAATATTCTATTATACTTACAACATTTATCAGAGTTACACATACCAATAACAATGTAGTAGAACAGTATGAGTATAGTGGACTAATAATAATAATAATATAAATCTCCGTCTTCGTCCTCCAGAGCTAAGGTCTTCAAAATCCTGAAACGCTCTGACTAACCCGAGCGAATTGAAAAGACAAAACACTCGAGTCAGAACTAAAAGATCTTATGTAAGTTAAATTAACAGAAATAAATATGAGTGCAGTAACTCAAAAGATGCTCGGGATTCACATCTCTTAAGGATCTGTTAAACTATTTACTATGTAGTAATATTTCGGTATTATAATAGTGTCAAATAGTAAAATAAACTTACTTTTAAATTGCATTAAGGAGTGACCCAATATTCCCCTTAAAACAAAATAATGCCAATAGTCTATATAGTACCGTAATACCTCCTGATCGGGAGGCTACCAGAGGATACTCGATAGGTACGACACAAATAGAAACTCGTACAAGGCGCGCAAGGGTAGGTGACACGGCATAACTAGGCAATGCCAGGGTAGATATACCAATTACGCTTCCAGGTCGGTGGTAACGCGTAGCTGCTACTACCGCCCACCTCGAACAACACCCCCAAATCGAAGAAATCAAAAGTGGCCACCGAATCAATCCAAAAGTCAAGTATAATATCGAAGGGATGTGTCCAATCAAAGGTGCTACCTCAATTAACCCGTTGATTGCTCCTGTTTTAGCCACCTTATGCCAACTCACGGGAGCTGGGTCCACGTATTTACCTTAAAGGAAACGCCGCAACCATCCTACTTCATTCTGGAATCTCCACCGCGTACACGGTTGTTAAAGTGGTTTTCGAAGTTGGCAGAGAGTATAACAACTTCCGATCCCGGTCTCTTCAACAACCAAACGTTATTATAACACCGCCGTTATTTCAAAATAATTTATACCATTAAAAACCAGAATAAAATATTCGTTTCAAAAGTACATAAACACAATATCATTTATATTTTAAAGACCCAAATCCATATGATATCAAATATATCTTTTACAAAAATCATAGCCTTTTCAAATCTATATACCTTGGAACCATAGCTTTGAAACATAACTTTTAATAATTAATGGTTTAAATACTATATTACTTTATATAATAAAATAGCTTCTTTAAATTTCACAATAAAATCCCAATATCAAATTGAACCTCCAAATAAACCATTTTAATTCCCATATATTTCACAGCTTAAATATTCTATATTTCAAAACTTAAATTTTTATAGTTCATATGTTTCACTCTTTAAATATTCCACTATTTCAAAATGGATTCTTTGAAAATTTAATATATATCAAATCCAATTCCTATTATTTAAAATTTTAAATGTACACTTAATAGAACAAATATTATTTAAGTTAAAACCTTAAACTTCAATAACAGGATGTTCTTTTTAATTAAATTAACTTGATAATATTCTTTAAATCAATTGGATATTCATTTAAATTCTCAAATCAAAATCAAGTTATAAAATTATACCCTTTAAATTTTAATTTATTTACATTTCAAAACAAATTTTTTGAAGATAATTCTTAAATACTTTAATTCAAATCATATTTACATTTATCTTCAACCTTACTTTTATTTAAGTTATTATAAACTCTATAAACAATAGAATTTTTAAACATATACTTAACCATATTTTATAAAAGAAATAAAACTTCATTATTTAGCTTATTTTATAATTCAAAACAAATTTATACATAGCTAACTTCAATAATAGGAGCACTTATAAAATATTTAAAAAATTAATATCTATATACTCATATATTTCTTTACAAAACCATAGAAATCATTTTAAAAATAAATTTACATATAGATCGCGGTGTCTGTATATAATTCTCTATCCTATGGTCAAGTGATACGGATATTTATCATTTCAATCCGCAATTTAAAAATAAAATTTACGGTTATATATCGTTTCAAACCACAAACCCGAATGAGATGAAAATGCATAATAACTTGCAATTTATAACCAAAAAAAATTCAGCATCCATTCACACAATTTCAACCATCAACCATTTATTAAAATCATCATCCAATTTAAACAAACCTCAATAGAGAGCATATAAAATATAACAGGTATCAACGGACAATTTATATTCAAAAATAAATTAATAACTGTTTAATTGACAGTTTATATGCAATAATAAATAAATTTAACTAGCAATTTATATGCAATACTAAATAAATTCAACTGTCAATTTATATGCAAAATAAAGTTAAATAACAATTTAATTTGAATAAATGTAATTTAACTGAGATGATGATTAATAATATGCCAATCAACCATAAATAGAATTTAAAATCACATCATATATCAATTTAACAAACATAAGAAATTTTAGAAGTTGTGAGTGGGTTAAACCACTCACCTTTGGGATTTAAATTGAATTCAAATTCAATTTAAACCCAAACTTTCAACAGCCTCAGAATCTGCCCAAACTAGCATCAAAATGTCAGAAATTTAAATACGATCCTAACATAAGAAACCGCGCATGAATACGAGGTCATAAAGAAAGTTATGCTACTAAGACGATTGAAATCAAAATTAAATAATAAAAAATATAAAGAAACATACTTACCCTAATTATTAGCCACGTCATCATCTTTTGTGTAAACCCTAGCCCAACTCACGCGGTCACGAACGAAAGCCGCCACGTGATACACACGTTGACCGAATATCGTGGCCACCTCGCTCAAGTCCAACGCAATCAGTCACCACCATCGAACAACCCTCCATAAACCGCCTCCACCACGGCCGATCGGCCACCTCCTGTGCCACTCCTAGGACGCGCCGCAGTTGGCTTCTATTCCCGGGCACGGCGAATTTCGGTGCCTTTAACCCAAACTAACCGCATAGATCTCCTCTATTCGTCGATCTCCACGATACCGCACTCCTCGATCGAGCTATCGATGAGAATCCACCGTTGAACGCGACGCTATGCCATGAACGGCCGAGAATGATATGCGATTTCTTGGTAAACGGTGAATCGTTTTGAAAAACCGAATTACACCATTGAATTACACTCGTCTAGAGCTTCAACATATATTTTTTTAATATTTTTCCGAGGACTTTGAAATTTATGCTTTGGATTTGATTTTGGGATTGGATCTAGGGTTTGCATCCATGGAGGAAGAGGAAGAGATGATGCAATTTTACACGTGGACAAATAAGAATAGGCGTAGGCTAGGGTTTAGCAGGGTATTTATAGAAAAAGTTGGAATAGACGGATGGATCTGAATTATAACGTGTTATACGTTAATTGTAAAAGAGGCTATGTGGTAGGATCGTATAATATGGAATAGTGGAATGATATAGATAAATAACGATAAGCAATAAGTAAAGTAGACATCAAGATTTTATACTGGTTCGAACCTCTTATCCTACATCCAGTCCCTAAGCTCCTCTTAGGAATACTAACTAACAACCCTCACTTAACCCGAAGGAATAGGTTTACAACTTACCCGAACAACCGAACGGGATTTCTTGCCTCAACTACCGAAGAGGACTTCAACTCAATTACAAAAAATATTCGACTTGTTGTGTTCATGTCAACACTAATGAGTCTAATGTAGTACAATATTCCTATAATCTTATCCTGGAGAGTATGCAATGTGTTTGTGAATATTTAGGAAATGTGAATTTCTATGAATCAAAAGAATGTTAAAAGCAAAGCAGTGATTCAAGCAATAGATTTGTGATTGCTTTGAGAATTTCTGGATAATATGTTCAAGAAAATAGTAAGATTAATGCAAGAGAATTAGGTGAATTGAAGATGTTAGAATCATGTATTTATACTTGTAGAAGAGGTGCATCTGTTGGCTAAGGGTGCAGACAAGAGATGCTTCCATTTCCATTGGAGAATAGTTGCAACTCTTAGGAGGAAGAAGGTGTCCATTCAGAGAAAATTCGCAGGTTCAAATTCAGTCGATTGAACAGGGAATTCAATCAACTGAAAATATGAACTAAAATTTTCAGGAACAAATTCAGTCGACTGAGCAGGGTGTTTCAGTCGACTGAAACTGTACATTTTAGTATATGTGTAACAGGTTCAGTCAACTGGTCATCCCTGTTCGGTCGACTGAACTACTAAATTGTGCACGGTGAATGTTTATTAAAAAATAAACTTTATAAAATGTGTTCTAGTGTTTGTGCAAGTCTCTTGAGGATAGATTTTAACAATAAATCTAAACTAAGACCTATATGAAAATCATACTTATGTTTTTCCTTTGTCTTCATCGTTCTTTCTTTAGCTTTGCACATATCTCTTCCTTTTTGTTGATGCACGTTGTCATTCATCAGAATATAGTGTATCAGCATTCTTCCCCTTTTTGATTGATGACAATACTGAAATGTGTGGAGATTATTTCCTCCCCCTGAATATATGCACTATCTTTTCTACAAAAACAAAGTTAGTATCATAGATTTTCTCCCCCTTTGTCATCGACAAAAAGGAAGTAATAATCGCAGAAGTATATTGTCAAAACAATCACTGATATGCATGACTATAGAATGAAGCATAGAATGTAGCATAGAATGTAGCATAAATAAATAAAACATAGAATGGTTATTTATACAAGCCATAATAAAGTTATGAAATAAAACATCAGACCACAAGAAAATTATTGATCTTTATCCCAATCATATGAGCCTTCTCCCCCTCCCTCTGGTTCACGAATGATTGGTCCACCGATGGGTGGTCTATAGCTTCCTCCTTGACCACCACTAGTGCCACTCATGCTGCTGCTTGTATGTTCTTCGGATGATGTCCATGTGAAAGTAGGAGCAGGACGCTTACCGCGTGATGTTGAAGCGGTAGTAGAAGTTTAGCATGTGATGGCATCCCATAATTTATTGAAGAATCCTTTAATTTTATCAAGTTTGTGATCTACCTTCTTGAGGCGATTATCAAGAATTTGTTGATTTCTTGATAAAATTCCTAACGATTGATTGGTAGTAAAACTTGGCTCAATGATACGAATTTCATCCGGTCGAAAGGTTCTTCATGTGGAAGTTGTTGCTGTTCTTGATGCCTAGCTTCCCATTCGGCAAGAGATATGATGCGAGGAGGTCTAGCCGGGAGTTGCATAACGCTTATAGTCCGTTGGTTAATTTGATGGACCATTTTATTTTCGGACTCGGGTAATGGCGTATCAACATTGAGTAGAAGTCTCATGATATATTCTACGAAATATATAGTTCGCATTTTGCCATTACTAAATGTGAGAAACTCATCAAGAATTAGTTGGACCCAATTGACTTGAATATTCCCCAAATAGCGTATAGAGCTCGATAATTGATTGGGTAGAAAATTTCATATGAACCTGTTCGTGGAGTAATTGTTCTCATAAGAGCTTTGTGAAGGATTCTAGCTCTAGGTCGAAGGGAAGTGGATTTAAAATCTCGAATGTTAACATTATCATCCAGAAATTGATGGTTTATGTTATCTCGAATTTGTGGATTGAATTCTACCTCGTCAAGCTTTCTCCCTACATTAGGTGATCCTAAGATGTGTGCAATTCGATCTAAGGAGAACCAAACTTTCTTCCCGAACACCATACTCCAAACACTATCATTTGGATTTCTTGGAGTTTGTATCCAAGATTAAGGTTTGCATAAAATAGTTTGACCATGACATGATTTATAGCATGGTCGTTTCTTTTTAAATCCAAGAGAGAAGTTAAACCTGGCCGATCTGTTAATGCTTGGATGTTGTATGTCTGAAGGCTTTGAAAATCAACGAAGGAGTGTTCGAAAATGCGAGAATTCTTCATTTTATTCCACCTCGTTACAGCTACTCCATCATAGAGCCATTGTGCAATTTGAGCATCAATTGGCTCGGAGGATGAAGAAGAGGAAGCTTTTGATCTTTTTGAGCCATTTGTTGTGAGAATTGAGAGTAATTTGTGGATTGGAGGCTAGGGTTTTGGAAAACAATGGGGAAGAGAGAACTTTTGTAATGTAAAAAGTGAAGGAAAAAAGGGGAAAACTGGTGGATAAAAGGGAAAAGTTGCCTGGGAATTGGCGTTCAGTCGACTGAAAAGTCTGTTTTGTCGACTGAATTTTTGGCCGAAAATTTTCTGTGTTAAATTCAGTCGACTGAATAGAGTTTTTAGTCGACTGAACAGAGTTTTTAGTCGACTGAACAGAGTTTTTAGTCGACTGAAATATTGTATAGTTGTTTTTTGCCTTGTGTTCAGTCGACTGAGTAGTAAGGTTCAGTCGACTGAACCTTGACTTTTTGGAGTTCTAAATTTTTTTCAATAAACGATTACAATTGTATAGACATAATGCAATATAACAACATGATTTGGCCACCGAAATAATCATTTCTTTGGAAATGGACTATTTTTCTTTTTGCGTTTTATTTCCTTCATTCGCCATATAGTTTTTGTCCCATGAATTTGGAATATTTGAGGAGTTTTTGGCGACATCCAAGGATTCACGGGATCGGCTGGTGTACGATATGACGAAGATGGATCATACGAACTAACTGGTCGAGGTAGAGGCTCAGTCACTTCGTTTTTCCTTGAGCCACAAAAACGTAAACCGATTTGCTCTAGGAAGCTTTATCGTCTAGCCGTTACTTTTTGTTCGAAATATAATTCTCGTTGAAGATCTATTTGTTGTTGTTGAAACTGATGAATCTCATCAATCTTTCTTTTTGTATCTGGAGATATAAAAAGTCCACGCTTTGCCTTCTTTGATTCAGGTGTGTAGCCAGTTTGATAGTTGTCCCATTTATAGACTGGCTCATGCTTTGGTGTTGGAGTTGGAAGTTTTGGTGATGTTGGTGAGTTATCAACCAAAGAGGTGATGTTGATTGGGGAGTATTAGTTGTTTGAAGACATTTTTATATCGACTTTTAAATCTTTTGGAAGTGAAAATGAGTTGTGAAAATGAAAATATGTTTAAACGTGTATTTATAGGATGAATATTCTGAAAATATTGTGGTGACAATTTGTTAATGTTTCTTTAACCAATCAAAGATTTAATGGTTAAAATAAATCAGTTAGAAATGTGTGGATTAGAGATAACCCTTATATTATTATTCACTATGTATCATTATTTGAAAATATAAATTGAAAGTCATAGTTTTCTTCATTCAGTCAACTGAGCATATAGATTTAGTCGACTGAATTATATAAAAAAAAAATTTGATAGCTTTCTCTATAAAATATCTTTAAAAGAGATTGTTCCTATTTCTCTTCATAATTTTATAAAGGAGTTTTCTAATAAATGTTTAGTAAAACTATCGGCAACTTTATTTTCGGTAGAAATATGTTCTAAATTTATGATTCCTTTTTCGATATTGTCACGTAGAAAATGGTGACGAATATCTATATGTTTTGTACGAGAGTGATTAGCCGGATTTTTAGATAAATTTATTGTACTTGTATTATCAAAATATATTGTAGAGTTTATTAAATTTATATTAAAATCGTTAAGTGTTTATTGCACGTAGATAACTTGAGTGCAAGCTAAAGCGGCTGATATATACTCTGCTTCACAGGTGGAAAGCGAGACACAATTTTGTTTCTTACTAAACCAAGATACAAGTGATTTTCCAATGAAATGGCACGTATCACTTGTACTTTTTCTATCTGTTCGAGATCCACCAAAATCAGCATCACTGAATGATACTAACTCAAATGGACACTCTTTTGGATAGAAAAGACCAAAATCTTTAGTATCATTAAGATATCGCATAATTCGTTTTACCGCTCTTAAATGTAATTCTTTAGGATTAGATTGAAAACATGCACATAAACATACACTCATCATTATGTCTGGTCTACTAGCTGTTAAGTAAAGTAAGAACCTATCATACTTCTAAACGATTTTTGATCCATACTTTTTCCATTTTCATCTCGATCGGGATGAGTAGTGGTACTCATGGAGTAGGTTTAGCAGAAGTGTTCTCCATTCCGAAACGTTTAATTAGATTAGCACAATATTTTTCTTGGTTTATGAAAATTCCATTTGTTAATTGTTTAATTTGAAGTCCGAGAAAATATGATAATTCTCCCATATGAGACATTTCGAACTCCTTAGTCATTATATTTGAAAATTCTTTACATAAATTTTCATTTGTCGAACCAAATATAATATCATCTACGTATACTTGAATTATTAAAATATCTTTAGTAGTATTTTTAATGAAAAGAGTTTGATCAATTTTTCCAATTTGAAGTCTCGAATTTAGTAAATAACTTTTAAGTCTTTCATACCAAGCACGAGGTGCTTGTTTAAGACCATATAGTGCTTTCTCAAATTTATACACATGATATGGATATTTTTCATGTATAAATAAAGAAGGCTGTTCTACGTATACATTTTCTTTTATAAAACCATTTAAAATGCACTTTTACACATCCATTTGATAAAGTTTAAAATTGTGAAAACATGCAAAAGCTAATAGAATACTTATTGCTTCAAGTCTTGCAACGGAAGCAAAAGTTTCTTCAAAATCAATACATTCTTCTTGATTATATCCTTGTGCTACTAGTCTAGCTTTATTCCTAGTTATATTACCTTGTTCATCTATTTTATTTTTGTAAACCCATTTTGTTCCTATAACAGATTGATTGTTTGGACGGGGAACTAATTCCCAAACATCGTTACGTTCAAATTGATTTAATTCTTCTTGCATTGCAATAATCCACTAATTGTCTATTGATGCTTCTTTAGGATTTTTAGGTTCTACTGCAGAAATGAAAGGTGTATGTCCCATTTGATTTAGTTGATTTCTTGTCTTAACTTGAGAATTGATTTCACCTATTATGTTTTGAGCAGGGTGATCTAGTAATATTCTTGGTGAAGATCTTAGTTCATTATTACAATTTTCAAGATTTGTATTTTCTATATTTATAAACTCTTCATCATCTTTTATACTTATTTATTTGTTGAAATTCTCATCAAAAGATACATGTAAGGTTTCTTCGATTACATTTGTTCGTTTATTAAATACTCGATATGCCTTACTTCGTTCTCAATATCCTACAAAAATTCCTTCGTCGACTTTTGGATCAAATTTACTTAGTTGATCTTCTGTATTTAAAATAAAACATCTTGATCCAAATATTTTAAAATAAGATATATTTCGCTTTTTGTTGTTGAATAGTTCATATGAAGTATTTTTAGTTAATGGTCTAATTGATATTCTATTCAATACATAGCATGCAGTAGCTACGGCTTCTGCCCAAAAATGTTTTGGTAGAAAACATCCATTTAATAATGTCCTAGCGCATTCTTGTAATGTTCTATTCTTTCTTCCTACAACTCCATTTTGTTGAGGAGTTCTAGGAAATGAAAAATTATGATTCATTCCTTTCTTTTTACAGAAAGTTTCAAAAGCTTCATTTTCGAATTCGCCTCCATGATCACTTTGTATATTTTTAATCTTCAAATCTTTAGTGTTTTAAATTCTTTTGACAAATGTTTTAAAATGCTCAAAAGTATCACTTTTATTTTTCATAAAAATAGTCCATGTATTTGTTGAGAAATCATCAACTATTACAAACACATATCGATTATGATTAATGGATTGAACTTGCGTTGGTCCAAATAAATCCATATGTAGTAATTCTAATGGTTGTAAAGTCGAAATATTTTTCTTAGATTTGAAAGATGATTTCGTTAATTTTCCTTTTTGACAATCATCACAAAGATTTTTTATTTTAAAGTTTATTTTGGGTAAACCTCTTACTAATTCATTTTTGCAAAGTTTTGAAATAATTTTAAAATTTATGTGACAAAATCTTTTGTGCCATAACCAAGGATCATTATCTTTGGCTAGTAAAAACATACTTGTATTATGATTAATATTCATATTCAGAACGTAAATATTCCTATTTCTATTTCCTTCAAACAAGATTTTGGTTTTGATCAACTACATTTATTTTCCGAAAAAGTTATTTTAAAGCCTTTGTCACAAAGTTGACTTATGCTAAGTAGATTATGTTTTTAGATTTTCAACTAATGAAACATTTGTTATAAAAGGTAAATTTGATGTACCGTAATTGCTCACATCTCCTTTGCCAATGATATAGCCTTTTGAATTGTCTCCGAAGGTAACCGAGCCACCATCAAAGTATGTGATGTTTGTAAGCATATCTTTGTCTCCGGTCATGTGTTTTGAGCAAGCACTGTCTAGTTTCCATTTCTTCTTTTTAAGTGGGACCTGAAAATAAATACGAAATTATTGGTACCCACATTTTAATAGGGTCCTAAAAAGTTAGAGCTTTGGAAGCCAAACCCAATTTGGTTTTGTATCCTTTTTATAAATATATTTTTTATTATAATGAACACTATCCATAAATGTTTAAATATATTTATTCCTAATTAACACATTGTTAGTCTTTGGAACCCAAATTTTAACTACCTTGGTTTCTACTTTTTTTTTCAATAGGTTTTCTTAACAATATTTGTCGTTTTGAATCAATATTCCTTTTAAGATTTATATCCTTTTTATTAGGAATTTTTGACTCCTTTTTATATCCTAAACCTTGTTTATTTGAAGATGATTGAGAATTTTCTAATATCTTGGATAAATTTTCCCTTCCTTTGTTAAAGTTAGAAACGTTTTTACTTATGTTATCTAATCTAGCTTGAAGACTATTATTTTCTAATTCAACTTGTCTAATCTTAGTTTTTAACTCATGATTTTCAGAAACAATTACATCATTCTTTTTCTTTTGAGTTTCAATTTCTTGACTTAAAAGAGATAATTGAGTTTCCGAATTTGAATAAGATTCTTGAACTTTTTCAAGTTCCTCTTCTAGAATTTTCTTTTCATCGTTTAACATATCTCTTTCAAATTCAACTTTGTTTTGATTTGCACGAATTTCCTTAATTTTCTTTTTAAGAATTTTTATTGTGCTCAAAAGTTCAGAGTTTACTTCAATTAAGTCATCGAAAGTTAAATTACTTACTTCAGATTCTTGAGCCATGAAGCATAAATTTGCTTGTTCATTGTCGCTATCATTTTCGCTTTCGGATGAAGATGAATCCGAATCATCCCATTTTATGGAGAATGCCTTCTTTTTGAATTTCTATCTCTTGTTTTAGTTGTTGAGAGCTTTCTGATTCTCCTTCTTTTGCTCTGGGCAATCCTTGTGCATGTGACCTTTCTTGTGACAGTTGAAACATTCTATATTTGAGGATGTAGGTTTGTTCAAGAAAATCTTTTTGAGTCCCTTTTTGTTTCCTTTTCTATATCTTAAGAATTTCTTGAAATTTTTGGCTATGAATGCTAAATCCTCATCTTCAGACTCTGATTTTTCCTTTTCCGCATGAAAAGCAACATTCTTTTTTTCTTGAGCTTGATCTTTCTTAGCTTGCATATTTACTTCATACGACATAAGATTTCCAATCAATTCCTCTAGTTTCATTGTAGATAGATCATTTGCTTCCTCGATTGCTAGTACTTTTCTCTCCCATTCATCAGTGAGTGAATTTAGAACTTTAGACACAATGTCAAAATCCGTGTATTTTTCTCCTAGTCCGATTAAAGCATGATGAATGTCTTGAAATCTCGAGTACATGTCATTGATGGATTCATTTTGTCGCATTCTAAAGTTTTGGAATTGATTCTTTAGCATGGATATCTTTGTTTTTTTAACCTTGTTTGTGCCTTCATGTATGACTTTAAGTGTTTCCCATATCTAATATGCAGTAGTACATATGCTAACACGGTTGAATTCGTTTATATCCAGGGCGCAAAATAGCATATTCATAGCTTTGGCATTTGCACTAGCTTCATTCTTTTGAGTTTGTGTCCATGTAGGATAATCGGTGGTGGGTACAAGAACTCTGCTTGAGTAGCATTCTAGGCTTCGAAACTTGTTGCTTGCATATAAATCCTCATCCTTGTAGCCCAATAGTTATAGATTAGTCCATTGAATAGAGGAGGTCTTTGGGTAGATTGTCCTTCCGCAAATGTAGAACTATAGGCAGATGTTGTGCTCGTACTTGCGTTATTTTTCATATTATCAATATGCCTAATAACGGTGTTATGGATATAGGACGGCCTTACTCTGATACCAATTGAAAGAGGCTATGCCGTAGGATCGTATAATATGGAATAGTGGAATGATATAGATAAATAACGATAAGCAATAAGTAAAGTAGACACCAAGATGTTATACTGGTTCAGACCTCTTGTCCTACATCAAGTCCCTAAGCTCCTCTAAGGAATACTAACTAACAACCCTCACTTAACCCGGAGGAATAGGTTTACAACTTACCCGAACAACCGAACGGGATTTCTTGCCTCACCTACTGAAGAGGACTTCAACTCAATTACAAAAAATATTCGACTTGTTGTGTTCTTGTCAACACCAATGAGTCTAATGTAGTACAATATTCCTATAATCTTATCCTCGAGAGTATGCAATGTGTTTGTGAAGATTTAGGAAATGTGAATTGCTATGAATCAAAAGAATGTTAAAAACAAAGCAGTGATTCAAGCAATAGATTTGTGATTGCTTTGAGAATTTCTAGATAATATGTTCAAGAAAATAGTAAGATTAAAGCAAGAGAATTCGGTGAATTGAAGATGTTAGAATCATGTATTTATACTTGTAGAAGAGGTGCATCTGTTGGCTAAGGGTGCAGACAAGAGATGCTTCCATTTCCATTGGAGAATAGTTGCTACTCTTGGGAGGAAGAAGGCGTCCATTCAGAGAAAATTCGCAGGTTCAAATTCAGTCGACTGAACAGGGAATTCGGTGAACTGAAAATATGAACTAAAATTTTCGGGAACAAATTCAGTCGACTGAGCAGGGTGTTTCAGTCGACTGAAACAGTACATGTTTGTATATGTGTAACTGGTTTAGTCGACTGGTCATCCCTGTTCAGTCGACTGAACTACTAAATTGTGCACAGTGAATGTTTATTAAAAAATGAACTTTATAAAATGTGTTCTAGAGTTTGTGCAAGCCTCTTGAGGATAGATTTTAACAATAAATCTAAACTAAGACCTATATAAAAATCATACTTATGTTTATCCTTGGTCTTCAACGATCTTTCTTTAGCTTTGCACATATCTCTTCCTTTGTGTTGAAGCACATTGTCATTGATCAAAATATAGCGTATCAACAAATTGGTCCAAAAAGCCCGTTCTTCCCCCGGACGAAATTGGGTAAATCCATATATCAAAATAGGTGTTTTAAAATATTCCAAACGCAATGGAAAAAGTTTCACGTCCAAATTCCATCGTATGAAGAAGTTATGCTGAAATCAATATTTTCAAATTGATTTCAATTAAATTGATTTCAAGGCATTTCAAGCCCATACGATCAAACGACAAGTCCGATCGATACGAAACTTTAAATCCTGCAATAATTCGCCGTTACAGATCCAATAAAACTTTTTTCATCGACATCCGAGTCAGTGGCCAAAATGGCTATTTTTATATTAATTAAATAAATTTACAATAAATCGATTAATTCAAATTTTAAATTTCAAATTCCAAAATTTTTACAATGTTATCACCTTTATATTTCTCAAACATTTAAAATGATATAAACAAATTTAAATGTCAATTTAGAGAAGATTAATTTATAAATTTCAATATAAATCCTCAATTTCCTTAAATTCAAAATTAAAATAAAAATTTCAATAATTCTATTAAATTCCCTTTTCATTCTATTATTTAATTCATGGTTATCAAAAGGACGCAATTTACATTGGGTCACGATTGTTTACGTTTATTTTCTTAGGTTTCATCTATGTTCCCTTTTAGGAAATATTTTAAATATTAAATTTTCATTTAATTGCAATAAATCATACTATCGTAATTAGATCCAATAAATAAATAAATGTTGATTCCCATTCTTATTATTCAACAATCATTATCCTATAAACCTATTTAACATCTGTTTACATTTCCTTACCTTGATTCTTCTATATACATCTTAGGCTTGTATAAATGTCTTTATTTCAAAATGTGAAATCTTTTTCATTACCCATATTAATTAAGGTTTTAAAATTAATAAATAAAATTCCCTTAAAATTTAATCATATATTCATTCATACACCATCAGAGATACATTATTACCCATTTCTACCATAATTTATACTAATATAACGTTTAATTAGATTAATTTCTATTGATTTCCCATTTTAATTTATTAGCCTCTATTAACGTTAAATTACCTTTGAGTTATCACTAATGGACAAGTGTTGAAATTGATTACATACACCGTTCTCACCCTATTATCAATTGGATGAATTTTCATTGATTCGTAGCTATTGCATTAATATCCACAAATTTCATCCACATCTCTATTAATGTAAAATTTAATATTAAATCCCCCTTATTTGCAATTAATTCACTTATTGAATTTTTTACTTTCAAATAAATTAATAAATTAAAATTTCACTCCTAAGATCCACCACTTGTTATATTATGAACGAAATTAACATTGGTTACATCCTCTAGAACTAACAATCATTTATGACAAATCAATTTATCCTAACTGCACAATTAGGTCAATTAACTGCAATTAATTTCACATTAAATTTTACAAATTATCAATTGAAACTTTAACAAATCCGTTGCTTGATTTAAAACCCTGCTATTCAATAAATTGACATTTATAGGTGAAATTAACATTGACTTATATTTTATATCATAAATGCATGCTTTATTTCATACTATTTAGTTATATTTGCCAAGTATGTATATTAATTACTAATTATATTCTTAATTAATTTACTTCCTTGGTTTCATACTTAATAAGTTTTCACTTCCAACAATATTATGAATCACCGACAGGGCATTAATGTTTTTTCATGAACCATTAATTAATCCGATAAATGCCTTTGTTTCCTTATATTCAATTTATTACCATTTAAGTATGTTTATTATCAACAACACTCATTTAATTCTTATCTACAACTATTTCATTGGTTTGTTCAATAGTTACTTTTATTTACTCCTTTTCTATTTTAAAACCAAATGTAACCATTTTCTCTATTCATATGAATTCCATCCTAGTTAATACTTTTATTGATATTTCACAAATTCAGCCTTTCTATTGGTTTTTTATTTTAACCTATAACCAAGTATGACAATTTATATTATTTCAATTTATTGCCATATAAATATTATATTGTTAACGTTTAATTACCATTGCTTCATCAAATTTCTACATTCGCTCCAATATAAATTTTAAGACTTTATCTCTTTCCAAATTAAATTAAGAATCTTATTAAATCAACTCATTTTGAATCATCGAATTTTACGGGTCGTTACAACAGCCGAAGAGGACTTTCTGCTTGAGCAATCGAACATGACTTCTATTTGATACAGAAAAACTTTGTTGACAAGTATATTTTTGATAACACGGATATGTCTTGAAGTGCACCCTTCCTATAATCAAATCCACAAGATTTTGAAATGTATGTGAGAATAAGAAAGGAAGATATTGCTTAGAATCAAGGAATATTTAAGTAATTTAGAGATTCAAAGCAATTAGATATAGAATGCTGTTAGAATGCAAGAATATGATAGCACAAGAGTAATAGAGCGTAGTTAGAATGATTTCATTGATTGTAGAATGTATGGAAACAAGTATATAAAGAAAACAGAGAGTTGCTTCGATTGATGAAGAGTTCTGACGAAGAAAAGAAACTATTCCCGTTCAGAAATCGATCGCAACCCTTCACAGAGAAAACGTGTCTTTTGAAAATATGATAGTTAGACTCAGGTCAGTCGACTGGTCAAAAATGGTCAGTCGACTGAAAAGTAAAATCATGTAAAAAAATTGTGCACAGATGTGCATGTATGTGCATATACATAACCAGTCGACTGGGTAAAACTGCCAGTCGACTGGCTATATTTTGCAGCACATACAAGCCATTTTTCAAAGAATCGAGATGTGTTTTGTGATTTGTTTTCTTGTGGATAGATTTTATAGAATTTCGAGGACTCAAAAACAAATAAACACACATAGAAATGAGGAGTTCAATATCACCATTGATCTTGTCCGTAACAACCCTGGTTTTTACGATTACTTGAAAATATTAAATTATAACGGCAATTATAATTTAATAGTGAGAATTAATAATAAATGGATAATTTAAATTGTTTATTGGGAATAAACAATTTATTTGAGATTAAAAATGAGAAAATAAAGTTTTAAATAATGTTTGGAAATGAGATAGGATATTTTTCCAAGTGGGAAATTGAATTCTGTTGAATTTTAGAACTAATAGACATGGTTTATTACACTTAATTGAATAAATAGTGTATTTTATGGGAACAAAGGAAATTAGTAAAAAAATGTTTCAAAGTGTAAATTATCATTTTATATGATAGAAAATATTCAATTTCATAAGTATATAAATTTGCACTATTCGTTTGAATTAAAAGTTAAAAGAAAATGAATTTATATATGTGTACATGTGCATATATGTGTATATATATGATAGGTGTGAATTTTAATTAACTACAACTATGCCTTTTCTAACTATTTGGCCCATTAGCTTGATAATGGAAAGGAAGAACTGAGAAAACTTGGGCGTACTCATTTTCATTCATCTTCTCGAACCAGCTGAAAGCGTAGAAAAAAAGAAAAGGAAAAAACAGTGGGAACTTTATCAAATTTTACCACTTATCTTACGGAAATGCTTCAAATTAAAATCTTTCGGCAAGATAAAAGTTAATCAGAGGTAACTGAAGGCTGAATCCAAGCTAAAGTCTCCATCTTTCTAGCAATAATCCATCTCTATTTTTGAAACGACCCGACTTTCTTGCCAAAGAAAATTGCATCATTATTAAGAAAGAAAGGGATAGAAAAGAGAAAAGATAGAGAAGAAGAAAGAAACAACATCAGAATCTAAACAACGGAACGAATAAATTATATTAATCACATAATACATTACATAGCATCATATACATCAGAGATACACAGCTAAACAACACATATTAGACAGTTATAAACACCTATCTAGTTATACAACTCAATACAACTCAAAGACAAATGACTCAGAGAACACACAGCGGAACGCAGAAGCCTCCTGCTCCATTACTCCTCCAGAATTCGTCAAGCCAACCTGAATCCCCTGGCTACTCGTAAAAATTTGAGTACCCAAGAGTTTAAGAAAACGGAATAAACTCCGAGTCAGACGTGGGTCTGGTATGAGTAAACGGTTAAAGTTGCTTAATTTTCAAAACCTTTTGAAAGAAAAGGTATCACGTAAGACTTCCCACACATAAATATGGAAAAGTTTTTACCTTACGCTAACCAAAACATTTGATAGGAAATCCGATGATATTATAATAGGTCTAGGGTTTTCAAATAAATATGAAATAGCCGAAATTTTTACATTTATTAAATTCCATCTACTAGCCACAAAAGTGGGTAATACAATCAAATCCGATGGCACTTATTGGATTTTGGATTCCATACAATGGCAGGGCTACCGGGGTACCGCCCGTCACAGTACGTGGCCTAGATCACCGTACTGAGGAGTATGCCCGCTCCCCTACAACACAAGGCCGGAACCATTATTTACTGAACAGTTTCGAATAAGACCACCCCGGCGGTTGTAGCTATTCAACTGCCCACCGCCAAAATAAAAGGGACTCTAGACAGGGATTAATCTCATCCTACTCAAGCATGACCCACTTAGCCTTGTTGCACCTCCACTGTTTTAGCCTTTCCCGGTTGATGAGGATTGAGGCTACGATTACCTTTAGTGAACGAATAACTTAGAATGCTCATCGTCTACCTGACGATGTTCTGAAAGCATTCAATCCATACAAGTTCGTTCCGGGTTCGACCGAAACCGAAGGCATTACCTCGTTACACTCATTTTGGAATCACCCTCAGAGTTAACGACAATAACCCTTGCACTCTGAATCTTTATCTTCACTTGAGATTCACGACCTATCGTTAATTTGGATCGATGTGGTTTTCGGATATCCAAATATGGAAACCCGATCCCGTTCTCATCGAAATCCAAAACGTATCTTTTTGGTCCAAGTTGTTTAAGGTTAAACAATTAAATTCAACTATCTATATACATACAGATATATAATTCACAATAGCACAATAGATAATCACATTATCATAATAAACAGATGATCCATAACAAAATAGGTAATCCATATCATCATCACAATAGATAATCTATATTACCATCACAATGCAACCAAGCATTCATACCACACAACATTACTTACCTCATTCCTGAGATTACATCCATTCAAGGCAATCAATGTCATCCGTTCATACATAAGCAATGATTTACTTAATCTGTAACGACCCATAATTTCGCTACTTCGAAAATAAGAAATTTCGTTTGTTTTAAATTTAAAAAGGTTTAAAACTTAAATAAATAAGTTATAGATAATAGATAATAATAGAGGAATTATTTATTCTTATAGTTGATAATTTAAAAAGTATAAATTTGGATTTTACAACAAACCGACAAACGTTAAGTTTTATTAAAAATAAATAAATAGGTTTAAATGTTTATTTAAAAAGATAAATATCATTGAAAACATCTAATAAAGATAGTAAAAGTATATTAAAATACCTATAAGTATGTTAATAATCGTTTTACAAAAATAACCAAAATTTGTCGCATTTTGTCAGTTTTACATACACCGTAAAATTAGATATTTTGATATTAATTAAGGATAATTTTAAAATATAAAGAGACGCGTTTTAATTTATTTAAAGAAGTAAAAATTTCATTTCTAAATTTGATTTACATAAATAAATAGTTTAACTAAAACGTCAAAATACGACCGTAAAATATTTTGTCGAAAAACAACATTTTGTCGATTAAAAGTTGTCGCAATGTCACCGCATCTTTATTTTCTTATATATGAACATATATTCAAATAGTATAAGTATTAATTAATTTACTAATCAAGTTTACTTTTACTAAATATGGTTATAAACTTCTAGAAAACAATTAAGAAAAAGTAAGCACAAAAAGACAAAAATTTCATTTCAAAGCAAAAAGTAACACATCAAATTAAAGAAACATAATTATTACTTTACTTAATATCTAAGTGAAAATGACATAAAGTAATGATTTGAATTGTGATGTTAAGTGTTGAAAAAAAATAAGATTACTATATAAGTAAACAAGGTTATTTTGGTAATTTGGTAAAGGGATATTTTGGTAATTTATCACTTCATTTCTTTTTCTATAAATACCTACCACTTCTTTCACAAATTTCACATTATTTCATTCTTCTTCTTCTTCCTTTTCCAAAGCTTTTCTCTACATCTTTAATGGCTTCTTCCTCTTTTCCAAAAGCTTACTAACTTTTTCAAAACCATATCAAATCAACTCCAAACACCACCAAACTTTGCCAAAGAGCTTAGAATACCATTAGAACATGGTTTAGCGTCTAAAAAGTAAAGAAACGAAGGAGAAATGCAAGGATCAAGAGGACACCGAACTATTGGGAGGAAAGGAAGCAAGTTGTAAAGCTTCGGAGTGAGAAAAACAGAAGGAAGTGTTGCCGAAATCAAAAGGAAAGTCTACGGAAAAAATTTGATAAAGATAAGAGGATTTAAGAGAAGTGTTGTTGCATATGAATGTTGGTAGGAAGACTTGGTTAAGTTAAAGGTGAGTACTCTTATTTACTAATTAATCCATAAGTTATTTCAAGTAAAATGATTTGAAGAGTTTAAATACGTTAAATGAGTGTTTGATAAGCTGGTTGCAAATTAGCTGATTATGCGATTGATATTCATGTTAAAAGACAAAGATATTAATGATGTATGATTACTTGCCATTATTCCTTGTAGATGAAAATTGCCATTGGTTCCTAGAGGTGAAACTTTCCATTAGTCCGCGGAGGTGAAACTTTCCATTAGTGTGACGACCCGCCCATCTACTACCAGAAAGATGTGTCATCATTAAGAAAAGAAAGGGATAGAAATAGAGAAGAAGGAGAAAGAAAGAACAATAACCTCAGAATCTCACAGCGGAATGGAACAAAATATAATATATCACATAAATATTACATAGTTTTACATATATCAGAGTTATACAGTACCAACACATATGACAGTCATACGTACATCTATCACTATATACATCAGAGATACAGCACACATCAACTAATACAGCGGAACTAGATAGATATCTACATACATCTGGAACTCCTGCTCCAAGCTCTCCAAAAATCAAAGTCCAAAACCTATCACTTGGCTACTCATAAAAATTTGAGTACCCAAGAGTTTATGAAAAACAAAATATAAACTCCGGTTTAGAAATGGGTCTGGTATGAGTATACGGTTTAAAGTTGTTTAACTTTGAAAAACATTTGAAAATAAAGGTATCACGTAAGACTCCACACAAATAAATACGGGTAAGTTTTTACCTTACGCTAACCAAAACATTTCATAGGAAATCCAGCGATATTATAATAGTGTCTAGGGTTTTCAAGTAAATAGAAAATAGCCGAAATTGTTACATCTATTAAATTCCAGCTACTAGCCACAAAATGGGTAATACAAACAAAACCATAGGGTCTCGTAGGAAGAATGGATTTCCAACAATGGCAGGGCTACTGAGGTACCGCCCGTCACAGTACAGGGCCTAGATCACCGTACCGAGGATCACTCCCGACCCCCTACAACACAAGGCCGGAACCATTCCTTACTGAACAAACCCGAACAAGATAAACCCCGCGGTTGTAGCTAGCAACTTCCCAAACAGCCGAAATAAAAAGGGACATCTTGACAGGAGAATATCTTGTCCTGCTTGGGCATGACCCACCTAACCTTGCTGCATCTCCCCTGTTTTAGCCATTCCCGGTTGATGAGGCTTGAGGCTGCGATTACCTTTATAGGACATATCACTTAGAATGCTCATCGTCCGTCTGACGATGTGCTGAAAGCATTTAGTCCACACAAGTTCGTTCTGGGCTCGAACGAAACCGAAGGCATTATCTCGTCACACTCATTTTGGAATCACCCTCAGAGTCAACGACGATAACCCTTGCATTCTGAAATACCATCTCAATCTTCATTTCAGAATTCACGACCTAACGTTTAAATTGGATCGATGTGGTTTTCGGAATATTAATTGGATACCTGATCCCGGTCTCATCAAAATCCAAACGCCATTTTAAGGGCCAAGTTGTCTAATTAACTTAAACAGTTTAATTCAAGTTAAAATTCAAACAACATTTATCACAGATAAACATATACAGTCACCATAGAAATATCACAGCATATCAGAGAGCATCACAGAATATCATCAATTTAAACATCACAAACCAGACATTCTACATACAAAACAATCCATAAGCAATCATTTAAATTCTCATTGCAATTAATTCAATTTAAAATCAATTACTTGAGAATTAATCGCTTAACCCTGTTTAATTAACGATTAATTATTTATTTCCTTTCAAATTATTTGAGTTAATTAAGCATTGCTTAATCAATCATTAAGTCCTAATTATTTAATTAATTATTTATTCATCTATTTAATTAATAACTTTAAAACCAAGTTGTTTAACTTTAATTACTATTCCTTATTAATTAATAGCTTTAATTATTAATTAATGAAACTTAATTATTTAACTACTAATTACTTAATTAATCAAATTTAAATCCTTAATTCTTAATTAAATTACTTAATTAATTAACTATTTATTTATAATTAAATTACTTAACTAATTAACTATTAATTTATTCATTAATTAACTTAAGCAGTTAATTACCCTTTTTCTTCACTTAATCATTAAGCAATCCGACTCTAAATAAAATTTAAAAGTTAATCATTCTTAGTTACTTTCTAAAAATAATTAATCAATATTAATCATTCAACTTAATTAACCTTTTAAAAGAAAACCCTTTTGAAAATCGATATATTGACAACAACAAACTTAAATATTAATAAGTTCATACTCGTCTTGAAGTAATTGCTTATTTTAAGAAATAATTAAGTGTTAAAATATTGTTAAGTATTAACTAAGATAGTCAAAACTTGTATTAAGTTTTTGACTTAAACTGTTAAACATTATTTAATTCTGCAGTGTTTTAACTTGATGTAATCTGTTGTTTAACTTACCTCTAAACACACTACTGCAGTTAAAGAAAAGGAACCCGAGACTTCCCAAGGTAAAACCTGAGGCCTTCCCTACGTTATACTCGAGTATTACTTCGAGTTCCTCACGCAACCTTCCCCCAGTCTTCCCCTGAAACCCCTTCTTATCCTTCTCTTCCCTTTTTTTTATTTACAGTAAGTTGTTAAAAACTCAAATATAAAATAATCATCAGGAATCAAAAATTGGCTTGCGATCGAAACTCGAAGCAAACCCCACTTCCACTCGAGCATGACACGAGACGACACGCGACAATTCTCCTCGCCGACACAGACACGACCATCCACCGCCGTACACGTGCACGGCGGCACCACTGCACCACGGCGATCACCAACAACCTCAACAAGTCGCAAATTATACGTACACACAAAAAACACTCTCGAATCATCTCAAGGAAGCTCGAATCAAAAAAAATGCCTTTTTGCTCGAGAAACATAACTCTCCTCTGTTGATAAAACGGCCTCGCCATCACTACAGAGACCACCTGAGCCCCTCCACCCTTGGCCACACCACGACAACACGGCCCTCTACCACTCCCTTAAAAATCGTGGAGCTCGATCACGCGTGGATGTCGTACGCGATTAATTAACAGAGAAGAACAAAACTTCCAGTAAAACCCTCATAAGGTCTCGTGTTCAAATTTCACTCAATAGAAAAATTAATTCCCATTTTTCCCGAGTTTATGGATGTATAAACTTGCTTCAATCCAAGTTTCATTGATTAAAATTGAACCAACCACTTGAAATAGGAAGAAATGTAAATTTACTTTAATTCCAAACTGCTCTTGAATATTAACTTATAAATTTTTATCTTTGTTTTAAAAATCCCACTTTGGAATGTTTATTCAAGATTTGAATCCAAACTAACAAATTAAAACATTCGAATTTATCAAGTAATATGTGAATCACCTGTATAACATGTTACAGAGAAGTACTCCCTTCAACATATTTAAAATTAGCTTTAGAAATCAAATCTTAATTTAGTTTTAACATTTTGTTGAGTTGAAATAATTACAGTTTTCAATATTGATGAGAATAGCTTGAATTTTTGAACAAGAATAGGTAACTGTAACCAGCAAGAACACATAGCAAAGGAGATAAATATGCATTATAACACATACAGATTCATATTCAAACATAAAACCATATACAAATTATATTAATTAAAGAATCATGACTATTTAATTAACTTAAACCTTAAAAAAAAATTAGTTTACTCACCTGCTATTTCCTTTGAACAGAACCATTTCTATTTCCATTTGAAAGCCCTGAAGTTTGAACTGGCCTTGTATCTGCCTGATTTTAATTTGAGTTCTAGTTGAATTTGCTCTCTCTCTTTTATTCTTTCTTGCTTTAATTTCTCTCAGGTTTCTATGGTTAATTTATGTTCTGAACGAACTAAATACAAGATGAATACATATACATATAGAAGAGAGTAGATTGTAAGGGAAGGTGTTTTCTAGTTCTGATGTTTTCTCCCTATTGTTTATGACTTGTTCAGATTTTTATACATATTTGAAATGACAAAATGCATGCAGAGCTGATGGCAATAAATGCCTTGGCTTCATAAAATGGTTACATAATTATTGTTATGTTCATACCGTATAGATAATTATATGAAAGTGTACAACTTGCAGGTCAAAGTTTGGCTTGTGTGAGAAGCTTTGCTTATGAAGATAATTTTTTTTTTACTAAAAATATTGTCTTGTATCTTAATTAGTTGTATACTTATAAAAATGTTACTGTGTATTGTTATTTCTAGTTTGAACCTGCAGGCAAACATTTGGGCTTTATGAGTGAAGATATTATGTATATTAAAATGTTTGTAGTTACATTTGTATTTGTACTTTAGCTATAAATATTTAAATTGGGTTCATATAATTTATTTACATTTATATTTATATTTTATATTTATTTCCAATTGTATTTTAACTATAAATATTAAACTTAGATTCGTGAGTTCACTTATTTCTTTATATTTATATATATTTTTTTGACTTACATTAATATTAATATTTTATATTGAACATTATCATCTATTATGTTTTATATTTTTATATTTTTAGACCTTGATCTTATTTTAAACACTATCATCCATATGTATTTATTTATCAAATGTTAGCAATGTAAAACATTTTAATTTAATTATGTAAGGTAAATTTTATCAAAAATATTGTTAAGAACCTTTTATTTTAGAATTTTCAAACATTATTGTCTATATGTATTATTTTATACTAAATATAAACAAAGTAAAGTATTTTAATTAAATTATATAAGATAAATTTTATTATAAATTTTATTAAAAGATTCAATTTTAAATGCTCCAAATCAATCTCCTTTTTAAATTACAAATTTATATAAACAAATGGTAAATATCTCCAAAATCATGTTCATTTTAAGATGGTCAGCTTACTTTTCATCAAATCAGATTCAATATTTATTAAAATAACCGGGGCCAAAATTTAGGGTCGTTACAATTAGTCCCTGGAGGTGAAATTTACCATATTTAAAGTTGTAGTAGTACTATGTTATGAAAGTCTTCGATTTGCAAGAATATGATTTGAAGTGAAGAAAGAAATCTTTGATTTTGATTTAATGAATGATTTGGGAATATTTTCCCTAAGTTAAAAGTTATAACTTTAATATAATAAATCATTGATTAAGATTTAATGAATGATTTGGAAAGGTTTTCCTAAGTAAATGAGAAATGATTTGGAATTATTACAGGATTTAATGAAGGTTTAATAAACCAAATGATTTGATAAATGAGGCTTAATGATTCCATATACATTTAAAAAAAATGGAATAACCTGGAAAGATTATATCTAAGAAAGATATTTGATTTAAAAGATGAAGTATTGACTGATGATTGATATCCACGCATGAACTTAACATCTTTTAAAAGCGATGATTGGTTTCGAAGGAACTGGAGTCGGATTTGGTTGATTCCGATCCGAAAACCACTTTGAACCATTGTATACGTTCGAAAGTGTAGACATGTTGAAGATGATGATTATTGAAGACCGTGGATCTTTATAGGTGAAGACTACTTGTTGAATATGCTCTGGTTGGCCGCCACTATAGAGTTATTTATAGCAGTGGTCTCCTCATGATGGAGATTTTTCGGATTGCAAGGGCTTCTCGCCTAGTAATGGCCGAGGAAAGTACTTTCAGTTTCGTTCAGTCCTAGAACGAACTTGTATGGATGTTTGTCTGACATTGTATTCTAAATCACATTTTAGTGGTTTTTATAAATGTATATTAGTTGGTGGTGGAGATTCTCTTAGCTTAACACCCTTTCCCGAGACATACGTGCTCAGGAAGTCATATTTTTCTAGAAATCAGTCGTGTGACATGGAATGACAATGCAGCATTCAAAGTGGAACCTATTATGATCAAAGCGTGGTTTTGTATGAAAAACGTGGCTTTGAAGAAATTGATCGTAGCTTCGCGAGCCTTACACCCTGGTTATGATGGGATTCTATGCGGTCAGATGTATGCTCGCTTTTCAAATAGTAGTGATTTAGGTTATCAGATGTTCTGAGCCCTAGGTACCAGGTACGTCTGGGCCTCAAGACATTTATTGCCTCATGTCGATAAAGTGATTAGCTTGAGAAAAGCAGGGGACTACTAGTTATCATTTGTAGTGTAGCAAGTATAGTTTCCAAGTGACTAGTTTGAGAAAAGCGATTAAGGCACCGTAGGAACTATGTTTGTTATGCGTGGATCGGAGAAAAGATCACTAGTTTCCTATCATGTTGGAAATCCAATCCCTACGAGATTTACGGTTTTTATTGTATTTCTAAAATAGCTGTAATGACTTGCAAACATTTCATCTACCCCTTTTGGTATCATATATTTCGTTGGTATATTCCGTTGACCCAGTCTGGATATATTACCTTAGACTTAGTCCAGATATTGATATCTTATTTTAATAAGTTTATTTGCAAATGTTTTCAAAAGAATGTCATTAAAAATAATATCAAGTGTATTTTGGCATGAAGTGTTTTGGTTATCATAAGGTAAAAACCCGTTCGTGTTTATGTGTGGGCGTGGTCTTATGAGATACCCTTCTTTTCAAAAAATTTGATAACATAGTCATTTTAAAGTTCGAGTATCTCACGCTGGTTTATTAAGCCTCATCCGGGTATTTTTAATACTTGGGTCAGATCCGAGTAGTTTCAGGTTTAGTTGAAGACGGTTGGAGTTCCCAGAGGAGAGCTGGAGATCTTTATCATCGTATGGACGTATTCTATTATCCGCTTTGTTTAGTGTATTTTGTTTGATGTTTGTCAACAATTGTGAGGACAGATGTTTATAACTGTCCAAGCTGAATTTAGTTTAGACTCTGATATTGTATTTAAAATTTTCCGCTGTAAAGATTATTATTGAAATAATTTATGTTATTCCATTCTTGTGAGATTCTATTCTGTCTTTATTTTCTTTCTCTACCCTTAATGATCCGCTTATTCGTGCAATTTGAGTTGGACATGTGTGGATTATTGTCGATTCAAAGGGTACGAAAAAAAGATTCGTTACATTTGGTATCAGAGCTAAAGGTTAAGCAAGAACCTTGGCTTTGGTTGGGTAAAAACTATTTAGAGATAGGGTTAGTAATACCCTAGGTTGAGTAACTCATTAGAGATAGGGTTAGTAGCACCTTAGAATGAGTTTGAGATTATTGTATATATGAGTGCGTATTTATTATTTGACAAGAAAAATATTTTATGTTCATTTATCGGTTGAGTGGTTTATAAATTCTAGTCGATATGGGAAGAACAACTGTATCGATAGGTATTTCTAAACTCTTAACAAGGCACATCGACACACTGTTTTGAAAAGATTATATTTTGCATATAAAATGTCTTTCAAAGGATATAAAATTTTGTGAGGTTAGGAAAATTTATAAGATACATTCCCTTAGGAAAGTCCCATGGATAAGGTCTTGATTCATCTAGTGATAAATAAAATAATCTTCTAAGTGTCAATCATATGTTGGCTTGGGCAAACGGTATTGAGCACTTAGTAAATTATTCTTCTTATCATTGGAGGATGAAGGTAAGTTCAAATCCAAAAAAGTTGAATTAAGTATTTGGATAAAAAAATGAAATGGAAATGTTATAAACAATTCTAATCTTGGAATATCAATTGGGGGCAGAGTGGCTTATAATATGTCGAGTCATGAGTTTTGGATGACTCCAAAGCAAGCTCGAAGAGCAAGTGCACAAAATGAAGCAGAAGAAAAAGCAAAACTAGGAGCCTTTGCTGACATCGACTGTTATTATTGTGATAAGAAAGGACATTATGCGGTTATGTGTGAAACAAAGAGAAGTAAGAAGCAAAGAAGGGAAAATAAAAATTCTGATCGGGATGATATAGTCTATTTCAAGTGTAAAGAGAAGGGTCATTTTCTACATAAATGTCCTAAAACCAATAAGAAACCAAGAATTAAAAAGAACAAAATGGGCTGCTATCGATGCAAGAACCTAAGATATGAGGTCAAAGATTGCCCCCAACGTACTTGTATTTGGTGCTTTCAAGGGAAACACTTAATGAAGGACTGTCCAAGAATGAAAGTGGTTAACTTAAGCCCCTAAGATAAAACACTGTCTACCTCAAAAGGAATTCAAGAATAGTACATAATAGTCTAAGTATATATATATTGGTAGTATGTGATAGGCTGTATTTCCTAGGAAAGTTATCTCTGAAACTTTGCAATGCTAGTTAAGGTTGGAAATGGATGTATGAATATGATGTTAATTAATAAACTTCCTTTTGATTATCCTCTCGATGCACTTCTTCAATCTTATATTCGATCAATTCTATTAAGATATTTAGAAATAAAAAGTTCAAGGGAATATTAGAAAGAAATAGCTTTATAAAAAATAAAAATAAAAGTATTTAAATTTTAGAAAAATTATTTAAAAATATATTTTATCATAGTTTTTTTGAAAAAGTTTAAAGAAATAAAGGAAAGGTATTTAAACTTAACATAATTTTGGGATTGAAATCTATAATAAGATGTATTAGCAAAGAAAAAAATAATAGAGAGCTTAAATAAAATTTTAAGGATATTTTCCAAATAAAAGATAATCTATTTCTTTAGAAAAGAAGATATAACTATTCTACATAAATATTTGAAAATTTGTGAAATGGTTTCCTAAAAGATTTTAAAGATAAATTATTCTTTTGGGTGAAAAATGGTTTCTTTGGAATATTTTCCTTTATTAAAAATATTTGAAAATAAATAATAAAAGGGGATTATATAAAGAAGCACCTTTATAAAGTGTTTGACTTAAGATAAAGTTTTTATGAAAGTTTTTGAAGTTAATAAATACATATGTTATATGTAGATTATTTCGTCACCTAAAAGATCATCTAATATTCGAGTTCAGAACTTTGATGTGTTACACCGTTCGGAAAAAGGATTTATCACTCGATTCTTGATGACGAACATTGATTAGGGTTTATGGTTGGGTACTTGAGTTTTCTATCATAGTTGAGAGCTATGCAAGGAAAGGAAAGGTTTCTGAGAAAAGAGCCTGATTAAAGTCCGCACTAGAGAATCAGGGGATCGATACTATTTCGGAAATTAAGTTGTGTATTCGAATATGAGATCGAATAAAATATTTCATACGGATGATCTATGTATATTATAAAGATAAATGGTTTGGGCAAACTTTTGCTTGGGTAATTTCGAGGACGAAATTCTTTTAAGTAAGGGAGAATGTAACGAACCGTAATTTCGCTACTTCGAAAATAAAAAAATTTGTTTGTTTTAAATTTAAAAAGGTTTAAAACTTAAATAGATAAGTTATAGATAATAGATAATAATATAGAAATTATTTATTCTTATAGTTGATAATTTAAAAATTACAAATTTGGACTTTACAACAAACCAACAAACGTTAAGTTTTATTAAAAATAAATAAATGCTTAAATAAATAGGCTTAAATGTTTATTTAAAAAGATAAATATCATTAAAAACATCTAATAAAGATAATAAAAGTATATTAAAATACTTATAAGTATGTTAATAATCGTTTTACAAAAATAACCAAAATTTGTCGCATTTTATCAGTATTACATACACCGTAAAATTAGAGATTTTGATATTAATTAAAGATAATTTTAAAATATAAAGAGACATGTTTTAATTTATTTAAAGAAGTAAAAAGTTCATTTTAAATTTGGTTTACATAAATACATTGTTTAACTAAAACGTCAAAATATAACCGTAAAACATTTTGTCGAAAAACAACGTTTTGTCGATTAAAAGTTGTCGCAACGTCGCCGCACCTTTATTTTCTTATAGAGGAACTTATATAGAAGTAGTACAAGTATTAATTAATTTACTGGTAAAGTTTACTTTTACTAAACAAGGTTAGAAACTTCTAGAAAACAATTAAGAAAAAATAAGCACAAAAAGACAAAAATGTCATTTCAAAGCAGAACGCAAAACATCAAATCAAAGAAACATAATTATTACTTACTTTACTTAATATTTAAGTGAAAATGACATAAAGTAATGATTTGAAATGTGATGTTAAGTGTTGAAAAAAAATAAGATTACTTTATGACGCAGCGGATTAAAACACTTTGACGTGCTATTAATGTTTTGATACAAATTGACGCAAATTTCTTCCTCACGAAATGATTCGTGTCAAGTGAACAAAGATAAATTCTCAAATCCGTTGATCTCTCGAGATACCGAATTCTAGCTATCTTCAACACGTTGATCTCGCGCATGAGATTCTGTGAATCTGCTTCAAGTTCGTTGATTCGAGGGCACTCGAATATCCGAAGATGGAAGAAGAAGGAGATCACACTCAACTTCAACAAAAGTGGCAAAAAGCACACAAACAAATTTTATTTAATATCCACTCTTTACAATGACATCGTATCCCTATTTATAGAGATTATACAACACAGCATACACGACTCAACATACATGCGACACACGAGATAACACAATACAAGACTTAACAACACAGCGACTTACGATTTAACAAGTTACATCAGTATACGACTTAACGACCTAAGCACAAACGACCTAAGAAATTACAGCAACATGTTGCAACATTACGCAACCTAGCTCCGTGCGACAAAAGCTTCAGGTTCTTGCGCCTTAACGAGATAAGGTCCAATGTGGCATAAAGAATCTTCTACATATGTGGCTTAAGTAGATAAGAGATTTAAGGAATGCAGTGACCTAACCATGGAGGGACCTAAGAAATGTAACGACCTAAGAATGATAGCATGCGGCATAAGTGAGTTGTGTGAACCATGACTTAACTCGTTAAGTCGTACCTCGGTAGGTTGAAGCTTAGTAGGTCGTAGCGACCTAAGGGCATGCGCGTTGGATGTGAGGGACCTAAGGATATGTGCGTTAAGTCGCTTAACTCGCTGGGTCGGTCAATATGACTCGCCAGGTCGCTCGACGACTTATCATAGGTCGTCGGCTCATTTTCCACTGCATAACTCCCATATCTCGTTAGGTCGCACAAGCGACTCAAGGCCTGGTGCACTTCTTCCTGCGACTTAACAAGATAATGACTTAAGGAACTGCGATTATCATGGTGCGTTGCATCATCCTCCCCTGGTTGAAAAGAATTCGACCACGAATTCACACTTTCCTCTTCTTCGACATATTCATTCTCATGGTATGGGATCAAGTATTTGACGTTGAAAACGTCAGCGGTGTGGATATGATCTGACAGTCTCAACTGATACGCATTCTCATTAATCTTCTTCACGATCTCCAAAGGACCAATCTTCCTAGCAGCTAACTTGTTGTAAGCACCAATAGGAAATCGATCCTTAGTTAATAATACATATACAAAATATCCTTCTTTGAATTCAACATGTCGCCGTTTACTATCTGCGGATTGCTCGTATTTCTCATTCGCCTTAAACAATCGCTCTTGCACAACCTTGTGGCATTCTTGCAATTCATTCACCAAATCACTAGCTCGTTTGACCACTCCTTTCTGCTGTGGTATTACAGATAAATCCAATGGTCCTTTAGTAATAGTTGAATAAACAACCTGAAATGGACTGAACCCAGTGCTTCGATTAACTGCATGGTTGTGTGCAAACTCAGCTTGACGTAACTTCAAATCCCAACTCTTCAAATTGTCATCCACGAGGCATCACAATAGATTACCTAGGAATCTGTTCACAACTCCTGTCTGTCCATCCGTCTGTGGATGATAAGGACTACTAAATTTCAGCTTTGTTCCGACCATTCTCCATAGACTCATCCAAAAATGACTCAGAAAACGAGTGCCTCTATCTGAAACAGTAGATTCAGGCAACCCATGGAGACGATAGATCTCTCTGAAGTATAACTGTGCGACATTAACTGCATATGTCGTCTTCTTGCATGCGATAAAATGTACCATTTTTGAAAAATGATCAACCACCACATAGATAAAATCATTGCCACGTTGTGTTCTTAGCAAACCCAATACAAAGTCCATACTAACATCCACCCATGGCTTAGTAGGTATAGGCAACGGCAAATATAAACCTGCATTTGTCGCGGTCCCCTTTGAAACTTGACAAATATGGCATCTATGAACAAATTTTTCAACCTCTTTTCTCATTAACAGCCAAAAATAAGACTGTGAGATCAACTGCATAGTACGGTCACGGCCCACGTGTCTTTCTTTGTACAATTCTTTGATAATATTCATTCGTAAACTGCAATCTGGAATACACAATTGATTTTCTTTAAATAGAAAACCATCAACCAACACATATCCATCCATGCTTCCTTGCTTGACTTTGTCTAAGATCTTGGAAAAATAAGAATCTGATGCAAGCAAATCTGGAAGTAAGTCAAAACCCATCACTTCTACTTGCATAGTTGTTAGCAAACTACTCCTTCTACTAAATGCATCGGCAACGCGATTAGTTACTCCAGACTTATGCTTGACGACGAATGTAAATTGTCGCAAATAAGCTATTCACGATGCATGCCTAGCTGCAATTTTATCCTCCCCTTGCAAATGTTTCAATGCTTCATTATCCGTATACAAAACAAATTCTTTATGGAACAAATAATGTCTCCAATGCTTCATAGCCTGCACAATTGCATAAAACTCCACATCACAAGTATTGTATCTCATCTTTGCTCCGGAAAGTTTTTCACTGAAATAAGCAATTAGACGACCCTTCTGACTCAACACTTCTCCAATTCCAACTTTCGATGCATCCGTATGTAACTCAAATAGCAGCTGAAAATCTGGCAATACTAGAATCAGTGCTGACGTTAAAAGTTCCTTGATTCGCTCAAAAGCAAGTCCTGCCTCTTCTGTCCATGAAAACTTCTTTTCCTTCATACAATCAGTAACATGAGCCATCACACTGCTGAAGTGTGGTATAAATCTTCGATAAAATGAAGCTAATCCATGAAAACTTCTGCCTTCTGTTATAGTCTTGGGTTGTGGCCAATTTCTGATTGCGTCTACTTTACTCTGATCCTCCTGTATCCCTTCCTCAGACACAACATATCCCAGAAATAAAACACTTGGCGTCATGAACACGCACTTCTTCATCGCTGCATAGAACTTTTCTTGACGAAGAATAATTAACACTTTCCGCAAACGTTGAATATGCTCCTCTGTGTTTGCACTGCAAATCAAGGTATCATCAAAATAAACAACAACAAACTTCCCAATGTAAGGTCTGAAAATTTGATTCATCACCCTCATAAATGTACTTGGTGCATTAGATAAACCAAACGGCATAACCAGCCATTCATATAATCCTTCTCGAGTCTTAAATGTTGTCTTCCATTCATCGCCTGGTCTAATGCGAAACTGATGATAACCACTCTTAAGATCAATCTTTGATAAGATTACAGACCCACTAAGTTGATCTAATAAATCATCAAGTCTTGGCGTAGGAAATCTATATCTGACAGTTATTTTGTTGAGTGCCTTGCTATCCGTACACATCCTCCATGAACCATCTTTCTTTGGCACTAACAAAGCGGGTACAGCACAAGGACTGAGACTTTCTCGAACACGCCCTTACTCAAGAAATTCCTCAACCTGTCTCCTCAACTCTTCTTGCTCTTTCGGACTCATACGATTATGTGGCCTAGGCGGTAGAACAGCACCTGGCACTATATCAATCTGATGTTGTATGTCCCTCAATGGCGGTAACTCCTTGGGCAATTCTGCAGGAAAGACATCGTCAAATTCATTCAACACTGGTCTAACCTCCGCAGGAATTTTATGGTCTTCAGTTTCTTTGTACCCAATCAACATAAGCATTTCAGGACTATCCTTCACTTCCTCAACAAATTCTTTCGAAGATAATAGGCTAGTTGATTACACCTTCTTCTCTGCTTTGCTTTCACTTTGCTCACGCTTCTTAGGAACCAAAGTAATTTGAGTACCGTCAAACATGAAACTGTAGTTGTTGGTGCGACCATTATGTTGTACAGCTCGATCATACTACCACGGTCTTCCCAATAGTATATGACACACATCCATATCCATAACATCACACCAAATATCATCTTCGTACTTCTTCCCAATAGAAAATGTAACAAATGCTCTTCTTCCCACTGTCACTTATCCACCTTTCTTTAGCCATGCCAATTTATAAGATCTAGGATCCTTTTCAGTCTTCAATCCTAAGTTCGTAACGGCTTCTTCAGAAATAATGTTATCACTGTTTCCCGCATCAATAACAAACCGACAAACCGTTCACAAGATAGTACATGTTAACTGAAAGATATTGCTTCGTAGCCAACTAGAATCATTTTCATGCTTTGGCACTAAACAAGACCTTCTTATCGTCAAATTACACCCTTCATCCCCTGACACAACTTCTTCATCATCATCAAACTTCGATTGTTGAGTATAGTTAACTTTAGCTTCCACATCCTCATACTCACATTCCTCTGCAACTAAGATTCTCTTCTTTGGCTTCGTACATTCATTGCTTTTATGGCCAAACTCTTGACAATTATAGCACTTGATACTGTTGTTGACCTTTGCTTTAGCGACTTCATTGACAACTAGTTTACTAACTGCCTTGGAAACATTAGCACTGCTACTAGCTCCCTTACTCTGGTTGTTAGAATTCCCAAACACACCTCGTCTCCCTTGCTTCTCCCAAGCTAGAGCTTTCTGATGTGCTTCAGCAACATACATTGGATTAAACATATTCACCATGTCCTGAATCGGCATTCGTAACCCTCCAATATATTTAGTTGTTAGATGTTCCTCTGTTTCCATGATATCATTCCTTGCAATCAACTAATAAAATTCATTTTCATAATCATTCACTATCCTCGTCCCTTGTCTCAAATTCTGCAATCGTTGATACATAAGAGATTGACAATTGTACGGCAAGAAAGTCGCTTTCATCATCTTTCTCATCTTTTCCCAAGTGACAACTTTTGATTTTCCTATTCTCTCCTGAGTTAGTTTAGTTTGCTGCCACCATGCCATAGCTCTTCCCCTTAGTATCGTAGCAACTAACTGAACTCTTCGATTCTCCGGCACTTCTTTGAATTCCAAAATTTCCTCAACATTAGACAACCAATCAAGAAATTCTTCTGCTTGCATACCACCCTTGAATTCTGGAATTTCCATCCTCATACCTGATTCCCATTTACGATCATTCTCTGAATCAAGATATCGATTTCGCACTTGGCCTCGATCTCGATCATGAATACTTCCTCCCTCACCATATTCCTCAAAATCATATGTATGTCGATGTCGATCTCGTTCATCTACATCTCTATGACTATGCATGTCCCTTCTACCATGTCTTTCAATATCACGATATGGATCATCTTCAAATCCAAGGTGAGTTCTTCTTTCTTCATTTAGATACTCATGGTGTTCTCTTCTCATTGAAACTGATGATTCTCTTCTATCTCGACAAGATTGTGGCGACATTCTCCTTTCTCCCGACACCAATGGTAAAACCCTGTTTCCACTATGGTTCGAAACTGGTGAAGTTCTCCTTTGACTTTGATTCATGTCTTTCATCAATTTCTCTAACTTTTCAATACCTTCATCAAACTTTTCATTGATAAGCTGCTCCATCTACTCAGCTTCTTGTCCTCTATATACATCTTCAACATTCTGAAAACGATTAGCACGTCTCGAAGGCATGATTATCAATAAACTCGGATCCAACACAAATACTACTTTAACTCGGCTCTGCACTAGTTCAACTTCGACCTAACCTGGTTCTGCACTTAGCTCGGCTCGGCTTTAACTCGGCCTTGATCTTACTTAGCTTCAACTTAGCTCTACAAGATCTGATACCAAATGAGTGACGCAGCGGATTAAAACACTTTGACATGCTATTAATGTTTTGGTACAAATTGACGCAAATTTCTTCCTCACGAAATGATTCGTATCAAGTAAACAAAGATAAATGCCCAAATCCGTTGATCTCTCGAGATACCGAATTCTAGTTATCTTCAACACGTTGATCGCGCACGATTCCGCATTAGAAGATCTACGATTCTTCGACGTTGATCACGCGCACGAGATTCCGTGAATCGGTTTCAAGTTCGTTGATTCGAGTGCACTCGAATATCCGAAGATGGAAGAAGAAGGATATCACACTCAACTTCAACAAAAGTGGAAAAAAGCACACAAATAAATTTTATTCAAAATCCACACTTACAATGACATCACATCCCTATTTATAGAGATTATACAATACAGCATACACGACTCAACATACATGCGACACACGAGATAACACAATACACGACTTAACAACACACGCGACTTACGACTTAACAAGTTACATCAGTATTCGACTTAACGACCTAAGCACAAACGACCTAAGAAATTATAGTAACATGTTACAACATTACGCGACCTAACTCAGTGCGACATAAGCTTTAGATTCTTGCGCCTTAAAAAGATAAGGTCCAATGCGGTATAAAGAATCTTCTACATATGCGGCTTAAGAGATAAGCGATTTAAGGAATGCAGCGACCTAACCATGGAGCGACCTAAGAATGATAGTGTGCGGCATAGGTGAGTTGTGCGAACCAAGACTTAACTCGTTAAGTCGTATCACGGTAGGTCGAAGCTCAGTAGGTCATAGCGACCTAAGGGCATGCGCGTTGAATGTGAGAGACCTAAGGATATGTGCGTGTAACGACCCAGAATTTTGGACAATTTAAGTTGAAAATGTTTAATTTATTTCAAACATTTGAATGATGGTTTGATTTGAATTTCAAATTATCAGAATAAATTTGACGATTAAATTATAAAGTTTAATCTATTGAAAGTTGAATAAAGATTTGAATCTCAAATTTTAAGCTGATTAAAAATATTTCAAAGGCTTGTAAAACTCATATTGATAATACTAAAGATAATAGAAGCTTCAGAATTGAATTTGAAAGTGATTTGTTCAGTTTTGGAATTATACCGTTTGAATCGATATTTAAAAATACCGTCCGAGGGACAGTCTCGGAATTCGACGAAACCAGTTTCATTGGATCTGTAGTATTGAATTATTACCGGATTTCAAATTTCGTATTTTTCGGAGTTGTTATGTGAGCACACGGGGAGTAAACACATTGAAATTAAAATGGATTAAATTTAAATTTAAATTTAAATTGGTCAACAAATAGCACGTTATCTCCTTTAATCACGCGCTTGAATTACGCCTAAAATCACGCAGAAGATCACGGGAGAAAATCGTGCAACCCAGGTTCTTTCTATTTTAAATTACCATCTCCCCTCGTTCAAAAAACAAAAATCACGAAAAATAAATAATGGCCGAAGCCTTCATCTTCAAAATCATATAAAAATAAAAAATAAAAAGCATGAGATCTTTTTCATAACCAATCTCATTCGTTTCCTCCTCTCATTCCGTCCCCCTATTTGACTTAGAAAGAAAGAAAAAAAAAGCATCGCGAATTCATTCTAGGGTTTTGGGCAGTGTCGCGAGCAAGGAGGCGGTGGCGCGGCGATTTTTCGAGGCAACGCGAGGTTCGAGGGATGGGAGGTGATGGCTCGAACTTGTGACCGACTTCGATTCGTGGTGACGAAATCTAGATAGTTAACGGCGACAGTCTCGAGCTCGGCGTCGATGTTGGAGGATGCGTCGGAGGCAACAGCATCAAGCGGAGGCGAATTCGTGATGGTCGGTGCAGTTGAGGCTTGGATGGCGGCCGCGCGAGGTTTGGGTGCGATCTGGATTTTGAGCAACGTGGGGTATTTTTTTAATTTTATTTTTTCAGATTCGAATTGAATATAAATTTTCATGTATATAAGGTTTTGGGTTTGAAAAATTACAGTACAGGAAATATTTATTCTAAAAAAAAGATATAGCACAGCATTTGATTTTTTTTACAGTAAATAGATATATAAGAATATATATATTTTAAATATACTTGTTATTTTAAAACATAGGAATTTAGAAGTTAACAGTAAAAATTGACATATACATTTTAAGTATTCTAGTTATTTTAAATTAATATATTAGGTAATTAATTTGGTTAATTAACCTATCTATTTATTTTAGTTACAAAGAAATTATTAAAGGAAATTAAATAGTTAGTTAAATAAATTTATTAAAGTGGGAAAATTGGTTTAAAAAGAATTATCAGCTAAAAGAAAAAAACTATTAAACAGAAATTAATTGTTTAGTTGATTCAAATATTAATGAATTGTGTAAATATTTATACAAGGTATAAATCAAGGAAATCGAGTCAAGATGGAAATGGATTGCAAAATAAAATCAAAGGTGAGATCTTCTCACTCAAATTGAAAATTTGGATTGCAGTTATTGATTGCTGTTTGGTTGTGATATTAGATATAGTAGGATATATCTATATATAGCAATATATATATATATTGGAATATGTATATATTGGAGTTGTTGATTTCCCGCATTATATAGCGGATAAGACCTTATTGCGCCGCTTATTAAGCGGATAATAATTTATTAATCCCATATACCGCGATATCCCGTCTTGAAACGAGATTGGTATTGTGCTAATGTCTGTGGATGCAGGGAAACAGGTTGGAGGGATCCAATTGGATTCCTCACCAGTACTTATTTGATTTTAGATATTGTGATATTTGATTGATTATCATGTCAATATATGATGTTTGGAAGTCGTGATTGACTATTTGGTGTGTTGTATCATCAGATCCATTTTTGAAGTTTAAAAATAACGATTTTGATTTTTAAGGGATTTTTAAAGTGATTTTTGAAATTATACGTTTAATAAATTTTCGAATTGATTCATTTTAAATAATTAAAACGTTATAAATTTTTATGTTATAAAAATTAGGATTTTGTGAAATATAACCGAAATGTGATTTTTGAAATAAGCAGTTGACAAATTTATAAATAGTCTAAATTGGGATTTTTGAATTATTATAAACGATTTATATAAAAGATTTATAAAATTGATATTTTATAAGTTAAAGATATTGGAATTATAAAACGAGCTTTTATAAGTGTTAAAATAAAGTTGTACCTAGTTTTATAAGTGAATAAGAATTTTAGATTTATAAATTAATGATGATATAAAAGAATGGATTTGTGAATAAATGGATTATAAGTAATTTACTTATAAGTTGGATTCGACATGTAAACGAAATATAAATAGAATTGGTTGTTAAAGGAGATTTATAAATCGAAGTAGTTATGAAACAGAAATGGAATTTATAAATGTTGTTTTATAAATCCGTAATCAAATAAATTTGATAAGCAAACATAGAAATTATTAAAGGAATTATATCCACGATTTTGGACTATGGAAAATCTTTGGTAAATGTGTAGAAACATTGAATTGGGAAAATAAATTATATTCACATTTTGGACAGTGAATATATTATTGAATAAAACGGGTATGATTTGGAGAAGTGAAATTTTAAAATGAAGTTAATTGTTTTAAAAGATGTTTTAAAATGTATTAACTATTGAAACCATAGATTTCAACGTTTATTGTTGAAATAGACATTTTCGAGAAATAGAAGGAAGTGGTGGACTATAAAACTGTTGTTATAGTAAATGGTTTCCGAAAGGAAATGTTTTTGTATAGTATTGGGATTTATATATCTATCTAAATTTCGAATCCTTATACTGGAGATTTTGGGTCGTCATAACAATGTTTTACGCAACATTTGTTTGGACTCAAAGAAAAGTGTTAAAGAAAATGTTTTTCTTAAGAAACGAAATATATACTTAATATTAATTTAAGTATATCGAATATTTTCCAAATGTTGAAAATAAATGGATTTGTGAATTTCTTATTATTAAATAAGTTTGGAAATGTTTTCCAATATAAAGTGAATATTTTGAGATTTTATCTTTTAAAAGATAAATTGAAAATGAATATTAGAAATCGATTTGGAAATCGTATATTCATAGATATTTTGGACTTGTAATTCAATATGGAATTTATAAATGAAGTTGGGAAAATTGGTTTAAAAATAAATATCGGTTTATTTTTGAAGTGTGGGAATTAATTTACGGATTTGGAACGTAAATATAAAGTAAATCGGTAAGGATTTATTTAATTGGTTTAAATGAACCATTTTGAAATGAAAGTATTTCCGCATTAGGAAAATGATTGAAATTTGTTTTCAAATGGTTGAAGTGTGGAAATTATATATGTCTTCTAAAGATATTTTTGGAAATAAATAATTTGGAAAATTATTTGGAATCTGGTGATGTTGTGCGTACCTATTGATAGTTAAATAACCGACTGTTTGCGCCAAAATTGGTCACAAACCCCGAATACCGTGAAAGCACCAGTGTATGAATACAAATCAATAATATTCAAACACAAATCCCAGATCTCAGCAAATATTAAACAGCAATCCAAAAGTAAAGAACAGAGACACAAGTTTTATAGTGTTTCGGCTATCTCCGGCCTACGTCCACTCCAAAGTTTTTTATCCTTTTATTGATTATCCTTGATGATTACAGATAACTACAGCAGTTACAAAGTCCAAAACTCGAAATAAATAGCAGTAATGATGTTATAGAATGGTTCTGGCAGCGTCCGGACGTGCTTTCTCTCTCCAAATTCTCCGACCCCCTTTCTGAATGACCAGGGGCTCTATTTATAAGCGTAGGAGGCTAATATTTCTCCTAAAATCCGGGAAGACCGCTTCAGGCACGTGAGGGGGCCCACTCGCCCGAAATCTGGAGGTCCGGGCCCACCTTGGGATCGATTCGAAGTAAGGTTCGAATTGATCAAGAAATCATCCAATCGAGCTGAAATTTGGTGAGAACATTCTTCAACATGCATGTAAGCTCCTGTAAAAATTTCATTTCATTTGGGTCAATGGTTTGGAAGATATGATCGATTCAAATTCAAAGTTTCGTGTGCTCTACCTGTTTCGAACCCATGCTTCGAACCTACATCCTTCGAATCCATCCAAAGTGTATGCGCAATGACGTGGTGCTATCCTCCTGGGTCGATTCGACTTTTTGGCGTGTTGACCGGGTTGATCCATTTTGCACTCCGAGTTGGACGCTCCTTACCTGGAGACGCGCTCGTGTCCATGCTTCTAGCTCGCACGTGTCCATCACTTATCCTATACTCAACTGTTTGCATCGCATGTTCCCTCGTATCGATCGCACGAGAGTAATTCGCATCGATCCGATCGATGCGAACTGTTGTATTTGATCGATACGAAGCAAACAGATGGGTACGAAACCAATCTTGATGATGGATACGAACGAACCCTTACCTGATGGACACAAGAGAGATTTTTATCTGTGAGAGCATGGACTCGAAATACATTGCCTGCCCCAATCTTGATCGATACGAAGTGCACCGATTCGAAGAACCTCCACATACCAGCTACCACTTTGGGTTTGTTGCCATCGAGTCAAGATCCATCTACCCCTCCTATCTGATCGATACGAGCTTATCGATTCGAACCAGCAACTCGATCGATTCGGACACTATCGAGTCGAACCAACACCTGATGCGAACTTCCACAGAGCCGAACCCATACCAACCGATACGAAGTGTATCGATTCGAACCATGTGTGCCGTGCCTTCGATCGATTCGAACCTGAAGGGTTCGAAATGAACAAAAAACCTTGATGGGTTCGAATCTTATGGATTCGAAATGAGCACCATCTTGACCCATAGATGGATTCGAACAGCCATGCCTTTCCTGTCTTGCATCGATCATAACTCCTTCATATGAACTCCGATCAACCCGAAATTTGAAACATAGCCTATCCTAATCCTTGTCATCATCTCCAATTAATTTCGTCCCGATCGGAGTTCAACCAAATTTTGACGATATCGATCGTAGCCTTGATTCCAACTGATCTCCAATCCTGATATCCATCATTCCTTGCCAATTTGTTGATATCCCAGTTTTGACCAAAAATGGGATAACCCTTTGCCCCCCAAAACATCCCTTGTGATAACAAGGCGTGTTTTGTATAGTTCCGAATCCAATATCCAAAGTTCGTAACCATACTGCCAGAGTATGCCATCCTTGACTGCTCCGAGCCGATGTCCAATTCCAAATCCCATAACCAAAGCCTTAGCCAATTCCATATCCATTCGAACTCGATAGCCGAGTCCTAATCCATCCTTATCTAATAGCCAATAGCCAGGTCCAGGACCTCTCCGGGTCGATATCCGAATCCATAACCTCTCCGGGTTCTTGCCAAGTGTAATCCACACCTGACGACCGTGGTCCAGTGTCCCTAGACGTTGTGCAGTGCCGTGGCTTAAGTCCTAAGCCGAATCCTGGTCTCTCCGGACCCTTGTTGAGCATAGTCCATACTCAACGACCTGAAACAATAATCGATATTATGAGGCCTAAGTCCTTGGCCAAATCCCGGTCCCTCCGGACCCTTGCCGAGCATAGTCCATACTCGACGACCTGAATGAGCCAATTTACCACATTCGGGCAAAGTGACTCACCCCTTGCCAGGCATAATCCATACCCGACGACCGTTTATCAAAAACCAGATGAAAATCCAGTCAAAATCCAATCCAGAATCCAAATCAAACAAAAAAATCGAAAATTCAAACCAGCATCCAAAACAGAAATCCGTCATCAAAAAGAAAATCCAAACTAGAAAGAAAACGAAAACCAGGAGTTCAAACCAAACTCCAAAACAAACCAGAAAAGCAAGTGTCCAAACCAAAGCAGAAAAGCAGATTTCACAAACCACGGCATCGCAGTTTATCATCATTCAGAGCATGCCTAGGGGCCATCTCCATCCCCATACATGTGTAAATGACTTGGTTGCTTGCCAGTAGTTCGCTACTTATTTCATATTATCCTGATCAATGGATGATCAATCGACCATCATCCCTAGGTCTCACATCATCACGGCATGAGGTGGTTGGTGGTTGCTCCTGCTCCACCGTTGCGTTCCGAGTTCCGACATATTGTTGTAACTGTCCAATCCTTACATGCTCCTCGATTATATCCTTTAAGTGCCTACAGCTATTGGTATCATGTCCATCTAAATCATGGAAGAGGCAGTGCCTTCCTGATGTCCTTTTCCATTCTGTTGGTTCTCTCCTAGCCGGCCTCCGGTAAGGAAGGTGATTCCGAGTATCCAGGTATATCCGTTCCAGCGTCTCGTTCAACCTTGTGTATGTAGAAAACTTTGGATCCTTCCATCGCTTCCTAGCATTTCCAGAATCATCGTCCATCTTCCTTTTCGCTTTGTCTTTATCCAAACCTTTGCTGAATGGTCCTACATCCTGAGTTACATTAACCTTTTGCACCTTTAAATCCGTACTCGCATCTTCCTGCGGAAGGAACCTTTCTGCCTCGTGAAAGAATTCGTCGAGATCCTGTGGAGGGTCTCGTATCAGAGATACCTTGAAATCCGAGTCCTCCCTGACTCCTGATACTGCTGCCATTAAAACCATCGATGGATCAGGCCGATCCACCGAAGCGACCGCCGCACTGAACCGAGTTAGAAAAGCTCTAAGCCATTCATCTGTCCTTTGCTTCACTGATGTTAATGTCATCACATTCTTCGGCCTCTTGATGTGAACCCGAAACTGTCCCAAAAACTTTTCCACCAATTCCCTCCAAGTCCTGATAGATCCTTCTCCCAGCTGCCAAAACCACATTGCCGCTAAGTCCGTCAGATACAAAGGGAAGCATCGGGCCATCACTTCCTCCGATGCCCCCAGCACCTCCATGTGTCTGGTGTATCTCATCAAGTGATCTGTTGGGTCTTATTTGCCATCATAAACCTCCACGCTAGGTAGCTTAAATTTAGGTGGATTCTGAGCCATCCTTATTTCCCAAGAAAATGGACTCCTATTCACTCCTTCCAAGTCTCCGTTGGTCAAACCGCCTCGCACAGTTTTTCTGATGATTTCTACTAATCCGGTATTGTCTGTTGGGGGTTGCCCCCCATGCCCCCGAGGGAATTCTGGTACATATTCCTCGTGTGGTTCACTAGCGGCAACGTTAGCTCTAGCTTGTTGAACTCCTTCCAGAGGTCCTCCTGTGTTGGATCCTGTGGGCCTGCCCTCAAGCCCTTGTTGATTGCCTTCTGGCTCCGTACCTTGTCCTCTGTTGGATTCCACTACCCTAGCTCCCTGCCCTGCATCCACAGCGGTTGTAGTTGTTCCTAAGTTCTGCATCCCTGCGTCTCTCATTTGCTCGAAGAAAGTCTGCATCATTTCCTGTTGGCTCTTCAACAATCTCTCCTGCAAAGAATTTGTCATTGCTTCCATTTCATCCCGGGTTATGTAGATTGAAGCCGGTCCTTCCCCAGCTCCGGAGGATGCTTGTTAACTTCCTTCCTGTTGGCTTCTCTCAGCCCTTTGCCTTCTACTATTTTGCCTAGTCATTGTCCTTGAATCCAAACTCTTTAAAATCTTCAAATCCAAATTTTAAATCCGATGTAGTGGGTGCTAGTCTTTCTCAGTGGAAGCAACAAAGTGTTTGCGCCAAAATTGGTCAAACCCTGAATACCGTGAAAGCACCAGTGTATGAAGACAAATCAATAATATTCAAACACAAATCCCAGATCTCAACAAATATTAAACAGCAATCCAAAAGTAAAGAACAGAGACACAAGTTTTATAGTGGTTCGGCTATCTCCGACCTACGTCCGCTCCAAAGTTTTTTATCCTTTTATTGATTATCCTTGATGATTACAGATAATTACAGCAGTTACAAAGTCCAAAACTCGAAATAAATAGCAGTAATGATGTTATGGAATGGTTCTGGCAACGTCCGGGCGTGCTTTCTCTCTCTAAATTCTCCGACCCCCTTTCTGAATGACCAGGGGCTCTATTTATAAGCGTAGGAGGCTGATATTTCTCCTAAAAGCCGGGAAGACCGCTTCAGGCACGTGAGAGGGCCCACTCGCCCGAAATCTGGAGGTCCGGGCCCACCTTGGGATCGATTCGAAGTAAGGTTCGAATAGATCAAGAAATCATCCAATCGAGCTGACATTTGGTGAGAACATTCTTCCACATGCATGTAAGCTCCTGTAAAAATTTCATTGCATTTGGATCAACGGTTTGGAAGATATGATCAATTCAAATTCAAAGTTTCGTGTGCTCTGCCTGTTTCGAACCCATGCTTCGAACCCACATCCTTCGAATCCATCCAAAGTGTATACGCAATGACGTGGCGCTATCCTCCTAGGTCGATTCGACTTTTTGGCGTGTTGACCAGGTTGATCCATTTTGCACTCCGAGTTGGACGCTCCTTACCTGGAGACGCGCTCGTGTCCATGCTTCTAGCTCGCACGTGTCCATCACTTATCCACATACTCAACTATTTGCATTGCATGTTCCCTCGTATCGATCGTACGAGAGTAATTCGTATCGATCCGATCGATGCGAACTGTTGTATTTGATCGATACGAAGCAAACATATGGGTACGAAACCAATCTTGATGATGGATACGAACGAACCCTTACCTGATGGGCACGAGAGAGATTTTTACCTGTGAGAGCATGGACTCGAAATACATTGCCTGCCCCAATCTTGATCGATACGAAGTGCACCGATTCGAAGAACCTCCACATACCAGCTACCACTTTGGGTTTGTTGCCATCGAGTCAAGATCCATCTATCCCTCCTATCTGATCGATACGAGCTTATCGATTTGAACCAGCAACTCGATCGATTCGAACACTATTGAGTCGAACCAACACCTGATGCGAACTTCCGCAGAGCCGAACCCATACCAACCGATACGAAGTGTATCGATTCGAACCATGTGTGCCGTGCCTTCGACCGATTCGAACCTGAAGGGTTCGAAATGAAAAAAAAACCTTGATGGGTTCGAATCTTATGGATTCGAAATGAGCACCATCTTGACCCATAGATGGATTCGAACAGCCATGCCTTTCCTGTCTTGCATCGATCATAACTCATTCATATGAACTCCAATCAACCCGAAATTTGAAACATAGCCTATCCTAATCCTTATCATCATCTCCAATTAATTTCGTCCCGATCGGAGTTCAACCAAATTTTGGCGATATCGATCGTAGCATTGATTCCAACTGATCTCCAATCCTGATATCCATCATTCCTTGCCAATTTGTTGATATCCCAGTTTTGACCAAAAATGGGATAACACCGGCTATCAATATTTACCTTTAAATAGGTATTTGTTGCGATTGCTTGAATTTGAATGCTACACTTATTTTTTTAAAATAAGCGCTCACTATTCGGGTTAGCCGGGAAAGGACCTTGGGGTCGTATAACCCATTTCGAATATGTGATACGTCGTAATAGATAGCATTGATGACCGGTGTTGAAGACCCGATATTTGTGAAAACAGAAGGATTACCGTCGAATGTTTCTGCATCGGCTGATCCCCGATATAGAAATTTATTACCCTTTGTGATGGGAAGTCCGGTCGTGATTAGTGAATATCCGGATTGCAAGGACTTCTTTGTAAGTGCCTTCGGTTCCGTTCGATCCCGGAACGGACTTGTATGGATGTGTGTCTGACATTACAATTTGAGATGTAAAGCTGGTTTCTATCAAATATATTTCCGTTGGTGGCGGAGAATTTATTCTCTTAGCTTAACACCCTTAGAGGTTATGTAGTTGATGGTTACTAGTGATACATTCCCAAATTGGTAATGTGGCATACGAAGTGTTGTTGAGCATTTGATGATCAAAGCACAGATTTTATATAAAGCATGGCTTTGTGGACGAGACTTCGTCTGTAACGACTCGAAATTTTTGAATCAGAAAATTTCGGATAGTTAGGAAAAGAAGAAAAAGAAAGAAGAAGAAGAAGAAAGAACAGAAACACCAAAACACAGAAAACCTCACATTCGCATCGGATCAAAATATAATAATAAATAATATCAGTTTTACAAAGAAGAACTGTATCAATACTCTTATACAATCATACATCAGAGTTACAAACTATTACACAAAATAGGTCAAATTTGAAAACATGTGCCAACTAAACAACAAAAATTTACACAGCGGAAACCACTCCGTACGTTCCTGCCATCCAGCTCGCCTCCCGAACTCCAGAACATCCTTACCTGAAAATCTGTAATACTCGGTCTGACCCGAGCATTACATCAAAGTAACACCCGGGTTAGGCTGGAAACCAGCGTGAGTAAACCCATCTAACATAAATTTTAAAGGCATACAACTTATATATATAACCCTGGTAACTTGTATCAATTACAACTTCTCAAATTGATATCGACGTCATTTTTTTCCACTTACCAGTTTCTAAGTTCTCAACTTAGATTAAATGGTCTAATTCACTTAAATCATTTCAAACCATCACATTGATTTCCACATATCAATTTTATAAAGAATCGAAGTGGCTTCGGGTATTAACTAATACCCGACTCCGGTCTCTTCGAATCCAATGTAATCTTATCCCAAGTTATTCAATTAAATACAATTCAACTTTAATTATTGGATAACACTTCCACACAGCAATTTATAAATGATAGATAATCGCATCTCATTCAATTGTCCACCCAAACATGTCATAACACAAAGCGATTCCTGTCAGAGATATCAACCAACCCAAAGCACTTATCATCATTCAATCCTTCATAAACAAGATTTATCACTTCCATTAATTACATTAATTAATTTATCCTCATTTTGTCACTTCCATTAGTTAATTATTCTTAAAATCTCCTTTAATAATTAACCTTTAACATAATTACATTCATTAATCATCCTAGATTAATCAAAATCAGAAATTTACTTTCCCTTAATTACTCCATTGATTAAATAACTTCTTGATTAATTGTTAATTAATCCTTTAATTATACTGAGTAATTATCACTTAATTTCTTCTATCCAATAATTATCCTCTAATCTCTTACCATTAAGTAATTTCCTTTTAATTAATTACATCCGGTAATTATCCACTAATTACTTCACTAAGTAATTATATCTCATATACTTAATCCCAACATCGAATAATTACCTTTAATTAATTAAACTTAATTAATTTACTAAAGTTATCCATGTCAAATTAATTACACAGCGAAATTAATATCTTTAATTACTTCACTAAGTAATTATCCATACTAATTCTTTTATATTAAGTAGTTAACCTCTAAATTACTTATCACTTAATTATTTCTTAATTGATTATACCTAATTAATCAATCCTTAATTATCATTTTTAAGTGCAATAAGAAATTAGCCTTTAATTAATCACATTAAGTAATTAATCCTTAATTATCTTTCTCAAACAAATCACCTTAAATTACTATCATCAAGTAATTATCCCATTAGTTAATTATTTCAATTAATTAATCAACCTTTAATAATTAAATTATTATTTAATTAATCCTAACAAAATAATTTCCAATTTCTTAAATAAATTTATTTAATAATTGGGTAATTGATCTCTAATTATAATTTAAGTAAATTAAATGCTGGAGTATAAAATCTCTTAAATTCCTATTAAATAAACATCCAATACTCTTGACTATTCATATATCTTCAATTCAAATCGAATTAATCAAATTTGACTTATAAATTAGGCTTTGAACTTGTTTACAAATTTGATCAATATCTTATTTCAACCTTGAATAAAAATTACTTTGAAACTCTTTGTTTAAAATTTTGCTTTTCTTTAAAAACCTGGTCCATCTTTCTTCTTTGAGTTTCCTTTGCCCTGAACCTGATAATCCTTTTACTACCCCTATTAAAATCTAATGCAAAAACAAACATTCCGAGTCCATCCCAATCCTACACTCAACAGTACGCACCTGAGTCTTGTCTCGAGCCAAAACCACCTTGCCTCGTGTTCGAACCCGAGATCAATCTTCTTCCCCCAACCTCCCAGCAGACCGACACAGTGACACGAGTGCACATGCACAAGTATTCCGGTCATCGCCGACCAGCGCCGTAATCATCGCCAAGTCGGCGACGTTGACATTTCACCGTTCATCAACCCAGAAATTACAAAAACTCAATCATACAAAATCGAGCAACACACCCAACTGGAACCAAACAATCTTCAATGGAACGCCTCGTCCCGAGTCCACAAGCCACCAGAGACCATGATATTCTTGTCAGAGCTCCTTCAACTCCTCTTTCCTCAGTTGCCATGGGTGGGAACATGCATGATCCACTGAGGACTACGCATCACTTCGATTTCGACCCGAACACAACCACCAGCTTAAAACCCTAAATTGTCGATTATTGGCCATTTCGACCAACGAGAAATCACCATAGTATTTTTCCGTTGATCCTTGACTTCTCCTCTACCTTCAAGCCCAATCACGTCAGCCAGAACATTGGTGATCGTCGAAAATTTGTTCAAAACATCTAAAATGTTCAACTCGAGGAAGCTCACCGAATTTCAATCTAAAAATCGAGATATACCCACTAAAATTCATGAATTTCCATCACGAATTCAAACATAAACATCAAATTTTAAAATCGAATTGATGAAATTTTGACCCAAATTACAATTTCACTGTATATTTTAAATTTTCCAGACAATTATTTAATATAATTTTAGGGAAATTTTTTAATAGTGTTATCGTATGATTTCAAACACTTTTTATTTACCAAATCAAAGGTTAACTATGATTCAAAGATGAAACATTGGATTTTGGAAGGAAATCAAACCCTGATATATCAACAAAGTCTGTATTTTCATAGTCACTGCCATCCAATGCTAATTAAAACTACATGCATTCATCTTAATCACAGTATTTCAGCTAACAACATAATTTTATATTCACAACATCAATATGAAGTCCAGGATTAAACAATTTTAAAGTGGATTTACTCACCTGTTGATGAAGATCAGAGAGCTTAGACTAAAAATCTGGAAGTGTTTCCTACTGGCAAAACCGAAACTAGAACTTTGTATTGTTTTAAAGATTTGAACCCTCATCTGGCTTTAATTATCCTTCGAATAGAACCAGATATTCTTTGATCTTGCTTCGATTATTGAGGTGAACTTTTGTCTTGAATTTGTTCTTGAATTTATCTGGAATTTTGCTTTAGGCTGCAGTTTGGATTTGGAATTGTTTATCTTCAGTTTTTTTTTAAATTACAAAAAGTACTTGTTTGATACTTATTTGGTTTGAATATTGTTGACAAATTTTGATCTTCTTCAGATCAGTTTTGAAAATGAGAAAAATGGCCTGGTTATTATTATTATTTTATTTTATTTTACAAATACAAATGGAACAACTTTGCCACTTGTTATCTTATATGATGCTTGGTTTACACATGTATATTGCAATTTACAAGTGTCCTAAATATTATGATATTTTCAAGTATTAACTCTTTCTTTATTAATTCTTTTAAGTCAATATATGTATTCATGTTAAAAATGTTTGTTTCCGTATTAATAAGCTTTTAAACTTAATAAATATACAAGTGAGAATTTATGTAACCTTTGTCTATAAATAATTTATGTTTTGCCTCAAATAAATATATTAGATGCTTATATGTTTGTGAATTTTATTTTAACTCTAACTTTTGATTAATTAATTTTTTTTTAATTTTATTTATTATTTAGCTTGAGTTTAAAATAAGGATTTAATTAAAGTTCATTTACATTTCTTTTATATTAACTTATGTGTCATATTAATATGTACCTATTCCAACTATATTTATAATATTGTGTATGTATATTATTTATTATTCTGGAAGATTTAAAATTCAACACTTGCATTATAGTTTTAAACCTATGTTCATATGTGTGTGTGTGTGTGTATTCAGATATTTGTCTGAATTTTTATCTGTTTGATTTACAAAATAAAATTTTAACCCTGAAAATTACCAATTATCATATGCCCTAAAATCCGGGTTATTACATTCCTCCCCCCTTTGAATCTTTTCGTCCTCGAAAAGGAACGAAACCAGAATTTATTAAATATTTAAAACCAGTTAAAATATTCTTTGACCATTTTAAAAACACTTTTAAAATTTATATAATATTACAAAATAGTTTTATAACAATATTTTTTTTAATAACTCGATGTCTCAACCAGTCCATCCTTGTTTTCACATAAATTCGGTCATACGTTGATCAGGTGTAAGACTGAAAATCTACAAGTGCTTGGCAGACTCGTTTTCAACACCCAGTGAAAATACTTTGAAAATAATTTTATTGGAAATATAGAAAATGGTTTTTGAAAACAGAGGATATATCTTTGGTGAGAATGCTCTGGAAATCATCACCCCCATCCATGGTCACAGTTACATCCAGGGTTACGTTGCCGTCGCAGCAAAAGTCCATGTAACTGCAGGCTCTCCACGGCCTCTCGATTACGCCATGGATCCCACACATAAAAGATCACAGTTACACCCAGGGTTACGTTGCCATCGCAGCAAAAGTCCATGTAACTGCAGGCTCTCAGCGGCCTCTGATTTTCGCTGTCGAAATGAAACCTCTCTACTCCTACATAGGTCGCAGTCTGCTGATATAAAATCAAATGCAGACTGTTGGCTCTCAGCGGTACACACCACTTTAGCTATGTTATACCATAGATCGTAGTCTACCGATATAAAATCAAATGCAGACTGTTGGCTCTCAGCAGCACACACGACTTTCGCTATGGTATACTCTACTCACAATCCCCATGAACTAGTTTCGTCCGGACTCCTCACAGGATCAACTTTAGAACCCCCCCCCCCCCTTGGGGCTCAATGCAGCACCACCCGGTGGTACTCTTGAGAAGTTCATTTCAACGGAGCGCCTTTTTCCCCAGAGCCATCATCAAAACATTTATAATATACATATATAGTATCTTTAAATCATACACCTAGTATGACCTCGTACATAGCTCCTTTACTCAAAATCGATTATTCCAAATCGATAATTCTCAAACTAGGCTTTCCAAATCCTCATATTGATTTTACCCAAAAATCAAAAGCTTTTCCAAATTCAAAGGTTCCCAAAACCTTTTTCCAAAATCCTCATATGATCCTTTATATATAGAGATATATATATATAATCCTTGATAAAAATCTTTAGATCATTTTAAACTTGTATAAAACTCCTTTTATACTTCAAAACACTTTCAAAACCCTTTTCTTCTGCCAATAGATTCAACAAGGGGAGTTTCATTTAATAAAACAATGATGTTTACTTTGTTTACTCAAAATCAGATATTCAAATTTAATTACCCCTTTCAATATCATTTTCATTCAATTCTGTACTATGTACACATATCATCCATACGCTATACCAATCGGATCGTTCACTCGATCACACAATTTCACTTCTGAACTAGTATCGTCCACCCGAATTCCTAGTGCGGACACAGATCTGGTTTCTTGATCAGAAACCGTCATTCTCCTTGCATAGTTTAACTATGATAGAGAATATTCAGAACTAATCAACAATCCATATTCAGGTTCGCCGTTGAAAATCGAGTGAAAAATCCCAACTCGAATCGACATAATTATCTCGAAATTCTATGCTCGAATCTGGATCAAATCACTATGCGAATAGAATAACATACGTACACCCTACGTATTTATCTTTATTGGTTAATATCCAAATCAATTCCATTTCTATTCACACTCACTTTGATTTCCATTCACTTACTCACAATTGCTTCAATCCGTTTGGATTATCACCTCTATTCTTATCTCGACTGGGTATTTAACCAATAACAGTTTGAACTCCGACCAGTTTTTTTTTTAGAAAATAACTTGAAAATTTTAAAAATAGGTAAGTAGTTGAAAAATAATTTCTATTTTGTAAAATAGCTGCAAAATAGTTCGGTAATTATAAAATAATTGGAAAATAGTTAAATAGTCATCGAAATTTTAAATAATTGCAAAATAGCTATAAAATAGTAATTGGTAGTTGAAAATAGTAACTAGTTTATAAAATAGTTAGAAAATTGTTAACCTGTTTCAAAAATAATTGTAAAACAAGTATAAGATAGTTTGGCTTTTAAAAGAAAGGTTGTTTATATAATGAATAACTTGGAAAAATAAGTTTATATTAAACAATTTATATTAAAAATGGTCCAGAGTCAAACTACTCACTTCCCAATCTCCATTCTCATTAATTAAATTTAAATTTCCTCTACAATTTAAATTGACCCAATTCCAATTTAAATAACTTCAATTTCCGTTGAAATCTATTTAACCCAATTCAAGTTGAATTCCTCAGTTCTTACCAAATTTAACTTTATTCAACCTTCATTTCAAATTTTACTACTCAAATAAATTTTAATTGAACTAGTTCCAATTTCAATTCATTTCAACCCCAGATTGAATTAATCCCAATTTCAAACTCCACTTCCAATTCAAGTTGAATTATTCTTGATTTCTTCCTAAATTCAATTCAAATTCCATTTGAATTTAAAAATATTCAACTCTAATTACAATTCCAAATTATTCAAATCAATTTGGACTAATTTCAAATTGAACCCACTTCAATTTTCAAATCGTTTCCAATTAATCCAATTCAAATTTTCCATTTGAATCTTATACTCATACATCTTCAATCACACTTTCAATTACTTCAAATCAATTTCAATATGAACTAATTCAAATTTCAAATTTAAACCACCTCTCATTCATTTAAACAATTCCAATTCACAACTTAAAGATTTTTAACAATAATAGGATGATATTATCTAATTTATTTTAAAACATCCATTCATTTTAAATTTCTAGATCTCAAACCCAATTTGAGATCACTCAAACTCTCAATTCAAATCAACCATTTAACTTCTCAAGTTAAATCTTAATTTCATCTTAAAACTTACAAATCAGATTGGACATTCCAACATATTTAACTTTTCCCAAGTTAAATTCAATTCACTTAATCCAGTCAATCTTGCCCAATTTGAATTTCCATTTCAAAATTCTAAACTTCACATTAATAATCTTCCTGTTTATTAAGTTCAAAAACTTAGCACTTCGGGTATCACATCTTATTCCACATTCAAAACTCAACATTTAGAGTTTATTTCAAACCTCCTTTGATATTATGTATATCCACATGCATACATATTAATTTCTTTTACATACCAAGTTACACTTTAAAAATTTAAACCACCTTTGGTTTTAATTCAAACAAAATTTCTTTAAAATTTTCAAACATTTGTTATTTTAAAATAAGATCATATTCAAAGTGGTTTGAATAATATTGTTTCCTTTAACATTTTGAAACCAATTCAAATTTTTAAACTTAGAATTCAGGACTTCACAATTTGAAACCCACTTTTATTTATATCCTTTCACATTTACGAATTACTTCCTTTTTAAATGGTTACTTCCTTAAAACATTTTATTATTTATTGAAAAACAATCAGCCCATTATTAAACACAATATCCATTCTATTTCTGGTTTGAAATCAATTCTAATTCATCTTATTCGGAAATACTTATCCAATTCAAGGTTTCAATTCTAGTTTGAATCCATTTCAAACTTATCTTTATTTAATTCCAATTTGGTTGTAATTCTATTACCACTTAATTCTTACTATTACTTTTAGTTTAATTAATACTACAACCAATTTCCTTAATATAATAGATAATCTATTTCTTATATAAGATTCATTTACTTTTAAATCATTTAAAAATCTTTATATAAGAAAATAACAAGTACGCTCTCTCATACACACACACACACACACACACACACACACACACACGCTCAACTCATTCTAGGGTACCACTTACCCTATCCTTAATAAGTATACCTACCAGAGCCAAGGTTCTCGCTTAACCTTTGGCTCTGATACCAAATGTAACGACCCGAAATTTTCGACCCAGAAAATTTCAGATAGTTAGGAAAAGAAGAAAAAGGAAGAAGAAGAAGAAAGAACAGAAACACCGAAACACAGAAAACCTCACATTCGCATCGGATCAAAATATAATAATAAATAATATCAGTTTTACAAAGAAGAACTTTATCAATACTCTTATACAATCATACATCAGAGTTACAAACTATTACACAAAATAGGTCAAATTTGAAAACATGTGCCAACTAAACAACAAAAATTTACACAGCGGAAACCACTCCGTACGTTCCTGCCATCCAGCTCGCCTCCCGAACTCCAGAACATCCTTACCTGAAAATCTGTAATACTCGGTCTGACCCGAGCATTACATCAAAGTAACACCCGGGTCAGGCTGGAAACCAGCGTGAGTAAACCCATCTAACATAAATTTTAAAGGCATACAACTTATATATATAACCCTGGTAACTTGTATCAATTACAACTTCTCAAATTGATATCGACATCATTTTTTTCCACTTATCAGTTTCTAAGTTCTCAACTTAGATTAAATGGTCTAATTCACTTAAATCATTTCAAACCATCACATTGATTTCCACATATCAATTTTATAAAGAATCGAAGTGGCTTCGGGTATTAACTAATACCCGACTCCGGTCTCTTCGAATCCAATGTAATCTTATCCCAAGTTATTCAATTAAATACAATTCAACTTTAATTATTGGATAACACTTCCACACAGCAATTTATAAATGATAGATAATCACATCTCATTCAATTGTCCACCCAAACATGTCATAACACAAAGCGATTCCTGTCAGAGATATCGACCAACCCAAAGCACTTATCGTCATTCAATCCTACATAAACAAGATTTATCACTTCCATTAATTACATTAATTAATTTATCCTCATTTTGTCACTTCCATTAGTTAATTATTCTTAAAATCTCCTTTAGTAATTAACCTTTAACATAATTACATTCATTAATCATCCTAGATTAATCAAAATCAGAAATTTACTTTCCCTTAATTACTCCATTATTTAAATAACTTCTTGATTAATTATTAATTAATCCTTTAATTATACTGAGTAATTATCACTTAATTTCTTCTATCCAATAATTATCCTCTAATCTCTTCCCATTAGGTAATTTCCTTTTAATTAATTACATCCGGTAATTATCCACTAATTACTTCACTAAGTAATTATATCTCATATACTTAATCCCAACATCGCATAATTACCTTTAATTAGTTAAACTTAATTAATTTACTAAAGTTATCCATGTCAAATTAATTACACAGCGAAATTAATATCTTTAATTACTTCACTGAGTAATTATCCATACTAATTCTTTTATATTAAGTAGTTAACCTCTAAATTACTTATCACTTAATTATTTCTTAATTGATTATACCTCTAAATTACTTATCACTGAGTAATCAATCCTTAATTATCATTTTTAAGTGCAATAAGAAATTAGCCTTTAATTAATCACATTAAGTAATTAATCCTTAATTATCTTTCTCAAACAAATCACCTTAAATTACTATCATCAAGTAATTATCCCATTAGTTAATTATTTCAATTAATTAATCAACCTCTAATAATTAAATTATTATTTAATTAATCCCAACAAAATAATTTCCAATTTCTTAAATAAATTTATTTATCAATTGGGTAATTGATCTCTAATTATAATTTAAGTAAATTAAATGCTGGAGTATAAAATCTCTTAAATTCCTATTAAATAAACATCCAATACTCTTGACTATTCATATATCTTCAATTCAAATCGAATTAATCACATTTGACTTATAAATTAGGCTTTGAACTTGTTTACTAATTTGATCAATATCTTATTTCAACCTTGAATAAAAATTACTTTGAAACTCTTTGTTTAAAATTTTGCTTTTCTTTAAAACCTGGTCCATCTTTCTTCTTTGAGTTTCCTTTGCCCTGAACCTGATAATCCTTTTACTACCCATATTAAAATCTAATGCAAAAACGAACATTCCGAGTCCATCCCAATCCTACACTCAACAGTACGCACCCGAGTCTTGTCTCGAGCCAAAACCACCTTGCCTCGCATTCGAACCCGAGATCAGTCTTCTTTCCCCAACCTTCCAGCAGACCGACACAGTGACACGAGTGCACATGCACAAGTATTCCGGTCATCGCTGACCAGCGCCGTAATCATCACCAAGTCGGCGACGTTGACATTTCACCGTTCATCAACCCAGAAATTACAAAAACTCAATCATACAAAATCGAGCAACACACCCAACTGGAACCAAACAATCTTCAATGGAACGCTTCGTCCCGAGTCCACAAGCCACCAGAGACGATGATATTATTGTCAGAGCTCCTTCAACTCCTCTTTCCTCAGTTGCCATGGGTGGGAACAGGCATGATCCACTGAGGACTACGCATCACTTCGATTTCGACCCGAACACAAGCACCATCTTAAAACCCTAAATTGTCGATTATTGGCCATTTCGACCAACGAGAAATCACCATAGTATTTTTCCGTTGATCCTTGACTTCTCCTCTACCTTCAAGCCCAATCACGTCAGCCAGAACATTGTTGATCGTCGAAAATTGTTCAAAACATCTCAAATGTTCAACTCGAGGAAGCTCACCGAATTTCAATCTAAAAATCGAGATATACCCACTAAAATTCATGAATTTCCATCACGAATTCAAACATAAACATCAAATTTTAAAATCGAATTGATGAAATTTTGACCCAAATTACAATTTCACTGTATATTTTAAATTTTCCAGACAATTATTTAATATAATTTTAGGGAAATTTTTTAATAGTGTTATCGTATGATTTCAAACACTTTTTATTTACCAAATCAAAGGTTAACTATGATTCAAAGATGAAACATTGGATTTTGGAAGGAAATCAAACCCTGATATATCAACAAAGTCTGTGTTTTCATAGTCACTGCCATCCAATGCTAATTAAAACTACATGCATTCATCTTAATCACAATATTTCAGCTAACAACATAATTTTATATTCACAACATCAATATGAAGTCCAGGATTAAACAATTTTAAAGTGGATTTACTCACCTGTTGATGAAGATCAGAGAGCTTAGACTAAAAATCTGGAAGTGTTTCCTACTGGCAAAACCGAAACTAGAACTTTGTATTGTTCTAAAGATTTGAACCCTCATCTGGCTTTAATTATCCTTCGAATAGAACCAGATATTCTTTGATCTTGCTTTGATTATTGAGGTGAACTTTTGTCTTGAATTTATTTGGAATTTTGCTTTAGGCTGCAGTTTGGATTTGGAATTGTTTATCTTCAGGTTTTTTTTTTAAATTACAAAGAGTACTTGTTTGATACTTATTTGGTTTGAATATTGTTGACAAATTTTGATCTTCTTCAGATCAGTTTTGAAAATGAGAAAAATGGCCTGGTTATTATTATTATTTTATTTTATTTTACAAATACAAGTGGAACAACTTTGCCACTTGTTATCTTATATGATGCTTGGTTTACACATGTACATTGCAATTTACAAGTGTCCTAAATATTATGATATTTTCAAGTATTAACTCTTTCTTTATTAATTCTTTTAAGTCAATATATGTATTCATGTTAAAAATGTTTGTTTCCGTATTAATAAGCTTTTAAACTTAATAAATATACAAGTGAGAATTTATGTAACCTTTGTCTATAAACAATTTATGTTTTGCCGCAAATAAATATATTAGATGCTTATATGTTTGTGAATTTTATTTTAACTCTAACTTTTGATTAATTAATTTTTTTTTAATTTTATTTATTATTTAGCTTGAGTTTAAAATAAGGATTTAATTAAAGTTCATTTACATTTCTTTTATATTAACTTATGTGTCATATTAATATGTACCTATTCCAACTATATTTATAATATTGTGTATGTATATTATTTATTATTCTGGAAGATTTAAAATTCAACACTTGTATTATAGTTTTAAACCTATGTTCATATGTGTGTGTGTGTATTCAGATATTTATCAGAATTTTTATCTGTTTGATTTACAAAATAAAATTTTAACCCTGAAAATTACCAGTTATCATATGCTCGAAAATCCGGGTTATTACATTGTCAGACCTCACACCCCGGAAATGGTCAAAATAGGAAGGATGCAGCAAGGTTATTATGGGGTAGCGCCCCTTTAGTGTATGTCATTCCTTCTGGATATAGGTGGTATCATGGTATGGAGCCCATATACTTAACCTATGTTGTTGCTGCAAATTTATTGCTTTGTGGTTGTTGGAAATCGAGGATCCTCGGATATAGATCGGTTACGATCGGGGAATGGCATATTCGTGTCCGTAGTTACCTAGTTTGAAAGGTAACCCGGCCTTGTGTTGGCAGAGATCCGGTTAGGTTCTCGGGACGTCATTCCAGAGGCGTTTCCATGTGGCAATGGGAAGTTCCTTGGCCTGACCATTTGTTGGAAATCCAAAGAAACAATACGATCTTGTACGGTTTTAGTTGTAGAACCTATCATTCACTTATGGTGGTCACCACTGTTTGGATGGTAGCTATAGTAGGCATAAGTGTGGAATGCCTATGCTGGCTAAGATTTATATCTTTACTTTCGAAATGATTTTTTCTACACTATGCACTAGTAATAATATCAAATGTTTCTTTTTAATGCGTATCAAGCATCTTTGACTATCATAAGGAGAAATCTCCTCTGATTCTGCGTTTGCATTGTGTTTGTGCACGGGAGGCCTTATGGTAGTCTAATTTTCTAAAACGCATTGCGAATCTATTTTAAAATTATCCTGTACTTTGTTTAAAAATAAACTGTTTTAGTTCTCACACCGGTCACATGACTGACTCGGAGTTTATTGTTTCCCTTCCTAAACTCTGGGTGCCCATCAATTTCCACATGGCCAGTATAGAGTTAGGTTATCAGGATATCCTGGATCCAGGAGTTGCTACAGAAATCTGGAGGCGAGCTGGATGGAGTATCATATTACTAAGTATATAGTATTTATTTTCCGCTGTTTGTTGTTGTAAACTCTGATAATGAATGTAATGTGATGTAATGTATAAAACAATCAGTTCTGTTGTTTTAATGGTTATTCATTTATTTATTATATGTTGTTCCGCTGTGAATTGTGAGATTATGATATTATTATGTTCTATCTTTTTCTTTCTTCTTCTACCTCTTTCTTCTTCTTAAACCTTAATTGTTGGTATTTCCGTTCATCTTGAGTTAATCGATGGAGATTAGTGTCTATTCAAGGAGTACAGATTTGCGGACTCTTACATTTGGTATCAGAGCATATGGTTGAGCGACAACCATGGCTCTGTTGGGTGTTACTCATTAGAGATAGAGTCAGCAGTATTCTAGAATGAGTATGAGTGTAATAATAGATATTAGCGCGTACTTGTTAGTGAATATGAAATTGTTTTGTATTGTGTTGACTTATCGGTTGATTGTTTATAGATTATGGTCGGTGCAGTCTAGCTAACTGTATTGATAGGAATTTCTAAACTCTTAAACAAAATAAACCGACACCGTATTGTTTTAAAAATCGGGTAAATGATATAATTTTATCCAAAACTATTTTTGTATAGAAAAGAAATCATTTCCCATGGATTATTGTAGTATATGGTTGCATGGTTGTTAGGAAGTGATAATATTAAAATTATTACCATTGAAATTGAATAAGAAATTGAAATCATAACTCCAAAGTTTAGAAATAAAATTCTTATACGTACGAAATTGGAGAATGTAAATTATAAATGTGATTTATAATTAGAAATAGAATTCCAGGGAAGTATTTGGAAATATTTTTGAAAGAATTTGGAAATTTTAGAAATTAAATTCCTTTTTGATTTGAAAATAATTTTCAAAGGTTTTTGGAAAAATGTTTTGAATGAATGAAAAGCTCTAAACTCTTTTCGGTCGCTGGAAAATAATTCCGATGATGATTGCAACATCATCGGTGTCCATTTTCGGGTTTTCAAAAGAGGGATTGCTGCCAAATTTTTTTAAGTGAAAGTTGTTTGGAAAATTTAGGTTTGGTTTTGGAAATTCAAAGGATAGTTTGAATTGTTTTCAATAATGGTTTTGAAAGGTAGAAAAGACTCTGGAATCCTATTTAAAATATTTATGGGAATAATAAATAAGTTAATAACTTATACAAACTAAATTTTGATAGAATAAGTCTAATTTAAAGAATGGAGTTAAATTAAAGTAAGTATAAGTGAATAAATTTGAATAAAGTGATTTGGAAGAAATGTCTAAGGACACGAAGTGAAGTATTGAAATAAAAAAAAATTAGTAAGCAAAACTAATTGAAGAAATGACAAATTTAATATGGTTTAAAAGAATTGAATTCACATAGAGTTGAAGTCCAATTTAAATATAGGTGGTTATAAATCAAAATGGTGAATTGAAATTAAATTGTGTTTGTAAATGAATAAATGAAGTAACATTTGTAAATAAATGAATTGAAAAATGGAATGAGATTTGAATCAAGTTGAATAAAATCCAAACTTGGGCAAAAATAAAATAGATTGAATTCAAGTATACTAGTATGATAATTTATTAATTCATGAAATACTGAAATGGAAGTTGAATTAATTAAATTAAAACTTGAATTATGAGCTAAATAAAAATGGTTGGAAATTTCAGATAAATTCAAGTAAGTTGAAATAAATTGAATATGACCTTGTTGTTGATAAAATAAATTCAAAATGAATGTGAATATGAAATGCAAATTGAATTGAACGAAATCAAATGGAAATGAGATAGAATAAAATGTAAACTGAGTTGGCATCAATTTAAAATTAGTTATAAACTAGAGTGGATATTCTATTAAGTGCATATCGTCAACATTTGCATAGAAATGGTTGTCGTTTGACGCAAATGAGTTGTATAAATTTCTATGGCTCAATAAAAACAAATACAATTCATATTTGAATCAAATGAAATGAATATGAGCTGCTTGGATATAAAAATGAATAGAATGTAGAAAGTGTGTTGTAAATCACTTGAATTAAATAGAAATGGTATGGAATGTAGTTGTAAGCGATTGAATTTGTATTGAAACCATATAAATTGCTTACGGAAATTGTTTTATGTACATTATTCATTAAATGCATATGTTTTGCTATTGAAAATAAGTGAAATGTGAATAAATTTCTTATATATGTCACTTACTTGTTTAAATTAAGTAAGTACAGGTACAGCGGAGCCGTATGACTGGATTTGGTCGCGCTAAAATGCTTAAAAATTTACCGCTTTGCTTAAAAATGCTAAAAAGGTACGCCTACGAAATAAAAATAGGAAATATGAACTGTTTTTGGTTTTTCCGACCGTGTGGGTTGATGTATATATATTTATATCTATTGTCAAATTGCAAAAGCTCCTTCGTACAAAGGAGACTCTGCCAAAAATATTCGAAAATTTTGGGAGTTGTATTTTTTTTTAAGAATTGTTGAAAATTTTTAGTTAACGACAAACGATTTCAAATTGGGAATTGAAGTAAATTAGTGAATGAAACTAATTTAAAATAGTTAGACGAATTAATTGTAAATGAAAGTTAATCGATAAAATTCAATATTCAGAATAGAATATAAATTGAATTCGAATAGAATTGAAATTGTGAATTGAATTCAAATGAAATTGAAATGCAGAATTGGATGAAAATAAATATGTAACTTCAATAGTGAAGTAAAAATGTATAAGAAGCATATGTTGAAAATTTTGTAATAGAATTGGCAAAATGGTTTGAATGTTGGAAATGGATACTACTGCTAGCGGGATATACATGTGTATTAAAAGAAATGGAATTTGAGATGTAAAGCTGGTTTCTATCAAATATATTTCCGTTGGTGGCGGAGAATTTATTCTCTTAGCTTAACACCCTTAGAGGTTATGTAGTTGATGGTTACTAGTGATACATTCCCAAATTGGAAATGTGGCATACGAAGTGCTGTTGAGCATTTGATGATCAAAGCACAGCTTTTATATAAAGCGTGGCTTTGTGGACGAGACTTTGTCGGACCTCACACCCCGGAAATGGTCAAAACAGGAAGGATGTGGCAAGGTTATTAGGGGGTAGCGCCCCTTTAGTGTATGTCATTCCTTCTGGATAGAGGTGGTATCATGGTATGGAGCCCAGATACTTAACCTATGTTGTTGCTGCAAATTTATTGCTTTGTGGTTGTTGGAAATCGAGGATCCTCAGATATAGATCGGTTACGATCGAGGAATGGCATATTCGTGTCAGTAGTTACCTAGTTTGAAATGTAACCCGGCCTTGTGTTGGTAGAGATTCTGTAACGTACGCGGATTTTCATTCTTCGAAAATTCAACATCGACACTCACTTTATCGACTGCCGAGAAATCGAAGGCCAAAAACCGAGATGTTATGGGTTTTAAAAAGGAAAGAAAAGAAAGAAGAGAGAAAAAGAAGAAAGAAAAAGAAAAATAGAGGGAAAAGAAGATAGACAATTTTTAGAAAACAGAGAATTAGAAAAAAACAGAGAATTAGAAAAAATAGAAGATAGAAGAATTTTAAAAATAGAAGACACAGAAAGAAAAAGAGAATAGAGGAAAAAGGAAACAACAGAACATCAACAGAATCTCACAATTCGCAGCGGAACAACATATAATAATAAATGAATAATCTTTAAACAAAGAACTATATCAGTTATTACATTACATTTCATTACATCATATCATATCATCAGAGTGTACAACATCATACAACAACAAACAGTGCAGCGGAAAAAGAAATACTATATAAACTAGTAATACGCCATGCCATCCAGCTTGCCTCCAGCAACTCCAGAATATCCAGAATATCCTGATAAACCTAACTCTTAACTGCCCGTGTGGAAATTGGTGGGCACCCAGAGTTTAGGAAGGAAAACAATAAACTCCAAGTCAGTCATGTGACTGGTGTGAGAACTCAAAACAGTTTATTTATCTTTAAAATCAAAATAGAGGAATATTTTTAATTCAATTCGCAATGCTTTTAAAAATGAGACTACCATAAGGCCTCCCGCACACACACACAATGCAAACGCAGAATCGGAGGAGATTTCTCCTTATGATAGTCAAAAATGCTTGATACGCATTTAAAATAACATTTTATATTATTACTAGTGCATAGTGTAGGAAAAATTCATTTCGAAAGTAGAATATAAATCTTAGCCAACATAGACATTTCGAACTATGCCTACTATAGCTACTATCCAAACAGTGGTGACCACCATAAGTGAATAGCAGGTTCTACAACTAATACCGTACAAGTTTCGTATTGGGAATTGGATTTCCAACGAATGATCAGGCCAAGGAACTTCCCATTGCCACTGAGAATGCCTCTGGATGGACATCCCCGAGAACCAAACCGGATCTCTACCAACACAAGGCCGGGTTACTCCTAACTGAGTAACAACTGACCGAATATGCCATCCCCCGGTCCTTTGGGACCTTTTCACCGAGCGCTCGTAATCAATTCACACAATCATAAAGTGTTTTCAACATGAGTAAGTATCTGGGCTCCATACCATGATACCACCCTTTTCCAGAAGGAAATGGACACATCCTAAAGGGTGCTACCCCTCATAACCTTGCTGCTTCTTTCCTGTTTTGACCATTTACGGGATGTGAGGCTCGACGAATTCACGTCCACAAAAACATACTTTATACAAAAAGCCGTGCTTTGGGTCAACAAATGATCAACACAATGATCACTAAGATAGACGATCAAATAAATGATCCTATCACAAATAATCAACACAATGATCATTTCAGCATCACTCAGCATGTCACATTACCAAAATGGGATATATCGCTGATAACTTCAACTATATAACCTTTGAGCTCGTACGTCTCAAAGAAGGGTGTTAAGCAAAGAATAAATTCTCCGCCACCAACAGAAATATATTTGAAAGAAATCGGCTTTATATCTCAACTTGTAATGTCAGACATACAATCCATACAAGTCTGTTCCGGGCTCGAACAAAACCGAAGGCACTTCTTACGAAGCCCTTGCAATACGGGTATTCACAATCCCGATCGAATTTCCCATCACTTAGGAGATCTCTATACCAGGAGCTACCCAGTGCAGAGACAATCGATAGGTCATCCTATCGTTTTCACAAATACTCGGTCTTCAACACCGATCTTCAAATGCAATTCATAACGACGTATCACATATTCGGAATGGGTTATACGACCCCATGGTCCTTTCCCGGTTAACCCGAATAGTGAGCGCTTATTCAAAAATAAGTGTGCATTCAAATTCAATCATATTCACATCAAATACCCATTCAAAGGGAAATATTGATAGTCGGTTATTGAACTATCAATTGATATGCATACATCACCAGATTCCAAATAATTTTCCAAATTATTTATTTTCCAAAAATATCTTTACAAGATATATAATTTCAACACTTCAAAAATAAATCAATATTTATTTTTAACAAGTTCCACTTTCACATATAAATCCCATAATGAATTTATATTTCAAAATATTCATGCATATATGATTTCAATTATTCATTTCCAATTTATCTTCAAAAAGATAAATTCTAATTATTCACTTAATATTGGAAAACATTTCCATACTTATTTATTCATAAGTAATTCACAAATCTCTTTTATTTTCAACACTTAGAAAATATTCAATATACTTAAATCGAATTAAGTATAAAATTCATTATTTAAGGAAATCATTCTCTTAAACATTTTTATTTGGGCCAAAACGAATGTTGCGTAAAACATCGTTACGACAACCCAAAATCACTAGTATAGGGATTCGAAATTAAAATAGATATATAAATCCCAATACTATACAAAACATTTCCTTTCGGAAATCATTTACTATAACAACAGTGTTATAGTCCACCATTTCCTTTCATTTCTCGAAACATCTATTTCAACAATAAATGTTAAAATTTATGGTTTCGAATCTCAACACCTTTTAAAACATCGTTAGATCGTTTTAATTATGTTTAAAATATCACATTCTAAAACATTTTCTTTAACATGTTATTCACTATTTAAAAACGTGAATATACTTCATTAACAAATTTCATCCTTTCTATTCATTTTATTTTAAAGGATTATTCACTGTTTAAAAACGTGAATATAACTCCATTTATAAGTTATAACAATTAACTTATCAAAATAAGTCGTTTGCGAATTTATAAAACAACGTTTATAAATTCCATTTCCATTTATTTCATAACAACTTCCTTTATAAATCTTCTTTATTTACCTATTCGATTTATAATCTTAATTATAAACCAAAAGTCCAAATCATAAGTTAAATACTTATAATTTATTTATTTGCAAAAATCGTTCCTTTGAACTTTACAAATTTTATAAACCTATTGTTTATAAAATTCCATTTATAACTTCACCGTTATATAATTCTATAAACTTCATTCATTAATGAATTTCATTTTCACTTCATTCAAACACTTATAAAGACTCGTTTTATAATGTCAATATTTCGATTTATAAATATCCGTTTATAAATCTCTTAATATAAATCAATTAATATTATTCTTTAAAACATCTTTTAATTTCCTTTATAATTTCATCATTTCGATTTATAAAATAATCAAATTTTATAAATCCTATATTTAACTTTTATCATATATTCAAAAATCCAATCTAAGTTATTTTATAAAATCATTAGTTCATATTTCTCAAAAATCGACTTTTAATCGTATTTCTAAAAATCAGCTTTTTAACTATATTTCACAAAAACCATAATTTTTATAACTTTAAAAATTTTAACGTTTATTTATTTATAATGGATCAATTCCAAAAATATAGTATATTTTCAAAATCACTTTAAAAATCATTTTAAAATCACAAAATCTGGGTCCAATGATGCTACACACCAAATAGTCAATCACGACTAACAACGATATCATATATCGATATGATAATCCATCAAATATCAAAATATCTGAAATTAAATAAATACTGTTGAGGAATCCAGTTGGATCCCTCCAACCTGTTTCCTGCATCCAAAAACATTAGCACAATACCAATTTCGCTCCAGTACGAAATTATCGCGGTATATGTTCTTAATAAATATTATCCGCTTAATAACGGCGTAATAGGGTCTCATCCGCTAAACAAAAAATGCGGGAAATCAATCAACTGCAATATATACATATGCCAATATATATATATTGATATTATATATAATACCAATTTCGCTGTTTATGAAATATTCGCGGTATATGTTTATAATAAATAACATCCGCTTACTAACGGCGCATAATGTCTATTTTAACAATCAATAATTTACAGTCATCATTCAAACATGCATTCAAATATTTTAAATCTAACTATTTAAAATAAAATCGAAATCTATTCGATTGAGTGAGAAATTCTCACCTTGGTTTTAAATTCCGTTTAAGCTTTTATTTCGAATAAAATTAAACGCGCGTTTAATTTTACCCGAAATTCTCACTAACTCCAAACGACTCCAAACCAACTCCATCGCGTAGTGCTCGTCCATACGATTCCAACACAACTGAGTTTGCATTTTTTCGACCTCGTATGAAAAAGTTATGCATTTTATAAGATCGTACACGATTTAAATAACTTAATTTACAACTAACTTTATAATTTATAACCTATATTCATCTATAGCCACATGATCCCTCACCCTTGCATCCAGGCCGTCCACCCACTCTTCTTCTTCATCACGCACGCAAGTTACAGGTTGGAGCCGTTCACCACAACCCAATAGCTTGAACTAGGGTTCAAGATCTCGGCCACCACGCTCAACAATACTCGATCACACAACCACCATCGCGAAGCTCTCGACATCCTCTACCTCTGGCTCCAAGGACCCCAAACTCGGCCCTCCCTCTCTCATGGAAAAACGTGCGCAGGCCGGCCACTTCCTACACCATTTCCCATCAATCCGTGAAGCCATTCGCGATCTCCACCGTTCACATCGAAGCTCTCGTTGTGATCTTCATCTTTGTAGTTGAATGTTTTAGCCAAAACTTGATGGATTGAGAGATCAAATGGGAAAAGATGGGAGCATTTCTGGCCATTCACAGGGGGGTGGCGGCTACATGCTTTAGGGTTAGGGTTTTGGTTATGTTTTATCAAATTTATGAAAGGTAGGGGCTATTTATAAGGAACCGATCGACACTATTCACCCGGAAATTCCGAACTCCGATTTAGACGCCGTAACCAGCGTACCTAGGGTTTACCCCGCGTTCCGGACACAATGGAACAGGTTTCGGAAGCTAATTCGGAAGTATGCGCGAGTTATGGCTGAAAACGTTCAATTTAAATTAAACCGATTTAAGTCGATTTCTAGGCGTTTTAATTTGTACCGGACAAACGGTAAATCCAATTGACTTGAAATTTGAAACCTTACAATAATATCACATTACGGATCCGATGAAACTGGTTTCGTCGAAATCCGAGACTTTTTGAAAAATGGCTATTTTCACTCGTCAAATTTAAATTAAAAACGATTCGATGCGTTTCGAGCTGCCACGATCAAACGATAACTCCGATTGACACGAAATTTGAAATCCGGTAATAACTAACTAATACGGATCCAATGAAACTGGTTTCGTTCAATTCTGAGACTGTTCAAAAATTGACTATTTTACAGTCGATTATTAAATATTAAAATATTCAATTTTCACAAATTAACTTTTAATTCGATTTTAAAAGTTCTAAAATATTTCTATAACTCCAGTATGATTAAATAAAATTTTCCAAATTATTTTCAATCATTTTTTACTCAATTTTTAATTATTTCCATAATTTAACATATTAAATTATCGATTTAATTATTCAATTAAATCCAATAATTCAAATAAAAATTTATTTGACTTAAAAATTCACTTATAAATATTTAAAATTAATTAAATATTCAAATTTTAATTAAATAAAATTCTGGGTCGTTACAATCTTTCCCCCTTAAAAGAATTTCGTCCTCGAAATCACAAGTAAGAAAATTACAGAATTTATTTATTTTTCCAAAATTCATAATTAAACTTCTTACAATTCTTTACTAAGTTTTCCAAATCATACTTAGTTATCATTTCAAAAACAAATTACCTTGTTTAACTTTCAATTCTAAAACAAAGTTAAAGTTTTCCAAAATTTTCCCAATTTTCTCAAAAATTTTCTAACGCCTTAAATTTCCGGAAAAATTCGCCATAGTCTCCTTTGCGCGGCTCGATCCGAAAAAAAAAATGACAGTATATATATCACAAATATACATCTCATCAAGTAATGAGGCATCCCGAAGGGAAAAAAGTGTAAAAGTACGATATTTAATCCGAGATATGTACCTTATATTTTATTAGCGAGCATATACGGCTAATATAGCGCTAAAGCGAACTCCAAATGCGAAGCAAACGCGATCCGCACCTACTAAACTCAACAAACAACATGAGAATCATGCATATATGAAAATAGTATCGATATACAACATATAGCAACATAATAACTATATAAGTCACATAGCAAATGCAACAATAGCAATATATATTCAACCAATTAACATTCATTCATATTCTCATTATATTCAATGAATTGGTTTTCACTTTAAATCACATTTGATTTATTTACATTGGATTTACTAACATTCATTCTCAATTCAATTAGTTTACATTACTAATTAAATCCAATTCACTTTCAATTCTATTCAAATTTATTTACTTTCAATTTGAATTCAATTTACTTTAGCTTTCAATTTCATTAACACTTAATGAATTACATACAATCAATCAACAATCATATAACAACCAAAGTATATATAATACAACCAAATTCCTTTGCTTATATTCATTCTCATTCAATTTATTCAACTTCTAATAACATTAGATTTTAATGAATTAACACTTTTATTCATATTTCATATCAATTATTCACATTCAATTTATTATCAATTCAATTCATTACAAAGTTGAATTCTATTCACATAACTTAAGTTCACATTCATTTTAATCCACTTGATTATTTACTTCGATACCAATATCAACTTAATTCAATATCTCTTAAGTTATATTCCATTTAACTTTAAATTCACTTTTATTTACAACTCATATTCATATAGTTTCACTTCTTATATATATAAGTTTATTTCACAATTGTAAATACTTTAATTATAATTCAATTCTTATAATTCATTTTCTTATACAATTTTTCTTTTATTTAGATTATTCAAACAACCTAACAATCAACTTATATACACTTTAATAATTCTGAAAAATTATTTCTTTATATATAAAAATATAATCAAGGTAAAATTATTTCATTTACCCAATTAAAACAATACTGTGCCGAATTGTTCTATTCAAGTGTTTAGAAACCCCTTCGGCATAGTCTTGCGGACCACGCTGACGAAAGTTCATATACCACTCAATAAACCAATCATCACAATATAAAACAATTTTATATTCACTAACAAATACGCTCTCATAGCTATTATTACACTCAAACTCATTCTAGAGTACTACTGACTCTATCTCTAATGAGTAATACCCTACAGAACCATGGTTGTCGCTTAACCATCAGAGCTCTGATACCAAATGTAACGTACGCGGATTTTCGTTCTTCGAAAATTCAACATCGACACTCACTTTATCGACTGCCGAGAAATCGAAGGCCAAAAACCGAGATGTTATGGGTTTTAAAAAGGAAAGAAAAGAAAGAAGAGAGAAAAAGAAGAAAGAAAAAGAAAAATAGAGGGAAAAGAAGATAGACAATTTTTAGAAAACAGAGAATTAGAAAAAAACAGAGAATTAGAAAAAATAGAAGATAGAAGAATTTTAAAAATAGAAGATACAGAAAGAAAAAGAGAATAGAGGAAAAAGGAAACAACAGAACATCAACAGAATCTCACAATTCGCAGCGGAACAACATATAATAATAAATGAATAATCTTTAAACAAAGAACTATATCAGTTATTACATTACATTTCATTACATCATATCATATCATCAGAGTGTACAACATCATACAACAACAAACAGTGCAGCGGAAAAAGAAATACTATATAAACTAGTAATACGCCATGCCATCCAGCTTGCCTCCAGCAACTCCAGAATATCCAGAATATCCTGATAAACCTAACTCTTAACTGCCCGTGTGGAAATTTGTGGGCACCCAGAGTTTAGGAAGGAAAACAATAAACTCCAAGTCAGTCATGTGACTGGTGTGAGAACTCAAAACAGTTTATTTATCTTTAAAATCAAAATAGAGGAATATTTTTAATTCAATTCGCAATGCTTTTAAAAATGAGACTACCATAAGGCCTCCCGCACACACACACAATGCAAACGCAGAATCGGAGGAGATTTCTCCTTATGATAGTCAAAAATGCTTGATACGCATTTAAAATAACATTTTATATTATTACTAGTGCATAGTGTAGGAAAAATTCATTTCGAAAGTAGAATATAAATCTTAGCCAACATAGACATTTCGAACTATGCCTACTATAGCTACTATCCAAACAGTGGTGACCACCATAAGTGAATAGCAGGTTCTACAACTAATACCGTACAAGTTTCGTATTGGGAATTGGATTTCCAACGAATGATCAGGCCAAGGAACTTCCCATTGCCACTGAGAATGCCTCTGGATGGACATCCCCGAGAACCAAACCGGATCTCTACCAACACAAGGCCGGGTTACTCCTAACTGAGTAACAACTGACCGAATATGCCATCCCCCGGTCCTTTGGGACCTTTTCACCGAGCGCTCGTAATCAATTCACACAATCATAAAGTGTTTTCAACATGAGTAAGTATCTGGGCTCCATACCATGATACCACCCTTTTCCAGAAGGAAATGGACACATCCTAAAGGGTGCTACCCCTCATAACCTTGCTGCTTCTTTCCTGTTTTGACCATTTACGGGATGTGAGGCTCGACGAATTCACGTCCACAAAAACATACTTTATACAAAAAGCCGTGCTTTGGGTCAACAAATGATCAACACAATGATCACTAAGATAGACGATCAAATAAATGATCCTATCACAAATAATCAACACAATGATCATTTCAGCATCACTCAGCATGTCACATTACCAAAATGGGATATATCGCTGATAACTTCAACTATATAACCTTTGAGCTCGTACGTCTCAAAGAAGGGTGTTAAGCAAAGAATAAATTCTCCGCCACCAACAGAAATATATTTGAAAGAAATCGGCTTTATATCTCAACTTGTAATGTCAGACATACAATCCATACAAGTCTGTTCCGGGCTCGAACAAAACCGAAGGCACTTCTTACGAAGCCCTTGCAATACGGGTATTCACAATCCCGATCGAATTTCCCATCACTTAGGAGATCTCTATACCAGGAGCTACCCAGTGCAGAGACAATCGATAGGTCATCCTATCGTTTTCACAAATACTCGGTCTTCAACACCGATCTTCAAATGCAATTCATAACGACGTATCACATATTCGGAATGGGTTATACGACCCCATGGTCCTTTCCCGGTTAACCCGAATAGTGAGCGCTTATTCAAAAATAAGTGTGCATTCAAATTCAATCATATTCACATCAAATACCCATTCAAAGGGAAATATTGATAGTCGGTTATTGAACTATCAATTGATATGCATACATCACCAGATTCCAAATAATTTTCCAAATTATTTATTTTCCAAAAATATCTTTACAAGATATATAATTTCAACACTTCAAAAATAAATCAATATTTATTTTTAACAAGTTCCACTTTCACATATAAATCCCATAATGAATTTATATTTCAAAATATTCATGCATATATGATTTCAATTATTCATTTCCAATTTATCTTCAAAAAGATAAATTCTAATTATTCACTTAATATTGGAAAACATTTCCATACTTATTTATTCATAAGTAATTCACAAATCTCTTTTATTTTCAACACTTAGAAAATATTCAATATACTTAAATCGAATTAAGTATAAAATTCATTATTTAAGGAAATCATTCTCTTAAACATTTTTATTTGGGCCAAAACGAATGTTGCGTAAAACATCGTTACGACAACCCAAAATCACTAGTATAGGGATTCGAAATTAAAATAGATATATAAATCCCAATACTATACAAAACATTTCCTTTCGGAAATCATTTACTATAACAACAGTGTTATAGTCCACCATTTCCTTTCATTTCTCGAAACATCTATTTCAACAATAAATGTTAAAATTTATGGTTTCGAATCTCAACACCTTTTAAAACATCGTTAGATCGTTTTAATTATGTTTAAAATATCACATTCTAAAACATTTTCTTTAACATGTTATTCACTATTTAAAAACGTGAATATACTTCATTAACAAATTTCATCCTTTCTATTCATTTTATTTTAAAGGATTATTCACTGTTTAAAAACGTGAATATAACTCCATTTATAAGTTATAACAATTAACTTATCAAAATAAGTCGTTTGCGAATTTATAAAACAACGTTTATAAATTCCATTTCCATTTATTTCATAACAACTTCCTTTATAAATCTTCTTTATTTACCTATTCGATTTATAATCTTAATTATAAACCAAAAGTCCAAATCATAAGTTAAATACTTATAATTTATTTATTTGCAAAAATCGTTCCTTTGAACTTTACAAATTTTATAAACCTATTGTTTATAAAATTCCATTTATAACTTCACCGTTATATAATTCTATAAATTTCATTCATTAATGAATTTCATTTTCACTTCATTCAAACACTTATAAAGACTCGTTTTATAATGTCAATATTTCGATTTATAAATATCCGTTTATAAATCTCTTAATATAAATCAATTAATATTATTCTTTAAAACATCTTTTAATTTCCTTTATAATTTCATCATTTCGATTTATAAAATAATCAAATTTTATAAATCCTATATTTAACTTTTATCATATATTCAAAAATCCAATCTAAGTTATTTTATAAAATCATTAGTTCATATTTCTCAAAAATCGACTTTTAATCGTATTTCTAAAAATCAGCTTTTTAACTATATTTCACAAAAACCATAATTTTTATAACTTTAAAAATTTTAACGTTTATTTATTTATAATGGATCAATTCCAAAAATATAGTATATTTTCAAAATCACTTTAAAAATCATTTTAAAATCCCAAAATCTGGGTCCAATGATGCTACACACCAAATAGTCAATCACGACTAACAACGATATCATATATCGATATGATAATCCATCAAATATCAAAATATCTGAAATTAAATAAATACTGTTGAGGAATCCAGTTGGATCCCTCCAACCTGTTTCCTGCATCCAAAAACATTAGCACAATACCAATTTCGCTCCAGTACGAAATTATCGCGGTATATGTTCTTAATAAATATTATCCGCTTAATAACGGCGTAATAGGGTCTCATCCGCTAAACAAAAAATGCGGGAAATCAATCAACTGCAATATATACATATGCCAATATATATATATTGATATTATATATAATACCAATTTCACTGTTTATGAAATATTCGCGGTATATGTTTATAATAAATAACATCCGCTTACTAACGGCGCATAATGTCTATTTTAACAATCAATAATTTACAGTCATCATTCAAACATGCATTCAAATATTTTAAATCTAACTATTTAAAATAAAATCGAAATCTATTCGATTGAGTGAGAAATTCTCACCTTGGTTTTAAATTCCGTTTAAGCTTTTATTTCGAATAAAATTAAACGCGCGTTTAATTTTACCCGAAATTCTCACTAACTCCAAACGACTCCAAACCAACTCCATCGCGTAGTGCTCGTCCATACGATTCCAACGCAACTGAGTTTGCATTTTTTCGACCTCGTATGAAAAAGTTATGCATTTTATAAGATCGTACACGATTTAAATAACTTAATTTACAACTAACTTTATAATTTATAACCTATATTCATCTATAGCCACATGATCCCTCACCCTTGCATCCAGGCCGTCCACCCACTCTTCTTCTTCATCACGCACGCAAGTTACAGGTTGGAGCCGTTCACCACAACCCAATAGCTTGAACTAGGGTTCAAGATCTCGGCCACCACGCTCAACAATACTCGATCACACAACCACCATCGCGAAGCTCTCGACATCCTCTACCTCTGGCTCCAAGGACCCCAAACTCGGCCCTCCCTCTCTCATGGAAAAACGTGCGCAGGCCGGCCACTTCCTACACCATTTCCCATCAATCCGTGAAGCCATTCGCGATCTCCACCGTTCACATCGAAGCTCTCGTTGTGATCTTCATCTTTGTAGTTGAATGTTTTAGCCAAAACTTGATGGATTGAGAGATCAAAGGGGAAAAGATGGGAGCATTTCTGGCCATTCACAGGGGGGTGGCGGCTACATGCTTTAGGGTTAGGGTTTTGGTTATGTTTTATCAAATTTATGAAAGGTAGGGGCTATTTATAAGGAACCGATCGACACTATTCACCCGGAAATTCCGAACTCCGATTTAGACGCCGTAACCAGCGTACCTAGGGTTTACCCCACGTTCCGGACACAATGGAACAGGTTTCGGAAGCTAATTCGGAAGTATGCGCGAGTTATGGCTGAAAACGTTCAATTTAAATTAAACCGATTTAAGTCGATTTCTAGGCGTTTTAATTTGTACCGGACAAACGGTAAATCCAATTGACTTGAAATTTGAAACCTTACAATAATATCACATTACGGATCCGATGAAACTGGTTTCGTCGAAATCCGAGACTTTTTGAAAAATGGCTATTTTCACTCGTCAAATTTAAATTAAAAACGATTCGATGCGTTTCGAGCTGCCACGATCAAACGATAACTCCGATTGACACGAAATTTGAAATCCGGTAATAACTAACTAATACGGATCCAATGAAACTGGTTTCGTTCAATTCTGAGACTGTTCAAAAATTGACTATTTTACAGTCGATTATTAAATATTAAAATATTCAATTTTCACAAATTAACTTTTAATTCGATTTTAAAAGTTCTAAAATATTTCTATAACTCCAGTATGATTAAATAAAATTTTCCAAATTATTTTCAATCATTTTTTACTCAATTTTTAATTATTTCCATAATTTAACATATTAAATTATCGATTTAATTATTCAATTAAATCCAATAATTCAAATAAAAATTTATTTGACTTAAAAATTCACTTATAAATATTTAAAATTAATTAAATATTCAAATTTTAATTAAATAAAATTCTGGGTCGTTACAGATTCGGTTAGGTTCTCGGGACGTCATTTCAGAGGCGTTTCCATGTGGCAATGGGAAGTTCCTTGGCCTGACCATTTGTTGGAAATCCAAAGAAACAATACGATCTTGTACGGTTTTAGTTGCAGAACCTATCATTCACTTATGGTGGTCACCACTGTTTGGATGGTAGCTATAGTAGGCATAAGTGCGGAATGCCTATGCTGGCTAAGATTTATATCTTTACTTTCGAAATGATTTTTTCTACACTATGCACTAGTAATAATATCAAATGTTTCTTTGTAATGCGTATCAAGCATCTTTGACTATCATAAGGAGAAATCACCTCCGATTCTGCGTTTGCATTGTGTGTGTGTTTGCGGGAGGCCTTATGGTAGTCTCATTTTCTAAAAAGCATTGCGAATCTATTTTAAAATTATCTTGTACTTTGTTTTAAAAATAAACTGTTTTAGTTCTCACACCAGTCACATGACTGACTCAGAGTTTATTGTTTCCCTTCCTAAACTCTGGGTGCCCACCAATTTCCACACGAGCAGTCTAGAGTTAGGTTATCAGGATATCCTGGATTCAGGAGTTGCTACAGAAATCTGGAGGCGAACTGGATGGAGTAGCATATTACTGAGTATATAGTATTTCTTTTCCGCTATTTGTTGTTGTTAACTCTGATAATGAATGCAATGTGATGAATGTATAAAATATACAGTTCTGTTGTTTTAATGATTATACATTTATTTATTATATGTTGTTCCACTGTGAATTGTGAGATTTTGATATTGTTCTGTTCTATCTTTTTCTTTCTTCTTCTACCTCTTTCTTCTTCTTAAACCTTAATTGTTCGTATTTCCGTTCATCTTGAGTTAATCGATGGAGATTAGTGTCTATTCAAGGAGTACGGATTTGCGGACTCTTACAGTGCGTTAGGTCGCTTAACTCGCTAGATCGGTAATTATGACTCGCTAGGTCGCTCGGCGACTTATCATAGGTCGCTAGATCATTTTCCACTGCATAACTCCCATATCTCGTTAGGTCGCTCAAGCGACTCAAGACCTGGTGCACTGCTTCTTGCGACTTAACAAGATAACTACATCACTTTATAAGTAAGTAAGGTTATTTTGGTAATTTGGTAAAGGGATATTTTGGTAATTTATCACTTCATTTCTTTTTCTATAAATACCTACCACTTCTTTCACAAATTTCACACTATTTCATTCTTCTTCTTCTTCCGCCTTTTCCAAAGCTTTTCTCTACCGCTTTAATGGCTTCTTCTTCTCTTCCAAAAGCTTACTAACTTTTTCAAAATCATATCAAATCAACTCCAAAAACCACCAAACTTTTCCAAAGAGCTTAGAATACCATTAGAACATGGTTTAGCATCTAAAAAGTAAAGAAATGAAGGAGAAAGGCAAGGATCAAGAGGAGGCCGAACTATTGGGAGGAAAGGAAGTAAGTTGGAAAGCTTCAGAGTGAGAAAAAGAGAAGGAAGTGCTGCCGAACTTAAAAGGAAAGTCTATGGATAAGATTTGATGAAGAAAAGAGGATTTAAGAGAAGTTTTGTTGCATATGAATGTTGGTACGAAGAATTGGCTAAGTTAAAGGTGAGTACTCTTATTTACTAATTAATCCATAAGTTATTTCAAGTAAAATGATTTGAAAAGTTTAAATATGTTAAATGAGTGTTTGAAAAGTTGGTTGCAAGTTAGTTGATTATGCGATTGATTATATGGATGATAACTTGATTTGGCAAATGATAAGAGAAATGGTTAGTAAGTATAGTTAATTAAATGAGAATTAAATTCATATAAATGTGTACATGAAAGTTATTTAGCCTCTTAATGATTTTAAATGAGTTTTAAAATGATTTAGAAATTTTTTATAAACATTTAAAAGTGTTTCCAAGAAGTTTGAAAAGAAATTGAAAAACAAGTCAAAACTGCGCGCGTCGCGTAACGGTAGTTCGCGATTTCGCGCCGCAAAAGATAAATAAGTGTACAAAGTGAAATATAGCTTGGAGTTATTCGATATAAGAATTTTCCGGTCTATTATATCCATAGTTTTCCAACAAAGAAAGAAAATCAAGATTTCGTAAAGTGGATTTTGAAATATGTCCAAAATAATTTTCTAAAAACATCGCCGTTTTGCAGTTCGGAATCCAAAATGGGATTTCTTTATAAATGATATTTTTAAATGATTAAAAATATGAAATAAATTTCATAAATATATTAAAATGGTTTTGAAGAGATTTGGAATGAAAAATATGAATTTTCAAATATTTAAAAGTTGTTTAAATCAAATAAGCTTATATAGCACTTTCTATAGCACTTTTCTGCTACGAATTCTATAACTTTTGAAATACAGTTTTAAACCTAACAATTCTTTCCTATATATTTTGTGAATGATTTTAAAAGAATAATTAAGTTATTTAAAGTTTATTTGGAAGTTTTAATAAGAGTTTGAATAAATAGTTAAGAGAAATTGTTTACACCACTTAAACAAAAAGTGAAGAATATTGAATGTAATAACAATCTGAGTATGTGGAAAGGACTAGTACATTTGTCCCACCTGTGAGATATGGGAAGGTAAACAAGGTGTTTAACTAAGGTTAGGGATGGAGCAACCAGTGCCCTGAACTTACCTGTCCTATGTTTACTCTTCTTAGGCGAGGGGTGGAATAGATCGAAAGAAAAGCCAGGATGCTCTAAAAGATCGTATTTAAGTTTTTCCAAGTTAAAAGACAAAGATATTCATGATGTAGGATTACTTTCCATTAGTCCCTGGAGGTAAAAATTGCCATTAGTTCCTGGAGGTGAAACATTCCATTAGTCCCTGGAGGTTAAACTTGCCATTAGTCCCTGGAGGTGAAATTTACCATATTTAAAGTGGCAGTAGTACCATGTTATGAAAGTCTTCGATTTGCAAGAATATGATTTGAAGTTAAGAAAGAAATCTTTGATTTTGATTTAATGAATGATTTGGGAATATTTTCCCTAAGTTAAAAGTTATAACTTTAATATAAAAAATCATTGATTAAGATTTAATGAATGATTTGGAAAGGTTTTCCTAAGTAAATGAGAAAATGATTTGGAATTATTACAGGGTTTAAGGAAGGTTTAAATAAACCAAATGATTTGATAAATGAGGCTTAATGATTTCATATACATTTGAAAAGAAAATGGAACAACTTGAAAAGATTATATCTAAGAAAGATATTTGATTTAAAGATGAAGTATTGATTGATGATTGATATCCACGTATGAAATTAACATCTTTTAAAAGCGATGATTGGTTTCGAAGGAACCGGAGTCGGATTTGGTTCATTCCTATCCGAAAACCACTTCAAACCAATGTATATGTTCGAAAGTAAAGACATGTTGAAGATGATGATTATTGAAGACCGTGGATCTTCATAGCGTGAAGATTGCTTGTTGAACATGCTCTGGTTGGCCACCATTACAGGGTTATTTATAGCAGTGGTCTCCTCGTGATGGAGATTTTTCGGATTGCAAGGGCTTCTCGCCTAGTAATGGCCGAGGAAAGTACCTTTGGTTTCGTTCAGCCCTAGAATGCACTTGTATGGATGTTTGTCTAACATTGTATTCTAAATCACATTTGAGTGGTTTCTATAAATGTGTATCAGTTGGTGGCGGAGAAGGTGACTTCTCTTAGCTTAACACCATTTCCCGAGAAATACGTGCTCAGGAAGTTATACTTTTCTAGAAATCAGTCGTGTGATGTGGAATGACAATGTGGCATTCAAAGTGGAACCTGTTATGATCAAAGCGTGGTTTTGTATGAAAAACGTGGCTTTAAAGAAATTGATCGTAGCTTCGCGAGTCTCACACCCAGGTTATGATGGGATTCTATGTGGTCAGATGTATGCTCGCATTTCAGATAGTAGTGATTTGGGTTATCAGATGTTTTGAGCCCTAAGTACTAGATACGTCTCGGCCTCAAGTCATTTAATGCATCATGTGGATAAAGTGGTTATCTTGAGAAAAGCAGGGAACTATTGGTTATAATTTGTAGTGTAGCGAGTATAGTTTCCAAGTACTAGTTTGAGAAAAGCGATTAAGGCACCGTGGGAACTATGTTTGTTATGCGTGGATCGGAGAAAAGATCACTAGTTTCCTATCATGTTGGAAATCCAATCCCTACGAGATTTACTGTTTTGATAGTATTCCCAAAATAGCTGTAATGACTTGCAAACATTTCAGCTACCCCTTTTGGTATCATATATTCCGTTAACCCAGCCCGGATATATTACCTTAGACTTAGTCCAGATATTGATATCTTATTTGAATAAGTTTATTTGCAAATGTTTTCAAAAGAATGTCATTAAAAATAATATCAGGTGTATTTTGGTATGAAGTGTTTTGGTTATCATAAGGTAAAAACCCGTCCGTGTTTATGTGTGGCCATGGTCTTATGAGGTACCTTTCTTTTCAAAGGTTTTGATAACATAGTCATTTTAAAGTTTGAGTATCTCATGCTGGTTTATCAAGCCTGATCCGGTTATTTTTAATACTCGGGTCAGATCCGAGTAGTTTCAGGTTTAGTTGAAGACGGTTGGAGTTTCCAAAGGAGAGTTGGAGATCTTCATCATCGTATGGACGTATTCTATTATCCACTTTGTTTAGTGTATTTTGTTTGATGTTTTTCAGCAATTGTAAGGATAGATGTTTATAACTGTCCAAGCTGAATTTAGGTTGGACTCTGATATTGTATTTAAAATTTTCCGCTGTAAAGATTATTATTGAAATAATATATGTTATTCCATTCGTGTGAGATTCTATTTGTCTTTATTTTCTTTTTCTACCCTTAATGATTCGCTTATTCATGCAATTCGAGTTGGACATGTGGGGATTATTGTCGATTCAAAGGGAACGGAAAAACGGTTCGTTACATAATCATAACATAGTTAATTTAAAATGAATTAAATTAACTATCTCTATCTCTAATTAATTTAAAGTGAATTAAATTAATATACTCCATCTCTTAATTAATTTAAAATTAATTAAATTAATTACCTTCGTCACAATAAATCTTGCTTACTTATCCATTAATTAAACCAATTAATTAATCGTCATCTTAATTTATCAACCTTGATTAATTACCCCTTAATCAAGTAATTAATCCTTAATTATTCTCATTAATCATATTAATTAATGAACCTCAACTAATTAATCAACTTTAATAAATATAAACAGTAATTAATTATTCTTAATTATTTCTTAATTACTTTTAATTAATTTTATAAATTCTTTGATTTATTACACCAAGTAATAAACCCTTAATTACTTTAACAAGTAATTATCCATTTAAAATTACTTCCAAATAAGAAATTCCCTTTATCTCAATTACCTCCAGTAATGTTTCATCAATTACTTATCTTAAATAATTACTCTTATCAAACTTATTAAGTAACGTACTTAATCGTTTATCAAGTGACTATCCTTAATTAATTAACAAATTAGTTAACTTACTTGATCACATTCACCTCATAAATTATAATCGAGTAATTCATCCCTTAATTACTCTTTAACCAAATTAATGATTAATTACAGATTAATTATCTTCATCAATTAATTAATAAATCTCAATTATTAATCAATCATTTAATACAAAGTAATCAACCCCTAATTACTTTTATAATTAATTAATTAACCTTAATTAACTAATTAATCATCTCTTAATCATTAATTAATAAAACTTAATTATTAATTAAAACCTTAATTACAAATTAATTAATCCATAAGTATAATTAATTAATCCTTAATTAATTAACCTTTAATAATAGTTAATTAATTCTTAATTAACTTGCATTATAGATTAATAATCTTTTAATTATTAATTAAGAAAACCCAATTAAAACTTAATTACAAGTTTAATTACTTAATAAATAAATAATTATAAATTAATCATTAGTCATTAATTAAATCATCCTAATTATTAGTTAATTAAATTAATAATTATCCTTAATTAATTACTTAATTAACCCTCTTAAATAATTAATTAAATTAATTAATTGAACTTAAAATTTCTTAATTAACTAATTAATTATTATTCATTAACACTTAATTATTCTTTAATATAAAACATTACCTTTAGTTAACCTTGAAAAAAACTTTACTTAACATAAGTTATTAATTAGTTTAAAATATAAAGTAATCATTAATTACTTACCTTTAATTATTGATTAACAATCCTTAGTTTCAAGTTAATAAATTACTTAAAACTTTAATTGTTAATTTATAAATCATTGTTCATTAACTAATTTAATAAAACATTTCCTTATAATTTCCCTTTTATATTTCAAAATAAGTTGGAAAATAACATTAAGGTTTTTAACTTAAAGCACTTTAAACCATTCATACAAATTCATTCATATAAACAAATCAATTCAAAGAAAAAATTTTCAAGAATTTAATTTAGCTTGAATTATTTGATGTTTAAAACTTACTTTATTTAAAAATCTTTTTAAGCATTTCAATTTGGGTTCAACCCATGTATACATGAATCCAAGAACAAAGTACATCTTCTTTTCCTTTTAAAAACAATTTGACTTGAAAATTTAAAAACTGTTTTACTTAAAAAAATTAAAAACTGTTAAACTTAACAGTTTAACCCGGCATGCAAAAGACCCTAGAAACACTCGAGCCATAACCAAAAATACACGAGTTTCCCCCGAGTCATCCACCCTATGTCCCGAGACCTACTCGAGAAAAACTAACAAACCCAAAAAACAATGGTGCACCGACCACCATGTGCACCTGCACCCGTGCCAGAGTCACCTCCGATCAACGCCGACTCCAACGCCAAGTCACCCAACCTCCCTACAAGCACATACGATCAACAGAACATCGTCTCATGCCTCGATTCAAAATCGAGTACCTAGGATGAACTGAAACCCAAACCATCATCAGGAAATCCCCTGGAACTCATGCTTCTGGTCATGATAACCCATACAACTCCAGCTATGGATTGCCGATCCACCACGCTTCCTTCTTCCAAAATTTAATGCAACTCGAATCACCATAAGAAGAGTAGTGATTCTGTTTCAGCTAAACCCAAAATTAGGTTTAAAACCAAATCCTCCTTGCTGCCGACGCCACGATCATCAGACAACCATCCCTTTATTTTTGCCGCACTACCCAAACATACTTCTAGCTCCATCAAGAACCCCGAACACCCCAGATGCAAAGATCATCATATTTTGACATAAATCCAACTTCTAGTAAAACCCCAATTACTCACTCAATTCAATTTTAAAAATTGTGATTTTCTTTCTAAAATTCATGTTTCCCAGTAAAAATACAGATTATATAATTATTTCGTCTAGTCTCAACATTTGATTTCAAACATTGATGATTAAGTGTCACCGCATTGTTTGTTTCCAGATAAATTTCAAATACTAGAAAACTTAGTTTTATTTTTAGTTCTTAATTTATACTTGAACTAACTTATTTTGTTTGAATCTAAGGCTTAACAGTTGTTTAAATAGAGACAGTTTGTAGTTCTGACTATTTCCTAAATTTTGCAGCAAGGAAAAATAAACAGAGAAGATCAAGCATGCACAGATTCAAAGCATACAACACATATTGCATATTTATTTACACAGAGAACATAGGCAAACTTATATAAAATAAAGATCATCACAAACTCATATGCAACATAAAATATACTACTTAAACATTTGTAAAATGTTTACTCACCTCTTTTAAAATGAAGTGCAGAGGTTTGAAAAAGAATTGGAAGCCTTCAAACTGAATATGTTTTCCAGATTTGTATTTTGAAAATTTGCAAACACTTGTGCTTGAAAATTTAAAACTGAAATGCTTTAGGTTTTCCCTGACCCAGATTCACTTGCAAATGCTTGAATTTTGAAAGATGATGCAGACATGGGAAATACAGATCTTAGAACGTTTTGAAAACATGCTGCAGATTGGGTATAAGGAGGTTACAGGGTTCTCAAAGTTTCTGGATTGTTTGAATTTGAGGGATTTCAAAATTTCATTTGAACTTGAGAGGTATTGATTTTTGAGGAACTTTCAGGCTTTGGAATGAATTACAGGTTTTTAAATTTGAACAATGGTTTCATATTTTGGTTTTGAGAATTTTTTGATTTTTGAAGAGTAAAGATTGCTTTGATATTCTAGTTTCTTTTAGGAATGAACATAAATTTTAAAGAAAAAGAAAGTGAAGAGAATATAGTGTTTATATAGGCTAATTTTCAGTTTTATTAAAATTAAAAGAAAATTGCAAATAAAATGACACATGTGTCTAGCTTACATAAATGTGTTAACACTTGTTATCTAAATGATTATAACTTTAGCACTTGTCAACATGTGTGTATATTTATTCGAAAAGAAATTCAAAAGCTTTTAAAGTTAATTTCCTAATTAACTAATATGTTTTTCTTAGTTTATAAATATTTTTCTAATTAAATTCCTAATTAACAAATGCATTTATAAATTTATAAATGTTTCCTAAATTTATATAAATACAATTTTTAAAAGAAAATAAAAAAAGCAATTATAATTTAAATAAAATTATATATAATATTACAAACTCATTTTAAAATGCTATTTCAAAAAGTTCTTGTATTTATTCTTATTAAATAAATACATATCCAAATTTCTATAGATAAATTTCTACAAAAAGAATAATATGAAACAAATCTTATTTTTAACTAAAAACATTATCTATAATTTTAAATCCATACTATATATTATTATTTTAAGATGTATGTATATCTTCTTAAATTCAAATTTATATACATTTTCAAAGTCAATTTAAAAAATCCAAATCTAAATTCAATTTAAATAAATATAAATATCAATTTCTAAATAAGCTCGTTATTATTTATAAATAATTTATCCTATTTTAAAATCAATTTAAGTACACAGATAAAAATATATTTAAACACACTTATTAATTTTGAAAACAATAAGTCAATTTAAAATTTATTTACACAAACAATATAATTATTCTCATTTTAAAAACCAATCTATAACCATAATTAAGACATTATATTATTATTACTTGGTTATTTATTTTTGAAAATAACAATTTTATCAATTTCAAATAATTTAAATTAAGAGATTATCATATTTTAAATTTCTGGAAATTCTGGGATATTAAATTCCTCCCCCCTTAAAAGAATTTCGTCCTCGAAATTTAAGACAAAGATAATCCAAAGTTTTATTTTATTTCAACCAATCCAAACATACATAACAGCCATACATTATCAATCAAACAAATAATTTAATCCAAACAACCAATTCAATCAAATAAATAACACTAGCTATCCGGACACAGATCCGGATAAGCTTCCTAAAATTATCTCGAGTTTCCCAAGTACAGACACAGGGATACTTGCTCTACTAAACCCAATTTGCTATACTTCTAAGCTACTGAGTTCCTACTCAGCTAGATCTATAATCTGCCCAAGATACCAGACAACAGACAAGTGTGATCAACAACTAAATCCTTCACAGAACTATTGCTCTCAAAACCAGTGATAAACCAAACACGTACTCCCTTAGAGACACGTGAAATATTTTGAATTCTAGTCTTCCAAACTGGCAATTCAACTCTTCAGACCAAAGCACTGATCTTTACAACAACTCAGAAGAATCCAATATACCTCGGAACTCACCTCAAAATCTCATCTTAATCTTATTGCTCCCTTTACCAGAGAAAACCTCAACAATATCGAAGCCTCCAACTTCGAATTCCAAATTCTTCCGTTTCTTAACCTGAAAACTTTCCGGATGATCCGGGCTACCTACAGATCCTTCCTGATCAGCTCAACCTTCGCTGATGCTTCTACAAACAAACTGGATCAACTCAACAAATTGATCCTCACAAGATCTACTCAAAATCAAAACCAAACTTTACTATCAACCGTAGAAAACCACTTCTTCCATCCGGTAAAGACAGAATAGAGTCACTCGCCAACTTGTCTCAGATCCTAAAAAATTTCAGAAGAAACCCTCTAATCCAAAACACTGCAACTTCCAGTTGCTTCTACTCAAGAACAACAGCCACCTTGCTTCCACTGCACAACTCTGATGAGGAGCAGAGGAAAATGCCGTTGAATGAACACAGGCACAGACTAAACATCACATCTCGGAAATATGGTTCAACAGAAGTTCCCAGAAATACAGAGCTGCTTCACCAAACAATCAACCTAGGAGACAACCTTCTACCCAGCTGAATCACAAGTAGTACTCCTGCCATCAAGTCGATTCAGAACTAAATCTCCAATGCAGGCAAATTCCTAACTTTCCTGAAGATATATCCGGAAAATCATCGACAACTCCGTAACTCCTACATCCTCTAGAAATGCCACAAACCCAAGCAAAAGACTATCTAAGATAATCTCCCAACTATCGCAAGTCACTTTTGCAATCAACCCAACCTAAATTTCTAAAGATATTGTTCCCTTTTCACAAATCAGAACAGTTTATCCTTGACCAACTAATCCATCGAAGGAACAGGTCCTCTCTGCTACTTCTGCATTCCACCTCTAGGAACTGCTAAGCCAAAAAGATCTTTTTGCAGGAACACAAAACACTCCCGAGCTACACTGCTAACACAGATGCCAAAGACTTCTTATCCAAAACTCTTTGAGAAACTCGGACCTCCAACTAAACACATGCATCCGGTTGAACTCCGCTGCAACCCGAAGCAGACACACTTCCTTAAACTTGCTCCGAAAGAAAACAACTTCGGAGACATCCGTAGTCACTGCGTCACATCACGCAGCCACTACTTCCTGAGGTTGCCAAGATACCATCACTTACTTCTGCCTAACCGACAGATCCATATTCTCAAAAATCCGCTCACATAAGCGCAATCAAACCTACACTTCGAAGATGAACTTCGAACCTTAACATGTTTCCCTTAGAGATCAGTGAAATTCTTACACCAAACTGCAAAGATTACTCGAGACGGTATTAGGTCTACAGTCTCGACAAATACACTTCCAATCTCAAACATTCAAACTCCAACCATTGGTAGTCGTGTTACACACACCACTACCCTATCTACCTTTATAACTAATATTGGAAAACCCAAACAGGTAACCCAACTGGTAGGTAGAAATATCTATATATATATATATATAGTTATGTATAAAAATTACAAGTACGCTCTCTCAAGAAAGACACCACTATAGAGCCTAGGTATTCACTCAACCTAATGCTCTGATACCAAGTGAAACGACCCGACTTTCTTACCAAAGAAAATCGCATCATTTTTAAGAAAGAAAGGGATAGAAAAGATAAAAGACATAGAAGAAGAAAGAAACAACATCAGAATCTAAACAGCGAAACGAATAAATTATATTAATCACATAATACATTACATAGTATCATATACATCAGAGTTACACAGCTAAACAACACATACTAGATAGTTATAAACACCTGTCTTGTTATAGAACTCAATACAACTCAAAGACAAACGACACAGAGAACACACAGCGAAATACTATATAGCTATATGCAGAAGCCTCCTGCTCCATTGCTCCTCCAGAATTCGTCAAGCCAACCTGAATCCCCTGGCTACTCGTAAAATTTAAGTACCCAAGAGTTTAAGAAAACAAAATAAACTCCGGGTCAGACATGGGTCTGGTATGTGTAAACGGTTAAAGTTACTTAATTTTAAAAACCTTTTGAAAGAAAAGGTATCACGTAAGACTTCGCACACATAAACATGGAAAAGTTTATACCTTACGCTAACCAAAACATTTGATAGGAAATCCGATGATATTATAATAAGTCTAAGGTTTTCAAATAAATATGAAATAGCCGAAATTGGTACATTTATTAAATTCCAGCTACTAGCCACAAAAGTGGGTAATACAATCAAATCCGATGGCACTTATTGGATTTTCAATTCCATACAATGGCAGGACTACCGGGGTACCGCCCGTCATAGTAAGTGGACTAGATCACCGTACCGAGGAGTACGTCCGCTCCCCTGCAACACAAGGCCGGAACCATTACTTACTGAACAGTTCCGAATAAGACAATCTCGGCGGTTGTAGCTATTCAACCGCCCACACAGCCAAAATAAAAGGGACTCTAGACAGGGATTAATCTCATCCTACTTGGGCATGACCCACTTAGCCTTGCTGCACCTCCCCTGTTTTAGCCATTCCCGGTTGATGAGGCTTGAGGCTACAATTACCTCTAGTGAACACATCACTTAAAATGCTCATCGTCCACCTGACGATGTTCTGAAAGCATTCAATCCATATAAGTTCGTTCCGGGTTCGAACGAAACCGAAGGCATTATCTCATTACACTCATTTTGGAATCACCCTCAGAGTTAACGACAATAGCCCTTGCACTCTGAATCTTTATCTTCACTTGAGATTCACGACCTACCGTTAATTTGGATCGATGTGGTTTTCGGGTATCCAAATATGTAAACCCGATCTCGGTCTCATCGAAATCCAAAACGTATCTTTTAGGTCCAAGTTTTTTAAGGTTAAACAATTAAATTCAACTATCTATATACACACAAATAGATAATTCACAATAGCACAATAGATAGTCACATTATCATAATAAATAGATGATTCATAACAAAACAGGTAATCCATATCATCATCACAATAGAAAATCTATATTACCATCACAATGCAACCAAGCATTCATACCACACAACATTACTTGTCTCATTTATGAGATTACATCCATTCAAGACAATCAATGTCATCCATTCATACATAAGCAATGATTTACTTAATCACAACATAATTAATTTAAAATGAATTAAATTCACTATCTCTATCTCTAATTAATTTAAAGTGAATTAAATTAATTACTTCATCTCTTAATTAATTTAAGATTAATTAAATTAATTACCTTCATCACAATAAATCTTGCTTGCTTATCCATTTATTAAACAAATTAATTAATCATCATCTTAATTCATCAACCTTGATTAATTACCCCTTAATCAAGTAATTAATCCTTAATTATTCTCATTAATCATATTAATTAGTGAACCTTAATTAATTACTTCCATCAATTTAATTAACTATAATTAATTACATTATTTATTAATATATTATATTAATTAATCATGCTTAAATTAATTGCTTCCAATTAATCAACTTTAATAAATGTAAACGGTAATTAATTATTCTTAATTATTTCTTAATTACTTCTAATTACTTTTATAAATTCTTTGATTTATTACACCAAGTAATAAACCATTAATTACTTTAACAAGTAATTATCCATTTAAAATTACTTCCAAATAAGAAATTCCCTTTATCTCAATTACCTCCAGTAATTTTTCATCAATTACTTACCTTAAGTAATTACTCTTGTCAAACTTATTAAGTAACATACTTAATCATTTATCAAGTGACTATCTTTAATTAATTAACAAAATAATTAGCTTACTTGATCACATTCACCTCATAAATTATAATCGAGTAATTCATCTCTTAATTACTCTTTGACCAAATTAATCATTAATTACAGATTAATTATCTTCATCTATTAATTAATAAATCTCAATTATTAATCAATCCTTTAATACAAAGTAATCAATCCCTAATTACTTTTATAATTAATTAATTAACTTTAATTAACTGATTAATTATCTTAACCATTAATTAATAAAACTTTATTATTAATTAACAACCTTAATTACAAATTAATTAATCAATAAATATAATTAATTAATCCTTAATTAATTAACCTTTAATAATAGTCAATTAATTCTTAATTAACTTGCATTATAGATTAATAACCTTTTAATTATTAATTAAGAAAACACAATTAAAACTTAATTACTAGTTCAATTACTTAATAAATAAATAATTATAAATTAATCAATAGTCATTAATTAAATCATCATAATTATTAATTGATTAAATTAATAATTATCCTTAATTAATTACTTAATTAACCCTCTTAAATAATTAAATAAATAAATAAAGTAAACTTAAAATTTCTTAATTAACTAATTAATTATTATTCATTAACACTTAATTATTCTTTAAGATAAAACATTATCTTTAGTTAACCTTGAGAAAAATTTTTACTTAACATAAGTCATTAATTAGTTTAAAATATAAAGTAATCATTAATTACTTACCTTTAATTATTAATTAACAATCCTTAGTTTTAAGTTAACAAATTACATAAAACTTTAATTGTTAATTTATAAATCATTGTTCATTAACTAATTTAATAAAACATTTCCTTATAATTTCCTTTTTATATTTCAAAATAAGTTGGAAAATAACATTAAGGTGTTTAACTTAAAACATTTTGAAACATTCATACAAATTCATTCATATAAACAAATCAATTCAAAGAAATAAATTTTCAAAAATTTAATTTAGCTTGAATTATTTAAAGTTTAAAACTTACTTTATCTAAAATTAAAAATCTGTTTAAGCATTTTAATTTGGGTTCAACCCATGTATACATGAATCAAAGAACAAAGTACATCTTCTTTTCCTTTTAAAAACAATTTGACTTGAAAATTTAAAAATTGCTTTAGTGAAAAAATTAAAAACTGTTAAACTTAACGGTTTAACCCAGCATGCAAAAGACCCCAGAAACACTCGAGCCACAACCAAGAGTACGCGAGTTTCCCCCAAGTCATCCACCATATGTCCCAAGACCTACTCGTGAAAAACAAACAAACCCAAAACAACAATGGTGCACCGATCTCCATGTGCACCTACACCCATGCCGGAATCACCTCCGGTCAACAACGACTCCATCGCTAAGTCACTGAACCTCCCTACAAGCACCTACAATCAACAGAACATCGTCTCATGCCTCGATTCAAAATCGAGTACCTAGGATGAACTGTAACCCAAACCATCACCAGGAAATCCCCAAGAACTCACGCTTCCGGTCACGATAACCCCTACAACTCTAGCTATGGATTACCGATCCATCGCGCTTCCTTCTCCTAAAATTTAATGCAACTCGATTCATCACAAGAAGAGCAGTGATTCAATTTGCAGCTAGACCCAAAACTAGGTTTAAAACCAAATCCTTCTTGCTGCCGACGCCACGATCATCAGACAACCATCCCCTTATTTTTGCCGTAAAACCCAAACATGCTTCTAGCTCCATCAAGAACCCCAAACACCCCAGATGCAAAGATCATCAGATTTTGACGTAAACCCAAATTCCAGTAAAACCCCAATTACTCACTCAATTCAAATTTAAAAATTGTGATTTTCTTTTTTAAATTCATATTTCCAAGTAACAATCCAGATTATATAATTATTTCCCTTAATCTCAACATTTGATTTCAAACATTGATGATTAAGTGTCACTGCATTGTTTGTTTCCAGATAAATTTCAAATACCAGAAAACTTAGTTTTATTTTTAGTTCTTAGTTTATACATAAACTAACTTATTTTGTTTGAATCTATGGCTTAATGGTTGTTTAAATAGAGACAGCTTGTAGTTCTGACTATTTCCTAAATTTTGCAGTAAGGAAATATAAACAGAGAAGATCAAGCATGCACAGATTCAAAGCATACAACACATATTGCATATTTATTTACGCAGAGAATAGAGGCAAACTTATATAAAATAAAGATCATCACAAACTCATATGCAACATAAAATATACTACTTAAATTTTTGTAAAATGTTTACTCACCTCTATTAAAATGAAGTGTAAAGGTTTGAAAAAGAACTGGAAGCCTTCAAACTGAATTTGCTTTCCAGATTTGTATTTTGAAAACTTGCAAACACTTGAGCTTGAAAATTTAAAACTGAAATGCTTCAGGTTTTCCCTGACCCAGATTCACTTGAAAATGCTTGAATTTTGAAGGATGATGTAGACATTGGAAATGCAGATCTTAGAACTTTTTGAAAACATGCTGCAGATTGGGTATAAGGAGGTTACAAGATTTCAAAGTTTATTTCTGGATTGTTTAGTTTGACGGATTTCAGAATTTCATTTGAACTTGAGAGGTATTGATTTTTAAGGAACTTTCAGGCTTTGGAATGAATTACAGGTTTTTAAATTTGAACAATGGTTTCAGATTTTGGTTTTGAGAATTTTCTGATTTTTGGAGAGTAAAGATTGCATTGATATTCTAGTTTCTTTTAGGAATGTACATAAATTTTAAAGAAAAAGAAAGTGAAGAATATAGTGTTTGTATAGGCTAATTTTCAGTTTTCTTAAAATTAAAAGAAAATTGTAAATAAAGTGACACATGTCTCTAGCTTACATAAACGTGTTAACACTTGTTATCTAAATGATTATAACTTTAACACTTGTCAACATTTGTGTATATTTATTCTAAAAGAAATTCAAAAACTTTTTAAATTAATTTCCTAATTAAGTAATATGTTTTTCTTAGTTTATAAATACTTTTTTAATTAAATTCCTAATTAACAAATACATTTATAAATTTATAAATGTTTCTTAAATTTATATAAATACAATTTTTAAAATAAAATAAAGCAATTATAATTTAAATAAAATTATATATAATATTACAAACTCATTTTAAATGCTATTTCAAAAAGTTCTTGTATTTATTCCTATTAAATAAATACATATCCAAATTCTATAGATAAATTTCTAAAAAAGAATAATATTAAACAAATCTTATTTTTAACTAAAAACATTATCCATATATTTTAAATCCATACTATATATTATTATTTTGAGATGTATGTATATCTTTTTAAATTCAAATTTATATTCATTTTCAAAGTCAATTTAAAAAATCCAAATCTAAAATCAATTCAAATAAATATAAATATCAATTTCTAAGTAAGCTCATTATTATTTATAAATAATTTATCCTATTTTAAAATCAATTTAAATAGATAGATATAAATATATCTAAACACACTTATTAATTTTGAAAACAATGAGTCAATTTAGAATTTATTTACACAAACAAAATAATTACTCTTATTTTAAAAACCAATCTATAACCATAATTAAGACATTATATTATTATTACTTAGTTATTTATTTTTGAAAATAACAATTTTATCAATTTCAAATAATTTAAATTAAAAGATTATCATATTTTAAATTCCTGGAAATTTCGGGATATTACAATTTTGATGCGTATCTTTGTATTTCAGGTGAGTAAAACTCATCTCTAGTAGTGCTTTTAAATGTTAGTTGAATTTAGTGATAAGTGGTTATTGATGATCTATTGTTTTGTTGTTTATACACACTCAATTGTTCACTATAAATTAACCTATTGTCATGAAATCGGTCAGACAATGACCTGTTGCATTGAAAATTTATCATGCACCCGTGCCTTGAATTGTTTTTCACTTTTCCACATGTTTTTCATCATTGCTCACGTGCTTTTAAAAAACACCCCTCGTTTTTCTTGCTGCTTATGTTTGTACGTCCTTTATTTATGTTGAGCTTTGAAAATCTCTACTTGCAACCTTACTTTCGTACGTCCCCTGTTGCTGTTGCTTTGAAATAATGTCATCAACAAATGCTTGTTTGTCCAATGCCTTAAATTTGTCACGCACTATTGTTGCTGTCAGTGTTTTCTTCGTACGTCCCTGCCTAGGGGTGAGTTGTGGGTTGCCTTAACGGGTTCTGTCCTTTATTTGATTTGTAGCCTTGAAAGTGGACACACTACCCTTAGCTTGCTGCATGGACTTGTACGTACTTAGTATGTTTTGTGTCATTGAATTTGTTCTTGCATCCTTTCTTATGTTTTATTTTGTACAACCTTAATGTTTTGATTTGTGGCCACTTTTAATCTCTTGTTGGTTTTTGTTTTGCTTCATTGCTTTATCAAGCTTACTTCCGCTTATTATGTTCTTCTATGAATTGGTATTTCATATAGTTATATGAGGCCTCTCCCTTATGTAAATTTCAATGCAAGTAGTTTACCAAAGGAAAAATTAACCAAAATTTATTATTTTCAAATCATGTTGAAAAAATATTTTTAGCCTTAATCTGTTTCAATTAAGAATTTAATCTGCACATACGTATTTATATAAAATTATATTTATCCACTAATAAAAGCTATTTATTAAATAAATATTTTCAAAGAGATTTCAAAGAAGTATTTTCTAATATAAAATTACTGCTTTCTTTGGATGAATATTAAAATTAAACGTTTTCGTAAAACAAGTAGTATATATAGAATGCTGGTGTTTACTTTATCGGTTAAATTCTAGGCTCGATCAATTGGACATTTTCATTATCTTATATTATATTATTATTTTTATTTTACTTAGTGGAGTTTATGATCTTTTAATAAATGGTTGAAGTTCGCCGAGTGGTATGGATGTATTGCGAAAATTCATGTAGTTATTAAGTGAGAGTGAGTGGCACTTCCAATTAGGCAATACTTTCAGATATCTTATATTGATTTTAGAGCTTGCCTAGCCTAAAGACTAACTTTTATGTTGTTATCTTATCTTTTGATTGTTTATGAGATGAGCCGAGTATGTTGTCTCTTTATCACTCGCCAATGAGATGAGACGGGGCGATATGATTTTGTAAGTTTATGATGTTCCTAGTGTGGTATCGACTAGCGGCTAGTAAACCGATAAGTGCGACTGTATGGTATGGGACACAAGTTAACACTTTTCGGGTTCCTGTCCATGAGTTTGTAACACATTCATAATGTTTACCTAACAGAACTGCATTGGGAGCTATTAGCGACCTAGTCATGAGGATGAACTGCTTTGAGAGGTGTTAGCGACCTTGTTAGGGCTGACCAAACGGCTTGTAGAGGTGTCAGCAACCTTGCCACGTGGATGAACTGCTTTGAGAGGTGTTAGGGACCTAGTCATATGGATGAACTGCTTTGAGAGGTGTTAGCAACCTAGTCACATGGATGAACTGCTTTGAGAGGTGTTAGCGACCTTGTCAGAGGCTTCGGCCGTCGGAATTTTGCACGTGCAATATTGCTTTAGAATTTGCAATTGGGGATCTGACCAATCTGGGGTTTTCTGAGTTTTGAGTTCACGTTTCTGGCGCATTAGTGCTGAGATTTTTCTGAGTTTTGAACTCACATCGAATTCTTTATTGGGTTCGAGAATTTATGAGTTTGGATTCGCATCGAGTTCCATGAGCTTTGTATGAGATTTAGCCATCTTGGCTTACTTTTTAGTTTGAAATCACTCAATTATATGGATTTATCTTGCATTTGGTTTCACGACCTCTTTTGAGATTTATATGAGTTTTCTCCTTTTTGGAGTAAAGGTTCATCGAACCATTTGATTATTGCTTGACCATTATATGAGATGACTTGGGTACATTATGGAATTATCGCCAATGATATGAAGCACTTGTGTTTTATTTTGAGTATTGAGATTGAGTTACCTCTTTCGAGATATTTAGTCACTTAAGTAGCATTCGTTACTTAATTGTCGAGCTTATGAGTTATCTATTCATTCTTCTCTTTCGAGAAGAAGTATCTTATGTCTATTCTGCTTCATATTATCATTATTAACTGATTTGTTTAGCTAGACTCACCCATGTATTTATACTCGGGTCAGACCGAGTTGTTTCAGGTATTCGCTTTTGGGCATAGCTTGAAGTTGATGTTGCATATCAGCTTATCTATCGCTTGAGTAGTTAATTCTTCCTCATACTTTTATGTATTTATATTTGATTCGATGTATATGGTGTGGTCGAGTACCACCTTTATTGTATTCATATTGTATTTTACTAAATATGTATCAGTGTATGTGTGTGTGTGTGTGTGTAATGTTGATTACTGTTCTGTGATGTGCTTTACATTCAGTTATTGTATTTTGTTCTGATAAATCCGCTAGCCATCTATAGTTTTGGATTAAGCATTTACTGGGTATGTCGTTCCACCTGAGTAGAAAAGAAATAAATATATAGCATTTACCGACGTATTTAGTATATGTTTAAGACAAAATTATATATGGTCGCTTCTAACCAGCCCTATTCTCCGTCTTAGTAGACGGTATTACTCGATAATTTTCTTTACTAAGGTGGGTCTCGGAGTGGGGCGTTACATTGTCTCTCTTTTTGTCACATGATATTATACTTGAGTATTGTCTTGCAAACGTGAGCGTCGCCTTGTTATGAATCAAAACTATGTGATTTAACATAAACTAGGCTCGAAAACGCTTTATGGTGTTTTGAGCATTCCTAGGCTTTGAATGGGAAGAAGTGGTCAACTTGAAAGTTGTAGCCACTAAAATTTTGAACGGTTTCTTAAAAAGTATTTCCTCATTTAGGTCCAATATGAGGAAGTTAGGCTAGAGTGAAGAAGGTGAAAAAATGTGATAAGAGGGTGGGATATTTATAGCCAAAAGAAGAGTGTAAAAGAATCCATATAGACATCATCACTTCAGGGCTTCTCCACATGCCCCTTCCCTAGGCTAGCAAAAGCCTCCCCCACATGTGCCCATCACTTCCATTCGCTTCATGTGTGCATATGTTGACTTATGTAAGCTTAAGGAGAAAGCTTACTTAAAATATATTTCATTTTTGTATTATGTATGTATTTTTAAGTGTATAAGTATATATGTAAGTAAACATATGTTCATGTGCATGTTAGTAGATGCATTTGTATGTTACATATGTGTACATGACAAATAAACAATGTTGCACTGATTCCGAACAACTTTCGTTCGATAAACCGTTGCCAATCAGAGAACCGATTCTCAGTCACATTTTCACTTATACTTTAACCAACATATATTTGTAAAAAAAATTTGAAAATAATTTTCTATCGTTTTTAACTGATTAGAATGATCACATTTCATATGTAAACCCAATAAATTAATATTAGCAATTATTTACAAAAATTGCTATATACCGATAAAGCGATACGATTTTTCCTTATATTTTCAAATCAAATACATCTCTTTATAAAACTATTATAAATGGTTTATTATCACTTTATAACTGTTTAAAATGAATTATCATCATTTGCGATAATTATTTAAATAAATAAAATAATTATGAAATCGTTAAATCTTAATTTAAATTAAATAAATCAATTATCATATTTAAGGGAATTATTAACAACGTTAAAAACACTTTTTATTTTCAAAGAAAAATCAATTGATTTTTTTTCATATTCTTGTTCAATTATAAATATAAGTGTATGTATGCAGCTCCATGCGCAACGTTTTACAATTATAGAGCTGTTTGCAGATAAAATAGTTTTCGAGCATTTTATTGATTTAGATTTTGAGTTGTAAATATTTATTCAAAATAAAATTACTATTACTTATTATCACTTAAAAAAATATTATTTGTATTATCAACCTTTTATTTAAATAAATTTAAAAACAAATAAAATTTATCAAAGTTATAAATTTGCGGGTCGTTACATCACCAAACTTAGATTTCCAAGTCGTACCATCCCGCTTTTAAAAACAAAACCAGGTAAGTCAGGACACCGGTTGCTCTTAGCCATGCCTAAACACTCGAGTTTTTAAGTGTCACAGATAGTAACGAATCAACCTTCTTAGTGTTTGGTAATAAGGATATGAATAAAAAAATTCCATGAACAAAATCAAATTTTTTAAACGTTTGACTAACACTTATGCTTGATTTTCGCATAACCGATATTTGTTGAACACTTTAAAACACTCTTTGAAATATTCCTTAAGAAATAATTATTTTTCTAAGTGTCTAAGAAAGAAGGGTTAAAATCAAATGTCACTTAATTCGTGTTTACTATATACCCAAAACAAATTACACCTAGCTTTATCTATAAAAAAATTAAAGACTCTTTCATTTATAGAATATCATAGATAAATAAACTTATTATTATCTTTGAAACAAAAAATCCTGTAAATATTTTAGAATATCAACACTGTTAATTCTAACAAATTTTCTTAAAAACATATGAAATCATTTATAATAACAAAAGTGTTATAATCCATGAATTCTTTCTCAATTCCTAGAGAACTTTCATTACAACAATAGTGTTGTAATCCAAGCTTCCTTTTCACTTCCAATGAACTCAAAAGTACTTGAAATATAGTTTAAAACATCCATTTCAAATATCTATTAAAAGAAATCTCAGGATTAAAATATATTTCAAATCAAAACCATTTCTCTTCCTTATTTTTAAAATAAAATTTTCTTTTTTTAAATATTATATAAATTGCAAACCACTTTTAAAACCCTTAAATATATGTTAGAAAAGTTTAATGAAAGGATTAAAGAAGAAAAATCAAATTTAGCACTATTTTATAAAAGTTGGAAATAGTTGAGCCACAAAAGTGCCGCAAAAAAGTGTGGAGAATTGCTTTAAAACGGTTCTTTTCGAAATGGAATTTCTCCATATTTTTGCAAAGTATGAATACTATATTTTATATTTAGAACAACACATTATGAATCAAGTATCATTCATAAAAATTTAGAGACATTTGAAGTCAACAAAATTCATTTGCAAGTTGTTTTAAAACTTGATTTCGAACTGAAAAACATGACCAAATCATTTCTAAATTTTAAAATCTTTTGGGTTAGGTTTTATAACCTTTTCCGAGCCATCAAAATTTAGTTCAAGCAACAATATAAAAGTGCAAAAGTGCAACCAGATATTTAGTGATTAAAACACAAGCTCAAGAGCAATGAATACAAGACTAAAAAAGAATATTCCATAAGTGCAATAACATGATTTCAAAGTTGGAAAGCGCGACCATTCCACTATTAATCCTTTTTGCTAATCTAACATCTCAAACAACAATCAACCATTTATACAAGCAAGATGCATATAAAAGATAATCAATAGTAGCAGGAATCCCCTTAGTTTGTCTCTACAAAGTCCCTTGTAAATCATATATATGTATGTTCTTCAAAGTGTTCCGTAGCGACCTATTCACTGCGACTTCCTCTTGCTTTTGTACCCTGCAAAAACAATGGTTACTTATGCTTTTCGCTTTCAAGCAGGAATCAAATCGAAACAAACAATATACACCGGTATAAATAACATCAAAACAATTTATATTTTATAATATTTTGTGAATTTTAAAACTATTTTAAAGTGAGATGAACTCACTTTTTCGAAGCAAAACTTCAAATAAAGACACAAGCTTCCATCCTCAACCAAGAAATGACTATAGCAACCTCCTTTCTTTGCATTATCTCAACCAAATCCATGGAATTCTTCCCTCTTACTCACGCACATGGTCAAAATTAGGGGCTTAGCTCCAAATCTTTGCAACTTTAGAATGGTAGAGATGTTTTGCAATGTTATTCTAGGTTTATCTAATATTTTAGAGAAGAAAAGAGTGTGTCTTCGTAAGGTTTTTCTTAAGGAAGTTTATAGAGACATGAAGGAAGAAGATGAAGAAATGAGGGCAAAGAAATGGAAAGTATAAAAAACAAAATGAAATAAGGTGCTACTTTAATAGAATGGGAAATTTTGGAAAATGACATCAATTGTTACTTAGCCAAATTACCCTTCTAACCTTTGATATTTTGGCTCATCATCATACACCCATGTGCCATCCATGTGGCCTTAAGTACTTACCATCAGATCACATAAAAAATAGCAGAAATTAGCAAAAGTCTTCTCACTTTTAATTACTCTCTAGAAGTTTTTTTTGAAATGGTACTTTATATACAACAAATCATTAGGACAACATATCCCATGTCAATAAACGTTCAAAAGCAAGTTTCGAACTTGTGACCTCTTGCACCAAAGCCTGAATCAATTAACCACTTGGACAATGGTGCCTGTCTACTTTCTAGAAGTTCCTAATGAAAGTTAGGTTAATTAATTTACTTTAGTGCTAATTGAATTCCTTTTTTTCTAAATGAATGTGTATACACAAATGTGTGTGATGTGCAACAACTTTGAAACAAATTTTATTCGGTAAAATGTCAAAAACTCGAAAAACAAATTTCGGTCCCATTTTCCATTTTTCACCAAACTATTTATTTATGTAAACAAATTGACAAAATGATTTTACTGTTATTATTTGTTATCAAAAGGAGTTTAATAAGGCTATTAAATCTATTTAATTAATTTTAAATTTCACTTCATATATTTGAATAATTCTTATATTTAAATATAAAGTGTTCTCATTTTTCCAAGATGTTACATCCTCCCCTGTTAAAAGAATTTTATCTCCATAGTTATAACGGAGTGGAAATTTAGTACCCCTGACTAAAAATCAAATTTCTTACTGTGCTTTCAGTAATCTAATTACTTATGTTATATTTTCTTTGTAGATAATCCATATTTAAAGCTGTAACTAAGTGCAAAGAATACTCTATAATAAAATATTGTGCATCCAACCGTTTCAAAGATTAATTTAGAACTATATTCCATTGTTTTGTACTCAATTTTTTTAATTCCTCCCAAAAGAAATATATCAGAACCAAAATCAATCATGGCAAGGAGGGGCTCCTTCCACCGAACTGTGGTATAACTCTAGAATCAAAACAATATGGAGCATATAGTGGTATTCTCATTCCTCCCTAAGCAATAACTAGAGTAAACAAATATACCTAGCAAGTCTTCCAAATAGAAAAACCACAATCGCTCAACTTTAGCCATAAAAAAATGTTTGAAAAATCACTCACAAAATGTACTACAAATGTCTTGAAATAATAATACATCACCAAAGTTTCCAAATTAATAATATTATTATTTCTTTCACATTTTCTTTTGAAATTACTTTTTCAAAAGCACCAAGATTAAAATCCTAATAAATAACTTGAAAAATCCTTCATTTATAAATCAATGCTTTATATAGTATAGTATATAAAATCACACTATCAATTAAATCAAATTCCATAGACGAATAATCTAACACTTAACATTATTTAAAATGTTATACGACTAACAATGAAGACTTAAAAATTTTCTTAGGTTCACAACTTTCTTGATCGTCTGAGGATATAGATAATTTTCAAAGCATATCATTACGCTCATCAACCTTTGGTTATTGCTTAAAAGTTTATCAAAGTTACCTTAGAACAAAATTGAAAGTCACTTCCTAAACTCCTTTAAGACACAAAACATAGTATATAACTAACCTTAAGCTAGTATGATGTACATAGATCATCCATACGCAGTATCTGATCAGCCCACTTGCTCGGATAAATGAACTTTACTTCCAAACTAGTATCGCACACTCGACCTCCCTAGAACGGACTTCGATCGGGTTTCTCGATTTGAAATCTATATTCTTCTTACACAGCCATATACTATGGTAAAAACCCCAATATCATATCAGCAATCTGAATCAAGTGTTTACCATTAAGATTTATGTGAGAAATCCATATTCGGACTGGCGTGGATCATTTCGAAGTTAGGTAATTGAATCCTAGATCAAGAACCATGCAAATAAAATGAACTATGTGAAACTTACATAATTAATCCTATTTGTTTCTTAACTACACCAGTCTCTTACTTAATCACATTATTTTTCATTTTTAGTATTTCATTCGATACTAAAAATTATTTATGAACCATTTCACAAATTTCCACTCAAGTTTATAAATACTTCATAAAGATACACCTTTATAAAACATTAAATTAAAAACTTATGCCACTCTTATTTACTTGTATAATACTCTTCTACATTCTAAGAGTATATACAAATTGTCAATTTCATTTTATTTTTCAAAATTCAGATGGTGACCCAAACACAATGTAGGTCTTAAGAGTTGGTTACTTTGACCTATTTACATATCTGGTCCAGGAAGTGGCTAAGAAGAGCAGGATGTTGGTATCCAAACTCGGTCTTAGAGTCTACTTTTCCTTGGAAAACCCTAAGTAAAGATGTTTATTAGTTGGTCCAATAACATCAGACGGTTTATGCAACTTAGCTATTTAAACAAAGCTATAGTTTTAATAAAACAAAGTTTATTAAAACCACCCTATCCAATTTAACCCAAAAAAGTAAATTATCTTTTTTCTATCTAAGAGTAAAAATTTCATTTATCAAAACATTCTTTTATCAAAATAGCCTTTATTTCAAGTCAATTTTATTTAAAGAAAGATAAGAACTAATTGAGTTATAAAGTCATAGATTATTTTATTAAAGCTCCAGTAACAATTATTTGATCTCTCTTTATTTTTTCAAAAAGGTTTCCAAAATCTATTCTCTGATTTTAATGATTTTCAAAAATCCTTGTTTTTAAAATGATTTTTCAAACACCTTTTCAAATCAACTTTCTAATGATTCCTAATCTTTTATTTATTTATTTATGAAATTATTATATTAATTTTTTAAGTATTTTATATTTTAAATATATTTTTAAATTTATTGTATTTATAGATTTTGGTTTTTTGCCTACTAGATGTTTAAAAGTATATTTTAACATTCATTAATACTCTAATTTTAAAATATATTCATTTATACTTTATATAATATTTTTTGAAAGAAACTCTTATTTAACACCTTTATATATTAGACTATTTCAAAATTATTTTATAAAGATTTCTTAAGTTTTATTATGATTAAAATATATATATAAACTATGTTTAAATGATTTTACAAAATATAAAATATTTTACAAAAGCTTAATATTTTCAAAAAAAATTATGAAGTATTTTTTAAAAACTATAAAGAATATGTCGACGTACATAGAATTTCAACTATAGACAATATTCTAAGAAATATAGAATTAGTAGTAAGAACAAGAAATCAATTAAATAAAATAAGTAATGTAGCATTCATCTCAACTAATAAACCTAAGAATCCAAAAGAAGCATGAATAGATAATCATGGATTCTTGTTATGCAAGAAGAATTAAATCAATTCATAAAAAATGATGTTTGGGAACTTGTTCCTAGGCAAGAAAATAAACTTATTATTAGAACAAAAAGGCTATTTAGAAATAAATTAGATGAACAATGAGAGGTTAATAAAAGTCTCTTCATATCCCAAGGATATAGTCAAGAAAAAGGCATATATTTTAATGAAACTTTTACATCCATATCCAGATGTAACATCCCATATCTAGAGGCCAAAAGCTAAGCGCTATAGATGTTGCTCATCCATAGTATTAACTTCTGGTGACAAATACGGTAATGATAATGGTATCCATAATATCAAAAGCACATAAATATGAACAAAATCAAATATTTCAAAAAACAACATTTTGCAGATTGCATTTCAAAACAATAATTCATATCCGTGTTACATAATCCCATAGTGCTTCCCAGGAAATGATTAAATATATCATTATAAAAATATGCCAAGAGCGACATATGACAGTGCCTCTTTGATTGATTAAAGCAATATAGTCATATCATTCTTGTATACACAGCAGAATCAAAATAAAATGAACCCTAATTAGCTATCCGTCAGCCACCTGCTCGTCTACGAATGCTTTATTCGCCAAAAAACAAAATATGAAAACCTCAACCCTCGGCCTACTCAAATCAGTTTTGAGTACTCGAGAGTTTAAGGGGAAATAAAAACTTCGAGCGGACATAAAGCCAGGTGTGAAAAATTCTGTTACACCTCGGTTTACTGATATTATGTGAAACAATGCTGCTTAGCGAAATGGGTTACCCCTCACTTATATCCTCTTTAAAACATATATTTTTCAAATCTTTTCCTACAACCAAACTAATAAATCAAACTGATCATATCATAATAGCAGTATCTATTATGCTAAACAAATGGACTATCTGTTCGTAAAAACAAGTAATGTGTGAACCATCTATCCATATATAATAACAAGTTCCGTTATGCTAGAAATGAACCGTTTGTTCATAAAACTAGGTTGACTGCCCGCAAACTGGACTAACAGTCCAAAATCTAGGCTGACTGCGTGCAAAATGAACTAACTATCCAAATTATTTTCTAAGGTTAACTAACCTTTAAATTTTCCTTGAAAACCTTTTCAAAACTATTTAGTCCTTCAAATCATATATCTATATACAAGGAGAATATATCTTTAGCTTTACTCTAAGCCATTTTGCCATGTATATATACTTTATGTAATATAAGTTTGGTTAGATTTAATAGGGATTAACTATCCTTCCAAAAATACTCAAAACCTTTTTAACTTGAAAACACTTAGGCTGCATTGCCTATTTATTACATTCGGAACCTTTGTTTAAAACCATTAAACAACCCTTTTGAAACGAATGAATGTAACCCCATTGATACCATTGGTAACCCTTTCGAAACTATTAAATATTGCCTTTCAAAAATATCGAAAAAACCTTCCATTATTTTCTCTGAAATTTCGAAATAACAGACATCCCCATTTAAAACCTTTTAAATATTGCCTTGCGAAATCATAGGAAAAACCTTCCTTTCAATCTTCTCGAAACCCTGAAGTACCATCCCTTTTGAAACCATTCATTAAAACCTTTCGAAATAGTCATGCTCATTTAAAAAATGTGGAAACCTTTCGAAGCTATTCAAAATTTCATTCCTTTGAAACCATTGAAAACGTCTCGGTGGAAATCATTTGGATTATGCCTTCAAGTAGAGCAAAAGTGTAACAACCCAGAATTTTGAACAATTTAAAAATGAAAATATTTAATTAATTTTAAATATTTGAATGATGGTTTAAATTGAATTCCCAATATAACTATGAATTGGCGATTAAATTTTAGAATTTAATTTATTTAAAGTTGAATAGAATTTGAATTTGACTTTGGAGTTTGAAATGAATATTGAATTTGTATTTTAAATTCAAACTAATGACTTAGAAAAATAATTTGGATACAAGAATTATTATTTATTTAAATTAATAAAGGATGGTTAGTATTAATAACATTTTTCTTTAACTTAAATAAAATGGAATAAATTTTATCAATACAAAATACAAGTATAAAATCTAATTGTAAAACGCGTTAATATAAATTTATGTTTGATAGTTGAACTGCAAAACGTTTATATGTTTATTAAAGAAAATAATTATGCAAAAAAAATTGAATTTAAATTTAAAAGAAAAAAAATATATAAAAATAAACATAAAATAAAAAGAGTATACTGCCTTACTCTTATCAGCCAAATTCGTGCCTTCCATCACGCCCTAAATCACGCAAAAATTCACGTCTCTCCCTATTCTTTTATACCCGAAACCCTCTCCTTTCATTCGTTCTAACCCTAAATAAAAAAAAACGAAATAATGGCGGCCACGAATTCTCTTTCGTCCCCAAAAATTAGGGCTCGTCCAATTCGAAGCGCCGATGATTTCTTGCCGTGGATCGATAATGCCTTCACCTTGCTCGCGGCTCCTTCAATCGGAGCGCTACATACGAAGGTGAGTGATTTTATATCACTCACATCTAAATCAAATTTTGATAATTTCTGTCTTGTTCTGATTCGTAAACTTTCGTTGCTTAATTTCTGGGCTATCATTGCTTCAAATTTTTGATGATTTTGCCTATATTGGGCTTCGGCCATTCGATTTTGTTTAGATGCTTGAGATGATTTTGCTGTAATGATTTCTTTAATTTTTTCCAGTTTTGTATAATTGATACTTGATACACGCGGGTTTGAGCTGTTCGATTCTTGACAATCTTGTCTCTGACTCGTTCAGCCTATTCTTTGAACATGGTGTTGATTTGGTTCGATTTTGACTATATTGTCCACTGCCTCTGGTGGTACTTCTGTCCTTGTTCGATTTTACTGCTGCTATAAAACTATACTTTGGCCTTTAAATTTGTGATAAACTTGACTTTTAAATTTTGAAATACCCTTGACTTTGTTCATGACCCATGACTTTGAATTTCTTCATTTTTATAGAATGATGTTCACACTGTTGCTTCACTGTTTTTGAATTTCTTTGAGTCTGCACTGTTGCATATGTATGTATATATATGATGCACTTTGTCTAGTTGCTTCGAGTTCATCCATGCTGAACTGCTATTTGAACTAGAGTCATCTGTGTTCAGCACTGCTCTGTTTTTTTTTCAATTGAGTCGAGTTTGCATGTATATTTTGGTCTTGCCTGGTGCTTTGTGCATTTGTACTTGTTGGAGTCGATTTGCATTCGTGTTGATGCCAATGTCTAGGTTAGTTGTTTTGACTTTCCTCTGATCATATAATCTTCTCTAGTTACATGAGAATGTTTTCTTCATTGGTTTGATCTTCATGTTCTTCAAGTATGCACTGTTGCATAGGTATGTATATATATGATGCACTACTTTGAACATGTTGAAACTTATCTTGCATATGCACTTGTTTGTTGTCTTCATGTTAAAAAAAGAATTGAATGCTCTATTGTCACCTGATTTGCCTATTTAAAATAGGTGCACTATTGTCGAGTTGTATGGCTGCACATGGATGGTCTGCACTTTATATATGTCATGTTCGACTATAGTATGTCTGGTGCACTGCCTAGTCATTATTGTCTGGTTTTGCTACTGTCTCGACCAGATTACTTGTTTGTTCTTTTGTGGTTAGATTACACTGTATATATTCATGCTGCCTGGTACTTTTTGTCACCACCCTTGGGGTTCAGACCTGTAGCACACATGTGCCATTCCTTGGTGCAGTTGCATATATTTTGTTATTGTTATTTCATAGTTGCCGCCTCTCTTGAACTTATTTCACTGATGCATTTAGCTCGTGTGGTCTTTGTTATGTGCAGCCTGCATTTACAATTGCCTCTTCGAATCTGGGTAGCTCGTCACTGTGTTGCACTTGCTTAACCCAGTTTTGTAGTTGCATACTTGTTATGCACTTTTCATGTTTTCTTTGGTAGTGTTGCAGTATATATACGAGTTTGATTCATATTTATGTCGTGCATTGAGCATTGATTTATATTTGGATTGCCTGACCACTTTATTTGCCTTTGTGGCATGGTTCCTTTATGTTGTAGTGTACCACCGCTTTCTTGAGTTGGTGTTGCAGTTGCATTGAGTCAGATAAATGATTCATATGCGGTGATATTGACTTTGCATAAGCTCGAGCTCTGTAGCCTTGCTTTGTTCAAGTCATACTTGTAGCCTTTGTGCCTTGTTGTTCCACTGTTACATGCCTTGTTTTCAAATTTACTTCATGAATTCAAGTGTACATGTAGCTTGGAGTCAGTTTCCTTGTAGTGCTTACATTCTTGAAACTATTTGCATTTCTGGAATTACTTGAGTTTCATTGTTGCAGTGATACTTTGAATTTTGGTCGAGGCCGTTTGTACTTGCGTTGAATCTGATTTTGATTTGACCTTGTGCACTCGAGTTGGCGAGGTAGTGCACATGTATGTACGTATGAATTGCAGCCACGCCGCCTTGATTTTATGGGTATTTGACCTGCAGTTTCATTTTTATGAAAATTTTGCACTTGTTGAAATGTGCAGTAATAAGTTGTTTGGAACTTGTTTTCTTGAGTTACTTGAGTATATGCAAACAATTGCATTTCGACCCTGCCATGTTGTACGGGTTTTGGCGTTGCAGCCGCTTTGAGTCACTGACTTGACCTCTGCAACTTTGATTTCTGATAGTATTCTATGTTGAGATGATTTCACATCTTGTTATGGCGAGGTAGCGCACGCGTGCGTGCACTGCAGCCACGTAGTATCGACATTTTGAATCGATATTTGAACCTTCATTGATTTTGGTTCGTTGATTTTTCTTTTGGGTACATCATCACTATAGTGGCAAGGCAGTGCACGCATGCGTGTACTGCAGCCAATGGGTTTGGATGTTTTTAAGTAACTTTTCAATTATTCGAATTGATTTGATTTGATTTGATGATTTTATTGTTAATTGCCGTTTAGGCAATTCTTATGTTTTTTCTAAATTATCTTCATCAATAATCCCTTCATCTATCCTCACTGATAATTTTGAATCTACTGAGTTATTGTTTAACACTGTTAAGTGTTATATTTACCGTTATCCGATTACTTGTTAAAGGATCAGATAGGTAAATTTATATTTGACTGTCGTCTAATTGTTGTTTGATCATTATTGCCTTTATGCACTAATAACTGAGTTTGAATTAGACTGATCCGCGTATTATTTTCTTTTGAATGTAATACTCGGGTCAGACCGAGTAATTTTTTCAGCTTGAAGATTTTCAGGCAGCGAAGTTAGAGAGAGTTGGGGAAATTGCTTCACTTTAGCTTTTAAGGAATTTTTGTACTTAAAAGAAATATTCCGCTGTATAAAAATTTAATGCATTGTACAAACCCTGATATATGTATAAAAATTCATTTATGTAAAATATTATGATTATTCTGTGATTCTGTGCCTGTTTCTATTTAAACTCTATAAACTGAATAACAATCCGTCATTTTGAACGTCTCGAGTTGGTTTAATTACCGACTGGAGGCGGTCAGAGCGGCGGGTCGTTACAAAAAGGATCAGAAACCCATTAATGTCGATTCTGTTTTGAAACCTTTTGAAACTATCTCTTTCAAAACCATTTGGGTTTTACTTTACTTATAGAAAAAAGGGCCCTTAAAACATTTAAGTCAAAAGATACTGCTTCGGAACCACTCCCTAAGTAATGAGTGATGGTGTTGAAACCATTGGAGAGTTGGCCATATTTTTGAAAACAAAGAAACCCTTTCGAAACCATCTGGATCGAAAGGTAGGAAGCGGCAGCTAAGGGTTTTGACTTAGTCGAAAGAAATTATTTCAAACAGAGGCGCTATCAAATGGAAACCATTTTACCTTAAATCGTTTGACCTGGTCAAAAGCTACTTTATCGAAATCCATTTACTCGAAAGCAACCAAGTGCATTTTCAGTTTAAAAACAAAGTACCTCAACCCCTTCGAAACCCCTGGTTTTGACCCTGTACCTTTCACCCATGTCCAATTCTTTACGTACCACTTGCCCGGTACCATATGTGTTGGTTTTGGCTGTGTCGGAAGCGATAGTATGGAGGCGGACCCTGGTGCTGAAGGAGAAGAAACAGTGGAAAACATGTAGGTAATAGTTCTTTTCACCTAATAGGCTTCATGTATCTAATTGTGATTGGTTGCCTCTTTCTTTACCAGTAAAAAGTACTTCACTTTGTCAAAAGGGCTACTGACTTTCCAGATTTTATAATTTCAGTCATTTTATAAAAAGCCCCTTCTCCTCTTTAATTATATAAAAGATTTAAGTCTCATACCTTAAATAATTTTATTTAACCATTAAAACACTTAGAAAAAATTTAGAAAATTCAAGAAAATTAGATTATATATGTTATCTAACATATAAAAATTTCAGACCCAACTAATTAATTACTTACCTATAAATAATTTATAACCCAAAATATCATTTTCTTTACTAGAGAATTCATATTAACTCCAAGAAAATTCAGAAAAATCTAAAAATTGAAACCCTTCTCAAGAGTAATATTTATGATCTTTATAAAAAATTTCAAGGTAATTGGATGTCATTTTATAGGGTTTTCACCTTAAAACATCTCATAAAATCAATATGAATATACATAAATCATCAACATATATATAATCATTCCATTCAAAATTATGGCAAATCATTGCAAAATATTCGACAATCATCTTAAAACCGAAAATACAGTCAAATGAGATGTAAACATTATTCCCCTTAGTTTTAAAGATTAATAGAGATTGAAATGTGAATATATTTGATTTGAATTAGCTTCTTCCCAGCTTTTGCTCTTCTCTTCCTTGTTAACGGTGGTCGGCCTCTTTTAAAAAAAATTAAAATGAAATGAACATGTAAAATTTTACACGGCTAAGGATTGGAGGATATAGGAATGGCCGGTTTCCTATTTTGCCCCTCCTCTATTTCAAGTTAACTCTTATTTTAATTCATGGTTAAATGGCTTGGCTATAACTTATTTAAAACCAAATCTCAATCCCCCAATCAACACATTTTTTTTAATTCAGCTAATTAAACATCCCAAATAATGTTACTGAAAATCTAGAGTGTTACAGACTCCCCCCTTAAAGAATTTCGTCCATGAAATTACGATAAGTTACACAACAAATCAGACAAGAAGGTAAAACATACCATCAAACAAGTTAGGATAAGTATCTCTAATCTTGCCCTCAATCTCCCACGTACAGTCCATGTCGTCGTCGCTCCACTGAACTTTGACTAATTTGACCGTCTTGGTTCTAAGCCTCTTCACAACTCTCGTAACTATGCGAACTGGCTTCCTCGCTATGGTCAAATCCGGTTCTACCACTAAATCATCTAGCACTATTGGTGCAATAGCAGTTTCCGGGTATTTGAGATGAGAAACATGAAAAAAACTTTGTGGACTCCTATAATCTGCTTGGTAACTCAACTTTTTAAGTTAGTTTCCCGATCCTCCCAACAATAGGAAATGGTCCAACGAACCTCGGTGCCAACTACCCTAATCTTCCAAACCAATCGCACCCTTCATTGGCGACACTTCGACAAAAACCTAATCTCTAATTGAGAACTCCTGATCGTTCTGCCCTATCTGCATAAATTTTCTACCTAGACTGAGCCTCCTTCATTCTAGCCCAAATGACCTCAATATTTTCTTCAATTTCTCTAACTTAGTCTGGACCAAGAACCAATCTATCCCCAGTCTTTAGCCAACAAATGATATATTTGATAGCCTACCATACAAAGCTTCAAAAGGTGCTATCCCAATAATAGTCTAATAACTGTTATTTTAAGAAAACTTGACTAAATGCAGATGCTCTTCCCAACATTCTCCGAAATCCAAAACACAAGCTCTTAACAAATCTTTCAAGATCTTGTTAACTTTCTCTGTTTCCCCATTAGCCTGCGAATGGTAAGAGGTACTCATCTTGAGCTTGGTTCCCAAAACTTCTTGCAGACTCTTCCAGAACTCGCTAGTGAACAAAGCATCTCTATCCCTAATTAGGCTACTATGAACTCCATGCAGTCAAACTGCATTCTTTAAAAATAACCTCGCTAAAACAGGTGTCGTTCTGGTTGACGTAACAGGAATGAAATGGGCACTCTTGGTCAATTTGTTCACTATGACCATATATAATCATTTCCCTTGTTCGGCCTTGGCAAACATCAATAAATTCATGGATATAGCACCCCACTTCCGTACTAGAATATCCAATAGCCGAAGAAACCCACTTGGTTTTTAGTGTTTGTCCTTTGCCTACTGGAAAATCATATACTACTTTACACATAATCCAATATCTCGTTTAAAATATTCCCAAAGAAACTTCTCTGCATATCATTATACATCTTAGTACCTCCTGGGTGAATGGAGAACTTTGAATGATGACATCCCTCTAAGACTTCATTCCTTAAGTTTCCTACACTCAGAACAAATAATCTTTCTTTCTTTCTCAACCTTCCATTCAAGTCAAGACTGAAATCATTCAAATAATCGTTCTCGGTTCTATCTCTTAGCTTCCTAATCTATTTCACTAATACTGGATCGTCTCCTTGTTTAGAAGCAATCCTTTCGATCATCAATGGTCGAACATCCAAACAAGACAATACAACTGTATCTCCACTAGACCTAGCTTCAAATCTCCACGGCACTTTGCAATCTGCTAATGCTTCAAAGTCCTTTCACTCAGTAATCATTGCCAAAACTGCATTCTGATGTGCCATGCTTAGTGCAACTGCAACCTTATTGCCTTTCTTTGGTATGTACTCAATCCCGAAATCATAAGCGGTAATAAACTCTAACAACCTCTGCTGTCTCATCTTCAACTCCTTCTAAAAGAATAAATACTTCAGCGACTTATGATCTGTATATAGCTCAAACCTCTCTCCCAAAAGGTAATTTCTCCACACCTTCAAAGCAAAAATCACAGCACCCAATTCTAAATCATGCGTCGGATATCTGATCTCATGCGGTCTAAGCTGTCTAGAAGCATAGGCATTCACTTTACCACTTTGCATCAGCACAACTCCTAGTCCTGTTCCACATGCGTCGGTATAAATTGCCAAATCCTGATCCCCTTTTGGAACAACCAACAAAGGCGTCTGGCTCAATACGTGTTTCAAAATCTGGAATGCTTCCTCACACCTATCGGTCCACATGAACTTAACGTCGTTTCTCGCTATCTTGATCATCGGTGTCGCTATCTGCGAAAAGTCTTTAATGAACCTCCGATAATAACAGTCAACCCAAGGAAACTCTTTATCTTTGTTACTGTCTCGGATCTCTTCCAAGTATTCACTGCTTCTATCTTAGTCGGATCTACTGACAACCCTTCCTCTGAGACTACATGACCTAGAAACTTCATTTCTTTCTTTCAGAAATGGAACTTCGAGAACTTTGCTTTTGGCTGATGCTGCCTCATTCAAGCACCATTCTAAGATGAACTTCATGCTCTTTACCATCCTTAGAGTAAACCAAGATATCATCTATGAAAGCCAATACGAACCTATCCAAGTGCTCTCGAAAAACCCGGTTCATCAAATCCACAAAGAAAGCTGGTGCATTAGTCAGTCCGAATGGCATGATTAACCATTTGTATGACCCATACAAAGTCCTAAACGCCGTTAAAGGTGTACTATCCTCTACTACCCTGAGTTGATGGAAACCTGTCGATAAATCCAACTATGAGAATACCTTGGCTCCACTCAACTAGTCGAACAAATCGTCAATCTTCGATAATGGATATCGATTCTTTATCGTTATTTCATTAAACTTTTGATAATCTATACATAGCCTTAATGTTCCACAAGGCTTCTTAGCAAACACTACTGCTGCTCTCCAAGGCGAACTACTAGGCCCGATGAATTCTTTCCTTCCCAATCCAACAACTGTACCTTTAACTCCCTCGTCTCTGTAGGGATTATCCTATTCAGTAGTCTACTCAGTGGTTCTTCTCCTGGACCAAATCTACCAGAAACTCAATGGCTCATTTCGACGGTAATCCAACTACGGGCTCAAAAACATCTATGAATTCTCTAACCAAGAAAACTCGACTCAACTCATCATCTAATTCCATAGCACCCAATAAGGCATACACTGCAAGAACCTTCTATGGTTGAAACTATTCGATCATTACAATTTGGGTGTCTAAGCGATATTTTCCTGTCCTGGCAAAATATCCTAGCATCATACTCATTTAACTAATCCATCCCAAGAATAATATCGAAACCCAAAAATTCAAACATATGCAAATTTCAAACAAAAGCATGACCTAACAGGTCAAACTCTAACAGATCACACCTCATCCCTAGAGTTGCATACCCTCCCATTGGATTCGCAACCCGTAAGGAAGTAACTAAATGTTTGGATTCTAGGTTAAGCTAATCTACCAAACATCTAGATATAAAAGAATGTGATGCACCGGTATCAAATAAAAAGCTAACAGTCATACCATGAATCTGAAGCATACCTCCCATGACTGTCTTTCCTTTCTCTTGGTTTGTTGGCTTAGAAGCAGCAGGCTCCAATGCATATACCTTGCCCTTTCCATCCTTTGCAGGCTCCTTGCACTTGCTTCTATAATGGCCAATCTGGTCGTTGTTGTAGCATTTGACACCCTTCTTTCCAGCTACCTCCTTAGCCTTCCCAACACGACACTTGTTAGCACAGTGCCCCTTCTTATCGCACTTGAAACAAACAATCTTACACTTCCCCTTCTTAGATTCTCCAGACTTCTAAGCACCTTTCTTTGGAAAGAACTTCCTCTTCCGACTCTGCCACCCTGGACTTCTTTAGCTTTAGTCTTCTCTGGAGAATCATGCAACTCCCATGCCTTAAGGCCATCTCTACAACAAAGTCAGAAGGATCTTTACTATGAGGTAATGGAGCCCTGGCCAACTCAGGCTTCAACCCCCTGATAAACTTCTCATTCCTCTTCATGACTATGTCACTGAAGCATACCCATATTGGGCCAACTCCTCAAACTTCCTTGCATACTTCAAAACTGACATCCCCTCCTACCTAATTCAGAAAACTTCCTAATCAAAGCTGACTGTGCCATTGCTGACATAAACCTTTCCTAGAACCTTTCCTTGAAATCTTCTCAGGTCATAGCTTCCTCATCCACTGCTGCAGTCACACTATTCCACAAGAACAGTGTTGCTCCCTGAAGCTGCCTAGATGCCCACCTCCTCTTTCGTTCATCGTTGAGCCTTAAATCTACAAAAATCATTTTGGAGTGCAGCAGCCAATTTTCCACTTCATGGCATCCTCGGTTCCAAAAAATGACTTCCCTCCAAGCTTAGTGTAATCTCCACTCAACTTAGCATAATGTTTAACTACCGAAGCTTCCCGAACCCCTACTCCTACCGCATTTCCTCCTAGCACTCCAGCTGCAACTCTCGCCTATACCATATTCCTGAAAAACTGATACATATCTTCCATTCCAAACTGTGGGATTTCAACGCCCACATTCTCGGCTTGTGCCTGACCTTGACCTCTTCTCATGTTAGGCCTGCCATTTCCTTCACTGCCTTCCTCTCCTTGGTTAACTCTTCCTCTTCTTCCTTCCATATTTGTATTCAAACCTTGTGAGATACAGAAAAATAACCTAACAAGGATACGAGATTAAAGATAAAGCTATACTTATATATAAAAAATACCAATACATTACTATAGCGTTATCCCATACCCTAATCTTACTCAAATTCCTTAGGATTATGTTTTAAAAACCATTTTCAGTTTAAATTTTTTCATAAATCATTCTCCGATACCAAGTTGTAACATCCCGTATTTGGAGCCCAAAAGCTAAGCCCTACAGATGATGTAGTCATACATAGTATTAACTTATGGTGACAAAATAGGATAATAATAATGGCATCCATAATATCAGAAGTACATAAATATGAACAAAACCACATTTTTCAAAAAAAAGACATTTTGCTAATTACATTTCAAAACAATAATCATATCTGTGTTACGTAATCCCTTTCCCAGGTAAAGATTAAATATAGCATTACAAAAATACGCCAAGAGCGACATATGACGATGCCCCTTTGGTTGATCAAAGCAATATAGTTATATCTGTCACCTGCTTGTCTTTGGATGCTTTATTCGTCGAAAGACAAAATTTGAAAACCTCAACCCTAAGCCTACTCAAATCAATTTTGAGTACCTGAGAATTAGAGGGGAAACAAAAACTTCGAGTCAGACATAAACCCTAGTGTGAATAATTCTATTACATCTTAGTTTACTGATTTTATGTGAGACCATGCGGCTTAGCGGAATGGGTTTCCCCACATTCATATTCTCTTCAAAACATATATTTTACAAATCCTTTCTTGCAACCAAACTGGTAAATAAAACTGATTATATCAAAATAGCAATATCCATTATGCTAAGTAAACGGACTATCTGTCTGTAAAAACAAGTAATGTGTGAACTATTTGTTCACATATAATAGCAAGGTCCACTACGCTACAAATGAATCATAAAACTAGACTAACTGCCCATAAACTGGGCTAACTATCCGAAATTTAGGCTGACTGCCTACAAAACAAACTAACTGTCCGAATCATTTTCTAGCGTTAACTAACCTTCAAATTTTCCTTGAAAACCTTTTCAAAATGATATAGTCCTTCAAATTATATATATACGAGGAAAATATATCTTTAGCTTTACTTTAAGCTTTTTGCCATGTTGTATATATTTTACTCAAAATAAGGTTGATGAGATTTAATAAAGATTAACTATTCTTAGAAAACAAGTCAAAACCCTTTTAACTTAAAAATACTTAGTTACATTGCCTATTTCTTACATTCAAAACCTTTGTTTAAAACTGTTAAACATCCCTTTCAAAACTATTGATGGTAACCCCTTCGAAGTCATTGGTAACCTATTCAAAACTATTAAATATTGCCTTTCCAAAATATTGGAAATGTTGGGCGAATTCTCACCCAGAAGATCTCGAGACCGAGAAGTCACAGTTTTACCCGGGCTCGCAACCTCCACTTCATTCGATAGCCAAGAAGCTCAATGCTAACATAGAAGTCCATCCAACATTCTCCACGAAGAAGCACATTCGGCCCCAAGCCTCCATTCGGCCCCATCATTCGGCATCACCTTATTCGGCTATGTCCATTCGGCAAGGCACAACCAACACCTCATTCGGCATCACCTCATTCGGCTATGTCCATTCGGCAAGGCACAACCATCACCTTATTCGGCATCACCTCATTCGGCTATGTCCATTCGGCAAGGCACAGCCATCACCTCCACCGGACCAGCCTCTCCAATATACTACCGAATGAGGTTGATACCGGACCAATCACCACCTCTTCAACTCCAACACCGAACCACCTCTACAACCGAACCACCATGACCAAAGTAACTCCAAGCACGGCCGAATGGAGCCTCACCGAACCAGGTGATTGCCAGTCCAGATTGTCTCGGCCCAGGCCCGCTGGCAGCTATATACATCCAAGACCCCTGCCCCCTACCTCACTCTATAAATAGAGGGGCAGGGGTACAACAATGAGAGAGAAGTTTGAGAGCTCAAGCAAGGAAGGAACTTTCAAACTACTTTCATACACTTGTATACGAAGCATTGTACTTGTAATCTGGAAGAAGAAAGATAATAACATATAAAGTGGACGTAGGCACATTCTGGCCGAACCACTATAAATCTGCGTGTCTTTTACATTTCAGCCCTTACTTTTCTCATATTTACATACTCATCTAAAATCATTGAAAATCACACATACTCAATTAAAATAATACGACTTGGAGGTGTTTGTCCATTTTTTGTGCAAACATTTTTGGTGCTTTCACTGAGAACTGAACTCAAACTTCATCTTCTCCCACTCAACCTTTTTCCTAACGACATCACTCGTTGCTTAGAAATCATGCCTTCCAAACAGAGAAGGGATGTTAACAAAGGAAAGAACATCGCAACTAGCAGCCTTCCAGATCCAGCAATCACAGATCAGCCCACTTCAACAGCAGTACCAGATGAAAATCAGGAAAATCCAACTGGTCCCGCAACGGAACAACCAATCACTAGGGCAGATCTGGACAGGGTTGTGGCTGAAGTAACTAACCGCTTCACATCCCAACAAGAAACTTTGGTGGACCAACTCATGACACGCTTAAGGGACGCTGAAGAGTCCAACCGCAACACTGAATCATGGGGTGAATCCCAATCCGGAGGATCCCGGAGGCAACAAAGGTCTTCACTCTTCGAACAAGCTATCAACAGGAAAAACAATGATAGGGGCCGCGCCCGGACTCAGCCCGAATTCCGACTCGAGGAAGCCCTTGGAACCGAACCTAGCGGGGGAGGCACCAGGCGAGGGTCGGATGTAGCTGAGCCAGTCATGCCACCTAATCATAGAAACCCCGCTGAACGGAGCCGAGCTAGAACCCAGCCCGAAGTTGACCCCATGGATGTGCTCGAAACAGAACCCCACAGGGGAAGATCAAGGCAGGGGGCAACTGTAGCTGGTCCTAGCGTGCATCCAAGCAGCCAAAGACAACCACTGGATAATGCTAGAGGTGATAGACTGTACCATCCCTACAGGTCATCTGGACGAGATAGATCCCGCAGGGAAGAACCGAGCTCATTTTTGTCCGCTCCAAGTTCTGACGAGCGGATGGCACGATTATTCAGAGAATGTGTCCAACGGGAGCAAAGGGACCGGGGAATAGGCGCTAGGGTCACCAGTCCCTTTACCCGAAATATCGAAACTGCCATCACTCCCCGGGAATGGAAAATGCCAACCATGGAACCTTACAAAGGAACTTCCGACCCCATCGTACACCTGCAGAGATACACCCAGCATATGCTCATGAGTGGAGCAACAGAAGGAGTATTATGTAAATGCTTTCCGCTATTCCTATCAGATCTAGCTACCTCCTGGTTCTGCCATCTACCCCGAGGATCCATCAACTCATGGGAGATGTTAAAAGAAAGGTTTATTAGCCAGTTCCGCATCCATGTGGAACAACCCAGGGATGCTTATTCTCTATCCAATGTCAAACAGAAAACCGGAGAGACGCTACAACAATATCTAACACGGTTCAACGCCGCAGCGGCAGCAGTTCAAGATGCCGATGAAAAACTCACTCTAATGGCCCTCTGTAGTGGTGTGCATCCAGACACCAAGTTTGCCAGAAGATTAACTAAGGAAAAACCAGTTACCTTGCCTGATTTCTTCCATGAAGCTGGAAAGTATATGAGACTTGAAGACGCTGCTACGGAGAGGCAGCCAGGGCAACAAGGCAAGATAATTCAAGACAAGGTGCCCACTGCAGCTAAGGACGCTCGAAGAAATGAATCTAGAGACAATGCTGGGGGCAGAAAGGGTGAGAAGCGCCAATATCGACCAGGGCCAAGATTTGACTCCTACACTCCTTTGAATGAAACAATCGAAAACATCTACCTAGCCACTCAGGGCGAACTCGGATACAAGCGCCCCCCGCACAAGAAAGAATCAGATAACGCACTCAAGTCCGGAAAGTTCTGTCGCTTCCACGAATCCCACGGACATGACACCAATGAATGCCACCATCTTCGGGACTTGATCGAAGAACACATTAGAAGAAGAAGACTGGAACGTTATGTGAAAAGTCAGAACAGGACTCCAACTCCTGCCAATGAGAACTCAAAGCAACCCCTCCCAGAAGTAGGCGGAGGGAGTCGCAACAATCACAACACCAGTGGCTCTAGTCAAGAGAAGATAGTAGTCCTTACCATCTCAGGAGGACCACACATTGCCGACAGAAGTTGGGCAGAGATGGAAAGGTACGGCGAGTCGCTTAGAAATGCCGAAGGATATGTTAACTCCATTACGGAGGAACGCCACCCGAAACGAAAAGAAAACTACGACATCATATTCAGTAGGCGTGATTTGGAAGGAAGACAGTACCCACATATGGATCCTATGGTCATCTCTGCCTGGTTCGGTCCAGCTAAAGTTTTTCGGATTCTAATAGACACGGGAAGCTCCGTAAACATCTTGTTCAAACATGCTTTCGACAAAATGAAGTTATCAATGAAGGATGTGTCTCCCTGCGACAAACCACTGCACGGTTTCACTGGAGATGCAAAAATGCCCCTCGGGCAACTTGACCTCTTCGTCGAAATAGGAAGTCATCCCCGCTCCGTGGTGCGAAAACAAACGTTCGTGCTAATAGAGAACCACTCGGCTTACAACGCCTTCTTGGGGAGACCAGCCTTGTCTGACTTCCAAATTGTCCTAGCCCCCTGGTGCCTGAAGATGAAATTCCCGACAGACAACGGAATAGGAGAAGTAGAAGGAGATCAAGACGCTGCCCGAGACTGCTATGTAACTGAGCTTCGCAACAACCGCAGAAAGAATAAAGGAAAAGATGCAGAGACTACTCTCTGCATGAAAAGCTTGGAGGCATAGCAACTAAAGAAAGCCCCTCCTCTTCGATACACAAGCGATCCCTTCAATGAACTAGACCCCCGGGATAAAGAGGAGGAGGCTACCGCCGAGCCTGCAGAGGCTATGGAATTCGTATCTGTAGATAAGCACGATTCAAGTAAACTATTAAAAATCGGATCTCAGCTGAAAACGGAATTAAAGGGTCAACTCATTGACTTTCTCCGCCACAACTTAGATGTATTTGCGTGGACCCACGCCGATATGACAGGAATCTCTCCAGACGTAGCGTGCCACATGTTGAACATCGATCCCACCAAGGTACCAGTAAAGCAGAAAAAGAGGAGCATGGGGGCAGAGCGATCAGCAGCCCTTGATGAGGAAGTAAAAAATCTACTTGCTAATGACTTCATACGGGAAGCCATCTACCCAGAATGGATCGCTAACCCAGTGCTAGTAAAAAAGGCCAATGGAAAGTGGCGAACATGTATTGACTTCTCCAATCTGAATGACGCTTGCCCGAAAGACTGCTTCCCACTTCCCCGAATTGACCAACTCGTGGACAGCACAGCCGGGCACGAACTCCTATCTTTTATGGATGCATACTCCGGATATAACCAGATCCCCATGCACGCTCCCGATCAGGACCACACTAGCTTCATCACCGACCGCGGATTATATTGTTACAAAGTCATGCCTTTTGGACTCAAAAATGCTGGAGCTACCTATCAACGCCTCGTCAACAAAATGTTCGCAGAACTGATAGGACGTACTATGGAAGTATATGTGGATGACATGTTGGTGAAGTCCAGGAAAGCCAACGACCATGTAAGCCATCTGGACGATATGTTTCGGGTACTTCGCCGATATGGAATGAAGCTGAATCCTCTAAAATGCTCCTTCGGAGTATCATCGGGAAAATTCTTAGGATTCATCATCCACGCCAGAGGAATCGAAGCAAACCCTGAACAAATCCGAGCTTTAAAAGAAATAAGGATACCTTCCACTCGGAAAGAAATGCAGAGCCTAAACGGAAAGGTGGCCGCCCTAAGCAGATTCATTTCCAAGGCAACTGACAAGTGTGTCCCTTTCTTCGAAGCACTCAAGAAAGACAAAGGGAGGTTCGAGTGGACCGACGAATGCTTAAAAGCCTTCCTCAACCTAATCGAACACCTTCAGAGACCACCAGTACTCTCAACTCCAAATGAAGGTGAAGTGTTATACCTATACCTCGCTGTATCATCTCATGCTCTAAGCGCCGCCTTGGTAAGAGAAGAAGACCGCACACAACGTCCGGTTTACTTTGTAAGCAAGAGATTTACGGGGGCAGAAGCCAGATATCCTAAACTCGAGAAGTTAGCATATTGTTTATTGATCGCGTCACGGAAACTGCGACACTACTTCCAGTCTCACTCCATCAGGGTTCTAACCGATCAACCACTAAGACAAGTGCTCCATCGTCCTGACACTTCTGGGCGACTCCTCAAATGGTGCATCGAACTAAGTCAGTATGATATCACCTACCATCCCCGCACCGCTATCAAAGGACAAGCCATGGCTGATTTCATTGCCGAATTCACTACCAACGAAGGCAAGGAACAATCCGAAGTAGCAAAAAACATCAAGTGGAACCTCTTTGTAGACGGAGCATCGAACGAACAAGGCTCGGGGGCAGGTATTGTGATCGTCACCCCCAGGGGAAGAAAGTTGTACTATGCATTAAGATTGGAGTTCACGGCCACTAACAACGATGCTGAATATGAAGCAGTAATAGTGGGATTGGAACTGGCCCTAGAAATTGGGATCAATTCCTTATGTATTCATAGTGATTCTCAGCTTATCGTAAACCAGGTACTAGGAGAATTCCAGACTCGAGGAGAACGGCTCACAGCATACCTAAAGAAAACCAGACTGCTGCTCGATCGATTGGACCATTATCTAATCAAACACATTCCTCGAGAAGAAAACCAAGAGGCAGATGAACTTGCAAAGCAAGCTAGTATGAAGGACGGCACCATTCCCGGAGCACTAGTAATCTCAAGGCAGCTAGCCCCGAGTTTCGAACAAGCGAATCTGATAACTGCAATCGAAGAAGGAACCTGGATGACTCCTATCCGGAAATATTTGCAAGATGGCATACTACCCGACAGGCGTGACGAAGCCAAGAAGATCTTGAGGAAAGTTCCCCACTACACAATGCAAGAAGGCATCCTCTACCGGCGTGGCTTCTCTAGCCCCCTATTAAGATGCGTCGCCGAGAGGGAAGCCAAGGAGATATTAACAAACATCCATCAGGGAGGATGCGGAGATCACACTGGAGGACAGACTTTGGCAAGAAAGATACTCCGATATGGATATTACTGGCCCACACTGAACAAAGATGCCCTAGACTTCGTTAAGAAATGCGACAGATGTCAGAAGTTCGCCAAGATCCCTCGACTGCCCACAAACGAAATTACTCAAATGACCAGCCCTTGGCCCTTTGCTGTATGGGGAATTGACTTAATTGGCGAACTGCCAACGGGCCGAGGCGGAGCCAAATATGCTATAGTGGCAGTCGATTATTTCACCAAATGGGTGGAAGCGGAACCTTTAAATAAAATATCTTCAGCAAAAGTTATCAACTTCTTGATCAAAAACATTCTGTGCAGGTATGGAGTCCCCCTCAAGATCGTATCAGACAACGGACCCCAATTTGACAGCGAAGAATTTGCCGACTGGTGCCAAGAGCATGGAATTCATAAAAGCTTCTCATCAGTAGCTTACCCTCAGGCAAACGGACAAGTTGAAGCTGTCAACAAAATTCTCAAAACCCTAATCAAGAAGAAACTTGAAAAGTCAAAAGGCGCTTGGGTGGACGAACTTCCTACGGCACTATGGGCATACCGCACATCTTTCAGAACATCAACGGGACATACTCCTTTCTCTTTGGCATATGGATCGGAGGCAATGCTCCCAGTTGAGACTATTGTGCCTTCCCACCGTAGGATCCACTACAACCCAGAAGAAAACGAAGAACTCCTCCTCATGTCTTTGGATCTGATTGAGGAAAGGAGAAACGATGCAGCACTCAAAGCAGCAGCTCACAAACAAAAAGTGGCAGCACTATACAATTCCAAAGTCAAGCATCGCAGCTTACAAGAAGGAGATCTTGTCCTCAGGCGAATCTTTCCGCGCCCCGGGGCACTGGACCCCATCTGGGACGGACCATATGTAATTCACAAAGATCTCCACAACGGAGCTTACATTTTGTCAACAGTGGACGGAGAGGTGTTCCAGAGGGCATGGAACATCCGACACCTCCGTCGATACTTTTCTTAACTTGTACTGCCCATATGAAGTGAATTAACAAAGAGAATCAGTGGACGTAGGCATTTTCGTGCCGAACCACTTTAAAAAATCTTGTCTCTTTTTAACTTGTTCCTTTATGTCTTGGCTACTTGTTAAGCGTTATCCCTTTCTGTTGAACAAAATCCTATGGCATCTCCACTCAAGACGCACCGCGGCCTCATCTAGACTAGGCCTAACAGGTACGCCACGATTCTATGCACTCGCCAATGAGACTCTTTTGCTCCAGCATCCCTCTGCTGCGGGTTAACTCATTGCGCGCCTGCCCTCAAAGCCAACTGTAATGAGCCGATTATAAGTCATCATAAAGGCCGACTATAGCCGATGGCAGCTCATTACGGCGTTCGGCTCGTCGGTAACCGTGAACCTACTTTAAGCCCCAACATAAGGTGTGGCCAGCCAGGGGTAGTTCACGGCCAACGGCACCCACGCTAGCCGGCCACGGTAAATCGAATAATACCCACGATTACGGACCATAACGGTTCGGGTAGTTACCGTGCGCGATCTCGGCTCCGATGTGTCTTAAGTGCGGCTGTGGTAAAAAAGAAAACTCCCCGCGGAGGCGTAAGATGGGTGACAAATGTCTCCAAGACCCACAGCTAGGGAAAGTGACTACAAAACCCGTTTGCCACGAACTTAAGCACATCAACGGCCTTCCGTGACTGGAAGTTTTACTTTTACTATATTTCCATTTCATTTAAATATTTTTCTCCTATCCTGTATAACAAACTCTAAAGTACAGGAAACCAAATAGGAAGCATTCACTCATGAGGCTCTAAGCCTGCATGCTGGGTAGCAGGGCGCTCTGCTATACCCGTGAACAGTTACACAAGACACTCAAAGCTACCGCCTGCGAATAAAACATAAAGGGCGGTACTCTCTTCTCTTGTACATAAATGCGTAACTATAACTTATTCATACACTGACATTGCAAAACGTGAAATTATATTTCAAGCAAAAACTTAACATCAAACACAAGTGGAATCACAGGCATATACATAATTATACTTCTCACACAGCACATAAAGATAGCAACAACATTTAAACATGACAAAATCAGCTTATATTATAAGATCACACGAAGTTATTCTTTGCAAATAATTTTATTACAGTTGCATATCAAAGACTAACATGAACAGTGATAAAAAAGAAACAAAAAGATGGCAGATGCATCCACACTCCATCACCAACTCCCCCAGCCTACTTAGCCGCAGGATCGGAGCCCCCAGCATGTGGATCTGAAGTCCCACCTGTCCAGATCAGAAGAGGAATTCATTAAACGAACGATCAAGTTATGAAAACACGAAAAGAAAAGAAAGGGAAAAGAATAACTCACCAGCATCCGCCGCTTGATCCTCATCATCCAACTGCACGCCCGCTTCCTCTGCAGCGAGTAGCCGCATCCCCTCCTTCACCGCCGCTTGCTCCTCCTTTGAGAACTGAGCAGTAACCGCACTCAAGTTGAAAGCCTCTCCGCCTTCCTTACCCGCATTCACCCTGGCCTCCTCTAAAGCCTGGAGATACACCTTGGCCATGACCCGAGGGTAATCGTCCATCCAAGACAAGCCGCCCTCCTTCCAAGTGTGGAAGTACATATCCTGCAACATCTCATCCATCATCCCCTCGTTTTCCTCAAACTCCCTCACCCGGGCCTCGGAAGCTTGCAACTTGGTAACGGCGGCATCCCTCTCTGATTGGTACCTTAAGCAGTCAGCCTGGAACTTCCTCCTCATTTCCTCCTCCTTCAACTTGAGGGACCTCCTCATCTCCTCCATCTCCTCCTTCAACTCGGCCTGGGCCATCTCCGCAGCCTCGAGCCTCCCGGACAACTCCTCTACCCGCTCGAGATCCGCATTTCGAACCTCATCCACCGTTGTAATAGCCATGTTAATCCGCTCCCTGCAGGTGACCTCCATTTTCCGTAACTCCGCCCTACTTGCCTTCTCCATGGTCTCTTTCAGACGCTGGGAAGCTTCCTCATGCTGGGAGATCTGGATGGCTTGGTCGGCAAGCTGCTTGGCCTGATCGGCAACCTTTAGCCTTAACCGAATGTTAGCACTCCCAATCTCCTCCCCGGCCTTGACCAATCGGGCATGATGCTCCATTAACTTCTTAGTCTCTTCGGCCACCCGATCAATATTAGCCTTGGCCTCGTCCCCCATAGTAACTACTCGGGTAGTAAGTAAATCAAGATCTAAAGATTTGGCCTCGTCCAGCACTCTTACCATGGGGTTGCGGGGAAGTAGGTGCTCGCCCGTGGTCTCATCGAATGAAATGTCCCGAAAACTTGGGTCTAAATCAGGATGGCCGGCAAAAGGGTCACGAGGCACGGGGCGAGGCACATCGGGACGCCTTATATGAATGACAGTAGAACTCTTGGAAGGAGGAGGAGGGGGGCAGGGCTCCGTGCTCTCCTCCGTAGTATCACGAGGAGGCTGAGTAGGGGGAGACAGAGTAGGAAGCTGCGAAGCAGAAGAAGACTCAAATAAGGAACGGCTCCGCTTCCTTTTCTGAATGCCCTCTTCGATGACCCCAAGAAGAGGGCGGTACTTGACTACGTCCCCAGTGCGATCAGTAGAAGGTTTCGCGGAAGCTCTCCTCGACTTAAATTGTTCAAGGCGGTGTCGAACATCCGACGTTTTACCCGCCTGGCCTGCCCCTGGAATAAAGAACAAGTGTTACGAACATACAATAATCCGCAATTCAAAAAATGTGCTAAGTTAAAAAAGAAAGAAAAGTGAGGAGACACATCTGTTATACAAACCCGGCGGAGGAGTGGGATACTGCAATAAGTCCTGGATCTCATTCCAGGACGGAAGTGAACCGTAAAAAATTTCTAAGTCCCTATCGAAAATGGAATCGGCAGAAGACAAAAGTTCACCTTGCATCGCCGGGGTCACCCTAGCTGAGGAACCCTTAGAGGATGGGTCAGTGCTAACCACAGCTTTGCCGGTTTCCTCTGCCTTCTCTGTTTCCTTCTCTGTTTCCGACTCCCCCTCTGACTCCCCGAAGGCCCGACGGAGAGCCTCATCCAGTTCGAGGTCCTGCTCAGAGGTTAGAGCAGCAACACCGCTACCACCCTGACCATCGCCATCTCCTCCACCCTCCGACCCTTCTCCAACTTCACCTCCTTCCTCCTCTTCTACACCTTCCTCCTCCGGGACATCCGGGCAAGTACTTGGAGAAGGGCCATCGGACTCCTTGAGCTTCTTGCCTCCTACGACTGGACGTTGTGCAAAGGGCTTCCTCTTGCCACCCTTCGCTGTCACCCCACCTTTAGGCTGGGCAGCCTTCTCTTCTGCCGTGTCCCTCTGTTTGACTACGGACTGATGTGGGAGGATCAAATTATACGACAAGAGCCTGGCATTCCTAATCAGATAAGCAGCCGATCTGTCTCTCCCGGAAATAGCTTCAATTTCTGCTGCCATCCGAACCAAGCGATCATCTTCCACAACCGCAAAACCACCTGTCGCTAGCAAGAAATAAAAGCGCATAAGAGAGTGAATTACAGCCAAGACAGGAATTATGAGTAGAGTTTTTACTTACATCCGGAGGTAAATCGGCGAATAGAGACGGAGTCATCCCTGACAAAGAACCATTCCTTCTTGAACATGCTATACTTCGAGTATAAATCCAAAACAGGCTTGAAGGAAACGGCTGACTCCAAGCTAATATATGGGGACCCCTTCCTGTACCCCCTCAGATTGTACAGATATCGTATTTCCCGGTTGGAGGGGGCGCGCCCATATCTCTTCTGGAAGATAGCATATAAGCATACCAGAATGGCATAAGAGTTGGGCTGAAGCTGGAATGGAGCCACCTTCAGATAAGTGACGAAGCTTAGTATCCAGGCGTTGATTGGAGGAATAGCCCCGCACATGCAATGGTACCGGCTATAAGCGAAGTACCCCTCAGGGGGATCATATGGCATGACCCCCTCCCCCGGTAACAGCATAAGAGCCCTGTCTATCCCAAAGGAACGGGATATAACGTCAAGTTGCTCCTCCTTTAGGGAGCTAGGAAAGCAGTCGGGAGGGGAGACCAGAAGTTCCTGTGGACCATGTCCGTCCACCAACGACCTCGGAACAGGTCGATGTTGCCCAGATCCTGGTTGGGCTGGGGGCACAGAAGAAGACTCTCCTCCATCATTGGATTTCCGTCTGTCTGATCGTGTTTCCGCCTTGCGAGACATTTATCTGCATACACAAAAGTGAAAAACATGATGTTAGAACAAGAATACAAGCAAGCATACATAAGTCCAGAGTTCCACCCAAAGACCGAATACAAAGTTCATTCGGCACTAGGGTCTTATGCTCATTCGGCACTAGGGACTTAAGTTCATTCGGCAATGGGGTCATAAGTCCATTCGGCACTAAAAAACACATCCGGTATACATATCATTCGGTAAAACAAAACCCTTCGTGTGCATTCGGCAATCATATTCATTCGGTGATAAAAAACCATTCGGCAAAAGAATATATACCTAATTCGGTATAAGCTTGGTTCGGCAGAAGTTTGGTTCGGCTAAAAATTGATTCGGCTCTCTTTGGTTCGGTAAGGGAAAACTAAGGGGGGTAGCCTCTATATATAGGCAAACTCAGGATTGCCGAACCAGCTGGTTCGGCCTACCGGACCAACATACCGGACCAGCGTACCGGTCCAACCAACAACCGAATAAAACTGTCTCTACCAGCAGAAACCAGAAACAGGGGGCACTCAAGGCGCCTCACGCAGATAAGTACCGAACTCCAGAACTAACTAATAAAATAAGGATTATGATAACGATGAATAAGTCGTAAAACTCTCACTAACATGGATTAATCGTTTACACGTGTACGCGACCACGAATGGTCCATAGGCACGCTCTGAATGGTTATTAACCCTATCGTCGTGGGAAGTTACACTTTGACACGCCCTTTTTTTTAAACTCATAGGTGAAACGGATATTTGATTCTGATAATTATGAAATGGCCAAGCTACTTACACATGTACGGGGTCGCGAACGATCCCTAGGCATGCTCTGAGCTGGCGATGAACCATCTTGACAAACGATCCAAGGATCCACTCTGACGTGAACCTGGCATCAATAATGCTAAGCCCCCTCGGGGCACACTTGCTCGCCTCGAACGACACGATTAGCTTCATTTCAAATATCTCGATCCCGAACGATCGTTATCTAAAACCACACTAAAACTATGAATTAAATTCCTTTGCAGGACATCAGCAGGATATGAACATCCAGCCCATAGCGTTACGAAACAAGCCTTTCTACCACAGGGAAACAAAGCGCGACACGTGCAAGCACGTGCCCCACTTTGGGGGGCAAATGTTGGGCGAATTCTCACCCAGAAGATCTCGAGACCGAGAAGTCACAGTTTTACCCGGGCTCGCAACCTCCACTTCATTCGATAGCCAAGAAGCTCAATGCTAACATAGAAGTCCATCCAACATTCTCCACGAAGAAGCACATTCGGCCCCAAGCCTCCATTCGGCCCCATCATTCGGCATCACCTTATTCGGCTATGTCCATTCGGCAAGGCACAACCAACACCTCATTCGGCATCACCTCATTCGGCTATGTCCATTCGGCAAGGCACAACCATCACCTTATTCGGCATCACCTCATTCGGCTATGTCCATTCGGCAAGGCACAGCCATCACCTCCACCGGACCAGCCTCTCCAATATACTACCGAATGAGGTTGATACCGGACCAATCACCACCTCTTCAACTCCAACACCGAACCACCTCTACAACCGAACCACCATGACCAAAGTAACTCCAAGCACGGCCGAATGGAGCCTCACCGAACCAGGTGATTGCCAGTCCAGATTGTCTCGGCCCAGGCCCGCTGGCAGCTATATACATCCAAGACCCCTGCCCCCTACCTCACTCTATAAATAGAGGGGCAGGGGTACAACAATGAGAGAGAAGTTTGAGAGCTCAAGCAAGGAAGGAACTTTCAAACTACTTTCATACACTTGTATACGAAGCATTGTACTTGTAATCTGGAAGAAGAAAGATAATAACATATAAAGTGGACGTAGGCACATTCTGGCCGAACCACTATAAATCTGCGTGTCTTTTACATTTCAGCCCTTACTTTTCTCATATTTACATACTCATCTAAAATCATTGAAAATCACACATACTCAATTAAAATAATACGACTTGGAGGTGTTTGTCCATTTTTTGTGCAAACAGGAAAAACTTTTCCTTTCTTTTCATCGAATGCTTGAAATAACAGACATCCTCCATTTAAAACCTTTTAAATATTAACTTTCAAAAATACAGGAAAAACCTTCATTTTAATCCTTTCGAAACACTAAGGAACCATCCCTTTCGAAACCATTCATTAAAACCTTTTGAAACAGTCAAACTCAATTCTTTTGAAAGCACTTTTGATTAAATTTAAAACATATGGAAACCTTTCAAAGCCATTCAAAATTTCATTCCTTCGAAAGCATTGAAAATGCCTCAACCGAAACCATTTGGATTCTGCCTTCAAGTATGGCAAAAGGATAGGAAACGCATTAAAGGTGAAAGCATCTGTTTTGAAACATTTTACTATCTCTTTCAAAAACCATTTAGATTTTACTTTACTTATAGAAAAAGAGGACCCTTAAAACATTTAAGTCGAAAGCTACTGCTTCGAAACCATTCTCAAAGTAAAGATATGATGGTGTCAAAACCATTCCATCAAAACTGTTGGAGAGGTGGCCATATTTTAGAAAACAAAGGAACCCCTCCAAAACCATTTGGATCGATAGGTAGGAAGCGGCAGCTAAAGGTTACGAATTAGTCGAAAGCAATTTTTAAAAACAGAGGTGCAACCCAATCAAAACCATTTTCCCTTAAACCGTTTGACCTAGTAGAAAGCTACTTTGTAGAAAGCCATTTAGTCGAAAGCAAGCATGCGCATTTTTATTTTTAAAACAAAGTACTGCCTTAACCCCTTCGAAAACCCTAGTTTCGACCTTATACCTTTCGTCCACATTTGATTATTATGTACTAGTTGCCTGATACCATATGCATTGGTTTTGATTGTGTCGAAGGCAATAGTATGGGGGCGGAACCTGGTGTGGACGAAGGCAAAACAGTGTAAAACATATAGCAAATGGTTCTTTTCACTTAACTGGCTTCATGTGTCTAATTGTGATTGGTTTCCTCTCTTTACCAATAAAAAGTATTGCAGTTTGCCAAAAGGGCTGCCAACTATCCAGGATTTTTAATTTAAGTCATTTTACAAAAAGCCCCTTCTCCTCTTTAATTATATAAAACATTTAAGTCTCATACCTTAAATAACTTTATTTAACCATTAATACACTTAGGAAAAATCTGGAAAAATTCCTAAAAATCACATTATATATACTTTCTAACATGTAAAAATTTCAAACCCAAACAATTAATTATTTACCCGTAAATAATTTATAACTTAAAATACCATTTTCTTTACTAGAAATTTCATATTAATTAAATGAAAATTCTGAAAAAATTGAAAATTGTAACCCATCTTCAAAATAATATTTATAATCCTTATAAAAATTTGCAAGGAAATTGGATGTCATTTTACAGGGTTTTCACCTTAAAACATCTCATAAAATTAATATGAATATACATAAATCATCATGTATAGATAATCATTCCATCATTCAAAATCATGGCAGATCATTGCAAATTATTTGGCAATCATCTAAAAACCAAAAATACAATAAAAAATGAGATGTAAAAATTATTCACCTTAGTTTTAAAGATTATAGAGATTGAGATGTGAATAGATTTGATTTGAATTAGCTTCTTCCTAGCTTTTTCTTCTTCTCATCCTTGTTAATGGTGGCCAACCTCTTTTGAAAATTTAAAAATGAAATGAACATGTAAAATTTTACACCGCCAAGGTTTGGAGGATATAGGAATGGCCTCTTTCCCATTTTACCCCTCCTTTGTTTCAAGTTAACTCCTATTTTAATTCATGGCTAAATGACACAGCTACACCTTAATTAAAATCAAATCTCAATCCCCTAATCAACACATTATTTAATTCAACTAATTAAATATCTCAAATAATGTTACCAAAAATCTAGGGTGTTACACTAGATTATGAGTAATAAAAATCATACCCATCTTTGCAAATCATAACAATTTTAAATTATATTAAATGGATGTTAAAAGTGATTTTCTATTTAAAGATGAAATTTTTTCTAATCATGTTTATAAATTAAAAAAAGCTCTATATGGTTTAAAACAAGTTCCTAGAGCTTGGTATGATAGACTTAGATCATATTTATTACTATGTAATTTTGAAACTAGAAAAGTAGATAGATCACTATTTATTTTAAGAGATAACAATGATATTCAACTAATACAGATAAATGTAAATTATATTATTTAACAAATGAACAACTAAACAAAAAAAATTCTGATATCTTGACAAAAGAATTTGAAATGAGTCATATGGGAGAAATAACATTCTTTTTAGAATTACAAATAAGATAAATATATAACGGAATCTTTATAAGTCAAGAAAAATATACTAATGAATTAGTTAATAAATTTGGTGTGTCTAATGCCAAAGGTAAACCAACTCTTATGGCAACAAATGAAGAACTAAATAAACAAGATAGCTCAAAGGATGTAGATCAAAAACTTTATAGAGGCGTGATAGGATCTTTGATCTATATCTAGACCTGATATAACGCATAGTGCTTAACTTTGTGCAAGATACCAATCTCAACCTAAGGAAACTCATTTTAAATCCATTAAATAAATATTAAGATATGCAAATAACACAGTAGACTATGGGCTTTTATACCCAAAAGAAGATACCTTCGATTTAATTTCATATAGTGATGCTGATTATGTTGGCTGCCAACCAGATCGAAAAAGTACAAGTGGAACTTGTCACTTTTTAGGACACTTTCTAGTTTCCTAGTTTAGCAAACAAAAATTGTATCTCTATCCACAACGAAAGCAGAATATATTTCAGGTGCATAAGCCTATTCGCATGTTATTTATATGCAACAGAATATTAAAGATTTTGTTATAGATTTAAATAAATCAACAATATACCGCAACAATACTAATGCAATTACTTTATCTAAAAATATAACTCATCATGCATGAACAAAATATATAGATATACAACATCACTTTCTAAGAGACAATGTAAATAAAGGAATAATCTCACTCAAATTTATAAATACTGAAAATCAAATAGCATATATATTAACTAAATCATTAACTCAAACATCATTTACTAAACTAAGAAGAGAGTTAAGAGTGTGTTCTTTCTCAGAAATATAAAAATAATAAAAATAAAAATTAAAAATTTGAAAAAAAACAAAACATCAAAAAATACAATAGAAATATCGACATATCTACACCCTATATCGACATATGCAGTTATTTTCAGAAATCTGATTCCCCTCCTTAATTCAAAATTTAGATTGGCTATATGTAAACACTAAATTTCGAAAATAAACCCATCTCCCTGTCTTCTTCTTTTTGAAAATCATCCACGAAAATAAATTAATGGATCATACTAATTCCAAACGTCCAAGACATGAATCCACCTCATGTTCTTTCGATTCTCCTACACCAAGCACTCTCCAAACTTTGAAAATAGTCGAAGCACTAAATTTTAGAGTGATCTGAAGCATATACTCAATATCCTTTCTGAAATGGAAGTCATTCAATTAAGAATGACGAAGGAACAAGAGAAACAAGGTCAAATTCTGCGAAATATTCAGAATATCTGAAGAGAACAACGACGAAATCAAATACATTTGTGAAGTGTGCATCGACCGAGATGGAAACCTCAGCGAATAAAAATAGAATTTATGTCTTCATTATCCTTTTTGTCCTATCCACAAGTCCTTCATTATCAAGAGAAAACCTTAGAACTTAGGATCCGTATGCTATGGTTTGATTTGTGAGAATTTGGATTTGGTTTCGTGTGCATTTTTTTGTGATGTGAGAAATTGTGACGCCCCACCTCTATACTCACAATAACAAAGAGTATTAAAAGAAATATTGTCCGTTATTACGAAGAATAAGGCTGGATAGGAGCGGCCATCTGTAGTTAGGCCTTACACTAGTATTGGTTATCTCGATAGGAGTGGTATATATTATGTAAGATATCAACAACCTGTAAATACTCGGTCTGACCCGAGTATTACATTCAAAAGAAAATAATACACGGGTCAGTCTAATTCAAATTAAGTTATTAGTGCATAGACGCAATAATCATCAAAAAATCAAATAGACGACAGTCACAATAATCCTCGTCTATCCGATCCTTTTAATAAAGAAATCGGATAACGGTAAAATATAACACGTAACGGTGTTAAACAACAAATCAACAAATTCAAATTATTGACGAAGATAAACGAAAGAATTATTAATGAAAATAATTTAGAAAACATCAGGATTGCCCAAACGGCAATTAACAACAAAATCTAATTATTTAATAAATAATTAGAAACTCATAGTCTAATTATCAAATAGATAATTAGACAACAACCAAATGATCAATCAAACCAAATAAAAATACATTTCAAAACATATTGAATTGAATAAACAAAATAGTTCAACAATTGAAATGTCGATTAAAACGACGATTTTGATTTGGCTGCAGTACACGCACGCGTGTACTGCCTCGCCAAAATCAGATGTACACCTTAGAACAGGGACTATCACTCAAAGCAAAGCTCCAACCAGCAATATAAGTACAACAGAATGCACCAGTAAAATAAACTGAAGCAACATCAATATGCACATAAGCACGTCATGGCACAAGAATCCAATACAGTGCAAACAACTAAGATCAGATATACTACAGCCACCGCACGCACACAAGGGCAAACTGCAACAAGACTGCAGCCACCTCAAGGTCACAAGGGCAAGACTGCGACCAAAAACCCAGATGCAACAATCAAAACAAATGCAGCAATATATAAGACTGCAGAGTGAAACACAAACAAAATAAGAGGTAACTAGTGAAGCAGTGAACCAACACTGGTGCAACCCATGATGAAGTCAGTGCCAACAGTAAATTGCAGCACTTCAATCAATATGATATGAAATGCACGACATACATGAGGTTCAAGTTCAAAACCAACAGTGGTGTCGCAAACCACATAAAACCAAATGCCAACAACAGCATAGCCTCAGAAATGAAGAACCAATGAAATGAAGTGGATAGCTGTCTCAAACAACAGCAAGTATATATATTCGAACAAAGCAAAACAATGCCAAAGTTTAACATCAAGTTAGAGCCAAAGTGGTCAAGGCTAAAATTGAACAACAAAGTCATGCAGCATATAAAACAAGCAACAGTTAGTCAATTACAAATGCATGGCAAACATTTGCATACAAGCTTCAGATTAATGAACACGTGAATGCAACCTTACATATGCCCAATACTACGTGAAATAAATGTGCAGACTGCCTCTCTGGTCAAGACAACTACAATGAAGTGGTTCAACAGCAACGAAATGCACAGATAGATCCGTATGCATATGAAAACCAGGCAACTATAAGTGAAGCCCAGGGATACATGCATCAAGTTGAAGCTGCCACAAAATGAACATCACATGAAACAACCACGTACAGTATCAAGTTCAAGTGATTCGAACCAAGACTTTGATGTAGCCGAGACAAGGGCAGAATACATGTCAGCAGAGAATGAGCAATGCATATGTACCAGTGAAACCGTGTACCAGTACAAACTACAAGAAACTTGAATGCATATGTACCAGTGAAACCGTGTACCAGAAATGTTATCAAGCCTCGACCAAATCAAAATGTATTAATGCAACATGAAACAGGACAGTGCAAGCTTCAAAAATATCAGACTCGAGCACTAGTGAATGCAAGTACCAAATGTAGTTCAACTTAATAATACAATGAAATAGCCATGTTCGAACCCAATACAGTGGACAATATGATGAACAAGTATGCGTAAACTTCTCGAGATTTTCACAATTAGACATTTAACATGTAATAGGTCATGCAAGTGTGGAATGCATTAGGCAGGTATAGTGCAATTAAACATGCCTGAAAGAACAAAGTACAACAGAATGCAAGCAGACTTTTATAAAGAGGCAGTAGTGCAACTGCAATTACCCAAGTGATGCAAGAGAACTTCAAGTGGTTGATAAAACGCATGAATCAAACGACCATGCTACAGGTATGAATATAGATTACTTGCAACCGTGATGATATAGTGCAATACAACATAATTTATATCAGTGAACATATATAAGCACGGAACAAAGGAGCAGCCTCAAAGACCAGACGAACAAGTCCAAATGTAATGCATAAAAGTGCACAAGAAGAAGGTCGAAAATGCAATCAAGGATGAACAAAAATGGCCAGAATCATCAAACAGAAAGAAAATCGAACAGGGTCGAAAGTCGAACAAATTCAACGCCATAAAATCAAGTGAAAGCCGAAGCCATAAAAATTAATGAAATCCGAGAACGAGGCCAGAATCATCAATACAGTTCAATATCAAATTAATGATGATGGACGAAGTCAACACAAAATACCAGCAACTTCAAACCCATGGTAAACAATAGGAAATAGTTTCAAAGAAATCAAAACAGTGTCAATCGAGACACACGTAAAGAACAAATTGAATAACTAAATGAAATCATAAACATCAAAACAAAAACAAAAATTCGAATGGCTGAGCATAGTTGAATTAAATGTGAGTGAAAAATCACTCACCTTTGGATGAAGCGCACAAATCCAACAGCGGAAGCCACGGAATCACCAATTCACGAAACCCTAGCTCGAGGAACGAACGAACACGAAAAGTTGAAGCCGCCATTATTTATTTTCTCGTTTAGGTTTAGGGTTAGAACGAAAAATGAGAACGAAAAAAAAGAGGAACGGGTCGAATCTTTACATTAAGGGAACGGGCCAAATATTTATATTAGGAGATAATGTTTGTTTTTTTTTCAAGGAATTCAAACTGGATTCAAAACTCAAATTAGCAATAAGCTAGTAACTTAATCGTTTAATGACGATTATAAATCAATACGAAATCCCAGGTTGTTACAGACTCCCCTCCTTATAAAAATTGCGTCCCCGCAATTTTCATAATTAAAGGTGTCAATAACAATTATTTTTCTAACATAAACTGGTTAAGCTAGAAAAATAAAGGTAGAGAATTCAAACATCAAAGAAACCTTTTGATTCCAATAAAAGAAATTCACAATTTCTCAACAAAATTTGATTATCAAGTTGATAAGTCAGAAAACAACAACGCTGAATAAATGCAATTATCAGCAATATTCAATTATCAATTAGACAATTAAAATTTTGAAATCACAAACAGCAATATCTAATCATCGATACGATAATTAGAAAATAGCAAAATCTAATTATCAACAAAGATAATTTGAAAACATGAACTTCGTAATCAGCAAACTCTAACAACCAACAGAGATAGATGGAAAACAACAATTCAATATAACCAACATAATCTTGAATCAATTAGAGATTAGAAAATCTTATAATCAGCAAAATTAGCAATTATCTAATTATCAAAAACGATAATCAGAAATCTCAAATATCTAATCATCAAAAACGATAATTAGAAACAACATATATTCGATTATCAAAAACGATAATCAAAAATCTCAAATATCTAATCATCAAAACGATGATTAGAAACAATATATATTCGATTATAAAAAACAATAATCAAAAATCTCAAATATCTAATCATCAAAAACGATAATTAGAAACAACATATATTTGATTATCAAAAATGATAATCAAAAATCTCAAATATCTAATCATCAAAACGATAATTAGAAACAACATATATTCGATTATCAAAAACGATAATCAAAAATCTCAAATATCTAATCATCAAAAACGATAATTAGAAACAACATACATTCGATTATCAAAAACGATAATCAAAAATCTCAAATATCTAATCATCAAAACGATAATTAGAAACAACATACATTCGATTATAAAAAACGATAATCAAAAATCTCAAATATCTAATCATCAAAACGATAATTAGAAACAACATGTATTCGATTATCTAATCATCAAAAACAATAATTAGAAACAACATATATTCGATTACAAAAATGATAATAAAAAAACTCAAATATCTAATCATCAAAACGATAATTAGAAACAACATATATTCGATTATCAAAAACGATAATCAAAAATCTCAAATATCTAATCATCAAAAACGATAATTAGAAACAACATATATTCGATTATCAAAAATGATAATCAAAAATCTCAAATATCTAATCATCAAAAACGATAATTAGAAACAACATATATTCGATTATCAAAAACGATAATCAAAAATCTCAAATATCTAATTATCAAAAATGATAATTAGAAACAGCATATATTCGATTATCAAAAACGATAATCAAAAATCTCAAATATCTAATCATCAAAAACGATAATTGGAAATCTCAAATATCTAATCATCTAATCATCAAAAACGATATTTAGAAACTCATAGCAACAAATATCCAATGACCTGCAGATAATTGGAAACAACAAATATATAGAAATCAATTAAGATGCTCTAGAAAATCAACGTAAAAGGTTGGATCGATCCCATCAGATGGCGAGTTTTTAGCTACGCCGCACGTGCATCTCATAGTGGCCGAAGCCTACCAAGTACTCAACATAATTTTTGGCGCCCATCTGATTGACCCGAAGGTCCGCAGAGTGACCCGAAGGTCTAGTACTGGTATTTGACCCGAAGGTCCGCAGAGTGGCCCGAAGGTCCGCAGAATGACCCGGAGGTCCAGCAGAGTGGCTCGAAAGCCCAACAAATGACCAGAAGGTCCAACATATGACCCAAAGGTCCATCAGAGTGGCTCGAAAGCCAAATAAAATCATCAGAATCATCAAAACAACAGATATTTCAATTAACGAGTCCGGAATTAACCAAAATAGCAAACGCAAATGTCCCATAACCACGAGTTTTACTAAATCGTTTAATTCTCTTCATCGTTTCCTTGAAAGTGCAAAATTGTGTATTCCAAAAATAACATTTCACATTCTCAAACGGACAAGTCCGGAATTAAGCGAATCAGTAAAAGAAAGGGGTCATAGTCCTCGATTTTGCTGAAACGTTTAAATCGCTTTCTCATTCTTTTGAAAACGCAAACTGCAAAACTTCTGAAAACAATTTCATTTATTTTATAAAAGTAATAACTTACATTCTCAAACGGACAAGTCCGGACTTAAGCGAATCAGTAAAAGAAAGGGGTCATAGTCCTCGATTTTGCTGAAACGTTTAAATTGCTTCCTCATTCTTTTGAAAACGTAAACTATAAAAAAAATTAGAAAACAATTTTATTTTTAACACGATTTGCAAGTCCGTGATAAAAAACAGCAACATTAGTGACAATTTCGACAAGGAAATTGCACTTCTCAAAATACCGTAGAAACAAATCTCAAAATCATCATTGCGGGATAACCGCTAGAAAATCCACTTTAAAATATGACGGATACTGAAGTCAAAGCGACAGTAATTTTTTTTAAACGTCAAAATCTCATCAAAATAATTTGCATCAAAATATAATATCAGTGAATTTCCATTCATCAAAATGTCAACAAACACCGTGATTAAAAAATCCAGCACCGGTGTGAAAATCCCATTATAAAAATAACGGCAACGAAATACGTTTCATAACCAAGCATCGGTTCAACGTAAAATTAATTTAGTAACATGCAACTCATGTGTGCACGCACACTACCCAATAAACCAAGAAAGCATTCTATTATATCCTCAATTAAGATATTTTTAAAACAGCTAAATTCTAATCGAATATGATTAGCACCACAGAAAACCAGCAAAAATTTCAACATATCAAACCACTGGTTAAACAGCATAATGAAATTAAATTCATTTTCATATTTCGATTTTTAATTCAAAATAATTATCAGCTGTACTCAGCGAAGCAGTCTCACTGTTTTCGCTGCACACTTTGATAAACAAAACACGATTCACTTTTATTTTTAAATACAGATATTTAAAAATTTCATCAAAATTTCAAAACTTTAGTTTTGACTCAAAGCACAATAAAACATCGACTGATAGTTGTAACACATGTTCCATCTAAGTTATGTTTTATATTATGTCCATAAACCCCAAGCTCTGATACCAACTGTGACGCCCCACCTCTATGCTCACAATAACAAAGAGTATTAAAAGAAATATTGTCCGTTATTACGAAGAATAAGGCTGGATAGGAGCGGCCATCCGTAGTTAGGCCTTACACTAGTATTGGTTATCTCGATAGGAGTGGTATATATTTTTATTTTTCATCTCTTATTTATTTACTCCCTTCAACATATCCAATTCAGGTGTAAAACGAACTACGATGGTTCATAATAGTTTAGGACAATTGATATAATAATAACATAGATAATTCAAATGCGGAACACAGATAAACAAAAATCTCATATATATAATAACTGATGTCAGTTACAATACATGTGATACAGTACATATGATACAACTACAACTTTCGGCTCTGGAAGTTACATATACAAGTACATTATAGTGAATAATATACATGAGTATACAACTCCTATACAAATACACTGACTACTTTAAATGATGACGACTACTCCAAAAGTATGAAAAGACTTCATAGCTCTAACAGCAACCCAAAGTAAGATATCAACAACCTGTAAATACTCGGTCTGACCCGAGTATTACATTCAAAAGAAAATAATACACGGGTCAGTCTAATTCAAACTCAGTTATTAGTGCATAGACGCAATAATAAACAAATAGACGACAATCACAATAATCCTCGTCAATCTGACCCTTTCTATCCGACCCTTTTAATAAAGAAATCGAATAACGGTAAAATATAACACGCAACGGTGTTAAACAACAAATCAACAAATTCAAATTATTGACGAAGATAAACGAAAGGGTTATTAATGAAAATAATTTAGAAAACATCAGGATTGCCTAAACGGCAATTAACAACAAAATCTAATTATTTAATAAATAATTAGAAACTCATAGTCTAATTATCAAATAGATAATTAGACAACAACCAAATGATCAATCAAACCAAATAAAAATATATTTCAAAACATATCGAATTGAATAAACAAAATATTTCAACAATTGAAATGTCGATTAAAACGATGATTCTGATTTGGCTGCAGTACACTCACGCGTGTACTGCCTCACCAAAATCAGATATACACCTTAGAACAGGGACTATCACTCAAAGCAAAGCTCCAACCAGCAATATAAGTACAACAGAATGCACCAGTAAAACAAACTGAAGCAACATCAATATGCACATAAGCACGTCATGGCACAAGAATCCAATACAGTGCAAACAACTAAGATCAGATGTACTGCAGCCACCGCACGCACACAAGGGCAAACTGCAACAAGACTGCAGCCACCTCAAGGTCACAAGGGCAAGACTGCGACCAAAAACTCAGATGCAACAATCAAAACAAATGCAGCAATATATAAGACTGCATAGTGAAACATAAACAAAATAAGAGGCAACCAGTGAAGCAGTGAACCAACACTGGTGCAACCCATGATGAAGTCAGTGCCAACAGTAAATGGCAGCATTTCAATCAATATGATATGAAATGCACAACATACAGGAGGTTGAAGTTCAAAACCAACAGCGGTGTCGCAGACCACATAAAACCAAATGCCAACAATAGCATAGCCTCAGAAATGAAGAACCAATGAAATGAAGTGGATAGCTGTCTCAAACAACAGCAAGTATATATATTCGAACAATGCAAAACAATGCCAAAGTTTAACATCATGTTAGAGCCAAAGTGGTCAAGGCTAAAATTGAACAACAAAGTCATGCAGCATATAAAACAAGCAACAGCTAGTCAATTACAAATGCATGGCAAACATTTCCATACAAGCTTCAGATTAATGAACACGTGAACGCAACCTTACATATGCCCAATACTACGTGAAATAAATGTGCAGACTGCCTCTTTGGTCAAGACAGCTACAATAAAGTGGTTCAACAGCAACGAAATGCACAGATAGATCAGTATGCATATGAAAACCAGGAAACTATAAGTGAAGCCCAGGGATACATGCATCAAGTTGAAGCTGCCACAAAATGAACATCACATGAAACAACCACGTATAGTATCAAGTTCAAGTGATTCGAACCAAGACTGTGATGTGGCCGAGTCAAGGGCAGAATACATGTCAATAGAGAATGAACAATGCATATGTACCAGTGAAACCGTGTACCAGTACAAACTACAAGAAACTGGAATGCATATGTACCAGTGAAACCGTGTACCAGAAATGTTATCAAGCCTCGACCAAATCAAAATGTATTAATGCAACATGAAACAGGACAGTGCAAGCTTCAAAAATATCAGACTCGAGCACTAGTGAATGCAACTACCAAATGCAGTTCAACTTAATAATACAATGAAATAGCCATGTTCGAACCCAATACAGTGGACAATATGATGAACAAGTATGCGTAAACTTCTCGAGATTTGCACAATTAGACATTTTACATGTAATAGGGTCATGCAAGTGTGGAATGCATTAGGCAGGTATAGTGCAATTAAACATGCCTGAAAGAACAAAGTACAACAGAATGCTAGCAGACTTTTATAAAGAGGCAGTAGTGCAACTTCAATTACCCAAGTGATGCAAGAGAACTTCATGAGGTTGATAAAACGCATGAATCAAACGACCATGCTACAGGTATGAATATAGATTACTTGCAACCGTGATGATATAGTGCAATACATAATTTATATCAATGAACATATATAAGCACGGAACAAAGGAGCTGCCTCAAAGACCAGACGAACAAGTCTAAATGTAATGCATAAAAGTGCACGAGAACAAGGTCGAAAATGCTAACAGGGATGAACAAAAATGGCTAGAATCATCAAACAAAAAGAAAATCGAACAGGGTCGAAAGTCGAACAAATTCAACGTCATAAAATCAAGTGAAAGCCGAAGCCATCAAAATTAATGAAATCCGAGAACGAGGCCAGAATCATCAATACAGTTCAATATCAAATTAATGATGATGGCCGAAGTCAACACAAAATACCAGCGACTTTGAACCCATGGTGAACAATAGGAAACAGTTTCAAAGAAATCAAAACAGTGTCAATCGAGTAACATGAAAAGAACAAATTGAATAACTCGGTGAAATCATAAACATCAAAACAAAAACAAAAATTCGAATGGCCGAGCATAGTTGAATTAAGTGTGAGTGAAAAATCACTCACCTTTGGATGAAGCGCACAAATCCAACAGCGGAAGCCATGGAATCACCAATTCACGAAACCCTAGCTCGAGGAATGAACGAACACGAAAAATTGAAGCCGCCATTATTTACTTTCTCGTTTAGGTTTAGGGTTAGAACGAAAAATTGAAGCCGCCATTATTTATTTTCTCGTTTAGGGTCGAATCGTTACATTAAGGGAACGGGCCAAACATTTATATTAGGAGATAGTGTTTGTTTTTTTTCAAGGAATTCAAACTGGATTCAAAACTCAAATTAGCAATAAGCTAGTAGCTTAATCGTTTAATGACAATTATAAATCAATACGAAATCCCGGGTTATTACAGAATTTATATCCTAGAGTTAAGGAAAGTATAAATTAAGATCTGAAAAGTATAAATTAAGACCATCTAATTTTGGTAAAGTTTTATTTTATAATTATCAACCGTTGTACCATAAACAGATATATATGTGAAAAACAAACGAATATATGGTATGTGTAAGAGCCCATAAATTTTGATAATTAAATTTGTTAACTTAATAGGGTTTGGTAATTAAATATTGAAAGAAATAGAAAATGGTAATTTTTTAATGAAGTAATAACTAAAATGAATGGTAACTATGATAATGAAGCTAATATTAACAATTTGGATGTAATTTATACTTAGTATAAAAATTGAATATATGGAAACAAATGTGAATATGGGATTTATTTAACGAAATAAAATTTAACGGAGGTAAGTGAGTAAAACCATTGTTATGTAAGTAAATGTAACATTGGTCTGTAAACAATTATTATAAGTTACCTATATATTTAATCCATTAAGTTGAATTGGAATTCATCATAATAAATCTAAATTAAATATTATGTGATGTGAATTAAATTAGTATTTGGAAATAATGTTAATTCTATTCATAAAATGACAATTGGTTGATTTAAAGAATGGAAATCAAGATTTATTAATTTATTTGAATTTGTTATAATAACTGGGTTTATTGCAAACAAATGGAATTAAATATTTAGACTGTGACGACCCTAGCTCGATGTCCGAATAACAACATCGAAATCCGTATCGTCGGAGCTTGCAACAACATTAGATGATAAACAACACAGCGGAAACAAAAGATGATAACATTGATATACAATAGATACAATATCTGATACAATAATGATACAATTTAGTTATCGATGCAAATATCAAAGACTAGATATAACAGCGGAAAGAGATAACATAAACTTGAACTCCAAAGAAGGAACTCTAACATCAACTGCATCTGCAACTCTATAGCTAAAGCTCTAAAAAATCCAAGACTAGATCCACCAACATGCTTTCCAAACGTGAAGCGAGAAACCTCCATCACGTTGTACTAAGCAAAGTCAGCCATGAATGCTCAAGTGTAGAAAATGCAATTCGCCAAATCCAAAGACTCCAACGATTTCCAAAATCCACCAAACAAAAGGCTGATGGCTATCGAATCTACCCCTACTATTTGATTATCTGAAAAACCCAACTATAGAATGCCCGTGTGAAAAATTATAGGCACCCAGAGTTTAGGAAGGGAAAAATAAACTCCAAGCCAGTCATGGGGCTGGTATGAGTAAACAAAAACCAGTTTTATCCTTAAAACAAACAACAAAATGTTTTAAAGAAATCCGCAATGCTTTTTGGAAAATGAAACTACCATAAGGCCTCCCGCCACACGCATAATGCAAGCGCACCCTTGGAGGAGAATTCTCCTTATGACAGTCCAAAATGCTTGATATGCGAAAATCCTTTTGATATTATTATTAGTGCATAGTGCAGAAAACCTTTCGAAAGTATAATATTAATCTTAGCCAGCAAAGACATTTCGAACTATGCCTGCTATAACTGCCATTTAAATAGTGGTGACCACCATAAGTAAATGGCAGGTTATAAAACTAAAACCGCATAAGGCGCGTATTGGATGATTAGGTTTCTAACAAAATGGTCGCACAAAGGAACTTCCCACACAACATGGAACGCCTCTGGAGGGACATCCCCGAGAACCTAACCGGATCTCTAATACACAAGGCCGGGTTACCCCTGCCGGAAAGTAACTACTAACACGAGTATGCCATCCCTTGGTCATTGCCGACCTTTGTCCGAGGGCCCTCAACCAACAACCACAAAGCAAAGTATCTGGGCTTCATACCATGATACCACTTTCAAAATCAACAGAAGTAAATATCTAGGCACCATAACATGATATCACTTTTTATCCATAAGGAAGTGGTCATACCCTCAAGGGGCGCTACCCCCGAATGACCTTACTGCAACGATTCCTATTTCGACCATTACCGAGTTGTGAAACTCGATGAAGTCTCGTCCACAAAGCTACGCTTTTTCACAAAGCCATGCTTCGATCAACAAATGATCAACATCACTTCATATGCCGCATTAACAAATTGGGAATGTATCACTAGTAACAATCAATTACATAACCTCTGAGCTCGTACATCTCAAAGAAGGGTGTTAAGCTAAGAGAATAAATCTCCGCCACCAAACAAAAATGTATTTGGTAGAAACTGGTTTTAGGCCTCAAAGGTAATGTCAGACACACATCTATACAAGTCTGTTCTGGGTCCGAACAGTACCGAAGGCACTTCAAAAGAAGCCCTTGCAAATCCAGGTATCCCCAATACCGATCGGACTCCCCATCACATATGGAGATCTCAATACCGTAGCTACTCAGTGCAGAGTCATTCGACAGGCTATCCTATCGTTCTCGAAGGCACCCGGTCTTCACCACCATCTTCAAATGCTATCCATTTCGTCGTATCACTATTCGGAATGGGTTATATGACACAAAGGTCCTCTCCTGGATAAACCGAATAGTGAGCGCACTATTTAAAAACATATGGATATTGGGATCTCAATTAAGTCACAACTTATTACCTAAAATCTTTCTTTCAAATGGTTTAAACAAATAACCGTTTCTAAATCTTTTAAACAAAAAGATTTACTTCACAAAGTTCACCAATATTTCGCAAAGATTCATTCATAGATTTCAAAACAGTTTCCCTTTGAAATTGGATTAACCCATCCAATCTTTAAATCAAAGATTTAATTTATAGCTTCCAAAACTGTTTCCAAAGATTCATTCATAACTTGGAAAACCATTTTCATTTCAATTTTGAAATCCCTTTAACACAAATTGGAAATTCTTTCCTTATATGAAAGCTTTTGTTATTTGAAAACAAATAGTTTTCGTTTCGGAAAATCCGATTACATTTATACTAGATAAAGCCTTAGGTTAAATTCAAATTCCTAAAACAATACTTTTTAAAATGGTTTAAATCCATATAAACACATTTATGATTTGTATAACATTTTTAAACCATAATCCTCAACATAGAATTCAATTCCAAATTTTGAATTCGAATTCGAATCAAATTATTTAAATCTTAAAACTTTATCAAGTTATTCAAAAAAACTTTTATCTTTGAAAACACCTTTTCAAAAGCCTTTTTACATTTGACCCAAATCCATTTCGAAAAACCTTTTGGATTCAAAACAATTCAACTTTTAAAACCATTTCAAAAATCTGTGACTTAACCAATTTCCTCGTGCAATCCATATTAGTTTGTCTATGGTGTAGTACAGGGGTTTAACACAACAGTGCAACATTATTAATCATCCCAATTCAAAAATAGAAATATTGATAAGTGGTATAATCCTATAACGCTTATCTCTATTCACAGATAACAATATAAATTCATCATGGAGAAATAAATTACATTCATCAAAGCTCAAATCAAAATAATTCGTATCACACATCAGGAATATCAGACAATACAAAGCATTCAAAGATAATAAATCATCTACACTTAAGATGGATTAATCGTGTGATTATAATCAATTAATCGCATAATTATGTTCATTAATTATCCTTAATTTATGATTAATTATTCTTAATTAATAAACTAATTAATCCTTAATTTTTTAATTAATTAAATCCTTAATTATTAATTAATTAAATCTTAATTACCTTAATTAATTAATTATTCCTTAATTAATTACTTAATTAGTTGATCCATAATTATAAATTAATTATCTTAATTACCTTTATTAATTAATTACACCATGGTTAATTAATAATTAATAACAAATCAATTAACCTTAATTATTTACTTAATTAATCTTTAATATTAAGTAATTAATTAAGATGTTAACGCTAAAAATGTACGCCAAAACCCCAGTGTGAGTTGTGATATAGCGAAAGCACCACCCGTTGGTACGGGAACTAAAAGAAAGCAGAAAATAGTAAAGAGACAACAATTTTTATAGTGGTTCGGCTCAAAGTCAAGCCTACGTCCACTTAATCTCTTCTATTATCGACTTGATTACAAGTTTTACAATGATTCTTCAATTACAACACCATTAAGGCGTGTAGTTCGAACTTTGATGCAGAAAAGCTCTTTGAATTTATGTTGAATGAACTTGATCTTTTCCCCCAAGATTCTTTGAAGTGTCTTTGGCGTTTGAAGTACTGTAGAAGTCGTGAAAACAGCAAAGTCTTGGCGTTCGAGAAAAATCTTTTCGAAAGATCTAGAAAAATCCCCTTTCAGTGTGGAGTAGGCGGGGCATTTATAGGGGTGTCTCGGAGTTAGGTCGTGTGGTGTCATAGGTCGGGAGCGACATAGGGAGTTGCGACCTAAGAGCGATCCCGAGGTAGCATAAGTCGTTAACGACTTAATGGAGCCATCCTGGACAAGATATATGCTGTGACTGACTTAGCATGTGTAGCACAGGAGCTATGTCGGCTTGGTTAGGTCGTAATAGACCTAATGGAAGAGGTAGTGCGCATTCGGCCTAACTCCGAAGCTTGCTACGTTGTTGAGTTCACTGAGTTGCTAGGTCGCTGATCTCTTTAAGTCGTTGAGTTGTGCCATGTTCAGCCGCTCTGTGCTTTAGGTCGTTAAGTCGTTTATGCCTAGATAGTTAAGTCGCTTATTCTCTTAGGTCGTTAAGTCGTGAATAAGAGAGGTGTTAACACTTGCCCCTCGAAGTATACGCCTAGGGGTTAGGTCGTGTGCTTCGATGCCTCTTAACTCGCGCCATCCTGTGGCGCTAAGTCGTGAGCGACTTATGAGAGAGTTAGGTTGTTCGTGCCGATTCGAGTTCCATTGCCCCTGTATATAAGTCGCTTAGGTTGCTCATTCTTCTCTTCACTTGCTCTAACACTCTAACCCACCATTGAAGAATCTATGAGCTCTCGAGGACGAATTCAAACCAACCAGTCGTTGATCATCTTCACCATCGCACTACGTAAGTGAATCCGATCATTATCCAACCACGTCCATCATTGTATCGCGAATCCCCATTTTCCGACCCTAATCCGATTTCATGTGCCACGTTTCACCACGAGTCATGTTACGATTGATCTTTCATCGTCATTGGACATGTTGTCGTTGTAATTCATGAGAACACAGCAATGCATCGGATATACAATGGATCTGAGGTGATTTGAATCGGTCTTGGATGATTTGGAGGTGGGGAGATGGTGGATTTTATTGTGGAGATTCTAACTGGTTATCGGGTTACGCATGTTGTTAAATGAAAAGGAGTTAGCGGGTTAAGGAGGGTTAGGAAGTGCCCGACTTAGGAGCTTCGAGCGACCTAGGGCTTAGCAGTTTGAATATGAACCGCACGACTTAACTTAGTGAATGACTTAAAGAATCAACACAACCTAATTTTAACCCGCAACATAGCTTTAACTCGTAGGAACATGATTGATGAATTGCCAGAATTTGACAAAACTTGATTGAATTTCTGACTTGAATGCCAGAATGAACTGCTTGAACTTGTTGCACTCTTTCACAGATTGTATTAACTTTTAAGCTAACAACCTGTTAAATACAACATTTATAGAAAACTAGGACGAATATACTTCCATTGACTGCCCACATCGAATGACAGATTAGTTGATAAAGAATATCAACTTAAGGGAAATTGTGTGAACGAAATGTCGTGAATTGACCAGCTCAAGTGAAGTGTTAAAGAAAATCTAAGTTAATCAACTAAAGCTGATCTGTTTGCATCAACACTGTACTTGGACTTAAAATAACAAGCCCTGAAACTTTATAATCGACAAAAGCCAACTAGTTTAATTCCAGTTATATTTGCTTGTCATTTTATTAGTTTTCCACAACACTTCACACTTTTAGGAAACGTGCACCTTCATATTTGAATATCCAGTTCCTTATGTAGAATGGCTTCTCAATAAGTGTGAGAAGAGATAGTAGACTGGGCCGATGAGGCTTTCCCAATAGCTGACTCTTTGGAGAATCCTCCGGAAAGAGTTTCAACTACATTGAACCAATGGGTTTTCAGCCAGCTATGTATTCAATTCGGCATTGCTGAGGCAGATGCTCTGCTTCCTAGGGTAAACGACACTGCCGATAGGCCGCCTCCTGGCTTCACTGCAGTCAATCGTCAAATGTGCTTGAATGGAGCTATTTCCCCCTTCAACGATTTTCTTAGAACACTCCTCCTTTGACTAACTATTTCTCCATTCCAGTTGCACCCTAATGGCTATGCCATCTTAATGGGGTTGTGCGTACTATTTAGGAGGACGCTTAAACGCCTCCCAAGCTTCGAGGAGATCTGCTATTTGTGTTCATTTGGGAGGAACAAAGATCACCCTTCCATTACTCTTGCAAGGAGTGCAAAACCGTAAGCTGATTATGGATCTGCCCGAGAGCGCTCATGGGTTTTTAAACCAGTTCTTCTTTTTCCGTTGCCCTCCGGGATTCTACGGTATCTAGAGAGTAGGAAGTAAGACTAACTATCTCCGTTCACTTCATTTCTGAGCCTTTCAAAATTCGAGTCGTCTAGTGCTAACTTCATTCTTTACTTTTGCAGCACTTCCTCCTGCCTCTAAATATTCTAGTCACAAATCAACTTTCGAAAAATTGAGTATCGTAGCTATCGATGAGAGAAGTATTAAGTTTTTACTGAAGGAAGAATTTTTGCACCAATTCGGACTCTTGCACTCTTCTCGATCCATTCAGCCCCGTGATACCCCCAGTTCTCTAGCAGAAGCATCAGATGCCCCAGCCTCCGCAAAGGAACTTAAGGAACCTATTGTAGAGGCTTCATTAGAGAAATGCTCCGGTTCCGTTCACGGTGAGGGGTTATCTAGCAAATCTAAACTTCCCCCGGTTATTGAAGAAGAAGAATTTCCTCAACGTTCCGGGAAGGCTACTGGAGAAGCTGATGAGGGAGCTGGGAAAGAAAGTTCTGCTACGAAGAGTGTAAAGCGTGCTGAAGAGAGTACTGCTGATGTGACTCATTCCGTTGGGCACGATGGTGATGATATCTTCGGAGGACTGAGCGACCTTATGGTGACTTACCACGAGCTCTTTAAAGACGACACCACCACTTCTAAGCTTGTTTCTCCAGCAATCGAGGCGACGTCCATTTTGCGATCAATTCCATCAAAGAGTGGTTTATAGGTTGACGTGCACGTAGTTCGCACGCCACACACACACTTAGGATTTTTGGCAATTATGTGCACTTAGCCTCTTTATTTCGAAGATTTCTAAATTTTGTCTCTTCTTCAATTTTAGGTTGTCCCATGGGACGCAGCAGCTCATATTACGATAACTTGCAATGCTATGCGAGGCGTGATTCTTATGACCCTAGGCGCTATCTTCCTGCCCCTAGGGAGAATGATGAGGAAAGAGCAGCTAGGAAATCTCGCGAGAGGCAGGCTCATGAGGGGCGTTATGGAAGGAGAGACGACCAACATGACTCTTACTAGAGGGATTATGGCTCCCATAAGAGAAAGTCTCATGGCGATAAGAGGAAGAGTCATGTAGCCGAAGATTCAAGCAAGCGAGCCAAGCTTAGCGAAAAGTCTTCATCTGAAGTTTCTAAAGTGCCCACTACTCCTATCTCTCTAGACATCTCTACTAGCTCTCCTGCCCTTAAAAGAGATGAAATTCAAGCAATCATTAATAGGCCTCCTTATCAAGTTGAGAAATCACCGCCTACACTCCAAAGCCGATTTCTGCATTGGTGTTTGAAAGGAGTACGTTTTGATCTGGACTTGGTTCCAATTGATAACAGGCCATGTTGAGAAATCTCGACGTTGTCAAGCTAGATATTGAAAGAATGTCCGGCTGGCAAAAACTAGTTGATGAATTCAAAGAGTAAATCATTTAAATATCGAGGCCATGCGGACCATGGAAATCGATAAGGCAGAGTGGTAGAAAGTTCTTGATCAGCATGATACAGAGATAAAGAGCATCACTGCCTATAACGAGAAACATGAGGCTGAAGTCAAGAAGATTAAAGATGATCTTGCTACCTCTTCCACTTCTTATACTCAAAAGGAAGAGGTTCTTCAAAAGCAAGTAAGAGACGCCCACGTTGCTCAATGAGATACTGAGGCTAAACTTGAGGCGCAGCAAAAAATCGTGGACATCTTCCGCAATGATGTTGCTCAGCTGCGGGAAAAGACTAACTCCCAAGATTTGGAGATTGCAATGCTAAAGGCCAATCTTTCTAAGGCTAAAAAGGAGCGTGACGAGGCCATCGCTGGAAAAGCAGCAGCTGAACAATCACATGAGGCGACTAAGGCCAACGTCAGCTCCACTCTATTCGAGTTTTATACTCATAGCATCTTGTGGCGCTGCAGTCTTTCATTTTTGGGCCCAAAGTATGAGGTTACCCAGGCTAAAGTGTGGAAGGCAACAATTGATATGCTTAGAGGCACTGGCTACACCGAGGAGGATCTTGAGGCTTATTATTTGGATTATGAGGGTCGTGCCACCCTTACCAGAGGGAAAGAACAACTTGCCAAGGAACGAGCCGAAGCGGCGGAAGGAGATCTAGGGAAGGCACCTTTGACCAACCCAACTCGTCCTTCAGCTTCGGTTGACATTGATATTACTGGCTCTAGTTTCCACTCTCCGCCTCTTGCTAAAGCCGAAACTGAAACTAAAACTGCTCATGCCGAAGACAAGGCCCAAGAAGATACTAAAGCCCAAGATTTTGAAATTGACGTGATAAAGCCAATCTCTCCAGGTAACTTCAATACTGATCCAGCTCAAGTGGACTACTCGTTTGCTTCACATGAGCTTGATGAACTTCTTGCTTATTACTTAAGCCTCGACGTGCCACTATCTCCTCTCTTTGCGAGAAATACTGATGTTAACTTTTCTTTTTCTGTAGTGAAAACAACAAGTGTTGTACAGGCTTCGCCTCCTCCAACTGTTCTCCCTCCACCTCTTCAAGTTACTCCTTTTTCTGCTTCTCAACCGGGATCGCAAGAAGAACAAATAGGAGCTCTTCAAGGCTTAGATGACCCTGCCGCTTCACAAAGCAGAAAGCTGAAGAACTTAAGGAGGGTGAGAGAACCCGGAGAAATTTACTGCCGATGATACAAAACTGATTGATCTTATCACTCCGAGCAGCGAATCTTCTTCGAAGAAGAGGGGAAAGCGTGGAATTTCGAAGAAGAAGAAGAAGGGCACTTCTGCTGGCGATGAGAAAGCGGAAGAGGACCCAATTGCATCTTTTTCTCCTTCTCCCCCGACTCGTTCAGGCCGACTCAAGAAGTTAACCATTAGTTCAGGCTAAGGATCCAAAGGCAGCGGGAAGAAGAAGTAATGGGCCTAGTTTTATCCTTCTTGATTTGCTTTTTTTGCTTGTATTTAAAGACTTGTACTGACCGAAGATTGTGTAGGTACCGGCCCCCGCTTTTTGAAACCTGCATATGTATACAAATCTTTTATTGTATGGAATAGAATGACTCTTTTTACTTGTGCAATCTTTTGTCTGTATTTGAAAATGCATTTATTCCTTATTTTCACACAAGTTTCTTTATTTTCCTTGTATGATATTGCAGTGAGCTCGTGTGCTTGAGTGTTGCTTTTATTCATACAGCTATATTATATTGCCCCCATGCCACGGCTCATTGCAATCTTCTCCATTTTGAGAAGACTTATACTCTTACTTTGAAGAATAATTCTTCCATTTTGAGGAAGTATTATTCTGCTCTAGTAGAGTATGCTTTGTATTGGAGAAGTTTTCTTCTTTTTTTAAGAGTTTTTTTCACTTCAACTTTCGGAGATAGTCACTTTTATTTCTGAGAAATGGATTCCTCTACGCGGTAAAGCGGGCCTCCAAAGAGGGCTTTGATTTGTTTGCCAGAAAGTTATATCTCATCGCTAAGTGGATCCACGGAGCAGACGCAAGCTAGCTAACTGGATGTTTATTTGCACAAACGATCACAATTAACTAGCGAGGGCCTGAAACCTTCACTTTGGGAAGGTTCCCCTTCGGTGGTTCTACCAATGGCTTTTTCAAGAGATACATTTCATATTTGGGCTTGCCTCGTTAGAGGGATTTATTTGGCACTTCAACTTTTTAGGGAAGAATGTTCTCATTATGGAGAAATTGATCTTCCCTTGAGAGTAGAAGTATGCCTCCGAAGATGGCTTTTTGTTTGCCTGAAAGTTACTTCTCGCAGTTAAGTGGATCCACGGAGCAGACGCAAGCTACCTAACTGGATGGTTGTTTGCACAAACGATCACGATTTGTTAGCAAGGGCCTAGTGCCTTCACTTCGGGAAGGTGCCCCTTTGGTGGTTCCACCAACCTTTTTGTTCGAGAAAAGCATTTCATTTTTGTGTGAGCCTCGTTGGAGGGCTTTATTTTTTTTGTGCCTTCGAAAAGGCTTTTTTGTTTGTGCCTTCGAAGAGGGATTTTTTGTTTGTGCCTCCGAAGAGGGCTTTTTATTTGCTTGCCCATGTCTTTTCACCACTGCCTCTCAGCGATTCCTCGTTATCATTTCCAAGTACATGTTCCTTTCTTTTGCAAGTTGTTTGCTTTTGTTTCTTTTTTCAGAGAAGTGTATTTCATTGTTAAGTGAATCCACGGGGCAGACGCGAGCTACCTAATTGGATGTCTGTTTGTACAAACAATCTCAATTAACAAGCGAGGGCCTGGAACTTTCACTTTGGGAAGGTGCCCCTGCGGTGGAATCACCAATTGTTTGTGAGAAGCACTTCTTATGTTGGAATTGAATCTGGAATTTTTGTGGCTTGGCATTAGTTTGTTGAGTGATTTGCAGGAATCGCTTGGCCTTATGATGTGTTGAATAGGTAAGCTTTGCTTTGATAGCCTGCAATATTAAATCGACATTTTAGCAATATATTTAAGATATTTGCATACCGAAATGAGACAGGCATTTTATACTAGTAGAGAACACAAGATTTATTATAAAATCAGTGTGAATCAATACAAGAATGATACATCCATAATCATTTTACAAATTTAAGCATAGCTTCTAAGTAAAATATGGACGCAAGTGATTACTGATCCAGGCTCTCGAAATTGGATCTCCTTTGACAGTTATGAGCTTGAAAGTGCCATCATGAAGTTTTTTGCCTATGACGTATGGTACTTCCCAGTTTGGCCCAAACACTACTGTTGCTGTCATGACCCTTTTCAAGACTAGATCCCCAATTTCAAAGCTGCGTCGGCGAACTTTTGAATTGAAGTGCCTGGCTATCCTTTGCTGATGGGTTGCAACTCTAAGCTCAGCCTCTTTCCTTCTTTCATCAAGCAATTCAAGTGCTTCAAGTTGCAGCTTTTCATTTTCATCTTGGTTGAAATGAATTCTCCTGTGTGAGGGGATCTCTATTTCCACTGGAATCATTTCTTCTGATCCATATGCTAATGAGAATGGAGTGTGCCCAGTCGCAGTCTTGTGGGTAGTTTTGTATGCCCAAAGTGCTAGTAGAAGCTTATCAACCCAACCACCTTTTTCTTTTTCCAGCTGTTTTTTGATGGTTGATTTGATAATTTTGTTCAATGCTTCCACTTGCCCGTTTTCCTGCGGATGAGCCACTGTTGAGAAGCTTTTTTGGAACTTGAATCGCCTGCAAAAGTCCCGGAATTCTTCGCTTTCGAATTAGGTACCATTGTCTGTGATTATCTTTTGAGGCACACCATACCTACAAGTGATATTCTTAGTCACAAAGTTTATCATCTTTTTAGAGGTAATTGTAGCTAAAGGTTCAGATTCAGCCCATTCAGCGAAATAATCAACAGCAACAATAGCATATTTGATCCTGGACTTGGCAATCGGCAAAGGCCCAATGAGATCTATCCCCCAAATGGCGAATGGTCGTGGACTGACCATATGTGTTAGCTCGGTGGAAGGTGCTCTTGAGATTTTTGCAAATCTCTAGCATCCATCACACTTTCGGGAGTAGCTAGCAGCGTCTCGATTAATATCTGGCCAAAAATACCCGTAGCAGAGAATTTTCTTTGCTAGATTTGGCCACCTGAATGATCCCCACACTCTCCTTCGTGCACCTCAGCTAAAATTGTCTTAGCCTCTTCCTTGGTTACACATCGGAGTAATGGCATCGAGAATCCTCGTCTGTACAACCGGCCGTCTTGAATTACATATCTCGGGGCTTTTCTTAACAGCTTCTGGCGCTCTTTTGAGTTTTTTGGCAGGGAGCCGTTGAGTAGATATTCCCTGATCGGGGACATCCACGACTCCTGCTCTTGAGATACAGCCATAATCCAATCAATATCCATCTCATCAGTACTTGGAGCTGACAAGACATCCACGGGAACCAATCCCAATAATTGAGCTTCGCCAGAGCTTGAATATTTTGCGAAAGAATCTGCCTTCATGTTCTCTTCCCGAGGTATATGGCTTATTGTATAGTGATCAAAATCATCAAGAAGCTCCTAGACCTTTGACAAGTAAGCAGGCAGATTTTCTCCTTTAGCTTGAAACTCTTTCTTGATTTGTCGAAGGAAATTCTAATCTCAATGCATAGCGCAATGACCGCCCTTCGGGGGTTTCAAGCACAACCCCAGCTTCGGAACAATAGTCATTTCTTGCACCATCAACATATAATTTCCATCGGATCGGGATGTCATCAGTCACCTCTTCCTCGCTATCACCTTTATCTGGTATTCTGCAATGAAATCTGCTAAAGCTTGCCCATTAATTGCTCTTCGGGGATGGTAGGTGATATCGTATTGGCTGAGTTCAATATTCCACTTCAGAAGATGACCTGAAGTTTCAGGGCAAAATAGGACTTGCTTTATAGGTTGATCAATAAAGACTTCAATAGGATGAGCTTGGAAATATGGCCTCAACTTTCTGTACGCAATCAACAGACAATAGGCGAGCTTTTCCAGCTTTGAATAATTCATCTCTGCCCCGGTGAATCTTTAACTGATGTAATAAACCGGGCGCTGAACTTTTTCGTCTTCCCGTACCAATGCTGCACTGAGAGCTTGAGATGAAACCGCTAAATATATGAAAAGATCTTCACCATTGCTGGGCTTAGAAAGTATTGGAGGCGTTTCCATGTGACGAACCAGTTCATCAAAAGCTTACCAGTTCATCAAAAGCTTTCTGACATTCAAGAGTCCATTCAAAGTTTTTCTTTCCTTTCTTCAGAGCGTCAAAGAGGAGAATGCGTTTATTAGTGGCCCTAGAAATAAACCGACTCAAAGTAGTGACTTTCCAGTTGAGGCTTTGCAATTCCTTCTTTGTCCTAGGGGCTTTGACTTCTCTTAAAGTAGTTATCTGAGTAGGATTAGCTTCGATGCCCCTACCACTCACAATGAAACCCAAGAATTCTCCTAACTCTACCCTGAATGAACATTTCAGAGGATTTAGCTTCATCCTATACTTTCGGAAGACCGCGAACATTTCTGCCAAATGATCCTTGTAGTCTACTGCCTTCTTCGATTTCACCAACATATCATCAACATATACTTCCATAGTCTTGCCAATCTGGGGTTTGAACATGGCATTAACAAGTCTTTGATAAGTTGCTCCCATGTTCTTTAGTCCGAAGGGCATGACTTTATAGTAGTAAAGACCAACATCGGTGATGAAGCTCGTGTCCTCCTGATCTGGCTCATGCATCATGATTTGATTATATCCTGAGTAAGCATCCATAAAAGACAATAGTTCATGCCCGGCTATTCCATCCACCGACTGATCAATCTTGGGTAACGGGGAACAGTCCTTGGGGCATGCTTTGTTCAAGTCTGAAAAGTCAATGCATACTCTCCACTTTCCATTTACTTATTTAACCAACACCGGATTAGAAACCCAATTCGGATAAATTGATTCTCTGATGAAGCCATTTTCCATGAGCCGATCTACTTCTTCTTTTAGTGCTGTCGACCTTTCAGGACCCTGGGTTCTTCTTTTCTGCTTTACGGGTGTGAATTTTGGATCAATATTCAAAGCATGCACTGCGATTTTAGATATATTCCACACATGCCAGCATGACTCCAAGTGAATACATCCAGGTTTGCTTTCAAGAATGATATCATCATATTTTGAACCGTCACACCGAGTTGTGAACCCACATTCAGCACCTTGTTTGGGTCATTCGGGTCAATCGGTATTGGCACCGTCATTTCCACCGGCCCCACTCTACTCTCCCTTGCACTTGTTTTTCTGGGATCAATCTCTTTTCATGCACCACTATGCTCTCCAATGCAGGGTCAACCCCGTAATTGCTACAAGGTGGGCTCTTCGATGCGGAGCGGAGCTGCCGCACCCATACCCATTTCTCACTTCTTTGCCTCCCGTAACTCTATGAGATAGCATTCTCGCCCAGCATTTTGGTCCCCTTTCACAACACCGACGCCATTATCTGTGGGCAACTTCATAGTCTGGCACCATGGCACGAGAATCACCTTGAATTCAGCAAGAGTCGGTCGACCTAAGAAGACATTATAAGCGAAGAATTCATCAACAATCACAAAAGTTTGTTTTCGTATCACCTTCTTTTCCCCTTCTCCAAGCTCTACAAATAAGTCAATAGTCCTTATAGGCTGTTTTGGTTCTCCAGTGAACCCAACAATTTTGTGTGAGGAAGCTTAGACATCAGCTGTGGGAATTTTCATCTAATCAAATGTCTTTCTGAAGAGGATATTGCAAGAGGCGCCGCAGTCAACAAGCACCCTTCTCACAATGGCTGGCCCGATGCCTGTAGATATTACCAAGGGATCGATGGTGGGAGCCTCAATACCAACAGAGTCTCTAGCCCAGAATATGATGTCAACGGTAAAAGTTCTTTGCTATTTTAAAAGTGCAGCATCTTCCAAGACAAAAACATTTTCTTCCACCGGGGCATATCTCAAAACGTGAGCATATCTCTCCATCTCACCCCAACTCCTGGTCGTTGGGTGAGGACCCCCCGTGATAACATTAATGACAGGCCTCTCAGATTCCTGCGTTGCAGTCCTCTCACCTGAGCCGGGTTGATGAGCAGGAACTTGCTGCCCCTAAGTAGATGAGGTTGGGTCACTTCTGTTTCTCTTCGCATATTGTTGTAGTTTATTCTGCCTCAACAGCTCTTCAATCAAATTCTTTAAATGGCGACATTCATTAGTGTCATGGCCAGGTTGATTGTGGAACCGACAGAATTTCCCATTATGCCCAACATTTTTCCCAAGCTTCATCTAAGGTGGTTTGCGGTATTCAACAACATCCTTGGTTGTGAAAAAGATTTTTTCTGGAGTATCAGTTGAGGGAGTAAAATCTGAAGGTTTAAAGCGGCGAGCTTTCTTCGCATCCTTCCGCTTTTTTCCACCGTCATTCTCCCTCTTCTGGCCACCAGATTCCTTTCTGTTAGAAGCAACACTGTTATTCTCAACTTCAGTCACGACTACTTTTGCTGGCACAGGAAGGCTTTCTAAGCGCATAAATTCATCGGCCTTTTTGTAGAACTTCTCAAGTGGATTTGGCTTTTCATCATTAGCCATTTTCCTAATTCACTTGATTTGTCAATAGCTCACATCAAGTAAGTCAGAATCATCCGAGGCTCTGCATTGTCAACTTCGGCCAAGGCTATATTAAAGCGATTTAAGAAAGATTTGATAGATTCTCCAGGGCTTTGTTCGAGGCTGGATAGTGACATTATGTCCTTGGCCTTTGAAGCATATAACCTGAACTGATCTTTGAATTTTCGGGTTAGGTCGGAGAACTGATCCACGGATCGAACTGGCAGCTCGTGAACCAAAGCAGGGCCACTCCCTCCAAGTACACAGGAAAGTATCTGCACTTTATCTCATCTGTTGCTCTGGCACCTTCCATACGCCAGTCATACTTGTATAAGAACTGGTTAGGATCGCTTGTCCCCCAATAAGCTAGAATAGAGGGGGGAACAAACTTCTTCGGAAATTCAGCCTTCAAAATTCTTTCAGTAAATGGAGTCTTGCTTGGAGCAAACCCCCGGTCACTTTCATCTTCCTCCCTTTGCATGCTCTCCTTCATAATTTATCGAATCATTCCCGAGAGGTACTCCTCATCGTTTAGAGGCCCCGCGGGACAGACTTCAGCTACTTTTTAGGAAGTTTACCTGGAAAAACGTTCACGAAGAGTTGGCTGCGGCCTTGAACCTTCAGCTTGGGAAGGTGCCCCTTCGGCAGTGCCAGCTACCCTCTGAGGAATACTTTTCCTTTGGGTACCATGAACATCTTCAGCAAAGGTTTCTTCATTATTTTCTGGTTGCTGGTTAACTCAAGCAAAGAATTCAACCTGTTCAACATCAAAGTGTTGTGGTCTTCCATTGTTGATACAACCCAGACACTACAACATCCAATTCTGCCCTTGTGATTCCAACACTAGGAGCCACTTTATTTGACGCGGGAGAAGGGGCGGTGTTGTCATAAGCATTTCCAAATCTAGTAGATCTACTTATCTCCCAGGAGCCATAATTTTGAATAGACTTCTGATTCTTAAAGAGAGTCTTTCAACATATCCTTATGAAGCAATGATGAGAGCACTCCTGAGTTCAACTATCTCCGAAAGCACCAAAGATGTTAACACTAAAAATGTACGCTAACACCCCAGTGTGAGTTGTGATATAGCGAAAGCAACACCCGTTGGTACGGGAACTAAAAGCGAGCAGAAAATAGCAGAAAATAGTAAAGAGACAACAAATTTTATAATGGTTCGGCTCAAAGTCAAGCCTACGTCCACTTAATCACTTCTATTATCGACTTGATTACAAGTTTTACAATGATTCTTCAATTACAACACCATTAAGGCGAGTAGTTAGAACTTTGATGCAGAAAAGCTCTTTGAATTCATGTTGAATGAACTTGATCTTTTCCCCAAGGTTCTTTGAAGTTTTTTTGGCATTTGAAGTGTTGTAGAAGTCGTGAAAATAGCAAAGTCTTGGCGTTCGAGAAAAATCCTTCCGAAAGATCCAGAAAAATCCCCCTTCAATGTGGAGTAGGCGGGGTATTTATAGGGGAGTCTCGGAGTTAGGTCATATGGTGTCATAGGTCGTGAGCGACCTAGGGAGTTGCGACCTAAGAGCGATCCCGAGGTAGCATAAGTCGTTAACGACTTAATGGAGCAATCCTGGACAAGATATATGCTATGAGGGACTTAGCATGTGTAGCACAGGAGCTATCTCGGCTTGCTTAGGTCGTAAGTGACCTAATGGAAGAGGCAGTGCGCATGCGGCTTAACTCTGAAGCTTGCTAGGTTGTTGAGTTCATTGAGTTGCTAGGTCGCTAGGTCACAGGATCTCCTTAAGTCGTTGAGTCGTGTCATGTTTAGCCGCTCTGTGCTTTAGGTCATTAAGTATGTTTATGCCTGGATAGTTAAGTCGCTTATTCTCTTAGGTCGTTAAGTCATGAATAAGAGAGGTGTTAACATAAGTAATTTCTTTTTTAAATAATTATTTTAACAAATCAGTAATTACTTGATAATTTAAAAGTGAAATGTTTTTATCTTTATTAATCATTTTGGTTATCTTGTAAACCTTGTTTAACAATCATTTTATACATTGGTTGCTCTAAAAGGTTAAGGTAGTTCAAACAACATTGTATCTTAATTACCCTTTTTATTTACATTACTCAATTCATATAAATAAGTTTATAAAATAATGTAACAAATTTTTAAATTAAATTTAACTATAAAATATCTTACTTAAAACCTTAATTAGTTTAAACTTAAATCAAAATTATCATTTGAAAAAATGATTTTAAAAATCTTTAAAAGTTCGAATTTATTTTAAAGTAAAAACTATTTCACATAACACGCTCTAGACCTGCTTCGAGTCTTCCCCGAACAAAAGTGCCACTTGCTTCGAGTCATTTACAAAAATCACCCATGTACCCTATTTTCTTTAAACTTAGATTATTGTTTAAGTACAAAACCGAGACACACAGGAAAATGCACGAGCTCGAACTCGAGCCATCATGCAAAATTCTCGAGATTGTCTTCGAGTAAAAACCACCTCGTTCCAGACTTAGACCACTGACACATACCAGAGGTATGTGCATGTGCACCGAAGCTTTGATGAACTCCGGTCAATTTCGCCACCCTCCATAAGTCCATGATCATCTGCCCAAACCTCTAGTATACCCAGATCGTCGAGTGCATGAGCCAAACACAATTGAGCATCTTGACCCAAACTGGAACAACTACCATCACCAAAGATCCCCTCGAACTGCCCACGCCGACCATCAGCAGTCACACCATTGCACTCGAAGCTTCCCTGACATCCAACGCTTCAATTTCCCTCGGTTTGGTGGCACTCGAACCACCAGAGGCGTCGCGATGGCAACAATTCCGACCCCAGCCTATTTAGGGCTTAGACCTTAAATCACTCTCGTTCACCATCCACGGTGATCTAGAATTATTCTGAGTATTTTTCTCAAGCTCCCCGATCACTCAATGAACTTGAGCCATGATCGCAAGACTAATTATGTTGCCGGTCATCAGAAATTGCCAAAAGACTCAGATTTTTTTATCCTTACATTACTCGGCGAATGCTTGCTTAAATATTTTAAGTTTCAAAAATCATTATTTTCAAAAGCCTTTAAATTGACATATTTGAAATCAAAGTTCATCGTGGTTGGATTTGCAACCTATATTTGCTTTGCCTGTATATATTTTTCTCAAAGAAAATTAAATTGTTTTTGCTCTAGTTTATTTTTAAAACTTAAAACAGGTTCAAATAAACAAAATTTGTTCGAATCCTAAGATCTAACAAGTATCAGGAGTGAAAGATTTTGTATTTCATACAGGTTTTGGAAACCTGTTTCCAAACAGAGGCAAAATGCCTGATACTAAGCATGTATAGTTCTATCTACATATAAATATTCAAATATATGTTCATGCATATAAATAATTGATTATTTATCTCAAGCATCATCTACAACACCAAATACTCCAGATTTAAAAGGTTTACTCACATTGATCGGGAAGAAACAGAGAATGTGTCCGGGTTTAAAACTTGAAAATCTGGCAGCAGTTTTTAACTTGATCTTGATTTCTTTTCTACAGCTAATTTATATAAATTTTTATTAAGTTTTCTGATGGATTTACTTGCTTTATCAAACTCAAGTTCAAATTCTTTAAAAGGTTTACTTACAGTTTTGTATTTTTTTCTTTTTGAAACATAAAAAACACTGGTCTGCAAACTTGAAAACTGGGATTTGCTATCCTGAGTTAAACCTGATTCTTGTTGTGCGAATTGATTTGAATCTTCTTCTATTTCATTTTTGAATTGTTCTCCAATTGTTTGAAATCTTCCTCTACGAACTTGAGCTTTGAACATCAGGTTTGAGATGAATTCCAGACTCTAAGCTTTGAATTTTGTTTGCTGATCTTTTTTTTGTTTTTCTGATTTGTTTGGTTTGCTTTTAAAGTTTGCTTTGAATTTTTTATTGATTTGTTTTTCTCATATTTACTTAAGTTTTGAAAGTGAACAAAAGAAATGAGAAAGAAAGGAAATAGAAATGTATATACTTGGCCTTATTTTCTTTTAATTAAAAATAAAAGAAAAACAAGATTATGACAATTGTTCATTTTCTAAGTTACATGTCTTATATGTGTTAATTTTCTTACTAAAACATCTACACTTGTTATTTGATATGTTCTTAAGCATATACTTGTATTATTCATGTTAATAATGTTTTCAAAATAAATTTTTATATTATATTCCTTTTTTTTTAAAGACGTTTCCCTTATATTACTATATATACTATTAAAAAGAAAATGCTTTTAAAACTAACTACACATTAAATAATTTACATATATAATACTTTTTAATCCAAATTATTTTACTAAGTCTTCTATTTAAATTTATAATTCAAATTTAAAGCCAAATTCAAATCTACCCATATATACATATACATATATCTTTCAAATTCAAATAATTCTAAAACATTTATTATTTTGAATTCTTAAACTCAAATGAAATTTACAATCTTATATATATTTATACACAAAATCAACACCTATTTTGTTTATTTTGAAAAATTCAAATTAGTTCCAAAATTTACATTAATAACTAATTTAAACTTAAATAAAATTGGGATCGTTACATAGATATTACGTTAATGGGAAATTAAGATGAAATTTGAGAACGTTAATGTAATAAATCATGAACCAATGCTAATTTCACCCATCTAATAATAACGGATTGAACAAATCGTCAATTAAATGGAACCATTGAAAAAATTAATTTACAATTTCTGTATTTATTGAAATTGAAAGTAAACTGCATAAGTAGTGAAATAATTAGCGTTGGGCCAACATGGAAACTTGTTTTAAGTTATTATAAATGTTTATGAAACCAAAAAATGAGAAAATTGGTTGATTAACATATTTGAATTAAAAAGTGATATAATTAATTTAATATTAAATTATTTAATTAATTGGAAAATAGCCATTTTGGCCACTGACTCGGATTTCAACGAAACCGGTTTCGCCAGATCCGTAACGGCGAATTATTGTAGGATTTCAAGTTTCGTAGCAACCGAACTTGTCGTTTGAACGCATGAGCTTGAAACGCCTAGAAATCAATGAAATTGAAATCAACTGAAATCAATTTGGAATAACTTGATTTTAGCTTAACTTCTTCATACGATGGAATTTGGAATTGAAACTTGTTCCATTTGATTTTAAAATATTTTAAGACATCTATTTTGACATATGGGTTGACCCATTTTGTTCCGTAGTCGAAACGGGCTTTTCAGGTCGTTATCATTTAATTTTTCCAAACCAATCAAGCCCATTTGTTTCTATTGTGTTCTGCCTATGTATATGTCGTTATAAACCCTAGAAGCCCTTCTATTTCTCATTTCTGTACGTACAGAAATTTTTGTTGCTCCTCTTTCTCAATGGCAGACAAATCCTAAATTTCACAATCCAATTTCAATACAAAATTCTATTTCAAAATTCAAACTCCTCAAAGAATATCGAATTATATGCCATTTTGAAGCTTTCGACGATTCGAATCTGCGTCAACTATTCGTTTTTAGAAATTTTGCTTGAATCAGTGGCAAATTGCAGTCAAAGGTCGGAATCACAAAACCTAAATCGTCGATTGGTGTTTTTGAATTTCGACGTCAAATGGGAAAATTGGTATATGGGTTTTATCGAGAGAGGGTTCAGGAAGCTATCTGAGGAGGTTGTTTCCTCCAATTTGACCCGAGGCGAGCTAGGTTTGAGAATTCAGGTTTCTAAACCCTAATTTGAATGGTGGGGGCACGACTTTATGCGGCGTCGGAGCAGGGATGGCCACGGGGATCTGGTTGGTTCGCAGGTGGAGGGCAGCACGCCTGCGTGGCCGCGAGCGAAGTCGAGGTGGTAGTGCTCCGATTTGCACAAGTACAGTATAATTCGAATGGAATTGGGCTTGAAAGGAAAGCTCTGTTGGCGCATGTCGTATATGGATAGGTTAGTAATTTTAGTTATTTATTTTTATTTTTTGATTTCAAACGTTCTAATCGCAATAACTCTTGCATACGGAATTAGATTCACGCGTGGTTTTCTCCGCCAGGATCGTAATAGAATTCTGGACACTATGGCGCTGGTTTGGATGAATTCTGAAACCGTTTGAATTTTGGGTTTAAATTGGATTTAAATTCAATTTAAATTCAAAATGAGAGTGTTTTAACCTACTCACGACTTCTGAAATTTCTTATGTTTGTTAAGTTGATTTACGATGTGATTAGAAATTTATTTATGACAGTTTGGCATGTGTTGAATCATCATCTCAATTTATTTGAATTTATTTGGATAAAATACTTATTTAATTTATTATTGCATATAAACTGCCAGTTAAATTCTTATTAATTATTATATGTTCTATATTGATGTTATTGATTGAAATGGATGATGATTGTGATAAATGTTTGATGATTGATATTGGATGAATGGAGGTTGTATTTTATATTGTTATAAACTGCAAGTTATTATGGATTTATATTTCATTTGGGATTGCGGTTTGAAATTATATATAACTGTATATATATTTTAAATTACGGACTGAAATGATAAATATCCGTATCACTTGACCATAGGATAGAAAATTATGTACAAACACCACGGTCTATATATAAAAATATTTTGAAATGATTTCTATGGTTTTGTAAAGAAATGTATGGTCTTACAGAACTATTGATTTCAGATATTATATAAATGTTACTTTATATATATAGTTAAATTCTTGATTTTTAGCCATGTATAAATTTTTATGGTATAAAAAAACTAAAAATAAAGATTAATTTTATTAAAAATGTAATATGGTTAAGTATTTATATAAATTTTATTTTGTACAAAGTTTATAATGATTTTCAATAAAATTAAGGCTGAGAAGATAGATTTGAAATTGATTGGAAATTGTATTAAATGTAGAAATTTATTTAATGAAACTGATTTGGAACTTATGGAATCTGAGATCTGTAAAAGAAATGTTTTATAGCTTGATTTTTGTTTTAGGTGAATTAAAAGAATATCTCCAATATAAATAAATTAAAGGAAATATTTAGTTATTTGTAATTTGATTTTTATTTAAATGATAATGGATTTATTATGTAAAATATTCGAAACTAAATAATAGAAAATTGAACTGTTGAATCATAATTACCAAACTTAGTTTTGAAATTGTTTACTACTTAAAGTTTGAAATATATTGAATTTGAAATGGTTTATTCCGTGGATCAAATCTATTTTGGAATCGATAAAATTTGGAATAGCTTATTGGGAACTGAATCATAATGAAAGTTATCATTTGAGATTTGGCTAAATATAAAATTTAGAAATTCGAGTTATTTCAGAATTGATTTACGAAATTGAATAAGCTATTTGATTATATAAAGTATTTTATATTAAACCATTTAAGTGGTGGAAGTCATGTTTCAAAGTTATGAGCTTCAAAGTATTATGATTTGAAAGTGTATATTTTAAGTGTCTTGATTTCGAAATGTATAACTTTGAAAGTGTTATGATTTTAGAAAAAGGATATATTTGAAATGAATATGATATCATATTGATTTGGTTTTGAAAGGAAATGATATTTGGTTTTAAAGTATAAAATATTTTGAAAATAACTGCGGTGTTATAATAACGTTTGATTGTTAAAGAGACCGGGATCGGAAGTTGTCATATTTTCTACCAACTCTGAAAACAACTTTAACAACCGTGTTCACAGTGTAGATTCCAGAATGAAGTGGAATGGTGGCAGCGTTCCTTTGAGGTATATACGTGGATCCAACTCCCGTGAGTTGGCATAAGGTGGCTAAAACAGGAGCGATTGACGGGCTAATGAGGTAGCTACTTTGATCGGACACATCCCCTCGATATTATACGTTGACTTTAGGATTGATTCGGTGGCCACTTTTGATCATTTTGATTTGGGGGTATGGCTCGAGGTGGGTGGTAACTGCGCGCTACGCGTTACCACCGGCCCGAAAGCGTAATTGGTATATCTACCCTAGCATTGCCTAGTTGTGCTGTGTCACCTACCCTGGCGCGCCTTGTACGAGTTTGGTTTTCTCCCGTAGCACGTGTGGTATCTTCTGGTGGCTTCCCGATCAGGAAGAACCATGATACTGGATGAACTACTGGGACTATTACGTGTTAAGGTGGAAAACGTAAATCCTTAACGCTATTTAAAAGTAAGTTTATTTTACTGTAGACATTATTATAATAGCGAAATATTACTACGTAGTAAATAGTTTAACGGACCCTTAGGAGATGTGAATCCCAAGCATCTGCATCTCCTAAGTTACTACACTCATGTTTGACACTGGATAGGAGATGTCAAATCCCGTAAACTTCTCCGATGCCCTTCCACTCATATTTATTTCTGTTGATTTAACTCACATAAGATCTTTTAGTTCTGACTCGAATGTTTTTTCTTTTCAATTCGCTCGGGTCAGTCTGAGCATTTCAAGATTCGAAGACTCTATTTCTGGAGGACGAAGGCGAAGATTTCACAACTATTATTTATTATGTTATTCCAATACATTCATACTGTTCCGCTGCATTATTTATTATTCTCTGGTATGTGTAACTTTGATATGTGTTGTGTAAGTATAAAGCAAATGTTTTGTAAAACAGCTTCATGAACTGTTTATTTGACTATTATGTTTTGTCGTTCCGCTGTAAGATTCTATTTTTGTTTTTTCTTCTTTCTCTACTTTTTCTTATCCACCCAATAACAATCCGCCCATTTGTATAGTTTGAATCTGATGTGTGTGGTTATCGTCGATTTAAAGCGCACAAAAAGCCGCGATGTTACATTTTGGTACCAGAGCTTTGGTTTGGCGATAAACCTTAGCTTTGTGGAGTCCGACTCTTTACAAATAGGGTTGTAATTGTAACATTCCTGAAAATTTACCAAGGTTAATTTGACAATTAATTTAATTTTACGATAAAATTGTGAATTTATTTATTAATTAATTAGGAAATTTCTAGAATAAATAAAATTTCTAGATTACAAAGTAGAATTTGGTTTAAAATTTAAGGATAAGTAATTTTATAAATAAAATGGGGTTTAAAAATAAATATTGATTTAAAGATAAATAGAAATTTGATTTGAAGTATAAGAATAAGTATTTTTTAAACAAATATTCGATTTCAAAATAAAATGTATTAAAAATAAAATAGAATTAAAAGCTTTAAATTAATAAATAGGTTGTTTCTAAATTTTTAAATATATTGATATTTGGAAATTGTAATTTAAGAATTAATGTAATAATTTTCAAAATATTATTTTTAAGATTTAATTCACTTATACAAATAAAAGTAATCATTTGTTAATATGAAATCAAAAATTTTAAAACATTCTTTTCTTTTTAAAAGTTGTACAAAAAAATAAAAAAATAAATGATAAAAAACGTATGAATATAAATGTATAAATTATTTGTATATAAAAACAGTGAGCTAAATTTAAGTTTGAATGTGAAAAAAAACAATAGAAATTTTATTTGTGTAAATATAAATATAAATGAAAATATAAACAACTTTAAAACACAATTAAGACATATGGAAATATATGGAAATACATTTACATGGAGGGTTAAACAAACAAAAAATTGCAAAACAAATTGAGTCAAAGGATTCAAACACAATTCTTCCTACAAACTACAAGTGTACAACATGCAAAAAGAAAGTGGACAAATGGCATTCAACTTTTGAAAAAAATATAAAATAAAACAAAAAGGAAAAAAACAGCCAGGCCATTTAACTTCCCAAAATATGAAATCAGAAGTCAGTAAATAAAAGAAGAAGAAAATCATCTTCAAACTCAAATTCGAATCCCTCCTAATCAAAGAAAGAAAAATCTGAAACCCAAAAGTTAAAACCCAGAGAAAAAAAGAAACATGGAAGAGCGAAAAACCAACAACTCTTCAAGAAAAATTCTGAAACAAAGGTGAGTTTCAGATCAAAAAAACAAATGCAAGTTCAAAAATCTACAGATCATCTCAAGATCAAACCTGAAAAGATTCAAAAGCAAAGGCAGCTCAGGATATAGCAGATTCAGGAAAAAGAATCAACAGGAAAGAAAGAAAAAAACTGGAAAAAAAAATCAAGCAAGTAACTTCAGGTCAGGATCACAGCAAACAAATCAAGCAGGATTTTCAAATATACTCGAAAAAAATTTTAGCTTCCTCTGTTCAAAGTTTCAGTTGAGCAACTATAACTCTTAAACCAGTTCTTTTGATCCTTTAGGTCTGTGATGATAATGATTTAAAATATTGTGTGGGCGTGTACATATTAGCAAGTGTATATGCATGTATATGGGTAAATCATGAATGTTCTCACTTCTCAGGCAAGACACGCCTCAGTATATATGACAGGGATGATTCCAATTGTTTGAAAACAATTTTTATCACCGAAAAAATCAAATTTAGGTTCTAATTCCTAAAATAAAAATGTTTGTAATAAGTTAACATCGTTTTTAAAAATGAATTCAAAAGGGTTTATAAAGCAGTTAATTCAAAAAAATTAAATTTACAGTAAAAATCAGATATGAGTCAAATTTCGAATAAATGATTTTCAAAATCTAATGTTAGGAGCATATTTGTTATTGGAAATAACAAATTTTAACATTAAAATTTTGATTTTTAAATTGGCGAATTGTGCTAAAAGTTGACTTTAACCGGGATGACTTTACTGGCAAATCACGATAATCGACACGGCTATATTCTTCGAGTTTTGAACAGAAGGTGGGTTAAGCATCATAGATCGTAGGAATAATACAAGAAATTTCTTAAATACATTTTAGTTTGAGATTTGAATCAAACTAGGGTTTAAGCCCTGTGTTTGGGTGGTTGGAGTCGCGAGGAAATGTCGCCGCCGTCGCCGCCGTCGTTGCGCTTCAAATGATCGAACCGGGGGCGATGGATTTGTGGAGGGTCGGGGTATCTTTGGTCGAGAGCATGTGGGTCCAAGTGATCAGTAGCAGCGTTGCAAGGTGATTATTGATGATCAGAATTGTTTCCAGTTCGAGTGTAACGCTAAATTGCGAACCACGGCGATGTAGTGGGTTCTGGAGGGTCAGCTAGCTTGCGATGGTCATGGTGGACTTGTAGTTGGGGGTGAGATTGATCGGAGGGGGCCAGATTGGTGTGCATCGTGCACGCGTAAGAATTTGTGTTTTAGTGGGTTTCGTGTTGGGAAGAAGATGGTAGGCTCGAAGCACTGCTCGGGTTAGGGAGGAGGAGACTCGAAGTTAGGCTCTCGTTGTTTGGGGGTTGTACCGGTTTGATTTTAACACTTACAAATTTTTGAGAAAAAAAATTTCGGTCGGGTAAATTTAGGGAAAACTCGAAATAAGGCTCGAGTACGTCGGGGTTTAGCTCGGGGGACACTCGGGTTTGGCTGGGATTTTTATATTTCTAGTTTCAAACTTTAATGAATTAGTTAAATGAATTTCTAAAATTATTCCTTTTTATAAATGATGATTTATTTATTAAGTAGAAGGTATAGATTGAAAGTTTTGAAATAAAGGATTTTTAAAATAATTAAGTTTTAAACTTATATTTTTAACAAGTTATTTTAAATCAAACTTAATAAGTGATTTAGAAATAAAAATCAAATGTTTTAAATTTTTAACTTAAAGGTAAGTTAATTTATATCATTGAGGGTAATCAAGTAATCAAAATTTTGTAATTAATATTAATTCATTAATAATTAAGAAAATCAATTAAAGGATAATTAGTTATAATTAAGATTAAATTAATTAATAATTAAGGATTTATTAATTGAAGTAAATAATTAATAATTCAAGTTAATTAATCAAGTAATCAATGAATGATTTAAATAAAAATAGTAATTACTTAGTGAAAGTAACTAAGAGAAGATAATTAAGGATTAAAGATTGATTAACCAAATATTAAGAGTTAATTACTTTAAAGAATAATTCGTTAATATGGTTAATTAATTAAAGTAATCAAATTAAGAATAAGTGATTAAAGGTTAATTAACTTAAAGTGATTAAGAAATTATTATTAGTTAAGGAGTAGTTAATTATTGTAATTAATTAAGGAATAACTTATTAAGATTTAATTAATTACAATTAAGGGTTAATTAATTTAGATAATTAATTTATTAATTATTAATTAATGAGGGTAATTAAGACCTAATCAATTGTAGTTAATGATAATTAACCACTGATTAAAGATTTCTAATGAAATTAATTATGTGGTTGATAAGTTCAAAAACCACCCAATTTATTCATCTTAGCTGTAGGTGTTTGATTGCTATTGAATGCTGTGTCGTGGATTGATATATTTGATATGTAACGACCCAGAATTTCTGCCATTTGAAATTCAAATATTTAATTGATTTTAAATGTCAACAAGTAAAATATGTAAGTCAAATAAATTATTTTTCGAATATTTAGATTTAGTTGGATAATTAAATCGGCAATTTAATGGTTGAAATTACGTAAATAATTGAAAATTGGGTTTAATGTGATTAAAAATGCTTTATAAAGTTATATTAAATCGTATTGGAGTTAGAACGATGTTTGTGAACTTTTAAAATTGAATTAAAAGTAAAATTGTGAAAATTGAATATTTTAATATTTAATCGACTAGTGAAAATAGCCATTTTTCAAACAGTCTCGAATTTAGAAGAAACTAGTTTCATAGGATCTGTAATATTATATTATTGTAAGGTTTCAAATTTCGTGTCAATCGGATTTACCGTTTGTCCAGGGCAAGCCAAAACGCATAGAAATTAGTTTAAATCGATTTAATTTAAATTTGATCGTTTATTGCCGTAACTCGCACAGATGATCGAATTGGCCTCCGAAACATATTCCATTGTGACCGGAACGCGGGGTAAGCCCTAGAAACGCCAGTCACCGCGCGAGATTTGGAGTTCGGAAAATTTTGGATGAATAGTGTTTTTGGCGAATTTCCTATTTAAGGACGTGATTATTCTCATTTGCAAAAAAAAAAGAAAAAAAACCCTAGGGTTTTGTGAGCCGGCTGCCAGTTACATTCAATGGCCGAAACCATCAGATCTTTGTCCCTCAAAATCTTCTAATCCAACCATTAATTCGAAGAACCTTCAACACGAAAAACGTAGAGCACTACAAGATCTAGGTATTCAATGGTTGTGATCGGAAACAAAGCTACCAATTGCTGACAATTCGCGTTCAAAGTCGTCGCATTCGTCCTTGATTTTCGTGCAAGGGAGGCGATCGGAATTCATGGCAATTGGCACGGAAGTCGAGGTGGAGTGGGGCTTCGAAACGACATCATTTGATCGTCGTGTAGTCGAGCATTGGGTCGCGTGTATTAGGGTTACACGGTGGCCAATGGCTTTGTTTTGCTCATGTTCGAACCTGTAAGGGAGAAGTGAAAGTCACGCACGGCCTGGATTTTTGGGCTAGGAAATGAACGGTCTTGATTTCATAAGGGTAAAAAATTAAAATAAATTTGTAAATTGATTATATTTAAAATTTTATAATCTTTAAACTATCATAACGTTGTCGTACAAGGTCGGAAAATTACGAAACAAATTACGTTGCAATCGTTTTGTTGAGCACTACGCAATGGACTTAGATTGGAGTTGATTGGAGCTAATGAAAATTTCAGGTAAATTTAAACGCGCATTTAATTTTATTCGGAACAAACGCTGTGACTTTTATTGGAACCAAGGTGAGAACTTCTCACTCAGTCGAATTAGTTTGGATTTAAATTTTAAATAGTTAGATTTAAAATTGCTTGATTGTGTGAGTGGATGATAGTTATTATCTGTTGTATTGAAATAGACCCTATATGCCGTATATTAACCGAATGTTATTCATTAAAAACATATACCGCGATAATTCCAACTTGAATGGAATTGGTATTATATATGTACTTGGAGTTGATTTCCCGCATTATATAGCGGATGAGACCCTATTGCGCCGCATAATAGCGAATAGTATTTTATAAATCCCGTATACCGCGATATTCCGTCTCGAAGCGGAATTGGTATTGTGATAACATCTTTGGATGCAGGAAAACAGGTTGGAGGGATCCAACTGGATTTCTTAAATGATTGAATTTGTTTCAATGTTGTGTGTTAATCCATTGTGTCCAAAACGCAGGGTAAACCCTAGATACACCAGTCACCGTGCGAGGTTTGGAGTTCGGAAAATTTTGGATGAATAGTGTTTTTGGAGAATTTTCTATTTAAGGACGTGATTATTCTCATTTGCAAAAAAAAGGAAAAAAACCCTAGGGTTTTGTGAGCAGATCGCCAGTTACATTCAATGGCCGAAATCATCAGATCTTTCTCCCTCAAAATCTTCTAATCCAAGCATTAATTCGAAGAACCTTCAACACGAAAAACGTAGAGCACTACAAGATCTAGGTATTCAACGGTTGTGATCGGAAACGAAGCTACCAATGGCTGACAATTCGCCTTCAAAGTTGTCACGTTCGTCCTTGATTTTCGTGCAAGGGAGGCGACTGGAATTCAAGGCATTTGGCACGAAAGTCGAGGTGGAGTGGGGCTTCGAAACGACATCATTTGATCGTCGTGTAGTCGAGCATTGGGGTCGCGTGTATTAGGGTTACACGGTGGCTGATGGGTTTGTTTTGCTCGAGTTCGAACCTGTAGGGGAGAAGATGAAAGTCACGCACGACCTGGATTTTTGGGCTAGGAAATGAACGGTTTTGATTTCATAAGTTTATAAAAATTAAAATAAATTTGTAAACTGATTATATTTAAAATTGTATAATCTTTAAACTATTATAACTTTGTCGTACGAGGTTGGAAAATTATGAAACAAATTGCGTTGCAATCGTTTTGCCAAGCACTACGCAATGGAGCTGGATTGGAGTTGATAGGAGCTAGTGAAAATTTCGGGTAAAATTAAACGCGCGTTTAATTTTATTCGGAACAAATGCTGTGACTTTTATTGGAACCAAGGTGAGAACTTCTCACTCAATCGAATTAGTTTCGATTTAAATTTTAAATAGTTAGATTTAAAATTGCTTGATTGTGTAATTGGATGATAGTTATTATCTGTTGTATTGAAATAGACCGTATACGCTGTATATTAAGCGGATGTTATTTATTAAAAACATATACCGTGATAATTCCAACTTGAATGGAATTGGTATTATATATGTATTTGGAGTTGATTTCCCGCATTATATAGCGGATGAGACCCTATTGCGCCGCATAATAGCGAATAGTATTTTATAAATCCCATATACTGCGATATTCCGTCTCGAAACGGAATTGGTATTGTGCTAACATCTTTGGATGTAGGGAAACAGGTTGGAGGGATCCAACTGGATTCCTCATATGATTGAATTTTTTTCAATGTTGTGTGTTGATCCATTTATTGATCTATTTATAATCTGCGTGATTATCTTTGTGATTGAAATTGTTAAAGGCTAAAATTTAGCCGAATATATTTTTGTTATCGTTAGATGCCGAAAATAAATAAAATTTGATTTTTGAAAATTAAGCTGAGAATTCATATTAGAATTTAATTTTGGAACTGATTTATTTTAAATGAATAAACGTTGAAATTTCTATGTTACAAAAATTATGATTTTTGTTAAACATAACCGAAATGTGATTTTTGAAATAAGTAGTTGATTAATTTATAAAATTGTTTAAATTGGGGTTTTTGAATTATTATAAACGATTTATATAAAATATTTAAAAAATTGATATTTATAAACTAAAATATTGGGATTATAAACGAGTTTTTATAAGTATTAAAATGGAATATAAATGGATTTCACAAGTGGATGTAATATATAGGTTTATAAATTGTGAAGTTTTAAAATGAATAGATTTTGTAAAATAAAAGATTTATAAGTAATCAACTTATAAATAGGATTTTGGCGTGTAAATGGAATATGGATAGAATTTGTTAATAAAGTAATTTTATAAGTTGAAGTTGTTATAAAATATAAATGGAATTTATAAATGTTGTTTTATAAATCCGAAATCGACTTATTTCGATAAGTTTAATTATTATAGCTTATTAAAGGAAATATATCCACGACTTTGGGACAGTGGTTAATCCTTTAAATAAAATATGTAGAAATTGAATTTGGTAAATGATGTATATTCACGATTTTGGACGGTGGATAATATATTAAAGAAATATTTTGTGAAAGTGATATTTTAAATAAAATTAAAACGATTTGAGGATGTCTTAAAATGTATTAATTATCGAAACCATAGATTTCAACATTCATTGTTGAAATAGACGTTTTCGAGAAATAGAAGGAAATGGTGGACTATAACACTTTTGTTATAGTAAATGATTTCCGAAAGGAAATGTTTTATATAGTATTGGGATTTATATATTTATTTTAAGTTCGAATCCCTATACTAGTGATTTTGGGTTGTCGTAACGATGTTTTACGTAACATTCGTTTTGACTCAAATAAATGTGTTTAAGAGAAGTTTCCCTTAAAGAATAAAATATATACTTAATTGTGATTTAAGTATATTGAATATTTTCCAAGTGTTGAAAATAAATAGGTTTGTGAATTACTTATTATTAAATAAGTATGGGAATGTTTTTCCAATATGAAGTGAATGTTTTGAGATTTTATCTTTTAAGATAAATTGAAAATGAATATTAGAAATCGATTTGTAAATCGTATATCCATAGATATTTTGGAAATGTAAATTCACTATGGAATTATAAAGGAAAGGGAAAATTGTTTAAAAATAAACATTGATTTATTTTTAAAAGTGTGAAAATAAATTTACGAATTTGGAACGTAAATTTAATAAATCGTTGAGGATTTATTTGATTTGTTAAATGAACAATTTTGAAATGAAAGTTGTAAGGGTGTAAATTGATTTGAAATTGGTCTTAAAATGGTTGAAGTGTGGAAGATATATATCTTATAAAGATATTTTTAAAAATAAATAATTTGGGGAAATTATTTGAAATCGGGTGATGTTGTGAATATTGATTGATAGTTAAATAACCGATTATCAATATTGACCCTTGAGTGGCTATTTGTTGTGAATTGGTTGAAATTGAATGCTACACTTATTTTTAAATTATTGCGCTCGTTATTCGGATTACTCATTCCGAATAGTGATACGACGTAATGGATAGCATTGAAGACCGGTGGTGAAGACCGGGTATTTGTGAAAACGATAGGATGACCTATCGATTGTCTCTGCACCGTTAGCTACGGTATGGTGATCTCCTTTGTGATGGGAAATTTGATCGGGATTGTGAATACCCGGATTGCAAGGGCTTCTTTCGAAGTGCCTTCGGTTCTGTTCGAACCCGGAACAAACTTGTATGGTTACGTGTCTGACATTACATTTTGAGATAAAAAGAAGATTTCTTTCAAATACATTTCTGTGGTAGCGTAGAATTTATTCTCTTAGCTAACACCCTTCTCTGAGACGTACAAGCTCATAGGTTTTGTAGTTGAAGGTTATCAGTGATATATTCCCAATTTGGTAATGTGGTATGCTAAGTGTTGCTGTGTGATGATTATTTATTTATCATTTCTTGATCAAAGCGTGGCTTTGTGAAAAAGCGTGGCTTTGTGGACGAGACTTCATCAGACCTCACACCCCAGAAATGGTCAAAATAGGAATATGTGGCAAGGTTATGAGGGTCGTTCCATTTACGGTGTGTAGGGTGATGTCAGGTATGGAGCCCTGATGCTTAACCTATGTGGTTGCTCCAATCTCATTTTTCTGTGTGGTTGTTGCTTGGTGATCGAGGGCCCTCGGATACAGGTCCCAAAGGACCGGGGGTGGCATATTCGTGTAGTAGTTACCTAGTTACAGAGGTAACCCGGCCTTGTGTTGGCAGAGAGCTGGTTAAGTTCTTGGGACGTTCCGCCAGAGGCGATCCCATGTGGCAGTAGGAAGTTCCTTAGCCTGGCCATTTGTTGGAAATCCAATTCCCAATACGAACCCAGTAAGGGTTTAGTTGTATAACCTGCCATTTACTTATGGTGGCCACCACTGTTTAGATGGTAGCTATAGTAGGCATAGTTCGAAATGTCTGTGCTGGCTAAGATTAATATTCTATTTTCGAAATGCTTTCATCACTATGCACTAATAATAATATCAAAAATGATTTGTTTTGCGTAGTAAGCATCTTTGACTATCATAAGGAGAAATCTCCTCCAATTCTGCGTTTGCATTGTGTGTGTGCGGGGAGGCCTTATGGTAGTTTCATTTTCCAAAAGCATTGCGGATATTTTTCCACTTCCCTTGTTGTTGTTGTTTTAAAAGATAAATAACTGTTTTGACTTCTCACACCAGTCCCATGACTGACCTGGAGTTTATTGTAGTCTTCCTAAACTCTGGGTGCCCACAATTTCCACACGGGCAGTCTAGAGTCAGGTCATCAAGTCATTCTGGAATTCAGGAGTGCTATGGAGCTCAAGTGGCGAGCTGGATGGCGAGACGTATTACTTGTATATGATATTATCTTTCCACTTTAAATTCACTTGTAAGGGCATGATTGTATAACTGTCTATTGTTTTGTTGTGTTGTATATTGTTGTTGTTAACTCTGATGATAATGTAATGTAATAACTGATATAGTTCTTTGTTTTAAAGATTATTCATTTATCTATTATATGTTGTTCCGCTGCGATATGTGAGATTCTGATATTGTTTATGTTCTATCTTTTTCTTCTACCTCTTCTTTTTAACCCTCATGGTTCGATTTTCCGGCCTTCGATTGCTCGGCAGTTGATACAGTGGACGTATTGATGTTGGCCTTCGAGAGTCGAAGAATCGGGTCTTGACAAGATATGTGATGTGATGCTATGTAATGCTTTCTGCTGAGCTGTTATATCTATGATAAATATATTATTGTATGAATATGAAAACCCCTTGCCCATTAAACGACATTTGGATTTCGATGCGACAGGGGGTCGGATTCCAGTTGATTATTCGAAACCCACATTGAATCATAATGGTGAATCTTTATGATTGATAAATTTATTTTATCTATTAATCTTTGTGATTGAGAATGTACAATTTAAAAGGTCATACAAGTTTATATGGGTTTTTAAACATTTTTTTTAAAGTGTTGTTTTAGGAATTAAATTTAACCCAAGTTTGAAAAACCTTAACTTGTATAATTGAAATTGGATTTTTCCAAAATGAAAACTGTTTGCTTTCAAATGATTAAAACTTTCATATAGGAAATGAATTTCCAATTTGTATTAAAGGAATTTCAAGTTTAAATTGAAATGGATTTTCAAATTATGAATGAATCTTAGGAAACGGTTTTGAAAGCTATAAGTTAAATCTTTGATTTAAAGATTAAAAGAGTTAATCCAATTGAAATGGAAATTGTTTTGAAATCCATGAATGGATCTTTGGGAAACTAGGTGAACTTTGTGAAATAAATCTTTATGTTTAAAAGATTTGAAATGGTAATTTTGTTTAAACCATTTGAAAGGAAGATTTGAAATTTTAAGTTGTGACTTAACTGAAATCCATATCCATATGTTTTTAAATATTGCACTCATTATTCGGTTTAGCTGGGAGAGGACCTTGTGTCATATAACCCATTCTGAATAATGATACTTCTTTATGGATAACATTTGAAGGACCGGCGGTGACGACCAGGTATTTGCAAGAACGAGGATGACCTATCGATTGTCTCTGCACTGAGTAGCTATGGTATAGAGATTCCCTAAGTGATGGGAAGTCCGATCGGGATTGTGAATACTCGGATTTGCAAGGGCTTCTTCAGAAGTGCCTTCGGTTCTGTTCGAACCCAGAACGGACTTGTACGGATGTGTGTCTGACATTACACTTTGAGATGAAAAACCAGTTTCTATCGAATACATTTCTGCTTGGTGGCGGAGAATTTATTCTCTTAAGCTTAACACCCTTCTCTGATACGTACGAGCTCAAAGGTTATGTAATTGATGGTTACTATTGATACATTCCCAATTTGGTAATGTGGCAAACAAAGTGCTGCTGATCATTTGTTGATCAAAGCATGGCTTTGTGAAAAAGCGTAGCTTTGTGGACGAGACCTCATCGAGCCTCACAAACCGGTAATGGTCGAAACAGGAAAGATGTGGCAAGGTTTCAGGGGTAGCTCCCCTAGGGTATGACCATTCCTTCTAGGAAAGGGTGGTATCATGGTATGGAGTCCAGATACTTACTCGTGCGGACATTGTAGTATATATTTATTACTGTGTGATGTTGTTGGTGTAGAGGATCCTCGGTTAAAGGTCACAAAGGACCGGGGGTGGCATATCTTAGGTTTTATTCCTCGAGAAGGGGGTAACCGGCCTTGAGATGGCAGAGAGTTGGTTAGGTTCTCGAGGTGTCCCGCCAGAGGCGTTCCCATGTGGCAATAGGAAGTTCCTTAGCCTGACCTTTTGTTGGAAATCCATTCATCCAATACGCGCCTTGTACGATTTTAGTTGTAGAACCTGCCGTTTAAAATAGCAGCTATAGTAGGCATAGTATAATGGTACCTATGCTGGCTAGAATTTATGTTATACTTTCGAAAGGTTTTCCACTATGCACTACTAATAATAATATTAAAAAGAATTTTTGCGTAGTAAGCATGTTTGACTATCATAAGGAGAAATCTCCCTCATGCGCGCATTTGCATTGTGTGTGTGTGCCGGGAGGCCTTATGGTAGTTTCATTTTCCAAAAGCATTGCGGATTTCAAAATTTAAAATATTTTGAATGTTTACAAGACAAACCGATTTTGTTTGCTCACACCAGTCCCATGACTGACTTGGAGTTTATTGTTCCCTTCATAAACTCTGGGTGCCCACAATTTTCCACACGAGCAGTCTAGAGTTTGGTTTTTCAGATAGTCAGGTAGTCGATATCGTTTTGGTAGCTTTCAGCTTTCTATTTGATACATTTTAGAGTCTTTTGATTGTGCAACCTTGATGGTGGATCGAGCTTGGAGTTTTGGAGCTTTGTCTTTGGAGCTTTGGATTAGAGTTGCAGTTTCAGTTTCTTTTGAAGACTTATCTCATATTGTATCGTGTTCCGCTGTATTTTTGTGTTGTATATTCTCCGATGTTGAGGAATATCAATGTACCAAATTGATGTATTGGATATTGTATTCATGTTGTATCAGTGATATCATCTTTTATTTCCACTGTGTTATTTATCATCTAATGTTGTTGCAAGCTCCAGCGATACGAATTTGATGTTGTTGTTGGACATCGAGTTCGTGTCGTCACAGTTGGTATCAGAGCAAAGGTTGAGTAAGAACTTTAGCGACGGAGTGTAGCACATTAGATGGCTCATTAGAGATAGGGTGAAGTATACCGTAGAATGAGTATAACCAGTGAAACGGAAATCCAAATTTCCCAGTCTATTCTCTTTGTCTGTTGTTATTCTCTAAGATATTTCGTCCGTATGCCTAAATCAATTTTCTTACTATTCACATATAGTAAGGATGAGTGGAAGAAGAGGACGAGATTGGGGATAGGGAAGTACCACTTCAATTGGTCAAGGCCCTGCAACGACAGATATTTCTATTCAATCTCAATCAAATCTGGTTGATCTATATCAAAGCTTTTCTAGACTTGGTGGAAAGCCATTCTCAGGCAAGGAAACCGTTGTCAAAGCACAAACCTGGATTCGACCATGCGAACGAATTTTCAAAGGACCAAAATTGGAAGATGATCAGATGCATTGATAGCTTCTTGGCAACTCCAGGAAGAGACTTTAGCGTGGTGGGAAACAGTTACATTGGATGAGCCGGCGGATGAATTTACTTGGAGTCATTTCAAGGAAGTATTCGAGCAGCGATATATGCCGTCTGCTGGTATCTCTAGAATGTACCAGGAGTTTATGGATTTGAAGCAAGGAAGCTTATCATTTGAGGAATACTTGAACAAATTCAATGAATTATCTCAATTTGGTCTAGAATTGGTGAATACACCGTTAAAGAAGAATGAAAAATTTATTTGGGGAATGAACAAGGAATTTCAAGAGAGGATGACTACTTATGTAAAGGAGTCATTTTCTGAATTCATTGATATGGGTTATAGATACGATTCTCTAGATAAGTGGGAAGTTCCAAAGGAGGATGGAGATACAAGTAATCTGAATTGGAGGAAAAAGAAGTTTGGTGGAAAGAAACCAAGGAAAGATAAAGGAATGAAGAATACTCAGAAGAAAAGGGTGAAAGATGTTACTTATCTCAATTGCTTGGAGAAAGGTCACTACTCGGATAAATGTAAGAATCCTTGGAAGCCAGGATTGAGAGAGCCATTTATGAGGCCAGATCAGGAATCTACGGGTTGCTATTATTGCCACAAGCCAGGACACAGGATCAGCGACTGTCCGGCTCATAAGCAAACTCTAGTAAAGAAGGTGTATGCAGTCAGAGATGATTCTTCAACCTCATGGGCTGCTAAAGGAAAGGAAATTTTATAAGTAACCCTCTCGTTTATGATTAAATTTTTCAAGTTTGTTTGACATGAGTACTACCCAAAGTTTTATTTCTCAAAAATTCGTAAATAAGTTAAATCTTAAACCTAAAATCGTAGCCGAATCTATTTCTGTCTGTTTCATTGGGTTTCGATATATTCTACGAACGGTTAGTTATCCCTTCGAGCTAACCAATACCCCTGTATACTTCGTAGATAAGATAACCCAATTATTTCATAATTGAATGAGTTGATTCATATATTTGTTGGTATTCTAATTTGGTAAACCAAATGCGGAATAAATATTTCAATCTGATCTGATCAATCATTTTTTTATCTATCATCTATTCCTTCTCGTCTCCCTAGCAAATTTCGAGGACGAAATTTTTTAGGGGGGAATCTGTAACATTCCTGAAAATTTACCAAGGTTAATTTGACAATTAATATAATTTTGGGATCAAATTGTGAATTTATTTATTAATTAATTAGGAAACTTCTAGAATAAATAAAAATTTCTAGATTACAAAGTAGAATTTGGTTTAAAATTTAAGGATAAGTAATTTTATAAATAAAATTGGATTAAAAAATAAATATTGATTTAAAGATAAATAGCAACTTGAATTGAAGTATAAGAATAAGTATTTTGTAAACAAATATTGGATTTCAAAATAAAATGTATTAAAAATAAAATAGAATTAAAAGCTTTAAATTAATAAAAAGGTTGTTTCTAAATTTTTAAATATATTGATATTTGGAAACTGTAATTTAAGAATTAATGTAATAATTTTCAAAATATTATTTTTAAGATTTAATTCACTTATATAAATAAAAGTAATCATTTGTTAATATGAAATCAAAATTTTTAAAACATTCTTTTCGTTTTAAAAGTTGTACAAAAAAGAAAAAAAATTAAACGATAAAAGATGCATGAATGTAAATGTATAAATTATTTGTATATAAAAATAGTGAGCTAAATTTAAGTTTGAGTGTGAAAAAAAAAAGTAGAAATTTTATTTGCGTAAATATAAGTATAAATGAAAATTAAACAACTTTAAAAAAAATTAAGACATATTTTAATATATGGAAATACATTTACATGGAGGGTTAAACAAGAAAAATTACAAAACAAATTGAGCAAAAGGATTCAAACACAATTCTCCCTACAAACTACAAGTGTACAACATGCAAAAAGAAAGTGGACAAATGGCATTTAACTTTTGAAAAAATAAAAAATAAAGCAAAAAGAAAAAAACAACCAGGCCATTTAACTTCCTAAAATCTAAAATCAGAAGTCAGCAAATAAAAGAAGAAAAAAATGATCTTCAAACTCAAATTCGATTCCCTTCTCTTCAAAGAAAGAAAAATCTGAAACCTAAAAGTTAAAAGACAGAGGAAAAAAAAGAAACCTGGAAGAGGAAAAAAACAACAACTCTTCAAGAAAAATTCTGAAACAAAGGTGAGTTCAGATCAAAGAAACAAAAGCAAGTTCAAAAATCTGTAGATCATCTCAAGATCAAACCTGAAAAGATTCAAAGGCAAAGGCAGCTTAGGATATAGCAGATTCAGGAAAAAAAAATCAAAAGGAAAGCAAGAAAAAAACTGGGAAATAAAAACATCAAGCAAGTAACTTCAGGTCAGGATCATAGCAAACAAATCAAGCAGGATTTTCAAATATACTCCAAAAAAAAATTTAAGCTTCCTCTGTTCAAAGTTTCAGGTGAGCAACTATAAATCTTAAACCAGTTCTTTTGATCCTTTAGGTCTGTGATGATAATGATTTAAAATATTGTGTGGATGTGTACATTTTAGCAAGTGTATATGCATGTATATGGGTGAATCATGACAGTTCTCACTTCTCAGGCAAGACATGCCTCTGTATATATGACAAGGACGATTCCAATTGTTTGAAAATAATTTTTGATCACCCAAACAAATCAAATTTAGGTTCTGATTCCTAAAGGAAAAATGTTTGTAACAAGTTAACATTGTTTTTAAAAATGAATTCAAAAGGGTTTATAAAGCTGATAATTCAAAAAAAATTACAGTAAAAATCAGATATGAGTTAAATTTCGAATAAATGATTTTCAAAATCTAATGTTAGGAGCAGATTTGTGATTGGAAATAATAAATTTTAACATTAAAATTTTGATTTTTAAATTGGGGAGCAGTGTGAAATGTTGAGTTTAATTGGGATGATTTTACTGGCAAATCACGATGATCGGCGCGGCGATGTTCTTTGAGTTTTGAATAGAAGGTGGGTTAAGCATCATAGATCGTAGGAAAAATACAAGAAATTTCTTAAATACATTTTAGTTTGAGATTTGAATCAAACTAGGGTTTAATCCTTGTGTTTGGGTGGTTGGAGTCGCGAGGAAATGTCGCCGTCATCGCCGCGTTTCAAATGATCGGACCGGGGGCGATGGATTCGTGGAGGGTCGGGGTATCTTTGGTCGAGACCACGTGGGTCCAAGTGGTCAGTAGCAGCGTTGCAAGGTGATTACTGATGACCAGAATTGTTTCCAGTTCGAGTGTAACGCTAAATTGCGAACCACGGCGATGTAGTGGGTTCTGGAGGGACAGCTAGCTTGTGATGGTCATGGTCGACTTGTAGGTGGGGGTGAGATTGATCGGAGGGGGCCAGATTCGTATGCATCGTGCACGCGTAACAATTTGTGTATTAGTGGATTTCATGTTGGGGAAGAAGATGGTAGGCTCAAAGCACTACTCGGGTTAGGGAAGAGGAGACTCGAAGTCAGGCTTGCATTGTTTGGGAGTTATATCGGGTTGATTTTAACACTTACAAATTTTTGAGAAAAAAACTTCGCTCGGGTAAATTTTGGGAAAACTCGAAATAAGGCTTCAGTATGTCGGGGTTTACCTCGAGGGACACTCATGTTTGGCTGGATTTTATATTTCCAGTTTTAAACTTTAATGAATTTCTAAAATTGTTCCTTTTTGTAAATGATGATTTATTCATTAAGTAGAAGGTATAGATTGAAAGTTTTGAAATAAAGGATTTTTCTTAAACAACTAAGTTTTAAACTTATATTTTAAACAAGTTATTTTAAATGAAACTAAATAAGTGATTTAGAATAATAATCAAATGTTTTAAATTTTTAACTTAAAGGTAAGTTAATTTATATCATTAATGGTAATCAAGTAATCAAAAATTTGTAATTAAGATTAATTCATTAATAATTAAGAAAATCAATTAAAGGATAACTAGTTATAATTAAGATTAAATTAATTAATAATTAAGGATTTATTAATTAAAGTAAATATTTAATAATTCAACTTAATTAATCAAGTAATTAATGAAGGATTTAAATAAAAATAGTAATTACTTAGTGAAAGTAAGTAAGAGAAGATAATTAAGGATTAAAGATTGATTAATCAAATATTAACAGTTAATTACTTTAAAGAATAATTAATTAATGTGGTTAATTAATTAAGGTAATTAAATTAAGAATAAGTAATTAAAGGTTAATTAACTTAAAGTGATTAAGAAATTATTATTAGTTAAGGAGTAGTTAATTATTGTAATCAATTAAGGAATAACTTATTAAGATTTAATTAATTACAATTAAGGGTTAATTAATTTAGATAATTAATTTTGGAATGATTAATTGATGAAGGTAATTAAGACTTAATCAATTGTAGTTAATGATAATTAACCATTGGTTAAAGATTTCTAATGAAAGTAATTATGTGGTTGATAAATTTAAAAACCACCCAATTTATTCATTTTTGTTGTAGGTGTTTGATTGCTATTGAACGCTGTGTGATGGATTGATATATTTGATATGTGATTTGATGCTATGTAATGCTTTGTGCTGAGCTGTTATATCTATGATAAATATACTGTTGTATGAATATGAAAACCCCTTGACCCGTAAAACGACATTTGGATTTCGATGCGACAGGGAGTCAGATTCCAGTTGGTTATCCGAAACCCACATCGAATCATAATGGTGAATCTTTGTGATTGATAAATTTACTTTATCTATGAATCTGTGAAAGAGGATAAGCATTATGGGTTATACCGCTTATCATTATTGATATGATTGAATTTGTGGTGGTTGATATTGTGCACTGTGTCAAACCTCCTGGACTACACTATACACACAGAGATATGGATTGCACGTGGAAATTGGTTAAGTCACAGATTTTTGAAATAATTTTAAATTGAATTTTTGAATCTAAATGGTTTTGGAAATGGGTCGGATTTAAAAGTGTAAAGCTTTTGAAAAAGGTACTTTAAAAATAAAATTTATTTTGAATAACTTGATAAAGTTTTGAAACTTAAATTTGAATTCAAATTTTGAAATTGAATTCTATGTTGAGAATTTACAATGTAAAAGGTCATACAATATGGGTTTTTAAACATTTTTTTAAAGTGCTGTTTTAGGAATTAAATTTAACCGAAGTTTGAAAATCCTTAACTTGTATAATTGAAGTCGGATTTTTCCAAAATGAAAACTGTTTGTTTTCAAATGAGTAAAACTTTCATATAAGAAATGAATTTCCAATTTGTATTAAAGGAATTTCCAGTTAAAATTGAAATGGTTTTCCAAGTTATGAATGAATATTAGGAAACGGTTTTGAAAGCTATAAGTTTAATCTTTGATTAAAGATTTAAAGATTAAAGAGTTAATCCAATTGAAATGGAAATTGTTTTGAATCCATGAATGGATCTTTGGGAAACTAGATGAACTTTGTGAAATAAATCCTTTTGTTTAAAAGATTTGAAATGGTAATTTTGTTTAAACCATTTGAAAGGAAGATTTGAATTTTTAAGTTGTGACTTAACTAAAATCCATATCCATATGTTTTTAAATATTGCGCTCACTAATCGGTTTAGCCGGGAGAGGACCTTGTGTCATATAACCCATTCCCAATAATGATACGTCATTATGGATAGCATTTGAAGACCGGTGGTGAAGACCGGGTATTTGCAAGAACGATAGGATGACCTATCGATTGTCTCTGCACTAAGTACCTATGGTATAGAGATTCCTTAAGTGATGGAAAGTCCGATCGGGATTGTGAATACCCGAATTTGCAACGGCTTCTTCGAAAGTGCCTTCGGTTCTGTTCGAACTCAGAAAAGACTTGTATGGATGTGTGTCTGACATTACACTTTGAGATGTAAAATCAGTTTCTATCAAATACATTTCTGCTTAGTGGCGGAGAATTTATTCTCTTAGCTTAACACCCTTCTCTGAGATGTACGAGCTCAGAGGTTATGTAATTGATGGTTACTAGTGGTACATTCCCAATTTGGTAATGTGGCATACGAAGTGCTGCTGATCATTTGTTGATCAAAGCATGGCTTTATGAAAAACCGTAGCTTTGTGGATGAGACCTCATCGAGCCTCACAAACCGGTAATGGTCGAAACAGGAAAGATGCAGCAAAGTTTCAAGGGTAGCTCCCCTAAGGTATGACCATTCCTTTTGGAAAAGGGTGTTATCATGGTATGGAGCACAGATGCTTACTCGTGTGGGCACTGTAGTATATATTTATTACTATGTGATGTTGTTGGTGCAGAGGATCCTTGGTTAAAGGTCCCAAAGGACCGGGGGTGGCATATCTTAGGTTTTATTCACCAGGAAAGAGGTAGCCGGCCTTGCGATGGCAAAAAGTCGGGTAGGTTCTCGTCGCATCCCGCTAGAGGCGTTCCCATGTGGCAATAGGAAGTTCCTTAGCCTGACCATTTGTTGGAAATCCATTCCTCCAATACGTGCCTTGTGCGGTTTTAGTTGTAGAACCTGCCATTTAAAATGGCAGTTATAGTTGCATAGTGTAATTGCACCTAAGCTGGATAGGATTTATAATATACTTTCGAAAGGTTTTCCACTATGCACTACTAATAATAATATCAAAAAGAATTTTTTCGTAGTAAGCATGTTTGACTATCAGAAGGAGAAATCTCACCCATGTGTGCGTTTGCATTGTGTGTGTGCCGGGAGGCCTTATGGTAGTTTAATTTTCCAAAAGCATTGTGGATTTCAAAATTTAAAATCTTTTGATTGTTTAAAAGACAAACCGATTTTGTTTGCTCACACCAGTCCCGTGACTGACTCGGAGTTTATTGTTTCCTTCCTAAACTCTGGGTGCCCACAATTTCCTACACGGGCAGTCTAGAGTTTGGTTTTTCAGATAGTCGGGTAGTAGATATCGTTTTGGTAGCTTTCACCTTTCTGTTTGATACATTTTGGAGTCTTTGGAGTCCACGGCCCGGACTTACTTATCTTTGTGCAACCTTGATGGTGGATCGAGCTTGGAGTTTTGGAGCTTTGAATCAGAGTTGCAGTTTCAGTTTCTTTTGAAGACTTATCTCATATTGTATCGTGTTCCGCTGTATTTTTGTGTTGTATATTCTCCGATGTTGAGGATTATCATTGTACCAAATTGATGTATTGGATATTGTATCTATGTTGTATCAGCGATATCATCTTTTATTTCCACTGTGTTATTTATCATCTAATGTTGTTGCAAGCTCCGGCGATACGAATTTGATGTTGTTGTTGGACATCGAGTTCGGATCATCATAGTAATACCCTATGATGAATTGTTGAGTGTATATATATGAGAGAGCATATTTGTTAGTGTTATAAAAAGGTTTTGATATTGTGTTAATTTTTTATGTTTTGAATTTATAAATTCTGGTTGGTGCATAGGACGCTATGACATCAACAGGGATTTTTAAACACTTAATAGGACAAACCGACATAATATTTGTTTAGAATATAGGTGAACGAAATAATTTTTGCTATTACATTTTCTATATATATAATAAAGTTTTTATAAAGGTAATATTGGTTGTTAGGTAGTAAAATTTATAAATATTGATTGGAAACAAAATTCGAAGAAAATAAAATAAATGAAAATTGGAAATTTTAGAACCTAAGTCTCGGGTTTTTTGAAAATTTGTTTTGAATGATTTTGGAATATAGTAATAATATTATTTAGAAGTATTTTCTGATATAAGTATTTCAATATCTTTTGAAAGAATCGTTTTAATGAAACTTTGAAAAGAAATAACTTATGTACTCCCATATTTGCCACAAGAAAATAATTTTGCTGATGAGTGCACGCATCATCAACATTTATTTTTGAGTTTCTAAGTGGGAAGACCAATGTAGTAGTTTTATTGCAGATTTATTTGGATAAACAAATATAAATTTTTAATTGTTTTAAATATAATTGGATATATAAGTTGTAAGTATATATATTTATCTATTATTTTAAAATGATTTGAAATTAAACCCGGTATTTAGTTCTTAAATTTCTGTTAATTAATATTTTTAATTAGTATAGTGAAATGGAATTTAACTAATAATTGAAACTCTAAATGAAATTACAAGCATTGAACATTAAATTAATTTAAAGAAATGAGGAAAACTTATATTACTTTCGATTGCATTCTTAAAAAACATATATATAACTTACCAAATATTAAAAGTTGTAATGTTAAATAACAAAATGTAATAGCACATTATGCAAGTAAAACTTAAAGTAATGAAATTATTCAATGGAGCCCTTAATAAATAAGAATTGATGATATATTATGATAAATTAATTTATAATTGAAATGTTATTATAATTAAACATAATTAAAAGGTAAATATTATAAATAAATGATTATAAACTTAAGTAAATAAATTAAAATGCTAAGAAATTGAATGGAACATGAATACTATTGATAAATGAATGAAAATAAATGAAATTGAGAAATGAATGAATGTAATGCAATAAAAAGAAAATGAATTTGTAAGTAGTGGATAGAAGTAAATGAAATTTGCCATAAAAAGGTAAATTAAAAAGATAAATCATTATATGAATGAAAAGGAAATCAAATAATCAATGTTATGAAATGAAATTATTAAGAATAAACTTGATCTATTGTTTAGAATTGTTTTTGTTTGGTTTATGATTGTTTGGGCGAGGATACTTTAAAATTGTTAGGATGTATGAATAATCTATATAGTTTCATCTAAGACTGTTGAGTAAATGGTGCACTTAATAGTTTATTTTCCATTCTGTACAGTTTAATGTTTTAAACCCGGACAACTATTTGTTTTGTTTGCTATGGATAGATGGATGGTTGATTTTATTGACTTCATATGATGGTTATATGTTGTGAATAGACATGATTGTTGTTTATATTGATTTGTTTGTTTGTTACTTGTTGAAACAACTTTAAATGTTTCATTTTATATAATTATTAACTCTTTATGGATTATATAAGTGAAATGCAGGTTATGGAAGCAATTGCTGCTGCTTTTGGTTTCACAATTAGACGTTGTTTGCCGGACAAATAGGTACGTTCTCGGATTACAGTTTTCTAGCGATATTATATTTTTTTTGATGCAGCGCACCATGCCTTAAGTCTTAGGTCGCTTGTTATGAGGTGCACCAATTGCCTTAAGTCGCCTGCAAGTTATGATATCAAGCGTCCTAACGAGTTATTAGATGTCGCCAGCGACCTAGCAAGTGATGTCATTTGTCTTAACTCTCCAGCATTACAAGATAGCGGTCTAGCGAGGTATGCTACCTACGAGTTACGACCTACTAGGATAAGCGACCCAGCGAGTCGCACCATACCACTACTGCCATATTTCTTTAGGTCGTCAACGAGCTACAACCTAACGGGCCACGACCTAGCGAGTTAGATCGTACATGTCCAATTCCATAATCGCTGATTCTTATGCCGCATGAAGCCAAAGTCGCTGAAGCTTATGTTGTTCTTTCCTTATGTCGTTGTCGTGGTTTCTTTAAGTCACTGCTTCCTTATGAGCTTAGGTCGCTTCAGATGATATGTCGCAAGATGTTTTATTTTCTTAAGTCGCGTATGATATTGTGTTGTAAATTCGTTAAGTCGTAAATCGCTGTATTGTATGTTGTAATGATGTAACTTATGTTAGGTCATAAGTCACGTTCCGTTGTGTTGTTAGGTCGCGTCTTTTAAGTCGTGTCTGTATTTGTGTTGTAAGCCTATAAATAGGCGGGTGGTGTCATTTGTAAAGAAGTTGATTTTAAATAAACTTTTGTTCGAGTGCTTTGTGCCGCTTTAAAGTTGGAAGTTGAGCGTTATCTCCTTTCTCCATTTTCGGTTATTCAAGTGCGCTCGAACCAACGATTTTGAAGCCGGTTCACGGAATCTCATGCGCGAGATCAACTTCGAAGAATCGTAGATCTTCTAACACGCTATCGTGCGCGATCAACGTGTTAAAGATAGCTAGAATCCGGTATCTCCCGAGATCAACGGATTTGGGCATTTATCTTGGGTATTATCAATCCATCGATTCATCTTTATGTCGCTCCATCGTCGTTTGTTCGTTGTGCATCATTTGGCGACAAACTTGTTGTTTAATCCGCTGCGTCAGTTTTCCCGTGTTGGGATATATTATTTTGGAAAATATACGTTATATATTGTTATATTTGATATTATATTTTCTCTCGAGCCTTTCCGTACAAAGGAGACTCCGCTGAAATTTTCCGTAAATTTTAGACTTAGAAAAATTTTAAAAAATGTTTTCCAAACTTTATTAATTTGAGTATAAGAAGATTTAATAGTTATAAATTGATATATTTTATTTAAATTATTAAATTTTGTAAATTTAATTATTTATAAAATTAATATTTTGAATAAGATGTATTGACTACTTAATTCCTTCTTTTCCCCTTCTTTTTCCTTTTCGGGGACGAAAATTTTTGAGTAGGGGAGAGTGTAACGACCCATAAATTTTGACAATTAAATTTGTTAACTTAATAGGGTTTTGGTAATTAAATATTAAAAGAAATAGAAATTGCTAATTTGATAGTGAAGTAATAACTAAAATGAATGGTAATAATGATAATCAAAGCTAATATTAACAATTTGGATGTAATTTATGCTTATATAAAAATACAATATGTGGAAACAAATGTGAATATGGGATTTATTTAATGAAATAAAATTTAATGAATGGTAAGTGAGTAAAACCATTGTAATGTAAGTAACTGTAACATTGGTCTGTAAACAATTATTTTAAGTTACCTATATATTTAATCCGTTAAGTTGAATTGGAATTGATCGCAATATATCTACATTAAATATTATGTAACGTAAGTTAAATTAATATTTAGAAATAATATCGATTCTATTCATAAAATTACAATTGGTTATTCAAAGATTGGAAATCAAGATTACTAATTTATTTGAATTTAATTATAGTAATTGGGTTTATTGCAAATAAATGGAATTAAATATTTAGATATTACCTTAATGGGAAGTTAAGATGAAATTTGAGAATATTAATGCAATAAATCATGAACCAATGCTAATTTCACCCATCTGATAATAACAAATTGAATAATAAGAAATGGTCAATTAAATGGAACTATTGAAAAATATAATTTACAATTTTTGTATTTATTGAAATTGAAAGTAAACCTGACAATTAGTGAAGTAATTAGCTTTGGATCAACATGAAAACTTGTTTAAGTAATTATAAATGTTTATGAAATCTAAAATTGAGAAAATTGTTTAGTTAACTTATTTGAATTAAAAAGTGATATAATTAATTTAATATTAAATTATTTAATTAACTGGAAAATTGCCATTTTGGCCACTGACTCGGATTTGTACGAAACCAGTTTTATCAGATCCATAACGGTGAATTATTGTACGACTTCAAGTTTCGTAGCGATCGGACTTGTCGTTTGAATGGACGAGCTCGAAACGCCTAGAGTCAATGAAATTGAAATCAATTGAAATCGATTTGGAATAAGTTGATTTTAGCATAACTTCTTCATACGGTGGAATTTGGACTTGAAGCTTGTTCCATTGATTTTAAAATATTTTAAAACATCTATTTTTATATATGGGTTGACTCACTTTGTTCCGGAGTCGAAACGGGCTTTTCGGGTCGTTATCGTTCAATTTTTCCAAACCAATCAAGCTCATTTGTTTCTATTGTGTTCTGCCTATATACGTATCGTTATAAACCCTAGCAGCCTTTCTATTTCTCATTTTTGTGCGTACAGAAATTTCTGTTGCTCCTCTTTCTCAATGGCAGACAAACCCTAAATTTTACAATCCAATTTGAATTCAAAATTCTACATCAAAATTAAACTCCTCAAACAATATCGAATCATATGTCGTTTTGATGCTTTCGACGATTTAAATCTGCATCAACTGTTCGTTTTGGGAAATGTTGCTCGAATCAGCGGCAAATCATGGTCAAAGGCGGAATCACAAAACCTAAATTGCAAATTGGTGTTTTGTATTTCGGCGTCAATTGGCAAAATTGGTATTTGGGTTTTGTCAAGAGAGGTGCAGGAAGCTATCAGAGGAGGTCGTTTCCTCCAATTTGACCCAAGGCGAGTTGGATTTGCAAATTAGGGTTTCGAAACATTAATTCGAATGGTGGTGACATGACTTTACGAGGCGTCGGAGCAGGGAGGGCTACGGGGTTCTGGTGGGTTCGAAGGTGGCGGGCGGCATGCCTGCGTGGCCGCGAGCGAAATCGAGGTGGTAGGGCTTCAATTTGCACGAATACAGTAGAATTCGAATGGAATTGGGCTTGAGAGGGAAGCTCTGCTGACGCGTGTCGTGTATGGATAGGTTAGTAATTTTAGTTATTTATTTATTTATTTTATTTTATTTTTTGATTTCAAATGTTCTAATCGCAACGACTCTTGCATACGGACTCAGATTTAAGCATGGTTTTCTCTACTAGGATCATATTGGAATTCCAGACACTTTGGCACTAGTTTGGATGAATTCTGAAACCGTTTGAATTGTGGGTTAAAATTGGATTTAAAATCAATTTAAATTCAAAAGGTGAGTGTTTTAACCAACTCACAACTTCTAAAATTTCTTATGTTTGTTAAATTGATTTTTGATGTGATTAGAAATTTATTTATGACTAGTTGGCTTGTGTTGAATCATCATCTCAATTTATTTCAATTTATTTGGATAAAATAGTTATTTAATTAATTATTGCATATAAACTGCCAGTCAAATTCTTGTTAATTATTATTTGTTCTATATTGATGTTATTGATAGAATTGGATGATGATTGTGATAAATATTTGATGATTGATATTGGATGAATGGATATTGTATTTTATATTATTATAAACTGCAAGTTGTTATCGATTTTTATTTCATTCGGGATTGAGGTTTGAAATGATATATAACCGTATTTATATTTTAAATTGCGGATTGAAATTATAAATATTTGTATCACTTGACCATAGGATAGAAAAATATATATAGACATTGTGGTCTACATATAAAAATATTTTGAAATGATTTCTATGATTTTGTAAAGAAATATATGGTTTTATAGAAATATTGATTTCAGATATTATATAAATGTTACTTTAGATATAGTTAAATTCTTTATTTTTAGCTATGTATAAATTTGTTTGGTATAAAACAAGTTAAAAATAAAGATTGATTTTATTAAAAATGTAATATGGTTAAGTATTTACATATATTTTATTTTATATAGAGTTTATAATGATTTTTAATAAAATTAAGGCTAAGGAGATAGATTTGAAATTGATTGGAAATTGTACTAAATGTAGAAATATATGAAATGAAACTGATTTGGAACTTATGGAATTTGAGATCTGTAAAGGATATGTTTTATAACTTGATTTTTATTTGAGGTGAATTAAACGAATATCTCTAGTATAAATAAATTAAAGGAAATATTTAGTTATTTGTGATTTGAGTTTTATTTAAATGATAATGGATTTATTATGTAAAATAGTCGAAACTAAATAATAGAAAATTGAATTGCTGAATCGTAATTATGGAACTTAGTTTTGAAATTGTTTAATACTTAAAGTTTGTAATATATTGAATTTGAAAAGGCTTATTCTGTGGATCAAATCTGTTTTGGAATCGATAAAATTTGGAATAGTTTATTGGGAACTGAATCGTAATGAAGTTTATGATTTGGGATTTGGTTAAATATAAAATTTAGAAATTCGAGTTGTTTTGGAATTGATTTGTGAAATTGCATAAGCTATTTGATTCTATAAAGTATTTAATATTTAAACCATTTAAGTGGTGGAAGTCATGTTTCAAAGTTATGAGTTCAAAGTATTATGATTTGAAAGTGTATATTTCAAGTGTCTTGATTTTGAAATGTATATCTTTGAACGTATTATGATTTTAGAAAAAGGATATATTTGAATTGAAAATGATATCATATTGATTTGGTTTTGAAAGGCAATGATATTTGGTTTTAAAGTATAAATTATTTTGAAACTGACTGCGGTGTTATAATAACGTTTGGTTGTTAAAGAGACCGGGATCGGAAGTTGTCATATTCTCTGCCAACTCCGTAAACCGCTTTAACAATCGTGTTCACAATGGAGATTCGTGTTTGATGTGATTTTTTGTTTGATGATAACAAAATATATATCAATATATATATGTGTTTGCAGTTTGGACTATATACAGAAAGGAAGAAATATTGATATTGAATAATTATACTATTGCATAGAATTTATATAATTCAACCAGTATTTTTTATTCAATATAATATTTTATTACAACACTTAAACAATACAAAGTTTTCAGGTCTCTCTATATATATATACATACACCAGTTCATACATTTTACATTTCTCACTACAACACTCATCACTCAGTTTTTCACTCTGTCTGCACATCTGCATCTATCTGCATTGTCCAGCTCCATTTCTTGTCCTGTCTCCTGTGTACCTGTATAATTCGCAACTACAACAGTAATCTGAAAACAAACAAATTTGAATTTGCAAAAATAGAAATTTGTTTGTGTCTCAGGTACATGGTTTATTGTCATCATCTTTGATTGTGTAATATCTGTGCATATCAGTGTTCTTACAGGTAATCGTGAGTGGTTGCAATACACACGTGTACATTTATACACGTGTGCACTGCCTCGCCAACTCGTGTGCGCTATCAACAAAAGCAATCATGCACAATATAGACTCGGCTGGATATGCAACCTGACGGTGTTCAAAGTCTCGACCAAAATCAGTGACTCAATGCAAATACAACAACAGAGCACAATGCACATAAATCACAAACAAGGTCAAACCCAAGATAGGTTCAACTCAAGGCAACTTGAAGCATACGAGGTCAAACAAATCACTGCAACAACAAACTCAGTGAAGCCAAAGTGTAGTGCAACTACAAAGAAGTCAGTGGCAAGCTACAAACACCGAGTGCAACAGCAAAAACATCATGAAGGACCACAAAATGCTACCAAGCAAACAAAGACCAGACAGTACAGCATGTACAAGGATCAATGAATTGAATGAACTCGACCAGACACACATGAACAGAACATCAACTGGGCAGAGATAAAACAACACAGTCAAGTCACAATGAAACTGCAATAGACAAGTACACAACAAACCCGAATGTCACAAAGCACAAAAACATGTATGCAACATGGTGAGCAACACAAGGGCAGTACAATGCAACAAAGTGAAAATGCTCAATGCACCAAGTACAGACAATAAGCTACGTGCAGTGTGCAAGTACAAACTCCAATGAGCAAATGCAACAGTGAAACTCGAGACCAAATGCAACTACATGAACAACAGAGAAGATGGTCAGAAGACACAGTGAGCTCAACAGTTATGCAAACATGTCCAAAGTCAAAGAAAAAAAAAATGGGGTTGAATTTAAAAATAAACATCGGGTTTTAATTAAGTCAAAGAAATCTAATTTAGAAAGAAATCTCTGCATCAAATTTCTCGAATACATATATGGTCAGTGTTAATTCAAATAGGGGCCGAGACAACAAATATAGGAAGAAATCTTCGAATTAATTAATTCGAAAATAAATATGGACAGCAATAATTCGAAATTAAATCAAGAAAGGAATACTCCAAATCCAAAACAAATTCAGGAAAAATAATCAACGACGTGTAGAAATCAAATCTGACAGTGGTTATTAGGGTTTCAACCCTATAAATAAACCCCAAGAAATCATCATAGAACACAACAACTATCGAGTCAAGCAAGCAATTAAAACAAGCAACGAAAGAGAATACATACAAATCTATCAAACTCGATAAAAGGAGCAGCTGTGAAAAAAAAGCGCAAGTAGAATCGATCATCCGAGAGTGAGCGCGAACACGAGCATCAAAAATCAGTCAAAGCCCCAATTTGGATCACAAGGGAAAGAAGCCCTAATTCAAATCGAATAAAGAATACAACAGAGGGCCGCCAATTTTTTTCACAAACAAAAGACAAAGGATCGGGTGAAATAAGATAAGAGGGAAGTGACCGCATATTTCGTTTGTTTTGGGTTAGGGTGTTTTTTTTTAAGGGCAAGTTAATTTAAATTGTTTTTAAATTTAGTGCTTTCTCTTATAATTTGTTTTATTTGTCTGTTCTTTTCAAAAAAAATCATGGTAAATCATCACCTAGGGTTTAGGTGTTGTCAGATTGTCTAGTTAGAGTTAGTCCAGTTAGCAGGGTTTGAGAGTTTGCAAAACTCTATAGGCGGTAGCAGGGTTTGCAAGTCTGTTAGAGTGTTTGTAAGTGGGAAACTGTTTAATTCTAATAGAAATCTGGGAATGCAGCAGTAGGCAGGGGTTGCCGAAGCTGGGTAAATTTTGTATGTGATTTATTTTTCAGCATATTTATTTCTGTAGTTTGTTTCTGTGTTTAATTCGGAAAATTTTGCTATAACCCTATTCACCCCCCCCCCTCTAGGGTTAATCTAGATCCTACAAGTGGTATCAGAGCTAGGTATTTTACTTTAACCCTAGAGTCATGAATCCACGAAATAATGCTTTTTCTGAGGGGCAATCTATTGCTAGGCCACCCATGTTTAATGGGAATGATTATGCTTATTGGAAAGTTAGGATGAGTATTTATCTTAGTTCTGTCGATTATGATGTTTGGGATATTATTGAAACTGGCTATAAATCTCCCACTATAGTTATTGGTGATACTGAGATTCCTAAACCTAAGGATAGGTGGGATGCTAACGATAAGAAATTAAAAACTACAAATGCCAAAGCAATGAACGCTTTGATCTGTGCTCTTGATAAAAATGAGCTTAATAGAATTTCTCATTGTACAACAGAATAGGAAATTTGGCACACTTTGGAGGTGACACACGAAGGAACTTCTCAAGTCAAGGAGTCACATCTAGCTCTATTTAGCAATGAATACGAAAACTTTGTGATGGAAAAGGGCGAGAGCATAAAGGATATGTTTGGACGTTTTTCAACTTTGGTGTACAATGCTAGAGCGCTTGGGAAGGTCTTCACTGAAGTAGAGCTTGTGCGGAAGATACTGCGAGTCTTACCAATGAACTTTGAGGCAAAAGTCACGGCAATACAAGAATCGAAAGATCTGAGTAAACTAAGCATGGAGGAGTTGATTGGAAACTTGATGACATATGAGCTTGAGCTAAAGGCAAAGGAGGAACGTAACAACTCCGAATCAAAAAAGAAGACAATTGCCTTAAAGAGCAAAGAAGAAAGCGATGAAGAAGAAGAAGATCCAATTGAAGAGCTTGCGATGGCTGTCAATAATCTTAGAAAATGGTCAAAATTCAGGCCACGCAAGAAGAAAACAAGTGGTAATAGGTCAAAAGATTCTGACGATTCCGATAATGAATTGACATGCTTTAACTGCAAAAAGCCTGGCCACTTCAAACAAAAATGCCCACTTCTCAAAAACAACAAAGGAAAGAAAAAGAAGAAGAAGGCCTTTGCAGCAACTTGGGATGATGAGGAAGGAGAAGAAGTTTCGGATAATAGCTCAGAAGAGGCTAACTTGTGCCTTATGGCAAAATCAGATTCAGAAACAAGTTCAGAGGAATCCAGTGAGGTACGTGACTATTCTTATAAAGAACTTGTTTTGATGTGTTATGATCTTACTAATACAATTGATATTCTTGAAACTAAAATTGAAAAATTGAAGTCTGACAGGAGAGAACTTGTTCATGAGAATACTAGGTTAGAAACTGAACTTGAAAATATTCAAAACCTAGACTGTAAAAAATGTAAAATTTTAGATTCAGAAATATCAAGACTTAAGAATAGCTTCGATAATCTTGAAAAAGAAAACTCGAGTCTTAAGGAAACCATTGACACTAGGAAAAAGGATTTTATAAATAGATGCACCACACTTGTAACTGAAAACACAACACTAAAAACCAAAGTCCAAAATCTTGAGAAATCTCTGAATAACTTTTCAAGAGGAGAAAAATCATTTAACATGTTATTGGGAAATCAACTCTTTGCTAATAACAGAAAAGGACTAGGTTTTGGGAAAACACAGGTTGATGATCATGCAAAAGGTAAGAGTGTCTTTGTTAGAAGTGAAATTGGACATCGTGTTGAAAATTGTAGTCATAGGAACAAGAACACAAAATTTATATAAGTTTGGGTTCCTAAGAATTCTACAAACAAATTCCATGTCTATAGGAACAAAAATGAAAGGACAAAACAAGTTTGGGTTCCAAAGGGATTGTTTGTTCACAATGCTTCAGTTACTAATATCATTGGACCTAAGAGTTTCTCTAGGTCATCCTCCTCTCTCTTTATGTAGGTCTGTTAGCGGGCTAAGGAGCAACAAGAATGGTTTCTAGATTCAGGTTGTTCTAGACATATGACAGGTGATAAATCAAAGTTCCTTAGCCTAGAGAATTTTAGAGGTGGAAATGTGATCATGGGAGACAATAGCAAGTGTAAGATTATTGGGAAAGGTGAAGTAAGTAACGGTACTTTTTCCTTGACTAATGTTTTATACGTTGATAATTTGCATCATAATCTCATTTCTATTAGCCAACTATGTGACAAAGGTATGAATGTGGTTTTTGATAGTGATACTTGCAAAATCATTGATAAAACTTCTAATAACATTGTTTTTATGGGCAAAAGAAAAGGAAATGTTTACTCGCTTTCGTTTGACAATCTAAATCTTTCCAAATGTTTGGTAGCCACTGACGAAGAGGCATCTTTATGGCATAGGAGACTTGGACATGCTAGCATGAGTCTCTTAAAAAATCTTGAAACGAAAGAATTAGTCAGAGGGTTACCACATCAGAAATTTAAAGATAACAAAGTGTGTAAAGCATGTTCCTTGGGCAAGCTTAGTCGATCATCATTTCGCCCTTAAAACATTGTTAGCACATCAAGGGTCCTCGAATTAATTCATATGGACTTATTTGGACCAAATGAAATTGCAAGCTTGAATGGAAAACGTTATTGTTATGTATTGGTTGACGATTATTCTAGATTTACATGGGTTTATTTCTTAGCCAAAAAGTCTGAATCTTTTGATTATTTTTCAAAATTTGCTAAACATGTTCAAAATGAAAAAGGAGTTTCAACTAAAACTTTAAGAAGTGATCATGGAGGCGAATTTGAAAATTCGGAATTTGAAAACTTTTGTGAAGAAAATGGTTTAAAACATGAATTTTCTGCTCCACGAACACCTCAACAAAATGGGGTGGTTGAAAGGAAAAATCGTACATTGCAAGAATTGGCTAGATCCATGATAAGTGAGTATAAACTACCTCTAACTTTTTGGGCAGAGGCGGTGAATACTTCGTGCTACGTAATGAATAGAGTAATGATTAGACCAATACTTGGCAAAACGGCTTATGAAGTGTGGCATGAAAGGAAACCTAACATCTCTTATTTTCGTGTTTTTGGATGCCCTTGTTTCATTCTTAACACAGGTGATCAACTTGGAAAATTTGAATCAAAGGGCGATGAGGGAATTTTCATGGGCTATTCAACCAGGAGCAAGGCTTACAGGATATACAACAAACGAACAAAGACAATTATTGAATCAATCAATGTGAAATTTGATGAATCTGATCTGGAAAGGACGACTGAAAAAACGGTTGATGATGGGGTAGATCATGAAGGCATTAAAGAAGGGACATCTAGTGAGAAAGATGGAAGTAGGACTGTTGATGATGATAGATTGAAGTTCAAATCCAATCAACCTCATGAATTGGTTATAGGAGATCCTACGGAAGGTATACGCACTCGCTCTTCATTTGATAAAATTTGTGTGCGTTTTGTTGTCATAGTGGTTTTATTTCTGAATTGAACCTGATTCTGTTGAAATGGCTCTTAATGATGAAAGTTGGATTCTAGCAATGCAAGATGAACTTAATCAATTTGAGAGAAATAAAGTTTGGAAATTAGTTCCTAGGCCAAATGACTATCCAATTGTAGGAACTAAATGGGTGTTCAAAAACAAACTTGATGAATCAAGAAATGTAATTAGAAACAAAGCTAGGTTGGTCGCAAAAGGATATAACCAAATAGAAGGCATAGATTTTGATGAAACATTTGCTCCAGTTGCTAGGCTAGAAGCCATTAGGATTTTGCTAAGCTTTGCTTGTTATAAAGGTTTCAAACTTAAACAAATGGATGTAAAAAGTGCTTTTCTAAATGGTGATTTGAAAGAAGAGGTTTTTGTTGAACAACCCCCCGGTTTTGAAAATCACGATTTTCCAAATCATGTGTATAAACTTGAAAAAGCATTATATGGTCTTAAGCAAGCTCCTAGAGCTTGGTATGACTGCCTTTGTACATATCTTTTGGAAAATGGCTTTAAAAAGGGGAGTGCTGACACGACACTGTTTCTATTACATAAAGGAAGTGATTTTTTGATTGTTCAGATTTATGTAGATGATATCATTTATGGGGCTACTAATGAACTCTTGTGCGAGTAATTTGAACAAGTCATGCAGGCTAAATTCGAGATGAGCTTGGTTGGAGAATTGAAATATTTTCTTGGATTTCAAATCAAGCAAAGCAGTGATGGCATTTTCATTTCACAATCCAAGTATGTGTTGGAACTGTTGAAGAAATTTGGAGTTGAGAACTCCAAACCATTGAGAACTCCTATGAGCCCATCAACAAAGTTGGACAAAGACGAGAAAGGAAGTGCTGTTGATCAGAAGAAATATCGAGGGATAATTGGTTCACTTCTCTATCTTACTGCTTCTAGACCTGATATTATGTTTTCTGTGTGTTTGTGTGCACGTTTTCAATCTAATCCTAAAGAATCTCATTTGAAAGCCACTAAACGAATTTTGAGATATCTTTCACACACAAACAAACTTGGGTTATGGTATCCTTCTTGTGAAAATTTTGATTTAGTTGGCTATTCTGATGCTGACTATGCTGGTTCATTGGTTGATAGGAAAAGCACTAGTGGAACATGCTTTATGCTAGGACACTCGTTAGTTTCATGGTCAAGTCGAAAACAGAACTGTGTCGCATTATCCACCACTGAAGCAGAATATATTGCTTTAGGGAGTTGTTGTGCTCAAATTTTATGGATGATGCAAACTCTTTCTGATTTTGGCTTAGTTTATAAACAAGTTCCATTAAAATGTGACAGTAAAAGTGCGATAGACTTATCAAATAATCCTGTTCATCATTCACGCACAAAACACATTGATGTGAGACACCACTTTCTTAGAGATCACATTGCTAAGGAAGACATTTGCATTGAATATATTTCAACTGAGACTCAACTTGCTGATATTTTCACAAAACCCCTCCCCGAAGAAAGATTTTCCAGATTACGTTTGGATTTGGGGATTATAGAAATTGACTAATCATTTTTCATTTTTTGTTTGAAATATTCTTGGATATTCATTTTCAACTTCAATTTCTAGGATTCAAACCAGTTTAGGATATTATTCAAAGATTGATTTAATATGGTATTCAGTAGTGGAAATATGTTCGTTTTATTTTTCTTCAAACAATTAAATAAAAAATTATTTAATTAAATAAAAATAAAATAAAATAAAAATAATTATCTCTCATGCATCCATCCTCATTTAAAAGTCCTTATGGTTGTGCATGGATGGAGCATGCGAGTGAATTATTGTACCATCATCACTCCATTCTCATTTAAAGGTCCTTATGGTTATGCATGAATGGAGCATGGTAGCTAAGTATCCTTCTGGTCTACCTTAACAGTCCGGATGCTTAGACTAATAAGCAACTGCTAATCCCATTTAAAAGTCCTTATGGTTATGCGTGGTTAGTAAGTGCTTATTTTTGTGCTTAAATGTCAATTTAAAAAAAATAATATTTGAATACATTTCCCTACTGTTCCATTATTTTTTTCTGTCTTTTGATAATGACAAAAGGGGGAGAAAAGAACTAGATTTTGATAAAGAAGTAAATATTTTTGGAATACTTCAACAATATTTGTTTAATGTTGTTAGATAATTTTCCTTAGTTCTTTTATTCGTCAGTAATTTTTGTTATCTTCTAAATAGGGAGTGGTCTTAGTTGTAGGGGGAGCATTCAGATAGGGGGAGCTAAACATTTCATGCTCAAACACATGTATTAGCATTTCAAAATCTTTAATATATATGTTTGTCATCATCAAAAGGGGGAGATTGTTTGATGTGATTTTTTTTTGATGATAACAAAATATATATCAATATATATATGTGTTTGCAGTTTGGACTATATACAGAAAGGAAGAAATATTCAAATTGAATAATTATACTATTGCACAGAATTTATATAATTCAACCAGTATTTTTTATTCAATATAATATTTTATTACAACACTTAAACAATACAAAGTTTTCAGCTCTCTCTATATATAAATACATACACCAGTTCATACATTTTACATTTCTCACTACAACACTCATCACTCAGTTTTTCACTCTGTCTGCACATCTGCATCTATCTGCATTGTCCAGCTCCATTTCTTGTCCTGTCTCCTGTGTACCTGTATAGTTAGCAACTACAACAGTAATCTGAAAACAAACAAATTTGAATTTGCAAAAATAGAAATTTGTTTGTGTCTCAGATACATGGGTTATTGTCATCATCTTTGATTGTGTAATATCTGTGCATATCAGTGTTCTTACAGGTAATCGTGAGTGGTTTCAATACACACGTGTACATTTATACACGTGTGCACTGCCTCGCCAACTCGTGTGCGCTATCAACAAAAGCAATCATGCACAATATAGACTCGGCTAGATATGCAACCTGACTGTGTTCAAAGTCTCGACCAAAATCAGTGCCTCAATGCGAATACAACAACAGAGCACAATGCACAAAAATCACAAACAAGGTCAAACCCAAGATAGGTTCAACTCAAGGCAACTTGAAGCATACGAGGTCATACAAATCACTGCAACAACAAACTCAGTGAAGCCAAAGTGTAGTGCAACTACAAAGAAGTCAGTGGCAAGCTACAAACACCGAGTGCAACAGCAAACACATCATGAAGGACCACAAAATGCTACCAAGCCAACAAAGACCAGACAGTACAGCATGTACAAGGATCAATGAATTGAATGAACTAGACCAGACACACATGAACAGAACATCAACTGGGCAAAGACAAAACAACACAGTCAAGTCATAATGAAACTGCAGTAGACAAGTACACAACAAACCCGAATGTCACAAAGCATAAAAACATGTATGCAACATGGTGAGCAACACAAGGGCAGTACAATGCAACACAGTGAAAATGCTCAATGCACCAAGTACAGACAATAAGCTACGTGCAGTGTGCAAGTACAAACTCCAATGAGCAAGTGCAACAGTGAAACTCGAGACCAAATGCAACTACATGAACAACAGAGAAGATGGTCAGAAGACACAGTGAGCTCAACAGTTATGCAAACATGTCCAAAGTCAAATAAAAAAAATGGGGTTGAATTTAAAAATAAACATCGGGTTTTAATTAAGTCAAAGAAATCTAATTTGGAAAGAAATCTCTGCATCAAATTTCTCGAATACATATATGGTCAGTGTTAATTCAAATAGGGGCCGAGACAACAAATATAGGAAGAAATCTTCGAATTAATTAATTCGAAAATAAATATGGACAGCAATAATTCGAAATTAAATCAAGAAAGGAATACTCCAAATCCAGAACAAATTCAGGAAAAATAATCAACGACGTGTAGAAATCAAATCTGACAGTGGTTATTAGGGTTTCAACCCTATAAATAAACCCCAAGAAATCATCATAGAACACAACAACTATCGAGTCAAGCAAGCAATTAAAACAAGCAACGAAAGAGAATACATACAAATCTATCAAACTCGATAAAAGGAGCAGCTGTGAAAAAAAAAAGCGCAGGTAGAATCGATCATCGGAGAGCGAGCGCGAACACGAGCATCAAAAATCAGTCAAAGCCCCAATTTGGATCGCAAGGGAAAGAAGCCCTAATTCAGATCGAATAAAGAATACAACAGAGGGCTGCCAATTTTTTTTTCACAAACAAAAGACAAAGGATCGGGTGAAATAAGACAAGAGGAAAGTGACCGCATATTTCGTTTGTTTTGGGTTAGGGTGTTTTTTTTTTAAGGGCAAGATAATTTAAATTGTTTTTAAATTTATTGCTTGCTCTTATAATTTGTTTTATTTGTCTGTTCTTTTCAAAACAAATCATGGTAAATCACCACCTAGGGTTTAGGTGTTGTCAGATTGTCTAGTTAGAGTTAGTCCAGTTAGCAGGGTTTGTGAGTTTGCAAAACTCTATAGGCGGTAGCAGGGTTTGCAAGTCTGTTAGAGTGTTTGTAAGCGGGAAACTGTTTAATTCTAATAGAAATCTAGGAATGCAGCAGTAGGCAGGGGTTGCCGAAGCTGGGTAAATTTTGTGTGTGATTTATTTTTCAGCATATTTATTTCTGCAGTTTGTTTCTGTGTTTAATTCGAAAAAATTTGCTATAACCCTATTCACCCCCCCCCCTCTAGGGTTAATCTAGATCCTACAATTCGAGAATGAAGTAGGATGGTGGCGGCGTTCCTTTGAGGTATATACGTGGACCCGACTCCCATGAGTTGGCATACGGTGGCTAAAACAGGAGCGATTGATGGGCTAATGAGGTAGCTCCTTTGATCGGACACATCCCTTCGATATTATACTTTGACTTTTGGATTGATTTGGTGGCCACTTTTGATTTTTTGATTTGGGGGTGTGGCTCGAGGTGGGCGGTAGCTGCGCTCTATGCGTTACCATCGGCCCGGAAGCGTAATTGGTATATCTACCCTGGCATTACCTAGTTGTGCCGAGTCACCTACCCTAGCGTGCCTTGTACGAGTTTGGTTTTCTTCCGTAGCCCGTGTTTTATCCTCTGGTGGCTTCCCGATCAGGAGGAACCATGATACGGGATGGACTATTGGGACTATTACGTGTTAAGGTGGAAAATGTAAAGCCTTAACGCTATTTAAAAGTAAGTTTATTTTACTATAGACATTATTATAATAGCAAAATATTGCTACATAGTAAATAGTTTAACGGATCCTTAGGAGATTTGAATCTCTAGCGTCACTTAAGTTACCGCACTCACGTTTGACACTGGATTGGAGATGTCAAATCTCGTAAACATCTTTGACGCCATTCCACTGATATTTATTTCTGTTGATTTAACTCACATAAGATCTTTTAGTTCTGACTCGAGTGTTTTGTCTTTTCAATTCGCTCGGGTCAGTCTGAGCATTTCAGGATTCGAAGACTCTATTTCTGGAGGACGAAGACGAAGATTTCATTACTATTATTTATTATATTATTCCACTACATTCAAACTGTTCCGCTGCATTATTTATTATTCTCTGTTATGTGTACCTATGATATGTGTTGTTTAAGTATAAAGCAAATGTTTTGTAAAACAGCTTCATGAACTGTTTATTTGATTATTATAGTTTTTCGTTCCACTACAAGATTCTGTTTTGTTTTTTTCTTATTTCTCTGCTTTTTCTTATCCATCCCAATAACAATATCCCCTTCTGTAAGGTTTAAGTCTGACATGTGTGGTTTATCATCGATTTAATGCATACAAAAAAGCGGGATGTTACAATATGGAAGTCTCTCTAAATTAGAGATTTTTTTTCTTTTCCAAACAAAAATCCTATTTCATGATGCTTGGAGATGTAGATCAAACTCCATTGAAGGGATCTTTCTATGAGCCTTTTCTGTGTATTACCTTCATCCAAGTGAAGGTACCGGTGCAGTGATTTTCCCTATTATGCTAAAGGGTGACAATTATGAGGAGTAGTCTCGTTCGCTTTGTAATAACTTACATGCCGAGAACAAACTCCGCTTCATCTATGGTACCATGGTTGTGCCTGATGCAAAGTCTTATGTTTTGATCAATGGGGTATTCTTAATTCTATGCATGTTGCTTGGATTGTTAATACTTTCGATGTTTGTATCGTTCTGTTGTGCATTTTCCTGATAATGCTAAATCCTTATGATATGATCTATGTGATAGATATTTCCTTGGTAATGGCCCTTGTATTCTTTAACTCAAGTCTCAAGTTGCTGATTGTAAGCAAAGGGGTAGGTATGTAGCTACGTATAATGGTGAATTGCGTAAGTCGCAAGATGAATTGTCTAGTTAGTGCAAGCTTCCCATTTGTACTTGTTCCGCCAATACTGAGTAGGTAAAGATTAAAAAAATGAAATTTTGCACCAATTTTTTTTGGCCTTGATTCAAAAAGATTTGGATGTAATGTGTCCACTCTTTTGATAATGGATCATGTGCCTTCTCTTAATTTTTCTTATGCTAAAATTATTTCTAAAAACCATAAGAAGGCTGTCACTTAAGCTCGGGAAACCGCACACCCTGATGTTATAGGGTTTGTGGCAAGTGGGTTGGCATATAGCAGGCCGAGTAAGGCTATCGGTGGTGAAGATGTACACGTATGTGGCCGTTGTGGTTGCTTGGGTCATGAGAAGGAGAAGCGCTTTGAAGTCTTTCGCTGGCCCAAATGGTATATTAAAGGAAGCCATGGTGATGGTCGTGGTGGCAGGTCTAGCCATGGTGGTGGTCGAGTAAGCCGGGGAGGTCATGGTGTTGGAGGTCGTAATTTTGCTGCCAATATGGGTAGCTCTCATCAAGGAGATGCGCACGACATCAAAGAGGCGGATTTTGGTAATGCTCCAAATTTGACCGATGACCAATGGGCACAATTTATGTCTGTAGTCAAGGGATTAAAACCCTTTTCTTCCTTCATTGGAAAATTATCTAGTACATATAATTCGAATGATTGGATAGTTGATACGGGTTCATCGAATCACATGTTTGTTAATCTTGAACTATTACAAATTTATGTGGCATATCATCTCTTGTTGGTTTACTTGGTGGGAAAAGTGTCGCTGCTACAAAAGAAGGAAAAAATTTGTTAAGTGATGGTTTAATTTTGGATGATGTACTTTTGTTCCCGCTTTAGCCTGTAATTTGTTGTTTGTATCTTACATATTAGAAAACAAAAATATACTATTCTTTTCGCTGTCAAGCTATACACAATACAAGATCGCAGTTTGAGCAGCCTGATTGGAATTGGGGTGCACTGTAATGCTATTTATATCTTCAGGTCGGTTCATGCTTGTAGTTTTCAAGAAAATAAGGATGTTGTTACAGATGCAAGTATGTTATGGCATAGGTGTTAAGGTCATCCTTCGATGATAGTAGTAGTATCTTCTTTACTTGGAATAGCCAATGGTAGTAGTTTAAATAAAAGTTGCGACATTGACTGTCAAGTGTGTTTTATGGGTAAACAGCCTCGTAACCCTTTTCCTTTAAGTATGAATAAAGCATCAGGTGCATTTGGTTTGATTCATTGTGATATTTGGGGTCTAAATAAAGTTTTGTCAAGTTGCAATTCTTGTTTTTTCTTATTATTGTTAATGATTACTCTCGTGCAACCTGGGTATATTTGATGATTGACAAGTATGAAGTTCGGAAATTGATTCAAGAATTTAATACTATGGTGAAAACTCAATTTAATAAAAATATTGAAATTGTGAGAAGTGATTATGGGAAAGAATTCTTGAGTTTAAAATCATTTTTTGCAGAAAAAGGAATATTGCATCAAACATTTTGTGTTGATACTACAAAACAAAATGGTCATGTTGAGCGCAAACATAGGCCTATTCTTAATGTTTCACATGCATTATGATTTCATGCTAAATTGCCTAAGTGCTTTTTAGGAGAATGTGTTCTAACTTCTGTGCACCTTATGAATTTGACTCCAACTCATGTGTTGAATGGAAAACCACTATATGAACGTTTATTTGGTCGGCTTCCTTCGTATGCTAATGTACCGGTTTTTAGATGTTTATGTTATGCTGTAAATAGGTCTCGTGTAAAGGTAACTTCGGTTCGAGGTCTAGAAAATTCATATCTGTTGGTTGTCCCTTTGAAAAAAAGGTTGGCATTCATATGATCTTGATACTCATAATTTTTTTGCCAGTCGTGATGTGCAATTTTGGGATAAATAACCATATATTGAGTCTCTTCCTGATAATGAAAGAATGCAATGGGAAAAATATTTTAATCAACCACTATCGTGGGATGATAAGGTGTATGTTGCTGAGAAAATGGTAGACGGAATAGATGATGTAGGCGCTAAGGGTGATGACGACGAAGGTGGCACTGTGGCACGAGGAGGTAGTGGTGCATCTAGCAGTGGTGAGGTTCTAGTTGCGGCCATTGTACAAATATTCCATCAACAAAGCTTCAGGGTTATGTTACTAATATAGTTGTTCGACAAAATATAGACCTTTTACATCAACTGCTATGCCTCTTCGATCGAGTTCCTCGTGTAAACACTTTGATATAGCTTGTTATGTTGATTATAAAAAAATTCTTGAGACGTAAATGTTTTCTGATAGCAACTATAAAAGGTAAAGAGCCAGCTTCCTTTCAGGAAGCAATTAAACATCCAGGTTGGCGTAAGGCAATGTAGGAAGAGTTTAATGCTCTTGAACGTAGTGGTACATGGACATTGGAAGATTTGCCTCCTAGTAAGAAAGCAATTGGTAGTAGTTGGGTTTACAAGATCAAATACACGTCGAAGGGTGAAGTAGAACGTCTTAAGGGACGTTGTAACAACCCGTACCTTAATAGGTCTAAATTTCGATAAAAATTAAAATCCAAGTCCATCAAAGCAAATATCATTCGATTTGATACCTGTAAATAAACACAAGTATTATCAGAGATTTATAAAGATCAATACTCACAGCAAAAACAATAATAGGATAAGAATACTGACTGTGACTACTATCTTGGAATTAATGATATTCCATGGATAGTAGATTACCACATCAGCATCGAGCATGAGTATAGAGTAAACTTCTCCAACAACAAAGCACAACCAGCTCTAGTGACATGTTCCTCTAAATTTTATTATGTGGGTTGTACTAAGCAAAGAGTCACAACAGTGTTCTAGTGACGGGAAAAATATATATAAACTGTCCATAACATAAATTTATACTAATTGGTTTCCATTTAATAGTTATGTCCATTAAGGTTAGTAATTCTAATCTAAACTTGCATTGCATACACGGTTACCTACTTACCCCTTTCCAAGGTACAAAATGATGATGAAGCCATACCGACCACCCATACTTCCAAACACGTTTTCCACTTAATACTTCTAAATATGAAGTGGGCATCTATAATACTTTTAGAAGAGAAATAGGTGGACTCTGCCATTTAAGACCTTAATCAAGGTAGAATCGTTCATTTAAGACCGATTCACAAGGTCATTTCCTACAATAATGTTAATGGCCGATGGGTCCTAGCTACGAAGACCTCTAACCATTATTTAAGGCTACCGACATTTAATGTCCAACTATTATTGTAATGACCCACCTTTTTGGACAGTTTAAACCGACGATCAAATACACATGTCGATTCCAAACCATTCAAAAGGGCAGATGGTAATTGGGGTAAATAAGAAAAGAAAAGAAAGGGAAATAAAGTAAATGAAACAACACAGAATCTTGCAGCGGAACGATAAAATATAATAGTCAAATAAACAGTTCATGAAGCTGTTTACTATACTTTGATCATTATTTATATAACATTTATCAGAGTTATACATATACAACTGAACAAATAAAATAATGCAGGAGACAGCATGGTGCAAAGATATTAATAGTAATAGTATACCAAATCTTCGACTTCATCCTCCAAAATAGATCTTCAATAAGCTGAAAAACTCAGGTCTGACCCGAGCGTAATGAAAAGGCAAAACACTCGAGTCAGGACTAAAATATCCTCATGTAAGTTAAATTAATCGTAAATAAATATGAGTGTAACGACGTCAGAGATGTTTACAGGGTTTGACATCTCCCATCCAGTGTCAACGTGCGTGCAATAACTCAAGAGATGTTACGGGATTTTCCATCTCTCAAGGATCCGTTAAACTATCTACTATGCAGTACAATACGCTATTATAATATGTCTACAGTAAAGTAAAAGTATTAAAATAGCGTTAAGGCGTTACCATAATTCCCCTTAACACATTTTATAATGCCATAGTCTATACAGCACCGTAAACCCCACCGTAAACTAGTGGTTATCAGAGGGTATCCCATAGGTATAACACAAAACAAAACGTAGTGGTCGCGAATAGGATAATCAGTTTGACCAGGTACATGAGGCGATACCAACTAGGATATAAGTAGTTGCGTGATCCGGACTAATGTTGAGCATAGCCAGCAGCTACCTCAACACCGCGAAACAATACTCCCAAATCAAGGGGTGCACCCAAATCGAATCACAAAGTAATAGATATGGTATGAAGAAGTGTGTCCGCTAGAGATGGCGAACCTCAATGGCTCGGAGCGGCTCCTGTTTTAGTCATGCCAGGGGTTATCCAATATCGTTCTCTTTCTTCAGTCAACGCATTCACCAGACCATCCACTTCATTCTGGATCAACACTCCGCGTATAATAGTTATTAAAGTGGTTTTCGGTATCGATAGAGAGTATGTCCATATCTGATCCCGGTCTCTTTAATAACTACGTATTATTACACCGATGGCTCTTTTACATTTCAAATCGATTTATAATTGATATCAAAATATCATATTCGCTTCAAAAAATAAAATCCATTTCAAACATCATCATATCTATTCAAAATGTAAGATTCCGTTTCAAATCATTTTTCGCCTCAATATCTCATTTCGATTTCAAAATCATTTCAAATTTCAATTTAGGTTGCAACTTCATTTAACCCAATTCGTATTTAAATTCAAGATTTAAACATAAACATTTCACCTTATCGACCAGCATGAAATTTTAGAGAAATAGTTTTAAGTAGTTTAAAAGTAGTTTAAATAATTAAGATAGTTAAAATACTTAAAATATTTAAATGGATTTAAAATAGATAAATTAATTTAATATAGTTAATGTAGGTTAAAATAGTTTAAGTATTTAAAAATGGTTTATATAACCGAGTAATTTTGAAAAAAAAATGAAACAGCTTCAAAACCAAACCATTTCAATTATAACTTCCCAATTCAAATCAATTTCCATTTCCATTCTACCGATTCCATTTCGATTTCAATTCAAATCAATGTCAACTTTGACTTCAAATAAATTCAATTCCACATTCACCTTCAATTAATTCAATTTCAATTTATATCGATTTGGAGTTTGATTTTCAAAATATCAATTTATAACACTTAACAAAATTATCCTTCAATATTCAAATTTAGACCCAAATTTCAAATATTATTCAATTTCAAGCTCAATTTCAAAATGTCATTTTTATATCACTTTTACTTAGTAATACTAAAAGCTCGAAATAATGTTCAATCTTTAAAACAAATAAATTTTCGAAATTCAATCATATCCCAATTTTAAATTTCAAAGTCTCAACTTAAATTATCTAACAATTTCTTTTAACCAAAATTTATTTCAGCATTCCAAACTAAAATTTTCGATAAATTCGATTTCTATAAATTGATTTTATTTATAACTTTTAAATTAAAACATTTAAATGAATTTCAAATCAACGATTTTAAAATATATTAATTTAACCAATCCGGTGTCCGTATATAATTTTCTATCCTATGGCCAAGTGATTAGTTATTTCAATTAAATGTCAAGGATGAATATATATCACTTAAATCAAATCACAGTGTCATATATATGTATAACAGGATATATATATAAAGAAATAAACATCCAAACATTTAAATATCAACCAATAGCATCCATCGAAATAAAACATCCAATAGACAATACAATTTTCTGCAATTTCATAGTTATCAATATCAGGTAAGTTAATCGCAATTCAATTTTAATCTCAATTTGACTGTCAATTTAATTTTCAACGGTGAATTCAAATGACAATCTATATGACAATTAAGTATCATCAAACAACGACAAATAAAAATCATATCACTTCATAATATCAAATTTAACTACCATGAAGATATTCAGTACGTTATGAGCGTTATAAAACACTCACCTTTATTTTTCGATTTTAAATCAAATCGAACGACGTTCGATTCAACCTAAAAAATTTAATGAGCTCCAAACACCCCCGAATCTGCACTACAGCGTAGCTCTCGTCTCTGCGATTCCGGCGCTTCTAGTTTCGTCAGATTCCGACCTTGTATGAAGGAGACATGAGTTTTCAAAGATTGAATATATATTAATATAGTTAAAACACAAATTTCCTTTTTATATATACCAAAACAGATTTGGGCCGTTGATATGAAGTGAAAATTTTGGCTACATATGACTTCTTCTTCCCGCTCGTGCTCCAGGTAAATTCGAACCCAATCACGCAAGCTAGGGCATGCTGCCGATCCCACCCATATCACCAATAATTCGATCCAAACATGTCGAACGATGCGCCTCTGCGAGCTCCACCACCGGCCAGAGACGAGTCAATCTCGGCCCCTCCTACCCGCCGCAACTTCCCTTCGAACGTACGTAACTCCCCACCAAAATTTGGTCTCCACGATGAACAGTTTTAGATCGTAGCCGTTGGATCTCTAGATCTCGACGCGCTCGTCGAATTTCCTGTTGGGGGTTTCCCACGAAAGCTCATGGATTTGGAGAAAAATCGAGGGAAAAGCAAGAGAGTTTCGGCCATTGGAACAAAACAAACGGCGGCCTGAGATTGCTAGGGTTTTCTCTAAGGATACGCGTATATATGTAAACGTACATAAATAAAATATTATTATATTTCAACTTTTTCAGACGAACTCCAAACAAAGCGTGCCACCAGGCGTTTATAATGTTTCACCCGCGTTCTGAACATAATGGGACATGTTTCAGGGCCTAATTCGATCGCATGTGCGAGTTACGGAAATAAACGATCAATTTTAAATTAAATCGATTAAATTAATTTCTAAGCGTTTTGAGCTGCCACGGTCAAACGACAACTCCGATTGCTATGGAAATTGAAACCCGATAATAATAAACTATTACGGATCTAATGGAACAGGTTTTGTCGAATTCCGAGACTGCGCCCCGGAAAGCTATTTTAACTCGTCGATTAAGTCGACGACTTTTCAAAATTTATAGGATTGCTAAAATTTCCAATTTTAAAATCTTATTAACTCTATTATAATCCAAATATAACTTACATTCACTTTGGAAACCAATTTGAATCATATTAAATAAAATTTCAGTTATTCACTGTATTTTCATATATTAAATTTCAATATCAAATTAATCATATCAAATTCGGAATTTCATTATTCAAACATTTGTAATATTAAATTTAAACAAATTTGATTATTCTTAAATCGCTGTCCTTTGAAATATTCAAAAACGAACTTATAAAATTTAACAAATTCAAATTATAGAACACTCATTTACATTAATCAGTTATTCAATTTCCATTATTCAATTATTCAATAAATTCCAAATATTAAATTTAAACAATTTAATTGTTCAATATTTGACGGATTTCAATATTGTATTTTTAAATAAATTTTCGTTATCAATCGATTACTTTATTACATCAAATGAATTCCACATTATTATTTAACTTCAGTTAGAGATAATGCACTCAACTAATATATAAAATTTCATTTTAATTGCAATTTGTTCCTAAATTCAATTCGACTAACCAAATGAATAGGTAACTTAACTAATTATCACCATTAACTTTTAATTACACTTATAAGTTTATTATTTACAAACAAGTGTAACAATTACCTATACAATACAAATTCATTCCATTACCGCTGACTACATATTATTTCAATTTGATTTGGGATTTCATTCAATTCATAAATAATTAACTTAGATAAAATTTGTTGCAATTCATTCTAGTTATTATTGCCATACATAAATTACAAATTTTTAATTCTTCCAACATTAAACCATGAAATCTTATTAAATTAACATTTTTAATTATCGAAATTTTACGGGTCATTACACTCTCCCCCACTCAAAACTTTTCGTCCTCGAAAAGGAAAAAGAAGGGAAAAGAAACTAAGTAAAGAATTCAACATTTGATATATTTTATTCAAAATTATCAACTTATAAAACAATGAAATTCCATTTATAAAGTCATAACTACGCTTCCACTAAGTTACTCCGAATGGCTTTCTAACTTTAAAAGTTAGTTATCAAACAAGTTATAAAATTTTAAAACTCGAAAATTTTCTAACACCCGAATTTACTGAAAAATTCGGCAGAGTCACCTTTGCGCGGCTCGATCCGAAAAAAAATGACAGTATATATCACAAATATACATCTCATCAAGTGATGAGGCATCCCGTAGGGAAAAAGTGTAAAAGTACGGTATGTAATCCGAGATATGTACCTTATATATTATTAGCGAGCATATACGGCTAATATGGCGCGAAAGCGAGCTCCAAATGCGAAGCAAGCGCAATCCGCACCTACTAAACACTCAACAAACCATGAGAAACATGCATATATGAAAATAATATCAATATACACCATATAGAAACATAACAACTACATGTGCCAACATAGAAAATGCAACAAAACAACAAATGCATCCACCAAATCAATTATCATCCAACTATCGTCCAACCAATCCATAACCAATCAATATAAATTCACTTCTCATTAACATTTATTGACTTGGTTTTCAATTTTAATCACAGTTGATTCATTAACGTTGGATTTTACTAACATTCATTCTCAATTCAATTAGTTAACATTCACTAATTTATATTTACATTAGTTCACTTCCAAATTGAATCAAATTAAATTCTATTTAAATTCATTTAACTTCCAATTTGATTTCAATGATTTATAGCTTTCAATTTCATTAACACTTAATGAATTATATGCAATCAACTAACAATCATATAACAACCAAATCATACCTAACATAACCAAATTATTAATTTTACATTCAATTTGGTTTATCTCTTTCAATTCCAATTGATTCTTAGCCATACCAAATTCTTTTGTTTACATTACTTCATATTCAGTTTCAGTTAATAACCAATTTATTTGCGGAACATTTTATTAATCATCACTTTAATTTATCGTCATTCCATAAAAGTCTAACTTCTTATATATGACTTTTCTTAGTTTATAGTTATCTCAAAAGTTACAAATTTATCTTCACATATTTTTCTTTTTGTTGCAAATTTATATTTAATTCTACAACCAGTTTATAAAGACATTGCTTGACTCAATGGCCTTTTTCTTAAGTTCACTTACTTGTTTCATTTATCCATTCATCATTTCATGCTATATTTAAGTATATAACATTTTTATCACAACCAAATTTTCCGTTTATATACATTTTAATTCCTTTTGATTTTTCCTTACTTGTATACTTCAATTATTTTCAGGTTCTGTTTAGTTGTACAATATATCATTACATATCCAAAACATCATTTCAACTACTTAATATTTGGTAAGTCATATTATATGTTATTAGAATGCAAATTTGGTATTATACAAATTTATACAATTTCATTTTACATAATTAGAATGTTTACAAATTTGATTTATTTAAATCCTCTTTACCTTTCAACTTTAAAAGGTACACTACAACTCTAAAGTTTTCCCAAAACATAAGCTTAGATATCTTAATCCTCTTATTTTATAAATTCTGGTTATTCACATTCCATTCAAATAATTTGAAAATTACTAACTAACATAACTTAGAAATTTAAATGCCCGGTTCTTTTCAAATCGTTTGAAATAAACATATACACTTATATCTTTAATGTATCAAAGCATACCTTTAGAGTTTAAACCAAAACCAATTTACCCAAAATAATTTTGAAGAAAAGCAAAGCTTCTTAGAAGTCTCCCCACTTTGAGACTCGAAAATGAACGTCGATGATGTTGCGCAGTCATCATCGAAATTATTTTCCTGCGATAGAAGAGAGGAGTACTGAATTCATTCCATCTTAAAAATCCTTTCAAAATATTTCTCATAAATATTTTCCAACTAATATCACAATATATTTTCTTCAAAGCTTGAGAACCATTGTCAAAACCTCCGGGTCTTAAATTCAATATTTTCCAATTTAAATCTATTTTAATTTATAAGTCACCTTTATAAAATATTCTTATAGGATTTTCTTTCTTAAAATATTCCACAAGTGTTTTATCATTGTTCATTTTGTAATTCACCTTATTTATTAAATTACAATATCCAATTAATGATAATAACCAATATTATCATTCCTAACAACCAGGTAAGCTAGATAAGTCATAATAACTTCTGAAATTTTTCTTTATATACAAAATATAATTAGAGCAAAATTATTTCATTACCCAATTTCAAAACAATACTATGTTGAAATGTTCTGTTTAAGTGTTTAGAGATCCCTATCAATGACGTTAATTACTCGTATTGACCAGGATCCATAAGCCACTCAACAAATCAACCGACACAATATAAAACATTTTGTATCACTAACAAATACGCTCTCTCATATGTATACACTCAGCGACTCATCATAGGGTATTACTACCCTATTTATAAAGAGTCAGACCCCACAAAGCTAAGGTTATCGCTATACTGCAGCTCTGATACCAACTGTAACGACCCACCTTTTTGGACAGTTTAAACCGACGATCAAATACACATGCCGACTCCAAACCATTCAAAAGGGCAGATGGTTATTGGGGCAAATAAGAAAAGAAAAGAAAGGGAAATAAAGGAAATGAAACAACATAAAATCTTGCAGTGGAAGGATAAAATATAATAGTCAAACAAACAGTTCATGAAGTTGTTTACTATACTTTGATCATTATTTATATAACATTTATCAGAATTATACATATACACCTGAACAAATAAAATAATGCAACAGACAGCATGGTGCAAAGATAATAATAGTAATAGAATACCAAATCTTCGACTTCGTCCTTCAGAATAGATCTTCAATAAGCTGAAAAACTCAGGTCTGACCCGAGCGTAATGAAAAGACAAAACACTCGAGTCAGGACTAAAATATCCTCATGTAAGTTAAATCAATCGTAAATAAATATGAGTGTAACAGCATTAGAGATGTTTACGGGGATTGACATATCCCATCCAGTGTCAACGAGCGTGCAATAACTCAAGAGATGTTACAGGATTTTCCATCTCTCAAGGATCCGTTAAACTATCTACTATGTAGTACAATACGCTATTATAATATGTCTACAGTAAAGTAAAAGTATTAAAATAGTGTTAAGACATTACCATAATTCCCCTTAACACATTTTATAATGCCATAGTCTATACAGCACCGTAAACCCCATCGTAAACTAGTGGTTATCAAAGGGTACCCCATAGGTATAACACAAAACAAAACGTAGTGGTCGCGAATAGGATAATCAGTATGACAAGGTACATGAGGCGATACCAACTTGGATACTAGTAGTTGCGTGATCCGGACTGATGTTGAGCGTAGCCAGCAGCTACCTCAATACCGCAAAACAACACTCCCAAATCAAGGGGTTCACCAAAATCGAATCACAAAGTAATAGATATAGTATCGAGGAAGTGTGTCCGCTAGAGATGGCGAACCTCACCACACCATAATCATCTATTAGAAACGGTTTATAACCGTTGCTTACACCATTACCAACGGTTAAAAACCGTTTCTAATAACGGAGTGGTAAATTTTAGCAACGGTAACTAACCGTTGTTTTTTGATCATAAGCAACGGTTTTAAACCGTTGCTTAATGTCCATAAAGCAACGGTTATTGCCCGTTGTTTATTTACAAATAGCAACGGTAATTAACCGTTTCTTTTAGATCATAAGCAACGGTTTTAAACCGTTTCTTAGTGTCTATAAAGCAACGGGTATTGCCCGTTGTGTTATCGTAAATAGCAACGGGTTTTAGCCATTCCATTTGAGCCATAATTCCATGGCCTTTACTCATAACGAAACGGGCAGAAACCGTTGTTATGTACTATATTACAACGGTTCTTACCCGTTGTAATTCTGTCCGTTTGAAAAAAAAAAATATAGGCATTAAAAGCATTAGTCATGACACAGTATTATCATACACTTACAAACAGCTACCAGACATACAATTACAAACAGCTACCCGACATACAAATACAGTGCTACCAGACATACAATTATAAACAGCTACATAAGTCATGACACAGTATTATCACAGTGTTATTACATAACATATAATAATAGCATCCATCGTCCTAAGTTTGAAGATAACAGTATTTTCACCATACATATGATAACAACACTTAACTTGAGCAGTCTAAGATAATTCACACAAGCATACGTTCTTAATACAGCGTTCATTTACATGCTCAAACAGCTTTCCTCGTAACCAGGCCTTCCATGCAGCTGCAAAATGAATAAACATGAGTTAGCATTAAACTAACCTATACATATAAATGTTAAAACCCAACGCATTCTGGTTACTGAATCATATATAACATGAAATACAAGAGAACATAAAATGGTATTAATAGTTTAAAGGTTATAAATTAAGAGATTTTACTAGACTGCACATAAGAAAACATGTTTCCTATGATGTCCAAGGATCAATCAGTTTCAGGTTATGATTAAATTAAGACTGATATGAAACAACAAAGTGCATACTAAAATTGAAACAACAGAGCCTCAAACTTCCAGTCCACTTTCAAATTAAGACTGAATTCTTAAAAGTCTGATACTCATGCTCCAAAAATATTTCAGTTTGTAATAACTGGCCATACATCAGCATGCTACATATCAGACAATGGTTTTAGGTGCTTCAAACACTTCAACTCATTGGTACAACTACAACAGAACATTGCTCGTGCAGTCTATCTAGTCTTAATAGTCCAACTCACCTGATCAACCCTATTGCCACAACTCCTGATTCTATCAATTTACTACTGACCAGTCATGTGTTTCAGCAACTATGATGTGTTCTTTCATCAGAAATCACTCCTACATGACGTTTGTTCATTGTTGTTTTAGCTACAATTTTCAGTATGGTATACTATTTAAAATCCTGTACACATGGAAATATGGAACCTAGATTGTACCAGTAAACAATTTAATCATAACGTTCTTGTTACATGGGTAATTTTAAGCCAAGTAATTCTAATTAAGATATCATTTGCTTTACATAAAACGAATATAAATAACTAATCTAAATATCTGTTACTACTTGCATTCGAGAAAGCAGACATAGAACAAAAATGACGCAACGAAGCCATTACGTGGTTTGAATCCAAATCAGGTTTACATATAAATTATTTCATGTTTACATATATGAAATGAACCAAGATTGGCTACATCCACAAATTTTGGTCAATGTACAGGCAATCGAAGTGAACCTAAATAGTTTAATCAACATAAGCATACTACTCATTTTGATCAAATTAGTCATAATTTCTGATTTAAAAGGTACAAAGTAGGCTAATTCAAATTGACTGAAATTCACAACAACTACTCTCAAATTATTTAGCAACCCAAATTTACTAATCAAATATAATTATGTATAGAACAGTCTTGTAAGAAAATGTACCAGTGCTCTTTCGTTTGGACACCTGAATGTAAGTACAATAGAAGCTGCCTGCACATAAATCAAAGAAATTCCATAAGCAATAGTGAAAACTCAACATACTTCGCCACAATAAAGATAAAACAAATATGATTGATATCGTATCAATAAAGATAAAACAAATACATATTACAAGATATATTAATCATGCTCAAGTAAGTAATACAAAAATAGTCTTAGATGAGTAAACATTCTGAGAAATTTTAGAAGTGAGATCTTGTTATAGAATACGTTTTCAATTGCCATCAGATTTAGAAGACTTCATCCAATAAGCTCTACGCGATGGTATAAGTCACGTCGTCTAATTTCAATATTTGTAAAATTATCATTTTGCCTTTAGTATTAAAATAACGATTAATACAGGGTATTATACCCACCCACCCAGACCTCCACCCCCGCCCAAATATTTTGAAAAAACTTCTAACAGGTGGTGCACCAGGCCCCTTGTATTCAGATGCAAACAATTCTCCATTATTTGTCTGAGCTTGTCTATGCAGCATTGCAGCATCTTATGATTCTTATCAGCTAATAAATCCAAAAAAAAAAAATTGTATCACATTCACATGTACAGATCGGTTACCCTATCTTAATCCATGTATGATTAATTTTAGTAATTGATGATTCCTCACGGCATCCCGTTCAGTAGCCAACGCACTGCATTAGCAGCCAATATCACGGGGTATAAACCACCTACTCCCTTTCATTCCAAAATTATTTTCAAATGCAACCATATAACATGGACGATGATATCAAAAACTCATTATTTACATCACAACCATGCTCAGAAAATGTGAAACAACTTGAGTAACAAAGAAATCGACTACTCACCCTTCACGTCCCTTCATTCAAATTCAGTTTGTGTTTACATACACAACATCCTAACCATCTATACAAGATTTCTTATTGAAAATATATAAATAATACTACCCATTTACCCAGAAAAAAAAGAAAAATTTAGTAAGAAAAATACATGTATAGTACTTCCAACCCAAAGCATCCTTGTATAACCATCCTCTCCTTTTTCAGCATTGATCAATTTGACCTCTGTAACGACGAGATAGCTCTCATCTAAAATAATGTATTCAAAATGATGTGCAACTCTACCTAACAAAATGGACTACTATTCTCAAACAAAAGATTTGCCTTTCAGTTACACAAAATGTGTGCACTTCATTTCAAAACAACAGAATATAACGTGAATGTTCATCTGCATAGTTATCACGAATTCACTATAAACCAAAGAGCGATCGCTAACATTGAAGATCCGATGCTAATGTATTGTTATAATAACGTAAAAATACAAATTACCATGGAAAGCAAGCTGTATATTGCTAAACAAATATAAAACAAAAGACATACCTCCGACTAAAGATATCGTATCAAACCCTTTTGATGGCACACATAACCTCCGACTCCAATGTCCCTAAAGGTCTCGGCCATATGTCGATTCATTTTGGCAGTTCGCTCATCCTCCAACAAAATTTTGTCTAACAAAACTTTTTCATATGCGAGTGGTACTGGTTTTCCATGACATACTGATTGTGTGGAATCTCGGCATATAGTACCTGTTATATCATTGGTATATGTATAATATGGATTTAATAATATCATACAGATTTAATAAGCATTCCAGGAGTAAATATATGTCGAATTATATACACTGATATATAAAATAGTACCTGTTGCAATTACTTCATCCTCGAAGTTCAGGATTTCACATCTTTGGTCGATTGACGGATTGGTCGGAATGAGATTCTGAGAAGTACCGGTGCTACTGCCTACTTGACCACCTTCGGCTAGCTTGAGAATACGCTCCAGTTTATCATCCATGCTATCCACCTTCAACAGTTTTTGCTCCACAGCTTGCAGCCGCTGCTCATATTCTCCTTTGGCCTCTTTGAGTCGTTTGCATGGAATGGCAGCACCCTTAACTTGACTAGGAGATATATTGGTCCCAATACATCGGCTCCTGCCCTTTACATCATTACCAAACACTTTTATAAAAACTTCTTCATCACCACCACTCGCCGTTTCCTTTTCTTTTCCAATTTTGTCCTGAAATGTAAATACATATATATATATATATATATATATATATAATGAATAATGAAAAATTAATTTAAAGGCGTTATTATTTGTTTAACTTACAAAGAACGAAGATGACGCATCAGACACGCTGCCATCTTTTTTCTTATGTGTTTTCTCCCATACTTGAAGACGTGATACTTCTGCTCCCGAACTTGTATCGACCTGCATACAAGAAATCAAATGCAGATAAAAACAAATATATATATATATATAAGTATGGTATTTTAGCAGCTGTACTTTGCATGTGCTATGCAAACATGGGAAAAGAACATACAAATTTCAAATCTTAAAAACTACCAGCATTTTCATCCATTGTGCATTTTCAAAGTATGTATAGACTGGGTTATTACCAAAGTTTATTTAGTCAAAAAGCATGGAATAGTGTAAAACGAGCGATGCGTTGCTATATCAATTCAACTTGCATACTTTGCTGTCATGTTATAAATATAAACAAGGGAACATGCTGCCATTTGAGTTTAAGCAATAAAACATGTATAAGAAGTTTTTTTTCTGCACACATTCACTGTCGTTTTTTGCTCCAAGATCAATTTCTTTGAAGTTTGAATGGGTTTGAAATAGAGTGAGCATACTCCCTTGTTTGAAGTTTTTTGCTCACTCTACAGTATAATATGCAACTACTATAACATGATTAAACTACAAAACTTAAATGCAAATTCTTCTTTTAATGCAAATTAACAAAGAAAATAAAATTCACTAAAACCTGATAATACATTGACAGTACAAAATCTCTGGTCAAGCAACGATATACCGGTTATGCATTTGTAGTGCCAAAAATCAGGCATAGTGTTCGTTTCTGCAAGTCTAAAACAGTAGCATACACATAGTACAGTCACGGGAATAGCAGTACATAAAACTTCTCCCTAAATTTGATGTTGATATTGCATGTGAATTCCTGTTATCTTTTAGATAAACCACTGTCACATTGTGCACTAATCCCAGTATTATACTTTAAATCCTAGACCTTGCAGCTAACAAAATACAAAGCACCAAATTTGAAAAAGCAATGGGAACTGGAGCACTTATATCCACGCTCTTACCACACTTATCCCCTGTACTACATCCACTACATGACAAGACATTCTTAAAAGAAAAACTACAGTATATTCACTGACCATGACAACCCTCAAAACAGCATGATCATACACACAAAGGTAGATCAGAAATACCCCAAGACATCTCAAAACATTCAAAAACAGTATCACAACTTGAATAATACTGCACCACTTCACCTGACACCCATTCATGCATATATAGTATAACAAATTTGACCTAGGTCGTATAGGAGTCTTTTTAATCCTATCTGAATAATCAATTTTAATACACAAAAAACAACCCTTCAATAAAAAAATTGAATTACATACCTATTTTATTTCTGATTATGTTATCTTTATATGCATAGCTCAATTTCTTGAATCGGTATGTAAGGAAAACATAGTAAAAACACGTACCATTTCTTGAGTAATCCTAGCGTGACTCTTACGTCCCGAATGATGACAATATTCGAGCTTTGATCTATTTTGTTTGCCTTTCTTCCTTTTTTCTTTTGCCTCGGGTGTTGATTCGTATCTTATGAACTCCTCCCAATCATTTTTACCAATTTTCGGCGGACAATTTTTCATTCTTTCTTCGTCAGTGTTGAAAATATCATAATAATTCTTGCGCAAATCACTCTTGTGTCCCCTAAAAATCTCGGACATCTTTTTGAACATAAGGTCCTTTGATAGAGGATCGAGCTCAAAATATTTCTGTATAACAAACCAAGATAAAGGGATTATTTCACATACAATATAACAAATGACATAGGCTACAACCATGCATGTCTAATGGAGTATGACTGTGTTCTAATATACATGTTTTACACTTGAATTAATTATAGATGTTTTACAGATGTTTTACACTTGAATTAATTATAGATGTTTTACACTTGAAATTAATCAAATTAGCATAAGCCTATACTTCTCATACAATGCACTGAATCAAATCTCCAGTGGATGATGTGTGACCGTATCATATGATACTCCAAATTGAAAAAACAATACCTCCAATTGATTCCACACGTCTTCCTTGTAATTTGACGGAACTTTTTTCCAACTTGGATAGGAGATTGGCACATGATTTCTTACTAGTTTACCCATCTTCGAGGCGACCTTTGAAGCATTTTTTCCGACTGGAGAACCGTAGTTGTCTATATCAATTTTCTCCCGGTTTAAAGTGGATGATTGTGACGATTGTGACATTATTTCCTGCAAAATGCAAACTTGATTTCATTAATATGCAAACTTGATTATTATTATCTAAAATACTGGCATCGCACAAAATCTTTTAATACAGAAAAAAAGGAACATGACTCAAACAATATAAAAATATAACTTCCAAAATCAAATAGAAAACATACCTTAAAATCATAATTTGAGTGTCTCTTTCGCGTAGGCCTGTCCAAAATAGTTAAAGGAACTGCATCTTCGTCATCATCTATGAATACATAAGCATTAGTATTGACAAAAAAGAAAAAAATGATTGTGATTTCAGCGGAAGAACCTATTAATAGAAAAAGGAGTTTACCATCGAGGACAACATATAACACACCATTTTATATTTTACAACATATATCAGGATATTATAATGGCACTAATAAAAAATATAATGCATCTATTACTATCATATAACACACCATTTTATATTTTACACCATTTTAAATAAATATTTTGTTAAGGTACAATAACATAACTGAAATACAAAGTTAACATATGCATTTGATAAGATCTTCTAATTTTTCATTGTCTTCAAAAGCTGATTGATAAACGGTGGGAAACTCAGTGTCATCCACATTTATGGTCAACCGTTTTGGTGTATGCAAAACCACAAACCATCCATCATTTTTTAAATCTTTTGAGTAGAACACTTGACTCGCTTCCGATGCAAGAATAAATGGCTCATCATTCACGCTGTCTTTACTCTTCAATTTTCCCAAGTTAACTGTGATCAAGTTTGAAACAGGATCTATTTTACAACCATTGATCTTATCTTCGACCTTTACCCAATCACAATAAAAAACTGTTTGTTTGAAGTCAATGTAATCCAACTCAATTATTTGTTGAATAACTCCGTAATACGTTGTTTCTGCTTCCTTAAAATTTTTATCCTTCCCACTCGCTCTAAATTGTGTAATTGCTCTCATGCATACACCACTATCCTGTGTTAGCTTTCGCTCTTCATAACTTTTCGGAGAAAATAAAAACCCATTCACTTGGTACTTCATATAACTACGGGCATCAAACATCGGCCCGTTAACTAGCCGCCAAAGAGTTGAGTCAACATCGACGGTCTTCAACAACTACAACAAACACAATAAGTAAAAAAAACATTGTCAAGGAGGTGTATGACCAACTTAAAAATACGTTAAATATCTAATATGTATACCTCCTCACGTAACCAAAAAGTGAAATTCTTAATAGCTTCCCCAGATGTACCCCCGCCTCGAGTTCGAGATTTGGTGCTTTGAACATAGGAGTTATACCTCCTACGAAAAACACACAATAATTACTATATATATGAATTGATGAATTGATTTACAATAATAAAAATTCAGAACAAATTTATGAACTTACTTCTTCCACTCATCCAATCCGTCATATTTATCAAGGACCCATTTACGCACTTGTTCAAATTGCACTCGAGTTAACGTTATATCTTTACCATTATCTAGTGCTATTTCATCAGCAAACTCATCATCCTCATCTAAAAACGCTTCACGGGTATGTTTATGAGTGCCATCACCTCCCTTTGGCATATACTCCATGCAGTAAAGACTAGCTTCTTGTACAATATATCCTTCTGCAATACACCCTTCAATATATCTTTTGTTGCGCACATATCCTTTATATGTTTTCATCAACCTATGAAGATGAACAGTTGTAAATTGTAGACATCAATAGCTATTTAAATCGAATAATGATGTACATAATTGAAATTAGTAATTTACCGTTCAAATGGGTACATCCACCTATATCTAACAGGACCAGAAATCAATGCTTCATCGGCTAAATGAATCATAAGGTGAATACTGATATCAAAAAATGCAGGCGGAAAATGTTTTTCAAGAACACACATTGCTTCTACCAAACTAGCCTTTGCTTTTTGAAGATGTTCCCTATTGATCACCTTTGAACATAAAATGTTATAAAAGAGACTTATGCGGTGAATAGCATTCCGTAGATCCTTATGTTGCGGAAAACAATGCTGAAGCAATACCGGAAGTAAATGTTGCATTATGACGTGGTAATCATGCGACTTCATATTTCTTAGTTCAGGAGGGTTGATGCTCACATTGTTACGGAAGTTAGAAGAGAATTTGCTCGGCACTTTCAAATTTTTCAAAATGGTGCAAAACCTTATCTTTTCTTCTTTGCTCAAAGTGAAAGTCGCAATTGGTATGGTTAGTTTACTTGTTTCAGGATCTTCTATCACCCACAACTTTTGTTTTATACCCATGATTTTCAAATCCTTCCGTGCATTGAAGCCATCTTTTGACATGTCTTTATGGTCCATAATTGTGTTAATCAAATGTTTCATGACATTCATCTCTGTATGCATAACATCAATATTATGTCGGGTCAAATTTGCTTTCCAATATGGTAAATCAAAGAATTTCGACCTCCTATACCATGCAGGAACTTCTTCATCGATTATCTTTTTTCGTTTTCGACCAATTTCTCGTTTTTCTTTACCAACTTTCATTTTTATATTCGCTACCTTTTTTTCAACTTGATAACCAGTCAGTGGCTTTGGAGGACGCTTAAGTTCTTGCTCGTTGTTGAAATTTGTCTTATCGTATCGAAACTTGTGTCCGGACGGAAGAAATCTACGATGTCCCATGTAACAAATTTTCTTACTTTCAGGGAGATAATAAGAATCAGTTTCTTCCCCACAAATAGGACATGCAAAGTAGCCGTGAGTTGTACATCCCGATAAAGTCCCAAGAGCGGGATGATCATGGATTGCCCACAACACTCTAGCTCTCATTATGAACTCAGAATTCGTAAATGAATCAAATGTAACGACTCCTTCCCATAACTGCTTTAACTCGTCTATCAAAGGTTCTAAATAAACATCAATATCCTTCCCTGGTTGTTTTGGCCCAGAAATCAACAGTGTTAACATTGAGAACTCTCTTTTCATGCACAAAGACGGAGGAAGGTTATATGGTACTACAATCACTGGCCAACAGCTATAAGGATTTGTTAAAGAAGCATTCGGACAAAAACCATCTGTTGCTATTCCAAGCGTGATATTTCGTGGTTCCGCAGCAAACGAAGAATCAAAAGAATCTAAAGTTTTCCATTGAGAAGTGTCACGCGGATGACGCATTACGGTTGTACCGGACTTGGCACGACCATGCCAGGTCATCGCTTCTGCTATCCATGGTACAGTATACAGCCTCCTCAATCTAGAAATTAAAGGAAAATGTCTTACCGTCTTTTGAGGTACTTTGGTAGCTTTTCTCTCTTCGTCGAGCGTTGTCTTATATCTTGGTTCGGGGCAATTTGGACAACAAACTTTGTTTGCATTATCTTTCCGGTACAAGATGCAGTCATTAATGCATGCATCATAAGTTATGTAATCCATCCCAAGTTGCCTAATGATCTTCTTCACGTCGGGATACTTTGACGGTAGCGTGTTACCTTCGGGGAGTAACTCCTTTATGAATTCGAGTAGTGCAGTCACACCATTGTCTGAAAAGCCATATTGGGTCTTCAAGCTATTCAGTTTAACAATGGCATACAACTTTGTAATCCCTTTTGGACATGAAGGATACAATGGCTCTGTTGCAGTTGCACTACCGAAAAATGATTTATCCGTAGACTGCTCTCCAATACTAGCATTATCATGCAACTGACTTGTAGGTTGAAAATGATGGAATCTATCCGCATCATTGACCAAATCTTCCATCCTAATTTTTGCAGACTCATCGGTATTAGTGGCATGACTAACCGGTTGTTGTTTTGGCTTCTCCGGTATTCTTTCCCCGTGAAAATACCACACAGTGTATGATTGATCAATACCATATCTAAGCAAATGATAATGAATTTCCTTTAATTCAAATGTATCTTCGTTTTTGCACCGCGTGCAAGGGCACGAAAACTTTTCCTTATTGCCACCATTTTCAGTAACAAATTTAATGAAATTTATCACTCCTTGCACATATTCTTCATTTCTTCAATTAGATTCATTCATCCATTGTTTGTCTATATTAAAAGACATACTGAAAGAAAATAATGAGCTACTAAGTACGTGAATAATTTCATGTTTAAATGCAAAGGCTTCGAGGATTAAAATGCATAATAATTCTAAAATAATTATCATAATTAAATAAATTAACTAAGTTAACAAAATTTTATCATAATTAAATAAATTAACTAAGTTTATTATTTTAGTATCAAACTATTTCCAAAAAAAATTGACATTACAACGATTAACTAGGTTTATTATTTTACTATGTTTTATAAAAATTAACTAAGTTAACAAAATTATATCATAATTAACTAAATTAACTATGTTTTATAAAAATTAACTAAGTTAACAAAAAAGTTATTCTTATTTTTAACATTAGCACCAAACTGTTTCCAAAAAAATTTGACATTACAACGACATGAATTTTAGCACCGGCATAACGTCTATGCGCTACTCCTCTTTTACGCAACACATGGCTCGCGTCATTTACAAAATTTAATTTACCCAATAATAGTTATCTACAATTACTACTAAACAATTATTTATCATCGATTAATAATCAACTACCAATCGAATAATATCACTAGTTGATATTATCCTACAACAATCAACTCAATCAACTACCAATCAAATAATATCCCTACTGGTTATTATTTTTCACAATCAATCTTATTTTTAACACTAGCACTAAACTAGTGAATGTGACAACTAGTGAATGATTCAACCGAACATATATATCAAAATAAAAGGACTGATAATTAAGGAATCCACATACTACAAATCAATCTTTTGCTTCTTCTGATATAAAACCAAATGAAGCCAAATAAAACCAAAATCGAATACTGTAAATAAATAAAACATGTAACACATAATCTAGCATGCATGTACAACATATAAATAAATAGTAATCATGCATGCATGTACAACATATAAATAATTTAGACAAATGATATAAAACTTTTATTTAAGGGAATTAAATGGTAAACTAAACTTTTATCTAAGAAACCACTAAAATAAACAAAAACAACAGAACCACGGGAAGAACAGAAACTGAGGGTGGAGAAACTAATGATGAAAACAGATTTTGTCATATTAAAATCTTTGACTTGGTGAATTCTTGAATGTATCATGTATGGGATTAAGTTCATGTTAGGTTTGCTTTTACATCATGATTCTGAAAACAGATTCTGGGTTACTAATTTGTACTTACAAATTAATTATGGCGATTATGAATTTCTTTTTTTTTTGTACATCTGAATACTTGTAATCCTTTGGATTGACAGTGGCAATTAATCACCAAATGAGACGTATTCAGATACGAAAATTTATCACCAAATTGCATAATTAATAATTTAGAAGCAGTTTACAATTGGTACCAATACGTATTCAATGTACGTGATCAATCCAGTTAGATGTACCTAATTAACTAATACCTGATACCAATACGTATTCAGATGTACCAAATTAACTAATAGAATTCACTTTGATAACTTTAGAAGCTGAAATCAATTTAAGTGCAATAGTTTAGAATGATATTAAGTACATCTGAATATGTGTAGACGTTTAATGCATCATCAAAATATAAAATACACATAATTTAGTAATTGATTTGAGTAGCAAACTTAATAAATAAAAAAGCAGAAAATCAAATTTGGGTACTAATTAATGATAATTAAATAATTCATGCATACAAATTCTGTAAGCAAATTAAAACTGCTAATAAAATCATTCAATCCTAACAATTTAAGTAACCTAAATTTTGACCTAGCCATTCAACTCGTCCTAATACTCAAGCCCTAATCAGTCCCACTGCAATTTCACAATTTCAGTAAGCGAAACGACTTACTCGCCGCGATTGGTGGCACGCTCCTTCCTTGATTGGCACGCCGCGATTGATTGGCACGCTCCTTCCTTGATTGGCACGCTCGGCAGCAACCTGCTCCTCGAAGTGGTCTTAGCTCTGGCTCTTTCGGAAGAGGCGGAGGTGGTGGAGATATTTTGGGGCGAAATCGATTAATTTAGGTCGAATGGGGAAATAATTTGGGACGAGAAATGTTTCGTGGTCTGTTGTAAACATTATGGCGCAAAGGTACTAAATTATACTGCCAGAAATTAGCACAATATAAACGACGGTTAAATCTCGTCGCTAAAAGAAAAGAAACGGGCAAAACGTATGGCGCCAAAGGTGAAATTTCCCTCCAAGTTGCTAAATACATAACAACGGTTAAAACCCGTTGTATTTTAACAACGGGAAATTACCGTTGCTAATTAGGCGGAAGGCTTGTTGTAAAATTCAGCTTTTGGTGTAGTGCCTCAATGGCCCGGCGCGGCTCCTGTTTTAGTCATGTCAGGGGTCATCCAATATCGTTCCCTTTCTTCAGTCAACGCGTTCACCAAACCATCCACTTCATTTTGGCTCAACACTCCGCGTATAATAGTTATTAAAGTGGTTTTCGGTATCGACAGAGAGTATGTCCATATCCGATCCCGGTCTCTTTAATAACTACGTATTATTACACCAATGGATCTTTTACATTTCAAATCAATTTATAATTGATATCAAAATATCATATTCGCTTCAAAAAATCAAATCCATTTCAAATATCATATCTATTCAAAATGTAAGATTCCGTTTCAAATCATTTTTCGCCTCAATATCTCATTTCGATTTCAAAATCATTTCAAATTTCAATTTAGGTTGCAACTTCATTTAACCCAATTCGTATTTAAATTCAAGATTTAAACATAAACATTTCACCTTATCGACCAGCTTGAAATTTTAGAGAAATAGTTTTAAGTAGTTTAAAAGTAGTTTAAATAATTAAGATAGTTAGAATACTTAAAATATTTAAATGGATTTCAAATAGATAAATTAATTTAATATAGTTAATGTAGGTTAAAATAGTTTAAGTATTTAAAAATGGTTTATATAACCGAGTAATTTGGAAAACAAAATCAAACAGCTTCAAAACCAAACCATTTCAATTATAACTTCCCAATTCAAATCAATTTCCATTTCCATTCTACCGATTCAATTTCGATTTCAATTCAAATCAATGTCAACTTTGACTTCAAATTAATTCAATTCCACATTCACCTTCAATTAATTCAATTTCAATTTATATCGATTTGGAGCTTGATTTTCAAAATATCAATTTATAACACTTAACAAAATTATCCTTCAATATTCAAATTTAAACCCAAATTTCAAATATGATTCAATTTCAAGCTCAATTTCAAAATGTCATTTTTATATCACTTTTACTTAGTAATACTCAAAGCTCGAAATAATGTTCAATCTTTAAAACAAATAAATTTTCGAAATTCAATCATATCCCAATTTTAAATTTCAAAGTCTCAACTTAAATTATTTAACAATTTCTTTTAACCAAAATTTATTTCGACATTCCAAACTCAAATTTTCGATAAATTCGATTTCTATAAGTTGATTTTATTTATAACTTTTAAATTAAAACATTTATATGAATTTCAAATCAACGATTTTAAAATATATTAATTTAACCAATCCGGTGTCCGTATATAATTTTATGTCCTATGACCAAGTGATTAGTTATTTCAATTAAATGTTAGGGATGAATATATATCACTTGAATCAAATCACAGTGTCATATATATGTATAACATGATACATATAGACAAATAAACATCCAAACATTTAAATATCAACCAATAGCATCCATCAAAATAAAACATCCAATAGACAATACAATTTTCGGCAATTTCATAGTTATCAATATCAGGTAATTTAATCATAATTCAATTTTAATCTCAATTTGACTGTCAATTTAATTTTCAACGGTGAATTCAAATGGCAATCTATATGACAATTAAGTTTCATCAAACAATGACAAATAAAAATCATATCACTTCATAATATCAAATTTAACTACCGTGAAGATATTCAGTACGTTGTGAGCATTATAAAACACTCACCTTGATTTTCCGATTTTAAATCAAATCGAACGACGTTCGATTCAACCTAAAAATTTTAGTGAGCTCCAAACACCGCCGAATCTTCAGTGCAGCGTAGCTCTCGTCTCTGCGATTCCGGCGCTTCTAGTTTTGTCAAATTCCGACCTCGTATGGAGGAGATATGAGTTTTCAAAGATTGAATATATATTAATATAGTTAAAACACAAATTTCCTTTTTATATATACCAAAACAGATCTGGACCGTTGATATGAAGAGAAAAATTTGGCCGCATATGACTTCTTCCTCCTGCTCGTGCTCTAGGTAAATTCAAACCCAATCACATAAACTAGGGCATGCCGCCGATCCCACCCATATCACCAATAATTAGATCCAAACATGTCGAACGACGCGCCTCTGTGAGCTCCACCACCGGCCAGAGATGAGTCGATCTCGGACCCTCCTACCCGCCGCAACTTTCCTTCGAACGTACGCAACTCACCAAAATTTGGCCTCCACGATGAACGGTTTTAGATCGTAGCCGTTGGACCTCTAGATCTTGAAGAGCTCGTCGACTTTCCAGTTGTAGGTTTCCCACGAAAGCTCGTGGATTTGGAGAAAATCGAGGGAAAAGCAAGAGGGTTTCGGCCATTGGAACAAAACAAACGGCAGCCTGAGATAGATAGGGTTTACTCTATGGATACGCGTATATATGTAAACGTACATAAATAAAATATTATTATTTTTCAACTTTTTCAGACGAACTCCAAACGAAGCGTGCCGCCAGGCGTTTATAATGTTTTACACGTGTTATGAACACAATGGGACATGTTTCAGGGCCTAATTCGATCGTATGTACGAGTTACGGAAATAAACGATCAATTTTAAATTAAATCGATTAAATTAATTTCTAAGCGTTTTGAGCTGCCACGGTCAAACGACAACTCCGATTGCTATGGAAATTGAAACCCGATAATAATAAACTATTACGGATCTAATGGAACAGGTTTTGTCGAATTCCGAGACTGCGCCCCGGAAAGCTATTTTAACTCGTCGATTAAGTCGACGACTTTTCAAAATTTATAGGATTGCTAAAATTTCCAATTTTAAAATCTTATTAACTCTATTATAATCCAAATATAACTTACATTCACTTTGGAAACCAATTTGAATCATATTAAATAAAATTTCAGTTATTCACTCTATTTTCATATATTAAATTTCAATATCAAATTAATCATATCAAATTCGGAATTTCATTATTCAAAAATTTGTAATATTAAATTTAAACAAATTTGATTATTCTTAAATCGCTATCCTTTGAAATATTCAAAAACGAACTTATAAAATTTAACAAATTCAAATTATAGAACATCCATTTCCATTAATCAGTTATTCAATTTCCATTATTCAATTATTCAATAAATTCCAAATATTAAATTAAACAATTTAATTGTTCAATATTTGGTGGATTTCAATATTGTATTTTTAAATTAATTTTCGTTATCAGTCGATTACTTTATTACATCAAATGAATTCCACATTATTATTTAACTTCGGCTAGGGATAATGCACTCAACTAATATATAAAATTTCATTTCAATTGCAATTTGTTCCCAAATTCAATTCGACTAGCTAAATGAATAGGTAACTTAACTAATTATCACCGTTAACTTTTAATTACACTTATAAGTTTATTATTTACAAACAAGTGTCACAATTACCTATACAATACAAATTCATTCCATTACCGCTGACTACATATTATTTCAATTTGATTTGGGATTTCATTCAATTCATAAATAATTAACTTAGATAAAATTTGTTGCAATTCATTCTAGTTATTATTTCCATACATAAATTACAAATTTTTAATTCTTCCTACAATAAACCATGAAATCTTATTAAATTAACATTTTTAATTATCGAAATTTTACGGGTCGTTACAATTATCGCATCCATCGTTGATAAAATCAAAGCCATATAATAAATAGTATCCAAGCCACTTAATACCTTTTATTGGAAAGTAGGCAGACTATGGTCGTTCAACACCTTGGTTATGCAAACTCCATCATTTAATACCTACTTCCAAGGCGTGCTCCTCAATGGTACTATCGTTATTACGGCCTTAGCAGTGTGTGAGACAGTACCAAGCCACTTAATACCTTATTATTAAGGACTAGGTAGAACCCTGACCAACTAACACCTATTTATAAGTAGGCCTTTGTTATTTAATACCTAACCCTAAGGCAGACTCCTCACTTGTACTATCTAGCTGACATTGTTTGGCAATCTCATTGGGTTATTTAATACTTCTTTTATAGTTGTCTTGTTGTTTATGTTAATCGACAAGTTGCATTTAATTTATTTAACTCCTTTGATTCATCTTCAAATCCTTTATAATCCAAGAAATATGTATAAGATATACACACACACACACACACACACACACACACACACATATATATATACTAAAATTACAGATATGTGAAGAGATTTGGGATTAAGAGATAAAATAGATACAAATATACAAATATATATAAGTTACATCAAATACGTGTATAGTTGATTCTCTTCTCTTCTCCTATTCATTTGATTTCTATTCTTCTCCAATTTGTATTAATATAAATACAAATATCTAAATTTTATAATTTAGAAAGAAAGTGGAGAAGGAGAAAAGGCACAGCTCGCTACTGTGTTTAGAAAAATATGAGAAGAGAAGGGAGGGTGAAGCCTGAATTTACAGACACTAGAGTCAACCAGAATCGTTAGATCGAAATATATTAAATACAGATCGTCGGGCCCAGGCTAATCCTAGCCGCCTGAAGCCGACCAGTCGACTGCCCACAGAGCACCGGTCGACTGCTAGGGGTCAAATTACATCGTGCAAGTTTCGTGTTCAAATTCCTTCGTTTACAAAAATCCAATTTTCAGAGCCTAATTAACTAACTAACAAATTAAATAACTAATGTCAAACCAAGGGTGTAACAACCCGAAATTTTCAAAGCCAAAAATTCCAGACAGTTATGAAAAAGAAGAAAGAGAAAGAAGAAGAAGAACAGAAACACCAAACATCACACATTCGCAGCGGATAAAATATAATAATAAAAAATAATAGCTTACAAAGAATTCTATATCTGTCGATTACATTAATATACATTAGAGTTTTACATATATACAGTCATTGAACATATATACAATTATCCTGTCTCAACTTATCAATAATATAATACAGTGGAAATACTCTATGCGCTATTGCCATCCAGGTCGCCCCTGAACTCCAGAACGTACCTACCTAAAAATCTGCAATACTCAGTCTGACCCGAGCATTACATCAAAGTAACACCCGGGTCAGGCTGGAAACCAGCGTGAGTAAACTCAACTAATAAGGAATACCAAAGCAGACAACTTATATAAAACCCGGGTAACTCATTTCAATTCACAGGCCACAATTTTTGTTATAGCCATCTCAAATTCCACACATCCATTTCCTAAGTACCAAACTTAGATAAAATAATCCAATTCACTTAAATCGTTTTATTCCAACCTATTGATTCGACACATCAATTTGTTTTTAATCCAAAGTGGTTTCGGGTATTTCCTAATACCCGACCCCGGTCTCCTCGGATCTCATGTCATCCTAATCCCAAATTATCCAAATGAAATTCACAACATTTCATATCAACGATATCAACTCATTCAAAGTATCCCATACCATTCAATCATTCATAAGCAAAGCTTAATCACATACAAATTAATTCAATTGATTTTAATGGAACTTTCTAACCACATTCACTTAGATTATTAATTAATTCCAAATCAATTAATTAATCAACCCCTCTATATTCGTTCATCTTGATTAACTACCCTGGGTTAATTATCTTCCAATTCCATTCAAGTAATTCTCTTTAATTAATTTCACGATATTAATTATTCTTAGCAAATCAATGAGTAATCTTTAATTTCTTCACAAATTAATTAACCATAATCAATTACGTTAATTCTTAATTACTTATATTAATTGACTTCTCATAAGTCACTTATTATGAATAAATTATTCTCAATTAATTAAACCTTTAATTACTTCGTTAATTATATAAATTAATGATTTCCAATTATATTTTTAATTTGTTCTAATCTAAATCAATTACTTTTATCCAATCCAATATTAATCATTCTCGATTAACCTCGTCCTGTAATTATATAACTCCTTTTATTTACTTCATTAAATAAATAAATTATATCTTGATTAACTATTTAATTAATCTCTTGAGTTATTTCACAAAATAATTATATTTTATTGATTACTTAAGTAACTACTTATTAAACCGCCCACTGGTTATTCTAATTTCATTAAACTTCATTACTTAACTTAATCCTTAATCAATTAATTTGACCCCTAATTACTTTTTGAGTTTGAAACAATTTAAACCCCAATATTCTGAGTCAAACAACAATTTACCTGGGAACCATCCAATAAACCAAAGTCACCAAATCATCAATTCTCAACACACATCAAATCAATTTAAGCATTCAAACAATCATTTAAATTTGACTATTGAAATTTAATAACAACTCAGCTGAGTGAGATTTACTCACCTTTGCTTTTATTTGCAAATCCACTTCAAACTCAAGTGGATCCCTTGGTTATTGACCTTGAATAAACATTTATATGGTTTATTAATAATTGGAATAATTAAATATCAATTACCGTTTAATAAAATTTGAACAGTAAATTTTCCTTTAAAATTTTAATTAGCGAATTAATTATATTTAATCGAATGATTTGTTTTAAACAAAACTTAAATTTCAAACTAACAGTTTCCTTCATCAATTTATTTCTAGCCACCAAATAATTAAATGAGTTAATTTAAAACAACTTAATTATCAAACCATTCTTTTCTTTTAAAAATAAACTAGTAGAATAAAATATTTTTATTTTGTTGAAACTACGTATATGCTTGAAAATCTATATAAATTCAGATTCCAACTTTATATAGACATATATATATTACAGCAAATACAAAAATTAAATTTCTACAGTTAATATATTTATTTATTTATATTTTCTTTTCAAATTCTTTATCTAAACTCTACAGCATTTAAATTCATACATATATGTTTCTTTGTTATCCTAACTGACTTATAAAATTAACAGAAAAGAGAAAGAATTCTATACCCAACGAAGAACAGACCCAAACATCTCCTCCAGAACAACATCGAAACCAACTCCTCATAGCTCGAGACTGCTCTGTCCTTGTGCGATGCTTCCCACGCCTCTGCTTTCAGATCCCATCCCCATGCCATCTCGCGCGAACGCGACCTCAAAACCCCACTGTTCCGACCTCAATTTGTCTTCGCGCGAGCGCGCCTCTGCCTCCATGAAATCGCCTCAGAAATCGGCCCCCCTCGAACGACAATCACTGCGTGAAGCTCCCCCAGGTCGCGATTATTCCTGCGCTGCTCAGCAACAACTGCGAGACCGAAAGCTAAGGGATCAAGCATGATAACGATGGCGATTTATTTAGTGGCCATGGAAGGTCAAGGCGGCGGCGGTGGATGCGGGGGCCGTGATGATGGAGGAGCGAAGGGCTTGGGTGGGAATTTGAAGTACTGTGATGGATAGATTTGGAATAGCGAAGTGTTGGGGAATTTTTTTCTGCTTGAAGATTAGAGAATTAAGAGAGGAACGGGATGAAATATATGAAGGTAGAAAGCTTCTTGAGCATGACATTGAAAAAGAAAAAATATCTAGCTAATTAAAATTTTAATTATATTATAAACTTACAAAACGCCTCGTTAAGCATAACGCGAAATTCCAAACCCCGAATCAGACTTGCCGACAGGTGCTTATAAGGTTTTACCCGCATTCCGAACTCAATGGAACGTGTTCCAGAAGCTAATCCGATTATATGAGCGAGTTACGAAAGAAAACGATCAATTCTAGTTTAAATCGATTAAAATAGTTCTAAGCGTTTTGATCTGCCAGGGTCAAACGACAACTCTGATTGCTACGAAAATTGAAATCCAATAATAACTTACTATTACGATCCAATGGAACTGGTTTCGTCGAATTCCGAGACTGTGCCTCGGAAGGCTATTTTTAAATTCCAATTTAATTTGTCAAAATTTCCGGGTCGTCACATTACTCCCCGTTTAAAAGAATTTCAACCCCGAAATTACTAGATAGGAAGAATGGTCCAATACCCGTTTATCTTCTCCCAAAACTCCCAATTCAACATTCTACCCACTATCTTTTATTAAAGGCCCACTGTCACCTTAACCAATTTCCTAAAACCTTCTATAGTTTCACACAACACCCCTTTGCTCAATCATCTAAATTTCAATTTAAAAGCAACTTCCGAATTATCAAAATTTTCCCAAATTTTTTCTAACTCCCTAAATTTCCAAAAAAAATTTCCAGCGACTCCTTTGCGCGGCTAGCTCGGTACTACTACAAAAGGCCTCTACGGGCTCCCAAATACCAAAAAGAAAACAAAAGCCAAGTGTCTACATCAAAAACCCAATCCAATTTCATACAGAAATTAAAATACATACCTTTTTGTCGGGCAATTCACATTAATCTTTTGGAATCAAATCCAATTTTCATTTCCCCTTTTAATACCTGCATATCTTACTTAACAATAATATCCAATCGTAACATTTCCAATCAATTTATACATTTCCTCATATATGTTTCATATCTATTTCAAAATTAGTTTTCCCATTCCATATGAATTCAATTTGTCTTCACTTCTGAGTATTAAATTTTATCTTTCATTTATAACTGACTCGTATTAGTTTCATCTACTGATTTACATTAAATTACAATTTGAAATCGTTTTGTTGTTAACAAAAAATTTTCAAAAATTTTCTAACTCCCAAAAATTTCAGAAAATTTTGGCAGAGTCTCCTTTGTACGTAGGAGCTTTTGCAATTTGACAAGAGATATAAATATGTATACATCAACCCACACGGTCGGAAAAAGCAAAAACTGTTCATATTTCCTATTTTATTGCGCAAGCGTACCTTATTTAGCATTTTAAGCAAGTAGCGTATTAATTTTAGCAAATAGCAAAATCCAAATCTAGCCAAACGGCCTTCGGGTACCTGTACTTACTCAATTTAAATATGTAAGTACTACATATATGAAGTTTATAACATTTATTTTACTTAAACAACTATAACACTTCAATTCTAAAAGAAATGCATTCAAAATAACTTCCACAAGCAATTTATATGTTTTCAATCCTAATCCAATTGCTTTCAACCAATTCATAAGCCATTTAATCAATTTTAATGGTTTGCATCTCAATTTCTTACATCCAATTGATTTTCAATCCAAACAAGCTCATATTCACTTCAATTAATTTTAAAACCAATTTATTTAATCTCTATCAACTCATAGAAATTTAATTACTTTTGTTTACGCCTAACTACAACCATTTTATGCAATTTCGATGACATTCGTTTAATAGAGTATCTATTTTAGTTTATACTACTTTAAATTAATTTCAACCCATTTTGCACTTAATTCCATTTCTTTTCTAAATTATTTACGAACCATTCATTGCATTCATTTTATCTCGGCCTTGGATTCATCCAAAACAATTTATTAGGCTTTGCTCATTCAAACTTATAAATTAATGACCATTTCCAACTTAATTTAATCCAAGCTTCCATTGATTTAAGAAATTTTTACTTCATATTTATTCGTCTCATAACTTAAGTCCATTCTGACAATCCTATTCTAACTAAAACCTTTATTTAATTTCCATTCAATCAAACTTCATCCATTTATTATTTAATTCAATTAACCAATTTATCCACCCCATTTTAAATTTTAAATTCACCTGCTTAACTTATTTCGAATTTATTTAATTAATATAAGGTCATTCTCAATTTAGTTCTATTCACTTGGGTTTTGTTTTGTAACTCAAACCATTTCTATTATAATCACTTCTCTTATATCCAATTTACTTGCAAATTTCATTAAATATTATTCAAATCACTCTTGAATTTTATTTGTAATTCAAACCATCACATTTTTCAATTCAACTCAAATTTATTATTTTTATTTTACAACATCTCCTCTTATTTAATTTATTATCAAATCCAAGTTGAATTCTATTTAAAATTCGAATTCATCCCCAAACCCATTATCAACTTACAATCTATTTATTTCTCCAAGTTAAATTTTATTAATATACTCAATCAAATAATTATTTAGCCAATTAGCCTACTTTCAACTTCTAAATCAATGTTCGATTTTAATTACAAATTTACTTCATTAAAATTCCAGTTTGGATTTCCCTGATTTTCCAAAATTCCAATATCTTTATTCAAAAATTTTAGAAATGCCTTTTAAATTCACATCATGCTACTAAAATAACTCTTTATAAAAATACTTTTTATAACTCGATGTCTCAACCAGTCCATCCTTGTTCGTACAGAAATTCAGTCATACGTTGATCAGGCGTAGGACTGAAAATCTATAAGTACTTGGCAAACCCGTTTTCAACACCCAGTGAAAATACTTGGGAAATAATTTTATTGAAAATATAGAAAACAGTTTTTGGAAATAGAGGAAATATCTTTAGTGAGAATGCTCTAGAAATCATCACCCCTATCCATGGTCACAGTCACATTCCAGGGTTACGTTGCCATCGCAGCAAAAGTCCATGTAACTGCAGGCTCTCCGCGGCCTCTCGATTACGCCATGGATCCTACACAACAGATCACAGTTACATCCAGGGTTACGTTGCTGTCAAAGCAAAAGTCCATGTAACTGCACGCTCTCAGCGGCCTCTGATTTTCGCTGTCGAAATGAAAATTCTCCACTCCTACATAGGTCCCAGTCTACCGATATAAAATCAAACGCAGACTGTTGGATCTCAGCGGCACACACGACTTTCGCTATGTTATACCATAGGTCGCAGTCTACCGATATAAAATCGAACGCAGACTGTTGGCTCTCAGCGGCACACACGACTTTCGCTATGGTATACTCTACTCATAATCCCCAGGAACTAGTTTTGTCCGGACTCCTCACAGGATCAACTTTAGAACCCCCTTGGGCTCAAGGCAGCACCACCCGGTGGCACTCCTGAGAAGTTCATTTCAAGGGAGCACCTTTTTCCCCAGAGCCATCATCAAAATATTTTATACTATACACATATAGTACCTTCAAATCATACACCTAGTATGATCTCATACAAAGCTCCTTTACACAAAATCGATTATCCCAAATCGATAATTCTCAAACTAGGCTTTCCAATTTTCCAAAAATCAAAAGCCTTTCCAAATCCAAAGGTTTCCAAAACCTTTTTCCAAATTCCTCGTAAGATCCTTTTTACATATATATTCAGATATATAAAATTTTAAAAACTTTGGATCTTTTCAATCTTGTATAAACTCCTTTTATACTTCAAATACCTTCAAAAAACCTTTTTTTCCGGCAATAGATTTAACAAGAGGAGATTTATCTTATATAACAAAGATATATGACTTGTCTATTCAAAACCAGTTATTCAAATTTGATTCTTCTCTTTCAATAACAACTTCATTCAAATCTGTACGATGTACACATACCATCTATACGCTATACCAACCTGATCGCTCGCTCGATCACACAATTTCACTTCCGAACTAGTATCGTCCACCCGACTTCCTAGTGCGGACACAGATCTGGTTTCTTGATTAGAAACCGTCATTCTCCTTGCATAGCCATAACTATGATAGAGAATATCCAGAACCAATCAACAATCCATATCCAGTTTAGCCGTCGAAAATCGAGTGAAAAATCCCAACCCGGATCGATATAACTATCTCGAAATTCTGTGCTCGAATCTGCATCAAATCACTATGCGAATAGAATAATATACGTACATCCTACGTATTTAACTTCATTGATTTTTAGCCAAATCAATTTCTCTTTCTATTCACATTTCCTTTAAATTTTGTCCACTTACTCACATTTGCTTTAATCCTCATTTGGATTATTCCATCAATTCTTATCTCAGTTGGGTATTTAACCAATAACAGTTTGGACTCCGACCAAATTATATATAGAAAATAGCTTGAAAGTTTTAAAAATAAATAAGTAATTGAAAAATAATTATTTGTTTGCAAAATAGCTATAAAATAGTTAACTAATTAAGAATAGTTGAAAATAGTTAAATAGTTTCAGAAATTTTAGATAATTGCAAAATAGTTGTAAAATAGTAATTAATTTGTGAAAAAGCTGAAAAATAGTAATTAGTTTAGGAAACAGGTTGAAAAAAAATGGTTAAATAGCTACAAAAATAATTATAAAACAAGTATAAAATAGTTTGAATTTAAGAAAGAAAGATTGTATATATTTAATAGCTTAGAAAAACAAATTTACATCAAAACAATTTATATTGAAAATAGTCAAGAGCCAACTGTTCACTTTCCCAACAATTGAACTTAAATTTCCATTTAAATTGAACCAATTCCAATTCAAATAACTCCAAATTCCATTGGACTTGATTTATTCTCAATTCAAGTTGAATCAGTCTTGATTCCTTCCCCTAATTTAAATCAAATTCTAGTTGATTTTAATCCTGTTCGATTTTTATTTTTATTTCATATTATTCCAATCAATTTGAATTATTATCAATTGCACCCATTTCAAATTCAAATCATTTCAACATAATCCAATTTAATTTCCCATTTTAATTTTTAAACTTATACATTTTCAATCACCAATCCACTTAATTCAAACCAAATTCAATCTCAATCTTGAATTTAAACTATCTCGAATTATATAAATTCGAGTTAAATTCTCAAAGGTTGGTTTACCTTCTTAAACCAAATTAACTTTTATTCAAAGTTTTTAATCAATTTAATTTATGAGTTCAATTCTCGAAATTTCATTTTAAATTTTCTTTACTTATGTATTTCAAGGTTCAAATAAGATTCCAATACAATTTTATTTTAAAATTTTAATTTATTATTAAATTTTATCTTCCAGTTTGAAGCCAATTCTTAAACAATTTTAATTTACAAACTTAATTATTCAAATATATTTTATTTATACAATACCATCCTCGATTTAAAGATTTCCATTAACAATAGAATGATATCATCCAATTTATTTTTATAATGTCCATCCATTTCAATTTGAAATCTCAAACCCGTTTTGAGATCACACAAATTCCCAATTCAAATCAACCGTTTAACTTTCCAAGTTAAGTTCCAATTTTACTTAACCCAATCAACCTTACTCAATTCGAATTCCCGCATCAAACTTCAAAATTCTTTTCCTCTTATAAGTTCAAAACTTATATCTCTTTGGGTTTTTACATCACACCTTAGAAAAAAAATATCAAAACTCAACCTCTTAGAGTTTATTTAAACTATTTTTGACTTATATATATTCCATATCCATACATACATATCTATTCCTTGGCCCTCCCAGCCATGTTTTAAAATTTTAAACCACCTCAAATCAAATTTCAAACAACCCATTGTTTGCAACAAGTCCCAGTTATCCAAATAATACTTAATTGTTATTATTTTTATTTTGAAACAAAATTTCCAAATTCTGGGACCAGATCTAGAATTTCATTTTCAATCCATTAAATTTAATTTGGTGGTACTTTTATTTCTACTTAGTTTAGTTCCAATTCAAGACTTCAATTTCAGTTTGAATCCATTTCAAACTTATCTTTATTTAATTTTAGTTCGGTTGTATTATACTACTTCTTAATTTAATTCTAATAATTTAACAACCAATCACCTTAATATTTATTAGAAGGAAATATTGCTTTATATATCAAAAGTATATTATTATATAAAATCATTCAAAATTTTATATAAGAAAATAGCAAGTACGCGCTCATATATATATAACTCATTCTAAAGTACTCCAGACTCTATTTAATGAGTTATCCCCACCAGAGCCAAGGTTCTCGCTTAACCTTTCAGCTCTGAAACCAAATGTAACAACCCGAAATTTTCAGAGCCGAAAATTCTAGATAGTTATGAAAAAGAAGAAAGAGAAAGAAGAATAAGAAAAGAAACACCAAACATCTCACATTCGCAGCGGATAAAATATAATAATAAAAAATAATAGCTTACAAAGAATTCTATATCTGTCGATTACATTAATATACATTAGAGTTTTACATATATACAGTCACTGAATATATATACAATTATCATGTCTCAACTTATCAATAATATAACACGGTGGAAATACTCTATGCGCTATTGCCATCCAGCTCGCCCCTGAGCTCCAGAAAGTACCTACCTGAAAATCTGCAATACTCGGTCTGACCCGAGTATTACATCAAAGTAACACTCGGGTCAGGCTGGAAACCAGCGTGAGTAAACTCAACTAATAAGGAATACCAAAGCAGACAACTTATATAAAACTCGGGTAACTCATTTCAATTCACAGGCCACAATTTTTGTTATAGCCATCTCAAATTCCACACATCCATTTCCTAAGTACCTTAGATAAAATAATCCAATTCACTTAAATCGTTTTATTCCAACCTATTGATTCCACACATCAATTTGTTTTTAATCCGAAGTGGTTTCGGGTATTTCCTAATCTCATGTCATCCTAATCCCAAATTATCAAAATGAAATTCACAACATTTCATATCAATGATATCAACTCATTCAAAGTATCCCATACCATTCATTCATTCATAAGAAAAGCTTAATCACATACAAATTAATTCAATTGATTTTAATGGAACTTTCTAACCACATTCACTTAGATTATTAATTAATTCCAAATCAATTAATTAATCAGCCCCTCTATATCCATTCATCTTGATTAACAACCCTGGGTTAATTATCTTCCAATTCCATTCAAGTAATTCTCTTTAATTAATTTCACGATATTAATTATTCTTACCAAATCAATGAGTAATCTTTAATTTCTTCACAAATTAATTAACCATAATCAATTACGTTAATTCTTAATTACTTATATTAATTGACTTCTCCTAAGTCACTTATTATGAATAAATTAATCTCAATTAATTAAACCTCTAATTACTTCATTAATTATATAAATTAATGATTTCTAATTATATTTTTAATTTGTTCTAATCTAAATCAATTACTTTAATCCAATCCAATATTAATCATTCTCGATTAACCTCGTCCTGTAATTATCTAACTCCTTTTATTTACTTCATTAAATAAATAAATTATATCTTGATTAACTATTTAATTAATCTCTTGAGTTATTTCACAAAATAATTATATTTTATTAATTACTTAAGTAACTACTTATTAAACCGCCCACTGGTTATTCTAATTTCATTAAACTTCATTACTTAACTTAATCCTTAATCAATTAATTCGACCCCTAATTACTTTTTGAGTTTAAAACAATTTAAACCCCAATATTCTGAGTCAAACAACAATTTACCTGGGAACCATCCAATAAACCAAAGTCACCAAATCATCAATTCTCAACACACATCAAATCAATTCAAGCATTCAAACAATCATTTAAATTTGACTATTGAAATTTAATAACAACTCAGCTGAGTGAGATTTACTCACCTTTGCTTTTATTTGCAAATCCACTTCAAACTCGAGTGGATCCCTTGGTTATTGACCTTGAATAAACATTTATATGGTTTATTAATAATTGGAATAATTAAATTATCAATTACCGTTTAATAAAATTTGAACAGTAAATTTTCCTTTAAAATTTTAATTTGCGAATTAATTATATTTAATCGAATGATTTGTTTTAAACAAAACTTAAATTTCAAACTAACAGTTTCCTTCATCAATTTATTTCTAGCCACCAAATAATTAAATGAGTTAATTTAAAACAACTTAATTATCAAACCTGTTCTTTTCTTTTAAAAATAAACAAGTAGAATAAAAAAAAAAATGTTGAAACTACGTATATGCTTGAAAATCTATATAAATTCAGATTCCAACTTTATATAGACATATAGATATATTACAGCAAATACAAAAATTAAATTTCTATAGTTAATATATTTATTTATTTATATTTTCTTTTCAAATTCTTTATCTAAACTCTACAGCATTTAATTTCATACATATATGTTTCTTTGTTATCCTAACTGACTTATAAAATTAACAAAAAAGAGTAAGAATTCTATACCCAACGAAGAACACACCCAAACATCTCCTCCAGAACAACATCAAAACCAACTCCTCATAGCTCGAGACTGCTCTGTCCCTGTGCGATGCTTCCCACGCCTCTGCTTTCAGATCCCATCCCCTTGCCATCTCCCACGAACGCGACCTCAAAACCCCACTGTTCCGACCTCAATTTGTCTTCACGCGAGCGTGCCTCTGCCTCCTTGAAATCGCCTCAGAAATCGGCCTCCCCTTCGAATGACAATCACTGCGTGAAGCTCCCCCAGGACGCGATTATTCCTACGTTGCTTGGCAATAACTGCGAGACCGAAAGCTAAGGGATCAAGCATGATAAAGATGGCGATTTATTTAGTGGCCATGAAAGGTCGAGGCGGCGGTGATGGATGCGGGGCCCGTGATGGTGGAGGAGCGAAGGGCTTGGGTGGGAATTTGATGTACTGTGATGGATAGATTTGGAATAGCTAAGTGTTGGGGAATTTTTTTTATTTCTGCTTGAAGATTAGAGAATTAAGAGGGGAACGGGATGAAATATATGAGGGTGGAAAGCTTCTTGAGCACGACATTGAAAAAGAAAAAAATATCTAGCTAATTAAAATTTTAATTGTATTATAAACTTACAAAACACCTCGTTAAGCATAACGCGAAATTCCAAACCCCGAATCAGACTTGCCAACAGGTGTTTATAAGGTTTTACCCGCATTCCAAACTCAATGGAATGTGTTCCAGAAGCTAATTCGATTATATGAGCGAGTTACGAAAGAAAACGATCAATTCTAGTTTAAATCGATCAAAATAGTTCTAAGCGTTTTGAGCTGCCAGGGTCAAACGACAACTCTGATTGCTACGGAAATTGAAATCCAATAATAACTAACTATTATGAGTCCAATGGAACTGGTTTCGTCGAATTCTGAGACTGTGCCTCGGAAGGTTATTTTTAAATTCCAATTTAATTTGTCAAAATTTCCGGGTCGTCACAAAGGGTGTTACAGATGTCTTGTTGTTTATGATAATCAACAACTTGCATGGGTTGACTATAATGAAACTTCTTGCCCCAATCATAAAAATGGGGACTGCTCGTGCATTTCTATCTGTTGCTGCAGCTTAAAACTGGAAATTGCATCAAATGGATGTTCTTAATGCTTCCCTACATAGTGATTTGGAAGAGGAAGTATATATGCGGTTTCCTCTAGGGTATAATGGTACTACTCCAAGAAAGGTTTGCAAGTTGCATAAGTCATTATATGTTTTGAAATAGGCTCCTCGATAGCGGTTTACTAATTGTCTAATGCTTTGAAGGAATTTGGTTTTAAGCAATCTTACGCTGATTACTCATTGTTTAGTTATATTCAGGGTAGTATATCCCTACATGTTCTTATGTATGTCAACAACTTGGTAATTGCAGGTTCCTTACATGATGCTATTGTGCAATTTAAAGGAAATTTGAGCTCATGCTTTTATATGAAAGATTTAGGAACATTAAAATATTTTTTAGGTATTAAAGTTGCATGTGGTCTGGGAGGTATTTTTATTTCCCAAACGAAAGTATGCCTTAGACATTTTTACTGAAGTAGGAAGGTTGGGCTATAAGCCTATTGATATGCCTATAGAGCAGAATCATTGTCTTACATATGTCAAAAGGAAGCCGTCGATCAATATCGTCCTTTAGTGGGGCGACTCGTCTACTTATTTGTTACTCATCCTAAGTTGAGTTATTCAGTACATACTCTTGCATAATTTTTGAGTGCCCCGTAGGTAAAACATTGGGATGAAGCTCTATGGGTTCTATGCTATTAAAAGGAAGTCTTGGTTAAGGAATTTTGTTGCGTCCTATGGCTAAAATATGATTGATGGCATTTTGTGATAGTGATTGGGCGGCATCCCCTTTGACACGACGTTTAGAGTTTGGTTACTTGGTGTTTCTTGGTCGTTCTCCTATTTCCTGGAAGTCTAAGAAACAACCTTTGTGTCCCATTCATCTTCTAAAGCTGAGTATCGTACTATGGCTGTTACTACTTGTAAGTTAAAATGGATGAAGTTGTTGTTGTCATCTATTGGTGTTCTACATCCTAAGTCGATGAAGTTATTTTGTGATAGTTAACCCACACTCAATATTGTGAGAAATCAGTGTTTCTTTATAGTACTAAGAATATAAAGGTAGATTGTCATTTTGTTCGTGGTGAGTAGTTTTTTGGAAATCTAGCCACTGTGTATGTTCCTACTGGTCATCAGTTGGCAGATATTTTGACAAAGGCACTTGGAAAGTTGTAGTTTAATTTTCTGTTACACAAGTTGGGCATTCGAGATTTCATGCTCCAACTTGAGGGGGAGTGTGAGGAATTATATCATAAAGTTAAGAAAAGTATAAATTAAGACTTGAAAAGTTGTAGTTTGTGAATTTATAATGTGATTTTAATTGGGTTTGAATATAGATTTGTATGAAATGGAATGGATTAATTAATAATATTGATTTTTCTTTTCATCGACATGTCACTCTTATATATCATGTGGTGCTTTAGTTTGGGGTAGTTTAGTTATATTTTTTATTGATGATAAAGTGGGAGAAATATATATAATATCTAAGTATAGATTAAGGTGGAATTTTGTAACACAGGGGAATTATATCATATTTTATATAAATGGTTGTCATCAAAAGGGGATTGTTCGTACTTTAAGATCTAGTTTTGATGACAACAACCATATGAAATTATATAAAATATAGATAATAATGTTTTGTCAAGTTATATAGTATATAATGTAGGATATTAGATAGGTGTTGCTTAAGAAGACTGTAAAATATCAAGAGAAGATTAATGCGGCTGATATAGATATTTAAGAGTTAGAGATTGAAGACTCGTGAGTTTGTAGATTCAAGATAAGTTATATAGTCATAGATTAATTTGTTAAGGCCCAAATAGCATTTCTTTGATCTCTCTTTATTTTTCAAAAAGGTTTTAAAAATCTATTATTTGATTTTAGTGATTTTTTAGAATCCTTGTTTTCAAAATGATTTTTCAAACATCTTTTCAAAATAGCTTTCAAATGATTCCTAACGTTTTAATTATTTATGTACATAAATATTATATTAAGTTTTTAAACATTTATATTTTAATATATACTTTTAAATTTATTGTATTTATATATTCTGGCTTTATGTCTTCTAAATGCTTAGAAGTATATTTTGGCATTCAATAATATTCTGATTTAAAAATATATTCACTTATACTTCATATATTATTTTTCAAAATAAATTCATATTTAAATCTTTTATATATTAAAATATTTCAAAATTATTTTATAAAGTTTTCTTAAGTTTTATTGTGATTAAAATATAGATAAACTATGCTTAAATGATTTTACAAAATATCAAAATATTTTACAAAGCTTAATATTTTTAAAAAAGTGCCTTCCAAAATTATATAGGATATGTTGACATATATAGAATCTATATGACGAAAGATAGTTTGATATTTTCAAAATTTAAATTTTGAATGAAAGTGTCTTTACGTCATCTCCCTTTACGAATCGACAAGACTGTTATTTCTCTATAAATAGGAGTTCTGTCAACGAATTTTGGCTAACTACTTTCTCATATTTCTCTGTTCTTTCACTCTCTTGATTTCTAAAAATTTTTTTACTCAAAATCTTCTTAGTTTCAACTAGAATCAAATTCAAAGTCTATTGATTTAATTCTCTATTGAATACTCTTTGATCTCTCTCATTCAAATCAAGATCAAAGTGTTATTCAAGTGGTTATAGAATTATTTGTACTCAAGATCAAGAAATTGATTTTGTATACTCTATCAAATAATATTCAAATACTGTTGGGTAGGCTTGGCGTCCCTGAAATCCAAATGGGTGTGCTTGTGTCCCGTCTAAATTAAGTGGGTGTGTTTGGTGTTCCATTTGAATCCAAGTAGGTATGCTAGTGTCCTTCCGAATCTTTTGAGTATACTTAGAGCTCGAAAAATCTAAAGGGTATGTCTCGTAGCTTGAATTCGAAATTGTACAAACTTTCATATTTGAAAAAAAATCTTACAAAAAATTATACGGGACTCGATGTAGGGTAACTCGGAACTAGTACAAAAATCCTGGTGTGATCTCTCCAATTCCTTATATTTTACATTTATTGCATTTATATTTGTCTTCGTTTGCATCTGTGATTGTGAATTTGCATTTCCTGACTTATAATTTGAAAAGAATTCAAAGAGGTTCACAAAAGTTATTAAACACTATTCATCCATCTCCCTCCCCCTAATGTTAAATTAGCTTTTAGATCCTTACTTCCGCAAACTAACAATATGCTTATCCTAAGTCGTTTTTTATTGAAATATGTCGATTTTTTGAATGCGGTTTAAATTTTTTATTTCAACGGATTTATATTTTAGCTAATTAATTTTTAAAATATCTATTGTTGATCAATTAGTATTGTTGAATTTACGATTGAAATTTTAACGAATGGTGTAATTGGGTTTCTTTTCGTTAAAGTATTTAGAGAAAAAAAAAATTTTAACTAATAGAAATTTTAAATGTTAGTTTTGTTAAAAGATACTACAATACACACAAACATATCTGTATGTGAGCGTTTGTAACCTTGTGTTGTACCAAATATAGAACCTTTCAAGCAAACCAAGTTATATTTTCGTTCTTTTTTTTTATTAAAAAGTGTTCAACAAACTACATGTTTTTTCTAAATACAAATATAAATTTTTATTTCGTAGTGAATTATATTTTCAAATTATGATTTAAAGTTGGATAAGAGTAAAAGTTAAATTGCAACCTTTCCATAATAGATATCACGTATTTATTAGGAAAATCCCATCAAGAAGTTTTAAAAGCAACATGTACTTATTGATATATAACAATATAACAATTAATCGCTTATTCACATGTTGTATTATACACCCAAAAGAATTATAATTCTTAGAGTATTCCCATCCATGTTGAGTGGGTTGCGTTGATTCGAGTTCGTCGAACGAAAACCCACCCCCGGCGTGTTGGGAAAGAAGCACAAAGTTCTCCTCCTTGATCAGCTAAATTATAGCTGGCTAAGGGTGAAGTTGTGGATTGTAATCCACCGCCATTGGATTGCAATCCACGAGAGCTCTGGATTGCAATCCATTATGTACACTTAGCTGACTTTAATTTAGCCGACTAAGTGTACATGGGGTAACCGACTATAAATTAGTCGGTTAACCCATTTGCTTCCCCATCCCATCATTCTCCTTTTGCTTCCCTGCTACCTATTTTTTCCAGCAACCAAGAGCTCAAAAAAATTCAAAAAGATTAAAAAAAATGAGAAGAGCGTTGAGGGAAATCCAAAGAAGCGGCAGTTGCAGCAGTGGAAATATTCCACCGGCCGTAGAAAACGCCCATGCCGAATAAAGCGCAGACGCATTGACGACGGGTACTGGAGGTCGACGAAGCACAGTGGTTAGGCGAAGACGTGCGGGTAGAAATACAGCAAATACGGTTTTGGATGCCCACAGACCAAAATTTGGGACCCGACAACGATTTGATCAATTTCTGTATATTCCCGGACGATTAAGTACACCTTTGCACCTGTGTTGAAATTTTTTTAAGTTATCCACCTTCAAATTATGTTTTTAGTTAAAATTGTACAATAAAAATTGAATATGCAACCTGTTTTATGTTAGGCTCATTGTGAGCGCAGCCATGGCTCTTGGGTTAGTATAATCCGCCTATATAGAATGATCTGAACTTATGGTGTCAATGACATTATTCACGCTTTTCTTCGAGATATAAAATTTAGAGATTTCCTGAGTACGTGTTATATAATTACTCCTTATTTATTTAATGCTTTTTTGCTCATTCAATAATCGTAAATTGCTTTAATAGGTATTGATAATCTTTTAAATTTGATTGTTCAGTTATGTTGTGTTTTAGCCGCATATTGGTGAAAGACTATAACATCCCCGTACTTGGAGGTCCAAAACTAATAGCTACGGATGCTGCAGTCATCCATAGTTATTAATCCGCGACGACAAAATGCGACGAATTTATGTTCATTGATATACAAAAACATATGAATATGGAAAGAAGTTGAACTTCAAACAAAATCACATATCATTTCAAAATATTTTCAATTCATTACATAATCCTAAATTCGCAAACCACGTTCAAAAAATATATATTTATTACATCATACGCCCAAGAGAGACATATGAAGATGCGTTCTTGGATGTTTAGAGTATATAAAGGCAATATAACCACTTTGCCTTTACAAATTACACGGCGGAATTAAAAGAAAAGTGAACTCTAAATAGCTATCAAGCCTCCTACACGTCTCCGGAAGCTTATTCGTCTTAACAGGTACCTGAAAACCTCAACTCTCAAGCTACTCAAAATCAATTGAGTACCCAAGAGTTTAAGGGAAAACATAAACTTCGAGTCAGACATAAAGCCTGATATGAATAATAATCTACCACCTCAAATCATTTAGATATATAGGGAGACCATGCCGCTTATCGGTCCAGGTTTTCCCTCACTAGTATTTTAAAACCTATATAAAACCATATACTATGCTCCTGCATCCACAATCGTTAAATCAATTCTAGATTACCCATCCCCATTCATTTTTAAACTATATGTCTCAATTATAGCTTTCTAGATTACCCATCCCCATTCATATCATAAAACAGGTTGCATATTCAATTGAATAGAATTGATTTAAATCAATATAAAACTATATCTTTCTTTTATATTTTAGCATCCTATAATCTAGTCTTCCTGACCTCTTGGATGCAATTCTACTCATTCAGGAGTTTGATCAATTAATATTCACCACTGGTTTAACATAGCTGGTTCTTATACCCTTTATCCCCAAAATGTAGTTATGGGTCCATTAAAAAGTGAATATATTTATATTTGAAGAAGCAACATAACAACAAAGCAATACCACTTCTGCGGGTTTAATATAAAACATGGTTAAACCATTTAACCTATTACTTTATCAAAGATAGCTTCTTCTTAAAACCATTATAAAAACTCCTTTAATATAGCCATGTGTTTTTCCTTTTAAAAATAGAGTTTGGGTTATAAAGCCTTTCGATAGCTTTAAAACTAAGATTTCAACTTCATAGGATGACCTCCTTTGAAAGCTCTTAAAAATGATAGGCTCCAACTTTCTGATACTTTAAATTCTACCTTTTGAAAACTTTCGAATTTATTAAAGTATTAGCTTTTAACTTTAGAAGCTTAGCTTTGAATGGTTGAAAGTACCCTTTCGACACTAATGGAAGTAGTCCTTCCAAAATCATTTAAAGTACCCCTTTCGAAAGCGTTAGGTTTGTACTTAAAATATTATTTGAGTCAAAGTGAATATAGGAGAAAGTAACTCTTTCGAAACCATCCTTTATCATATGAAAATATTTTGGAAAACTTGTTGGCGTCGGCACCATCTCTTTCGAAAGCATAAAACATATGTATAAAACATTGGAAGGTTGGCGTCGAAACCCCTTTTGAAATCACCGCCTTCGAAACCCCTAACCTCTTTTGAAAGCTTTTGGAAGTGACTTTAGTTTATAAAATAAAATATATGTCACAACCCGATTTTTCGACCCCCGAAAAACCGAACCATGAGGGTTGAAGAAGAAGAGGTAGAAGAAGAAGATAGAAAAGGACATCAGAATTTAACCATCGCAGTGGAATAAAATATAGTAGATAATAACAGATCTTTACAAAAAAGCAAACTATATATAATTTATACATACATCATCAGAATACATCATCAAAGTTCAACAACATACAACTGGACAGTCATATAAACCTGTCCCCAAAACTGAATACACAGCGGAATAATAATTCAAGTACGGAAGTACGTATCGTCATCCAACCCGTCTCCTGAGCTCCACAGCATCATATTCTATATTTTATAATACTCAGTCTGACCCGAGCATTATATTGCAAAAACACCCGAGTCGGTCTGGAATACCAGCATGAGAAAACCACACTCAAATTGATTATTAAAGTTTCAAAGTCCTTTGAAACAAAAGTATTTCGTAAGACCACTCCAAAAATAAACATGTCGGGTTTTTACCTTACGATAGATAAAACACTTTTTATTAAAATCCTCTGATATTATAACAGGGTCTATTTACAAATACTTATTAAAATAGCCGAAATTGTTACATGATTAAATTCCAGCTACTAGCCACAGTCATGGGTAATACAAACAAAACCGTAAAAGGCACGTAGGGAGAATAGATTTCCAACTAATAACTAGGCACTGCGGCACCACCTGTCACAGTACGTGGCCTAGATCACTGTACCGAGGATTACTTCCAATCCCCTACCACACAAGACCGGGACTACCACTTACTAGATATTCCCGAGTAAGATCACCCCACGGTTGGGATCAGCAACAGCACCACTAAGCCGAATAGAAGGGACATCTAGACAGGGATGACCTCACCCTAATGGGCGCTACCCACCTAACCTTACTGCATAACCCCTGATTTACAGTCATTCCTGGTTGATGAGGTTTCAGGCTAAGCGTTACCTTTTTAGAACGTTTCACTTAGAATTCCCACGGTCCCCCTGACGATGTTCTGAAAGCTTTCATCCATACAAGTCCGTCCCGGGTTCGAACGGAACCGAAGGCACTACTCCTACTACATCCATTTTGGAAACATCTTCAGGATTAGTAGCGACTAGCCCTTGCAGTTCACTGCTCCATCTTTGAATCCAAACTCGTCTTCCTCATGAAAACGTACAAACCGGATCGAAGTGGTTTTCAAGAAATTAATCCCGATCCCAGTCTCTTCGAAACGATCAGCGCATTGTCCAATATTGATAGTCAGTTATTTAACTATCACTTAACATTCACAACAACCATCCAACATAAATAATTTCTCCATATTATTTATTAACCTCAAATATCTTCACAAGATATAGCCATTTTCAACCCTTTTTGAAAACAGTTTCCAAACCACACTTTTCTCATGAAATAAATTTCCAAATATTTATTTTCACTGAAAACACCAAGCACAAAAACTTTAGATTTTTAAAATAATTTAAAACACTTTATTATAAAATATAATTTAAAACATTTGAATTGAAAACTCCTTCAATACTTTATTAAAAATATATACTTTAAGAATATTTAAAATGAGGCTACTTTATAAAATATAAAACTAGATTTTCTCTTTTTAAATCAAAATACCAAGTCATCTTTAAATAATTATATGATAATAGATTTGAAAAATACTTACTTTAGAATTTAAACATTCAGAAATAATAAATTTTCCAAAACATGCTTTTTAAAACAATATTAAAACTTTTAATTTATACTTAAAAATTTACTTTGAAAACGTACTTGGCTATCCAGGGAAATACACTTCTCCTCACATCCTTTAAAAATAAATCACTACTTATTTTTAAACAAATTTTCCCATTTCTTTAATAAATTCCCATCGTGAATTTATTCTTCAAATATCCACTGATATATTACTTCACCTTTATAAACCCAATTTATAAACTCCAAAGTCTCACTTCTCTTTTAAAAATCCTGGTTTTACACACTTAGACTTAAATCAATCCCCAAATTGATTTCTAATTTACTTCACTTTTTAAATAAATTTCCTTGCTCGCTCAATTTATTTCAAAATCCATTAATTTCAGATTTTCTTTCTTCATTATGATTTAAAATCCTTTAATTGAAAACACAAATTTTATATTTTCCAAATTTCTTCTTTATCATTTCAAATAAATTCAAACCTTGAATTTCAAAATAAATTCTTTATTTCTTGAAATAATATCACTTGAGTTTAAAATAAATCACTTATTCTCAGTTATTCAAAATCTCATTTCCTGCATTTGGAACTTTATTTATCAGAATTCGAAAATCACTTTTTATTCTTTTCCAATTCATTTTTAATTTATTCCAATTTCTATGATTATTTTACTCAAAATTCACTCTTTTATTTTTTTTTCCAGAAATCCCATTTCTATAGAATTTGATAACTCAATTCACCGAAACATTTTGAATCAACCATAGTATACAACATTTTCAATTATCAATATAATTCGTCACAGGATAACAAATAATTATATCACAGAATATTTTAACAAATCTAAATATTTTGAGAAATCCAGTTGGATCCCTCCAACTTGTTTCCCTGCATCCACAGATGTTAGCACAATATAAAATATCAATTCCACTTCGAGGGAATATCGTGGTATATAAGATTAATATAATATCATCCGCTATTATGCGGCGCATAGGGTCTCATCCGCTATAAATGCGGGAAATCAATCACTCCAATATATACTATATATATACTACTATATATAATATAGCACGTCAAATCAATTCAATCATTCAATCAATTATTTAAATTTAACTATTTAAATTTAAATAGCAAATCCAAAAGAGTGAGATTAACTCACCTTTGCCCCTTAAATTTGCAAATCCAATTCATTCTCGATTTGATTCCACGATTATTGACCTTGTATACACATTTATATGGCTTTATTAATATTCGAAATAATCCAATAATTTATTTTTACCATTTAATAAATTTTAATTAACTAGTTTTGAATAATAGCCAAATTAACCAAATTTACACTTGGAATAAATTCCTTTGGTACCCCTTGAGATAATAATTTACACACTTGAATTTAAATAAGAAATAAATCATAGTTGATAATGATTCTCATTTTTGAATTTACGTCTATTGGGTTAATAAAATTCCAAATTTTATTTTACTATCCTATATATATATAGCTGATTCCATTGTTAAAACAAAACTGTTTAAACCTTGCTTTTAATTCCGATCAGTGAAATAATAATCCAAAAATTCATATAGGAGTTTAAACTTAAGAAACATTTTTAATTTACTGTTTTGAAATCAACAGTTTAAAACTAACCATAATTATATATATATATATATATTTCTTCCCTAACATATATGTACATACTTATTTTAAATTGAAGAACAAAGAAAAAGAAAATAAAGATGTCGATACCTCATAGCCTTCGACCAACCAATACAACCCAGCCAACTACTGTGACTTCATCTGCGAACATCACCCTTACTGCTGCTCTACTTTCATCCACGCCGCACTACCCAGACTCACGAGCCCAAAACCCATCTTTGATCGAGCACAACAACCTTCCTGCTAGTTCTCCTCCTTCCCAATCGCACATCACCACTATCGAGTAGCTCACCACTTCCTCAACGCCCTCCCTGACGTCGACAAGATGCTCCTCCTATATACAACTACCAACCAAGGCCTGACTCGCTGAACCCCTCCACCAACTTGCGAGCAACCTGCCTTGCTCGAATTCGACAGACGCGAGCATCAATTCAAATTCGAACGCAAGGCAAATCGAGGGAGAGAGAACGAGGCCGCGAGCGATCTTTGATCGATTTTTCTTTCGTTCCATAGATCGGCTGAAGGAAGGGTAGCGCGATTAGTAGCCTCCATTATTTTATTATTATTATTTTAAATCATATTCATTTTGAATCTGAAGAGGCGGCTTCGGTTTTGAAAATGAAGGAGGAAGGGGAAGACCCCGGTGTAATAATTTGAGGATCGAAGTAAGGGTTGAATGAGAGAGAGGAGAGGAGCGATTTTTAATTGCGTTCTTTTTTTGATTTGGGTTTGAAAGAAGAAGGGGAAAGAGACGGGATTTGAAGCCAACGTTCCTGAATCCCTTTTTGCATACAGAATACGTCTCACTACTGTAACATGAAGTGAATAAATAAAATACAACTGATATGAAGGAATTTCAATTAATGTTTGACCAAGATATAAATATAAATTAATAAAAATTCAAATCCAAATTGTCTCGATCGATGCAACCCAAAAATTCCGACATCCAATTAAGGCATGCCACCAGGCATTTATAATGTTAAACCCCTATTCTGAACGCAATGGAAAAGGTTTCGAGCCCTAATTCGATCGTATGGCGAAGATAGCTTTTTGAACCCAGTTATTATATTAAATTTCAATTTAATTATCAGCACGTTTACTTATCCTACGGCGAAACGGTCACTCCAAACACTGTGAAAATTGAAATCAGATAATAATACACTATTATGGATCCAATGGAACTGGTTTCGTCAATTTCCAAGACTATGCCCCGAAAGGCTATTTTTAAATTCAATTTAAACGATATATTTTCGAAGTTGAACAAAACACTTCCAGATTCAATTTTAACACTTTTACTATCTTCAGTACTATCAATACAAATTTTACAAGCCTTTAAAATATTTTTAAAAAGCTTGAAACTCCATATTTTATATTTTACCCATTTCCCAATTATTAAGTTAAATAGTTATATCATTCAACAAACGGCTATATTAAATTCTGAATCTATTTAATTGAATAAAAAACCAAACTTTCCATATTGAAAATCAATTTATAATCCAAATTAAATATCTAAACCCATTTAAATGTTGCAAACTCAACGCTGAAAAATCCGGGTTATTACAATACCTTTCGACGGCATTGATACCTTCAATACCATTGAAAGGCTATAAAACGGCAGCAGGGTTTCGACTAGGTCGCAACCCCTTCTTTCAAATCATTCTTTATAAAGTAAAGGAAACGGTCGAACGCAAACTTACTTTAATGGCAACCCTTTCAAAACCTTTATAAAACTTATTTCGATACCTTCTGCTTCGACTCTGTCGAAGGCTAAATCAAAACAAAGGTAGGCGCTTTTCTTTTAGAAACAAAACAAGGTTTCGACTCCTTCGGAAGCTAGGCTTTCAACACTTAACCTTTCGCCTATCTCCAATCTACTGTGTACCATCATAGCGATACCTTATGTATTGGTTTCGGCATATTTGGTTTCAACAAAGATGAAGGCGGAAGCTTCTAAGTCTAAAGGTGCTTTCCTAAGCAGGCGAAACCAATTTTCTGAGTAAACTTGGTTTGTTCTTTATAAAGTAAACTTTTCTCTAACTAACCTGCCAAGTGTCAACACCAAATTGGTTGCCTTAACTTTTTCAAATTCTTTTCTTAAATTAACCGTCGTTCTAATCCATGGTTAGGTTGATCAATTGAGCCTTTCCTATTTTTTGCAAAGAAGTCCCTCTACTATAACAATTTATTTGCATACCAGATCATTTTGGAAAATTCCCAAAAATTTCAAAAATTCATTTTAATCAAAGTATCTAACATATCAAAATTTCAGATGCAAATTCTCAATATATTTCCAAAATAAATTTATAAACCCAAATAACCATATTTTCCCTTGAAATTCATAACAATTTTTCCATAGCTTGGAAAATTCTCAATATTGAAACCGGACTCCAAAACCATGTTTCTTATAACGTAAAATTTTCCCATGGCATTTAAACATAATTAGATCTCAGTTTTACCTTAAAACTACACAAAAAATCCTTTAAACAATCTTGTTTAAATCAAACAGATCTTAAATCAAGAATATCCTCATCCAATATATCATAAAAATGAGCTTACCCTTGAATCCGAAAATATATGATTCAAAATAAAATTGAGATGGAATTATTATTCACCTTGATCTAGATAAGGAGATTGGATTGAGATTGATTCCCCTAAGCTTGATTTTCTATCTTTAATTTGAATTTCTTCCTCTTCCTTAATGGCCGGCCGTTCCTCTATCTTTTAGTTTGCGTTTTCAAAAATGACGTGAATGGGGAGAATAAGGTAGGACCGAATATATATATCGTTAAGGGTCATTGGGAAGCAAATATCAATTGTACCCTTATGGAATTTGTTTACTCCAATACAATTCTCAAGCCTGTTAATTAGTTTATTAGGCACATCCTTAATTAATTAATTCAAGTCTCAATCCCCTTATCACTTAACATTTACATTATTCAATTTAATTTATCTAATCAAATCTCTTGAATAATATTATCAAAAATTAAGGGTTACAGGATCCCCTCCTTTCGTCCTCGAAATTCAGTAAGAACTAAATATTAAACATAGCAATCCTTTGTAATGACTTCTAAAAACCATACTTGTCTACCTGACTAGAAATTATCTGTATAAATCTAATATAGCCATACCCTCAAAGAAGATCAGGATAAGTATCTCAAAACTTGTCCTCTATCTTCCATGTATTGTTTTCTTGTTGTCACTCCACTGAACTTTCACCAACTTGACTATATGGTTCCTCAATCTTTTCTCATCCCTCGCTATAACCCTAACTAGTGGTCTAACAAAAGTCAAATTAGGCTCCACTACCAAATCCTACAACTATGTCTGAGGAATAGTAGCCTCTGGATCATGCACATACTTGCAAAGATAAGACACATGAAATACGTTATGGACACCTGCAATACTGCTCGGCAACTCAACTCTATATACGAGCTTTCCAAACCTTTTTAAAATCTAGAATGGACCTACATATCTCGGTGCTAGTTTGCCCGACTTCTTGAACCATACCACACCCTTCACCGGTGATAGCTTAATGAAAACCCTGTCTCCCGTTGGAAACTCTAGGTCTTTACACATCTTATCTACGTAACTCTTCGGCTTAGATTGAGCTTCCTACATCCGTTCCTGGATCAACTCAATCTTCTCTGACATCTCCCTTACCACATATGGACCTAAGACCAATCTATCTCCAATCTCCAACCAACATGCAGGATATTTGCATGGCCTTTCATAAAAAGCTTCAAAAGGCGTCATTCCTATACTAGTATAGTAACTATTATTATAGGAAAACTCAACCAAATGCAGGCGATCCCCCTAAGATCCACCAAACTTCAACACATGAGCTCTCAACAAATCCTAAAGCGCCATATTGACTCTCATTATCTGCCCATCCATCTATGGGTGATATGAGGTACTCATCTTGAGCTTAGTGCCTAACAAATCCAGCAGACTCTTCTAGAATTTGCTATTGAATAAAGCATCTCTGTCGCTGACAATGCTACTGGGAACTCTATGAAGTCTAACTATGTTCTTTATGAACATATCCACCGAAACTGGTGCCGTCCTGGTCGAATTTAATGGAATGAAATGGGCACTCTTGGTCAACCTGTCCACCATAACCCATATACTTTCATTTCCTCTGCTTTACCTTGGAAACCTATCAATAAATCCATGGATATCGAATCCCATCTCCAAATTGGAATATCTAGAGGCTGAAGTAACCCACTCAGCTTCTGATGTTCGGCTTTCACTTGTTGACAGTTTACACACTGCCTAACCCACATACCAACATCTCTCTTCATGCCTTCACAATAAAAGCTACTCTTCATATCCTGATACATCTTAGTCCCTCAAGGATGAATCATAAACATGGATCGATGACATTCCTCAAGAACTTCTCTTCTCAAGTTCTCAACATCTGGAACACATAACCATCTCTTCTTTATCAACCATCCTCTCTGGTCAAGACAAAAATCTTTCAAATCATCGACCTCGGTTCCAACCTCAAGCCTTCTGATCCTCTCGACTAATAATGGATCTTCTCACTATTTAGATGCAATTCTTTCGATCGGCATTGGTCAAACTTCTAAATAGGATAACATGGCAGTATTCTAACTAAAAACTGCAATCGATCTTAACTGCACATCACAACTGGCCAAAGCTTCTAAATCTTTCCACTCTGCCAACATAGCTAACACCACATTTTGATGTCTTCTTCTAAGAGGATCTTCTACCTTATTACCTTTCCCTGGGGTATACTATATACCAAAACCATAAGCAGCCTAAAATTCTAACCACCACTGCTGTCTCATATTCAACTTTTTCTAAGTGAATAATTATCTTAAATACTTATGATCGGTATACAGCTCAAATCTCCGCCTAAGAGATAATGCTTCCAAATCTTCAAGGAAAAAATAAAACATAGCCAACTCTAAGTCATGAGTAGGATATCTTACTTCGTGCGGTCTAAGCTGCCTAGAGGTGCAAACGATGAATTTTCCCTTCTGCGTCAACACTGCTTCCAATCCGTCCCACATGCATCCGTGTATACCACCAACCATTGGTTTCCATCTAGAACTACTAACATTGTATCATTAGTCAATAAAACCTTTAACTTAAGGAATACTTCCTCACATTTTTCGGACCAAACCAACTTCACTTTCTTCCTGGTAAACTTAGTCAAAGGTGCTGCTGTCAACAAGAAATCCTTGACAAATCTCTAGAAGTAGCCAGCAAGTCCAAGAAAACTTCTGATCTCAGTCAACGTCCCTGGTCTCTTCCAATTGTTTATAGCTTCGATCTTATTTGGATCAACAGACAAACCCTTCTCTGAAACCAAATGACTAAGAAACTTAACCTCATTCTTCCAGAAATAGCACTTGGAAAACTTTGCCTTTAGCTAATTCTGTCTCAGCATCTCTAACACAACTCCGAGATGATCTTTATACTCTCTCTCATCCTTAGAGTCTACCAAAATGTCATCTATAAACACCAACACGAACCTATTCTAATACTCTCGGAAGACTCGATTCATCAAATCCACAAAGAAAGCAGGTGCATCAGTCAACCCGAATGGTTTTACTAACCATTCATATGAACCATATCTAATCTGAAATGCAGTCGAAGGAATACTTTTCTCCGCCACTCTCAACTGATGGAACCTTGTTGCCAAATCAAACTGGGTAAACACTTTAGCTCCGATCAACTGATCAAACAGATAATCAATTCTCGACAAAGGATACTTTTTCTTTATCGTCCTTTCATTTAGCTTACGATAGTCGATACACATTCTCAATGACCCATTTGTTTCTTCAGGAATACTGCGGTCGCTCCCCAAGGCAAACGGCTTGGTCTAATAAGATTCCTTCCTTCTAGATCCACTAGCTACATTTATAATTCCTTCATCTCAGTCAATGTCTTCCTGCTTGGTGGTCTACTCACAGGTTCAACTCCTGGCACAAGATCTATCCGAAACTCAACAGTTTGTTTCGGTGGTAGTCATGTGGCTGGCTCAAACTCATCTGCAAACTCTCTTGTAATCTGAACCAGACTTAATCTTCTCTCACTTCCTTTGCACTTAACAAAGCACAAAAACTCCGGTTAGAATTCTCTACAGAGAATATAATTTGGTTATGACTATCAGGGTGTCTCAAAGATATCTCCCCATCCTTGCAGAATATCCTGGCCTCGTACCTTTTCAACCAAGCCATACCCAAAATGATTTTGAAATCTACAAAATCGTAAACATACAAACTACATGCAAACTTATGACTTAACAAATAAAGTTCTAACAAGTCACATTTCATCCCTAGAATTGCATACCCTCGTATTGAATTCGCAACCTTTAAGGAAGTAAAAAGGTATGTTGGTCCTAAGCATAACCTATCAGCCAAATACTGGGATACAAATGAATGTGATGCATCGGTATCAAAATGTATCCTAACCGGTATACTCTGAATCAAAAACGTACCTTCCATCATAGTCTTTCCTTTTTCGACTGCAATGGGCATACTTGATGATCCAACAGCAAAAAATTTCCTCATGTCCGCCCTAACTAGCTTTGGACACTAGTTCATGTAATACCCAACCTGATCACATTTAAAGCATTTCACATTTTTCTTGTCTGCAGCCTTCTTCCCTTTTCCTAACCGACACTCATTTGCATAATGATCCTTCTTATCACATTTATAGCAAACCAAATCAGCCTTTGCCTTCTTGGCAGCATCCCCTTCTGGGATCCCTTCTTAAAGAATTTCCTCTTCTTTCCTTGAGGACCCTAGGATCAACTGGCTTCTCTTTAGCAGAAATAGCAAGCATCTCTTCATGGTGAACGGCCATCTCCACCACCACATTACAAGGTTCTCAGATGTGGGTCATGGTTATTCTGGCAAGCTCAGGTCTCAGTCCTCGAATGAAACTTTCATTCTTTTTGACATCAATGTCCACCAAAGCATAGCCATATCGAGACAGCTCATCAAACTTTGTTGAGTACTCGATTACTAACATATCTCCCTGGAAAAGATCCATGAACTTCCTCATCAATGCCGACTTAGAAACCTTGAATAAAAATCTCTGCTCGAACCTTCTCCTGAAATCAACCCATGTTAGATCTTCCTCTGGAACTCTGGCGGTCGCATCGTTCCACCAGTGGCACTGCCCCTTGCAATAGCCTAGAGGCTAGTCTTCTCTTTTGCGCATCGTCCAAGCCTAGATCGGTATAGATCCTTTCACAACTCCATAGACAATTCTCAACTTCAAAAGCATCCTCCATTCTAACAAACGATTTTCCACCCAAAATGGTGTAGTCTTTGCTTAGCATAGCACAATTATTCCCAACTGGAGCCACAGAATTACCTCCTCCAACATTACTAGCAACTCCAACTTGCAAAAGATTGGTCAACAACTGATTTACCATCCCCGCATCTACAGGCGGATTTCTAGCACCTGCATTGGCCTCAGCATTTGGATTAGCATTAGTTTGTCGACCTTGGTTCCTCCTGGTAGAAGGTCGAGCATTTCCATTGGTTATGGTGCTTCCTCCTCCTATATTTCCTCTTCCATTTCCTGCTTCCATATCTTTTTTCTCGTAAATCTGCATATGAGCCTTAGTAAGATAAGGAAGAATGGTCTAAGAGAGAGGGGAACACGTACTTATATATATACATATATATCAAATACAAGTACATAACTATAGTGTTAACTTAAATCCTGATCATATTTTCAAATTCATTGGATTACGTTTGAAAATCTTTTATGTTTAACTTCCTTTTAAAGTTCCATAAACCTATGCTATGATGCCAACTTGTAACATTCCCTACTTGGAGGCCCAAAATTAACGGCTGTGGATGCTGCAATCATCCATAGTTATTAATCCTCGATGACCAAATACGGCAATGTTAGGTTCATTGATACACAAAAATACATGAATATGGAAAAAAAATTAAACTTTAAACAAAATTCCATGTCATTCCAAAATATTTCCAATTCATTATATAATCCTAAATTCGCCAACCACGTTCAAAGAAAATATATTTATTACAACATACGCCCAAGAGCTACATATGAAGATGCCTCTTCGATGATCAGAGTATATACAGGCAAATAACCACTATGCCTTTACAAATTACACAGCAGAATCAAAAGAAAAGAGAACTCTAAATAGCTATCAAGCCTGCTGCATGTCTTTAGAAGCTTATTCGTCTTAAGAGGTGCCTGAAAACATCAACTCTCAAGCTACTTAAAATCAATTTAGTACCCAAGAGTTTAAGGGGAAAACATAAACTTCGAGTCAGACATGAAGTTTGGTATGAATAATAATCTATCATCTCAAATCATTTAGATATCTAGTGAGATCACGCCGCTTAGCGGAACAGGTTTCCCCTCACTAGTATCTTAAAACCTTTATAAAACCATATATTATGCTCCTGCATCCACAATGGTTAAACCAATTCAAAATAGTACAATATGATGATATGAAAAAACAAATGAATGAATTTTGGATTACCCAACCTCAATCATTATAGACTATCTGTCTCAATTATAGTTTCTAGGATTACGATTAACATTTTAGTTTTCATGGGCTGACTAATAACCAGTTAAACATTTGAGGACTCCCTTTCAAATTACATAGTTTTCATGGGATCACTATGAACCAATCGGTAACTCCAATATCTTACTCTTATCCTAGTTTTCATGGGTTGACTAGGAACCTATTGGTAACCCCAATATTCTTTCATATTACCATTATTTTCATGGGTTGATTATGAACCTATTGATAACTGTCAATATTTCATCAAGACATAGTTTTCATGGGGCTAACTACAAACCTACTAGCCCCTACCAGTATCCGATCATTGTTTTCATGGGCTTAATAAGAACATGCCTTTTTGACATCTTCCTTTATACATAGTTTTCATGGGCTAACTATAAACCTATTGGTTCCTGCCAATATCTTTTTCAATACACAGTTTCATGGGCTTACTGAGAACCTATTGGCACCTGCCAATATCTTTCATTTATATTTTAGCATCCTATACTTTGGTCCCCTTGACCTTATGGATGCAATTCTACTCATTCAAGAGTTTAATCAATTTATATTCACTACAGAGTTAACCTAGCTGGTTCTTCTACCCTTTATCCCTAAAATGTATTTATGGGCCCATTAAAAAGTGAATATATTTATATATGAAGAACAACCATAATAACATAGCAATACCACTCCTATGGGTTTAATATAAAACATAATTAATCCCTTTAACCTATTACTTTATCAAAGATGGCTTCTTCTTAAAACCATTATAAAAACTCCTTTAATATAGTCATGGATTTTTCCTTTTAAAATAGAGTCTGGGTTATAAAACTGTTTGATACCTTCAAAACCTAGCTTACAACTTCATAGGATTACCTCCTTCGAAAGCTCTTAAAAACATTAGGTTCTGCCTTTTAATACTTTGAATTCTACCTTTCGAAACCTTTCGATAGATTAAAGTATTGCCTTTTAACATTAGAAGCTTAGCTTCGAAACCAGTTGAAAGTACCACTTTCGACACAAATGGAAGTAGCCCTTCCGAAATCATTGAAAGTACCCCTTTCGAAAGCAGAGGGTTTGTACTTATAAACATTATTTGGGTCAAAGTGAATATAAGCGAAAGTAATTCTTTTGAAACCACTCTTTATCATACAAAAATATCGTTGAAAACTTAATGGTGTTGGCACCATCTGTAACAGCCCGCAAATCCGTACCCCTTGAGTCAACACTATTCTACCTAAATCAACTCAAGTTGCATATAAATACGAACCATTTGGGTTAAAGAAGAAGAGGTAGAAGGAGAAAATAGAAAACAACAACAGAATCTAACCATCGCAGCGGAATAAAATATAATAGATAATAAATGATCTTTACTCAAAATCAAATATAGCTGTTTATATTTTACATCATCAGAGTACATCAATCACAGATCAACAACGGCATCATACAAATGGATACACAGCAACTCAATACAGCGGAATATATATATATATATAAACAAGTACGAGAGTACGTATCGTCATCCAGCTCGTCTCCTGAGCTACACAGCATCAATCCTGTATCCTATAATACTCGGTCTGACCTGAGCATTATAGTTAAATAACACTCGAGTCAGTCTGGAATACCAGCGTGAGAAAATCACACCCAATTGATTATTAAAGTTTGAAAAATCCTTTGAAAACAAAAGCATCTCGTAAGACCACGCCACAAATAAACATGTCGGGTTTTTACCTTACGATAGCTAAAACACTTTTTATTAAAGTTCTTTGATATTATAATAGTGTCTATAGAAAGTAAAATAGAATCTAGTTGAAATGCTTGCATCTCACGTTTCAGCAATAGTTGGGCACAATCAAAACCGTACAAGCTCGTAGGGAAAATGGATTCCTACTAATGACTAGGCACTGGGGTACCACCTGTCACAGTACGTGGTCTAGATCACAGTACCGAGGATTACTCCCTTCATCCCCTGCAACACAAGGCCGGACCCATCCCTTACTGGACAGTTCCGAATAAGATCACCCCACGGTTGGGATCAGCAACCGCACCACTAAGCCGAAATAAAAAGGGACATCTAGACAGGGATGACCTTAATCTCCAGTGGGGGCTACCCACGAAGCCTTGCTGCATATCCCCTGATTTTCAGTCATTCCCGGTTGATGAGGCTTGAGGCTAAGCGTTACCTTTAGAACGTTTCACTTAGAATGCCCATCGTCCACCTGACGATGTTTCGCAAGCATTCATCCATACAAGTCCGTCCCGAGTTCGAACGGAACCGAAGGCACTATTCCTACTACATCCATTTTGGAAATATCCTCAGGATTAGTAGCGACAAGCCCTTACACTTCACTGCTCCATCTTCGACTCCGAACACGTTTTTCGCACGAAACGTACAAAACGGATCGAAGTGGTTTTCGAGAAATAAATCTCGATCCCGGTCTCTTCGAAACGATCAACGCAGTTGGCCAATATTGATAGTCGGTTATTTAACTATCAATTAATATTCACAACATCCATCACAGAATAAAAAAAATTCCCAAATTATTTATTTACCTCAAAATATCTTTCCAAGATATATTTCTATTTTCAATCCTTTGAAAACAGTTTCTAAAACCAACTTTCTTTCCAGAATAAACTTACTCAAATATTTTCTATCTCCTCTGAAAGTCACCAAGCACAAACTAGATTTTAAAAATAATTTAAAACACTTTACTTTAAAATATATACTTATAAAACATTTAAATTAAAGCTACTTTAATAACTTGTTAAAAATACATACTATATGAGTATTTGAAAATAAAGTTACTTAGTAAATATAAAACTAGATTTCTTCTTTTAAAAACAAAATACTAAGTTACTTCTTAATAATTACTACTAAAATAGATTAAAAGAAAATACTTACTTGAGACTTTAAATATTAGAAATAATAAATTTACAAAACTTGCTTTCTTTAAAAACAATTTTAAAACATTTAATTGACATTTAAAAATTTACTCTTGAAAAACATGTACTTGGCTATCCAGAGAAAATTCCAACTTCAATCACTTAAATCAATTTTCCCAAATTAATTTCAAGTTTATTTATTTGAAATAAATTTCTTTACTTTCTTAATTCATTTTAAAATTCATTAATTAGGGACTTATTATTAAGGTTATAATTTCCCGTTTGTTTTTAACCCATTTTAAGTTAAATACGGATTTTAGCTTCTCCCAACTTCTTTATTCCTTCCAATAATTTAAATCTTAAATTTTAAATAACTGTTTTATTCCCTTAATTAATATCACTGAAGATTAAAATTCATTAACTCTTTGTTTATTCAAATTTCCTTTCTATAATCAAGATTTATTTACTAGAATTTTAAAGTCACTTAATTTCTTTCCAATTCATTTAAAAATTTATTCAAATTTCTATAATTATTTTACTTACAATTTCACTTCTTTTATTATCTTACAAAAATCCAATTTATATATTTTTGGTAATTCATCATACCCAATTATATCCAATCGAACCATAGCATTCAATATACCAATAAAGATCATCATAGGATATCAAATAAATCACAACAGAGGGTATTAAATAATTTAAATAAATATTGAGGGGTCTAGTTGGATCCCTCCAACCTGTTTTCCCTGCATCCACAGATGTTGGCACAACATAATATACCAATTCCAGAATATATCATACTATAGCACATCAATCAATCAATTTCAACCATTCAAACAATTATTTAAATTTAATCATTTAAATTTAAATTTAAACTGAGTGAGATTAACTCACTTTTGATTTTGCATTCGCAACCCACTTCCATATTGCCTTGGATTTCCAGATGTTTGACCTTAAATAATAATTTATATAGTTCATTAATATTCAAACCGATCGAACAATTAATTCCTATTAAATAGATTTGATTGACTATTCATTAAAATTTAAAATTATTCCTTTAGTAAATTATCTTTGATAACTAAAATAGCTTAATAAGTTACTTTAACAATTTATTTCCCCAACCACTATTTTAAAAACAACTAGCAAATTAAAATGCATAAGCGTATTTTAAATTTGTTCTGAAATCTTATATATATTTATAAGGACCAATTTATACAGATAAAAATCTAGCTTTTACATAACTTTAAACACATTAAAAATTCATATATATATTTCCAAACCTTACCCTTTATATTTTAACAACAAAAATAATTAATAAGTTTATTAAATACTTAAAAATTCCCATATAACTTGTTTTCCATATATTTTCTGTTTTGAAATCAATATTTTGAAATTTACTGCTTTGAATCAAAATATGTATGAGAGTTTATAGACAAGTTACTGTAATAAATTCAATTGGGATTATTATCATTAAATTTTTGAAATATATAGACCGTATATATATTTACACTTGCAGCAGTTCATTCATTCCCTTTTTCTTTTTAACTTACTATACTGTTAAACTAAAATAACTATGTGTGTGTGTATATATACCGATTTCCCACATACATATTTATAAATATCCTTTGTATACGTATGTATGAATTTTAAATTAAAACGAAAATATTGCCTTACTGTTATGAAAATAAACTCCACCGCTGCGAACTAGGTGCTTGACATCCTCCTTCTACTCGCACAAAAACACCACCCGCTGCCCCCACGTGGCCGCTGCGCTCCTCCCCACCATGAACGATCGCGAATTTTGGGTTGAGACACCATCGCGAGCAACAGAAATTACTTCATCACTGCGATGCGCTGTCCCCTACGATGCGCTCTGTCTTTGAACCACGGTGGCAAATTCGACGAACATACGATGCGCTCTGCCTTTGAACCACGGTGTATATAAACCGTATTGGTTTCGGTATAGTTGGTTTCGACAAAGATGAAGGCGGAAGCTTTTGAGAGGAAAGGTGTTTTCCTAAGCAGGCGAAACCAATTTTCTGACTAAACCTGGTTTTGTTCTTTATAAAGCAAACTTTTCTCTAACAAACCTGCCACATGTCAACACAAGATTGGTTGCCTTTACTTTTTCAAATTTTTTTCTATAATTAACTGCTGCTAATCAGGTCTAAACCATGGTTAGGTTAATCAATTAAGCCTTTCCTTTTTTGCAAAGAAGTCCCTCTTCTATAACAATTTATTTTGCATAGCAAATCACTTTGCAAAATCCCCAAATATTCCAGAAATTCATTTTAATCATGTTATCTAACATATCAAAATTTTAGACCCAAATTCTCTATATATTTTCCATAATAAATTTATAAACCCAAATAAGCATATTTTCCTTTAAAATTCATAATAATCTTTCCATAGCTTGGAAAATTCTCAATATTGAAACCTAACTCCAAAACTATGTTTCTCATAACATAAAATTTCCCATGGCATTTAAACATCATTAGATCTTAGTTTTACCTTAAAACTATGCAAAAACTCCTTTAGACAATCTTGTTTAAATCAAACAGATCTTAAATCAAGCATATCATCATCCAATATATCATAAAAATGAATTTCCCCTTAAATCCAAAAATATATGATTTAAAACAAAACAAAGATGAATTATTATTCACCATGATCTAGATAAGGAGATTGGATTGAGATTGATTCCCTAGGCTTGATTTTCTAGTTTTAATTTGAATTTCTTCCTCTTCCTTAATGGTCGGTCGTTCCACTATCTTTAAGTTTGCGTTTTCAAAAATGACATAAATGGGAAGAAAAAGGTAGGAACGAATACATATATGGTAAGGTTCATTGGGCGGAAAATTCATTTTATACCCTTATGTAATTTGTTTACTCCAAAAACATTCTCAAGTCCATAAATTAGTTTATTAGGCACAGCCTTAATGATTAATTCAAGTCTCAATCACCATATCTGAGGGAATTAGGCCAACCCGTAATGGACGAAAAGGGTGAATTTAAAAAAAATCAGCCATTTTAGAGCTTTGATGGACCTATGAAGCCTAAATTCATTTGGTACTTTTCCGAGTTTCTTTTAAATAAAATAAATATTTTATTTAACTTCATAAATAAAGTTTTACTTTAATTTATTATGTATAAGTTAGAGTATATCAAATATAATCTTATATACAAATTTGTGTGTAACGTTTACTTTTCAAGTTTATTCAGAGAAGGAAATATTAAATTTCATTCCTCTTAACCTATTCAATTAATAATGAGGCATAAATTATTTATAGAAAGGAACTTTTCATTCCATTCTCTTTAATTATTCAACTAATGAGGGATCATAAATTTGGTTAGGGGATGAAACTTTTTCAAATTTATTAAGAGAAGGAAATATTTTATTTCCTTTCTCTTAACTTATTCAATTAATTTGGGAGCATAAATCTATTTAGAGAATGAAACTTTTCATTTTCTTTCTCTTAATTAAATTAAATAATTGATTAATAAAATAACATTAATGACCAATAAAAATATGACATGAATTGTAAATATATTCACAGTAAATATTATGCACTGCAAAATATAGGGAGTGTGCATAGTTAATGGTAATTAATATGTATACATAAAATAAATAAGAACAATTTGAATGGTTATTACATATGAATTGTAATTGAAATAAATAAGGGATGACAAGGGTGATTGATACAGTTTTCCTTTTAACAAACTTAATTAATGCAACATATTAATGACAACCAATGTATACAAAATTGTAAGAATATAGAAGGTAAGCAATGAATTATATGTATATATTACTGTCTTAATTAAAAAAAGAGAACTGATTTTATACTATGACAATATATGTAAAGAAAAATAAATTTTATATGAACATAATCAAGTGGATCCAAATATGTATATATGGAATTCAATCAAAGCATTCTAATAATATAAATTAGAAAGTTATTAAATCAATTTAAAAACTTTAATTTGTCGTTAAAATTCCTTTTATTCATTATAAATATCTAATGCAAGAAAAAGTGCAAGTAATACATGCATACATACATGCTTACATATATTAACATTGAAAACTTGAATTACACTTTGTTATAAAAGAGCAGAACATAGATCTACAATTGAAACATTGTATTGATTCCACATAAATTTCATTTTTAATTTTAAATATAATTCAATCAATCAACGTGAAATTGTAAATTTTCAGATTTTAAAATGGAATTTAAATTGAATGTTATAACATAGGATTAAAATAAAACATTATATTTTAAAATATTTAGATTTATTTCAATTTAACAAAGTAAAGAAAAGCAGCTAAACAATTCGAATATGTAAATATTCAAATTTGAAGAATTACACTTTAATTAGAATGTTTAAAAACATAGATCTACACTTGAATGTTGTTTTAAAACGTAAAAAAAAATATAATTTTGATCTATCAAATGAAAACTCAATCATATCATTTTACAAATAATTCAATCATCATAAATAACTTTTAATTATGCAAGGTAGTCAGACATCATACAAAATATGAATGTCAAAGTAAATTTCCATCAAACATTGTAAAATCACTATCTATATATAGAAAATGACATACCTTGCTACCAAATCCTTAAAATACACCTTGTTGATGTTATATTTGATTTTCACCTTGAATAAAGAATGCTTCTAGAGCTGATTTAATCATCTTAGGATGTTGCCTAGAAATCACACCTTGAATGATGATATCTCCTCAGATGTTTAAGATCCACATTCTATCCTTACAAGAGATAGATGAACCACTTTTGTTTTATTTGATCTTTTTATTTAAAGTTGAAAGATTTTGAAATTTGTATTTTTTTTGTTTCTGCCATGAAATGTTAGGAGGAAAGAAAGAGAAAGAATGAATGAGAAAGAAAATGAATTTTACGTACAGAATGAATTAGAGAACATGTTTTATTTTAAAGAATGAAACTTTTCTCATTCTTCAATTAAAGCTTCCATAATTAATTCCCCTGATTGTCTCTCTCTCCAATCCTTTCTTTACATGTATGTCATCAAATGGCATGAAATTTCCACAAATCATATCATCAAATGATGTAAAATTTCATAAATAATGTCATCAAATGACGTCAAATTTCCCTAAATCAGTCCATGCAATTATCTTGTAATTACATCGATATCGTATATCAATGCGCTCAAATATAACTTTTATAAACGCATTAAAATAATTACAAAAACTTTCAAACATGAATAAATAATAATTAATATTTCTCAAATATCAATTAATTTAATCAATTTACAACATTTTATAAATTAATTAAATCATGTGGTTTTTCAAAGAATTCATCAATACCGTTACGCGACCCATAGGTGTAAATTCAGTCAGTGGTTAAAATTGAATTATTATAATGTTCACGTTCACACGTCACGTAGCAGGTGGCGTGACATTTTGACCAAATTTATCGCTTTCATGTTTTTTTGTAAAATTCGATTTTACTTATTATAAGCGGTACGTCATCGTGACAATTATTTACACCAATTCTCATTGTAAATACGATTTATAGAATTTGGTAACAGCCAAAATTCCAATATCATCCACATTCAACTTTATAATCAAAACACAAAGTCTTTGATTCAATAATAACAATTATTATTAACCGAAATTTTCTAGCCAGAGACTTTGACTTTGAATTGATTTCAGTTGATTGTGATACTAACCTTATATAGCTGAGGAGACGAATCCTCTCTTGAATAGTTTTTCACTTCCAATGCTTTCACTTGACCCAACTATCGTCGTTCGATTGACGTCGTGCCACGATTTAACTATAATCAAAGTGGGGCTTCCACATTGAAGATTAATAGTATTCTCAAGTCAAGAGAATTGTGTAAATTAGTCACATCGATATTTTCTACTTGACATTAGTTATATTAACCAAAAGAAAACTATCGAGTGATTCATTCCATAGTTATCCAATAACTATCAGTATGTAACCCCTTGGTGCCCTCCAGCAGTCACGAGTAATACATTGCCCAACATTTTGGACAGCATTACATACTCTAGTCTCAATGGATACATCGATATCTGGTATCGATGCATCTTGATTAGGAACGTTAAAAATGGTATATTTGTTTCATTGTGATAAATTATTCACGGTACAACACTTTGTGACTACTTGACAAAACATACCATTTATGCATTTTCTATTAAATATACTTTTAATTAAATTGATTAATTAAATATAAACACAGTATATCAAGTGTGTAATAGAAAGAACATACCTTTATTTCAAACAAGATTGGTCAACAAGTTAAATACATATAATAAATTACATAATTGCCCCTGAGGCATACCCTTAACTCTATAAATCTCCCACTTGCACTTGGGTCAATTATGGATCTTATTCCAACTTCTTTAGTCAGTTTTCTCAAAACCAATAGGGTCAATCCCATTGTGAACGGGTATGTTATTATGTTTTAATTATCTACACTGTCAATCAACGCTCCCCGATGGTGATAGATTGCTACATCGTATGGAACAATTCGGAATATGTCTTGACTTCTAGTAAGCTATAAGTTCTTTGTAAACTATATCATGATATTGTTATCGTACAAAAATGTTATGAGATTCTCAACATTTGGAATTGGTCCAGTTGTAAGTTTGTGCATTTATATTTTTTATACATTATTTTTATTGCGGCGCTATTCAAGACGATGTACTTAGCCTTTTTTCATTGAATCAGCCATGGTCTTTCTATTGGAACATTTCCAACTTAAAGATTTTTAACTTGAATTTATTATTGACATACTTTACTCAATATTGCTTATGAAATTTGAGTCCGAACACTAAACAATTTTTGTTTCTATAAACAATTCCCTAGTATTTTATAAAGACACAAGAATATTTCAAACAGTCGTTTAGTGATATCAATTTGGATTTGATATTTGCATCATGTATCAAATACAGAAACAAATCATGATATCGTAGACAATAACATGTATGATAATTCCTGTTGCCAATGCAAAGGAATCAGTCTTACATGTTCCGTATTAAAAAATTTAATAAGATGTCCTTGCATATCATTTAGGACATTCCCGATATCTTTTATACTTACTATAAAAGACATCATTTATTAATCCAATTTTGAGTATTAGAACAACTAAGGTTGATTTTGACACAAGTACATCGTTAAAATCAACAGCGCGTTGTTTACTTATAGTTTAGAAATATCAATGTACCTTTTAATGTTCTTTCTTATGAGCACACACTTCCTCTGCCCTTTGATCGAAAACCAAACTATTTGATATTTGTATCAAAATACTTATTCAATCTTGATGCTTATAAAATGATACTTTCATATAATTCGTTGATCATATCCAAAGGCTCACAAACTCATTATCGCTTCCACTGAAATCGAGACATATGTGGTTACTATGTGTAAACAGCTTATTGTAAATCGTTATTTAGAATTTTTTGTTTCAATACATATTTCAATACATATGTACTAAAATACTAAGTCTTATCAAGTGATAATTTTGTGAGTAAATCTGAATTAACTTGAGCATGTCGAATATCGAATCTATTATGCTAATTTCAACAATTGGAATTTGTGATATTATTCTTATCAACGTTACTTACGTAATTCCAACTGCATTAATCATTCTCATAAAGACACAATCTCGGCCGATGGATCACATCCCTTTGGTTATGACCCCAAAATCTATATTTATATAGCATACTTGGAATTCTTTCGGATTTGCGCATCATATCATATAGAGTCAACGCTTTTAATATTTTAATTAAACAACCGAGGATTGTATATTTTCGACATTAATAAGAAACTTATGTTTGCTCTTCGATGTGCGAGAATACTTATTAGACATTCTAATTCTATGTGTTCATTTAGGCTACTTAATTTCATTTCATTTCATACAATCAGTTCTATCTTTGGATCATACCCAATTCCATTTAACTATCAATAATTCCTCAAAGAAATTCCTTCACAATGAAGTTGGTATTTCTTGAAAAAATAATTATTTTCCAGTGCAACATAATATATATTCATAAATGTTTTATGAATTTCATTATTTATAAAACTGATTTGGTTTTAGTTTACAAAACTTATTTTCAAAAAATAAATATATCATCCAATGACAGTCTTCCAAACACTTTTTTGGGGAAATTCATACAAGATCCCTTACGATACATGCAATCTTTCGACTCGCACAACGTGCCAACTCCTTAGCCCAGGATATGTTGGAGTTTCTTATAAATCCTTATCTTGTAAAATTTTGTAAACTTTTATTCAATGAAATAATATTAACCTTCTGTACTACCCTTAAGTATAATACCTTATAGGAAGAAACTAACTCAACTCTACTCTCAATTAATTGTACATTATCCAACAAAGTTTGATTACTCCATATCATTGCATCATTATGTATCATATGGAGGAGTAATTTTGAGATTGAATATTTATTCATTTTAGGTATGTTCGTAACAATTTCCAATATGCTCGCTCATTCGATCAAATCAAATCATTTTTATTGCATGTTATTTTATTTACTTTTGTTTTATTTTCTATAAGTTTACCATAGACATACTACATATGTATCAAATACACATGTCCACGTTGATGATAGCTCATCGGTGAATATAACGAAGTTCATAGAACCGTTTTGATATTTATAGAATTACGATTGCATACATCTATATGTATCAATCCGAAGAGCTCATCAACTCTTATGACACTCCCACTAAATGGGTGTATATCCCTTTATTGTTTGAGATATAACTAACAAGTATCATATGATTCAAAATCATACAATAAAATTATTTCTCAAAACTACAGTTTAGTCTATAATTCCAAAACATCCGTAAATAATATTAGATACTTTTGTATTTTTCAATACATCACTTTGGTTATAAAAAAATTCCACATTATAGTTTTATTTCACAAAGAATATTCATAATATTCATATTGAAATATAGCTATGTCTGTTATTTTTTCAGTCGATACCAAAAAAAATCATTATTGTACAAATATTGTATGGTATGTTTTACAAAAACAATTTTCATACTATGATGCAATTAATAAGTGTTATATGGAATGCTCCTACTATTTCCACCATTACTATAATAGCATACTAAATTCGGAGGTCCAGCATTCACTTAATACAATTTTTTTATTTCATGCACTGCAACTATTTATAGTGAAGAGTTCGTTGATCAAATATCTTGAGCTTAAAAAAATAAATCTCATAGAAAAAAATAAATTCTGTATGGAAATACATTTTGGAACAGAAATCATATTTCTTATTCTAATATTAAGTTTCAATTATTATTACAATCCTCGTTCCAATGTTTCTCTATGAAGTAGAAGTGATTATTCATTCTCTTCATCCCAACTGTATCTTAAATTACATCTATTCTTACATGTTCATTTTCCTTTCAAATGGTCAAACTATACAAAAGAAAACCTTACTACAATATCATAACAAACTCTTTACAAAAGTGCATTTGATTATTCTTAACATCTAAGGATATCAAATATGTTGCACTTTACGTAAACTGATCAAAATGACATTTTAGCGATCGAGTTCTTAGATTTGTCTTGTAGTTCTTGGTCTTATGTTACATTAACAATTGTAATCAATCAAGTTGAATACATGATCTCAAAATATTATTTATTGGTTTATTTCCAATGAACTATATTCATTGAAGTATCGTACATTACGAATTGTGATCGTTCACCATATAACATTTATAAATGATAATGGATCAAATATCCATAGTCTTGTATTGCTTTTAGAGTTTGAAACTCATAGAGCGTAATACACGGTCTCAACCAAGTAAGCACGTAAGTGACCATTTTACGGATGTATTAAGTAGTTGTAAAATTAGACATTTGCATGGGTACAGAAAGCATTAACACGCACTAGGCATTTAATAGGGGGTATTATATTTCCATTTGTCAACTTTCAATTCAGTTCGTTTGTATATGTTAATTGGTAAAAATTTACCAATCATATTAAATTCACAAATTTATCATTATAGATAATTATAGCATTATTTAGTATATGTTCTTACAATATTAGAAAGGTTAAATGTTACCATTTCATTTTCCTAATAAGGCTCCCACTAGTCATTTATGTTTCTCGAAACCCTAAGATGAAATATAGAAGTCTTTCGAATTCACTAGTGGGAGTTAGGACTCATCTTTCTTGGTATTCTGACCTTGAGTTTTCTCAGTAAATCATTAGCCCCACAAACCATGGATAACATCAGTTGTATCACATGCAACTCCTAACTTATTTTTTCTTGTCCTAATCTCATTTTGACCTTGAATTTTCTCAACAAATCAAAGAGATTATTCACTCATGCCTACCACATCACGATGGCCTAAGTATAGTATATGTACCTTGAGTTTGCTCAACAAATACATATAACTATCTTATCTTGTCTATTCAATATATTAATAATATTGCACATAACAACCCTAGCTTGAATTTGCTCAACAACTAAAGAGTATGCAAGAAATTTATATATATATATATATATATATATATATATGATAGAGGACAACATTATATTGAAGATTCATAATCTTCAATATATTATATTGAGTGATATCGACTTAAGGAATAATGTATTTCTTATAAAATACCCTCGGATTTAAGTGTCAAACACATCAGAAATCACAGTATATGTACATTTAGGTATGTGTCTATTTCTTAAGTCTATTTGGGTTTCTTTAATGTTCCATCATTAGTTTATAGATTCATATCATATAGGTTTTATTATTAGATAACTCTTATATTTCATATTGCTTATATGATAATCTTATGTATAAGATTTTATTAACTAAATCTTATTTAATTAATTTTAATTAATTAACTCTTTAATTAATTTTAAATTTGTATTCCAATACAACTTTTATATTGGACATATCTACTACAACCTTTATATTAAGACGCACATATCTTATATATGCACATTTTTAGTTAATTAACTGACCTTTAATTACTTTATTAATTAAACAATCTTAATTAGACTACATTAATTTCAAAAAATTATCTTATGTAATACATGTATGCTTATGTTATCTTAAACACTTTAAAATAACATATCATATATCAACGTATATGATACATGCATATAACTATTAATTAATTAACTCATTTAATTAATTTATATTATTAATCTTACTAATAATTTTAATTTTGAAATTAATATTTACATAGTTTCAAAAAATTTGAACTTTCATTACATTTTCAAAAATTTTGAAAATTTATGTTAAATTATAATCTTTTGTAATAAAAATTTAACTTTTAAATTTAAAATAATGCCTTAATTTTCAAAACAATTTTGAAAATTAGTCCAAGGTCTAATTCAAATGGGGCCTCTTCTATTAAGGCAACCTTTGGGCTCACACCACCTTTCAAGCCAGGTTGGAAACCAGGTATGATAGGGTAATGATTACCCAATTCTAATTCTAGACATCATTTTTCAAGGCACCGTACAAAGTGCAAAAGCTTAATTAGTTAGCCTTAACATGACTAATTTAGATGGCATAGGCTATAGGGCTCTGATACTATTGAAGGAACTAGGCCAGCATGCAGCGGAAGAAATGGGTGAATTTCAAAAAAATTAGTCATTTTGGATCTTTAATGAGTCTACGAAGTCTAAATTCATTTGGAACTTTTCCAAATTTCTTTTAAATAAAATCAATATTTTATTTAACTTCATAAATAAAGTTTCACTTTAATTTAATATGTATGTAAGTTAGAGTATATCTAATATACTCTTATATACAAATTTACGTGTAACTTTTACTTTTCAAGTTTATTCAGAGAAAGAAATATTTAATTTCCTTTCTCTTAGCTTATTCAACTAATAAGGGGGCACAAATTTATTTACAGAAGTAAACTTCTCATTTCCTTTCTTTAAAATTATTCAATTAATGAGGGATCATAAATTTAATTAAAGAATGAAACTTTTTCAAATTTATTCAAAGAAGGAAATAATTTATTTCCTTTCCCTTAACTTATTCAATTAATGAGGGAGCATAAATTTATTTAGATAATGAAACTTTTCATTTTCTTTCTCTCAATTAAATTAATAATTGATTAATAGAATAACATTAATGAGTAATCAAAATATGACATGAATTGTAAATATATTCATAGTAAATATTGTGCATAGTCAGTGGTAATTGATATGTATACATAAAATAAACAAGAATAATTTGAATGGTTATTTCATATGAATTAAAATGGAAATAAATAAGGGATGCCAAGGGTGATTGATACAGTTCTCATTCAGTAAAATTAATCAATGCAACATATTAATGACAACCAATAGGTACAAAATAGTATAAATATAGAAGGTAAACAATGAAATGTATGTATACATTATTATCTTAATTAAAAAAGAGAAATGATTTCATACTATGACAATATATATAAAGAAAAATAAGTTTAATATGAACACATACAAGTAGATCCAAATATGTATATATGGAATTCAATCAAAGCTTTCTAATAATATAAATTAGACAGTTATTACAGTCAATTTCAAAACATTAATTTGTAGTTAAAATTTCTTTTATTCATATATAAATATCTAATGCAATAAAAAATGCAAGTAGTACATACATGCATACATACATACATATATTAACAGTCAAAACTTAAATTACGCTTTGTTATGAAAGATTAAAACATAGATCTACAATTGAAACATTGTATCGGTTCCACATAAATTTCATTTTTAACTTTAAATATAATTCAATCAATCAAAATGAAATTATAAATTTAAAAATTTAAAAATGGTGTTTATATTAAATTTTAAAAAATAGAATTAAAATAAAACATTGTATTTTAAAACATGTAGATTTAATTTCAATTCGACATAGTAAAGAAAAGCAGCTAAACAATTCGAACATGTAAACATTCAGATCTGAAGAATTACACTTTAATTAGAATATTTAAAAACATAGATCTACACTTAAATATTGTTTTAAAATGTAAACAAATTTAATTTTGATCTATAAAATGAAAACTCAATCATATCATTCAACAAATAATTCAATTATCATAAATAATTTTTAATTAAGTAAGACAGTAAGACATCATACAAATTATGAAAGTCAAACTAAATTTCTGTCAAACATTGCAAAATCACTATCTATATATCGGATATGACATACCTTAATACTCAATCCTTAAAAAACACCTCGTTGATGTTACCTTTGATTGTACCTTGAATAAGAAATGCTTCTCGATTTAATTGAATCACCTTAGGATGATGCCTAGAAATCACACCTTGAATGACGATATCTCCTGTGATCTTCAAGATTTACATCCTATCCTTGCAAGAGATGGATGAACCACTTTTTTTTATTTGATCTTTTCATTTGAAATTGGAAGATTTTGGAAATTTGTATTTTTTTTGGTTTCTGCCATGAAAAGTTATGAGGAGAGAAAGAGAAAGAATGAATAAGAAAGAAAATGAACGGTGCATACATAATGAATTAGAGAATATGTTTTATTTGAAAGAATGAAACTTTTATCGTTCTTTAATTAAAACTTTCCTAATTAATTCTCTTGATTATCTCTCTCTCCAATCCTTTCTTTACACGTATATCATCAAATGACATAAATTTTCCACAAATCATGTCATCGAATGTTGTAAAATTTCCATAAATCATGTCATCAAATGACGTAAAATTTCCATAAATCATTTCATGCAATTATCTTTAAATTACATCAATGTCATATATCAATGCGAGCAAATATAACTTTTGTAAATGCGTTAACGTAATTACAAAAGCTTTCAAACATCAAATAAATAATAATTAATATTTCTCAAATATCAATTAATTTAATCAATTTACGACATTTTATACATTAATTAAATCATGTAGTTTTTCAGAGAATTCATCATTACGGTTGTGCGACTCGTGGATGTAAATTCAGTCATTGATTAATATCGAACTATTCGAATATTAACGCTCACAAGTCACTAAGCAGGTGATGTGACATTTTGGCCGAATTTATCGCTTGCACGTCTTTTTAAGAAATCCAATTTTATTTATTATAAGCGGTACCTAATAATGACAATTATTTAAACCAATTATCTTCATCAAAACTATATACTTTGGATTTATGAAATTTGGTATTGGTCAAAATTCCAATATCATCCACATTCAACTTTATAGTCCAAACATAAAGTCTTTATTTCAATAATAATTATTATTATTATCAGAAATGCTCTGGCTAGAAACTTTGACTTTTGGTTAACTTTACGACTTTAGTTGACAGTGATACTTACCTCATATAATGAGGAGACGAATCCTCTCTTGAATAGTGTTTCACTTCCAAAGCTTCCACTCGACCCAACTATAGTCGTTCGATGGACGTCGTGTCATGATTTAACTATGATCAAAGTGGAGCTTCCACATTGAAGATCAATAGTATTCTCGAGTCAAGAGAACTGTGTAAATTAGTCACATTGACATTTCTTTACTTGACCATAGTTATACTAACCAATAGAAAACTATCCAGTGAGTCATTCCATAGTTGTCCAATAACTATCAATACGTAACCACGTGGTGCCCCCCAGCAGTCATGAGTAATACACTGCCCAATATTTTGGAGAGCTTATGTACTCTAGTCTCAACAGATACATCGACATCCAATCTCGATGCATCTTGATTAGGAACATTAAAAATGGTATATTTGTTTCATCGTGATAAATTACTCACAGTTACAACACTTTTTAACTACTATCACAAAACATATCATTTATGGATTTTCTATTAGATATATTTTTAATTAAATTGATTAATTAATATAGCCATATTATATCAAGTATATAATAGAAAGAACATACATGTATTTCAATCGAGGTTGGTCAACGAATTAGACATATGTAACAAATTACATAATTGCCCCCAGGGCATAACCCTAACTCCATCATTATCACTTAACATTTACATTATTCTATCTAATTTATCTAACTAAATATCCAGAATAATATTATCAAAAATTACGGGTGTTACAAAGACCGCTCATACATTTCACTTTAGTTTTGGAGGGGTTTTACCACATTAGACTTTACTATGCTTACCGGTTTAGGCATTAGAAGAGGAAGACCTTACCATAGGACAAGAAGTGCCAGCACTTTCATCATTTATCTAGTGTACTTTCACATCTTGATTTACAAGGTGGATTATCATCCGGACCGTAGATTAGATGCTTTACATTAGACAAGAAATCTATGAATTAATACATGGTAGTAGCTTAGACAACCATTTGGAGATTGCTCGACTATTTATTTTGTACATGATGGGAAACTTATTCTTTACAAATGCATCGAATATGTTGCCGGGTAAGTATGTTGCAACATCCCCTATCTTGAGACCTAATGCTAAGAGCTATAGATGCTGCAGTCATCTATAGTATTAACTTTCGGCGACAAAATACGGTAATGTCAATGGTATCTATAATATCAGAAGCTCATGAATATGAAACAAAATCACAGATTTCAAAAAAAAATCTGATTACATTTCACAAAATCATGTTTCATATCCAATTACATAATACCAAACGTTACCTAGGCATTGATCAAATATAATTATTATAAAATACGCCAAGAGCGACATATAAAGATGCCACTTGGATGATCAGAGCAATAAATAGACAAAAACTGTCTTAATACATCACAATAGAAATAAAAACATAACAACTCCTAAATAGTTAACATCAGCCTCCTGCATGTCTCCGGAAGCTTTATTCCTCCATCTACTAAAACCTATATATCCTCGACTCTCAACTTACTCAAATCAATTTTGAGCACTCGGGAGCCTAAGGGGAATAACATAAACTTCGAGTTGGATATAAAGGCTGGTGTAAATAATAGTATACATCTCGATTATATGATATTAAATGAGACCACGCCGCTTAGTGGAATGGGTTTCCCCTCACTAGTATCCTTTTAAAAACATATCTTTCGCAAATCAAAATCCTGCAACCAAACTGGTTATAACAATAATAGCAATATTATGCATGCATACAAATCAGGTAATCAATTGACTATCTGTCTGAATACTATAGGTTTATTTGGCTAACTACCAACCTTTGGCTGATTCGGGCTTATCGGACAAGTTAAAAAAATAATCTAACTTATGTTAGATACTCTTCTAGACGGTCTGTCCCTAACTTACTTCTCCCAGGGTCAACTGATCATAATGGTTTTGTAGCTTACCAATAACCTATCGTCACTCTGTATATTCCTTTGTGTGCAACATCATTTTAGTCTTACCTGTGACAAAGTCCTATACACTAGAATTTTGGACTTATATTAGCTAGGGGCTGCTAGCTAAAGTGTAGGGCGCGACCACATACCAGTCCCATCTGGTATCCTAGTATCAGAGTCATTTACTTAGGGTTAGCTACCACATCAAATTTTCCTTAAAAACATTTCTTTCAAATTGATTTAACCCTTTAAATCATACTTAAGCAAGGAAAATATACTTTATACATTACTCAAATCACTTTGTCGTATTATATATACTTTACACAAAACATTGTTGATGAACACATTCGAAGCCCTTGTTTAAAAGCTTTAAACAACCCCTTTCGAAAACATTGAAAGTACCCCTTTCGATACAAGTAAACTACTTAACTTTATAACTTTAGGCCGAAGGGCCAAAATATACCTTTCGAAACTATTACAATGGACCTTTCGAAAACATTGAAAATACCATTTCGAACGCTTTATAAAACCCTTGGGGATCCTCTTTTCAAAACACTTTATTCAAAACACTTTACACATGCCTTTTGAAAACATTGGAAACCCTCCATTTAAACACTAAGGTAAACATTTTGAAAACATTGGGGAACCACCCCTTCAAAACCTTTAACACATACCTTTCGAAAGCATAAGTCATTTATATTAATCAAACTTTTCGAAAGCATTGGGTTCAATTAACATGTAGAACAACCTTTCAAAACCATTTAAAACCATTCCTTTCGAAATCATTGGATTTAACTTTCAAAATTTCGAAAGGGTCATAAAAGAACTAAGTTGAAAGCAACTCTTTCGAAAGCAATTTCCTAAGTAAAAGAAGTGGATGGTGTCGAAACCAATCCATCGAAAGCATTGGAGAAATGGCTTTGCGTTAAAGCGAAAGATACCTTTCGAAAGCATTGCTTCGAAAGGTTGAAGGCGGTGGCAGGGGTTTTGACCCCTTCAAAAGCATTTTCTTCAAACAAAGGCGCATCCTCTTTCAAAACATTTCTTTAAAACATTTGACTAAGTCGAAAGTTATCTTATTCGAAAGCATTCTTTCGAAAGCAAAGCATGCACATTTCCTTTTAAAAGCAAAACAAGGTTTCGACCCCTTCGGAACCCCTGTTTCGACTCTATACCTTTTGCCTATCTCCAATCCACTACGTACCAAGGATTTTGATACCATGTGTACTGTTTTCGACTAGGATGGAGGCGGAAGCATGAAGTCGAAAGGTGGCTGCCAAAAGTAGCAAAATAGCAAAACCTTATAAAAACTGAATTTTGACTTTAAAAAGTAATTATTTTCAATTAACCCGCTTTCTTTGTCAACATATGATTGTTTGCCAATTTCTTTTCCAAAATCTTTTCTAAAGGTGCTATCAAATTTCAGAATTAATTAATTTAAAACGCTTACAAATTGCCCCTTCTCTTTTCATAAACATATAAAACATTTAAGTCACATACCTTAAATAATTTTGTATATATATATTAAAACACTTAGGAAAATTCTATAAAAATTCCCATAAATTACTTTTAATACGTTTTCCAACATATATAAATTTCTGACCCAAAGCCAACCTAAAATAGCAGCAATTAATTTTAAACCCAATTAACCATTTTCCTCACTAGAAAATTCATAATAAATCCACATTATTTTTGAAAATTATGAAATTTGAAACCCATCACTAAAATATTATTTCTGGCCTTATCTCAAAATCGCAAGGCATTTGGATGTCATTTAATTGGTTTTTCAAGTTAAACCTTATCATAAAATCTATATGAAAAAGCATATATCATCAATATATATATATATATATATATATATATATCCATCTAAACAATCAAACATGATTTGAAACAATTTCATATCTCAACTAATGCCGAAAACAATAAAAATATGAGATGTAACATATTATTCACCTTTCGTTTGTGATTAAGGAGTTGTGATTTGATCTTGGATTAAGTTGATTAAGCTTCCTTCTTTTGATTCTAGGTTTATCTTCTTCTTGTTTTTCCCTAATGGTGGCTGGGTTCTCTTATGTTTTGATTTTGTTTTTGAACGTGTCTAATGAATGTGCATGCAAGGTTTAGGGTATAAGAATATGGTTTATTCCTATTTTTCTCTTGTCTAATTTCCCTTACTATTTCATTTTAATTTCATTTTGTTCATGGTTAACTAGGCACTATTACCCATTAAAATATACAAGTTTCAATTCCTCAACCCTTTATATTATTTCATTTAATTTAGCTAATTAAATGTCCTAAATAATGTTAATCAAAATTAAGGTCGTTACACATTTGGATATTGTTCAAATGTTTATTATGTACATAAAGGGGAACTTATTCTTTAGTAATACATCGAACACGCTGTCGGGCAGATATGTTGCAGTTGTAGCGGATTTGTCGTTTGATAGTCTAATCGATATGATTGGAGGACTTCGATATTAGCGTATTTGCATCGCTCTTTGGATCATCGGTGTGTCATTAGGGGTAGATCCACGTCCATAAAAGTTTTTTGGAAGATTTTACAATACTGATATTATGAGTACTTTCGCAACATGACTTAACTGACGTTGGATTCTACATTATCCATTTTCTTCCCCAAGTTAGGGTGTGAGTCCGAGGTAACCGCAGAATGGTGCTAGGAGGGGAGGCACTTCATATATTTTTTATGGCTCGAAATCAGATCGAGTTACTGACCACACGAGAGAGTGTTGTTTGACATCCTTATAACGGTTCGCCGTTTATCATCGATCCTATCATAGTGCATGTTGCATTCCTATCTGCTAGAAGTTTTCCATTAGTATCATCCTCATCTAGTTTAGAATGCTATTGGTTCCTCGGTGAGCGTAGTTGGAGACAGACATTAGATGGTGATTTTGTTCCTGACCATTCACACCCGGATACACCTTTTTGAAGGTGTATGACAGCGCCTCTTTACAAGTGTATGCAGGGGAGTGGTGGTTCTCTAATTACTTCATCATCATGAATTTAAATTATGCATCTTTTTGGCGTTGGTTTTACACTCCCACCGGATATGGCTACTTTTGTTAATGCTGCATCCATTGATTTGGTAGGGCTTTCAGACATTTGGAGTGGTGTTACCATGTTTTAAAGAACCCTACATAGAGTACTCGGGTATATCATGCTCCGCAACCATCCGATATAGGAGATTATGGTTGGGCAGTCAGTATACCGACAACGTCGGGAGTTGATAGATATGTTGATATTACTTGACTCGATATTTCAGAGTATCCAAATGCAGCTGCATTTTCATATGAGGATTTGTTTCAGATGCAGATAGGGACACTGCCAGGTCATATACGTTGAGCATCGACAGAGCATGGATGAGTTGACTGCTCTTATTAACTAGCTTACGACTGCTAATGAGCAGTGATATCATCCTATAGGCAGAGTAGATGATGATGATGGTGACGCAATTGGACTTTTTGATGATGAGTACCAGTTTGATGAGCCATAGCGTTTGTATGTAATATCAGTATTTGCATATCCTATTAGCGTGTGTATCAGTGTATTATCAGTGTTTTGTATTTACTAGCAGTGTTTGTATCAGTGTATTTTCATTTGTTTGTATTTACTAGCAGTGTTTGCATCAGTGTATTAAACGGTGTTTGTATTTACTAGTAGTGTTTGTACCAGTGTATTATCCTTGCTCGTACTTACTGGTAGTTTTTGCATCAGTGTATCAGTTTTGGATTTTCTATTTTCTTTGAGTGTCTGTACTTAACTATGTGAAGGAACAAACAGAGTTGTGTTTGTTTATATTCACACTTAGGGATGTTTGCCACGTGGTTGATTAGAAGGCACGTGATTCACAAGACGCGGATCATGAACTTTATATTTAAACAAAAGTTTTGTAATGAAAATTCACAACATCTTCAATAATTCTCAACATCGTCAATAATCTTCAACGTCAGTTGAAAGCTGTACTCCCCATGATTATTTAGTACTAATCAAATCGCACATAGAAACCAACCGTAGACACATGGAAAAAAAGTTGGAGCAAGATTTTTGGGTCAGTCTAAATGAGACTTTTAACGGTTATCCTGATTGTAGATTCATTCGGAGGCTTTTGGAAACTCGAAGTACTTTTTTCACATTTACTAGAGCTTGTCGAAGATATAGAATCATTATAAATACAGTGAGGGAAGAAGATCTATTACAGTTAACATGAGCTAAGTTTGATTTTCGTTATTTATGGGAGTATCATGTTGATTTTGTTGGACATGCTGCATATAATCTCTGGATTGGATATATTAAACAATTCGAATGACGTTTTGGTTAGCTAAGTAAGTTTTTTAAGTTAATAACCTTCAGCTGGTTCTTTACACTATCAGCAAGTTATATGTACTTTCAAATTCAAGTAAAGTCTGTGTTTTTAATATCTACTATGCACTTAACATAATAACAACATTTAACCCATGGAAAACATTAAAAACTAAGACTTAACTTATGAAGACAACAAATAATATATGCATACAACTATATATAAAACAAATAAGACAACAAACATCAAAACACCATAACATTATGGAAAACGAACAAGACAACAAAAAAGACAACCGATGATAAAAACTGTCTTCGATCACCTGATAAGTTAATTGAATCCAATGTCCTTTGAAGCATCTGAATTTGATTTTCAAGTTCGTTAGCATAGACAAATGCCCGTCAATCCATTACCAAAGTCCACAACCATCAGAAGAATTATGACATCTATAGTGGCGCCAACCGATGTCGATTTCATTACTTATAATAGCGTATAGAACAGAAACTCCACAGTTACAGTAGATCTTCTGAGAATTAACCACTTGATTTATGCGAGGTACTTGTGTTATATTTCATTCCTTCGTTATCTTATTCCATTAAAGCTAAGCCGCTCTTCTTTTTGACGTCTACCATGTTCCAATTGCATGCGCTCTTGCACTTCCATCTCATGCTCTCTAACATGGCCATTGTGTGTTTCCTCCATTTCAATATACCACTCGGTTGGTGGTTGAGGTAAGGATGTATTCGTTCGGCTATTGTGTAGTAACGTACATTCACACGCATTTGAGGTAGGCAAAGAAATATGATTGTAATCGACCATTTTTATATACTACTGCTACGGTAATAATGAAGAGAAGTATGGCAAGAAAATCAATATTTATATAGCATAATACATTACCGGTGCAAAGTAGTGCAACGTGGATATAGTGTCCGATTTGACTCGACACTTTGTCATTCTCATTCCACATCCATTAGCTTTAATCTGTGTAAAGCAATGCATAGTGGCGACATTGTCCGATGTAACCCGACACTATGTCATTCTGACTCTACAGGACAAAGCTTTAATACGTCTACAGCAGTGCAACGTGGCTATATTGCCAGACAAGACCCAACCCTTTGCCATTCTGTAGCCACTTGATAAATATTTAATGCGTATAAAACAGTACATCATGGCTACAATGTCCGATGTGACCCAACACAGGACCATTCTTTAATCCATATGACTAGATGTGTGACTTTCCATATCCATTAAACATCAATAACTTATAAATAGAATTAAGGATGTCAAATAACATACTCATTCAAACTTCCAAACTAATCACCACCGTTCTTCTACCTATATTAAATGAGTTTTCTAAAAAGTTTGTGATGCTTCTCATCCCCATCTTCGTCATGTTCATCATCATCTCACGATTTCTTGAATATTGTATTATTCAACAAAGAATGTTTGCTACCGAAACGAGGGAATTAATAGCCCATGAAATTGTTGAAAGCTCTACATCAACCCAAGGAGGTAGTGTTGTTGGAAGGAAAGACTTGCATTATGGACAATATGTTGGCGGTCATAATCAATTGATAAAGGATTATTTTAGGGCAATCCTCACGTACGGGGATGTGGACTTTAGACGAAGATTTCGTATGTCGAAAAATATATTTAATCGGGTTATCGATAAATTAACCGAAAAAACAATTTTTTCACCCGCAGAAGAAATGAAATAAACGAACTTGGAATTTCTCCACTGCAAAAGGTTACAGCTGCACTTCGCATGATATCATATGGAACTTCGGGTGATTTGCAAGATGAAAAGGTGCGGATTGTAGACGCAACAACATTACTACGTATGAAAGAATTTTACAAAACCGTTTTATGTATGTTTGATGAAGAATATCTTCGATCCCCTACCCCTCAAGACATTGACAGATTGTTAGCAATGGGATCTCAATGTGGATTTCCTGGTATGTTAGGTAGCTTAGGTTGTATGCATTGGAGGTAGAAAAACTGACCAGTTGCATTGCAGGGCCAATACATAGGACATTGCATAAAAGAAAATCTGTTATTGAAAGTTGTTGCTTCGTTCAATTTGTATATATGGCATGCTTTTTTTGGAGCATCAAGTTCACTAAATGATATTAACGTTCTATGACAGTCATATTTATTTAATGACTTATGTAATGATATATCACCTCCATGCAAGTACAAAAAAGGAGATAAAGATCATTTCATGGGTTATTATTTGGTAGATGGAATCTACCTAAAATGGAAAACACTTGCGCAAACATACAAAAAACCAAATAACGCAAAAGAAGCCAAGTTCACCAAACAACAAGAGAGTTTGAAGAAAGATGTCAAACGAGCATTTGAAGTGCTTTAAGGTAGGTTTCATATGTTAGGAAAAGAGGTATACTACCACGATTCAGCGGTATCATATATTGTTGTATTATTTTACATTATACGATTGTCGAAGAAGAACGTGGTGGGTACGAGGTTCAACTGAGAAACTATCCAGACATTGCTGTGACATTTTGAAAAAAAAACTTTTGAGGACCCAAATAGTTTTATCGAATACTTGCAAAGACTACAAGACATTCAAGAGCCACAAGCCCATCTCAATCTATTAGAAGAACAAATGGAACACTACTGGGAACATATAGCAAACCATTAGTGGAAGTGATTTTTAGATAATGCATGTGTTTCACTTATCTATTGTAATAATTTGTTGACATTTTGTAATAGTGTTTGTGTTTGAATTTGTTATATCCAACGTACTAAGTTGTTGTTGACGTGTTAATAGTAATAACAACAGTGAGAATGACAAAACAAGAATGACGGTAAACTATAACAATATCAATAACAAAAAATTGACAACAATAGCATTACCAATAACTGTAACTAATACAGCTACAATCACAACAACACTAACAATGACACTACAACTAATACTTAGGAGATCAAATAATAGATGCAATGCTAAAATACATTGTACAAACCTAGTTTCCTACAAACACTCGCTACGTCTATGGTACTCCTTAAGTTGCTTCTCCGTATACAACATTTGCACTAGATTGAATTCGTTTAGGTTGCAAGTTAAAAGAGCAATGTCATCAGCTCTTTGTTGTCGAGCTAATTCTTGTTTTCTTAGCGGTGGCTCGCCAATTCTTAACTTTTGTTTTTCATCGTGGCGTCGTTTTTCCTTCGCCATTTCTAGTCTCTTCGTTTCTTTTGTTTCCACGTATAATTTATTTGCGCCGTCATTCGCTCACCGATATGTTCATAATGTGCGCTGCAATCAATGGCGGTTTTTTTTTCTTTCCTTTGAACTTCCCCGAAGGCCTGCCACCTGTACTAGTTTGAAGGGGGCGCCTTCATGTGGATCAAAACTACCAGGGCTAGATTCATCGCTCATCTTTCTAAGAATAAAGCGCATTACTGAATATTCTCGTCACACTCGACTCCGTTTCTCTTCTTTTGCGAGTATGCCATAGCAGTGGTGCATATTGAATGGTTGATTATTATGTTCATATACACTGCATTTGCTTGATTGAGCTATAGATGATGAAGTGCTATAAGAAAAATAAAACATAGAACTTGATAATTTGAACTACAAATTTAAAATTATCACCACGTCCATGTTGTTTGCCCTACTTTGTTGACTTAAATGTAGGCCGGTCATTATTTCTTTACAACGTTGACAAGCGGCATTTATTCTTTTCCAAGACCGCTTCAAAGAATCAACCATTCTTGGAAGACTATTTGGATTTGGATGGTTGAACAAATTACGTACAGAATTCCAAAAAGAAGTTTCACTTTGGCTCGTACCTTTGTTATTGTCTATAGAACATTCAACCTAACAGAATGATAATTCAGCTTGCTCGTTCGGCGAACATTTTACCATTTTTGCAGCTTTTGGTTCCGCATTTGAAGATTCATTAATGTTTATTTTCGTTGTTTGATTACCCCAAGCTTGAGCAAAAGACAAATTAGAATTTCTATAAACATCTTCTTCTTCTGCAATTTTATTGCCATCGGATTTGGTTTCTTGGTTTTCACATCAGTTGTCTCCAAAATGATTATTGAGATAAATTTTGTGAACGGTAAGAAAATACTGACCGTTGTTGGCTACAAGAAGATCTGTGGTTTTGACCATAGTTATAGTTTTGTTGAAACAAACTATTCTGCGAATAATTTGAATTTTGAGAATTTTGGTAAATGTTCGAATCTTGTTGAGAATGAAAGGAATTTTGATTTTGTTGTGGATGATATGAATTTGGAGCTTGTTGAGAATGATATTGATTTTAACCATGTTGAGAATTAAATGTATTCTGATTGAATTGAGTCAGATTCTGATTATCCGATCAGAGTTGAGGTAGAAATCTAGAAGATGAAGATCTTTAAGATTTCCTTTTGGATTTTCGACATTACTGAGATTGTTTGAAGGCAATTTGTTGATGAGAATAGAAATGCAAACTAAATGTTGTAAATAAAATTTTGCAATTGGTAAGTTATTTAGATGGAAAAGGAGAGGGATATGCAACGACCATTTACATGACCATTGCCACTTAACCGGCTATATTATAGCCGGCTGAGTGGCAACGGTTATGTAAATGATCGTTGGCAAAATGAATGCTTAGCCGACCGTAATAAAGCCGGCTAAGCTTAGTCGCCTTATTATAGCCGGCTAAGCATTCAACCCTCGGGTTGCTTTAGCAACCTTCCGGGTTGCCAAAGCAACCCAAAAGAGCACAACCGACTGGGGGTCGATTGCTTTCCAACCGACACTCGGCTGAGAATGCTCTTACAAATAAGAGTTTTGTTCATTGGTTTTGTTTGAATTTATACCATATACATTATCATTTAGGAAACTGCACTAGACATCATAACTCCTAGGATCGGCTCTGTTTCCACACACACCCAATTAACCCCCTAAAGTACTTACAAAAATATAAAAAATATTATAACATAGCTATAAAATTTGATTTCATATTCTCCATTTCAAAAAGAGCTTTTAGAAAATATGTTTTCTATGGGCATTATATTAACGACCATTTTTCATAAAATGACAACTGATTTTAAGTTCAATAATTCGAAAGATTACTCATTACAAAATCATTCTATGTTTTATTTTATCGCTGAAAATTAATTTTTCATAAAATAGTACTTGTTTAAGTATTGTTAGCTATGAATCAACCGCAAGATTACTTTTTAATAGTTATGTTTTTATATATAAGATATATTTTCTATTTATATACGTACATTTAGATACATACGTATTTCTACGACTTTTAGAAGAATTTTGAAATTTAGGATAGTTAAATTCAAAAACATGATTAATCTTTATAGTGAAACGTTTCATAACAACCAAATTGGATTGTATTATTAACAATTCCTTAAGCTAATATTTCTTTAATATTTTGGCAAATAAAAATAATATGACTCCAAATATCTATAAATTTTGCAACCGATTTTGCCAAAATATGATTTGGCCAAACAATATACGGTTGTTTGTGGATCAATAAGAAGAATTTTGGCAAAATGCAATTTTAATATTTCTCCAAATTCTTTTTTTTCAAAAAATATTTCTTTACAAAATAATCTAATTTTACTATGCAAAAGAATCAAGAAAAAAATTTCTTAGTAAAATGATTAGAACATATAAAGTATCAAATTTTTTAATGCAATCAAACAAAAAGTAAACTTTGAAAAAGGACAATGCTTTGCATTTTAATAAAAATAAGTTAGGAAATATAAAAGCCATAAACTTTCCATCATTGCACTATTTATTAATGTGGCCAGCTTTATAAAAATCCACCGATAAATAGAACGGTGGTTCACACAAAATATGATGGTGCCACCAATGCATGATTCTCATGCCTTTGGCCACCACCAACTTCCACATCCAAAATCTGAAAGCTCAATTCTAACTTAATATTATTATATGTACCTATATCCATTTATAAACAATTCATCATATAAATAAAAATTAAAAAAAAAATAAACATTGTACATAACTTGGTAGCAGAGACATAAACAAAGCTGTGGTGGTTGGCTTTTCAGTTAACACCATTTAGAGTAATCCAAATCACAATTACAACATAAACATAAAGTTATAATTTACTTAATCCGTTGAATTAGTTAAAAACATGCTATGTGACTCATTCCTGCATGCCTCATCACATAACGACTCTACAATTCAAGAGATTTTTAACTTCACCATTAGCAAAGTAAAAACGAATTGAATATCAGAATCTGGTCATAATGAAAAATCAAAGAGTATTTAACCAAAAACATCCCTGAAATTGTTTAATATTTTACCGTGCATGTGCAAATAAATCATAATGCGACCATACCGTATCCAAAGGGCACGGCCGACGCTCATCCAACCGAACCCACGGTTTACCCGAACCGGACCAATGCATCAAACTAACCGGACCGGGGTGCAAATTCCTACAGCTTCCCTTCACGTTGTCGCCGCCTAATCCATGCTGATTCCACCTATGGTCGATTGCCGCCACGTGTCCTGCGAACACCAGCAGATACGGCGGCAGAGACCCTAATTCGTATATCCTGCCACCACCTGTCCTTTGGATCTCCATCCATTTTTCTATCTCCTTCGTGAAATCGAACCTCCTCCATCGATCCAAATCTATCACCATCACCCCCGTGTTGAAGTAGCACGGGTTTCTCCCGGTGAATGTACCGCTCAGCTTCGGATCCGACCAGAAGCGATCCGTTAAGTAATTTGTGAAATTCGCGTGGCAGTATTCCGGAGCTCCGATTGTTTTGTTGTTCATGGATATTCGCCACAGCTTGCTGACGTCATCCACCAGAATCAGATCGGAGTCTAGGTAGATGACCCGATTAATGCAGGGTTCTAGAATTTCGACCAAGTAATTCCTCGCGTAGTTCAATGGCTGCTCTAAAGCCTGACGGATCGAAGAAGAAATCAGGCTTCGGACACGATCCGGGTCGAAATAGTAGACATTGAACCGAAGTTTCGGGAAAGTGGAACGGATTAGGGTTTGGAGATCGGTATCGGAGACGAGAAAGTGGAAAAACACGTTTTCGGGGCATTGAGAGTGCTGCAGAACGGAATGGACGGCCGCGATGGAGCCACGTAGGTACTCCAAATCTAAAGTGATGGCGATGTGAACGAGACTGGGGTCGCAGACGCCGCCGTTGATGGAATCGCATCGATCGGCATTGCGGAAAAACTGAGATTGTCTGAATGAGAACCGATTCGTTGGATCTGTAACGAAGTAGGAAGACCGTATCGCCTCGGCGGGAGGAAAGGAGTGGATCGACGGAGAGAGCAGGACCATGACCATGGCGGCGGAGAAGAAGCCGGAGAGCTTGATGAGCCAGAGCATGATTCGACGGTCAGCACACAAACCTTTTCTCTGGCGGCGAAATCTGATGAGGAGTCCAGCCAGATTATAGAGAGCAATGGCTTTGAGGAAGGGGAAGGAATCGGTGGCGGTGATAGTACCGCCGCGGTGTGGTTCTTCGCTTCCCCTTTTTATCGAAGAATGAGCAAATATAGTAACTATCACCTCAGCATTTATCTTCTGTTGATTTTAGGGGATATATTTGTTGTACTAAATGCGATTAGTAAATTGATCACAATTTGAAATGGGGTTAATTTGTGTAATTAGTTGATTATTACTATGTAGTTGTCCTCGATAAAGAGAAATGTGGAATTGGTGACAGGCTGGATTCGGTCATGTATGGCAGAAATTAAATTTTGAAATTTACTGTTTTGTCCTTGATTTTTACTGATTTTACGTACGTTTTTGTGATTGCACTTTTATTTCCAATTTTTCGAATGTCACTGAGAATTTGCACCGACGAAATAAAACACATGTGCGTCCACTTGTCAGTACTGTTTCAACCAACGAAAGATTTTAGCGAAAGAAAATAGGCTAGGTCACCTACATTTATATTGTTGTTGCTATGTATGTAGTATATACGTCTTTGTATATATGTACGTATATATGTATGTATTTATTATTTGTTTACATACAAACCCCTCTAGTGATTCTTACAATATGATAATAATATAGACGTATCTAACATATCAGTCATTTTCTAATAATGCAAATAATAAAGACTAATATCTCAACGAACGTACATAAGTAATAGTATTAAACAAACGTCTTGCTAACGAATGTCAATCCAAAGTATTCAACTCACACAATGTTAGACATAAAAATGAGTGCATGTATCCATAAATAATAGTTATACCAATCATGCATCAAACAAAAATATATCACTTTCTGAGAAAACTAATAAGCATACATGCTAACAATGGTAAATGTTAACAACTATATACACCAACAACTAGCGAATATCAATAAATAGCAGTTACCCGACAAACAGTACTCAGCCTCACATGGTATGTAGATACGGATGTGCAACCACAAATCGTAAATATCCAGCTAATAGTATGCCAACAAATGGTAAGCACCAATTCATTATCGATGTAGTTAAAATATTTCTATTATTATCAATTTAGTTTGGATAATATAATTTACTTTATTATTGATTATTAACTCTAAAATAAAAATATTCTACTTAAAATTTTGTTTGGTCACTGTATGATCATTTGTTCTAAATAAAAACATCAACTTACTTTATATATCTTAGACAACATATTACCATTTTTTGAAAATAATATCAATTATCAATTCTCTCTAAAAACACAACGCTGTTACTTTTCTAAAAATCATAATTTACAATATCTTATATAATCACTTTATTCATTTTCAAACCATAATAATAATAATAATAATAATAATAATAGTAATAATAATAATAATAATAATTCAACTCAACTATGTCAAAAACATAATATTTCACTTTAAAAGGACTGAAATTATATTTTTATTTATCCTAAAAATAATAAAAAGTATAACCTAGAATATTTCTAGAATATCCCTTTATTAATCTCCATAATAAAACTTTCGTTTTATCAGAATTATTTTACGTTATTTGTTTACTTCAAAGATGAGTATTAAAACATATTTATTTCAAATAGTCACAATTTACCTCCAAACCTTTTACGTTTACTTAAATACCATATAACTCAAAAATAATAAGTCAACTTAATAGCAATAGTCCTCAAATACGTTGTCATTATTTCAGTAACTATTTTATGCATCCTTATTGTTATTTAACTTAATAATAATATCTTTAATAATGTTGTTGTAGTTGTTGTTATTACTTAATAAAATCGCTCTACTTTCAAAAATTCAAAACCTTATTATTGTTATTCATTATGAAAATACCAATCCATGTTTAATACCATAGTCACATTAATATTTTTTCAATTCCACTTCGCTTTTTAAATAACAATAACTTTCTTAAATCCACTTAAAATAAGTTTTTGTAAAAATTCACAAATAATAATCTTACTAAAATTTATACATTAATTTCATTATAGATTGTCTCGTTATGATTATTACAAATATTACTCCAAATTTTATAAATAATCTTGTGTAGTCTGTAGCAACAATTTCACACTTTTAATCAATTAATTATCATTAAGTTTCCTCAAATAAACCAATATAGTTATCCTAAAAAAATTATTAACTATTTAGCATTCTGAATATAGTTTCTTGTGAAATTCAATATCATTAATTCTCAAACAATGAACATTATGTCGTAATAATAGGAAAACAACAATAAATAAACATCGCATTCAACCAATGCTATTATTCAATCAACATAACAATTTAACCAATTTCATAATTCTAAATATCGTAATAAAATAGAACTGAAAGAAATAACCACTGTTATCAATAAAATATTCTCAATGGTAAAAGAATGGAAGAAGGAACAAGTGTATTGATGAAGATCAGAAGGCATTAGAATGGTCCATCTCAACATTAGATAAAGCTTTCGACAAGAAGATAATAGCACCAACAGCACCTTTCGAAGAGGTCAAAAGGATATTTCAACAGAGTTTTGGATAAGCAAAGAGATTTCGATGAGGTCAAAAGCTACCTTCCGAAGGCAATGAGTAGCATACTATCTGAACATGCGTCAAACCACTCAAAACGATTGGCTTTGTCCGCGTCTACATTCGTTAGAAGAACATGCAACAAAAGTAACCCTTTCAAAAGGATATGTTAGCCTTTCAATTGGTTAGGACCATCCTCACTTATAAAGGAAAGATTATACATCTGATAAAACCAAAGGAAGAGGTTCCTTGCAAGCCAAGGAAGATGCTTACAGATGGAGTCTTTTGCTGCAATGGTTTTTATAGTGCTTCGACTCATTCGAAACACAAAACACATGTTTCGACGGTAGTGAAGGCCGACACACATGCCAACTTGCATAGCGTATAAATAGCTAAAGGAAGAGCGCAATTATATACCTTTCCACGAAGTCGAAAGTGGCTAGGCAGTGCCTTTCGATGAAGTTAGGAGCAACAAAGCAATAAGCCTTCCGATGAAGTCGAAAGGAATAAAGAAAAATAGGAAAAAAGCCCAGTCTTCAGGGGCAGTGGAAGGGTGGCCATATAGTCCTTTCGATTAGGTCGAAAGCGATAATTCAAGGAATGCACGTGAAAGGAAGAAAACAAACTTTCCGACCATGTCGAAAGCATTGGATCAAAAGGTGCCAACCTGCACCTATAAATAAGACCCTATGGGTCAGTTTTGTGGGATTTGGTTTCCTTCACTTGTATTTTCGAAAAAGCTTGTAAACCCTAATTTCAAAATCAAATTGAGGATTTGGTCAATTTGAACATCTCATTTCAATAAAAAGGGAGGTCATGGTAATTTCGATTATGCAACAGTTAGAGATTCTTATTGCTCACAGTTATGATCCTCTGATGTCGATCGAGTCGAAAGTCAACCCTTCGACCTGGAGGATACCCCTAGCATTCGCATATCCTTAGATTTTTAGCTGGAGATAGCAAGATACCCAAAGCTCATTCTTTCGAAAAAGTCGAAACCCACTCAATTCAACCACATTTCTCAAAACTACAAGTCCTAACGTTAAGTGACTTTGATCGCATCAAAAGGTGGTTCTGAAGGAGTCTTCAACCAACTGAATCAGCTCAGAAGGTAATATCAGAGAGGAGGATAAAACCTTCCACGTTGAAAGGTCTTAAAAGGAAGGAATTTCGTCTACCATATCATATTCGAAAACAGGACTTAAAAAAGTCAACAAGCTTTAACTTTTCCTATCAGTTGAAAAGGAGGTTTCGTAGGAATCGCCAATATTTCAAACTTTATTTTGATGTGTTGACAAGTTTACTGGTTAATATTATTAGCGCTAGAAGAAGGGCTCGAACCTCCGACCCTCAATAACTTCTGTCATAGCTTAGCTGCATAAAGTTCTTCATTCAAGAGGAGAAAACGGTAACACTAAGGAATAATAACCACAATCCATGTGAAGAAGCTGCGTCACAATCAACTTTGGAAGATAACATAATTCTAAACTTTAACTTAGAAAATATAGAAGTCGGACAAGCGATATGGAAAAGCTTATGGCAATGCGATCGGGGTTAATCGAACGAACCCCGTTCTAGAAGGACCTTTAAATCAATGGATGCAAAGATTTACGATACTTCTATTCTCGAGCAGACAAATTTATCCATTTAGATAAAATGTACCACGACAGGAAAAGATTGCGACAAGCATAGAAGAAGAAATTTTTATTCCCAATCAATCCAAGTAAAAATCAAAGGATGGCGAAAGGATTTGGAAAAGTATTCCAGAGTTCAACTATGTAGCCTTAGATCAACCACTTTCTCACATATTTGCTGCAGCAAAAGATGATGGAAGCTTCTCAGCTACACATAGAATGCGAAGCCAGATAGAGCCTAAAGAAAGGGGAAGTTATTGCAATTATCACAAATCAAATGGACCTAAGTCAAATGATGTCGCATGTTAGCTAGAATGATTCAAAATATGATCATGTTAGGAACCTTAAAGGAGTTCATTAAGGAAACTTAAAGAAACCGCTTGAAGAGAGCAGCTTAATAACTTCAAAATGTAGATCCCTATCAAATCGTGAAGTCTTGCGACATTAGGTCAACTATGAAATTTCTTCATTCATAGCTTTTTAACTTGATTTGCACTTTGGTTTGTGTTGAAAATTGATCATGTACTTATTCAAAATTCGAATGTCATTACAGATAAAAACAAAACCAGTCCATAACATTCAAAATACTCTTGAAGCATAACAAATTTCTAATTACTAGAGGAAGACAGCTCAAATGCTTGATACAAAATAACTACCAATGTTTGAGCCAATGCAGTACAAAGATCTGTTCTCATGAAACCTCATACTACTATTAGTCCTTCATTAATTTCTGAGAGAAAACTTACAAATGGGCCATGCTGTTGCAGAGCAATACTTATCAAGATATGGTAATCTATCTAAACGGGAAAGCAATTCACTCCAATTCTATTTTTGATAAATTATTTTACTAGGATAAATTTCTCAAACTATATTCAAAGAACGACTATTTTCGATTACCCCAGAACCTGGGGAAAAATAAGTGTCTATCGATTCCAAGAACTGACTCATACGATCTTCCAAAGATATCATATAGCACTAATAAATGCACACAAAGGATTTCTAGCTAAACAATCTGAATATTTTAAAGTTTTCTAAAACCATTGGCGGGGAGAACCATATTCATATTTTTCCATGAAAAGTTTTAAAACTATCAAAATTTCATTAACAAAAACTCAGACTAGGGAATTTATACCTGGTTAAAAAATTGTAGGTTCATGAATCATGACCACCTAATCTTTATCTAAGATTCGTATTTCCATCATTAGAAAACTAATTTTTATCCTTCACCAAAAGCACCTCCTAGAACGAGAGTCAAAACCTCTAAAAAAGCCCTTGCCAAAGGCACCTCCAAGAGGAAAGGTCAAATCCTCTTAAGCCCTTACCAATGGAACCTCCTAGAGGGAGGGTCAAAACCTCTCAAAAATCCCATGCAAAGGCACCTCCGGGAGGAAGGGTCAAATCCTCTTAACCCTTACCAAAGGCACCTCATTGAGGGTGGGTCAAGACCTCTAAAAAAAGCCTATGACGACCGTCCGTAGCACTACTTAGAGGGAAGGTCAAAAAACACCTAACGTCCATATCACCTCTTAGGGGAAGGGACAGGGTAAACACCCAAAAAATCAAAAAAAAACTAACGTCCATATCACCTCTTAGGGGGAGGGTCAAGGTGAGCACCCATCAGTAACCTTATAGAAGAAGTTCAATCAAACTGACATTGCATTCCTTAAAACCAAGGGAAGCCAAAAGGGGGCACCGAATAGATGAAGAGAGACAAAGAGGTCTGCAACTCACAACAAATCTCATACCCCAAAAGAACAAAGGGTTAAAGAAAGAAATCTATCCACCATCTAAGACAAAGACGAAACCCAAGATATGAATACAAACAAAGGTAAAGGGATGAAGATGTCTAACGCCACAATCGGAAATAGACAAGGAATCCAAAACACTAATCAAAAGGGACAAAGCATGAGTAGGAGAATTTCAGTACTTCCAATACCTGAGAAATGGCTCCCATTACAAAGGGTTAAGAAACTTGCATTCAGAAAGAAGACATAAGACAAGAAGATGGATAAAGAAATCCTTGACATGATATCAAAAGTAGAGATCTATACAAAATCTAAGAGGATGGAATAGATAACAATTTTTTATTACAAAGATGAAAGTGCCTTCATTTGAAGAATAGATTAAGAAATCCATCCCTGAATCCTTAGAAATAAGGCGATCCTTTAAGATAAAAAAGTCTGTATACATATATATGCATTAACACATTATTTGGACCATTGCATTGCTGAACGACCAAGCAGTAGGATAGAACTTGCACTGCTGAACGACCGACTAGTCAAATGGAGTTTACACTACAGAACGACTGACTTGTCAAACGGAGCTTGCACTGCTAAACTGCCAGTCAACTAAACAGAACTACCTGATGAACGGTTGAGCGGCTGAAATGCTGAACAATCGAATGGAACTACCTACTGAATGGTTGACAGGTCCTACGGAACTACTACTTCGAATGAATAACTGGTCCTACGGAACTACTACTCCGAACGGATGACTGGTATTATAGAATTACTATTCCGAATGATTGCATGGAATTACAGAATTACTCGGCTCCAATATAACAGTGATACCACTAACTTATAAGCACTTTAGGAATCACATAACTATTAATAATATACTTTCCTTTGAATGACAAGAATCATCATCACCAGCCAAGGTATAGGTTTTAAATAAATCCCTTGCATAATATTTTACGAATAACTTAGAATAAAGGCCAGGAATGCCTAGGAATCTTTTACTTAAGTTTATTAAATTTTCCATTACTAGATAGACTTTTGATTTCGTGTTTATATTGAATGAAGTTTTGGGTAGTTAATTCGTTAGATGAGAACCTGACAAGGTTTTAGTTGGATTCTTGATTTAATGAACTTTCTATTTCCTCGTTTCTTTTCATGAAGATTCCATACTCGGTTTTCTGAATTCAAAATTTCCATATTAACTTGTATGATGATTTGTGGATTTTATATTCCTAATTTCCCTATTGAGATTTCATAATGATTTCTTATTGAATTTCTGGTCTTTAGAATTCTAAATTTCCATATTAACTTTTACGATGATTTGTGAATGATATACACTTGATTCCTTATATTGGATTTTTGTAATGATTTCTTACCGATTTCTCGTTTTCACGAATTCTTGATTTCATGACTTCTTTGTTGAATTTCCATGATAATCTATAGATTTATTATTGAATTTCTGACTTTGTATTAGAAAGAGTTTTGTGAAGATTATTCAGCAGACGAGGTCCTAACAATTTTCTGATTACATTCCCTGATTTTTCAATTTCTCTTCATAATGATCTTATGTATTTGTGAATTATGAAGTTTCTTATTGAATTTTTACGATGGTTTATGGATTTCATATTCGTAATTTCCTTATTGGGCTTTTGATAATCTCTTATTGATCTCCTGATTTTGTGAATTTTAATTTTCCTTACTGATTTTATGGTGATGTTTAGATTTCATATTCTTGGTTCCCTTATTGGATTTTTGGAGATTTCTTATTGGATTTCAAATTTTGTGAATTCTAAATTCCCTCGTCGATTTTCATAATGATTTTTGAATTCCATATTCTTAGATTCTGTATTGAATTATCATGATGATTTCCTACTAAATGCCTGATTTTGTGGATTTTAAATTTTCTGATTGATTTGTTTGGTCATTTGTGGATTTCATACTCCTGGTTTCTTTTTGGGATTTTCATAATGGTTTCTTATTGAACTTCTAGCTTATGAATTTCTAATCCCACTATCGAATTTCTACAATGATTTTTGAATTTTCCATTTAATTTCAAAATTTGAATTCGATACAAGATTCTATTAGTATTAGATGGGCTTCTGTCAAAGGTTAGGGGATGAAAATGGGTTATAGTGAAGACACAAGGTAAAAACCACATAAAGCAAGAAACAAATACATAACAACTTAAGAAAACTTAATTCAAGGAAGGGAGATTTAGAGTGAATAATAGCTCTCTTGAAAGGTTCATCTATTTAAGCCGATACCTAATAACCAGGTGATATTGTTCCACATTTCTAATATTAGTAAATCAAATAGGCTTTGATCGCAGATTATTTAGAATGCTTTACTTAAAGAATTATACACACACACACACAGATATATATACATATCATCAAATAATATTTCACACTTTAGCGTCATAAGTTTAAGGTTATCCAATAAGGTCTCCTAACAAGGATATGATCTTGATAAAAGTTATTATTTGTTCTGCAGGAAATAAAGAAAGAAATTATTTAGATTTTCAAAAAATGCTTCTTTTATACCAAAGTGTGGGGGCTAAATGTTATCCATAAAATATTCTCAAGGATAAAAGTATGAAATAGGAAACAAGAGGATTGATGAAGATCAAAAGACATTAGAATGGTCCATTTCAACATTAGATAAAGCTTTGGACAAGAAGATGATGGTAGCAGCAACACCTTTCTAAGAGGTCAAAAGGGTGTTTCAACAAAGTTTTGGATAAGTAATGAGCTTTCGACGAGGTCGAAAACTACCTTCCGAAGGCAATGAGTAGCATACATTCTATACATGCACCATACAATTTGAAACGATTTGTTTCATCTATGTCTACATTCATCAGAAGAGCATGCAGCAAAAGCAACCCTTTCGAAAGCATATATTAGCCTTTCGAATTGGTTAGGACCTCCCTCGCCTAAAAAGGAATGACTATACATCTGATAACACCAAAGTATGAGGTTCCATATAAGCCAAGGAAGATGCGTTCAAATGGAGTCCTTCGCAGCAATGATTTCTACTGTGTTTCAACTCATTAAGAATGCAAAATGCATGTTTTAATGGTAGTGAATGCCAACACAAATTCCAACTTGCATAGTGCATAAACAGCTAAAGGAAGAGCGCAATTATATACCTTTCGATATAGTCGAAAGTGGTTAGGAGGTGCCTTTCGAGGAAGTTAGGAGCAACAAAGCAACAAGCCTTCCGTCGAAGTCGAAAGGAACAAAGCAAAATAGGAAGAAAGCCCAGTCTTTAGAGGCAGCAGAAGGGTGGCCATATAGTCCCTTCGACTAGGTCGAAAGTAATTATTCAAGGAATGCATGCGAAAGGAAGAAAACAAACCTTCCGACCATGTCGAAAGCATTGGGTCAAAAGATGCCAACCCGCACCAATAAATAAGACCCTAGAGGGCAGTTTTGTAGGATCCTGTTTCTTTCACTTGTATTTCCAAAAAGCTTGTGAACCCTATTTTCAAAATCAAATTAGGTATTTGGTCAATTTGAACATCTCATTTCAATAGAGAGGGAGGTCATGATAATTTCGATTATGCAACTGTTAGAGATTCTTATTGCTTATAGTTATGATCCTTTGATGTCGATCTAGCCGAAAGGCAACCATTCAACTGATTCGAAACCCCTAACATTCGCATATCCTTAGAGTTTTAGCTGGAGATAGAAAGATACCCAAGCTCATTGTTTCAACTAAGTCGAAACCCACTCAATTCAACCACATTTCTCAAAACCATAAGTCCTAACCTTAAGTGACTTTGACCACATCGAAAGGTGGTTCTGAAGGAGTCTTCAACCAACTGAATCAGCTAAGAAGTCAGTATTAAAGAGGATCAAAACTTTCGACCACGTTGAAAGGTCTTAAAAGGAAGGAATTTCGTCTACCACATCATAATTGAAAAGATGACTCAAAAGAGTCAACAAGCTTCAACTTATCCTAGCAGATCGAAAGGAGGTTTCGAAGGAATCACCTATATTTCAATCTTCATTTTGAGATGTTGACAAGTTTTCTTGTTAACATTTTTCGCGCTAGAAGAAGGTCTCGAACCTCCGACCCTCAATAATTTTCATCATAGCTTCACCGCATAAATTTCTTCATTCAAAAGGAGAAAATGGTAAGTGCAAGGAATAATAACCATAATCCAAGTGACGAAGCCGCCTCACAATCAACTTTGGAAGATAACATAATTTCAAACTTTAACTTAGAAAATATAGAAGTTGGACAACCTTCAACCCTAATAAGATTGGAAAACCATGAGATTGATGTCCTAGATCTACAACTACAAATGCTGGTTATGCAAGAGCTTTCTGAAAGGGCTCCATCTCAAGGGTCATTAAAGTTTGTGGAAGGAGAAGATGAAGCGCTATCACCAAATAAAGACAAAGTGAAAACCAAGAAAGTCAGGTCAAAAGGTCCCTTGAGCAGTCGAACAGTCCAATTCAAGGAAACAGGAAAAGTTGTCACAAAAGCGATGCCAGCCAAAAAGACATCCTGCACTAAATGATAATGGATACGCTTAAGGAGTAAGGAATTCCCGACCAAGAGAAATATGTTATCCTACAAAAGAATTCTTTTTAAGAGGAAATAATGGTAGTTAGACCTCCTCCTCACATTCAAATTTCTCCACCAAAATATGATGGGACTACTGATCCAGATGATCACCTTGTAGCTTTTGAAAACTGAATAAACTTATGTAATACTCCTGAGCGGATTCGCTGCAAACTTTTCTCGATTTCTTTTCAAGGAGAGGCTGTAAAATGGTACAAGAATTTCCAAGAGAAAATCATGTGTTCTTGGAAACAATTTTCTTATGAATCCATAGTGCAATTTCACATATACAGAGATCTGCTAATGGATTCTTATATGTTAGCCAACATTAAACAAAGGCCAGAGTATTTACTTAGTGAATATGTTAAAAGATTCCACATGGAAGCATTGAAGGCAGAAAGTACAACCGATATAGAAAAGTTTATGCAATTCGATCGGAGTTAATCGAACAAACTTCTATTCTGGAAGGACCTTTATATCAATGGATGCAAAGATTTACGATACTTCCACTCCCAAGCAGACAAATTTATCCATTTAGATGAAATGTACCACGACAAGATTAGATTGTGACAAGACATAGAAGAAGAAAAATCTAGTCCTAATCACCCCAAGCAAAAATCAATAGATGGCGAAAGGATTTGGAAAAGTATTCCAGAGTCTAACTATGTGGCCATAGATCAACCACTTTCTAAAATATCTGCTATGATGAAAGATGATGGAAGCTTCTCAACAACACATAGAATGCGAAGCTAGCTAAAGCCTAAAGAAGGGGAAAGTTATTGCAATTATCACAAAGCAAATGGACATAATTCAAATGAGTGTTGCATGTTAGCTGGAATGATTCAAAATATGATCATGTTAGGAACCTAAATGAGTTCATTAAAGAAACTTAAAGAAAATGCATGAAGAGAGTAGCTTAATAACTTCAAAATGCGGATCCCTATCAAATCATGAAGTCTTGCGACGTAAGTGTAACTATGAACTTTCTTCATTCATAGCTTTTTAACTTGATTTGTAATTTGATTTGTGCTGAAAATCGATCATGTACTCATTCAAAATCTGAATGTCATTACAGGTAAAAACAAAACCAATCCATAACATTCAACATACTCTTGAAGCACAACAAATTTCTAGTTAGTAGAGGAAGACAGCTCAAATGCTTGACAAAAAATAACTACCAACGTTTGAGCCAACGTAGTACAAAGATCTATTCTCATGAAACCTCGGATCACTATTAGTCCTTCATTAATTTTTGAGAAAAAATGTACAAATGGACCATGCTGTTGCAGAGCAATACTTACCAAGGTATGGTAATCTATCTGATGGAGAAAGCAATGTACTCCAATTCTATTTTTGACAAATTAATTTACTAAGATAAATTTCTCAAACGTATCTTCAAAGAAAGACTATTTTCGATTACACCACTACTTCGGGAAAAATAAGTATCTACCTATTCCGAGAACTAACTTATACAATCTTCCAAAGATACTATATAGCACTAATAAATGCACACGAATGATTTCCAACTAAGTAATCTCAATATTTTGAAGTTCTCTAAAACCATTGGCAGGGAGAACCATATTTGTAACGACCCAGAACTTCTGTCATTTGAAATTCATATAATTAATTAAATTTAAATATTCACGAATGAATTTTATAAGCTAAGTGAATTAAATTTCGAATATCTAGATTTAATTGGATAATTAAATCGATAAATTTAATATTTGAAATTACAGAAATAATTGGGAATTGGATTTAATGTGATTAAAATTGATTTATAAAATTATATTAAATCATATTGGAGTTATAATGATGTTATGGAACTTTTAAAATTGAATTAAAAGTTAATTTGTAGAAACTGAATATTTTAATATTTAATTGACGAGTAAAAATAGCCATTTTTCAAAAAGCCTCGGATTTTGACGAAACCAATTTCATCAGATCCGTAATGTTATATTATTGTAAGATTTCAAATTTTGTGTCGATCGGATTTACGGTTTGTCCGGGACAAGCCAAAACGTATAGAAATTTGTTTAATCGATTTAATTTAATTTGATTGTTTATTTCCGTAACTCGCACATACGATCAAATTAGCCCCTAAAAAACGTTCCACTGTGTTCGGAACGTGGGGTAAACCCTAGAAACGCCAGCCGGCTCGGTTCGTTTGGAGTTCGAAAAAAATACAATGAATAGTGTTTTGGGCAATTTTCTATAAAAGGACTTCACTATCTTCAATTTGCAAAGCATTTAGGGTTTCAGCCCTAGCCGCTAGTTATAATATTAATGGCCAAAAATTGTTCATCATCTTCCTCAATTTTCTTCCAATCTACAAACTTTTAGGCCGAGATTTCAACTAGAGATTCGTGGAGGGTAGTGAGTTCTATAAGATCAACGGCCATGATCGATTTTAGTCGAGTGGATCATCGAAAAGTGCTCGCGTTCATCACCGGTTCGTGCTCAATTTTCGATCTAAAGGCATGACTGAGCTCATTGATACTCGAGTCGAAGGTGGAGCTCACGTTGGCGTTTCGAGTGGTGGTACTCGATCGGCGCAAAGTTGAACAGAGTGGGCTTGAAAATTTAGGGCAAGATGGCGGCATGGGTTTCATCGACCTGTAAAGCGCGTGTGAGATGGGAGAAAGGGGCTACGGCCTAGATTCTGGGGCTTGAAATCAACAGAAGAGATTGAACTAGGTTAACAAAATAAAATAAAATTATAAATTTATATATATTATAATTCGTTCAAAGTTTAAAATGCTGTATCTTTTTCATACGAGGTCTGTTTTGGACGAAACGAATTGCGCTGGAATCGTATTCATGAATACTACGCGATGGAGCTGAAACGGGATTGATTGGATCTAGTGATAATTTCAGGTAAAATTAAATGCGCGTTTGATTTTAATCGTAATAAAATGCTGGAACTATTATTGGAAGCAAGGTGAGAACTTCTCACTCAACCGAATCTGTTTCGATTTAAATTTTAAATAGTTAAATTTAAAATTGCTTGATTGTGCTGATTTGTATGCTTGGATGATAAATTATTATCTGTTGTATTGAAATAGACCCTATACGCCGCATATTAAGCGGAGGTTATTTATTAAACACATATACCGCGATATTCCACCTTGAAGTGGAGTTGGTATTATACATGTACTTGGAGTTGATTTTCCCGCATTATATAGCGGATGAGACCCTATTGCTCCGCATAATAGCGGATAATATTTTATAAAACCCATATACCGCCCGTCTTGAAACGGGATTGGTATTGTGCTAACATCTGTGGATGCAGGGAAATAGGTTGGAGGGATCCAACTGTATTCCTCAACAGTTTTGATTTATTTACAGATATTTGCGATATATTCTGTTATAATATTGATATATGATGTTTGGATGCCGTGATTTTCATGTTTAGTGCTGTTGCAGCATTGAGCCTATTTTGGAAAATTAAAAGTGTTGAAGTGATGATTTTCAAATTTTAAAAGGATTTTTAAAGTGATTTTTGAAAGAATACGTTTTATTAAATTTTGGAATTGATTCATTTTAAATAAATAAACGTTATAATTTTAATGTTATAAAAATTATGATTTTTGAGAAATATAGTTGAAAATTGATTTTTGAAAATATGGAGTTAATGATTTTATAAAATAGTTTAAATTGAGATTTTTGAATTTATTATAAAAGCTTTATATATAAGATTTATAAAATTGTATTTTTATAAATCAAAGTGATGGAATTATAAAGGAGTTTCAAAGACGTTTCAAAATGATGTTATAAATAGATTTTATAAAAGAATAGAATCTACGATTTTGAAGTTATAAAAAGAATGAATTTGTAAATAGAGAATTATAAGTATTTTGCTTATAATTTGAATTTTGGCGTGTAAATGGGATATGGATAGAATCTGTTAATAAAATGATTTTATAAGTTGAAGTTGTTATAAAATATAAATGGAATTTATAAACATTGTTTTATAAATTCGAAATCGATTTATTTTGATAAGTTAATTATTATAGCTTATTAAAGGTGATATATCCACGATTTTGGACAGTGGATAATATATTAAAGAAATGTTTTGGGGAAGTGATATTTCAAATAGAAATAAAACGATTTAAAGATGTTTTTTTATGTATTAAAAATTGAAACCATAGATTTCAACATTCATTGTTGAAATAGACGTTTTCGAGAAATAAAAGGAAATGGTGGACTATAACACTGTTGTTATAGTGAATGATTTTCGAAATGAAATGTTTTATATAGTATTGGGATTTTTATATCTATCTCAACTTCGAATCCCTATACTAGTGATTTTGGGTTGTCGTAATGATGTTTTACACAACATTCGTTTTGACTCAAATAAATGTGTTTAAGAGAATGTTTTCCTTAAAGAATAAAATATATACTTAAATGTGATTTAAGTACATTGAATATTTCCAAATGTTGAAAATAAATATATTAGTGAATTACTTATTTTTGAATAAGTATGGAAATGTTTTCCAATATGAAGTGAATGTTTTGAGACTATACCTTTTAAAGATAAATTGAAAGTGCATATTTGAAATCTATTTGAAAATCGTATATCATAGGATATTTGAAAATTTAAATTCACCATGGAATTTATAAAGGAAAGGGGATTTTTTTTATAAAAATAAACATTGATTTATTTTTGAAGTGTGGAAATTAATTTACGGATTTGGAACGTAAATTTAAAATAAATTGGTAAGGATTTATTTGATTGATCTAAATGAACCATTTTGAAATGAAAATGAATAAATATTTGTGAATATATCCCGTGTAGGGAGATGATTTGAAATTTGTTTTCAAATAGTTGAAGTGTTAAAAATATATCATGTAAAGATATTCTTGGAAATAAATAATTTGGGAAATTATTCGGAATCTGGTGATGTTGTGCATATCCATTGATAGTTAAATAACCGACTATCAGTATTGAACTTTAAATGGGTATTTGTTGTGATTTTCTTGAAATTGAATGCTACACTTATTTTAAAATATTGCGCTCGTTATTCGGTTGAGCCGGGGGAGGACCATTGTGTCATATAACCCATTCCGAATAGTGATACGACGTATACGGATAGCATTAAAGACCGGTGGTGAAGACCGGGTATTTGCGAGAATGATAAGATGACCTATCGATTTTCTCTGCATCATGGCTCATGTATAGAGATTCCCTAAGTGATGGAAAGTCCGATCGGGATTGTGAATACTCGGATTGCAAGGGCTTCTTCGGAAGTGCCTTCCGTTCTGTTCGAACCCGGAACAGACTTGTATGGATGTATATCTGACGTTATATTTTGAGATGTAAAGCTGGTTTCTATCAAATACATTTCTGTTGGCGACGGAGAATTTATTATCTTAGCTTAACACCCTTCTCTGAGACATACGAGCTCAGAGGTATGTAGTTGAGGGTTACTAGTGATACATTTCCAATTTGGTAACGTGGCATACGAAGTGCTGCTGATCATTTGTTGATCGAAGCATGACTTTGTGAAAAAGCGTAGCTTTGTGGACGAGACTTCATCGGGCCTCACAACACGGTAATGGTCGAAACAGGATTGTTGCGACAACGTTTTTGTTAGGGGTAGCGCCCCTAGGGTATGTCCATTTCCTTCTAGATAAAAGGAGATATCATGGTATAGAGCCCAGATATCGAACCTATGTGGTTACTGAAAATTTATTACTTTATGTTTGTTGGTTTTCAGGATCCCGGAATAAAGTTTGGTTACGACTGAGGGATGACATAGCTCGTGTGTTAGCTACCTAGTTACAGCTGTGCAGCGTGAGGTAGCGTCGACCTTATTTAGCCGAGATCCGGTTAGGTTCTCGGGGGCATCCTTCTAGAGGCGTTCCATTTCGGTATGGGAAGTTCCTTAGCCCGATCATTTGTTGGAAAATCCAAAGAAACAATACGTACCTTGTACGGTTTTAATTGTATAACCTGTCATGGAATGTGGCGGTAACCTGCTATTGAACATGGTAGCTATAGTCGGCATAAGTGTGTAATGCCCATGCTGACTAAGGTTACTATTATATTTTTGAAAGTTTCTGCACTATGCACTAATAATAATATCACAATGGTTTTCGCGTATCAAACATTATTTTTGACTGTCATAAGGAGAAATCTCCTCCAATTCTGGGTTTGCATTATGTGTGTCGCGGGAGGCCTTATGGTAGTTACATTTTCTAAAAGCATTGCGAATTGACTTTAAAAATATTTCTTTGGTTGTTTTTAAAGAATAACTGTTTTAAGTTCTCACACCAGTCTCATGACTGACCTGGAGTTTATTATTCCCTTCCTAAACTCTGGGTGCCCACCAATTTCCACACGAGCAGTCTAGAGTTAGGTTATCAGGATATTCTGGAATTCAGGAGATGCTGTGGAGCTCAGGAGGCGAGCTGGATGGCGTGGCGTATCAACTAGTATATAGTATTTCTTTTATGCTGTTGTTGTTGCACACTCTGATAATGAAATGTAATGATAATGTAATGTAATATGATGTAATGTAATAACTGATATAGTTCTTTGTTTTAAAGATATTTATTTATCTATTATATGTTATTCCGCTGCGATTGTGAGATTCTGATATTGTTTTCTATTGCTTCTTCTTTCTTTCTTCTTCTACCTCTTCTTCTTTAACCCTAACAATTCGGTTTTTCCGGCCTTCGATTGCTCGGCAGTTGATACAGTGGAAGTATTAATGTCGATTTTCGGAAGTCGAAAATCCCGTTCGTTACAATGTGGTATCAGAGCATTTGGTTAAGAGACAACCTTGGCTTTGTTGGGTGTTACTCATTAGAGATAGAGTCAGTAGTGCTCTAGAATGAGTGTGAGTGTAATAATAGATATGAGTGCGTATCTATTAGTGAATATAAAAAAAATTGTTTTATATTGTAATGATTGGTTTGTTGAGAGGTATATGGATTCTGGTCAATACGAGTAATTAACGTTATTGATAGGAATCTCTAAACACTTGTACTGAACAAATTCGACACAATATCGTTTTAAAATAGGGTAAATGATATAATTTTACCTAAATTATTTTCGTATATAAAAGAGAAAAATTTTCTGTGAATTATTATAATATATGATTGTTTGGTTGCTAGAAAGTGATGATATTAAATTATTATCATTAATGTTGAAAAAGAAATTGAAATCTTAACTCCAAAGTAAAAAAAAATTCACATACAAATAGAATTGGAGAATATAAATTATAAATGTGATTTTTAATTTGAAGTAAAATTCCAGAGAAATATTTGAAAATGTTTTGAAAGGGTTTGCAATTTGGAAAAGATTAAATTCCTTTTTGATTTTGGAAATGAATTTCAAGGGTTTGGAAAAAAAATGTTTTTGGAGGGATAAAAGCTCTAAACTCTTTTCGGTCGCTGGAAAATAACTTTGATGATGACTGCAGCATCATCGGTGTTTTTTTCAGGTTTCCAAAAGAGGGATTGCTACCAAGTTGTTTTAAATGGAAGTTATTTGGAAAATTTGGGTTTGGGTTTTGAAATTCAAAAGATAATTTGAATTGGTTTCAAAAATGGTTTTGAAATGTTGGAATGACTCTGGAGTCTGATAAAAATAGTTATGGAATAAAATTTATTAAGTTGAAAATAAAGTTGGGGTTGAAACAAATGAATTGAAATTGAGTTTGAATTATGGAAATAAATTTATGAATGAATGAATTTACAATTGCGAGTAAATGAAATTGGAAACTAAATGTTTTAATTCATCTTGAAATTGCAAGTAAACTAATTTTTTTTTTTGTCGAATTGGATCAAATGAAGCCAAGTATTAAAATAAAATTAGTAATAAAACTAATTGAAGAAAGGAAAAATTTAATATGGGTTGAAATGAATTGAATTCAACATTTATAAATAAAGGGTAAATTAAATTCATATGGAATTTGAAATCCAATTAAGTATACGTGGTTATAAACTGAAATTGAAAACTGAATATTGAAAACCAATTTGAATTGTGCTAGATGGAATGAGTTAGAACTTGTAATGAATTAGTAAAAGAAACTAATATAAAATAGCAAGATGAATCAGTTGTGAATGAAAGATAATTGGTAGAAATTCGATATTTCAGAAGGTAAGTTGAATCCAAATAGAATTTGTTAACGCAAAAAATGTATGCTAACACCCCGGTGTGAGTTGTGATATAGCGAAAGCACCACCCGTTGGTACGGGAACTAAAAGTAAGCAGAAAAATAGCAGAGAAAAGTAAAGAGACAACAATTTTTATAGTGATTCGTCTCAAAGTAAAGCCTACGTCCACTTAATCTCTTCTACTGTTGATTTGATTACAAACTTTATAATCGTTCTTCAATTACAACACAATCAAGACAAGAAATTAGAACTTCGCTGTAGAAAAGTTCTTTGAATTCATGTTCAAGGTTCTTTTAATGTCTTTGGCGTTTGAGGTGTTGAAGAAGAAGTCAAAACAGCAAAGTCTCAGCCTTCCAAAAAGTATCCAAAAGTCTTCCTTCAATGTGGAGTAGGCGGGGTATTTATAGAGAAGTTCTGGAGTTAGGTCGTATGTTGTAGGCCGTGAGCGACCTAAGAGTGATCCTGAGGTAGCATAAGTCGTTGGCGACTTAATGGAACCATCCTGGACGAGATACGGGCTGTGAGCGACTTAGCATGTGTAGTATAGGAGTTATCTCGGCTTTCTTAGGTCGCGAGCGACCTAATGGAAGAGGCAGTATGCATGCATCTTTACTCTGTAGCTTGCTAGGTCGTTAGGTCACTCTTCCTTAACCCGTTGAGTTGTAGAAGCCTTTAGGTCGCTAGGTCGCTGGAGCTCCTTAAGTAGTTGAGTCGTGCCATGTTGAGCCGCTTTGTGCTTTAGCTCGTTAAGTCGCTAGGTCGTTGACCCTTTGAGTCACTCTATGCTTTAGTCGCTTATTCCTCTAGGTAGTTAGGTCGCTTGTTCCTCTAGGTAGTTAGGTCGCTTGTTCCTCTAGGTAGTAAGGTCGCTTGCTCATTTGGGTAGTTAAGTCGTAAATAAAAGAGGTGTTAACAGAATTGAAATTGTAAATTGAATTCAAATGAAATTGATAAAGTGAGATTGAATGAAAATGGATATTATGGTTAGCAGGATTTACAGGTGGATTAAAGGAAATTGGGATTTTGATTTCGAAGATAAAAAAATTGAATTGGTCGACAAAAAGGTATGTATTCAATTTCAGTATGAAATTTGATGATTTTCTTGTCCAGCCACTTGGCATTTTCTTTTCTTTTTGGAATCTGGGGGGCCGTGGAGCTATTTCTGTAGTCGTACCGAGCTAGCCACGCAAAGGAGACGCTGGCGAAATTTTTCGAAAATTTAAGGCGTTAGAATATTTTTTAGAAAATTGGAAATTTTTTTTGGAACTATAACTTTGATTTTGGGAGTGGAAAATTAAACGATATAGTTGGTTTTGAAAAGATAACTAAGTATGATTTGAAAACTTAGTAAGGTTATTGGAAAAGTTAATCTGTTTAAATGAATTTGAAATTTAATTTGAACGATTTGTTTTTGAAAAGTTAATGGATTCTTTAACTTTTTCTTACTTGGAAATTTCGAGGACGAAATTCTTTTAAGGGGGGAAGTTTGTAACGACTCAGAACTTCGGTCGTTTGAAATTCGTATATTTAATTAAATTTAAATATTCACGAATGAATTTTATAAGCTAAGTGAACTAAATTTCGAATATCTAGATTTAATTGGATAATTAAATCGATAAATTTAATAATTGAAATTACAGAAATAATTGGGAATTGGGTTTAATGTGATTAAAATTGATTTATAAAGTTATATTAAATCATATTGGAGTTAGAATGATGTTATGGAACTTTTAAAATTGAATTAAAAGTTAATTTGTAGAAATTGAATATTTTAATATTTAATTGACGAGTAAAAATAGCCAGTTTTCAAACAGTCTCAGATTTCGACGAAACAAGTTTCATCGGATCCGTAATGTTATATTATTGTAAGATTACAAATTTCTTGTCAATAGGATTTACGGTTTGTCTGGGGCAAGCCAAAACGCATAAAAATTTGTTTAATCGATTTAATTTAACTTTGATCGTTTATTTCCGTAACTCGCACATATGATTAAATTAGCCTCCAAAACACATTCCATTGTGTTCGGAACGTGGGGTAAACCCTAGAAACGCCAGCCGGCATGCTTCTTTTGGAGTTCGAAAAAAATACAATGAATAGTGTTTTGGGCAATTTTCTATAAAAGGACTTCACTATCTTCAATTTGCAAAGCATTTAGGGTTTCAGCCCTAGCCGCCAGTTATAATATTAATGGCCGAAAATTGTTCATCTTCTTCCTCAATTTTCTTCCAATCTACAAACTTTTAGGCCGAGATTTCAACTAGAGATTCGTGGAGGGTAGCGAGTTCTATAAGATCAGCGGTCATGATCGATTTTAGTCGCGTGGATCATTGAAAAAGTGCTCGTGTTCATCACCGGTTCGTGCTCAATTTTCGAGCTAAAGGTGTGACCGAGCTCATTGATACTCAAGCCGAAGGTGGAGCTCACGTTGGCGTTTCGAGTGGTGGAACTCGATCGGCGCGAAGTTGAACGGAGTGGGCTCGAAAATTTAGGGCAAGATGGCGGCATGGGTTTCATCGACCTGTAGAGCGCACGTGAGATGGGAGAAAAGGGCCACGGCGTAGATTCTGGGGCTTGAAATCAACGGCAGAGATTGAACTAGGTTAAAAAAATAAAATAAAATTGTAAATTTGTATAAATTATAATTCATTCAAAGTTTAAAATGATGTATCTTTGTCATACGAGGTCCGTTTTGGACGGAAAGAATTGCGCTAGAATCGTATTCGTGAATACTATACGATGGAGCTGAAACGGGATTGATTGGAGCTAGTGATAATTTCGAGTAAAATTAAACGCGTTTGATTTTATTCGAAATAAAATGCTAGAACTATTATTGGAAGCAAGGTGAGAACTTCTCACTCAATCGAATCTGTTTCTATTTAAATTTTAAATAGTTAAATTTAAAATTGCTTGATTGTGCTGATTTTTATGCTTGGATGATAAATTATTATCTGTTGTATTGAAATAGACCCTATACGCCGCATATTAAGCGGAGGTTATTTATTAAACACATATACCGCGATATTCTACCTTGAAGTGCAATCGGTATTATATATGTATTTGGAGTTGATTTTCCCACATTATATAGCGGATGAGACCCTATTGCGCCGCATAATAGCGGATAATATTTTATAAAACCCATATACCGCGATGTTCCGTCTTTAAACGGGATTGGTATTGTGATAACATCTGTGGATGCAGGGAAACGGGTTGGAGAGATCCAACTGGATTCCTCAACAGTATTGATTTATTTACAAATATTTGTGATATATTCTGTTATCATATTGATATATAATGTTTGGATTCCATGATTTTTATGTTTAGTGCTGTTGCAGCATTGAGCCTATTTTGGAAAATTAAAAGTGTTAAAGTGATGATTTTCAAATTTTAAAAGGATTTTTAAAGTGATTTTTGAAAGTATACATTTTATTAAATTTTGGAATTGATTCATTTTAAATAAATAAACGTTATAATTTTAATGTTATAAAAATTATGATTTTTGAGAAATATAGTTGAAAATTGATTTTTGAAAATATGGAGTTAATGATTTTATAAAATAGTTTAAATTGAGATTTTTGAATTTATTATAAAAGCTTTATATATAAGATTTATAAAATTGTATTTTTATAAACCAAAGTGATGGAATTATAAAGGAGTTTCAAAGATGTTTTAAAATGATATTATAAATGGATTTTATAAAAGAATAGAATCTACGATTTTGAAGTTATAAAAAGAATGAATTTGTAAATAGAGAATTATAAGTATTTTGCTTATAATTTGAATTTTGGCGTGTAAATGGGATATGGATAGAATCTGTTAATAAAATGATTTTATAAGTTGAAGTTGTTATAAAATATAAATGGAATTTATAAACATTGTTTTATAAATCCGAAATCGATTTATTTTGATAAGTTAATTATTATAGCTTATTAAAGGTGATATATCCACGATTTTGGACAGTGGATAATATATTAAAGAAATGTTTTGGGGAAGTGATACTTCAAATAGAAATAAAACAATTTAAAGAAGTTTTTTTATGTATTAAGAATCGAAACCATAGATTTCAACATTCATTGTTGAAATAGACATTTTCGAGAAATAAAAGGAAATGGTGGACTATAACACTGTTATTATAGTAAATGATTTTCGAAAGGAAATGTTTTATATAGTATTGGGATTTATATATCTATCTCAATTTCGAATCCCTATACTAGTGATTTTGGGTTGTCATAACGATGTTTTACGCAACATTCGTTTTGACTCAAATAAATGTGTTTAAAAGAATGTTTTCCTTAAAGAATAAAATATATACTTAATTGTGATTTAAGTATGTTGAATATTTTCCAAATGTTGTAAATAAATAGATTGGTGAATTACTTATTTTTGAATAAGTACGGAAATGTTTTCCAATATGAAGTGAATGTTTTGAGATTATATCTTTTAAAGATAAATTGAAAGTGCATATTTGAAATCGATTTGAAAATAATATATCAGTGGATATTTGGAAATTTGAATTCACCATGGAATTTATAAAGGAAAGGGAAATTTGTTTAAAAATAAACATTGATTTATTTTTGAAGTGTGGAAATAAATTTACGGATTTGGAATGTAAATTTAAAATAAATCGGTAAGGATTTATTTGATTGATCTAAATGAACCATTTTGAAATGAAAATGAATAAATATTTGTGAATATATCCCGTGTAGGGAAATGATTTGAAATCTGTTTTCAAATAGTTGAAGTGTTAAAAATATATCTTGTAAATATATTCTTGGAAATAAATAATTTGGGAAATTATTTGAAATTTGGTGATGTTGTGCATATCCATTGATAGTTAAATAACCGACTATCAATATTAAACTTTAAATGGGTATTTTTTGTGATTTGCTTGAATTTGAATGCTACACTTATTTTTAAAATATTGCGCTCGTTATTCGGTTTAGCCGGGGGAGGACCTCTGTGCCATATAACCCATTCCAAATAGTGATACGACGTATATGGATAGCATTGAAGACCGGTGGTGAAGACCGGGTATTTGCGAGAATGATAGGATGACCTGTCGATTTTCTCTGCATCATGGCTCAGGTATAGAGATTCCCTAAGTGATGCGAAGTCCGATCGGGATTGTGAATACCCGGATTGCAAGGGCTTCTTTGGAAGTGCCTTCGATTCTGTTCGAACCCGGAACAGACTTGTATGGATGTACGTCTGGCGTTACATTTTGAGATGTAAAGCTGGTTTCTATCAAATACATTTCTATTGGTGACGGAGAATTTATTCTCTTAGCTTAACACCCTTCTCTGAGACGTACGAGCTCAGAGGTTATGTAGTTGAGGGTTACTAGTGATACATTCCCAATTTGGTTATGTGGCATACGAGGTGCTGCTGATCATTTGTTGATCGAAGCATGGCTTTGTGAAAAAGCGTAGCTTTGTGGACGAGACTTCGTCGGGCCTCACAACCCGGTAATGGTCAAAACAGGAATGTTGCGACAAGGTTTTTGTTAGGGGTAGCGCCCCTAGGGTATGTCCATTTCCTTCTGGATAAAAGGAGATATCATGGTATAGAGCGCAGATATCGAACCTATGTGGTTACTGCAAATTTATTACTTTGTGGTTGTTGGTTGTCGGGATCCCAGAATAAAGGTTGGTTATGACCGGGGGATGGCATAGCTCGTGTGTTAGCTACCTAGTTACAGTTGTACAGCGTGAGGCAGCGTCGGTGTGTTAGTTACCTAGTCACAGCTGTACAGCGTGAGGTAGCGTCGGCCTTGTTTAGCAGAGATCCGGTTAGGTTCTCGGGGGCGTCCTTCCAGAGGCGTTCCATTTCGGTATGGGAAGTTCCTTAGCCCGATCATTTGTTGGAAAATCCAAAGAAACAATACGTACCTTGTACGGTTTTAGTTGTATAACCTGCCATGGAATGTGGCTGTAACCTGCTATTGAACATGGTAGCTATAGTTGGCATAAGTGCGTAATGCCCATGCTGACTTAGGTTACTATTATATTTTCGAAAGTTTCTGCACTATGCACTAATAATAATATCAAAATGGTTTTCGCGTATCAAACATTATTTTTGAGTGTCATGAGGAGAAATCTCCTCCAATTCTGCGTTTGCATTGTGTGTGTGGCGGGAGGTCTTATGGTAGTTACATTTTCTAAAAGCATTGCGAATTGACTTTAAAAATATTTCTTTGGTTGTTTTTAAAGAATAACTATTATAAGTTCTCACACCAGTCCCATGACTGACCTGGAGTTTATTGTTCCCTTCCTAAACTCTGGGTGCCCACCAATTTCCACACGGGCAGTCTAGAGTTAGGTTATCAGGATATTCTGGAATTCAGGAGGTGCTGTGGAGCTCAGGAGGCGAGCTGGATGGCGTGGGGTATCAACTGTATATATTATTTCTTTTCTGCTGTTGTTGTTGCACACTCTGATAATGAAATGTAATGATAATGTAATGTATTGTGATATAATGTAATAACTGATATAGTTCTTTGTTTTAAAGATATTCATTTATCTATTATATGTTGTTCCACTGCGATTGTGAGATTCTGATATTGTTTTCTGTTGCTTCTTCTTTCTTTCTTCTTATACCACTTCTTCTTTAACCCTAACAATTCGGTTATTCCGGCCTTCGATTGCTCGACAGTTGATACAGTGGACCTGTTAATGTCAATTTTCGAAAGTCGAAAATCCCGTTCGTTACAATATTCATACTTTCCCATTAAAAGTTTTAAAACTATCGAAAGTTCATCAACAAAAACTCAGACTAGGAAACTTATCCTTGCTTAAAAAATTGTAGGTTCATGAATCATGACCTCCTAGTCTTTTATCTGAGATTCGTATTTGCATCATGAGAAAAGCATTTTTAGTCTTCACCAAAAGCACCTCCCAGATGGAGAGCCAAAACCTCTGAAAAAGCCTTTGCCAAAGGCACCTCCATGAGGAAGGGTCAAATCCTCTTAAGCCTTTACCAAAGGCACCTCCTAAAGGAAGGGTCAAAACCTCTCAAAAAGCCCTTGCAAAGGCACCTCCCAGAGGAAGGGCCAAATCCTCTTAAGCCTTTACCAAAGGCACCTCATCGAGCGAGGGTCAAAACCTCTAAAAATAAACCTACGACGATCTTCTATAGCACCACCTAGAGGGAAGGTCAAAAAACCCCTAACGTTTATATCACCTCTTAGGGAAGGGTTAGGATATACATCCACAAAATAAACAAAAGAACCCTAACGTCCATATCACCTCTTAGTGGGAGTGTTAATATAAGAACCATTTGCAACCTTATAGAAGATGGTCAATCAAACTGATATTGCATCCCTTAGAACCAAGGGAAGCCCAGAGGGGGCACCGAATAGATGAAGAAAGACAAAGATGTCTGCAGCTCAAAACAAAAGTCAAACCCAAAAGAACAAAGTGTTGAAGAAATAAATCTATCCACCATCTAAGACAAAGATGAAACCCCAGAGAGGGGTATAGATAAAGGAAAAGGGATGAAGATATACAATGCCACAATCAGAAACAGGCAAGGAATCCAAAAACCTAGTCAAAAGGGACAAAGCATGAGTAAGAGAATTTCAGTACTTCCAATACCTAAGAAATGGCTCCCATCACAAAGAGTTAAGAAACTTGCATTTAGAAAGAAGACACAAGACAAGAAGATGGATAAAGAAATCCTTGACATGATATCAAATGCAGAGATCTATACAAAAGCTAAGAGGATGGAATAGATGACAAGTTTTTACTACAAAGATGAATATGCCTTCATTTGAAGAATAGATTGAGAAAACCATCCCTGTTTCCTTAGAAATAAGGTGATCCTTTAAGATAGAAGAGTCTGTGTATATGTATATACATATACAAATTAACATATTAATTGGACCATTGCACTGCTGAATGACCAAGCAGTAGGACAGAACTTGCACTACTGAATGACCGACTAGTCAAACGGAGCTTGCACTGCTGAATGACCGACTTGTCAAATGGAGCTTGCACTGCCGAACGACCATTCAACTGAATGGAACTACCTGATGAACGGTTGAGCGGTTGAAATACTTAACAATCGAATAGAACTACCTGCTGAACGACTGACTGGTCCTACGGAACTACTACTCCGGATGACTAACTGGTCTTATGGAACTACTACTCTAAATGGATGACTGGTGTTACGAAACTCTCGAATGACTACATGGCTTTACAGAACTACTCGGGTACAGTATAATAATAATGCTACTAACTTATTGGCACTTTAGGAATCACACAACTATTAATGATATACTTTCCTATGAATGACGAGAATCATAATCACCAGTCAAGGTATAGGTTTTAAATAAATCCCTGGCAAAGTATTTTAGAAATAGCTTAGAATAAAGGCCAGACAGGCCTAGGAATCTTTGTCTTAAGTCTATTAAATTTACCATTACTAGATAGACTTTTGATTTCATGTTTTTATTGAATGAAGTTTTGGGTAGTTAATTTGTCAGATGTGATACTGACAAGGTTTTGGTCGGATTTTTGATTTCATGAGCTTTCTATTTCCTCGTTTCTTTTCATAAAGATTTCATACTAGGTTTTCTGAATTCAAAATTTCCATGTTGACTTGTATAATTATTTGTGGATTTATATTCCTAATTTCCCTATTGAGATTTCATAATGATTTCTTATTGAATTTCTAGTCTTCAGAATTCTAAATTTCCGTATTAAATTTTACGATGATTTATGAATGATGCACACTTGATTCCCCTAATTGGACTTTCGTAACGATTTCTTATCGATTTCTTGTTTTCATGAATTCTTGATTTTGTGACTTCTTTTTTGAATTTCCATGATAATCTATAGATTTCTTGTTCAATTTCTGACTTTGTATTAGAAAGATTTTTGTGTCGATTGTTTTGCAGATGAGGTCCCAACTATCTGATTACAGTCCTGGATTTTCGATTTCTGTTCGTAATGATCTTATGTATTTGTGAACTCTGAAGTTTCTTATTGAATTTTTATGATTATTTATGGATTTCACATTCCTAATTTCCTAATTGGGTTTTTGATAATCTCTTATTGAACTCCTGATTTTGTGAATTTTAAATTTTCTTACTGATTTTATGATGATTTGTAGATTTCATATTCTTGGTTCCCTTATTGGATTTTTGGAGATTTCTTATTGGATTTCAAATTTTGTGAATTCTAAATTCCCTTTTCTATTTTCATAATGATTTGTGAATTTCATATTCTTAGATTTTGTATTGATTTATCACGATGATTTCCTACTAAATGTTTGATTTTGTGGATTTTAAATTTGCTGAATTATTTGTATGGTAATTTGTGGATTTCATACTCCTAGTTTGGGATTGTCATAATGGTTTCTTATTGAACTTCTAGCTTATGAAATTATAATCCCTTTATTGAATTTCTAAAATGATTTGTGAATTTTCCATTGAATTTCTGAATTGGAATTCGATACATGATTCTCTTAATATCAAATGGGCTTCTGACAAAGGTTAAGGTATGAAAATGGGTTATGGTGAAGACACAAGGTAAAAACCATATAAAGGGAGAAACAAATACCTGCGACTGTAGAAAACTCAATTCAAGAAAGGGAGATTTGGAGTGAATAATAGCTCTCTTGAAAGGTTCATCTATTTAAGTTGATACCTACTAACCAGGTGATATTGTTCCACATCTCCAATATTAGTAAATCAAAAGGGCTTTGATCATAGATTATTTAGAATGCTTTATTCAAAATATGTGTGTATATGTGTGTGTGTGTATATATATATCAACAAATAATATTTCGAACTTTAGCTTCATAAGTTTAAGGTTATCCAATAAGGTCACCTAATAAGGTTATGATCTTGATAAAAGTTATTATTTGTTCTGCAGGAAACAAAGAAAAAAATTCTTTGGATTTTTTGTCCTAAAGAACAAAAGCTTCTTTCATACCAAGGGGGGGGGGGGCGCTAAATGTTATCCATAAAACATTCTTAAGGATAAAAGCATGAAAGAAGGAACAAGAGGATTGATGAAGATCAAAGGGCATTAGAATGGTCCATCTCAACAGTAGATAAAGCATTCGATAAGAAGATGATGCCAACAACAACACCTTTCGAAGAGGTCAAAAGAACATTTCAACAAAGTTTTGGATAAGCAAAGAGCTTTTGACGAGGTCGAAAGCTACCTTTTGAAGGCAATGAGTCTCATACTTTCTACACATGCACCATACCATTCAAAATGATTGGTTTCATCTGCATCTACATTCATCAGAAGAGCATGCAGTAAAAGTAACACTTTCGAAAGCATATATTAGTCTTTTGAATGTGTTAGGAACTCCCTCACATATAAAGGAAAGACTATACATCTGATAACACCAAAGGATGAGGTTCCGTACAAGCCAAGGAAAATGCTTTCGAATGGAGTCTTTCGCAGCAATGGTTTATATAGTGTTTTGACTCATTTGAAATGAAAAACACATGTTTCGACGACAGTGAAGGCCAACACACATTCCAACTTGCACAATGTTTAAACAGTAAAAGGAAGAGCATAATTATATACCTTTCGATGGAGTTGAAAGCGGCCAGGCGGTGCCTTTCGAGGAAGTTAGGAGTAACAAAGCAATAAGCCTTCCGATGAAGTCAAAAGGAATAAAGCAAAATAGGAAGAAAGCCCAATCTTTAGCGGTAGTGGAAGGGTGGCCATATAGTCCTTTTGATTAGGTCAAAAGCAGAAATTCAAGGTGTTGAATATGCGCTTATATGATTTTTGTTTGATGATAATAAACATATATACATTCGTTTAAATGTATTTGATAATATACTATTTTATTTCTCACAGATTAAATAAATATTTGCTGAATAAAATAAATAACACGGAATTTGAATTCAAACGAATATTTTATTCAAATAAATATTTATTACAACTTTGAATAGTACAATTTCAAGCTCTCACTATAACTATACAACTTTGATTACAATTACATCACATTACATATTTACAGTTCACCTCACTACATATCACTCACACTCGTATTTATCTTCAACTCCATTCCAATTTGAATTCAGCATCTGAGAAATCTGCAAAATATAAACTAACACAGTAAAATTGAAAAAGAAATATTTTTGCAATTCAAAAATAAAATATGGTTTTTGAAAATATGATGTGCCTCAGTTATTTGGGTTGTTCGTCATAATTTAAATTTGAATTCATCATACACGAACAACTTGTGACATACACAGTGTATTACTGTATATGCCACAAGGCCGTGCACGCCGATATATACACTTGATTGATTTACAGGGACAGGTGAGCACAGGTCAAACCCAAATAAAAAACCGGGCTCAACACACGTGCAATAACATTGAAAATCACGACACGAGCACAAGGTCAAACCCGAGTTGTGAAACTGGATTCAACACAGGTGCAAATTCAAAAATAAATTCGAATGCAATAAAATGGTCGGGAGTACACATGCCCAGACTCAAGCCAACATGAAACAAGACCAAGTCAGGCTACAAAAGATGATCAACCTCAATGGACCAGTGATGCAACTAAGCACAAATCACTTACAACATGTATGCAGCCCAATAGACCAAAGTACAACATCACACAATCAAACTACAACAGGCCAGAGGAACTCGACAGGCACATATGAATACAAAGTACACACGTGCAACAGTTCATGTATGAAACAGAGGCAACAAGACTGTATGCAAGCAAAGCCTCTACATGGTGCAGCAAATATCAAGTGAAGGCCAGAAAATCAAGGAGCAATACAATGAACAAGTTCATACAAGCTCAGACTCAAGTTCAATAAAATGACCAAAGGCACACTGGAATATACAGTGCAACAAAATGAAGTAGTGGAGATGTACACAGAGCAGTGTATATTAATCAACAAAGTGTGGATAAAGAAACCAGACTACAAAATGAACACATGAGTCAATGCTACAGAGACCAGGCCCAAATATACATGAATGCAATGAAACACTCAATGGTGAAGCAACTCGAGCTAGTATATCATATATACAACAAGCTCCATATGGTACACAAAGTGAATGGCAAAAACATCAAAATTCAGTGGCAACCAAACATGAATGTTTACAGCAAAGTCAGAGAGACGACATAAGTATACAATATAGCATGTGCAACACAGTGAAGGTAACAAGTGCAACATACAAACAAGCATGCAACAGCAAGCATGCAACAGTGACAACAAGCATGAAACCAGTCAATGCCGAGGCTAAACAAATCAATGACATAGAAACAATGCAGTATGGTCAGAGTGAAGATTACAAGACTGCAATGGATACAACAATGCCCAAGATAACTTGAACAAAGCTACAGGAATGCAGACAGTGGCCGAAGCCAATTTACAAAATGTCGAAGCCGTGGAAGCATAGCAAAGCCAAAGCCAAAAATCGTCACAGTCAATGATGATCTCAAAGTCAAAAATCAAAGCCGTGGCCAACAAAGGATAACCAAGTCAAAGAAAATTGATGCCGTGAACATCAAGTAAGCAAGCATCACAAAATATATACGAAGTGACAAAGTCAGAGAGATCATAATCGTTCAAGCATAATCATACGGCAGAGATAAAATAATTGACAAATTCAAATCATCAGAACGAACGAGAATATAGGAATTCGATTCCTATTTAAACACAATCATCATCGGCAATTTAAAATCCATCGAGTTCGAGCAAGGCAAAACCATCAAAGAAAAAGGGAAAAGTACATACCGAAAACACAGAACAAACTCGATCCAAATTGAAGAGCCGTGAACAAATCGAAGAGAATCATAGCCTACTATCGAATCATATCAAGTGGCGACTTCAATTTGCACAACCCTAGGTTGAATCGCAAGGAGCAAAAGCAAATTAGCAGAAGCCCTAATTCGCAAAGAGAAACGAAAGAGGATCGGCCATATTTTCACAAGCAACAGGAAAAAGGAACGGAGCAACTAAAATTCAAACAGGCTAAAGAAAAAAGTGGACCGGCCTTGTTTATAAAAGGGCTTTTTATTTGAGGGTCTAAGTTTTAATTAGGGTTTTTATTTTTTATTTTCTGTTTAAATTTGTTTTTAAATTTTAAACCGTTTAAATTTCTAGTCGTGTGACTAGGGGACAAGCTACGTGGCGTAGCTTGAGAATTCGCAACTCGGTAGTTGAGTTGTGGTAGGGTTTTGAGCGTAGAGTTAGATTAGTCAATAGCGGGTATAGCGAGTTTACGTGTGTAAGCGAGGGACTATCTAATTTCTAGTAGAAACCTTGGGGGCAGCACGTAGGCAGGGTTTTGCCGAAGCTGGGTAAATTTTGTGTTGTTCTGTTTTATTCTGTTATTTATATTCTACTATATCTGTGCTGCTATTCTGTGATCTGAATTGAAATTAATTGATAAGCTTCCGCGATTAATTTTAATAATTTACACTATCACCCTATTCACCCCCCCTCTAGGGTGAAATCGATCCTACAAGTGGTATCAGAGCTAGGAATAGAAGTCAACATCTGTTTTAAAAATTCGATTTTTTTTGAAAAAATCAGTTTTTGTTTTAAAAATTTGAATTTTTAAAATGGCTACTTTTAATAATAATTTTGAGGGTCGTTCCAATATTATTCCTTCTATTTTCGATGGAACAGATTTTTTGAATTGGAAATTGAAAATGGAATTTTATTTAAAATCTGTTAATATTAAATGTTGGGATATTATTGAAAATGGGTGTGACATAACAGATAAGAAAATTATCTCGATTAATGCTCTTGCTATGCATATAATATATTCTCATATTAATCAAGATAATTTTAATTTCGTTTCTCATTGTGAAAATGCACAGGAAATCTGGAATACTTTCGATGCAGTATATGGAGCAAAAGTCAACAGTAATGAGAAGTCCTCCACAACTGACTCAGTTAAAGAGATGTGCTTAACAGGATTGGTAAATAGCAGTTGTGAAGTGGATGATGAAGATGGAGCAGCCGAGATGGCATTAATAATGAAGAAATTCAAAAGGTGGAATCACAAATACGGAAATCCAGCTCTAAATAAAAAACTAAAAAGCAGAATAATCAAAGCACTGGATAACTCGAAACAACACGGGATCATTTGCAACAAACCCGGTGATATCAAGCCCAATTATCCCCGATTTCAACGCGATTTTGAAAAGAAATCAAAACGGTATTTTACAGCCACGTGGAATAAAAGCGATAGCAGTGAGAGTGAGAAAGCAGATATGTGCCTTCATGGGAATATAACCGATAGCGACGATGACGAGCCAAGCGAGGTATCAAAACTTACTCACTCTGAATTACTTATTTATTTTCATGAAATAAATGGCTGTTATGAACGACTTAAGGAAAAATATGCCAAACTTGAATCTCAAAAGGATACTTTGATAGAATGCAATGAACAACTTGATCAATTAGTTAAGAACTATCAACGTAGAATCCCTAAGTGTGATAAGTGTCCAACATTCGAAGAAGAAATTATAAAATCAGAAATCAATATAAAATCACTTGAAGATGAAATTCTGATTTTAAAAGAGAATGAAAATACTAGGAGAGAGAATTCTATTAAAAGGTGCACACAATTGTTAAACGAAAATGAGTCTCTCAAAACACAAGTCCAACAATTGTCTACTACTTTAGATAAATTTTCCAAAAGTGAAAAATCATTGAATATGCTATTAGGAAAACCAACTGTTAATACGGTTAGACAAGGACTTGGATATAATAGTTCGAAAATTGTTGAAAACAAGATTAATCAAGAAAATTCAATGTACACGATTTGTAGAAAAATATGGACACAATCACAATAATTGTTGGTATAGACCCAAACATGTGAAAACTATACCGATTTGGGTTCCAAAAGGCACAAATATAAAATCTCTCAAAGTTAAACAAATTTAGGTGCCGAAGGGAACAATTATAAATAGTTTTGGGTCTACACAAAATTATTTTTCAAAATTTTCTGCCACTAACAACCATGGACCTATAAAAACAAATAGGTCACATAAATCTTTCATCGTGTAGGTGTGGTGGCAGGCTAAGGAACAACAACAGTGTACTTTGGATTTTTGGCTGTTCCAGAAACACAACGGACGACGAAGCAAAGTTCCTTAGCCTAGTATAAAGGTGACAGAATCACAATGGACAACAACGAAAAATATCGTAAAGGTAAAACAGGTAATGGTATGTTTTAAACGATATATTAAATATGATAATCTGCACCGTATTCTGAATTAAAATCAGCCAATATTGAGATGATGAAAAGATGATGATTCTGACTTATTCAAAATAGTTGGCCAATTATATTCTTATGACAAAAACACTATAAAAATCTCTAGATTCTTTGGATTACTTCATATATATCAGTTTGGATTAAAAATAGTGTTTTGTTGGATAATAATACATTTGGTTATAATTCGGCTAACTCTATATTCACGGTTTTTGAGTATTTACACGGTTTCATTTCAAATTCAAGAGAATGTTATTTAAAATGCTGTTAAAATTAAGTTTGAAATTTTTGGTGCACACTTCATGTTTTGGTCTATAAAATTCAATTGATGATAATTTTGAGTGAAAGAGAAATTCAGACGCAGATTACACTGGTAATCTAGTTGATAGAAAAATTACTAGTGAAACGTGATTTTTGTTGAGACATTTAATAACTGCATCGTTTTTCAAAGAAAATAACTGCATATTCGTCATTTCAAATAATTTTCAAATAGCAGAAAATTTTCTTTTAAAAACCCCCTGGAGAAAATCATTTTTGACCATATTTTCAGATTATTCATTTTTGAAAAATTAATTTCATAATTATTTTTGAATTTGATTTTAAATGACTATTATGACTAATCTGACTCCCAAATGATTATCGAAAAGAAAAATAGTGATTGAAAAAGTGATGAGTGTTGATATTGATTATATATTATAACTCGAGAAAGTATAATCAGAAAATTTCTTTAGAAATTTAAACAAGAGTTATAAAACTTTTTGTTGGTAAAAATTCCATGACCATCTCTATACCTATCATATTTCTATCAACCATCACTCATCAAAATTCTATATAGTTTGTCGATATGTGGTACTTTAAACAGGAATCGTTCGTTTTTCATTTTCACATTTTTTAAAAAAAACAAATAAAATAAAAAAAAATAAAAAAAAATAAAAAAAATAAATACCAAAGTATTCACTCTCATTTAGAAGTCCTCACGGTTATGCATGGGTGAATTACTTGGAATTTGTTATGTGCTTCCATGCTCATTTAAAAGTCCTTATGGTTATGCATGTATGGAACGCATATCAAAAGTTGATTTTTTTTCTTAAAATAAACAAGTTGATTCTAATCCCATTTAAAAGTCCTCACGGTTATGCGTGGTTAGAAGATACTTGAATTCATTTTTTAAAAATAAAATTGGAATACTACTAATCTCATTTAAAAGTCCTAACGGTTATGCATGGTTAGTAGATATTCAAATTCCTGGTATAAAAATGCCACAAATAGACACAACTGTATGGTTTTATATGATGACATCATTTCCATCATTCTAAAAGTGGAATATGCGCCTAACAAAATATTTATGATTTTTGTTTGACTTTTTACTGAAATTTAATATTTATATTCAACTGAGTTTTAATGTTGGATTGATATCGATTACTTTATCTCTATTTTCTCTAACACTATTATTCTTTTGCTGATAACAAAAGGGGGAGAAAAAAGTTAAGATTTTGTCAAATAAAATCAAGCAAAGGTCAAATAATTTTCCATTTTGCATCTAGACTCATTTGCATATTTTATTTGTATGCATATATGTAGGGGGAGTTTTGTGTAGAGAGGAAGCATTTAAATAGGGGGAGCAATTAGAGCATATCAATGATCAAATACATTTAACATAATCAAAATCTTAAATATATGTTTGTTATCATCAAAAGGGGGAGATTGTTGAATATGCGCTTATATGATTTTTGTTTGATGATAATAAACATATATACATTCGTTTAAATGTATTTGATAATATACTATTTTATTTCTCACAGATTAAATAAATATTTGCTGAATAAAATAAATAACACGGAATTTGAATTCAAACGAATATTTTATTCAAATAAATATTTATTACAACTTTGAATAGTACAATTTCAAGCTCTCACTATAACTATACAACTTTGATTACAATTACATCACATTACATATTTACAGTTCACCTCACTACATATCACTCACACTCGTATTTATCTTCAACTCCATTCCAGTTTGAATTCAGCATCTGAGAAATCTGCAAAAATATAAACTAACGCAGTAAAATTGAAAAAGAAATATTTTTGCAATTCAAAAATAAAATATGGTTTTTGAAAATATGATGTGCCTCAGTTATTTGGGTTGTTCGTCATAATTTAAATTTGAATTCATCATACACGAACAACTTGTGACATACACAGTGTATTACTGTATATGCCACAAGGCCGTGCATGCCGATATATACACTTGATTGATTTACAGGGACAGGTGAGCACAGGTCAAACCCAAATGAAAAATCGGGTTCAACACACGTGCAATAACATTGAAAATCACGACATGAGCACAAGGTCAAACCCGAGTTGTGAAACTGGATTCAACACAGGTGCAAATTCAAAAATAAATTCGAATGCAATAAAATGGTCGGGAGTACACATGCCCAGACTCAAGCCAACATGAAACAAGACCAAGCCAGGCTACAACAGATGATCAACCTCAATGGACCAGTGATGCAACTAAGCACAAATCACTTACAACATGTATGCAGCCCAATAGACCAAAGTACAACATCACACAATCAAACTAAAACAGGCCAGAGGAACTCGACAGGCACATATGAATACAAAGTACACACGTGCAACAGTTCATGTATGAAACAGAGGCAACAAGACTGTATGCAAGCAAAGCCTCTACATGGTGCAGCAGATATCAAGTGAAGGCCAGAAAATCAAGGAGCAATACAATGAACAAGTTCATACAAGCTCAGACTCAAGTTCAATAAAATGACCAAAGGCACACTGGAATATACAGTGCAACAAAATGAAGTAGTGGAGATGTACACAGAGCAGTGTATATTAATCAACAAAGTGTGGATAAAGAAACCAGACTACAAAATGAACACATGAGTCAATGCTACAAAGACCAGGCCCAAATATACATGAATGCAATGAAACACTCAATGGTGAAGCAACTCGAGCTAGTATATCATATATACAACAAGCTCCATATGGTATACAAAGTGAATGGCAAAAACATCAAAATTCAGTGGCAACCAAACATGAATGTTTACAGCAAAGTCAGAGAGACGACATAAGTATACAATATAGCATGTGCAACACAGTGAAGGTAACAAGTGCAACATACAAACAAGCATGCAACAGCAAGCATGCAACAGTGACAACAAGCATGAAACCAGTCAATGCCGAGGCTAAACAAATCAATGACATAGAAACAATGCAGTATGGTCAGAGTGAAGATTACAAGACCGCAATGGATACAACAATGCCCAAGATAACTTGAACAAAGCTACAGGAATGCAGACAGTGGCCGAAGCCAATTTACAAAATGTCGAAGCCGTGGAAGCATAGCAAAGCCAAAGCCAAAAATCGTCACAGTCAATGATGATCTCAAAGTCAAAAATCGAAGCCGTGGCCAACAAAGGATACCCAAGTCAAAGAAAATTGATGCCGTGAACATCAAGTAAGCAAGCATCACAAAATATATACGAAGTGACAAAGTCAGAGAGATCATAATCGTTCAAGCATAATCATACGGCAGAGATAAAATAATTGACAAATTCAAATCATCAGAACGAACGAGAATATAGGAATTCGATTCCTATTTAAACACAATCATCATCGGCAATTTAAAATCCATCGAGTTCGAGCAAGGCAAAACCATCAAAGAAAAAGGGAAAAGTACATACCGAAAACACAGAACAAACTCGATCCAAATTGAAGAGCCGTGAACAAATCGAAGAGAATCATAGCCTACTATCGAATCATATCAAGTGGCGACTTCAATTTGCACAACCCTACGTTGAATCGCAAGGAGCAAAAGAAAATTAGCAGAAGCCCTAATTCGCAAAGAGAAACGAAAGAGGATCGGCCATATTTTCACAAGCAACAGGAAAAAGGAACGGAGCAACTAAAATTCAAACAGGCTAAAGAGAAAAGTGGACCGGCCTTGTTTATAAAAGGGCTTTTTATTTGAGGGTTTAAGTTTTAATTAGGGTTTTTATTTTTTATTTTCTGTTTAAATTTGTCTTTAAATTTTAAACCATTTAAATTTCTAGTCGTGTGACTAGGGGACAAGCTACGTGGCGTAGCTTGAGAATTCGCAACTCGGTAGTTGAGTTGTGGCAGGGTTTTGGGCGTAGAGTTAGATTAGTCAATAGCGGGTATAGTGAGTTTACGTGTGTAAGCGAGGGACTATCTAATTTCTAGTAGAAACCTTGGGGGCAACACGTAGGCAGGGTTTTGCCGAAGCTGGGTAAATTCTGTGTTGTTCTGTTTTATTCTGTTATTTATATTTTGCTATATCTGTGCTGCTATTCTGTGATCTGAATTGAAATTAATTGATAAGCTTCCGCGATTAATTTTAATAATTTACACTATCACCCTATTCACCCCCCCTCTAGGGTGAAATCGATCCTACACAAGGAATGCATGAGAAAGGAAGAAAACAAACCTTCCGACCGTATCAAAAGCATGGGATTGAAAGGTGCTAACCTGCACATATAAATAAGACCCTAGGGGTCAGTTTTGTAGGATCCGATTCCTTTAACTTCTTACTTGTATTTTCAAAAAAGTTTTTAAACCCTAATTTCAAAATCAAATTGAGGATTCGGTCTCTTTGAAGATCTTATTCCAATAAAAAGGGAGGTCATGATAATTTCGATTATGCAACTGTTAGAGATTCTTATTGCTTACAGTTATGATCCTCTGATGTCGATCTAGTCGAAAGGCAATCGTTCGACCGGGTCGAAACCCCTAATATTCGCATTTCCTTAGAGTTTTAGCTAGAGATTACAAGATACCCGAAGCTCATCCTTTTGGCTAAGTCGAAACCCACTCAATTCAACCATATTTCTCAAAACCATAAGTCCTAACCTTAAGTGACCTTGATCGCATTGAAAGGTGGTTCCGAAGGAGTCTTCAACCAACCAAATCAACTCAGAAGGCAATATCAGGGAGGATCAAAACTTTCGACCATGTTGAAACGTCTTAAAAGGAAGGAATTTATTATGCCACATCATATTTGAAAAGTGGACTTAAAAGAGTCAACAAGCTTCAACTTTTCCAATCTGTTCGAAAGGAGGTTTTGAAGGAATCACATATATTTCAGACTTTATTTTGAGGTGTTGACAAATTTCTTGTTAACAATCACATATGGCGAGATAAAAGAAATTGGTGAAGTTGTTACCCTTGAGCAAGAAAACCACTATCATAAGAGCGAAAGCCAAGAGCTTAAGAGCAAAAAACAAATATTTCTGAACTTTGTAACCTCAGTTTGATGAGAAATATTCTATTGAGAATCATCATAAAAAAAAACTAATAAACTGTAGCTAAGAAGAACAAAAATGCCAAGCTCGTCAAAAGGCCATCAGTTCTAAAACAAATTCTTTGTTCATCAAAATAAGAAAATTCTAGACTTTGTTGTTTGTTATCTAACTCTAATAAGAAAAAATCTCGCTTAATGAAGCAACTATATGAAGGAAGCTTTTCTCGAGGAAGCTTAAGCCAGAATGTCTCGCAAAGGAGATAAACACACCGACATCTTCTATTATAGCCTACAACGATAAACTACATTATCCTTTGCAACCCTGTCTAAGACCTGGGTGGATTACAAAATGAAATTTGCAACTATTATCTATCCCAAATTAGTCGAAGAATCTGATTCTGAAGAAGGAGAAGATGAAGATACACCATATACCAAAGATCCTTTAACTACAAATAAGTCTAAAAATGATACCAATGATGAAAACGACGACAACGATGATCATCACAATAGTAATGAGGGATCGGATGGTGCTAATGATGAAATAATAACAATGGTGATTATGGTGACGACAGTCATAGCCCTTCCACTTTTGTTGAAGATGAGCATACAATTGATTAAACTTTCCAAATGTACAATATTATTACAATCAATATTTCAATGGAATTAGACTACAAAGTGATGAAGGGATGAACTATAGACACGAAGATGATTAATTATAAAGAGTATAAGAAGAAGGGGAGCACAATTTGCTCAATCGATGGATCGACGTCAACCCATGGATGGATCAGCACTGATCTATCAAAATGTACATTTTGTGCCCCTATCATCCCAAACTTAAGTGCAAGGATCTCTAGCATATTGAAGCAAAAAGACAAGTATTTGCGTAACGACCCTTATTTTTACGTGTTGGTGGATCGTTAGACACTATTTGCATAACTAATTTGGGTCAAAATAGGCTTAAAGTTTGTGAAGTTTTGAGCATCACCATTTTTAACCTTTCGATCGAACTATGGATAATTCTGATCCTATAAACTTATAAGAGCTATAACTTTTTATAGAAGCTGAATTTGGACCTAAACTAGTTCCAAATAAAAGGTTTGATGGTTTATCTTTTCGTAAAGTGGTTATTATAAAATTTTGACCTTACATTTTAAGAGGTATGGTTATTTTAAGTTTTACGATTTTTGGAAAGATTTGGTGGTAATTAGACTAAGGTGTAATTATGCCGACTTATTCATCTCTTGGGATTAAGGTTAATAGTAGCTTAGAGAGAATCCACTAAACACTTTCCGTTTCCCTAAAAACTTTTCTGAATCTCCATTAATCCTTCTAATATCAAATTTCCATCAAATCCTTACTAAATCTAGCCTAATTAAGCAATTAAAGTGGCTTCTCAAGGGGATTAGGAAGGAAGCTTTCTAATTATTAATTTGGGTGCATTGGGACTCGTGTATTAGTTGTCCATTTAAGATTTATCTTATTTTTGGCAATTTTGGTTGATTGCATGTCCATAAGTGAGTGGTCTATCTTCTCATAAAACTTTTATATGTGTGTATAGGTTTAAAATGTGTTTTGATCCATTTAATTAATAAATGATTTATGAATGAATTTTGATGATTGAAAATGATTTTCACTTGTAAATCCATGCTTCGAATGATGATATGAATGCTAATTTAAGGTATAAATGCCACATTGATTGTACTGTATGGATATAATGCCCACTCATTGTTTGAATGCATGTCTATATATTTGGATTGGTTGAAAATGCTTATTGATAGTGAGTTTGGGGATGAGATAGTTCTGATGGCAACTGTGTAGGAAAGTGGCTAGTTGATGAGTCATCCAAAGATTATTAAACAAATGATAGAGATTCGAAGTGATAGAATAAACTTAGATGGATTGTCTCTAGAGAGATTGGAGTCGTATTGAAGGGAAGAAGATTACAAGTAGAACGTAGTAGCAAATCAAATAGCTTTCAATATAGAATGTTTGAAAACGACAACCAAAATATGGAGGGAAGATTATTGCATTACAAAAAGTTAGGGGCTCAAATCAGGTTTTGAGATATATATAGATATATGAGTAGGAGTAGGCTCTTTACCAGGGCTCTAATAAGTAGGCTTAGAAGTTGCAGAACTAGCAGGTCAAAAAATATGTTAGGATTTGTAGGAAGAAACTAAAGGCTAGGTAGAGGAGACACTAAAGTAGCAGTAGTGTGACCCCTAGAAGCTGGAATAGGGTCAAGCCTTGATGAATACCGATCTTGTTCCTTAGGGAGAGGAGATCGTTTACGATGTGAAGGAGGATATATTAGTTGATTCAAAGCAATTGCGAGACTCCCAATCATGATCGTCCTTATATCGTCGTTCCTCCTCACACTACCTTTATCTCTTTTTACTTTAGAACCTTGTCGAGTTAGACTCATATGATGATTCATGCTTTCGACATGAATATTTGGGTTTACAATAACCCACGGATTGGCGATGAAGACCGTCACAAAGGTTAGAGCATCCTATTGCACCTAAAAAGGAAACACGATTCAATTAAGATTCAAAAGTCAAGGAATAATGAGTGCAGTGTGATGGTGTCGTGACTTTAGATGTTGTGTGGAGTGTTAGTGTGCATGTTGACCCTATAGACCATGCCTAAGCAATTGGGTAAGTGGAGTTATCACTACTAGAAATACAGAATTTTACCGATGTCATTAAGTATTCGGTAAGTTCTTGATAAATCCTTTACGGATGACAAAATAGCCATTGGTATAAACCTCATGGCAGAACATAAAATCTAGATTTTAAGAAGACTTACCCACGACTTGCTAAACTAAATTTTCAGCATTTTTGTTGCCCTTCTTTCCCCCAAACCACCACACAAAATAAGTCATTCCGAAAATGCCACATAAGCAAATATAAAACCAAACCAATACAATATCATATTTAAACATATGTAAAACAAAAAATTAACAAAAAATCATAGAAAAATGTAAAACAACACCATAAAAATTCCATAAAAATGATACCTACATGTCCATATACATCATTATGTCCATACCATATCATTTCTATACATAACATCCCATACGACAACATGTCTATACAGCAAATAATATCATAAATAAATACATCATATATCATGTCCATACAAAACAATCGTGATTGTGGCGATGACGGCGGCCCATTTCAAATTACTGGCTGAACATTTGGTATGAGGCTTCGACTTGCTTCCTCTGCTCAATCATCTGTTCCTCATGCCTCCTTGTTTGAGTCTGAAGCTAGTTGCATAGCATGACAATGTGGTAATATTGATAGAATGAGACCCATGAAGACTTTCATGGTAGTGTTGTTACAACTGGTAATGGTTGTTGGAGTAGTGTTGGTGGCAGTACTATTACCACTTATGGATACAACCATCATCACTAACAGTCAGTGACTCTAGTGTTAACAACATCACTTCCAACACTATTCCAACCAACATCCCTAGGTATATTTGTACTACAACACAAGCCCAAGCCTCTTCTCTATTAATACTACTATGCTGTCATGCCATGCAACTGGCACAGTGACTGGAGATATGCATGGCACTGTCGTTATAACTAGTGATGGTAGATGGGAAAATGTTGGTGGCTGTACTATTACCACTGGTGGCGACAACCACCATCATTGATGGCCGACAACACCATTGTTAACAGCGTTCCCCAAGCACTTCTCCAATCCACCATCACTAGTTATAACAACACTACTACTCATGCCTAGTCATCATCGCTATGACTTTGGACTGTCTTTTTTTTCACCATCTAATGCAATGATAGTGTTTTTTTGATGGACATTGCTTTTATATGGGTTATATCAACCTTTCGATCATACGCATGCTATCACCAGATGGATATGATCAAAACAATGGCAGATCTACGAAAAATGAGAAATGCCCATCATTAGAAAATACTACCATAGTATTATATGGTGAAGAACCATATAAACCTTCAAGTGCAATGAAATCGTTCCTACACATAATTTTTTTTACAATATCTTTCATACGATAGTATTATTAATTCAAATAATATTATCAATTTTATTATGAATATAAATATAATATATTATTTATAATACCATTAATTTTTATAACTTGTCCATATGATAGTATTACATACTTTTGTATTTAAAATTGTTTTGTTAATAAAAGATTTGGCTAAATCACATATAATCTGAATAAATATCAATTTCTTTCCTCGAATTAAATATTTTTAGTATGAAAACAAAGTGCATGCATCACTAATACTACAACCATCTTGAACATATCATGTACATCCATTCATCTAAAACTAGCAAGAAATTTAAACTTAGAATATACATGTTAATAAATGTATTAATTATTTTAGAGATAAACGTCAAAACTGGTAACTTAATCAACCTCTTACTACTACAAATAAACTACAGTTCATGTATTAAATAGTTTATTCACAAATTCTTGTATTCATTACAACTTAACTAACTTCTAAGTTCTGAAAGTGTTTGTGTTCAACAATTCTACAAGTGCCAAGCATAAGGTGAAGAGCTTGAATAAATGATAGATGAGTTCTACTTATAACCATCATTTTACTGGTTATTAAACTCCATAAACAATCTTTGTTTTGCTTACATATAATTAACGTACTTCTAGGAACTTTAAAACAATCTCATTTTTTAAAACTAGGTAGAAATAATATATACCTAAGGATCTATAACTTGGTTGGATATGTAGCTAGTCGGGTAGGAGATGATTGCATAGATCTGAAGCTTGTAGGTGCAACGTGATCTGACACTTGGATTCATCTTAGAGGAGTAGAGTTGTGGAGGCATGGTTGAAGATTTGGGCAGAGGAGTCATAGTGTAGTGGAGGATTGCCTGAAACATCGGCATACTTGGGGGAAGGCGGAGTCATGATGAAGAATTCATCGTAGTGGAGATATCGCCGTGAAGAAAGTTTTTTATTGGGCAACTTTGATTTTTTTTGTTTGGAGGAATAAAGACAGAAGCATGTAGAGTGATAAAAGTAGCATTGAATAAGTCATTGGTAAGTCGTCGAAATTTTCAGCGACATACCGATGACAATGATGAGATAGGAAATACCTTGTTTATTCTCATGCAGTCGTCGGTATATCATTGAAAATTTTGATGACTTACTGTAGCAACCCTCCTTTTTCAAACTATGGATTCAATACCCGTACTGACGTTAATGTCTCGAAGACCAAAAATGACAAGTCATTATGATGTGATAACAAGTAAATAAAATATAATCTAACCACTCACTTTCTAAACTCACAGCGGAAGGAACAACATATGATATAAAACATCTTATATATAAATCATACATCAAGTTACATGCAAAATTAGGGGTGAGCGTTTAGTTGGTTTGGCCTATCGGATAATGAAAATTGTTAATCAAATTAAAACCATTAAAAACAAAAATAAAAAAAACCAATCGAATTAAATTTGGTTAGTTCGATTGGTTATCCGATTTAACCGAAAAAATGACGATTAACAATTTATGCTTGGAATATTCAGTATAGTTTGACATAAAGCATTAATATATGATTAAAATATTTTTATTTAACATTTATAAGTTTTATAATAGTAAGTTTAACACATATACGATAAATAATTTTTATTTAGACCAATAAATTAATCTAAAAAATTATTATAGCATTAGCAATTTCGAAAATATAACAAAACTTTGGTCAATTTTGGTAAAATCGATAAACAAACTAAATCTTTTTTAAGTCGATTATAAACTAATCTAATTTACAGAACCAAACCAAACCAACCGAATAAATTGATTTATTTGGTTTAACCAAAGATTGCTCACCCCTATGCAGAATAAATCCCAATCCAATCCACAATACACAGAAATATATCGTTATAGCTTACATTTAGAATTTTTACAATTTTTGCAATATAATGTCTTTGCCACTAAGTCCACCACGTCACCAGGGTCCATCACCTAGAGATATAAATAAATAGGAGTAGGTTAGACATAAGTCTGGTGAGTGAAACGAATCTATCTCATTCATAATACAAAAAGACTAGTGAAACATCATTAGTGTCTCCTACCCCCTACGTATATCGTAGCTAATCCATATACTTTTCAAAACCCACCTGCTTGCACCCGTTGAGTAATATCAACAGTAAACCAAGGTTGACTACTCGATTAAGTTCATATCAAGCTTCATCTTACGTTATGCAAAATTTATGTACTCGACTAATGGAGTCCATCAACTTTACATCTCTAAGGAACACTAATTTCCAAAAAGTAATACACATTATCACCGAAGGAGCAATCGTTTACCAAATGACTAACACAATATGATGAGGGAACAATCGTTTCCTCCGTGCATCTATTTCCTTAGTCAGTAACACCGATACCGAGGGAACAATTATCTTCCCGGAACAACCATTTTCATCTCGAATACTAAGGGAACAACAATTACCATTGTACAACAATTCCCTGGACGATGTGTGCCTCATATACACATTTAATAACCAATATCAAACATCTAATCATTCAATGATCAATAACACATCAAACATGTCCAAACACTAGCAATCTACTGTAACGACTCATAATTTCGCTACTTCGAAAATAAGAGAATTCGTTCGTTTTAAATTTAAAAAGGAGTTTAAATCTTAAAATAAATATGTTATATATAGTAAATAAATTATCTATTCTTATAGTTAATAAATTAAAAAGTATAAATTTGGATTTTAGAACAAATCGACAAAAGATAAGTTTTGTTAATAATAAATAAAGGCTTAAATAAATGAATTTAAATATATATTTAAAAAGGTAAATCTTATTTAAAACATCAAATAAAATAGTAGAAGTAAATTTATATATTTAAAAGTTAATCTTTTTACAAAAATAACCAAAATTTGCCGCATTCTGTCAGTTTTACATATGCTGTAAAAGTAGAGATTTTGATATTAATTAAATATGATTTCAAAATATAAATAGACATGCTTTTATTTATTTAAAGAAATAAAAAGTTTATTTTAAATTTTGATTTACTTCAATATATAGCTTAATAAAAAGGTTAAATTTTGACTGTAAAATTTGTCGACGAAAACACCGTTTTCAACCAAAACAAGTTATCGACAAGTTGTTGCAACTTGATACATTTTCTAACACATAAATACAACTTTACAAACTATTTAAAAACTTTACATTTAGCACTAAAAGAAAAAAGGAGTTTACTTTTGAAAATAGTTACATAAATAAAAAAATGTAATAGTTATGATTTGGCAAAAGAGTGTAAAAGTAAACAAATAAAACAACATCATTACATATCTTTCTTTTCTCTTATACATGATGTGAACTAAAAACCTTGAATTCAAACAAAATAAAGTATGAAAAGATAAGTAACTAAAGGAATTAATGATACATATGCTCACCATTAATGCATACTTACAAATCCATTTAATGCAAATCAAATTAAGCAAAAGTCTTCTTTTTTAAAATACAAACTTTAAGAATCATTTCACAAATTCAAATCACATTTATGAGCCATTCTTTCCTTTCATAAATGCATGTCCTTAAGGATTAAATCATGGGTAGAAAGGTAAATTAAAAGTCAAAAAGTAGAGAAGGGTATTTTAGTCATTTGCCATCCAAAGCTCAAGTATAAATATGCATCCATACCTTTCATTTTTCACACTTCATTCTCTACCTTCTTCTTCACTTTCTCCTTCATCTTCACCTTATTTTCCATGGCATCCAACCTCTCTTCCACCTCCATTTTCCTTACCTCCAAGCCATCACCACCACATCATCAATACCTAGCCACACCTTCACCTAAACCACCTTATCCCTCTCCAAAATCACCTACCCACCTCCTCCAAGCCTCTAACACCTCACACCCCCACCCAAAACCTACGGCCAAGGCCATCTCCGCCCAAGGCCGAGCTCCTACACCAAGGCCGTACCCCCCTACACCCAAGCCGGGCCTAAAACCCACCTACCCAATCACCTACAAGCCATACCCTCCTCCACATCCACCTATCCAAGGCCATACACTCTTCTTTTCCATATAAAAAAAAGAAAAGAAAAGAGAAAAGAGAAAGAAAAACAAAAGGAAAAACAAAAGCGTTCAGAAAGGAAACGGATAAAGGCGAGACGTTGGAAATAGCACGTTACCGAGAGACGGAAATCTTAGGTTAAAGTTTGACGGAGTGGATGTGAATGTGAGAAATTCTCACTGCTTTTTGAATTATATTGATTATCATGTTTAATTTTTATGTTAGATAATCACCATTTGATGATATGGATGTTTGATTGATTGTTTGAATATGTTGGATAATCCACAGTAATGTTATGTGTTAATTCCCTTTATTATGTGACCTAGCGACTCAGCGACTTAAAGGAGGAAGCGACTTAGCGACTTAAAGGACGAAGCGACTTAGCGACTTAAAGGACGAAGCGACTTAGCGACTTAAAGGATAAAACGACTTAGCGACTTAGCGACTTAAGGGATGAAGTGACTTAGCGACCTAAAGAATAAGCGACCTAGCTGCTAAGAGAGTGGGACGACCTAAGTACTTCATGATCTAAGGAGATAAAGCGGCAGCGACCTAATGGTTTCATTACCTGCTTTAAGTCGCTCACGACTTAGCACTTATCGAACCTTGCCGCTCTCCGTTAGGTCGTTGGAATCTACTAGCTAGTTCAGATGGCCAGGTGCAAACCAGTTAGGTCGTAACTCAAATCCCCTTAGCTCGCTGGCGAGTTACGACTCATGTTAGGTCGTATCCTTCGACTTACGACTTATCTTAAGTCGCTCATGACTTAAGGCCTGTCCGAAATCTCCTATAAATACCGTGTGTGCTCCAACGTTCGGGGAATCTTTTGGCTCATTCTCAAAGCGCCGATACTCTGTCGTTTTCTCAACTAAAACAGCACTTCAAGCACTCCAAACACCAAGGACACTACAACCTACTTCAAGAGAAAATCTACATCATTCAACATGGATTCGAAAGATTATTCTTCATCAAAGTGATCTACTAGTTTAAAGTGTGTTGTAATTGAAGAAAGTTGTATAAGTTGAATTTGAGTCAGAACTAAAGAAATATAAAGTGGACGCAGGCTTGACAATTAGCCGAACCACTATAAAAACTATGTCTTTTACCGTCTTTCTGATATTTTCCTGCTTATTTCTGATTCCCTTATCATCGGGTGGTGCTTTCACACTTGCTTTACTTGCATCGGGGTGTTAGCGTCAGATTTTTACGTTAACATTTTTGGTGCTTTCATTGAGAATTGAACTCAGGATACTGTCATCATAGCTTCACAGAAATTTGTGGAAAGGATCTCTCTAAAAACCAGAAGTTTGTCAGAAATAATGGCTCCCGGAAGAAAGCGCAAGTCTGCTAGATCCGACGATGTTCTCGAGACTACTGCCACTCCTCCTCCTTTAAGTCAAACAACTCCAACTGTTGGAGTAACGCGAGCAGAATTGGATGCTGCGGTTTCTGGGCTATATCAGCAGATGGAAGCCCAAAACAATCTGATGTTGGAAAGGTTGAACACTTTGCTTGGGGCTAACCGTCAATCGGTGAATAACGAACCAAACTTTGCTAATAATGTTCATGATGTGGAAGAAAGAGATGTTCCTCAAAGGGCAGCTGGCCCGGTTAAAGGCACACCTCCCCAAGTTAGAAGATCGGGACAACAGCCAACTATCCGTGAACGCCTGTCAAGGCAAACTTCTGAAAAGATGGCCGATGCCTGTCCTGCTGAGCCCCTTAATGATGAGGAATATTTCTCAGGGATGGTTCGACAAATCATGAAGGAAATTATGCAAAGGGAGGAAGACGAAAAAGAATGGGGCTTTGCTCCGAGCAAGACTCCATTCACTGAAAGGATTTTGAAAGCAGAATTTCCTAGGAAGTTTGTTCCTCCTACCATACCGGCTTATAAGGGAACGAGCGATCCTAATGAGTTTCTGTATAAGTATGATTGGCACATGACGGGTGCCAGAGCCTCTGATGAAATCAAATGCCGGTATTTTGCGGTATACCTGGAAGGAGTTGCTCTACTTTGGTTCAGAAAGCTGCCGGTCCGATCGATAGACCAATTTTCTGATTTGACTCGGAAATTCAAGGAACAATTTCGATTGTATGCATCAAAGGAAAAGGATATAATGTCGCTCTCCAGCCTAGAACAAAATCCTGGAGAATCTATCACATCATTCTTGAATCGCTTTAACATAGCTTTGGCCGAGGTGGATAACGCGGAGCCACGCATGATCCTGACATACTTGTTGAGGGCAATTGATAATTCAAGTGAATTTGGAAGGTGGTTGAAAAATGAAAGAACCAAATTCGCTTGACAAGTTTTATAAGAAAGCCGATGAATTCATGCGCTTGGAAAGCCTCCAAGCACCGGCTAAGATGGTATCGACAGGGGCTGGAAATAGTAATGTTGTTCTGAATAAGAAGGAATCTGGCAATCAGAAGAAGGGGAGCGATGGCCAGAAGAAGCAAGGAGATGCAAAGAAAGGTCGTCCCTTCAACTTCACCCCTCTGACTGATACCCCGGAAAACATCTACTTTGCAAACAAAGACACGGTCGAATTCCCCGTGCCAGCTAAGCAAAGAGTTAATAGGAAAGCTGAGAAGAATGGAAGGTTTTGCCGGTTCCATAACCAACCCAGGCATGATACTAACGAGTGCCGTCACTTGAAGGAGGTAATTGAGGAACTATTGAAGGAAAACAAGCTCCAACAATATGTAAAAAGGAAAAAGAATAGCCCAACTTCGTCAACTCAAGGACAATAGGTTCCTGTTCATCGTCCTAGCTCAAGTGAAAAGGCGGCAGCTCATGAATCAGAGAGGCCTGTTATAAATGTGGTTACAGGGGGCCCTCACCCAGTTGGCGGGAGTTGGGGTGAGATGGAAAGATATGCCCGTGCTTTGAAGTATGCACCGGTAGATGAAAGTGTTTTTGTGTTAGAAGATGCTGCACCCCTGAAGCAGCAGAAAACTTTTAATGATGACATTATATTCAGTTCTAGGGATTCGATGGGTGTTGAAGCTCCTACCATTGATCCTTTGGTCATCTCCGCTGGCATTGGGCTAGCTACTGTGAAAAGAGTTCTGGTTGACTGTGGAGCTTCGTGCAACATTCTCTTCAAGAAGACTTTTGATCAGATGAAGATTCCAATGGCTGACGTTCCAGCTTCATCACTAAAGATTGCTGGTTTTACTGGGGAGCCGAAACAGCCAATTGGGACTATCGATTTGTTCGTACAGCTTGGAGAGGGGCAGAGAAAAGTGACTCGAAAACAGACCTTTGTTATTGTTGAAGAATTTTCTGCCTACAATGCCTTCCTTGGTCGACCAACCCTGGCAGCATTCAAAGCTATTCTTGCCCCATGGTGTCTGACCATAAAATTCCCCACAGATAATGGAGTCGGTGTGGTGAAAGGGGATCAGAATGCTGGACGAGAATGTTATCTTACAGAGTTGCGTGAAACGAGGAAGAGAGAAATGGGAAAAGATGTGGCGGCCCCAGTCCGCATCAAAGAATCAACTTTGTAGCAATTATAGGGTGGACCCTGCACAGGCAAACATAGCGGTGCACGAAGAGAGATGGATCCCTGGAAAGCCAGTGTAGGGGAGAACAGAGTGGTACCAGTTGAAGTGACAGTGCCGGTACCTGTTGACCTGAAAGACCCGAACAAAGTGTTGAATGTGTGTTCGCAGCTTAATGCAATGGTTCAAAATGTTTTGATATCATTTTTGAAAGCAAATCTGGATGTATTCGCTTGGACTCATGCTGATATGTGTGGAATATCTCCAGAAATTGCAGTGCATACCTTGAATATTGATCCAAAGTTTACACCGGTAATGCAGAAAAGAAGAACTCAAGGTCCTGAAAGGTCAGCAGCATTGAAAGAAGAAGTTGATCGGCTCATCGAGAATGGTTTTATCAGGGAATCTACTTATCCGAATTGGGTCTCAAATCCTGTATTGGTTAAAAAATCTAATGGAAAATGGAGAGTGTGCATTGACTTTTCAGATCTAAACAAAGCCTGCCCCAAAGACTGCTTCCCGTTACCCAGGATTGACCAGTTGGTGGATGGAACAGCGGGGCCTGAATTGCTATCTTTTATGGATGCCTACTACGGATATAACCAGATCATGATGCATGAGCCAGATCAGGAGGACACGAGCTTTATCACCGATGTTGGTCTTTACTGCTACAGAGTCATGCCTTTCGGACTTAAGAATGCGAGGGCAACTTACCAAAGACTTGTTAATGCAATGTTTAAACCGCAGATTGGCAAGACTATGGAAGTTTATGTCGATTATATGCTGGTAAAATCAAAGAAAGCAGTGGACCACATGGATCACTTGGCAGAGATGTTCTCAATCCTCCGAAAGTATGGTATGAAGCTTAATCCTTTGAACTGTTCATTTGGGGTAGAATCTGGAAAGTTTTTGGGTTTCATTGTGAGTGCAAGGGGCATTGAAGCTAATGCTGCTCAGATAACTGCCTTAAGAGAAGTCAAAGATCCTAGAACGAAGAAGGAATTGCAAAGTCTCAATGGAAAATTGCTGCCTTGAGTCGGTTCATTTCCGAAGCTACTGATAAATGCATTCCATTCTTTAATGCTTTAAAGAAAGGAAGAAAAAACTTTGACTGGACTCCTAAATGCCAGAAAGCTTTCGATGAGCTGATTCGTCATATGGAAACGCCTCCTGTACTTTTTAAGCCTGACAATGGTGAAGATCTTTTTGTATATTTGGCAATCTCGTCTCATGCCCTCAGTGCAGCTTTGGTGCGGGAGGATGCGAAAATTCAGCGCCCGGTCTACTACATCAGCAAGAGATTCACTGGGGCAGAATTGAACTATTCAAAGTTGGAAAAGCTCGCTTATTGTCTACTGATTGCATCAAGAAAATTGAGGCCATATTTCCAAGCCCATCCCATCAAAGTCCTCAACGATCAGCCCTTGAAGCAAGTCTTGTTTCGTCCTGAGACTTTGGGTCGTCTTTTGAAGTGGAATATTGAGCTCAGTCAATATGACATCACTTATCATCCCCGGAAAGCAATCAATGGACAAGCTTTGGCAGACTTCATCGCAGAATGTTCAGAAAAAGGTGATAGTAAGGAGGTGGTAACCGATAATTCCCCAATTCTATGGAAATTGTATGTCGATGGCGCAAGAAAGGATTACTGTTCCGGGGCTGGGGTTGTGTTTGAAACCCCTGAAGGACGGTCACTGTGTTATGCATTAAGATTAGAATTTCCTTCGACTAATAATGAGGCAGAATATGAAGCTCTCATTGCTGGCCTGAAGATTGCTAAAGAACTAAACATCAAGGCATTGCAGATCTTCAGGGATTCATAGCCTATTGTGTGTCAAGTCAGGAAAGAGTTTCAAACCAAAGGAGGAAATCTGCTCGCTTACTTGTCAAGAGCCTGGGAGTTTCTCGAGGACCTGGACCATTATATGATAAACCATATACCTCGGGAAGAAAACATGAAGGCAGGTTCCCTCGTAAAGTATGCAAGCACCGGTGAAGCTCAATTATTGGGATTAGATCCTGTGGAAGTCCTTTCAACTCCAAGCATTGATGAAATGGATATTGACTGGATCATGACTATATCACAGGAGCGAGAATCATGGATGACTCCGATATTGGAATACCTGCGTGACGGCTCTTTACCAGAAAACTCAAGAGAACGGCAGAAGTTGTTAAGAAAAGCATCCAGATTGGTAATTCAAGATGGCCGATTGTATAGGCGGGGATTCTCAATGCCATTACTCCGATGTGTGACCAAGGAAGAAGCTGAGACAATTCTAACTGAGGTACACAGAGGAGAGTGTGGAGACCATTCAGGAGGTCAGACTTTAGCAAAGAAAATTATCCGTTATGGATATTTTTGGCCAGATATTAATCGTGATGCCGCGAGTTACGCCCGAAAATGTGACCGATGCCAGAGATTTGCAAAAATCCCAAGAGCACCTTCCACCGAGATAACAAAAATGGTCAGTCCGTGGCCAATTGCTATTTGGGGAATAGATCTCATCGGGCCTTTGCCAACTGCAAAATCCGGAATCAGATATGCTAAAGTTGCTGTTGATTATTTTACTAAATGGGCTGAATCTAAACCCTTAGCTACTATTACCTCTAAGAAAATGATAAACTTTTTAACTAAGAGTATCATTTGCAGGTATGGTGTGCCTCAAAAGATAATCACAGACAATGGAACCCAATTTGAAAGTAAAGAGTTCCAAGATTTTTGCAAGAAATTCAAGATCTAGAAAAGTTTCTCAGCAGTGGCTCATCCGCAGGCAAACGGGCAAGTGGAAGCAGTGAATAAAATTATCAAGTCAACCATCAAAAAGCAGCTAGAAAAAGCAAAAGGTGGTTGGATTGATAAGCTGCCACTAGCACTATGGGCATACAGAACTACCCACAAAACTGCGACTGGGCACACACCATTTTCATTGGCAGATGGATCAGAAGCAATGATTCTAGTGGAAACAGAAGTCCCTTCGCATAGAAGAATCCATTTCAATCAAACCGAAAATGAAAAGCTGCAACTTGAAGCCCTTGACTTCCTTGATGAAAAAAGGGAAAAAGCTGAGCTCAGAATTGCGGCTCATTAGCAAAGAATAGCCATGCACTTTAATTCCAAAGTTCGCCGACGCAGCTTTGAAGTTGGGGATCTAATCTTAAAAAGAATTATGACACCTACAGGTGTGCTTGGACCAAACTGGGAAGGGCCGTACGTTATAGGCCAAAAACTTCTTGATGGCACGTTCAAACTTGTAACTGTCGAAGGAGACCCAATTCCAAGAGCTTGGAACAACAATCATTTGCGCCCATATTTTACTTAAAGGCTTTAGTGAAATATTGTAAAAGAATGATGAATGTATGATTCTTGTATTGAAAGCCGTTGTAAAGCTAGTGTAAGTGAATAATAAGAACTATAAAGTGGATGTAGGCCCAGTTCTTGGCCGAACCACTATAAATTTTGTGTTCTTTACTATCATAAACTACTTTGTTTTATTTCAACATATAAAATACGTCAATTGTGTTACTAAAATGTCGATTTAATAATGCAGGCCATAAAAACAAAGCTTACCCATCGCAAGACCAGGCAATCCCCGACATCACCAACAAGCAAACGCTAAGCCGTTCAAAATTTCAATACTTAAATCCTACGGAAGAAGTGCTTCAAACAAAAAGTTAGTGATTTTGCTGGAAGTGGGCCCTTGCTAACCAACTGTGGATGTTTGTACAAGCGAGCATCTAGTTAAATAGCCTGTGTCTGCCACCACCAACTCGTTTAACTATGAAGTATATTTCTTTGGATAAAGGAAATTGTTAGCAACTAAAAGGGAAGTGTATTTGGAAAAGATAACGGGGATCGCCGATATGAATAGATGGCAAAGAGACATGGGCGTGCAAGCATCAGACAACAAAAGACCTCTTCGGAGGCACAAGCCCTCTTCGGAGGCACAACTCTTCGGAGGATAAAGACCTCAAACGGGGCATGCCAGAAGACTTTCTCAACAAGAAAGATTGGTATGGAATGACTGGGAGCACCTTCCCGACTGGAAGGCAAGGCACTTGTTCACTAGCTGAGACAGTTTGCGTGGACAAACGTCCAAGTAACTTGCGTCCGCCCCGTGAATCCATACGATGATCGGAGGCACCTTCCCAAGTGGAAGGCAAGGCGCTTGTTCACTAGTCGAGACAATCTGCGCAAATAAGTGTCCAAGTAACTTGCGTCCGCCCCGTGAATCCGGCCAACTATGAGGAAGAAACTTCCAGGTATACTCGGAGGCACGCATTCCACCGAGATTTGAAATAAAACTTCACAAGTGCTGGAATGTGAAAAACCCTCTTCGGAGGCCTATTTCACCATAATTGAAATGCTAAAAGACCTCGAGCGGGCCTCGCTAGAAAAAGAGAGTTCTTTCTCGATAGAAAGTTGCGGACTGATCGGTTGCACAGAACACTTGTGTCTGCCCCGTGAATCCATCCAACTAAGAGAAAGAAGCTCCAAACTTCCAGGCAAAAGCCCTACTCAGAGGCACACATTTCACCGTGATCTGAAATAAAACTTCACACGAGTCGAAATATGAAAGGCCCTCTTCGGAGGCCCACTTCCCAACGAACAGGGAAAAGATAAAAGCCTCTCCCAAGAGGCAGAAACAAAAAAACCTCTTCCTAGAGGCACAATCAAACAAAAAGACCTCTTCCCAGAGGCGCAACCAAACAAAAAGACCTCTTCCTGGAGGCACAATAAAAAAAAAAACTCTCTTCGGAGGCTCAAGCATGTTGAAGCCCTTTTTCAGAAGGCCCACTGTACTATGAAGTAAAATTCACTTGCCAAAGCAAAAGTGACTTTTTTCAAAAAGTGAAGTGTAAAAACTTCGCAACAAAAAAAAAACTCCTCCAACATGAAGTGCATTCTACTAAACTAGAAAGATATTTCCTTAGAATGGAAATATTATCCTATAAAGTACAAATGCAAACTTCCTTCAAATGGAAGAGTTGTTCTCTAAAGAAAGAGCACAAGACTTCTCGAAACAGAAGAGTTGTTCTCCGAAACTTTGCCAATGTGAAAGAGATTGTAATAAACCATGGTATGGGGGCAATACAATATAGTCATCATTAAAATGAAAACAATGCTCAAGAAACATACCATAGGTTTACTGCAACTTCACATAAAGAGGATAAAGAAACTTGCATGAAAACAGAAAATAAAAGTGTTCTCAAATATAGACAGAAATTTGTATAAGTAAAAGAACCATTTTATTCCATACTATGAGAGTTTTATACATATGTAGGTTTTAAAGTAAAAGAAAGCGGGGACTGGTACCCGCATAATCTCCAGTCAACACAAGCTTATATACAAGAAAAAAGCAAAGAGCGAGATAAAAAGCACAGGACCAAAGCCATCATTTCTTCTTCCCTCCACCTTTTGAGCCTGCACCTGGCCGGATGACCAACTTCCTACGCCCGCTTGAAAGAGTAGGGGAAGAAGGAGAAAGGGGAACAATCGGACTTATCTCTGCTTTTTCCTCGCCAGCTGAAGCTTCTTTCTTCTTTGAGACTCTACGTTTTCCCCTTTTCTTAGGAGAAGACCCGCTTCCTGGAGTAAAAAGTGCGGCCAACGGAGTATCATCGAAACCAGTTAGTTCCGGAGTCTTTTCGCCCTCTTCAGTCTCTTCTCCCCTATGTTCTTGTGAAGCAATGGGATCGTCCAAGTCTTGGAGAGCTTCTATTTGCTCCTCTTGTGATCCCGGTTGAGAGGCAGAAGGAGGAGTGACTTGCAGAGACGGGGGAGGGATAACCGGAGGAGGGGAAGTCTGAACAATGCTCAGTACTTTCTCTACAGAAGAAAAGAAGTTAAAATCAGTAAAGAGAGGAGATAAAGGCTTGTTGAAATTCAGGAAATAATCAAGAAGCTCATCAAACTCATATGTAGCAAATGAGCAGTCTACTTGAGCCAGATCAGCATTAAAGTTACCTGGAGAAGTTGGCTTTCTAACGTCAATTTCATAAGCTTGTGCTTCAGTGCTTTCTTCGCCTTCATCTCCGCCCTGTGCGCTTGTAATCTCAGTTACGATTTTAGCCGTGGGCGAAGAATGGGAACCGGAGCCCATGATATCAATGTCGGCCGAAGTCGAAGGAGGGGCAGGGGCAATTAAAGGTGCTTCTTTCTCTGAATGCTCCCCTCCCATCGTTTCGGCTCGTACTTTAACAAGCTGCTCCTTTCCTCTGGCGAGAGCAGCACGAGTTTCGTCATCAAAGTAATGTGCCTCAAGTTCATCTTCGGAATAACCGACACCTTTGAGCATATCCATTACAGCCTCCCACACTTCAGCCAAAGTAATTTCGTATTTAGGCCCCAAAAATGCAAGGTTGCCATGCCCCAGGACGCTTTGGATGTAAAAATCAAACAAAGTAGAGCTGATGTTGGCTTTTGTCTCTTCATGAGATTGTTCAGCGGCTCTCTTTCCAGCCATGGCCTCATCACGTTCTTCCTCAGTCTTTGATAATTGAGCTTTCAGCTCATGATTTCTAAGTCCTGGGAGTTAGCTTTCTCCCGAAACTCTGTAAAGTCAGCATGATATTTTTCCACCGTCTTCTGTGTAGCTTCAAGACGGGTTTCAACATACCGTTGAGCGGCATGAGCATCTCGAACTTGCTTCTGAAGCACTTCTTCCTTTTGAGTGTAAGAGGTGGAAGAAGTAGCAAGCTCGTGCTTAAGTTTCTCGACCTCCGCCTCGAGCTTTTCGTTGTACTCAGCGATGTTTTTCATTTCGGTGTTGTGCCGATCAAGAATTTTCTGCCATTCAGACTTTTCGTTCTCCATCGTCAGCATAGCTTCAAGGTTGGCCCGGTTCACCCTCTGAAGCTCATCGACGAGCTTTTGCCACGCTGACATTCTCTCAATATCAAGTTTAACAGTGTCAAGATTTCGTAGCATGGCCTCTTTGTCGATGGGAACCAAGTCAAGGTCAAAGCGGACTCCCTTTAAGCACCAATGCGGGAACCGACTTTGAAGGGTTGGTGGACCTCTCTCAACTTGGTAAGAGGGTCTGCCGAGAAGTGTCTGAATGTCGGCTCCTTCAAGGGTAGGAGACTTTGAAGGAATTTTAAGAGAAGTGAGAGCAGCGGCCTTTTCTAAAGTTGCAGATGCGGTCTTTTCATCAAGCCTGGCCCGCTTGCTTGGGTCTCCGATGTCATGACTCTTTCCTCTATCGTCATAAGTTTTTCTTTTATGAGAGTCATCGCCTCTGCGGGAAGAGTCATGTTGCTCATCCCTTCTTCGGTACCTTTCTTCATACGCTCTTCTCTCTTGAGCCTTTCGAGCAGCTCTCTCTTCATCAGTTTCCCTGTGGGTGGGAAGATAGCGCCTATAATCATACTGACCACGCCTTTCGTACTGTTGAAAGTCGTCATAATAGGAACCGCTACGCCCCATTGGAGAACCTGAAAATGAGAAAGAGGCAAAACTTGAAAATCCTGGAAGTAAAAGCGCATATAGGTACATATAATTGCTGAAAAATCCTAAGTGTGTGTAACGTGCAGACTACGCGCGTTAAACTACGAACCACTCCTCGGTTGCGAAGAAATGATGGGTGTAGTAGCTAATGTCAACTCTTGAGTCGACGGAATCTGTTGCCAAATAGAAGTTGCCTCAACTACTAAAGAGGAAACCGTAGTGGTAACAGGATCATCTTTAAAGAGCTCCTGTGAGGTGACAAACAGGTCGCTCAACCCTTCAAAAGTGTCATCCCCGCTCTGCTTGGCAGGACTTGTTTTCCCGGCTTCTCCATCACTGGACTTCCCTGAATGTTGGGGAGATTCTCTAGGCTCTTCTTCTTCAATGACCGGGGCAAGTGCAAATTTTCCAGATGACCCCGCGACATCAATAGAAGTAGAGCACTTCACCAGAGAAGCCTCAGGAGCACGATCTTTCAGTGTAGGCTCCTCAACAGAAACTAGGGCATCCGGTGCCTCGGCCGGAGAATCAGGAACTTCGTAAGGCTGAGTAGAGCGGGAAGGGTGTAAGAGTTCGAACTGATGAAGGAACTCGTCTCTTAGAAAAAACTTGATACTTCTCTCCTCAGCCGCCACAGCGTTAAGCCTCTCAAAAGTCTGCTTGTGGCTTGGATCTCTACAAGGAGGAGGAAGGACTGCAAAAGTAGAGAGCGGGGTTAACATTTAGCAATTTGGATCTCGCAAATCTTAGAAAAGGAAAGAATGGGGATAAGTAAGCTTACCCCCTACTCTCCAGATAGCGTAAAATCCCTGGAGGCAACAGACAAAGAAGAACTGGTTTAGGAAACCATGAGCGCTATCAGAGAGATCGGTGATAAGCTTGCGTTTTCTGGCGCTCATCACATATATAATGGAAGGATGGTCTTTCTTTCTCGCAAATGTGCATAAATAGCAGATTTCTTCAAAGCTTGGGAGGCGGTCAAGCGTCCTTCTGAAGAGAACGCATAATCCCATCAAAATGGCATAGCCGTTGGGGTGCAATTGAAAAGGAAAAATAGCCAATCGGCGAAGGAGTTGTTGGAGAAAATTGTTGAAAGGAGGAATGGATCCACAAAGGCACATTTGGCGGTTAACGGCAACAAACCTGAAGGGAGGACTGTCAGCAAAATCATTTGGCCCAGGGAGAATAGCATCTGCTTCTACGATCCCAAATTGGGCGCGTAACTGGTTGAACACCCGGTAACTCAGGGTAGTTGGAGTTCTTTCTGGTGGGTTGACCAGTGGACCAGCCATCGGGAGGGCCTCTCCAGTTTGCATTGCTTCTCCCTCTTGACGAGAAGACATTCTACACAAGGAACTGGATATTCAAATATGAAGGTGCACGTTTTCTAAATGTGTGAAGTGTTGTGTAAAACTAATAAAGCGATAAGTAAATATAACTGAAATTAAACTAATGAACATGTGTCAATTGTAAAATTTTGAGACTTGTCGCTCTAAGTCCAAGTACAAGTGCAGTATTACTGAAAACAAATCAGCTTTAGTTGATTAACATTGCTTTACTACTTCACTTGAATTTGTTGACTCACAGCATTTCATAGAATTTCTTAAAGTTGAGTTAATTATCTTTTACCGACTAATATGTCATTCGATGTGGGCGATCAATGAGAGTATACTCGTCCTAGTTTTCTGCAAATGTTGTATTTAACAGGTTATTAGCATCAAAATTCGATATAATCTGTTAAGCAAGCATAGCAAAGTCATGCGAGTTATCTCAGCGGTTCCAAGTTCAAATTAAAAAGCTTCAAGTCGAGGCAGTGAGGAGTTGTTCAAGTCCTAGGCCGTATGGTTTGAGTTAAAGGATGTAAGGCATGACAGTATGCATCCAAGTCCTGGGTCGTTCATGACCTAACAGATATGCTAAGTCGTAAGTGAGTTAAGCCGCAAGAAGTTTCTCGGCAGCGCAAAATTCATCCAAGTCCTAGCTCGGCCGCGACCTAAAGCCTAAGTCGTAGATATGATAAGTCGCAAGTGATTTAAGTCGCAAGAAAAACAAGGCATGGCTGTGCGCATCCAAGACCTATGTCGCTCGCATGATCTAAGGTTTAAGTCCTAGGTCGTCAAAATACTAACACGACCTAAGAAGTTAAGTCGTGTGCAATTTAAGTCGCGGGCTCTAAAGTCGTTTAAGCACATTAGGTTGCAAAGTCTCTTAAGTTGTTCGGATTTGTTGGGTCGCCTCTAATGAAACTAGGCAGCCTTGGACCATCTCCTGTTGGCATCTTCCTAACTCGCTAACTTCCTCTCTACCCAATAACTCCTACCTCCTAACCCGTTAACCCGTTAGCCTCTCCACCAATAAAAATCCATTATTTATCCATTTCACCAAATCACCCACACTGATTCGAATCGCTCCAACTCCATCATAAATCCAACGCGCTGTTATGCTCTCATGAGTCGCAATAGCAGCATAACTAATGGCGATCAAAATCAATCGCAACTTGGCTCAAAAGCTAAGCGAGGTGCGCGAAGTTGATTTGGGGTCAGAGGGTAGAGATTCGTAGTTCAGCGATAATCATGATTGAGAAGGAAGAAAATTTACTTACGCGATGAAATATTAAGGATAATCGGTGATTGATTGCTTCGAAATTATCTTTGGGAAGCTCGAGAAATCATTAATGGCGGCTTAGAGTGATGGAGCAGGTAAAGTGAAGAAAGAACGGGTTAAGCAATTTATATGAAAGGAAGGCATACCGTCACACGACCTAGCGAACCGTTTGAGTCGCTCACAACCTAAGGAACTAAGTCGAAGCACACGACCTACGACCTAGGCGTGTACTTCAAGGGGCAAATGTTAATTCCCTTTATTATGTGACCTAGCGACTCAGCGACTTAGCGACTTAAAGGACGAAGCCACTTAGCGACTTAAAGGATGAAGCGACTTAGCGACTTAAAGGATAAAGCGACTTAGCGACTTAAAGGATAAAGCGACTTAGCGACTTAAGGGATGAAGCGACTTTGCGACTTAAGGAATAAGCGACCTAGCTGCTAAGAGAGTGGGACGACCTAATTGCTTACAGGAAGCGACGACTCAACGACCTAAGTACTTCATGATCTAAGGAGATAAAGCGGCAGCGACCTAATGGTTTCATTACCTGCTTTAAGTCGCTCACGACTTAGCACTTATCGAACCTTGCCGCTCTTCGTTAGGTCGTTGGAATCTACTAGCTAGTTCAAATGGCCAAGTGCAAACCAGTTAGGTCGTAACTCAAATCCCCTTAGCTCGCTGGCGAGTTACGACTCATGTTAGGTCGTATCCTTCGACTTACGACTTATCTAAAGTCGCTCACGACTTAAGGCCTGTCTGAAAACTCGTATAAATAACGTGTGAGCTCCAAAGTTCGGGGAATCTTTTGGCTCATTCTCGAAGCGCCGATACTCTGTCGTTTTCTCAACTAAAACAGCACTTCAAGCACTCCAAACACCAAGGACACTACAACCTACTTCAAGAGAAAATCTACATCATCAACATGGATTCGAAAGATTATTCTTCATCAAAGTTTGATCTACTAGTCTAAAGTGTGTTGTAATTGAAGAAAGTTGTATAAGTTGAATTTGAGTCAGAAATAAAGAAAAATAAAGTGGACGTAGGCTTGACTATTAGCCGAACCACTATAAAAACTGTGTCTTTTACTGTCTTTCTAATATTTTCCTGCTTATTTCTGATTCCCTTATCATCGGGTGGTGCTTTCACACTTGCTTTACTTGCATCGGGGTGTTAGCGTCAGATTTTTACGTTAATATTTTTGGTGCTTTCACTGAGAATTGAACTCAGGATACTGTCATCATAGCTTCACAGAAATTTGTGGAAAGGATCTCTCTAAAAACCAGAAGTTTGTCAGAAATAATGGCTCCCGGAAGAAAGCGCAAGTCTGCTAGATCCGACGATGTTCGCGAGACTATTGCCACTTCTCCTCCTTTAAGTCAAATAACTCCAACTGTTGGAGTAACGCGAGTAGAATTGGATGCTGTGGTTTCTGGGCTATATCAGCAGATGGAAGCCCAAAACAATCTGCTGTTGGAAAGGTTGAACACTTTGCTTGGGGCTAACCGTCAACCGGTGACTAACGAACCAAACTTTGCTAATAATGTTCATGATGTGGAAGAAAGAGATGTTCCTCAAAGGGCAGCTGGCCCGGTTAAAGGCACACCTCCCCAAGTTAGAGGATCGGGACAACAGCCAACTATCCGTGAACGCCTGTCAAGGCAAACTTCTGAAAAGATGGCCGATGCCTGTCCTGCTGAGCCCCTTAATGATGAGGAATATTTCTCGGGGATGGTTCGACAAATCATGAAGGAAAGTATGCAAAGGGAGGAAGACGAAAAAGAATGGGGCTTTGCTCCGAGCAAGACTCCATTCACTGAAAGGATTTTGAAAGCAGAATTTCCTAGGAAGTTTGTTCCTCCTACCATACCGGCTTATAAGGGAACAAGCGATCCTATGAGTTTCTATATAAGTATGATTGGCACATGACTGGTGCCAGAGCCTCTGATGAAATCAAATGCCGATATTTTCCGGTATACGTGGAAGGAGTTGCTCTACTTTGGTTCACAAAGCTGCCGGTCCGATCAATAGACCAATTTTCTGATTTGACTCGGAAATTCAAGGAACAGTTCAAGGAACATACTGCATATGTTAGTGTTATATGATTGTTGTATGATTGTGATGATAATCTGGACATCAAATTCCTATTAATTAAGTAATCCCTTTATTTAAAAAGAGCATATTTTAGTAATATGAGATATTGTGGAAAAATAAGTCTCTACTCATTTAGAAGTGAAATTATAGTTAAAATAAAAGAGAATTTGAAATTTGAAGTGAAACAGATTTGAAAAGGATAGTTAAATAGAAATTGAAATTAAGACAAATAATGAAATTGAAATTGAAATCGATTTTGAAAAAGTGAAGTTTAGTTTAAGGTTGAATTGAAGTTTAAGTTGAAACTGGATTTGAAATCTAAGTTTTAAATGAGTTTAATTTGAGATTAGAATGGAAATTGAGTTAAAATTGGAATTTAAAATTTAATATTAAAATAATGGGAATATAATAATATTATAATATAGTAATAGTGAAAATATATTTTAAATACTTTAAAAAGTGAAATATTGATTTAAAATGATTTGTAATGATTTTATAAGTGTTGAAATCCAATTTGAATAGATTATTTCAAATATTGAAATATAAGTCAAAACTAGGTGCGTCGCGCAAAAGTAGTCCGCGATTTCACGCTGAAAAGTTCAAACGAGTGCATAGAGTGGAATATGGCTCGGGATTCTTCGAGATAAGAAAATTCCAAACTATTATATTCATATATTCTTAACGAAGAAAGAAAATCAAAGTTTCATCGAGTATATTTTAAAATAAGTCCAAATCAATTTTCCAGAAAAAATCGCGCTAGTGTAGTTAAGTGACCACAATAGGAAATCTGTTTACATGGATGTTTTTAATTATGGAAAAATATGGAATAAATTTGATAAATATATTTAAATGATTTAAAAGAGATTTGGATGGGAAAATATGAATTTTCGAATGCTTAAAAGTTGTTTAATTCAAATAAGCTTATTTAGCACTTTCCGTAGCACTTTTCTGCTGCGAATTCTATGACTTTTGGAATATGAGTTTAAATGTAAAGACGTTTCCCAGAATAAATTGTGAATGTTCTAAAAAGGATAATTAAGCGTTTTTGAAAGATAATTTGGAATATTTATAAGCAATTCCAAAATAAAGTTGAAAATCTGAGTATGCGAAAACGACGAGTACATTTGTCCCGCCTGTGAGATCTGGGAAGATAAAACAAGGTGTTTAACTAAGGATAGGGATGGAGCAACCAGTTCCCTGAACTTACCTGGCCTATGTTTTCTTTTCTTAGGTGAGGGGTGGAACTGATCGAAAGGAAAGATCGGATGCTCTTAAATAAAAAGATTCTGTTAATTTTTTCAAAATAAAAGAAGATTGGTATTATCCAAAATTTATGCAATCTCCAAATGAATGATTTCTATGATCCTATTTACTTCAAAATGTTTACTAAGATTGATTTAGGGTTCATCGTAAACGATGTCTTAAATAACATTGTTTTTGACCTGACTAAAAAGTAAAGATATTTGTATCAAGAATTAAGTAAGGAAATTTAAGATATTTTCCAAAGAAAAAGAATGAATTTCTTAGAAATTATCCTAAGTCAAAATAAATAAATTTCAAAATCATCCGGAAAGAATTAAAGTGAAAAGAGACTTAATGAATCCTGTATACTCATATTCACTTTCTATCGATATTGGATTTCAAAGGAACCGAGGTCGGATTTGGGTAAATTCCATTCGAAAACCACTTCGAACCAATGTATACGTTCGAACTTGAAGATATGTTGAAGATAATGATTATTGAAGACCGTGGATCTTTTGTGACGACCCTGACTAGACCTTCGAAAATCGGCACCGAATACGACACTCGTATTCAAATGCCGCAGATCCAAACGTCGAACCTGGTTCGCCGGAGCTTATAACACATTAAGTAAATAACACAGCGGAAGAAATGAATAATATATTTCATATACAGCATTTGATACAATAACTGATACAACATGAATGGTACAATGAATATACATCAGAGATACAAGAAATAGCAGTGGAAAGAAAAAAGATAACACTAGCAACGGAACAAAATCTCCAAAATAGTCTTCAAGGAAGAACTCCAGTATCGGTAATCTCCAAAACACCAATCCAGAATAGCTCGAACTCTCTATAACGATGCACAAAGCTAAGCAAGTGCAGTCCCGATCCAAAGACGGAACTAGCTCCAGATAATCTACTAAACCTGACTATCTGAAAAACCCAACTCTAGACTGCCCGTGTGGGAAAATAGTGGGCACCCAAAGTTTAGGAAAGGAACAATAAACTCCAGGTCAGTCATGGGACTGGTGTGAGCAAACAAAAGCAATTGGTCTTTTAAAACAAGCAAAGGATTTAAATTTGAAAATTCGCAATGCTTTTTTTGAAAATGAAACTACCATAAGGCCTCCCGCCACACACACAATGCAAACGCAGAATTGGAGGAGATTTCTCCTTATGATAGTCAAATATGCTTAATACGAGAAATTTCTTTGATATTATTACTATAAGTGCAAAGTGTGGAAAAAAAACCCTTTCGAAAGTAAAATATAAATCCTAGCCAACATACGACATTTTGTCGTATGCCTACTATAGCTACCATGTTCAATAGCAGGTTACCGCCACATTCCATGGCAGGTTATACAACTAAAACCGTACAGGGCTCGTATTGTTTTGATTGGATTTCCAACAAATGGTCAGGCTAAGGAACTTCCTACTGTCTATGGGATCGCCTCTGGCGGGACGTCCCGAGAACTAACGTTACGGTTAGATCTCTGCCAACACAAGGCCGGGTTACCTCTGTAACTAGGTAACTACTACACGAATATGCCATCCCCCGGTCCTTTGGGACCTTTATCCGAGGCGCCTCAAAGCAACAACCACACAGTAAATGAGATTGGAGCAACCACATAGGTTAAATACCAGGGCTCCATACCTGATACCACCCTTTACCAGAAGGGAATGACATACCCTAAAGGGAGCGACCCTCATAACCTTGCCGCATCTTTCCTGTTTTCGACCATTTCCGGGGAGTGAGGTCCTGATGCAGTCTCGTCCACAAAGCTACGCTTTGTGCAACAAAGCCATGCTTTGGGTCAACAGATGACCAAAACAATGATCACAAAGATAAATGATCAAACAAATGATCATATCACAAATGATCAACCAATGATCATCACACAGCAGCACTCAGCATGCCACATTACCAAATTGGGAATATCACTGATAAATATCAACTACATAACCTCTGAGCTCGTACGTCTCAGAGAAGGGTGTTAAGCTAAGAGAATAAATTCTCCGCCACCAAGCAGAAATGTATTTGATAGAAATCAGATAACATCTCAAAGTGTAATGTCGGACATACAACCATACCAGTCTGTTCCGGGTTCGAACAGAACCGAAGGCACTTCCGAAGAAGCCCTTGCAAATCCGAGTATCCACAATCCCGATCGGACTTCCCATCACTAAGGGAATCTCTATACCGTAGCTACTCGGTGCAGAGATAATCGATAGGTTATCCTAACGTTCTCGAAGACACCCGGTCTTCAACACCGGTCTTCAAATGCTATCCATAACGTCGTATCACTATTCGGAATGGTTTATATGACACAAGGTCCTCTCCCGGCTAATCCGAATAGTAAGCGCCATATTTTAAAACATATGGATATGGGATTTTAGCTAAGTCACAACTTATAAAATCCAAAACTTTTCTTTCAAATGGTTAAACAAATTACCATCTTTAAATCTTTAAACAAAAAGATTTATTTCACAAAGTTTCACCCGGTTTCACAAAGATCTACTCATAGATTTCAAAACAATTCCCATTCAATTGGATTAACCCAATTAAATCTTTAAAATTAAGATTTATAGCTTTCAAACTCATTTCCAAAGATTTATCTATAACTTGGAAAACAATTTTCCTTTTAGACTTGAAAATCCTTTTAACACAACTTGAAAGTCCATTTCTTATGAGAAAGCAAATCTAATTTATACAAGTTGAAATCTTGAGTTGAATTTAAATTTCTAAACATCACCTTGAAAAATGGTTTAAAACCATATAACCCATTTGTAAGTTGAATAACTTTTTAAACCCTAGTTCTCAAATTTTAGGATTCAATTTCAAATATTGAATTCAAATTTATATGAATTCATTTAAATTCCAAGATTCAATCAAGTTATTTAAAATAACTTTTATTTTTTGAAAACTCATTTTCAAAAGCTTCAATTCTAATTCCAAAACTGTTTTGGAAAAAAATCAATTTTAAAACGATTTTAAAATCTGTGACTTAACCCATTTCCACGTGCCATCCATATCTGTGTGTGTATAGGTGTGGTCCAGGGTCCAACACAATAGTGCACAACATCATAATCATATCGATAAGCGGTATAACCCATAACGCTTATCTATATTCACAGATTCATAGGTAAATTAAACTATCAATCACAAAGATTCACTAATACGATTCGATGTGGGTTTCGGATAACAAACTGAAATCCGACTCCCTGTCGCATCGAAATTCAAATGTCGTTTTACGGGTCAAAGGGTTTCATATTCATACGACAGTATATTCATCACAAATATAGCAGATCAGCACAAAGTATCACATAGCTTCACATCACATATTAAATATATCAATCCATCACACAACATTCAATAACAATCAGCACCTACAATTAAGATGAATAAACTGGGTGGTTTTAAATTTATTACCTACATGATTACTTTCATTTATTAGTCCTAATTAATTTACTATCCATATTTATTCAATTAATAAATCTTCAATTTTTTAATTTAAAATCTAATATCATTCAATTAATGATTTCTTAATTACAAATTAATTATTCTAAGGAAAATTAATCTTAAACTTTAATTAATCAAATTAAAACCCTTAATTACTTTGATTAATTATCCATCTCATTAATTAATTAATTATATTAATTATCCATTTGTACTACCTTAAAAATTAAATGAATTACAAATCATTATACTTTTCTTTATCTTTAGATAAACATTCCTTATTTAAATTATGCATTTAAAAACAAAATGTTTTTTTTTAATTTACATTAAATTCCATTTAACATTTTCTTTAAACTCAAGACTCAAATTTGTCTTAAATAAGAGTTTAAAACAATACACAACTTAATCTTATATGTTTAAAAGAAACATATACTTAATTAATAAGTTAAAAAGGATTTAAATCTCAATTCAAATTCAAATCAAATTTAAAAATTCTTTAAATTTCAAAATTTAAATATAACTTCCATTCTCATTCTAGTTTAAATTCTTTAAAATGCTTCTTACAATTACACCTTCCATTCAATGCAAATCACTTAATCATTTAAAAGAAATTTAAACTTAAATCTTTATTTTAAAACTGAAGTTTAAAATTTTAAATTCAGATTTAAAAACTCAGATTGAATTCATTTGAATTTCCTAATTTAAACATTTAACCTTTCAATTCAAATGCCAAAACACAATGCATTTATACTTGAGATTTTCAAATCAAATTTAAATTTAAAAGCTTAAATGATTTCAAATCTCAAATAATCTTATTTGAATTCATATTCAAAATTTTCAGATTAAGCTCCATTTCAATCTCCACTTGCAATTTAAATTCACTTTTACATTTTAAAACAGAAAAACAGTTTCTGTTAAATTTAAAAACCAAACTTTAAAATTTTCTGAATCTAAATTATTTCAAGGAAACAGAATTGAAACTTATTTGATTTCATGCTTAAATTCAGTTTCAAAATCTTAAGTCTCAATTTTAGTTTGCATTAAGTTCAAACTTTACAAAACTGGAAACAGTTTCCTTCTTCTTTTTTTTTTTATTTTAAACCAAATTTGAATTCCTGCATTCAAATTATTACAAAATAAGAATTCAAACAATTTGAATTCATTTTAGATTCAAGTTTAAATCCTAAGCTAAACTTTTAGTTTAAATTTAAACTTAACTTTTAATTTCAAAACTGCAAAGACAGGTTTCTGTTTTGCTAAACTCTGAAACAATGTACTCGAGCATGCTTCAAATTTACTTCGGGTCATTCTGCCATTACTCCGAGTTATTTCCCACCTTCCCCGAGACCAACCCGAGGCAAATACTGCAACCCAAACAACATCAAAACCTGGAACAAAGCAACCCAGATTTTCCCCCCCAACCTGTCAACAGCAGTATTTCACAACTCCGGCCATCATCATCGACCAAACTCCGGCAGTAACTCCTTCAACACATCATCAATCCACACCCCAAGAATCTTTGAACTCGATCAACCCTTGAGTTCATAGCACCCAAAACATTTTAACCCAGTAAACTAGGATTCTTACTGCAATTCCCAAATCGCTTATCTCAAAATTTAATTGCAATGCACTTCAGAAAAATGTTCCTATAAATCTTTGATGGCTATACAAATCTCCTAAATCAAATTCACCCAAAACAATTTCAAGCTTTAACTATGCTTAGCTAATATGTAAAACACAGTAGTTTTCAAAACTGCCTTCCTAATAGAGCATTAAAATTTGTAATATAACTCAAGTACAAATTCTAATCTGAATATTGTAATGAAGCAAACATATTTGTTTAAGTCATAACTCAAATGAAGAATCAAACTAAAAGATAATGGGAAGTATTACATCTAACTAAAACTTGAATCAGAGAAACCAGAAATGTTCAGGGAATCAATCATGCACACACACACAAACATATCCATATACATATTCACAGCATATTTATAATATAATTTCATACCTAAATCAAAGTATGCAATCAACTTTTACCTATTTAAAAACTTAAAAAGTTGAGTTACTCACAGGTAAAAGAAATAAGGAAGTCTGGTTTTAGAAGAAGGGTTGCTCATAGGTAAAAGAAATAAAGAACCCAGTTTTTTTTTTATTTAAAAAAAAATAAGGTTTGCTCACAAGCATGGAAACAGAGAAGCAACTAACAACAGAGTTTAATATATGCATCAGATAAAAGAGGGTGAAGGATTGCTCACCTTGGAGTTGCAGCAGAGATAAGAACAGAGACAGGCTTTTGATTTTTCTCATATTCTGAATTTTGATTTGCTTTTTGAATTCTTGGTTTTCTTTACTCCTGAACTGATAAATACAATTGTTTTTAAATCTTTTCTTTGTTACTGATTATCACTTCAGATTCAAATCCTTTTTAAAAGAAATTTTACTTGCCTTAATTTGTTTTGAGAGAATTTACACTATCTTGATTCATTACAGGGATGCTTGCACTGCCCTGATCAAAAGAACTTGATTTCTACCTTGCACTCTATTTTATTCCTGCAACTTATTAATAAAATAGTTTAAATTCTTTTGTTTTTGTTACTGATTCACAACTCAAAAATTCAATTCTTAAAAAAAAAATGACTTGCCTTTGAAACTGTTTCCAGAAATACTTGGCAAAACTGAAGCCCCTCTCTCTTTATATTTTCTTTTTATAAACCTTTTATTTATTTCCAGGTCTTCAGTTTTTCTTCCAGACTTCTTTTCTTGTTTTCCAAATCTGTTATGCTTGATCCTCTTTACATTGCTTCAAGTTTGCAACTTCCAGATTTGATTTTCGTATTGCAGTTTGAATTTGTTGAAGCTATTGAAAACTGCTCTTGTTCTTTTCTTATTTTTTTGTTCTGGTTTTCAGATTTTTTATCAATTTTGTTTCTTTGGTGTTTGAATTTAAACTTGCTGGAAACCAATTTGAACTGAAGTTGAGTTGTTGAGATTTGAAATGCCAAATATTTGATTACTGATTTGTTCAGATTTGGTGAGATGTTTAATATGATTGCATATGGGAAAATGAAGAGTTTTTGAAATTTTTTTATCTTATTATTTTATTAAGGAAATGATGTTTTTATGCCACTTGTTAAAAACAATCTTAAGTTTTAAGATCTTGTTAATTCTTCTACTCCACCCTCATGTGCATGTATACTTCCTTATTTATATATTCACATTTAAAATTTTCAAAGACAAAAGATTTTTTTTATTTTTATATTTATATTTTCAAAACAAAATTTTATTTCAATTATTGCTTACACTTATTTAAAATTTATATTAACACAATTTACATTCATACATTTTATTTATTTATTTATTTTGTACAACCTTTAAAAGAAAAGAAGAATGTAAAATTTTTGATTTCATATTAACAAAGGTCACATTTGTTTAGATAAGAGAATTAAATCCTAAAAATAAATCCTTTTCTGAAATTTATTATATCTTCCAAATAAAATTAATATTTTAGAAAACAACTATCACTATCATTTTATTAATCTCAAGATTTTAAATTCTATTTTTATTTTTAATACATTATATTTTGAAATTCAATATTTATTTTATAAATCACTTATCCTTAAATTTCTTAATATAAATTACTATTTAAAATCAAAATTATTTATTTATCCTAGAAAATTTTCTAATAAATTCACAATTTATTTCCAAAAATTAATTTCATTGCCCAATTAAACTTAATGAATTTTTAGGAATGTTACAGATTTCCCCCCTTAAGAAATTTCGTCCCCGAAATTTGCTAGGGAGACAACAAAGAGTAGGATGAAAGATAGAGAAATATCTTTCCAAATCAAAATGAATATTAATTCTGTATTTGGCTTACCAAATCAGAATATCAACAATAGATATGAGAACAAACTCACATAATATTACACAAGATATTTGGGTCCATCGGTCTACGAATATGCAAGGGCATTTATTAGTTCGGAGGGATAACTAATCGTTCGTAGACTATATCGGATCCCAGAGAATAAATAGATAGATTAAATCTTCATATTAGTTAACCAATTTACTTAATTTAAAATTTCCAATTTATTTAATTTAAATTTTCAATTTCAAATTCATTAGTGTTTAGATCAAAAAGCTGATAAGAAACCGACGAAGATACGAATTAAGGATTTCCTACAACGATTCGTAAGGCCACCATCGCACCGAAACTTCTTTCTGGAGCTGTCACGAAGCAATCAAAAGAATTTGTGAATCGAATCAAAGGAGATTGATAGAGAAAAGTTGTTTCCGCTATTGCAGGGTATCGACCATTTGTAGTCGTATTCCCTGTCCCCTATCTCGTCCTCTTCTCGCACTCATACTCACTATCAGTGGATAGTAAGAGAATTTACTGAGGCGTTCGAACAGATATCTTAAAGATATACTCATTCTAGGGTAAACTTCACCCTATCTCTAATGAGTTACTTAATGTGTTATACTCCTGAGCTAAGGTTTTAACCATCAGCTCTGATACCACTTGTGACGACCCTGACTAGACCTTCGAAAATCGGCACCGAATAAGACACTCGTATTCAAATGCCGCAGATCCAAACGTCGAACCTGGTTCGCCGGAGCTTATAACACATTAAGTAAATAACACAGCGGAAGAAATGAATAATATATTTCATATACAGCATTTGATACAATAACTGATACAACATGAATGGTACAATGAATATACATCAGAGATACAAGAAATAGCAGCGGAAAGAAAAAAGATAACACTAGCAACAGAACAAAATCTCCAAAATAGTCTTCAAGGAAGAACTCCAGTATCGGTAATCTCCAAAACACCAATCCAGAATAGCTCGAACTCTCTATAACGATGCACAAAGCTAAGCAAGTGCAGTCCCGATCCAAAGACGGAACTAGCTCCAGATAATCTACTAAACCTGACTATCTGAAAAACCCAACTCTAGACTGCCCGTGTGGGAAATAGTGGGCACCCAGAGTTTAGGAAAGGAACAATAAACTCCAGGTCAGTCATGGGACTGGTGTGAGCAAACAAAAGCAATTGGTCTTTTAAAACAAGCAAAGGATTTAAATTTGAAAATTCGCAATGCTTTTTTTGAAAATGAAACTACCATAAGGCCTCCCGCCACACACACAATGCAAACGCAGAATTGGAGGAGATTTCTCCTTATGATAGTCAAATATGCTTAATACGAGAAATTTCTTTGATATTATTACTATAAGTGCAAAGTGTGGAAAAAAACCCTTTCGAAAGTAAAATATAAATCCTAGCCAACATACGACATTTTGTCGTATGCCTACTATAGCTACCATGTTCAATAGCAGGTTACCGCCACATTCCATGGCAGGTTATACAACTAAAACCGTACAGGGCTCGTATTGTTTTGATTGGATTTCCAACAAATGGTCAGGCTAAGGAACTTCCTACTGTCTATGGGATCGCCTCTGGCGGGACGTCCCGAGAACTAACGTTACGGTTAGATCTCTGCCAACACAAGGCCGGGTTACCTCTGTAACTAGGTAACTACTACACGAATATGCCATCCCCCGGTCCTTTGGGACCTTTATCCGAGGCGCCTCAAAGCAACAACCACACAGTAAATGAGATTGGAGCAACCACATAGGTTAAATACCAGGGCTCCATACCTGATACCACCCTTTACCAGAAGGGAATGACATACCCTAAAGGGAGCGACCCTCATAACCTTGCCGCATCTTTCCTGTTTTCGACCATTTCCGGGGAGTGAGGTCCTGATGCAGTCTCGTCCACAAAGCTACGCTTTGTGCAACAAAGCCATGCTTTGGGTCAACAGATGACCAAAACAATGATCACAAAGATAAATGATCAAACAAATGATCATATCACAAATGATCAACCAATGATCATCACACAGCAGCACTCAGCATGCCACATTACCAAATTGGGAATATCACTGATAAATATCAACTACATAACCTCTGAGCTCGTACGTCTCAGAGAAGGGTGTTAAGCTAAGAGAATAAATTCTCCGCCACCAAGCAGAAATGTATTTGATAGAAATCAGATAACATCTCAAAGTGTAATGTCGGACATACAACCATACCAGTCTGTTCCGGGTTCGAACAGAACCGAAGGCACTTCCGAAGAAGCCCTTGCAAATCCGAGTATCCACAATCCCGATCGGACTTCCCATCACTAAGGGAATCTCTATACCGTAGCTACTCGGTGCAGAGATAATCGATAGGTTATCCTAACGTTCTCGAAGACACCCGGTCTTCAACACCGGTCTTCAAATGCTATCCATAACGTCGTATCACTATTCGGAATGGTTTATATGACACAAGGTCCTCTCCCGGCTAATCCGAATAGTAAGCGCCATATTTTAAAACATATGGATATGGGATTTTAGCTAAGTCACAACTTATAAAATCCAAAACTTTTCTTTCAAATGGTTAAACAAATTACCATCTTTAAATCTTTAAACAAAAAGATTTATTTCACAAAGTTTCACCCGGTTTCACAAAGATCTACTCATAGATTTCAAAACAATTCCCATTCAATTGGATTAACCCAATTAAATCTTTAAAATTAAGATTTATAGCTTTCAAACTCATTTCCAAAGATTTATCTATAACTTGGAAAACAATTTTCCTTTTAGACTTGAAAATCCTTTTAACACAACTTGAAAGTCCATTTCTTATGAGAAAGCAAATCTAATTTATACAAGTTGAAATCTTGAGTTGAATTTAAATTTCTAAACATCACCTTGAAAAATGGTTTAAAACCATATAACCCATTTGTAAGTTGAATAACTTTTTAAACCCTAGTTCTCAAATTTTAGGATTCAATTTCAAATATTGAATTCAAATTTATATGAATTCATTTAAATTCCAAGATTCAATCAAGTTATTTAAAATAACTTTTATTTTTTGAAAACTCATTTTCAAAAGCTTCAATTCTAATTCCAAAACTATTTTGGAAAAAAATCAATTTTAAAACGATTTTAAAATCTGTGACTTAACCCATTTCCACGTGCCATCCATATCTGTGTGTGTATAGGTGTGGTCCAGGGTCCAACACAATAGTGCACAACATCATAATCATATCGATAAGCGGTATAACCCATAACGCTTATCTATATTCACAGATTCATAGGTAAATTAAACTATCAATCACAAAGATTCACTAATACGATTCGATGTGGGTTTCGGATAACAAATTGAAATCCGACTCCCTGTCGCATCGAAATTCAAATGTCGTTTTACGGGTCAAAGGGTTTCATATTCATACGATAGTATATTCATCACAAATATAGCAGATCAGCACAAAGTATCACATAGCTTCACATCACATATTAAATATATCAATCCATCACACAACATTCAATAACAATCAGCACCTACAATTAAGATGAATAAACTGGGTGGTTTTAAATTTATTACCTACATGATTACTTTCATTTATTAGTCCTAATTAATTTACTATCCATATTTATTCAATTAATAAATCTTCAATTTTTTAATTTAAAATCTAATATCATTCAATTAATGATTTCTTAATTACAAATTAATTATTCTAAGGAAAATTAATCTTAAACTTTAATTAATCAAATTAAAACCCTTAATTACTTTGATTAATTATCCATCTCATTAATTAATTAATTATATTAATTATCCATTTGTACTACCTTAAAAATTAAATGAATTACAAATCATTATACTTTTCTTTATCTTTAGATAAACATTCCTTATTTAAATTATGCATTTAAAAACAAAATGTTTTTTTTTTTTAAATTTACATTAAATTCCATTTAACATTTTCTTTAAACTCAAGACTCAAATTTGTCTTAAATAAGAGTTTAAAACAATACACAACTTAATCTTATATGTTTAAAAGAAACATATACTTAATTAATAAGTTAAAAAGGATTTAAATCTCAATTCAAATTCAAATCAAATTTAAAAATTCTTTAAATTTCAAAATTTAAATATAACTTCCATTCTCATTCTAGTTTAAATTCTTTAAAATGCTTCTTACAATTACACCTTCCATTCAATGCAAATCACTTAATCATTTAAAAGAAATTTAAACTTAAATCTTTATTTTAAAACTGAAGTTTAAAATTTTAAATTCAGATTTAAAAACTCAGATTGAATTCATTTGAATTTCCTAATTTAAACATTTAACCTTTCAATTCAAATGCCAAAACACAATGCATTTATACTTGAGATTTTCAAATCAAATTTAAATTTAAAAGCTTAAATGATTTCAAATCTCAAATAATCTTATTTGAATTCATATTCAAAATTTTCAGATTAAGCTCCATTTCAATCTCCACTTGCAATTTAAATTCACTTTTACATTTTAAAACAGAAAAACAGTTTCTGTTAAATTTAAAAACCAAACTTTAAAATTTTCTGAATCTAAATTATTTCAAGGAAACAGAATTGAAACTTATTTGATTTCATGCTTAAATTCAGTTTCAAAATCTTAAGTCTCAATTTTAGTTTGCATTAAGTTCAAACTTTACAAAACTGGAAACAGTTTCCTTCTTTTTTTTTTTTTTAAACCAAATTTGAATTCCTGCATTCAAATTATTACAAAATAAGAATTCAAACAATTTGAATTCATTTTAGATTCAAGTTTAAATCCTAAGCTAAACTTTTAGTTTAAATTTAAACTTAACTTTTAATTTCAAAACTGCAAAGACAGGTTTCTGTTTTGCTAAACCCTGAAACAATGTACTCGAGCATGCTTCAAATTTACTTCGGGTCATTCTGCCATTACTCCGAGTTATTTCCCACCTTCCCCGAGACCAACCCGAGGCAAATACTGCAACCCAAACAACATCAAAACCTGGAACAAAGCAACCCAGATTTTCCCCCCCAACCTGTCAACAGCAGTATTTCACAACTCCGGCCATCATCATCGACCAAACTCCGGCAGTAACTCCTTCAACACATCATCAATCCACACCCCAAGAATCTTTGAACTCGATCAACCCTTGAGTTCATAGCACCCAAAAAATTTTAACCCAGTAAACTAGGATTCTTACTGCAATTCCCAAATCAGTTATCTCAAAATTTAATTGCAATGCACTTCAGAAAAATGTTCCTATAAATCTTTGATGGCTATACAAATCTCCTAAATCAAATTCACCCAAAACAATTTCTAGCTTTAACTATGCTTAGCTAATATGTAAAACACAGTAGTTTTCAAAACTGCCTTTCTAATAGAGCATTAAAATTTGTAATATAACTCAAGTACAAATTCTAATCTGAATATTGTAATGAAGCAAACATATTTGTTTAAGTCATAACTCAAATGAAGAATCAAACTAAAAGATAATGGGAAGTATTACATCTAACTAAAACTTGAATCAGAGAAACCAGAAATGTTCAGGGAATCAATCATGCACACACACACAAACATATCCATATACATATTCACAGCATATTTATAATATAATTTCATACCTAAATCAAAGTATGCAATCAACTTTTACCTATTTAAAAACTTAAAAAGTTGAGTTACTCACAGGTAAAAGAAATAAGGAAGTCTGGTTTTAGAAGAAGGGTTGCTCATAGGTAAAAGAAATAAAGAACCCAGTTTTTTTTTTATTTAAAAAAAAATAAGGTTTGCTCACAAGCATGGAAACAGAGAAGCAACTAACAACAGAGTTTAATATATGCATCAGATAAAAGAGGGTGAAGGATTGCTCACCTTGGAGTTGCAGCAGAGATAAGAACAGAGACAGGCTTTTGATTTTTCTCATATTCTGAATTTTGATTTGCTTTTTGAATTCTTGGTTTTCTTTACTCCTGAACTGATAAATACAATTGTTTTTAATTCTTTTCTTTGTTACTGATTATCACTTCAGATTCAAATCCTTTTTAAAAGAAATTTTACTTGCCTTAATTTGTTTTGAGAGAATTTACACTATCTTGATTCATTACAGGGATGCTTGCACTGCCCTGATCAAAAGAACTTGATTTCTACCTTGCACTCTATTTTCTTCCTGCAACTTATTAATAAAATAGTTTAAATTCTTTTGTTTTTGTTACTGATTCACAACTCAAAAATTCAATTCTTAAAAAAAAATGACTTGCCTTTGAAACTGTTTCCAGAAATACTTGGCAAAACTGAAGCCCCTCTCTCTTTATATTTTCTTTTTATAAACCTTTTATTTATTTCCAGGTCTTCAGTTTTTCTTCCAGACTTCTTTTCTTGTTTTCCAAATCTGTTATGCTTGATCCTCTTTACATTGCTTCAAGTTTGTAACTTCCAGATTTGATTTTCGTATTGCAGTTTGAATTTGTTGAAGCTATTGAAAACTGCTCTTGTTCTTTTCTTATTTTTTTGTTCTGGTTTTCAGATTTTTTATCAATTTTGTTTCTTTGGTGTTTGAATTTAAACTTGCTGGAAACCAATTTGAACTGAAGTTGAGTTGTTGAGATTTGAAATGCCAAATATTTGATTACTGATTTGTTCAGATTTGGTGAGATGTTTAATATGATTGCATATGGGAAAATGAAGAGTTTTTGAAATTTTTTTATCTTATTATTTTATTAAGGAAATGATGTTTTTATGCCACTTGTTAAAAACAATCTTAAGTTTTAAGATCTTGTTAATTCTTCTACTCCACCCTCATGTGCATGTATACTTCCTTATTTATATATTCACATTTAAAATTTTCAAAGACAAAAGATTTTTTTTATTTTTATATTTATATTTTCAAAACAAAATTTTATTTCAATTATTGCTTACACTTATTTAAAATTTATATTAACACAATTTACATTCATACATTTTATTTATTTATTTATTTTGTACAACCTTTAAAAGAAAAGAAGAATGTAAAATTTTTGATTTCATATTAACAAAGGTCACATTTGTTTAGATAAGAGAATTAAATCCTAAAAATAAATCCTTTTCTGAAATTTATTATATCTTCCAAATAAAATTAATATTTTAGAAAACAACTATCACTATCATTTTATTAATCTCAAGATTTTAAATTCTATTTTTATTTTTAATACATTATATTTTGAAATTCAATATTTATTTTATAAATCACTTATCCTTAAATTTCTTAATATAAATTACTATTTAAAATCAAAATTATTTATTTATCCTAGAAAATTTTCTAATAAATTCACAATTTATTTCCAAAAATTAATTTCATTGCCCAATTAAACTTAATGAATTTTTAGGAATGTTACATCTTTATAGCGTGAGGACTGCTTGTTGACTTGCTCTGGGTAGCTTCCGAGTAATATATAGCAGTTTTCTCCTCGTTGTGTCGGTATTTCGGATTGCAAGGACTACTCGCTACTAGTGGTAGTAGGAGAGTACCTTCGGTTTGTCTTGTTCCTGGACAACTTGTATGGACCTTTTTTCTGACAATGCATTTCTAAAGATTACGTACATTGGTTTTTACAAACGTACATCAATGGTGGCGGAGAAGACAATTTCTCTTAGCTTAACACCCTCCTTGAGACGTACGAGCTCAAGGGTTATATTTTTGTGGAAGGCAATTAGTAGTTAACGGAAGTGGTAATGTGGCATTCAAAGATGTGATATGTGCTTTGTGAAACGATAATCGTAGCCTCAAGCCTCATCAAACCAGAAATGACTGAAACAGTATTAGATGCAGCAAGGCTAAGTGGGTCATTCCCAATTAGGGTATGATCGTCCCCTTCTAGATATATTTCTTCCCGCTATGATGTTCGGGATGTAAATCAATGTGGTGTATGGAAAACAAGCGCTTGGTTAAAGGTTGGTAACGACCGAGGGATGATATATTCGGTACCATTTAGTTAAAGAGGTGGGCCGGTCTTGTGTTGGTAGAGTATCCTTTTTGATGGTCCTTGGGACATCCATCTACAGGTGTACCCCTTCAGAAGGTAGATCCTGCGCCTAGTCATTTGTATGGAAATCCGTTCGCCAATAAGAACCTACGGTTTTGTTTGTATTGGCGTAATGAATAGCCTCGAAATGCTATATGGGTAACCATTTTGGATAAGATTAATAAGTTTATTTACAAATGTTTTTAAAGAGATGTCATTAGAAATAATATCAAATGTTTTGATACAAAAGTGTTTAAGTTATCTCAAGGTAAAAACCTGTCCTTGTTTATGTGTGGGTGTGGTCTTATGAGATACTCTTTATTTTCAAAGGATTTATAAAAAGGCTGATATATGACACTGTCATCTATTACTGAGTTTTTCTCACGCTGGTTTATCAAGCCTAATCTGGGTATTTTCACTACTCGGATCAGATCCGAGTAGTTTCAGTTTTAGTCGAAGATGGTTGGAGTTTCCAGAGGAGAGTTGGAGATATTCATCGACGTATAGACATATTCTATTATCCGCTGTACTTAGTGTATTTTGTTTGAGGTTTGTCAGCATTTGTAAGGGCAGGTTTTATAACTGTCCAAGCTGAATCTAGGTTAGACTCTGATATTGTATTTTAAAATTTTCCGCTGTAAAGATTATTATTGAAATAATATATGTTATTACATTCGTGTGAGACGCTATTTTATCTACTTTTCTTAATTACCCTTTAAGATCCGTCTTTTCGTGCAATTTGAGTTAGACATGTGTGGTTTATTGTCGATTCAAAGAGTATGGGAAAAAGGGACTTTACATTTGGTATCAGAGCTTTTGGTTAAGCGAACATCGAAGCCTGATAGGGGTAAGTCTCATCAGAGATAGGATTAGTAATATTCTAGGATGAGTAACTCATTAGAGATAGGGTTGGTAACACCTTAGAATGAGTTATGAGAGTATTATATATATGAGAGCGTATTTGTTAATTTTTATAAAAATGATTTTTTTTAAAGAAATTGTTAAATGAAATAATTTTACCTTGGGTTTATACTATAAATATTAAAGGAGATATCATTATTTTTGGGTTAGAAACTAGGGATTGTTTGTAATTTAGATTAGCTAAAATATGAATATCTTGTGATTAGAATTGCATAGTTTGACTATAAGATATTCCATATAGAATCATTTAGTTGAAATCTAGAATTTAGAACTTTAATCATATACCCTTAGATATTTAGTATTAAGAAATAATAATGATTTATATCATAATGGATGGATTTAAAAGATAAGTACAAATATCTTGTGAAGTAAAATTCACAATTTGACTGTAAGATATTTAATATTGAAGCTACAAGTTGTAACTAGAGAAAGTAAAGAGAAAATACATACATAGAAAAAAATTGTTATCAATAAAATAGAAAAAGATAAGCCAAAATTGAAATTTTGGGTAAATATAATATGAAAGGGTAAGTTCTATAACTTATAAAGGAGTTAAGTTAATTTGAAATTTAGACACTTTGACTAGGTTAAAATCAAAGTAAAATTTAGGATCAAAAGATATAAGAAATATCATCCTAATATAAAAATTTGAATTGGTGATACATTTAGGGTAACATTTGTAATTCAAAATGAAGTAAGAATAGAAGTAGATATTTTTTAATAATATGGTTAATAGGTTGATTGTTAGATGAAAATTTTAAATAACAAATAGCACATGAATTAAGTTTCATAATTTGACTATAAGGTATTTGATGGATTTAAGATTAAGAAATTTGATTTAGAAAATGGATAGGTAAATAAGTTAAGTAGTTAATCATAGAATCAATGAGAAAACGATGTACACTTAGTAAAGTTGTCTTATTAATATATGGATTGGATAAATAATATTAGCTAAATGAAAACCTTAGATACAGAAAACTAAGGTTGAGTTTTATAACTTATTAATTTGAGATAATAGTAGAGTTCCATATTAGTTAAACACCTTAATTGAAGTAATAACAATTTGAAGTTTTGGGATATGTATATATACTCTTAAGAAGTAAAGGTATATTATACAAGTTTAAGTCATATCTGTATGCTTAAGTAATAATGTATTTAGAAGAAACTAAATGGTTGCGAAATAAACTTAGACTAATAGAAATTTTGAAGACATATATTAGGTAAAGATGAATGTGAATAAGTACATAAGTTAAATATAGATCATTTCAGCACATAAATTTTGATCTAAGATTTGAGAACATAACTTTGAGGTGTTTACACCAATCCAAAAAAGGATTTATCACTCTATTCTTGATGGCGAGAATTGTTGAGAGTTTATGATTATATACATGAGTTTTCTATCGTAGTTGAGAGCCATGCAAGGAAAGCAAGGGTTTGTGATCAAGAAGTCTGATCGAAGTCCGCACTAGAAAATCGAGGGATCGATACTAGTTCAAAAGAAAAGTTGTGGATTCGAATAATAGATCGAATCAAATATCACATATAGTATATGTGTTGGGTCTGTCTACTTAGTAGTTGGATAGTTATCTCAAATAGTAGGAACTAAGATATAGTGGTTGGACTGATGTTGTGGTATGTATATATAGACGTCAGGTAAAGTACATGCTCAGATCATATAACGAGTTATTGGCGGTATACGTTTATCTTGATATAGCATCAATGTGGTTGTTTTGGATGCACAGTCTTGTTTGGTTGTTGTATATATTATCTTAAGTGTGCAGCAAGCACTAGGATTGGTAGGATAGAAGTTTGACTTGATGTGTGTATACATAACTGTAAGTACGTGATAGATACTCAGGTTAATGTGGCGAATCTTTATATGTATGTTTGGCATCATTTGTTACAGTGTTATTATGATATCGACCTTCTTCTTTTCTATCATAAGTAGAAATAAGCCAAATTATTTGAGCAGATGAGTATGGGATAAATTCCTTTATCCTTGATTTCATTTCGAGGACGAAAAGTAGGGGAGAATGTAACGACCCGTAATTTCGCTACTTCGAAAATAAGAGATTTCGTTCGTTTTAAATTTAAAAAGGAGTTTAAATCTTAAAATAAATATGTTATATATAGTAAATAAATTATCTATTCTTATAGTTAATAAATTAAAAAGTATAAATTTGGATTTTAGAACAAATCGACAAAAGATAAGTTTTGTTAATAATAAATAAAGGCTTAAATAAATGAATTTAAATATTTATTTAAAAAGATAAATCTTATTTAAAACATCTAATAAAGATAATAAAAGTAAATTTATATATTTAAAAGTATGTTAATAATCGTTTTACAAAAATAACCAAAATTTGTCGCATTCTGTCAGTTTTACATACGCTGTAAAAATAGATATTTTGATATTAATTAAATATGATTTTAAAATATAAATAGATATGTTTTTATTTATTTAAAGAAGTAAAAAGTTTATTCTAAAGTTTGGTTTACTTTAATATATAGCTTAATAAAAACGTTAAATTTTGATGGTAAAATTTGTCGACAAAAACACCGTTTTCAACTAAAACAAGTTGTCGACAAGTTGTTGCAACATGGTACATTTTCTAACACATAAATATAATTTCACAAACTATTTAAACACTTTACATTTAGCGCTAAAATACGAAAGGAGTTTACTTTAAAAATAGTTTACATAAATAAAAAAATGTAAAAGTTATGATTTGACAAAAGAGTGTAAAAGTAAACAAATAAAACAACATCATTACATATCTTTCTTTTCTCTTATAAATAATGTGAACTAAACACCTTGAATTCAAACAAAATAAAGTATGAAAAGATAAGTAACTAAAGGAATTAATGACACATATGCTCACCATTAATGCATACTTACAAATCCATTTAATGCAAATCAAATCAAGCAAAAGTCTTCTTTTTAAAATACGAATTTTAAGAAAAAAAGGAGTAATCATTTCACAAATTCAAATCACATTTATGATCCATTCTTTTCTTTCATAAATGCATGTCCTTAAGGGTTAAATCAAAGGTGGAAAGGTAAATTAAAAGTCAAAAAGTAGAGAAGGGTATTTTAGTCATTTTCCATCCAAAGCTCAAGTATTAATATGCATCCATACCTTTCATTTTTCACACTTCATTCTCTACCTTCTTCTTCACTTTCTCCTCCTTCTTCACCTCCTTTTCCATGGCGTCCAACCTCTCTCCCACCTCCATTTTCCTTCTACCTCCAAGCCATCACCACCACATCATCAATACCTAGCCACACCTTCACCTAAACCACCTTACCCCTCTCCAAAATCACCTACCCGCCTCCTCCATGCCTCCAACACCTCACACCCCCACCCAAAACCCATGGCCAAGGCCATCTCCACCCAAGGCCGAGCTCCTACACCAAGGCCGTACCCCCTACACCCAAGCCGAGCTTAAAACCCACCTACCCAATTTCCTAGAAGCCATACCCTCCTCCACATCCACCTACCCAAGGCCGTACACTCTTCTCATCCATATAAAAAAAAGAGAAAAGAGAAAGAAAAAGAAAAGGAAAAACAAAAGCGTTCGGAAAGGAAACGGTTAAAGGCGAGACGTTGGAAATAGTACGTTAGCGAGAGACGGAAATCTTACTTTAAAGTTTGACGGAGTGGATATGAAGGTGAGAAATTCTCATCGCTTTTTGAATTATATTGATTATCATGTTTAATTATTATGTTAGATAATCACCATTTGATGATATGGATGTTTGATTGATTGTTTGAATATGTTGGATAGTCCATAGTAATGTTATGACATTTACTGTATTGAATATGTTAGTGTTATATAATTGTGATGATAATTTGGACATCAAATTCCTATTAATTAAGTAATCCCTTTATCTAAAAAGACCATATTTTAGTAATATGAGATATTGTATAAAAATAAGTCTCTTTTTATTTAGAAGTTAAATTAAAGTTAAAATAAAAGAGAATTTGAAATTTGGAGTTAAACGGATTTGAAAAGGATAGTTAAATAGAAATAGAAATTGAGATGAATAGTCAAAATGAAATAGATTTTGAAAAAGTGAAGTTTAATTTAAGGTTGAATTGAAGTTTAAATTGAAAATGAAATTGAAATCTAAGTTTTAAATGAGCTTAATTTGAGATTAGAATTGAAATTGAGTTAAAATTGGAATTTAACATTTAATATTAAAATAATGAGAATATAATAATATTATAATGTGGTAATAGTGAAAATATATTTTAAATACTTTAAAAAGTGAAAATATTGATTTAAAATTATTTGTATGATTTTATAAGTGTTGAAATCCAATTTGAATTGATTATTTCAAATATTGAAAAATAACTTAAAACTAGGTGCGTCGCGTAACGATGGTTTGCGGTTTCGCTTCGAAAAGTTTTAATGAGTGTATGGAGTGAAATATGGGTCAGAATTCTTCGAGACAAAAAAATTCCAGACTATTATATCCATATCTTCTAAACGAAGAAATAAAATCAAAGTTTCCATATTTTGAAATAAGTCCAAATCAATTTTCCACAAAAAATCGCGCTAGTACGGCCAAATGACCGTAACAGAAATCTGTTTCAATGGATGTTTTTATTTATGGAAGAATATGGAATAAATTTGATAAATCTATTTAAATGATTTAAAAGAGATTTGGATCGGAAAATATGAATTTTCGAATGTTTAAAAGTTGTTTAATTCAAATAAGCTTATTTAGCACTTTCCATAGCACTTTTCTGCCGCAAATTCTATAACTTTTGTAATATGAGTTTAAATGTAACAAAATTTCCCATAATAAATTGGGAATGTTCTAAAAAGTGTAATTAAGCGTTTTTGAAAGATAATTTGGAATATTTACAAGCAATTCCAAAATAAAGTTGAAAATCTGAGTATACGGAAACGACTAGTACATTTGTCCCGTCTGTGAGATCTAGGAAGATAAAACAAGGTGTTTAACTAAGATTAGAGATGAAGCAACCAGTTCCCTGAACTTACCTAGCCTATTTTTTCTTTTCTTAGACGAAGGGTGGAACAGATCGAAAGGAAAGCCCGAATGCTCTTAAATAAAAAGATTCTATTAATTTTTCTAAAATAAAAGAAGATTGGTATTATCTTAAATTTAAGCAATCTCCAAAGTGAATGATTTCTATGATCCTATTTACTTCAAAATGTTTGTTAAGACTGATTTAGGATTTATCGTAAACGATGTCTTAAATAACATTGTTTTTGGCCTGACTAAAAAGTAAAGAAATTTGGACCAAGAATAGGTAAGGAAGTTTGAGATATTTTCCAAAGAAAAAGAATGAATTTCTTAGAATTTATCCTAAGTCAAAAGAAAGAGATTTTGAAATCATCCGAAAAGAAGTAATGTGAAAAAAGACTTAATAAGTCATGTATACTCATATTCACTTTCTATCGATATTGGATTTTGAAGGAACCGGGGTCGGATTTGGGTAAATTCCTTCCGAAAACCACTTCGAACCAATGTATACGTTCGAACGTGAAGACATGTTGAAGATGATTATTATTGTAGACCGTGGATCTTATAGCGTGAGGACTGCTTGTTGACTTTCTCCGGGTAGATCCTGAGTTATATATAGGAGTGGTCTCCTCGATGTGGAGATTTTTCGGATTGCCAGGACTACTCGCTACTAGTGGTAGTAAGAGAGTGCCTTCGGTTTGTCCTGTTTTGGACAACTTGTATGGACGTTTGTTTGACATTGCAATTCTAATGATTACGTACATTGGTTTTTACAATCGTACATCAGTGGCGGCGGAGAAGACAACTTCTCTTAGCTTAACACCCTCCTTGAGACGTACGAGCTCAAGTGTTGTATTTTTGTGGAAGGAAATTAGTAGTTAACGGAAGTGGTAATATGGCATTCAAAGATGTGATATGTGCTTTGTGAAAAGGTAATCGTAGCCTGAAGCCTCATCAAACCGGAAATGACCGAAACAGGATTAGATGCAGCAAGGCTAAGTGGGTCATTCCCAATTAGGGTATGATCATCCCCTTCAAGGTATATTTCTTCCCGCTATGATGTTCGGGATGTAAATCAATGTGGTATATGGGAAACGAGCGCTCGGTTAAAGTTCGGTAACGACCGGGGGATGATACATTCGATACCATCTAGTTAAAGAGGTGGGCCGGTCTTGTGTCGGTAGAGGACCCTTTGTGATGGTCCTCGGGACATCCATCTAGAGGTGTACCCCTTTGGAAGGTAGATCCTATGCCTGGTCATTTGTATGGAAATCCATTCTCCAATAAGAAACTACGGTTTTGTTTGTATTGGCGTAATGAATAGCCTCGAAATGCTATGTGGGTAACCATTTCAGATAAGATTAATAAGTTTATTTACAAATGTTTTCAAAGAGATGTCATTAGAAAAAATATAAAATGTTTTGATATAAAAGTGTTTTAGTTATCATAAGGTAAAAACCCGTCCGTGTTTATGTGTGCGCGTGGTCTTATGAGATGCTCTTTATTTTCAAAGGATTTATAAAAAGGCTGATATATGACACTGTCATCTATTATTGAGTTTTTCTCACGCTGGTTTACCAAGCCTAATCTGGGTATTTTCAATACTCAGGTCAGATCCAAATAGTTTCAGGTTTAGTCGAAGATGGTTGGAGTTTCCAGAGGAGAGCTGGAAATATTCATCGACGTATGGACATATTCTATTATCCGCTGTACTTAGTGTATTTTGTTTGATGTTTGTCAGCATTTGTAAGGGCATGTTTTATAACCGTCCAAGCTGAATCTAGGTTAGACTCTGATATTGTATTTTAAAATTTTCCGCTGTAGATTATTATTGAAATAATATATGTCATTCCATTCGTGTGAGATTCTGTTCTGTCTACTTTTCTTAATTACCCTTAAAGATCCTTCTTTTCATGCAATTTGAGTTAGACAAGTGTGGTTTATTGTCGATTCAAAGAGTACGAAAAAATGGGACTTTACATCAACCGTACGTATCCAAACATTACTATACTAGTAAAACAACTAGTGTCACATACATACAGTATACATGTATATTCGACAACATCTATACATTCTGCAACATCACCATCATCTCGCATATCTTCCTCTGAAGTAGCCTGCATCATCACATGAAGTGGCAAAGCATTTCTAATTCGTACTAGCCCTAACTTGATATAGGTTAAATCTGTCCAGTTTTATCAGCCACCGATGCATCGGTCTAAGCCCACTGATCCACCGATCACCGTATTAACTCTGGCATTTTGAATTTCAATTTCTATTTCGTTCCTTTGCTCTTAAATTCATTTTTCTAAGTTTATATTCTTATATTCCCTAAGTTTAAACTTCTCTAATACATTGAATTATAGTCTTTAATTTCATATTTATGTATATAATCATCTTACTCAATATTAAGCAATATATTTCATCTAACCTCAAATTAGTTTATTGCTTACTTTAATTAATTACATTTTTTGAATTTTAATCATATATGTTTTCATATTTTAATTTATTATTAATCATAAATCAAACCCTAACCATGATGTAGCGCTATAATTGCATTATAGACAAGCAAAGATGTTTCACTCATCAAAACCATTGCCCATTTCTCAAAATTTCCAGCTATCTAGACTGTTGTGCTAACCCACTTTAGAGTTTAATTCTATTTCATTTTTTAGATCGTATCCATCATATTCCCCTTTTTTTTGCTATTGAGTTCATCGAATTTCGTTTAGATATGAGAAAGTTATGGCCAAATGAAGTTGGGCAGTTTTATGAGGAAAAGGGTTTCACTAATCAATCGGGGAAGTTGAAATGAGAAACAATCGATACATATATTTCTTTTATATCTAAATGGAGAATGCTAGTCCTTGAGATGATGATTTTGATGACAACAACCTTAGGACTTATTATAAATATAAATACTAACGTTATCATTTAGATATATATGTATATGTAGAATATAAAATGCAGGTACCAAGAATGAAACTGTACAATATAGAGATTCAAGACTAAAGATTCAAGATGGAAGACTCATGAGTATCAAGATATCAAGAGTTCAAGATTTCATTAGTACAAGATAAATATTGAATCTAGAATTATGTTAAAACTTCTTGAAAGCACTTACATCTTTATTCAAAATTTATTCATGGAATGGAATCCATTTCGAGCCCGTTAAAGGGATGGAACCCTAATAGGATGGAACCCACGACAATATCTAGTGGAATATATAGCGGTCCTATTTTGATATCCACTAATTTTATAAAAATGTTTTTCAAAAATATATATCTCTTGTTTTTTTAAAAATGTTTTCAAAACTTGTTTTTCAAAAAGACATCTCTTTTGGCTTTAAATATTTTAGTCTCAAAACTATTTTTATCATTTCTAGTATTTTGATTTCAAAATTGTCCTTGTTTTTAAACATCTTTTGTTTTAAATATTTAGCTTCAAAATATTTGTATACTCAGATTTTAAATCATTTTATAGATTAAGATTATGTTTGTTTCAACAAATTATAGAAACCCATTTTAATAAGAAAATCAAAATATCAAAAACTTGAATGCGGAATTGAAAATATATAGCAACAGAAACTTCTATATACAGCAACAGACGCTTCTTGCAGAAATAGAAAATTTATTACTACAGTAGATAATATTACAGATCTCGGATATAATGAAGAGAATAAACGAAAATGAAGAAAAAATTTCTGATGATGATCTTCAGAGTAGTCCCCCCTTTTATAGCGTCTTCTCTCCTTTATTTATTATTACTTAGGCTGGATATCTGTCCATTATAGGGCTAATATGTGTCCCTTTTAGGATTTTAGGCTGAGGATGTGTCCCTTTTAGGCTTTTAGGCTGAGGATGTGTCCTTTAATTTAATCTTTGCAGAGGATGAGCTGGAAAGGCTAAGGGGTGATATGTCACCCTAGTGTAAAGGATGGATTCTTTGTCCTTTTATTCTGGATGCTGGTCCACCATGCTTCTGATTTAGTTTTGAATTTCTAGATTAGCTAGAGATTCGTCGTCGAAAGGGTCGGTACCCATAGTATCTCTCATTATAGAATCTTGTCTAAGTCTTTCCTTTTCTACTTGTTCTTCGAAGTATTCTTCTTGAGCCATTGTGCCAACTGGGCCAATTTTGAGACAGTCTAAAAAACACCGAACCTTCATTATTCTATCTGTTGATGCTTCGAAAGCTGATAGATAGTCCAATCGTAGTACTGTTTTGCCTTCAGTGGCTGAGTGTGATCCAATTTCGCCTTTGTTAATGGCCTCTGAGAAGAACTCTTGCGCTGCTAGGATTCTTTCATTTTCTTCATTAAACTCTTTGTGATTGAATTTAACAAATTCAGGTTGAGGGTTTTCGTTTACCCTATGTAATTCCCATAATTGGATGGAGGGATAAAGACGTATGTACTGTCTTTCTTCCCAAACGCTCCAAATTCTGAACATGAACATAGTAAAAAAATCTGCTTGAATGTTCAGCAAGTTTGATGTACATATTTCTGGAATATAACCTGAATATTCTTCAGGATGGCTTGTGTTGACATAAATTTCGTGTACTAAGCCCTTTTTGATTCATTTTTGATATCTTTGTATTTCAGAAAAACAGGCTATAAGCCGTGGCCTTCTGTTGTTGTTGAGAATTAACTCTTCATTTTCTAAGAGTTTAATTAACTCTGTGTCTTCTAACTTTTTGAAGAATAGAAGAAGATTGCTTTCATCGATGAGATGCTGTTGATATAAGGAGATCATATCCTGGACTGTCATTTCAGCTTCCATTTCTTTGGTTTTTGTGTTATTTATCTCATATAGTCCAAGTAATTCTAGAAAATCTTGAATTCCTAGATTTACGAGATCAGATGTTTGCATTTGAGAAAATATCGTTTTCAAATGACTATGTTCAGTTGTGTTATCCGTGAACAACTCAGCTTCTTTCAAATCTAGAGCTTCAGATCTAGACGTAAAAGAATACTGTGTATAATTTAGACACTATTTTTTAAGTTTCTTGCAATTTTTTTCTCTTTCTGGGATATTGTATGCTTTAATCCCAGGCAAGCCTTTTTCAGTTGAGTTAACCAGAAATTTGCAGCTCTATGGTCTGCAGATTGGATGGCTTTAAAGCATCCATTGAAATTGTCATATAAATTAGGATTTGGTGCTTTCATGTCTAAGTTGTACCAATCTTTGACCACTGCTGAGATGTATGGTCTTTGTACTCCTGTGGGAGCAATTTCTTTTCCTTTGTTCATTGGAACAAATTTCTCAGTTGTATTGGAAGGTGTTGCCTTGCCTTTGTTCGTTTGAGTGGTTTTGGTCTATTGGACCTTTGCTTCTTCAGTTACTCCTGTAGGAGCATTGGTTTCTTCGGATTGCTTAGCCTTTTTAGATGATTTCACTTGTTGGAAATCTTCTTGTCTTTTCATGGTCTCTAATAATTCTTTGATTCTTTTTATATTGTCTTCATCCATTTTTCATAACCTGGTAAGAAGATCAACAACAAAGTTAGTGTAGCCTGGAATGTATTTGACATCATAGTTATAAATTACTAAATACATATCAAATCTAATTGTCCGAAGGTTTTCTTCTTGATTGTTTACAATTTTCTTTTTTAGAAATTGAGCAACAGATTTGTTATCTGTTTCTATTACAAACTGTCTATGCAAAAGATAAATTCGTAAACTTTTGATTGCTAATTTAATAGCTAATAATTCTTTGTCATAGGTAGCATATTTAATCTGGGGTTTACTAAACTTTCCATAGGAATATGCTACAACTTCCTTTTGCTTTGCAATTAATACTCCTGCCCAAAAATTGTCAGAAGCATCAGTTTGTAGTGTAAGTAATTCCTCATCTGAAGGAAAATAGAGGATCTTTTGATCTTTTATTAGTTCTTTAATCTTTTCTATTTCTTCTTCTTCTTTCTTTTGTAAGGTAATAGGAATTTTTTCCGTGTTCATCTTCTTGGTTGTTCTCCATTATGCTGTTTATATTTTGCTTGTTCGTCAGTAAGCTTTTTCTGTAAATATTGGGTCTTAGCAGATAAATAAGGAATAGATTTTCTGCCGTAGTTTAATAATCCTAAGAAACTTTGGAGTTCTTTTAATGTTTTAAATGTATCGGGAAAATCTTTAATTTTAGTATAAATGTATTGTTGTAATTCTATTTGTCCATTTTTAATTCTTTTTCCAAGAAATCTATTTCTTTTTTAAATAATTCAACTTTTTTAGGACTTAAAATAACACCGTATTGAAGTAATATTTGAACAACTGCCAGAAGATGTTGTTTATGTTCTTCTGCAGAATTATAGAAAATAAGGATGTTGTCTATATAGACAGATACAAAAGGTAAATGTCCGAACATAGAATTCATGCATTTTTGAAATATTTGCGGTGCGTTTTTTAATCCAAAAGGCATAACTAACCATTCAAAATGTCCTTGTGGGCAACTAAAGGCAGTTAGCTCTATGGACTGTTTATCAGTAAGTTTTAATTGCCAAAAACCGATCTTGCATCAAATTTACTATAATATATTTCTCCTTGGATTTGTTTTGTTAGATGTTCAGCAGAAGGAATAAAATATCCATCGAACTTTGTATAGCAATTAAGTTTTCTATAGTTTATTACCATTCGAGCTTTTCCTCTTTTAATTTCAGCATGATTTCTTACTAAGAAAGCTGGGAATGAGTGGGTGCTGAAAGTTTTCTGTATTAATTTTAAATTTAATAGGTCTTTTATTTGTTCCGCAAATTCTTCTTTATCAGTTGGTGATACCATGATACTGTTAACTCGGACTTTAGCATCTTTATATTGTTCCATTAATTCAATTTTACAATACCTTGGTGCTTTGTCAAACCATTTTAATAGATTGTTTGAATAAAGGGGTTCTAACATATTATGTATTAATATTTCAAATTCATTGGTAGTTGGTATATTGTATGTACATATTTTTGGTTGTATTATTTTTGGTGTTTTTACATGTTCAATTAATGTAACAGGTTTTTCACCACGCTGTGCTGCTGGAGTATAATGTGGTGCAATTGTAGCGGGTAGCGTTACTTGAGGTACAAGAACGCCATCCAATTCAAAATAATATTTGTTGAATGGAGGGATATGTCCTAAATTGTCCATTCCCAGGATGCAATCACTATCAAATTCCTTTGGTAGTAATGCAAAGTCAAAGTTGTATATTTTATTATTTCCATGTATATCAGGCATTTGTACCAGTAAGTTTTTTGCTTTATGAGTAACAGGGACTTGTCTTCCCATAAAATCATTTAGCATTCCTTTTTTGTCTAAAGGTACCCAGAGTTGCTGGGGAATAAATATTTCTTGTAAAAAACTGGCTTCTGCACCAGAATCTAGTAATGCATGTACCGTGAATTCTTTATATTCAAGGATACATATTGTTATTGGAAGATATATATGTAACTATGCCTTTCTTTTAAGATCTACAGATCTAATCATGATGTTTTATATTTTCTACAGGAACCTTTATAACCATTCGGTTTGATTCCTGTTCCTTTTGTTTTTCAAGTATTCTCATTGTTCTTCCTTCTATTGGATTTTCTTATTTAAAACTCATGCGATGACTGATAGTTTTTAATATATCAGGAGTTAATTCAACATCAGACATTTTGTTGTATGATTGAGTTCTTTTTAATGTGTTGGGAGAATTTGTATTTTCTTCATTATTCTTGGTTATGGTGGAAATGATATTTCCTGATGCTATAAAATATTCTGTAGGTAATTGAATTCTTGGTTTAAGTGATTTCACAAAAACTTGAATTTCGTTATCGAAATTTAAATGTCTTATGTCAATCAATCTGGGTTGAATTGTTTTTCCTAATCCTACTTCGAATAATTTAACGAATTGTTTGGGTGTAATTGATTTGAAGGTAGTAGTATCATTCAAGGCCATATAATATTCCCATCGTATGCCAAGAACTTTGGATCCTGATAGAAGTTCTATATTTTGTAAATTTACCGATAATGTACAAGCTTTTTCTATATTTTGATCATCAAGACTTATACAAAAATCGGGATGTATATTTACTCCAAATAATCTATTTGATAAATTTGACTTAGCTCCTCCAATAATACTATTTAAGGGATTATTGATAATTCTTTCATCCATATAGACTATCATTATTGGAGTATCAATTCCGGATCTAAACAATCCTGTTATTTTTAATTGTATTTGACCTATATGAAGGTATTTCATTTTTGGATATTTGGCTTTTAGTTTTTCTATTTTATTTTTATTTAAAAGGCTTATGGAAGTAAAATCTTCCTTTCCCGTTAACTCTACATTTCCTTGCATACGTTCAAATATATATGTATGTTGATTTAAAAATCTAGATTTAAAAGTTAAAGGTTTATAAATATCCTTTTTATCTGAATGAGGGATTGCTTCTTTTAATTTTTCTAAATCTTCGTCCGTGACCTCAAATTGTTCTCCTATGCTATCTTGCATTTGTGGGTAAGATGTTTCTTCAGATGTCAAAGTATTCATGTATATCCTATATTCTTGATATGATTTTGACTGTTTATTTTTTGATGATCGGGATGTAGAACCACTTAATGGGGTAGATAGATCGTGATCGTATATTTCTTCTTTTACAATTGGAAGGTCTTCATATTTATGTATAACAAGTAATCCTAATGGATCTCCTTGCTCTACAATATAGTCTTTATCTTCCATATTAGTGCTTTTAAATAGTATAGAAGCGTTAGTTTTAGAAAGAGGTTTTAGTGATCCATAAGTTATAAAAATATTTTCTTTAGTATGTTTAGGTATATTATAAATTTGTCCATAATATCCGAGTGGGATTTTTATTAGTAGATCTAAGAATACTTCGGTTGTGAAGTACCTTCTTAATCTAGAGCATTTTGCTGCATATAATGTATAACCTGGAGAATTTACGTTTTCCTTTTCGGGAAGTATAGCATATATAGTTAACGGAATAATTTTTATTTGGTTATGTGTCTGATTGATTATGATCATGTTTATTTTAAAATTATCAAAGGAATCATTAATTTCACCTTCATTTTCAGTAGTGTCAGAATAAGCTGATTCAGTTTCATATACAGACGAATTAGCATCACTAGATATATCCTCTATAGTGCCAACATTAATACCGTATTCTTTGGTATTTGATATAACGATATTTTGTATATTAGTAGGACTTTCATTAGCATAATGTTCTTCTTTATTACATTTGAAACATTTGCAGCCTTTACGGAAATTTTTCTATTTAATAAACTTTTTCTTAGAAAACTTGTTTTCTTTTCTAAATTTTTTCTTATATTCTGGTTTCCATTTTTGCCCAATGATTCGATATTTTGGTTTTGTTCTTCTTTTGAAATTTCTTGGATTTTTTCTTTCAAATTCAGGAGAACATCCAAAATGTGTGTTAATATCTTCAGTGTACTTGGTACAATAAGAAAATCCCAGTTTTGAGTTTCTAATTTTATTTTTCATTTTCTTGTGTGCACTAGCTTGCTTACAAACCCTTTCCATAGCATCCGTACACGCCTTTTTTAATAAGTCAGTATTATGATTTTCATCGGTATTGCTTTGTCTTAAAATGTCATATCTTTTTTGAATAATGTTATTCCATGGATAAGGTATTTTTGTAAAAAAGCCTTTTACCCAAAAAACTTTTTGGTCATTATTTTTTAAATGAAAAAGTTGGCCTATGTACTTTGCAGCGAATTCTTCCAACATACATATGTCGCATAATTGTATTTTTAATAATTGTTTTTCATAATCAGTATCTTCTAGGAAAGTTTCACCTGTAAAGTCTACTAATAATGATTTTAATAATTCTCCAAGAGCTTCTTGTTTAGATTGAATATTTCTAATTCTTTGTAATTAATTTGGATTTATCCTTTCAAGGTTTAGTAACCAAGCTAAAGCATCTCCTGTCCAACAACTGGTAGCGTAATGTATGTATTCCATTACATTCATATTCGGAGGTAATAAATAGATTGTTCCACTTATATGTTGAAGCCATGCTATAATATATTTTCTTATTTTTCTATGTGAAAGTCTATCTATATTAAAAGTTAAGGTATATGCTGAAGAGGGTTGTTCGTTATAAAAATCTTTAAGTTGCTTTCTAGAAGAGTGAAATTTAATCCAATCTGATCTAGTACCATGTCTAAGCATTTCAGGGTAAGGATCAGTATGAGGGCTATTATAAGTGTTTTCTTCCTATTCTTGATCTTCCATAATTATATCAGAGTTAAGATCGTTTACAATAGAAGCAGTATCTGGAGGAGGTTGCGGAGGTAAGATGTAACGATCCGTAAATTTTAACGGTTGTAGTGACGTACTTAATTGAAATTTTTTGCAAATTTAAACGATAAAATTTTGAAATATAAATTTAATATTTGGAATGCGTCCAGTTAAACATAGCAACCGATAAATTTTCGTCCGAAAATATGAAAGTTTATTTCGCGCGTAAATTTACTTCAATTTAATCAGTTAAAAAGCGATGAAAATAAAACGTTTTCAAAATCAAAATATTTTTACATAGAAAAATTCTAAACCATCTTTTGAGCAAGTTGTCAGTTTGTCGTTTTTTCAAATTCGGACATTTTTGGCTCCATCGATTTTAATCTTCTGCCATTTTTATGCATTTTCCGCAAGTAGAAATTTCAAATTTTTATAATGCAATCATACCACAATTATCTATGTACCGTTGGAAGCGCCTCGTCGCACTGATCAAAATGGTATACTCATTTGTGCGAATCGGGGTCCGACGTAATCCGTTGCGTAAATTTAACTGTTCTGGACGGACCGGTTAAACCGTATTCAGCCCAAGCTAAAACAACTGGTACCCATTCAAAAATTTAAAAAATGTATTCAACTGCCGTGCATTAATTGGGTAGTTGGAAGATGAGTGTTGGCTTGGAAATATGTGTGGTGTTTGGAAATTCGAAGAGAAAATTTGATGGTGGAAAATTTAATAAAAGTGAACAAACCTTTCAAATTCATTCACTGATCATTCAAACTTTCCACATACGTACTCATTCTCCTTCTTCTTCTTCTTCTTTATTCTCTTCATTCTTGACTGTCTATAAAAAAAAAATTATATACGAAACAAATTATAACAGTGCTTACTCGAGTTTACTCCATTTTCCTTTTGCCAAGAATCACATTCGCATGCCTACCACGTCACACATAACAGCCACCACCTGCATCCCTCAACAACCGAGCTCCCTCTGACCGTCCTTGCTCCTTTCACCACAACCGGATCTAGCTACCCATCTCCGACCTCTTGGCCGACCAACTTCTCTCCCTGCCTTTCCCTCGGCCCCATGCTTCCACCTTCGTTTCTAGCGTATGCAGGTAAATATTCATATATGTGTTTAATATGCATAAAGTCATGTATGTGTTTTTTTTGTTTTAATAAGTGTGTATAGATATATATATGTTGGAGCTTATATGCATTATGTATACAGTTTATTTCTTGGCATATATATTCATGTTTTAATATATAAAGATACATAAAGTTATATACGTATAAAAATAAGATATATATATATATATAGGTTTATAAGCCACATAATTTCATTTCTCTAGTTTTTTTTGACGTGTTTCATCATTTAGTGTTTGTTCCCAGAAGTTCTTGCATGCAACATGCTTGGATTTTTATATGTTTACCTGTACATTGATTTTGCTTCATTTGCCCGTTGCTTTAAATCTATACGTCCTTGCCTCCTTGTTGTTTTGAAAATGGAAACACCCATGCATTGTTGCCTATTCTTTGGTCAGCACGTCCCCATCCTGTCAGGTTGCATAGCTTATCTATTATGCCTGTAGCCTTAGTTGTAGTTCCATTTGTGCAATTGTACACATTTAGTTAGACTTAATTGCAAATCTTACTTTTATGAATAGTAGCATTGATTTGCACTAGCCTGCATATATTTGGTGATCTAGTTTATATTATAAATACTACCATAACATTTTGTATGCTGTTAATAAGAGTTTAGTGTTTATAGTTTGTATATATATTTAGACTGGAACATATTTGGTGGCAGAACATATTTAGAGTCTGACATATATTTATTTATTTATTTATTTATTTTTGAATTTTATTATATAGAGAGTTTTAAAATAATATATATTTTGATCATTGTTATATAAGCTTATTTTCATTGCTGTGAAGCTGTTGATTTTGGTATTGACTTTTACAGATAAAGATTTTGAATTATAAACAGTGTTTCTAATGTAATAATAATAGTAGTAGTAATATATTTTTCTGCTTATATCAAGCTAAAATTTTAATTTATTTCGACTATGCCTGTTATCAGCTTTGATCGTTGAAATCGTGCCAAATCCTACTTTGCTTCGAAATTCGTGCCAATCTTACTTCGTTTGGAAAATCGTGCTTGGATTCGGAACTCGTCCCAATCTCGTTCATTCTCTAGCCTCGAAAGGTGAGCAATCACTCACGATTAATATTCTTTTATTTATTAAATTTGATTTCAATTGAAACGACAAATTGAAATATGCTGCAGTTAGTAATTTACACTGTTATATATGCTATTACCTGTATCTGTTCACCTCTGACATCTGACACCATTATCTGTTAATTATTTATGCGACGATAATACTGTTTGGTTGATAATTGATTGATTGATTGTTGTTTATATTGGATGTTAAATTGTAATGTATAAAGTGATAAATATTATGCAATTGAATTTGACGTAGGATAATTAAATTTGAATCGACATATATGTTGAATTTGATTAGTTAAATATGACCCTTTTAATTGTTAAATTAATTGACATGTAGAATAGTGATAATTACACTTTGAACCATTGAACGTATGTTGGATTAATTGTTGTAGTGTAAAATTGAAATCAAATGACAAGTGAAGAACCGTATGAATAATTAGTATAATAATCTTTAATCTACATGAAATGATAGTGTAGATTATAGAGATAATTATATTAATTCGCACAAACAACAATGCGAATTAATACGATTATTTCGGGATTATTTGAATTAAAGATTGGATTGTTATTGAATATTGTTATTGCTTGTTCATTTACTTTGACACCATCCCAGTTATCACACTGCAAGTTCCCTTTGTTATGTTTGTATTTTTGAATTGAAATTGGAATCGGGTTGAAATGATAAATACCCAAATGAACTTGACTTAGGATAGAAAATTAAATAAAATCCGATTGGTCAATAATTTGATTTAAAAATAAAATAATGATTTTATTCGAATAAAGAATAAGTTTTGAAATAAGGTTAGAATTTGAATTTTTGAAAGGAAAATGTAAAGATTGAAATCTGAAACAATATTAAAGTAGAAATTGATGAAAGAACGTTGTTTGAAATTTAATTATTTAACAATTAAATTTAGAATTATTAATAAGTAAATTGGAATTAGTAATAATTGAGTATTGAAATTATTAAGTTTGAAATCATTTAATAATTAAATTCGAAATTATAATTAAGTTGGAATTATAATTAAGTTTGAAATTATTAAGTTGAATATATAATTAAGTTGAAATGATTCGATAATTAAGTTTGAATTCGTAATTAAGTTGAAATGAATTAATAATTAAGTTTGAATTTAAAATCAATTTTGTAATTATTAAGTTTGAAATTTTTAGTAATTAAGATTGAAATTATTTAATAATTGAACGAGATTTAATTATTTGATAATTGAATAAAAATTGAATTCTTTGATAAGAGGAAGTGAACTTTAAATAGGTGGATTTGAACTTCGTTGATAAATGAAATTGAGTTTCTTTATTTATTAAAGTTTGAAAATTATTTAAGTAAGTTAATAGGTGAAAGTAAACTTCTCGAATATATGAAATTTAGTTTCTTTATTAATTGAGTTTTGGAAATTTGTAACTAAGTAAAGAAATAAGTGAAATTGAATTTCTTTAACAAGAAATAAAATGCGTTTATTGAAATGACTATAAGACTTGTAATTTTAAGAATATGATTTGACGAATCGAATTTAAGTAAATTTGTAAGTTTTGTTATAATGAAATTGAACTTAAGTAATTGATTTAATTGAATTGGAATTTGAATAGAATTGTTTTGAATAATAATTAATTTAACGAATATTGAATGAAATCGATAAATGAATTTAATTGATTTGAATGTTAAAATAAATTAATTTAAATGACTTCGGAATGAAGTTTATATATACGAACTTGAACCACTATTTGAATTGTTTAAATGAAAATTGAAATTGAATTGTAAGACTTTGAAATGGTTATTTGGTAGTTTTGAAACGTAAACTTTAGAAATTGATAATGAAAGACAAATGAAATGTTGGTTTACGAGTTGAAATTGAAATTGAATTAGATTTGTTTTGAAATATATTGAATGACCAATCGGTGTAATAATTACGGAAGTTATTAAAGAAACCGGAATCGGTTATGGATATACTCTCTATCTAAACCGGAAACCACTTTAATAACTATACGCGGGTGATGATCCAGAATGAAGTGGTTGGAATGATGTGCGTGATGACTGAAGAAAGAGAACGATAATGGATAGCCTTGACACTTGTGTCAAATTGGAAATGACTAAAATCAGGAGCCGTGCCGGACCAAATGGGGTTAGCCACCTCGAGCGGACACACTTCTTCGTAACTACTACTCATTACTTGTGATTGATTGGTGCACCCTCGGAATTTCAGGAGTGTTGTTTCGCGGTGTTGCGATCGCTGCGGCGATGCGTTCTCACCAGTCCGGATCAGGAAAACGGTAGTTTCACTACCTTGGGTATTGCCTCATGTGCCTTGTCATACTTGTATCCCTATATACGCGACCACTACGAATTTTTTTTGTGTTATACCTATAGAGTACTCCCTGATATCCCACTAGTTTACGGTGGAGTTTACAGTGCTATATAGACTATGACATTTATATAAAATGTGTTAAGGTGGATAATGGTAACGCCTTAACACTATTTTGATACATTATGTTACTGATAGACATTATCTATTTAGCGTACACTAATACATAGTAGATAGTTTAACGGATCCTTAGAGGATGGTGATTCCAACATCCTTTGAGTTACTTGAATTTCGATTGCTATTTCACTTGAGTTGGATTTATTGATATAAGAATATTAATCGTGACTCGAGTGTTTTGTGTTTTGCTTTACGCTCGGGTCAGACTGAGTGATTCAGCTTTCGAGACTCACCTTTGGAGTTGGAGCTTTGTTTGAAGATCCAGCCATCTATTCTGCTTCCAGTATTCGAGGATTCCAGTGATGTATTCTGATTTGTATTTGATGTATCGTATTTCTCTTCTGTTGTAAACTCTGATGTATCTTATATATTTATATAGTAGCTTCATGAACTACTATCTCTTTTACTTCCGCTGCATATTATTACTCTGTGTCTGTGATTCTGTGATTATTTATTTACTGTATATCTGAGTTTTGCCAAATTTAAATTAACAATTCGGTATTTTGAATTATTCAAGTCCGACATGTGCGGATGCGATTAGTCCAAAATAGCGGGTCGTTACATAAGATTAGAGCACCTCTACTCGATCCGGCTTCATTAGCGTTTATGTTGTAAATAAGTTTATCTGATGTATTTGAATTGTAATCAAATTCTGTGGAATTTTCAGATTCTTGTTCAGAATCTTCAAATGAAGAATTTTCTTCATTTGCATTATATTTAAAATAGTTTATTGCTGTCGAATGTTCTTCATAATAAGAATAAAGTTCAGTACTATCTATTTCTCCTGCAAGTTCTTTTTCTTGAAGAATAAGATAATTTTCATAGTGCTTAGGATCAATATCTTCAACATTTTTTTTGTTATTTTCTTCAGAAGTATATTTGACCATTCTAATGCTGTTAAGTGAATGGATTGTTGGTGTATTTCGACCAAATCCTAAGGTCGCTGTTTGTTTTTGTAGTTTATTACTTATATCTTTAACTTCTAACTTAATTTCTTGAAGTAGATCAATCATAAAATTATGAATCCCATTTATTGAGTTTTCAATTTGGTATCAGAGCCTGGCGAACACTAGGTAAGTTATTCTCTTTTGGATCATTCTGTTTTATATTTTTTGAACTCTATCTTTCTGTATATGATCATTTTGTTTTATATCTTTATGTATATGATCATATACAGAAAGATAGAGTTCAGAAAATATAAAATGAAATGATCTAAAACAGAATAACTTACCTAGTGTTAGCCAGGCTCCGATACCAAATTGAAAACCCAAACTTGAAAGCAGAAAACTTGAATGCGGAATTGAAAATATAAAGCAACAAAAACTTCTATATACAGCAACACACACTTCTTGCAGAAACATAAATTTTATTACTACAGTAGATAATATTACAGAGCTCGGATACAATGAAGAGAAGAAACGAACATAAAGAAAAAATTTCTGATGATGATCTTCAGAGTAGTCCCCTCCTTTTATAGCGTCTTCTCTCCTTTATTTATTATTACTTAGGCTGGATTTCTTTCCATTATAGGGCTAATGTGTGTCCCTTTTAGGCTTTTAGGCTGAGGATGTGTCCCTTTTAGGCTGAGGATGTGTCCTTTAGTTTAATCCTTGCAGAGGATGAGCTGGAAAGGCTAAGGGGTGATATGTCACCCTAGTGTGAAGGATGGGTTCTTTGTCCTTTTATTCTGGATGTTGGTCCACAATGCTTATGACTTAGTTTTGAATTTCTAGATTAGCTAGAGATTCGTCGTCGAAAGGATCGGTACCCATAGTATCTCTCATTATAGAATCTTGTCTAAGTCTTTCCTTTTCTACTTGTTCTTCGAAGTATTCTTCTTGAGCCATTGTGCCAACTGGGCCAATTTTGAATTGTCTAAAAAATGCTGAACCTTCATTATTCTATCTGTTGATGGTTCAAAAGCTGATAGAAAGTCCAATCGTAGTACTGTTTTGCCTTCAGTGGATGAGTGTGATCCAATTTCGCCTTTGTTAATGACCTCTGAGAAGAACTCTTGCGCTGCTAGGATTCTTTCATTTTCTTCATTAAACTCTTTACGAATGAATTTAACAAATTCATGTTGAGGGTTTTCGGTTACCCTATGTAATTCCCATAATTGGATGGAGGGATAAAGATGTATGTACTGTCATTCTTCTCAAACGCTCCAAATTCTAAACATGAACATAGTAAAAAATCTGCTAGAATGTTCAGCAAGTTTTGCTATACATATTTCTGGAATATAACCTGAATATTCTTCAGGATGGCTTGTGTTGACATAAATTTCGTGTACTAAGCCCTTTTTGATATGTTTTTGATATCTTTGTATTTCATAAAAACAGGCTATAAGCTGTGGTTTCTGTTGTTGTTGAGAATTAACTCTTCATTTTCTAAGATTTTAATTAACTCCGTGTCTTCTAACTTTTTGAAGAATAGAAGAAGATTGCTTTCATCGATGATATGTTGTTTATATAAAGAGATCATATCCTGGACTATCATTTCAGCTTCCATTTCTTTGGTTTTTGTGTTATCGATCTCATAAAGTCTAAGTAATTCTAGAAGATTTACGAGATCAGATGTTTGCATTTGAGAAAAAATCGTTTTCAAATGACTATGTTCAGCTTTTTTATCAGTGAACAACTCAGCTTCTTTCAAATCTAGAGCTTCAGATCTAGACGTAAAAGAATGCTGTGATAATTTAGTCACTATTTTATGAGTTTCTTGCAATTTTTTTTCTTTTTGGGATATTGTATGCTTTAATCCCAGGTAAGCCTTTTCCAGTTGAGTTAACCAGAAATATACAGCTCTATGGTCCGCAGATTGGATGGCTTTAAAGCATCCATTGAAATTGTCATATAAATTTGGATTTGATGCTTTCATGTCTAAGTTGTACCAATCTTTGACCACTGTTGAGATGTATGGTCTTTGTACTCCTGTGGGAGCAATTGCTTTTCCTTTGTTCATTGGAACAAATTTCGGAGTTGTATTGGAAGGTGTTGCCTTGCCTTTGTTTGTTTTAGTTGTTTTGGTCTGTTGGAGATTCCTGCAAAGATGAAGCCTCTTTGGAGGTTTGCTTAGCTTTTTTAGATAATTTCACTTGTTGGAAATCTTCCTGTCTTTTCATGGTTTCTAATAATTCTTTGATTCTTTTTATATCGTCATCATCCATTTTTCATAACCTGGTAAGAAGATCAGCAACAAAGTTAGTGTAGCCTGGAATGTATTTGACATCATAGTTATAAATTTCTAAATACATAGCTAATCTAATTCTCCGAAGGTTTTCTTCTGGATTGTTTGTAGTTTTCATTTTTAAAAATTGAGCAATATATTTGCTATCTATTTCTATTACAAACTGTCTATGCAAAAGATAAATTCGTAAACTTTTGATTGCTAATTTAATAGCTAATAATTCTTTGTCATATGTAGCATATTTAATCTGGGGTTTACTAAATTTCCAGAGGAATATGCTACAACTTCTTTTTGCTTTGCAATTAATACTCCTGCCCAAAAATTGTCAGAAGCATCAGTTTGTAGTGTAAGTAATTCCTCATCTGAAGGAAAATAGAGGATCTTTTGACCTTTTACTAGGTCTTTAATCTTTTGTATTTCTTCTTCTTCTTGCTTTTGTAAGGTAATAGGAATTTTGTCTGTGTTCCATCTTCTTGGTTGTTCTCCATTATGTTGTTTATATTTTGCTTGTTCGTCAGTAAGCTTTTTCTGTAAATTTTGGGACTTAGCAGATAAATTAGGAATAAATTTTCTGCCGTAGTTTAATAATCCTAAGAAACTTTGGAGTTCTTTTGATGTTTTAAATGTATCGGGAAAATCTTTAATTTTAGTATAAATGTGTTGTTGTAATTCTATTTGTCCATTTTTAATTCTTTTTCCAAGAAAATCTGTTTCCTTTTTAAATAATTCAATTTTTTTAGGACTTAAAATAACACCGTTTTGAAGTATTATTTGAACAACTGCCAGTAGATTTTAGGATATTGTGAATTCTCTAATATCGTTGAGAAAAAGTTTTTCGAAGAAGATCAAGTCGGAATTTTCTTAAATTCTCTTACTTCGGAATGGGATCAGAAAACTCTTGCAATCGAAGAAGCAAATAATATCAGTACTTTAAAGATTGAAGACTTGATTGGAAATCAAATGTCATTCGAAGTACGAATGCAAGGGAGAAGAGATAGCAAGGCATTCGAAAAGAAGTCAATAGTATTCAATGCATTAACAGATGGATCGGACTCAGGAAGTGATGATGATGAAGAAATAGCTTTCATGACAAAGAATTTTCGAAAGTTTCTAAAATACAGAAAGATGAACAACTTCAAAAAGAATGATCACAGGAATTCTGAAAATCATAATGAAGTACCAAACACATCAAATGTTTCAATTATGATGAATCAGGCCGTCCCAAAAGAGATTGACTGCATCCTGATAAGCAAAAGTTTCCGGCAAGCAATGATTATACAAAGAAAAGGAAAAAGGTGTATACCACTACACTAGATGATTCAAACTCAGACTCATCCTCAAGCGATGATGATTAGAAGATGGAAAAATCAAATATGTGCTTTAGGGCTATTCATGATTCCGATGATCTCGGAGATATAAATCTAGAAAAAGGTACAAGTTTATAATATATTGGCTGAAATTATTTGCTTAAAATTGTTTGATTGTTTTTGAAATTATGTTTTGTTTGAATTTTAAATTTTTTATTATTATGTTTATTTTTATTTTTAATATTATAATATTTTTTATTAAAAGAGTGTTATTATATTTAATATTACTCCAAAAAATATATAGACATTAAAAATAATATATATGTATTTAGATATTAAAATATATAGGAAAATACAAGTCACATGAATTCTCTGACCCATGTCGACATGGCCCTACTCATGACGTTGACATCCCTATCAGAAATTTGAAACTCAAATTTGAATTCAAATCTTTGAATTTCCCTCCACCTTCTCACCAAATTCAATGTTCTGGAAAGGTACCTCTTGACCAGAGGACATGTCTATTGAATATCTATTTATTTCCATTATCTTATCATAATTTTTCTCTTTCATTTTAAAATTAAAAATCTCTTTCACTTTTTTATACTTTCTACTCTCTTCAAAAATAGCTTCTTCAAGCACTCCATCCACAATGAGGCTGTCTAAAACCATTAAAGAGTATCTCTATAATGATCCGGAAGCAATTAAGGCTAATTTCGGAAAAGTTCATACAGGAAAGTTTGCTATCTGTAGTGATTTTGCTACATATGAAATCAATACTCTTCTTGATGAGAATCATATCCTCGATCTTTTTGACAATTCCCAAAAATGATTTTGTTCGTTATCCAAATCTTGTTAAAATGTTTTATGAAAATTTGAATTGTGATTTTTATGAAGGAAATGAAGATGAAATTTAGAGTAATGTTAAAGGGACTAAAATTGTTAGAGGCAGGATTCGAACCTACGTAGAAAACCTTCAACAGATTTATAGTCTGTCACTTTCGACCACTCGACCACTCTCCCCTTCCCGGGCCGACGCCCCCTGGGTTCCTGAATAAGAAGGATGGTGGCGCCTGGGTTTATACTAGCTTGTTAAGTTAAGAAGATTGATCCAACTAATATACTCTGAACTCTTCTATTTGTTAGTGTTCAGGGAGAATAAGGTCATTTAGTAAGTTCACCACAATTTATGTAAAGCAAGGTGTTGGGCAACATTCTCAATTACAAGAGTTTACGAATAGATCTTTCTACTTTTAATATTGATGAACATGATCGTGAGACATTTCATCACATTTTCGAAGGAGATGACAATTTTGAATTTAAAAATCGTAACTTTCGTCTGAAAGCACGTATTGTTAATCTTATTTTGCAACATACTATCACTCCTAGACCGAGAAATTTCAATAACCTGACTTTAAAATTTTGTAAAGCTCTTTTTGCTATCTTTGGTCATTATGACATTAATTGGGCACAAGTAATTATGGATGAACTTAGTTCTAAGAATTTAAAAATGGGTGAGAATACCTCGTATCGTGGAATCTATCTCACTTGGATTTTTATTTATTTTTCGTGTTGATTACAAAAGGGAAGAATTTGTTTCAAGAAATGTTTTTAATCATTCCAACATCTCTCATGAAAACTCCTTTCATATTTCAACAATATGAATTTGCTGAAAAGGATCAAAGATTAGCACATGAAAATATGAAGGAAGAAGATGAAGAAGATGAAGAAGAAGAAGAAGGGGAGGAAATGGATATTGAAGAAGATAATGAAGAAACCTCCTTGGAGAGTATTGAATATCCTACCAATACTAACAATCCTTCCAACAAAACTCTCCTCAAAAATCAAAAGATTATAGTGGAAAATCAACGGATTCTCAAAAGATCCGCTAGTAAGAAATTGGATAAAATGTCCAATAATATAAACAAAATCTTTGCTAAAGTTGATCGGAAACTTGGATTATCATCCTCCTCCTCATCCTCTAGCATTTTCTAAGAATTAGGTTGTGATGTATTAGTTTGTTTTGTGTGAGTTTCTATTATTCTTTTTACCATATTATGTAGTATCTTATGTATCATCTCATCTATTTATAAAAATCATCTATCTTATGTTTTTCTACCTTATCGTGTCTTTGGAATAAATGTTAGTATAGTATATAAGTTTATATACATACTTATTCACAAAATAAATAAGACATACAAATTAGCAGACCCATGTCGACATGCCTCCACCCCCATATGTCGACATATAACTGTCAGATTTGGTTATTTTTAAATTTTTTTAATTAAAATAACTAACTCGTGTCTATTCATTTTAAATGAATTTTTTCCATTTAAACACCTGTTTCTTCTATAAATTTGTAGTCTTTTCATTTCTACTTATCTTTATTTGCACCTCTTCAATACTTATCAAAAATAGCTTCCTCTTCTCAAACTCTAAGTGATAATCTTGAAGAAACTCTCAATTCATTCGAGAATGTATTACTTTTGTTCTCTGTAGTCATAGGCACTTAGAACTAAGTCAAATGCAGATGATAAAAGAACAAGGGAAGCATTTCAATGCCCTCCATTGGATAATTTCTTCCCTCAACAAAGATGATCTCGATGCAAATCCTGTAGGAACTTTGATTCAAGATAGTAAAGATGGGAAAGTTATTAAAAAGGATCCTATCTTTGGAGAAGAAGGATGGGTTGAAGTTCTTAGAAATATTTGATACCCTTATGGTTTGAATTTCTTGTTTTAGGATTGTATGATTTGATTTGATTTTCTTTGATTAGATTAGAATTGATTTTGTTTGATTGGATTGTATAGCATCATATGAAACATAGTATATATTTATTGGGTTTAAACTTTCGTATTTGCCATGTCTTTATTTTTAACTCATGTTATTATGTATATATATATACTCCATCATAATTTGTCATAGATACTACAGTATAAGACTAAGGGGAATTTTATTAGTTTAGGTTAAGTTTTTGCCAATGACAAAGGGGGTGAAATATAAAATAGAGTAGTTAGGCTTAGATTAAGGGGCAGTTATTAGTTTTAGGGGGAGTTGTTGTGAAGGAGAAGCATATTTTACAAACATAGGTTGCCATCATCAAAAAGGGGATATTGTTAGTCCTTGAGATGATCGTTTTGATGACAACAACCTTAGCACTTGTTATAAAATATAAATACTAACGCTATGATTTAGATATATATGTATATGTAGAATATAAACATGCAGGTACCAAGAATTAAGATTGTATAGTATAGAGATTCAAGACTGAAGATATCAAGATTGAAGATTCATGAGTATCAAGATATCAAGAGTTTAAGACTATAATAGTATAAGATAAGTATTGAGTCTAGAATTATGTTAAAACTTCTTGAAAGCACTTGCATCTTTATTCGAAAATTATTCGTGGAATGGAATCCGCTTCGAGCCTGTTTAAGGGGTGGAACCCTAGTGGGATGGAACCCACGACAATATCTAGTGGAACATATAGTGGTCCTATTTTGATATCCACTAATTTTATAAAAATGCTTTTCAAAAATATATATCTTTTTTTTAAATGTTTTCAAAAAGATATCTCTCTTGGTTTTAAATATTTTAGCCTCAAAACTATTTTTAATATTTTAATTTCCAAATTGTCCTTTATTTTAAACCATCTCTTGTTTTAAATATTTAGCTTTAAAATATTTATATACACAGATTTTAAATCACTTTATAGATTAAGATTATATATATTAAAAATTACTTTTCAAACTCTTTTATATGTTTAAACTATATTCAAATATATTTACAAAGTTTATAAATTGCTTTGACAAATTATAGAAACCAATTTTAATAAGAAAATCAAAACAATAATTTTGCCTTGAGCATGTCGACATCCCTTAACCCCCCATGTCGACATGGTGTTCGTTATTTTCAATTTCAATTTTTAAAAAGTGTCTATTCACCATATTTTTTCACAAATAGATATGGCTGTTGCTCTACTATAAATACCGGTAAGTTCTAAACGAATTTTTTACCGGATTTCATTTATTTTCTCTCCTCTTTATCTTCCACATTTATTCTAAAGAATCCTAAACAATGCTCTACCGAAATACCAAGTGAATCAAACTAGATTATCTCTTGTTTAATTCTCTTCCACTCTCTCCATAAGATCTCAGTGCTATTCAGAGTTATAGAATCTTTTGCAAATCAAACTATTGAGTAAAACGTGCAGTTGAGTCTTGAAATCAATTGGGTGTGATTGTAGCCACAAAAATCAATTAGGTGATCTTGTAGTCTGGTTAAATCAAGAGTGTTTGCCCTAGAATCGAATATAGGAGGGCGTACCTCATAGCCTTGAAACCGAGGGTGTAATTTGGGAGATTATTTTGATAAGAAATCCATACGATTGTATGAGACTGGTTTTATGGTAATTCCAAACCAGGTAATCCTGATATGTTCTTTCCTTTACTGCTTTTATTTAGTATTTGCATCTGTGTTTGATTCTGTGATTATATCCGTGTCTCTGAATTGTATTTGTTGGTGATTAAATTACATAAGTTCCAAAAAGATTTAGAAAATCCATAAAACACTATTCACCCATCCTCTAGTGTTATTCCAGCCTTGAGATCCGTAATCCGCATTTCTCACATTTGGCAACAGAGCGTTGGTTTACAAGGTTTTCATAATATGAATTTTGAAAGTTTTAAAAATGGCTACCAACACTGGTTTTGTTAACATTATCACTAGTTCATTTGTAGAAGGTCAGTCTACATCCAAACCACTACTTTTTAATGGCAGTAACTATGCATATTGTGCATGTAGAATGAAAATATATTTATAGTCAATAGGATTAGACACTTGGAATGTCACACAAACTAAATATTCTGAACCCACAACTAGTTTTGCACAATGGACTGCTGAGAAAAAAACTATTGCACAAAATAATTCCAAAGCCATGAATATTTTATTTTGTTCATTTGATAGGAATGAATTCAATAGAGTATCTTTTTGTAAGTCTGCATATGATATCTGGAAAACTTTACAAGTTACTCATGAAGGGACAAGCAAAGTCAAACAGACCAAAATGTCCATACTCACAAATCAGTTTCAATTATTATAAATGAATTCTAATGAGTCCATTTCAGATATGTATAGTAGATTTCAGGATATTGTGCATTCTCCAATATCATTGAGAATTTTTTTTTCGAAGAAGATCAAGTCGGAAAAATTATAAATTCTCTTACTTTGGAAAGGGATTAGAAAACTCTTGCAATCAAAAAATAAAATGATATCAGTACTTTAAAGATTGAAGAATTGATTGGAAATCTAATGTCGTTTCAAGTACAAATACAAGGGAGAAGAAATGCAAGGCATACGAAAAGAAGTGAATTGCATTCAATGCATTAACAGATGGATCAGACTCGGTCAGTGACGATGATGAAGAAATAGATTTCATTACAAAGGATTTTTGGCAGTTTCTAAAATACAAAAAGATAAACAACTTCAAAAAGAATGATCATAGAAATTCTGAAAATCATAATGAAGTACCAAACCATGTCAAATGTTTCAAATATGACGAACCAGGCCATCTCAAAAGAGACTGTCCGCATCCTGATAAGCAAAAGTTTCCTGCAAGCACCGATTATACAAAGAAAAGGAAAAGAGCATATACCGCTATACTAGACGATCCAGACTCAGACTCATCTTCAAGCGATGATGATCAAAAGACGGAAAATTCAAATATGTGCTTTATGGCTATTCATGATTCCGATGATCTTGGAGATACAAATCTAGAAAAAGGTACACGTTTACAATATATTGCTTGAAATTGTTTGCATAAAATTGTTTGATTGTTTTTGAAATTATGTGTTGTTAGAATTTTAAACTTTTTATTGTTATGTTTATTTTTATTTTTGATATTATAATATTTTTTATTAAAAGAGTATTATTATATTTTAATATTACTCTAGAAAATATATAGACATTAAAAATAATATATGTATATAGATATTAAAGTATATTGGAAAATATTAGTCATATGAATTCTATGGCCCATGTCGACATGGCTCTACTCATGATGTTGAAATCCTTGTCAGAAATTTGAAATTCAAATTTGAATTCAAATCTTTGAATTTCCCTTCACCTTCTCACCAAATTCAAAGTTCTGGAAATGTACCTCATGACCAGAGAACATGTCTATTGAATATCTATTTATTTCCATTATCTTATCATATATTTACAATTTCATTTTAAAATTCAAACTCTCTTTCACTCTTTCAAACTTTCTACTCTCTTTAAAAATGGCTTCTTCAAGCACTCAATCCATAATGAGGCTGTCTAAAAGCATTAAAGAGTATCTCTATAATGATCTGGAAGCAATCAAGGCTTAAACAAGCTATGCTAATTTCGAAAAAGTTCATACGAGAAAGTTTGCTATCTTTAGCGATTTCTCTACATATGAAATCAATACTCTTCTTGATGAGAATCATATCCTTAATCTTTTTGACAATTCTCAAAATTATTTTGTTTTTTACCCAAATCTTGTTACAATGTTTTATGCGAATTTGAATCGTGGTTTTTATGTAGGAAATAAAGATGAAATTTGGAGTAGTGCTAAAGGCACTAAAATTGTTTTAATTTGTGAAATTTTGGGCAACATTCTCAATTGGAAGAATTCGAGAATAGATCTTTCTACTTTATTATTGATGAACATGATCATGAGACATTTCATCACATTTTCGAAGGAGTTGACAACTTTGAATTTGATAATCGTAACTTTCGTCCAAAAGCACGTATTGTCAATCTTCTTTTGCAACATACTTTCACTCCTAGATCGGGAAATTTAAATAACATGACTTTAAAAGTTTGTAAAACTCCTTTTGCTATCTTTGGTCATTATGATATTAATTTGGCACAAGTAATTATGGATGAACTTCGTTCTAAGAATTTGAAAATGGGTGAGAGTACCTTATATCACGGAATCTATCTCACTTGGATTTTTAATTATTTTGTTGTTGATTACAAATGCAAAGAATTTGTTTCAAGAAAAATGTTTAATCATGAAAACATTTCTCTCATGAAATTTCCTTTCATATTTCCAAAATATGAATGTTTTGTTGAAAAGGATGAAAGATTGGCACATGAAGATATGGAGGAAGAAGATGAAGAAGAAGATGGGGAGGAAATGGAAATTGAAGAAGATAATGAAGAAACCTCCTTGGAAAGTATTGAATATCCTACCAATGCTAACAATCCTTCCAACAAAACTCTTCTAAAAATTCTAAAGATTATAGTGGAAAATCAACGAATTCTCAAAAGATCTGTTAGTAAGAAATTGGTTAAAATATCCACTAATATAAACAAATTCTTTGCTAAAGTTGGTCGGAAACTTGGATTATCATCATCCTCCTCATCCTCTAGCACATTCTAAGAACTAGGTTGTGATGTATTAGTTTGTTTTGTGTGAGTTTGTATTGTTCTTTTTATCATATTATGTAGTATCTTATGTATTATCTCATCTACTTATAAAAATCATCTATCTTATATTAATTTACTTTATCGTGTCTCTGGAATAAATGTTAGTTAGTATATAAGTTTATTTATATATACATACTTATTCATAAAATAAATAAGTCACATAAATTAACAGACCCATGTCGACATGCCAATACCTCCTTTTGTCGACATATAACCGTTAGATTTGGTTATTTATAAAATTTTGAAATTAAAATAACTTACTCGTGTCTATTCATTTTAAACGAATTTCTGCCTATTTAAACACTTGTTTTGTAACGACCTGGATTTTTCAGTGTTGAATCTGGAATATTTAAGCGGTTTAAAATATAGGAATTGAATTATAAATTGGTTTTGAATATGAAAAACTTGGATTTACCCATTCAGAATGTAGATACAGCAATTTGTTGAATAATATAATTATTCAATTCAATAATTGAAGATTGAGTAAAATATTTAATCTTGAATTTCGAGCTCTTAAAAATATTTTAAAGGCTTGTAAAACTTATATTGATAGTATTAAAGATTGTAAAAGTGTTAAAATTGAATTTGGAAGTGTTTTGTTAAGTTTTGAAAATATATCGTTTAAATCGATATTTAAAAATAGCCTTCTGAGGCATAGTCTCGGATTTCGACGAAACCAGTTCCATTGGATCCGTAATATTGTATTATTATCGGATTTCAATTTTCATAGTGTTTGGAGTGATTGTTTGGCTGTACGGTAAGTAAACGTGATGAAAATTAAATTGAAATTTAAATAATAACTGGGTTCAAAAAGCTATCTTCTCCATACGATCGAATTAGGACTCGAAACCTTTTCCATTGCGCTCGAATTAGGGGTATGACATTATAAACGCCTAGTGGTACGCATCGATAGGAGGTCGAGATTTTAAGCTACGTTTTCGAGACGATGAAATTTTTAATAATATATATTCATATACCAGTCAACCCTCAGCCGAAATAATTTCACGCCAGACCTTTTTACTTTCACTTCCATCACTGTAGCTAACCTTCTGAAATACGCCACACTTCACCTTTATATCACATACCATCTTCTTTCCTTCCTTCCAAAAATACAATCTAACCGAAAACAATCCAAGCTCAGAAAAATTATAATAATAAAGGCCGAACTAAAGTTCAGATACTCCATCCCTCATTTCAAACAATTGCCTCTAATTCACTTTCTCCCGGTTCAAATCTATTCCAAATCGAAATCTCGTCCAATAATTTATAAATTCATGACTCGCGATCTTTTTCAAGCCGGTAGGCATTCTGGGAAGCGCAACATCTTTGGCGAAGATCGATCCTAACGTTGCGAGCTAGGTTTCCGTGTTCGTGAATTTTGGGGCGATGGTAGGTGTAGTGGACGGCGGAGTTTGGATCGGGAGGTGGAGTCGCGTTCATTGTCGAGGGGTTAGGGGGGATGTCAACTTCGACGTGGCAAGGAGGGAGCACAACAGTTCGCATTGGTAGACGCGACCAAGCGATTGACGAAGGGGAGCTGTCGTTTGGGGTGCAAGGTTGAGCTAAGGCAGGGGGTTGCATGGTGCGACTGAGTTCGACAGTGAGGTCAGGTAGGGTTCGGAGTCGCGATAGGGTGGCTCGAACACGCATGGTAGGGCGAGCGATGGGTTGGTCTTCGTCTTGACGAGTGAGGAGGTAGAGTCGCCATCGTCAACCAGGCCCCTTGCTGGCAATCTCTGTTTCTTTTTCTTTCTCTCCTGAGCATTTAAATTTGTGTGAAAAAGAATAAGTTGTTAACTCTTTAATATTCTAATTTGTTCAAAAAAATATAATTACAGCAAGGTGAAATACGATTCTATTTTAAATTAAATATGTATGTATATATATAGGAAACAGTAAATATATGTATATGTAAGATTTTGAGAAAATATAGGAATCGTAAATGTTGTAGGGTTTATATAAAGATAAGACTTTTATTAAAAACCCATATAGCTTGTTTTTATATATACTTTGAAAAAAATGGAGAATAAAAACAAAATACAATTTACTAATTTATTATAGAGGTTAAATTTTTTGGTTAACTTATTTAATTATTTTAGTTACTAAAAGATATTTTTTTTAAAAAAGAAGAAAAAATTGTTTACACTAAATTTTTGTTGGTTAATTTATTTAAGAGGAAATTTAGTTTTAAATTTAATTTTTGTTAAATAAATTTATTAAAAGAAATCGGTTTAAAATAATATCATTGATAATTAAACTACCAAATGAAACATCGGTTATTCGATTATTTCGAATATTAATGAATTGTATAATTGTTTAATACAAGGTCTAATACCGTGAAGACAAAATCGAATTGGTATGGATTGCGAATAGCAAAATAAAAAGGCGAGTTAATCTCACTCGGCTGGGTTCTATTTAAATTTAAATGGTTAAATTTAAATAATTGGTTGAATGATTGAATTGATTTGATGTGTATGTTATATATAGTAGTATATATAGTAAATATTGGAGTGATGGATTCCCACATTATATAGCAGATGAGACCTTATGTGCCCCATAATAGTGGATGATATTATATTTAAAACCCATATACCGCGATATTCCACCTCGAAGTGGAATTGGTACTTTATTGTGCTAACATCTATGGATATAGAGAAACCGGTTGGAGGTATCCAATTGGATTCCTCAAAATATTTAGATTTGTTAAAATATTCAATGATATAATTATTTTCTATCCTGTGATGAATTATATTGATAATTAGAAATGTTGGATACTATGGCTGATTTAAATTATTTTGGTGAACTGAGTTATCAAAATATATAGAAATGGGATTTCTGAAAAGAAAACAAAAGAGTGATTTTTGAGTAAAATAATCATAGAAATTTGAATAAATTAAAAATGAATTGGAAGAGAATAAAAAGTGATTTTTGAATTCCGATAAATAAAATTCCATGTGCAGGAAATATGATTTTGAATAAATGGTAATAAGTGATTTTATTTTTGAACTCAAGTGATTTTATTTCAAGAAATCAAGAATTTATTTTGAAATTCAAGGTTGAATTTATTTGAAAGGATAAAGAAGAAATTTGGAAGATGTGAAATTGGTATTTTCAGTTAAAAAGATTTTAAATCATAAATAAGCATAAAGTCTGAAATTAATGGATTTTGAAATAAATTGAGCAAATTGAGAATCAATTTGGAAATTGATCTAAGGAATTTAAGTCTATGAAACTTATAAACACGGTTTATAAAAGTAAAGTAATATATCAGTGGATATTTGGAAGAATAAATTCACGGTGGGACTTTATTATGGGTAAATTTGTTTAAAAATAAATAGTGGTTTATTTTTAAAAGATGTGAAAGAGAAGCGTATTTCCCTGGATAGCCAAGTACGTTTTCAAAAAAAAATTATAAGTATAAGTTGAAAGTTGTTTTAAAAAGTATGTTTTAGAAAATTTATTATTTTTTAAATGTTTAAATTTTAAAGTAAGTCATTTTTCAAATTTATTTTAATAGTAATTATTTAAAGGTGACTTGGTATTATATTTTAAAAGATATAAAAATTTAGTTTTTATTATTTTATTAAGTAGCCTTATCTTAAGTATTCTTAAAGCATATATCCGTAAATAAAGTATTAAAGTAGTTTTTATTTTAAATGTTTTAGATTATAATTTATAATAAAGTGTTATAAATTATTTTAAAAATCTAAAGTTTTTGTACTTGGTGTTTTCAGTGGAAATAAATATTTGGAAATTTATTCCATGAGAAGAGTGTGGTTTGAAAACTGTTTTCAAAGGGTTGAAAATGGAAATATATCTTGCGAAGATATTTTGAGGAAAATAAATAAGTTGGGAGATTATTTATTGTTTGATAGTTGTTTGTGAATGTTAATTGATAGTTAAATAACCGACTATCAATATTGGACAATGCGCTGATCGTTTCGAAGAGACCGGGATCGGGATTTATTTCCCGAAAACCACTTCGATCTGGTTTGTACGTTTTCGTGGAAAAATGAGTTTGGATTCGAAGATGGAGCAGTGAAGTGCAAGGGCTAGTCGCTACTAATCCTGAGGATGATTCCAAAATGGATGTAGTAGGAGTAGTGCCTTCGGTTCCGTTCGAACCCAGGACGGACATGTATGGATGAATGCTTTCGGAAAATCATCGGGTGGACGATGGGCATTCTAAGTGAAACGTACTAAAAGGTAATGCTTAGCCTCGAGCCTCATCAAGTGTGTATGACTGAAAATCAGGGGATATGTAGTGGGTAGCACCCATTAGGGTGAGGTCATCCCTGTCTAGATATCCCTTTTATTTGGCTTAGTGGGCGGTTGTTGAACCCAACCGCGGGGTGATCTTACTCGGGATTATCCAGTAAGGGGTTGTCCCTGTCTTGTGTTGCAAGGGATTGGGAGTAATCATCGATACGGTGATCTAGACCACGTATTGTGACAAGTGGTACCCCAGTGCCTAGTCATTAGTTGGAAATCCATTCTCCATACGTGCCTTTTACAGTTTCGTTTGTATTACCAACTTTGGGGCTAGTATGTTGGAATTTAATCATGTAACAATTTCAGCTTTATTAATAAGTATGTATATAGACACTATTATAATATCAGAGAATTTTGGATAAAAAGTGATTTAGCTATCATAAGGTAAAAACCCGATATGTTTATTTGTGGCGTGGTCTTACGAGATGCTTTTGTTTTCAAAGGATTTTGAAAACTTTAGTAATCAATTTGAGTGTGGTTTTCTCACGCTGGTATTCCAGACTGACTCGGGTGTTATTTCACTATAATGCACGGGTCAGACTGAGTATTATAGAATACAGGAAAGGATGCTGTAGAGCTCAGGAGACGAGCTGGATGGCAATACGTACTTCTGTATTTGTGTTAAATATTCCGCTGTGTATCCAGTTTGTGAGGAAGGTTATGATTACTGTCCAGCTGTGTGTTATGTATACTTTGATGATGTAATGTATAAACAGATATATTTTCTTTTGGGTAAAGACTAGTTATTATCTATTACATTTTATTCCGCTGCAATAGTTAGATTCTGATGTTGTTTTCTATTTTCTCCTTCTACCTCTTCTTCTTTAAACCGAATGGTTCGTATTTCCATTCATCTTGAGTTGATTGATGGAAAATAGTGTCAACTCAAGGGGTACGGAACTACGGGTCGTTTCACTTGGTATCGAAGCAGAAAGGTTAAGCGAGAACCTTGGCTCTGTTGGGGAATACTCATTTGAGATAGAGTCAGTAGTACTCCAGAATGAGTTTGAGCGTACAGATTGTTATGAGCACATATTTATTAGTGGATATAAAAATGGTTTTATATTGGGTTGATTGATTTATTGAGTGGCATATGAACCTTCATTTGCACAATCTGGACAACAGTATCGAAGGGGTCTCTAAACACTTGAATAGAACAATTCGACATAATATTGTTTTCGAAAGCGGGTAAATGAAATAATTTTACCCAAAAATATATTTTGGTATAAAAGAAATATTTTCCTTAAATTGTTATATAACTTGGATGTTTGGATGATCATATCTTAAACAAATAAGATTATATATATAAAAAATTGGAATGACTTGTATAATCAAATGGAGATTTGTATGAGCATAAATTATACAAATGAATTATAGTTAAAATTATTTTAAATAAAATTTGGAAATTTAAATCCTGGAGATTTTGGAAGTGTTTTTCGATGTGTTTTGAAGATAAATAATAGCATTATAATTTTGGAGGAATTTTTGAAAGGAAATTGTTTCGAATAAATTTTGGGAAGGGATATAGCATTGAGCTCACTTCAGTCGCTGGAAAATAACTTCGGTGACGACAACAACATCATCGATGTTCATTTTCGAGTTTCTAAGTGACGGATTGCTACCAAATTGATTTGTTCAGAAGGACTAGTTTGTTTTTGAAATTTCAAAGGAAATTTGTTGGGATAAAAACCAAGATTGGTTTAAAAATTTGAGAAATGTGATTTTGGGATAATGGTGGTTGTAAAATGATTTGAACCAAAAGCCGGGTGTTTGAAATCCTGAATCCTTATTTGAATTGAAAATCCCAATGAGGTAAGTTATAAACTTTTAAAGTTAAGATGATTTTTAAATAAGGGAGAAAAATATGAGCTTTGACTGTTGGAATTAAAATTTAAAGTGAAAAAGTTGAATAAATTTATTTGGACAAAATTAAATTGTGGAAAATTTAATGGATGATTGGAAGAAAAAATTAGTAAAGCTTGAATGTGATTGGAATGGGAAAATAAAAATTAAATTTGGATTGAGAAATAAAATTAATTAGAATTAAATTAACTTAAGCAAAGTTAATAATAATGAATTGGATTTGAAGTAAGTTGAAATTGAATTGAAACGAAATAAATTGAGATGTAGATGATATTAAGTGAAAGTAAATTCTTACTTAATTTAAATTCTAGTGGATTGAGTGGATTAAAGAGAATGGTATGTAGCTAGATTTAACTGGAGTTAGGTTGGAATAAAATTGAATTGAAATAAATTCAGTTGAGTTATAAATAATATTGAATGGACTAAAACTCTTGCCTAAATAAATAAGCGTAAACTAAGTGAGTATTGAATTGGGATAAATAAGCTTTGGAAGCTTATAAAAGAATTGAAAAGCATTGAAATAAAAATATAATCCCTAGTTAAAAGTAAAGTGAAAATGTGATTAACTGTAAATAGATGGAGAAGTATAAATATTAATAAGTGAGTAGCTTATAAAAATGTAAAAAGGGAATAAATAAGCCGAAGTAAAAGTGTTGGAATTGGAAAATGAAAGAAAATCTAAACTGGAATTAGGAAAAAAAATTGAACTCGGGAAAATTTAATGAAGTGATTTTTGTAATAAAATCGAACATTGATTTAAAAATTGGAAGTAAGCTAATTAGCTAAATAAATTATTTGATACAGTATGTTAATAAAATTTAACCCAGTTAAATAAAATGGATTGTAAGTTAATAATGAATTTTGGAAATAAACTCGAATTATAAATAGAATTCAACTTGGATTGATAATGAATTAAAATAAGTGGAGATGTTGTAAAAAAATAAAATGGAATTGGATTATAATAGAAATGATTTGAGTTACAAATAAAATACAATTCAAGTATAAATGAGTTAAGTATGTGCTTGAATATTATTTTGATAAATTGAGAAGGTGAATTAAAACAAAATGGATGGGCTAACTGAATTAAATGGAATTTGATTAGATGAGAATCAAATAGAAGTGAACTTAAGTTTGAAGTTGGAATAAATTAAAGTAAATTAACTTAATTTTAAAATTTATAGAAGCTTGGCTTCGAGGAAGGGTGAAAGTTCAGTAAATAAAAGTTTGGGTTAAATTAATTTGGGAAATGGTTATTAATATTAGCATGGAATATTTTCAAGCTTAATGGAATGGGTTTAAATGAAACCAATGCGGGAATGAATGAAATGCAAGTGAATGGTTTGTAAATAAATTAGAATGGAATAAAATTTAATACAAATTGTATTGGAATCAATTTAAAATGATTATAAGCTTAAGTAATTGTTTATTCACATAAATATCGCCGAATTTGCACTGAAATAATTACCGTTTGATGAAAATGAGATTAAATAAAATTCTATGAATTAATAGAAGTAAATAAAATTGATTTTTGAATCAATTGAAATGAATATAAGTTCGTTTGGTTTAAAAATGAATCGTATGCAAGCAAGTGAGTTGTAAATCACCTAAATTGAATAGTATGGGTTGAGAGTTGATTAAATGCAATTGAAATAATTGTCGAAACCTTACATATGTGCTTATGAAAGTATATAACATGCATTGTTATAGAATCCATGTTTTAGCTATTTAAATATAAGTGAAATGCTATAAACTTCTTATATATAGTACTTACATGTTTGAATTGAGTAAGTACATGTACGGGGAAGCCGTTTGGCTGGATTTGGATGCGCTAATTGCTAAAAGTATAAGCCGCTTGCTTAAAAAGGCTAAATAGAGGTACGCCTACGTAATAAAAGTTAGGAAATATGAATTATTATGGTTTTTTTTGTTTTTTCGTCCATGTGGGTCGATGTATATATATTTATATCTCTTGTCAAATTGCAGAAGCTCCTCTGTACAAAGGAGACTCTGCCAAAATTTTCCGAAAATTTTGGGAGTTAGAAAATTTTTGAAAATTTTTAGGAAAATTTTTGTTAGTGACAAAACGATTTCAAATTGGAATTGAAATAAGGGATTTTGGAAATAGAAATTTATGCTAATTGTTTAGTTGGAACTTAAGGATTAGAAAATTGAACATGTGATTTTCACAAAATGGGTTTTAGCAGGTTTATGGGTTGAGGCATTCATCTGCCTTAGCAATTTCAAGGACGAAATTGTTTTAAGGGGGGAATGTAACAACCTGGATTTTTAAGCGTTGAGTCTGGAATATTTAAGTGGTTTTAAATATAGGAATCGAATTATTAATTAGTTTTGAATATGAAAAGCTTAGATTTATCCAATCAGAATGTACATACAACAATTTGTTGAATAATATAATTATTCAATTCAATAATTGAAGATTGAGTAAAATATTTAATCTTGAATTTCAAGCTTGTTAAAAATATTTTAAAGGCTTGTAAAACTTATACTGATAGTACTGAAGATAGTAAAAATGTTAAAATTGGACTTGGAAATGTTTTGTTAAATTTTGAAAATATATCATTTAAATCGATATTTAAAAATAGCCTTCCGAGGTATAGTCTCGGATTTCAACGAAACATGTTCCATTGGATCCGTAATATTGTATTATTATCGGATTTCAATTTTCGTAGTGTTTGAAGTGATCGTTTGGCCGTATGATAAGTCAACGCGCTGAAAATTAAATTGAAATTTAATGTAATAAATGGGTTCAAAAAGCTATCTTCTCCATACGATCGCATTAGGACCTGAAACCTTTTCCATTGCGTTCGAAATAGGGGTATAGCATTATAAATGCCTAGTGGCACGCATCGATAGGAGGTCGAGATTTTATCCTACCTTTACGAGACGATGAAATTTTTAATAATATATATTCATGTACCAATCAACCCTTAGCCGAAATAATTTCACGTCAGACCTTTTTACTTTCACTTCCATCACTGTAGCTAACCTTCTGAAATACGCCACATTTCACCTTTATATCACATACCGTCTTCTTTCCTTCCTTCAAAAATAAAATCTAACATAAATCAATCCAAGCTCAGGAAAATTATAATAATAAAGGCCGAACTAAAGTTCAGATACTCCATTCCTAAATTCAAACAATTACCTCTAATTCCCTTTCTCCCAGTTCAAATCTATTCGAAATCGAAATCTCGCCCAATAATTTCTAAATTCATGACCCGCGATCTTCTTCAAGCTGGCAGGCATTCTGGGAAGCATAGCATCTTTGGCGAAGATCGACCCTTACGTTGCGAGGTAGGGTTTCGTGTTCATGGGTTTTGGGGCGGCGGTAGGTGTAGTGGACGGCGGAGTTTGGATCGGGTGGTGTAGTCGCGTTCATGGTCGAGGGATTAGGGGGGATGTCGACTTCGACGTGGCGAGGAGGGAGTACAACAGTTCACAATGGTAGATGCGACCAAGCGATTGACGAAGGGGAGCCGTCGTTTGGGGTGTGTGCTTGAGCTAGGGCTGGGGGTTGCACGGCGCGACTGCGTTCGACAGTGAGGTCAGGTAGGGTTCGGAGTCGCGATAGGGTGGCTCGAACACGTGTGGTAGGGCGAGCGACGAGGTGGTCTTCGTCTTGATGAGTGAGGAGGTAGAGTCGCCATCGTTGACCAGGCCCCTTGCTGGTAACCTCTGTTTCGTTTTCTTTCTCTTCTGAGCATTTAAATTTGTGTGAAAAAGTACAAGTTGTTAACTCGTTAATATTTTAATTTGTTCAAAAAAATAATTACGGCAAGGTGAAATATGATTCTGTTTTAAATTAAATATGCATGTATATATATAGGAAGCAGTAAATATATGTATATGTAAGATTTTGAGAAAATATCGGAATCGTAAATGTTGTAAGGTTTATATAAAGATAAGACTTTTATTAAAAACCCATATAGCTTATTTTTATATGTAGTTTGAAAAAAATGGAAAATAAAAAATACAATTTACTAATTTATTATAGTGATTACATTATTTGGTTAACTTATTTAACTAGTTTTAGTTACTAAAAGATATATTTTTTAAAAAGAAGAAAAAATTGTTCAAACTAAATATTTGTTGGTTAATTTATTTAAGAGGAAATTTAATTTTAAATTTAATTTTTGTTAAATAAATTTATTAAAAGAAATCAGTTTAAAATAAAATCATTGATAATTAAATTACCAAATGAAACATTGGTTATTCGATTATTTCGAATATTAATGAATTGTATAATTTTTTAATACAAGGTCTAATACTGTGAAGACAAAATCGAATTGGAATGGATTGTGAATAGCAAAATAAAAAGGTGCATTAATCTCACTCAAATGGGTTCTATTTAAATTTAAATGGTTAAATTTAAATAATTGGTTGAATGATTGAATTGATTTGATGTGCTATATTATATATAATAGTATATATAGTATATATTGGAGTGATGGATTTCCGCATTATGTAGCAGATGAGACCTTATGCGCCACATAATAGCGGATGCTATTATATTTAAAACCCATATACCGCGATATTCCACCTCGAAGTGGAATTGGTATTTTATTGTGCTAACATCTGCGGATGTAGAGAAACAGGTCGGGGGGATCCAACTGGATTCCTCAAAATATTTAGATTTGTTCAAATATTCTGTGATATAATTATTTGCTATCTTGTGATGAATTATATTGATAATTGGAAATATTGGATACTATGGTTGATTTAAAATATTTTGGTGAACCGAGTTGACAAAATCTATAGAAATGGGATTTCTAAAAAGAAAACAGAAGAGTGAATTTTGAGTAAAATAATCATAGAAATTTGAATAAATTAAAAATGAATTGGAAGAGAATAAAAAGTGATTTTTGAATTCCGATAAATAAAATTCCAAGTGCGGGAAATGTGATTTTGAATAAATGGTAATAAGTGATTTTATTTTTGAACTCAAGTGATATTATTTCAAGAAATCAAGAATTGATTTTGAAATTCAAGGTTGAATTTATTTGAAAGGATAAAGAAGAAATTTGGAAGATGTGAAATTGGTATTTTCAGTTAAAAAGATTTTAGATCATAAATAAGGCATAAAGTCTGAAATCAATGGATTTTGAAATAAATTGAGCAAATTGAGAATCAATTTGGAAATTGATCTAAGGAAGTTAAGTCTATGAAACTTATAAACACGGTTTATAAAAGTAAAGTAATATATCAGTGGATATTTGGAAGAATAGATTCACGGTGGGACTTTATTAAAGGAATGGGTAAATTTGTTTAAAAATAAATAGTCTTTTATTTTTAAAAGATGTGAAAGAGAAGCGTATTTCCCTGGATAGCCAAGTACGTTTTCAAAACAAATTTATAAGTATGAGATAAAATTTTAAAGTTGTTTTAAAAAGTATGTTTTAGAATATTTATTATTTTTTAAATGTTTAAATTTTAAAGTAAGTGTTTTTTCAAATTTATTTTAGTAGTAATTATTTAAAGGTGACTTGGTATTATATTTTAAAAGGTATAAAAATTTAGTTTTTATTATTTTATTATTATCTTAAGTATTCTTAAAGCATATATCCTTAAATAAAGTTTTAAAGTAGTTTTTATTTTCAATGTTTTAGATTATAATTTATAATAAAGTGTTTTAAATTATTTTAAAAATCTAAAGTTTTTGTACTTGGTATTTTCTGTGGAAATAAATATTTGGGAATTTATTCCATGAGAAGAGTGTGGTTTGAAAACTGTTTCCAAAGGGTTGAAAATGGAAATATATCTTGCGAAGATATTTTGAGGAAAATAAATAATTTGGGAGATTATTTATTGTTTGATGGTTGTTTGTGAATGTTAATTGATAGTTAAATAACCGACTATCAATATTGGACATTGCACTGATCGTTTCGAAGAGACCGAGATCGAGATTTATTTTTTGAAAACCACTTCGATCTGGTTTGTACGTTTCGTGGAAAAACGAGTTCGGAGTGGAAGATGGAGCAGTGAAGTGCAAAGGCTAGTCGCTACTATTCCTGAGGATGATTCCAAAATGGATGTAGTAGGAGTAGTGCCTTCGGTTCCGTTCGAACCTGGGATGGACTTGTATGGATGATTGCTTTCGGAACATCGTCAGGTGGACGATGGGCATTCTAAGTGAAACGTTCTAAAACGTAACGCTTAACTTCGAGCCTCATCAACCGAAAATGACTGAAAATCAGGGGATATGCAGCAAGGCTGAGTGGGTAGCACCCATTAGGGTGAGGTCATCCCTATCTAGATTTCCCTTTTATTCGGCTTACTGAGCAGTTGTTGATCCCAACCGCGGGCTGATCTTACTCGGGATTATCCAGTAAGGGGTAGTCTCGGTCTTGTGTTATAGGGGATTGAGAGTAATCCTCGGTACGGTGATCTAGGCCACGTACTGTGACAGGTGGTACCCCAATGCCTAGTCATTAGTTGAAAATCCATTCCCCTACGTGCCATTTACAGTTTTGTTTGTATTACCCACTTTGTGGCTAGTATGCTGGAATTTAATCATGTAACAATTTCAGATATTTTAATAAGTATTTGTATATAGACACTATTATAATATCATAGGATTTTGGATAAAAAGTGATTTAGCTATCGTAAGGTAAAAACCCGACATGTTTATTTGTGGCATGGTCTTACGAGATGTTTTTGTTTTTCAAAGGATTTTGAAAACTTTAATAGTCAATTTGACTGTGGTTTTCTCATGCTGGTATTCCAAACTGACTCGGGTGTTATTTCATTATAATTCTCGGGTCAGACTGAGTATTATAGAATACATAAAAAATGCCATGGAGCTCAGGAGATGAGCTGGATGGCAATACTACTTCCATATTGTGTTAAATACTTCGTTCTATATCCAGTTTGTGAGGACAGGTTATGATTACTGTCCAGCTGTGTGTTATGTATACTCTGATGATGTAATGTATAAACAGGTGTATCTGCTTTAGTGTAAAGATTAGTTATTATCTATTATATTTTATTTCGCTGTGATAGTTAGATTCTGAAGTTGTTTTCTATTTTCTCGTTCTACCTCTTCTTCTTTAACCCGAATGTTTCATATTTCCGTTCATCTTGAGTTGATTGATGGAGAATAGTGTCGACTCAAGGGGTACGGGACTACGGGTCGTTTCATGTTTCTTCTAGAAATTTGTAATCTTTTCATTTCTACTTATCTCTATTTGCATCTCTTCGGTACTTATCAAAAATGGCCTCCTTTTATCAAACTCTAAGTGATAATCTTGAAGAAACTCTCAAAAGATTCAAGAATATACTTACTTTTATTCTCTGCAATCAAAGGCACTTAAAACTAAGTCAAATGTGGATGATAAAAGAACAAGAGAAGCATTTCGATGCGTTCCATTGGATGATTTCTGCCTACAACAAAGATGATCTCGACGGAAATCCTATAGGAACTTTCATTCAAGATAATGAAGTTTGGGAAGTTATTAAAAAGGATCCTATCTTTGGAGCAGAAGGATGGGTTGAAGTTCCTAGAAATATTTGATCTTATTATGGTTTGAATTGCTTGTTTTTGGATTGTGTGATTTGATTTGATTTGATTTGATGTGCTTTGATTTATTAGAATTGATTTGGTTTGAATGGATTGAATAACATTATATGAAATGTAGTATATATTTATTGGGTTTAAACTTTCATATTTTTCATGTCTTTATTATTAGCTCATGTTATTATGCACACACACACACCCCATCATAATTTGTCACAGATACTCCAGTATAAGACTAAGGGGGAGTTATTTTAGTTTAGGATAAATTTTTGCTGATGAAAAAATGGAGAAATATAAAATATAGTAGTTAGGCTTAGATTAAGGGGGAGTTATTAGTTTTAGGGGGGAGTTATTATAAAGGAGAAGTATACTTTATAAACATAGGTTGCCATCATAGAAAAGGGGTAGATTGTTAGTCCTTGAGATGATGGTTTTGATGACAACAACTTTAGGACTTGTTGTAAAACATAAATACTAACGTTATGGTTTAGATATATATGTATATGCAGAATATAAACATGCAGGTACCAAGAATGAAGACAGTACAGTATGGAGATTCAAGACTGAAGATATCAGGATTAAAGACTCATGAGTATCAAGATGTCAAGAATTCCATATTTCAATAGTACAAGATAATTATTGAGTCTAGAATTATGTTAAAACTTCTTTAAAGCACTTAAATCTTTATTCGAAATTTATTCGTGGAATGTAATCCACTTCGAGCATGGTAAAGGGATGGAACCCTAGTGGAAAGGAAAGCACGATAATATCTAGTGGAACATATAGTGGTCCTATTTTGATATCCACTAATTTTATAAAAATGCTTTTCGAAAATAAAGATATCTTTTTAAAAAAAAATGTTTTCAAAACTTTCTTTTGAAAAAGACATCTCTCTTGGTTTTAAATACTTTAGCCTCAAAACTATTTTTTATCATTTTTAATATTTTAATTTCAAAATTATCCTTGTTTATAAACCATCTATTGTTTTAAATACTTAGCTTTAAAATATTTATATACTTAGATTTTAAATCACTTTATAGATTAAGATTATATAGGTTAAAAATTACTTTCTAAACTCTTTTATATGTTTAAACTATATTCAAATATATTTACAAAGTTTAGCAATTGTTTTGACAAATTATAGAAACCAATTTTAATATTCCTTGAGCACGTCGACATCCCTCAACCCCCATGTCGACATGGTGTCCATTATTTTCAAATTTCAATTTTCAAAAGGATTGTATATTCATCGTATCCTTTCGCGAATAGATATAGCTGTTACCCTTTTATAAATACCAGTAAGTTCTAAACAATTTTTTTACTAGATTTCATTTATTTTCTCTCCTTTTCATCTTCCACATTTATTCTAAAGTATTCTAAGCAATACTCTGCCGAAATACCAAGTGAATTAAACTTGATTATCTCTTATTTGATTCTCTATCACTCTCTCCATAAGGTCTCAGTCCTATTCAGATTTATAGAATCTTTTATAAATCCTATTGAGCAAAAGGTACGGTTGAGCCTTGAAATCAATTGGATGTGATTGTAGCCTCAAAAATCAACTACGTGATCTTGTAGCCTGGTTAAATCAAGAGCGTTTTCCCTAGACTCGAATACAGGAGGGTGTACCTCGTAGCCTTGAAACCGAGGGTATAACTTGGGAGATTATTTTGATAAGAAATCCGTACGATTGTACGGGACTGGATGTAGGGTAACTCCGAACCAGTATAAAATCCTGGTGCGTTCTTTCCTTTACTTCTTTTATTTAGTATTTGCATCTATGTCTGATTCTGTGATTATATCTGTGTCTATGGATTGCCTTTGTTAGTGATTAAATTACATAAGTTTCAAAAAGATTTAGAAAATCCATAAAACACTATTCACCCCCATCTAATGTTATTCCAACCTTAAGATCCGTAATGCTCATTTCTCACAGAGAACACTTAACGGCCAACTCAAATTCAAACTTTATAAACCCGACCTAAAACCTAATAACGAGCCAACTCTTATTGCGTCCGTATCTACTTTGTACGACCTTTGAATCAAACAAGTTAATTGAACCAAAAATGAGCCGAATGCAATGGTGCAAGTCCCATCATTAAATTCCGATGTTAAAAAATGATCATTTCCCCTCCAATCTTTGAATTTAATAAATTATCAATTAAATCCAATATTATTAAGTCTTAGAAATACCGAGATTTTACAATCTCCCCGTTAAAAAGAATTTCGTCCTTGAGATTCTCACTGGCAATGTAATTCACACACTCCCTCATTTCATATTGCTTATACATTATTCATAATATATCATAACATCCAATTTAACCATCATCTATTCAAATCAAGAAATCATTCACATAATAAAGTAACAAATCAAACCAAACATCTGCACATAATATACAAAATCAAAAATCAAATTCATCAATAAGTGTATATGTGCCCTATCATTACTACCTATAATGGTGCTTGTGTACTTTTGAAATACAATAAAGAAACATTACGATATGCACCATATGGATGACATTATATAAACGCAAATATCTATCATTCGAGCCCTTGCATATGAATGAGAAGATATGACATATAAAGTATGTTGCAAACATCCTAAGGTGAGCATATAAATTCTATATGTATGCACAACCAATCACATAAGCATAGCATATGGCGAATACATACATAGATGAATCATAATAACAAAGCGCATAATAAACTATCAAAATCATAGCAAAATTTGCAGCATAAATAAAACAACCACTCAAAGTAACCGATATCAATTAACATAAGCAAAAAAAGTGATGAATCCAAGAAACCATTAAATCAACCATAGATACCAACAAAACTATAAAACAAACTCTGCTGCTTGCATAACTCATCCTGAAGCACTAACTCAATTTCATGTGTATGTCTATAGTTTCTACAATCCATGCTACCATCTTAACGATTGACGCCACGATGCAAAACAGCAGGTTGCTTTAACACTAATATGCCCAAACAAAATTAGAGTATTTCATACCATTCCTAAAAGCATGTATCCAACACTTAAGTCATCTATTATTACTTTCCTAAATTCATCCTTCAAGTTTCTAAGGCAAGACAACTAAAAGGGGATGGTGTCTTACCTAAACAAATTCAAACAACTCAAATCACCATACTATTCTTTCTTTAACCTAAGAACATTCAAGGTGATTGGTGTCTTAGCATAGTGATAATAACATATGTCTTATCCAAATTTCCAATCTTACTTAAATGGTATCATTACACTTAAGATATCACTTCTCCAAATATCCAACAAGTTTTCATGCTTAAAGTATCACCTTCACAATTATCCATATATTTCGTCCTAAGTTCTACAATGTACAATAAGTAAACATCAGAGCGAAAGAAATATTATCCTACTCCACCTTTTGAAACATAGTAGTCAAAATCCTAAATCTGGGTGGAATTCTGACCTAAGAAAAATGCTAACCTAAGATAGAGTTAGAGTCAAAAAGAAGTCGACTATATAATACATTGTCTATATACGCCACATTTGCCATGTAAACTCTGCACCTTTAGGTCGCTCCAAAAGTGTTTCTTTGGATAGACAGTCTCTTTTCAATCCGGGGGATGGTTGAAAAGAATCCATCTACTCATCTTTCTATATTACATCTGAACCTCCAATATTCCAATTCTATAGAATCGCCTCCACATCCTCTATGCATGCAAACTACATATTTATTTCCTCAATCTTTCCAATAAATTTTTTTCTTCAATTACCACGAAACACTTGAATTCACATCAATCGGTGGCACTTTCTTATTTTACTTTGATATCCATTTAATCCGGAACAGCTTTTCTTTAACTTGTCAACCAGATTAATCCTTTCTAAAATTCAAAATCCATTACCAAAATCCTTTATCTTCACCAATTAAAGAAACTTCTCATAATACCCATACAAATAATCTAATTTGGAATGTCCTTTGGAATCAAATGTCACATTTCCAATCAATTATTTATTCTTGCTAAATTATTTCCATGGAATTCCATATACTTCATTTCGTTCATTGATAACACTAATTCATAAGATCTAAATATGCATCATTATCCGAGTAATTCTTTATACATATCTAACATACAAAAGTACTCATCCTTAAATAGCCTTATACCAAATCTAGTTCGAGATACCCTTTTCAATCAAAGGTTCAAACTCGCTACCCTTCACAACCAAAAATCCATGTCAAATCACTTCCTAATATAAACCAAATAATGGTAACATTCCTCAAATATTTTTATGCTAACTTATTTTTCCTTCATATCATGGACAAGACAACTCAATCAAGATGGTGGCCTGCCATGTAAACCAAATCAAAAAAATACTATTCAATCACGGTAACATCGTATTTAAAAAATATCTACGAACATCGAAAAGAGTAATGATGTGTAACGACCCGCAATCTTATCACTTATCACTTTACAAAATAATATTTATTTTATATTTATTTAAATGAAATATTGATAATTCAAATAATATTGTTTTGAGTGTTAATAAATAATTTTAATTTTATTTTGAATAAATATTTGCAGAAATATTCTCCTTGAAATTCAAATCGATAAAATGGCCGAAAATGGTTTTATCGATAAACAACTCTTTAATCGTAAAACATCGTGCATGGAGATAAATACATACACTTATTTTTATAACTAAACAAAAATATGAAATAAAATTAATTGGTTTGTTTTGAAAATAAAATTTGTTTTTGACATTGTTAATAATGCCCTTAAATAGGATTATTGAATTATTTAATTTAAATTGAGATTTAATGATTTGATAATTTTTTTAATTGTTCAAATAGTTATTATAAATGACGATAATTCATTTTGAATATTTATAAAGTGATAACAAAACATTTGTAATTGTTTTATAAAGATATATATATACACACGTATATATATATATATAAGTGATTTGAAAATATAAGGAAAAATCTATATCTCTTTATTGGTATAATATCAATTATTGTAAATAATTTTTAATATTAATTTATATGGTTTTATAAATGAAATGTGATCATTTTAATTAATTTAAAATGATAAGAAATTTATTTTCAAAGTTCGTTTATAAACATGTGCACCTTAACTAAGAAGTGAAAATGTGACCGATAATCAGTTCTCCGGATTTCAACGGTTTATCGGATGAAAGTAGTTTGAAATTGATGCAACGTTGTTTATATGTTAGGTACACATATAAAACACATAAATGCATACCTCAACATACACATAAACATATACATGTATACATTTACACTTAGACATGTATACATATATATACATATACATTACAAAATCTAAGATATTTTATAAGTAAGCTCCCTCCTTAAGCTTAAAAAAGTCAACACATGCATACATGAAGTTGATAAAGATTATAGGCACATGGGGGAAAGGATTTTTCTGGCCTAGGATGGAGGGAGGTGTGTTGGAGAAGCCATGAAGTGATGATGTGTGTATGGATTCCTTTACACTCTTCCTTTGGCTATAAATAGCCCATCGTCTCATCAAATTTTTTCACTTTCTTCACTCTAGCCTAACTTCCTCATATCGGACTGAAATGAGGAAACAATTTTCTTAAAACCCTTCAAAATTTTAGTGGCTACAACTTTCTAGTTGGCCACTTCTTCTCGTTTTAAAGTTATCTATGCTCAAAACTCCATTTTCTCCAAAGTATTTTCGAGCCTAGTGTTGATGGCCAAAAACGCCTCCTTTTCATTCGAGCACAACTCATCCAAAACAAGTCCAAAAAATATAATTCTTTTACTCATACCATGTAAAATTCCAGCAGCTACAACTTTCACGTGTGGCATTTATTCTAGTTTCGAGTTTAATTATGCCAAAATTCTATTTTTTACAGTGCACTTTTGGACTTTGTTTTTACAAATCCTGGAATACCTCTTCTTCTTGTGGCCATAGTTCCTCATAACTAAATCAAATTTGATGATCCTTTTTTTAACACTGTAGAGAAAAATTTTCTGCAACTATCATGTTGACCACACTTCAAAATTCAGAGATTTGAGTGTCCAAAACCCGAAAGAAAGTGACCTATTTTTAGGTCTAGTTTACGGTAAATTCAATAATAATCCAAATTCCTACACCTCATTTCCCATGCTTAGTCGAGCACTACTTTTGGCATGGAATGGATGAGCACACTAAGAGGCAAGGTGTTGGAGTTCGTGAGCTCTAATCGTTAGTTAGTGAAGCTATAGCCTTCTTTCTATAGGAAATCAGTGAGAACTCCTAAACTATTATACAATATATTGGATGATGATATGATGTTGCAATAGATGTTTATTATGCTTTAATCATCAAGTTTGGTTGTTCAAAATATGAATCTTGAATATATATGCAAGTCACAAATATACACATAGATAAGCATAAAAGAAATTACTTTCCTTGAGTTAATGAATTGGTGTATATGGAATTTTTAAATCTCTTAAAAATGGTTTAAAATGTATTTGAAATGTTTTATAAGCATCTCGAAGTGTTTTGGTGAAGTTTGAAAAGAAATGGAAATTTTAGTTAAAAATAAGCGATTTGCGAATGGTAGTTTGCGATTTCACGCTATAAAAGTCAAACAAGTGTAAAAGATGGAATATAGCTTGGAGTTCTTCGAGATAAGAATTTTCTGAAATATTATATCCATAGTTTTCCACAAAAGAAAGAAAATAGAGATTTCAACAAGCAGATTTTGAAACAAGAGTAGAACAAGTTTTGGAAAAATCCTGATTTACAGTTCGGAATCTAAAACTGGATTTATTTGAAAATGATATTTTAAATTGTTCAAAAATGTTGAATAAATCTTATAAATGTTTTAAAAGTGATTTGACTAATTAAATTGAATTTTCAAATAATAAAAAGTCGTTTTGATCAAAATAGCTTAAAAACCACTTTCCATAGCATTTTTTCGCAGCACTTTTCTATAACTTTTGAAATATAGTTTTAAATGCAACCATTCTTTCCCAAATATTTTATAAATATATTTAAATGATTAATAAAGTTTTTTAAGATGTACTAAAGGATTTATGAAATGATTAAATATTTTAATGATTTAAAGTCGATCAAATAACTTGACCGCCTTTTGGATGTCTAAGAGATAGTGTCTAGGTTGGCTATGGAAAACCAGTTTCCTGCTCTTCCTGGCTATCCAGACTGGTCCGATGGATGGGATAATAAATTTGATTAACTCGGATTGATTTTTTCTAGAGAATAAAGAATAATATTTTCTAGATTTAAACAATTTGGATTTCATAGAGTTGATATTTTTCTTGTACTCGGTGTTAAACCCGATGAGGGAACTCGTACTATTGGTGGAATTTATAAGGTTATTTCACCGTTATTCCACCCATAGAATTTGTTGAATATCGGGATTGATATTGAGTAAAATTAGATGATTTCTATAGATTATGCTAGCTTAATATTCATTGGTTCTAGATTAACATCCTATATAACATGGTTTCAACTAAATCAAAAGTATGAGTTTTGAATTAAGAAATTGTTGTTCAGATTTAAATGAAATGATTTGGAATTAATTTAAATTCCTATACGTGAAATTTATTGGTCGGATTTATAGTAAACGATGTCTTAAATAACATTATTTTTTATCCGTGTTAAAAGTTATGATTTGGAAATCTTGTTAAGATTTAAATAAATGATCTGGAATATTTTCGTAAGAAAAGATGAAATGATTTGGAATTTAAATGGGTTTTATGTAATTAAAGAATTTAATAAGAGTGGTTTAATGATTCCATACATACCGGAAAGAATGTTTTAGAAATATATATCTCCAAAAGAGATTTTCATAAAAAGAACACAATCAACTAAAGAATGATTCCCTATTCACAAAACCTCTTTTTATCGATGATTGGTTGGAAGGAACCGGTGTCGAATCTATGAAATCCCTATTTGAAAACCACTTTGAACTAATGTATGCATTTGAAAAATAATAAAGACTTTGTAATGATAATGGTGGATGAAGACCAAGGATTTTCAAGATGAAAGGGCTGCTTGTTGATAATTCGGGTCAGCTCCCAAATACTAAAGTAGCAGTGGTCCCTTCATTTTTGAAACTCTTTGGGTTGCAAGGAATTCTCGCTACTAATCCTAAGGATAATTCTCGATAGGATGTGGTAGGAGGGCGCCTTCGGTTTCTTTCAGTCCTAGAATGAACTTGTATGGACGGATGTTTGACATTTCATTCTTGAGATTTCATCGTTGACTTTTATAAATATACATCTGCTTGGTGGTGGACAAGACAACTTCTCTTAGATTAACACACTTCTTTGAGACTTATTAGCTCGGTGGTTGTATGGTTGTGGAAGCCAATATTGATCGATGGAATGGCAATGTGGCATTCAAAGGAAGATGATGTGCTATGTGAAAGATAATCGCTACCTCAAGCCTCGCACCTTGAAATGACCAAAACATGGCAGATGCAGCAAGGCTATGTGGTTCGCAACCATAAAGGTATGATCATCCCTCTTTAAATATATTTCTTCCCGTTATGAGGTTCGAGATGTAAATTAATGTGGATGTATGCTACGAGGGCCCTCGGATAGGTTGGTAACGACTGGGGTGATGACATATTTAGGTACTATCTAGAAAAAGGTAGGCCGGTCTTGTGTAGGTAGAGGACCATCTGTTGGGCCTTGGTACATTCCTTTAGCGATTTACTACCGGAAGGTAGTACCATCACCTAGTCATTTATATGAAAACCTATTCTCTAATAAGTGCTTGCCGTTTTTTTGTAGAACCTGCATTTGGGGCTAGTATTGCTGGAATTTTGATCAACGTAACAATTTTGGCTAAGATCGATTAGTTTACTTGCAAATATTTTCGAACATATGTCATTAAAAATAATATCAAGTTTGTTGACATAGAATGTTTTGGTTATCATAAGATAAAAACCCGTTCGGTGTTTATGTGCGACGTGGTCTTATGAGATACCTTTTTGTTTTCAAAACGCGTATTTTTAGTTCTCACACCAGTCCCAAGACTAACCCGGAGTTTATTTTTCCCTTTCCTTAAACTCTAGGTGCCCTAATTTTCCCATGCAGCCTAGTAGTCAGGTTTAGTTTAGAAGAAATCTGGATGAAGCTCGAAGCATGGAGTCAGAAGATTTGTTGTCTATTTCCACCACTCTTGTACTATAGTATTCCACAAATTTGTAAGGACATGAATTTACAACTATCCATGTTTCTAACTCTGATAAATTTATTCCAATTTTCACTATAAAGATTTTATGTTGAAATAATATATGTGAAATTCTATTCTATCTTTATTTTTCTTTCTTACCCTTAATGACCCGCTTTTCTGGCACTTAGATCTACGACACGTGAATAACAAGGATTTGTTAGTGTCGATTTCTAGGAGTTGAAGAAATCGGCCGTTACATTTGGTATCGAAGCTTAGGTTAAGCGAACACCTAGGCCTGATAAGGGTACAAGACTCATCAGATATAGGGTTAGTAATACCCTAGGATGAGTAAATCATTAGAGAGAGGGTTAGTAACACCCTAGAATGAGTTTGAGAGTATTATATGTGAGCGCGTATTTGTTAATAAACTATACAAAATAATTCGGTTTTATATCAAATCATTTTACCTAAAATTTTATACATTTGAAAGGAAAAGAATGTTTTGGTAACGTTTTCAAAGGGTTTTTGAAATAAACAAATATCATATAAAGAATTTTAAAAGCTATCTTTAGAAACTCGAAACACTTTCTGAATGTGTACCTAAGAATACCAAGCAATTACCTACTACTTGTGTGTAAAAGACTGATTGCTTTCCCTATATAAATCATATGGGGGAAGTTATGCAAAATGGGAGTCCTCTAGAGCGAATTGGGTTGAGAAGAATAGCCTCATAGTTCCCTCTAGCGACGAAGTAGAACAGCCATAATATCCTCCTAGAAATGGTGGGTTTCCGATCGAGGAAGATTATACCCATAAGATCCAAATGATTTTGGCTTTGAAAATTGGTAAATGAAATAATTTTACCAACGATTACATTTTGAATATAAAAAATATTTTCAAACAATATAGTTATTTGAATTAAGAAAAGGATAATACTAAGTTATTATCATTGATTGATAGATTGTTTAATTTAAAAGTTTAAGTATGAACACCTCGTGAATTTAGTTTCACAATTTGACTATGGGTATTCGATAAATAATAATATTAGTTTAAGATTTAAGGAATTTACTTAAGATAAATAAATCTTATGAATACATTTTATGTAAGCGATTTTATAAACTGGATTTATAAAACATGCTTTATAAAGGATTTTTTTGAAGATTTAAATTCCAGTATTTTTGAATGGAATTTCAAATGATTTTTTTGAAAAGTAGTAATAATAGTATTACTTCTAAAAAGGGATTCTGAAAATGAAAAACAATCTTATAATTAATTTATGTGAATGGCATGATAGTACGTAAAAATGGGCAAGAGGAGTGTTCAGATGGTAAATGTTTCTCTTAAGTATTCCCCGATACTATTGGTAGTATCCAGTTCCTTAGTATCATTTTGAGTTACTCGATCAATATAATCTTCTAAAAAAAGAAATAAATAAAATGAATCACTTATTTGACAATTAATGGTTGTCAATTTTTATCGAAGTGTATTATCTTAGTTGATATGCATGGGTATGCTTTGATCTTTGAAAGAAATAGTTAAAGTTATTAATGAATGGTATTGGGTTTGTTGTAAATGATTTTTTTAGAAACAATTATTTTTAGACCCTTAAACGGCACTTTTGAAGAAATCTTATGGTTATGTTTGGATCTTTAATAAAGGGATTTAAAAGAAAATAACAAGTATTAGGTCTTTTATAAAAAGATAGAAAATATTTTAATTATCATATTATAAAAAGGAAAGTTCATTTTAATAATGTTTTGGTGGTAGTTGATCTAATCAGTTTGATTATATTTTAAAGTAAGTAAAACTTGTTGAGTAAATTATGAGTATACTTATGACATTTGAATAAATATATAAGTACTTTTAAGTATTAAAAATGGTATAAGTAAACAAAATATATATAGGAACTTTTAATTAATAAAGGAGTGTTAATTGATAAAGTAAGTTTTGACTAAATAAAGAATGTTTTACAAATGACATTAGTTAAAGGAAGTTTATGGTGATTTCTCAATTTAATGCATAATTTTGAAAATTAGTTTTTCAGAAACAATTAAGATATGTTTAGAGATGTGTAATAAAAAGATATTTATCTTTTTAAAAGAAATGTGTTTATAAATATAAATGTTTGAAAATAAAAAAGTAAAATGGTTATGTACAAAGAAGTATCTTTATAAACGTTTGAATGAAAGATGAAAGTTTTGTGAAATGTTTTCATAAATTATTTTTAAATATTAATAAATACTATGAAGTGTATGGATCATTTCGTCGCATGATTTAGTTTACGATTCGAGTGCAAAATTTTGACGCGTTTGACACTTATCCGAAAGAGGGTTTATCACTCGATTCTTGACGACGAAAATTGATGTTTGTTGCGGTTGGATACTTGAGTTTTCCATCATAGTTGAGAGCTATGCAAGGAAAATTAAAGTTTTGATAAAAAAGCCTTACTAGAGTCTACACTAAAGGATCGGGGGATCAATACTAGTTCGGGACTAAAGTTGTGAATTCGAATAATAGATATTGTGCATGGATGATCTATATACATAACACGAGTCTATGTTCTAAAAATAAATGTCTTGGGAAAACCTAGGGATTTTGCTTTGGGTAATTTCGAGGACAAAATTCTTTTAAGGGGGGAGTTTGTAATGACCCGCAAATATATCACTTTGATGAATAATATTTATTTTTAAATTTATTTAAATAAAAGATTGATAATTCAAATAATATTGTTTTGAGTGATAATAAATAATTTTAATTTTAATTTGAATAAATATTTACTACAATATTTTCCTTGAAATCTAAATCGGTAAAATAGCCAAAAATAATTTTATCAATAAACAGCTCTATAATCGTGAACCATCGTGCATGTAGCTGTATACATATGCTTATTTTTATAATTAAACAAAAATATGAAGTAAAATCAATTGGTTTGTATTGAAAATAAAAATTGTTTTTGACATTGTTAATAATGCCCTTAAATAGGATAATTGATTTATTTAATTTAAATTTAGATTTAATGTTTGATAATTATTTTAATTGTTAAAATGACTATTCTAAATAATGATAATTCATTTTTAATAGTTATAAACTGATAATAATCGTTTATAATAGTTTTATAAAGATATATATAAAAGTGATTTGAAAATATAAGGAAAAATCGATATTGCATTATCTGTATAGTAACAATTATTTTAAATAATTTTTAGTGTTAATTTATATGGTTTTATAAATGAAATGCGATCGTTTTAATTAATTTAAAATGATAAGAAATTTATTTTCAAAGTTTGTTTGCAAAAGTACGCATGTTAACTAAAAAGTGAAAATGTGACGATAATTGGTTCTCCGGATTTCAACGGTTTATCGAATGAAATTCATTCGAAATTGATGCAATGTTGTTTACATTTTATGTAGACATGTATAACATATAAATGCACAACCTAACATGCACATAAACATATACATGTATACATTTACACATAGACATATACATGCTACAAAATACATGATATTTTATACACAAGCTTCCTCCTTACGCTTAAACAAGTCAACACGCCCATACATGAAGTAGACAGAAGTGATGAGCACATGCAAGGAAGGCTTTTGCAAGCTTAGGAAGGAGGGAGGTGCATTGGAGAAGCCTTGAAGTGATGACGTGTGTATGGATTCCTTCACACACTTCCTTTGGCTATAAATAGCCTACCATCTCATCACATTTTTTCACTTTCTTCACTCTTGCCTAACTTCTTGATATCTGACTGAATTGAGGAAATTCTTTTTTTGAAATCCTTCAAAATTTCAGTGGCTACGACTTTCTAATTGACAACTTCTTCCCATTTTCAAGTTATCTATGCTCAAAACTCCATTTTCCCCAAAGCATTTTCGAGCCCAATTTTGATGGCCGAAAATATCTCTTTTTCATTCGAGCATAACTCCATAAAAAATGATCCATATCAGGTGATACATTTTTAAAAAAAAGGCGAAATTCCAGTTGGTATTACTTGTATATTTAGCACTTCTTCTAGTTTTGAGTCTAACTATGTCAAAATTTCACTTTTTTACAATGCATTTTCAGAATACAACTTCTTCTCGTGACCGTAACTTCCTCATAACTAATCCAAATTAGATGATTATTTTTTCAAAACCATAGAGAAAATAATTTTATACAATTTTGATTTTACCATATTTCAGAATTCTGATAGTTGCATGTCCAAAAACACGAGAGAAAATGACCTTTTTTAGGTCAAGTTTTTGGTAAACTCAATAATAATCCAAAGTACTACACCTCATTTCCTATGCTTGGCCGACCACCACTTTTGGCGTGGAATGGATGAGTGTACTAGGAGGCAAGACGTTGGGGTTTGTGAGCTTGGATCGTGAGTTTGTGAAGCTATAGCCTTTTTTCGATAGAAAATCAATGTGAGAACTCCTAAACTATCGTCCTATATGTTGGATGATGATACGATGTTGCAATGGATGTTTATTATGCTTTGATCATCAAGTTTGGTTGCTTAAATATGAATGTTGAATAGATATACAAGTCACGAATATACACATCAATAGCATAAAGGAAATCACTTTCCTTGAATTAATGAATTAGTGTATATGGAATTGTTAAATCTCTTAAAAATTGTTTGAAATGTATGTAAAATGTTTTATAAACATTTAGAAATGTTTTGGTGAATTTTCAAAAGAAATGGAAAATTTAATTAAAAATAAGAGAATCGCGTAATGGTAGTTTGCGATTTGCGCTATAAAAGTCAAACATGTGTATAGATGGAATATAGCTTGGAATTCTTTGAGATAAAAGTTTTTCGAACTATTATATCCATAATTTTCAAAAAAAATAAGAAAATCGAGATTTTGACAAGTATATTTTGAAATATGAGTAGAACAAGTTTTGGAAAAAAATCTCGATTTGCAGTTCCGAATCCAAAACTGGATTTCTTTGAAAATGATGTTTTAAATTATTTAAAAATGTGGAGTAAATCTAATAAATTTTTTAAAAGTGATTTGAGTAATAAAAATGAATTTTAAAATAATAAAAAATCATTTTGATCAATATAGCTTAAAAAGCACTTTCTGCAGTGTTTTTTCACTGCAATTTTCAGTAACTTTTGAAATATAGCTTTAAATGCAGCCGTTCTTTCCCAAATATTTTATAGATGTTTTTAAATGATTAATAAAGTGTTTTTAAGATGAATTGAAGGATTTGTGAAATGATTAAATGATTAAATGATTTAATGATTTAGAGTCGATCAAATAATTTTGACAGCCTTATGGGTGTCAAAGAGATAATGTTAAGGCTCGGCTTTGGAAAACCAGTTTACTGCTCTCCTCGGCTATCCGAACTGGCCCAACGAATGGGATAGTAAATTTAATTTACTCAGATCAAAAATTTTCGAAGAGTAAGGAATAATATTTTCCACATTTAAACAATTTGGATTTTATAGATATGATATTCTTCATGTACTCGGTGTTAAAGCCCGAAGAGGGAACTCATACTATTCGTGGAATTTGAAAGGTGATTTCATCATTATTCCACCCATAGTATTTGTTGAATATATGGATTGATATTGAGTATAATTAGATGATTTCTTTAGATTCCGCTCCTTTAATTTTTATTGGTTTTGGATTAACATCCTAGATAACATGGTTTCAACTAAATCAAAAGTATGAGTTTTGAATTAAGAAATCTTTGTTAAGATTTGAATGAAGTAATTTTGAATTAATTTAAATTCCTATACTTAAAATTTATTGATTTTGGATTTATAGTAAACGATGTCTTGAATAACATTGTTTTTAATCCATGTTAAAAGTTATGATTTGGAAACCTTGTTAAGATTTAAATAGATGATTTGGAATATTTTCCTAAGAAAACATAAAATAGTTTAGAATTTAAAAAGGGGTTTCTATAATAACAGGATTTAATAAGAGAAGTTTAATGATTCCGTACATATCGGAAAGAATGTTTTAGAAATATATATCTCCAAAAGTGTTTGATAAAAAGAACATAATCTACTAAAGAATGATTCCCTATTCAAAAAACATCTTTTTATCGATGATTGGTTCGAAGGAATCAGTGTCGGACCTATGAAATCTTTATTCGAAAACCACTTTGAACCAATGTATGTGTTCGAAAAAAAATGAAGACTTGATAAAGAAAATGAAGGATGAAGACTAAGGATTTTCAAGATGAAAGGACTGCTTATTGATAATTCTGGTTAGCTCCCAAATACTAAAGTAGTAGTGGTCCTTTCATTTTTGAAACTCTTTGGGTTGCAAGGACTTCTCTATACTAATCCTAGGGATAATTCCCAACAGGATGTGGTAGGACGGTGCCTTTGGTTTTGTTCAGTCCTAGAATTAACTTGTACGAATGAATGTCTGACATTGCATTCTTGAGATCTCATCACTGAATTTTATAAATATATATCTGCTTGGTGGTGGAGGAAGCAACTTCTCTTAGCTTAACACCCTTCTCTAAGATGTATGAGCTTGGAGGTTCTATGTTTGTGGAATTCAATAGCGGTCAATGAATGGCAGTGTGGCATTCAAAGGAAGACGATGTGCTATGTGAAAGGTAATCATTACCTCAAGCCTCACTCTAGGAAATTGACCGAAACAGAGTAGATGCAGCAAGACTATGTGGTTTGCAACCATTACGGTAGTATCATCCCCTTTTAGACATATTTCTCCTCGCTATGACATTCGAGATGTAAATTAATGTGGATGTATGCTATGAGGGCCATCAGATAGGTTGGTAATAACAAGGGTGATGACATATATCGTACTATCTAGGAAGAGGTATGCCGGTCTTATGTTGGTAGAGGACCATCTGTTGGGCCTTGGTACATTCCTCTAGAGATGTACTACCGGAAGGTAGTCACATCACCAGGTCATTTATATGGAAGCCCATTCTCCAATAAGTGCCTGCAATATTGTTTGTATAACCCGCTTTTGTGGCTAGTATTGCTGGAATTTAATTAATGTGTCAATTTCGGCTAAGATTGATAAGTTTACTTGCAAATGTTTTTCAAAGATATGTCATTAAAAATAATATCAAGTATTTTAACGTAGAATGTTTTGGTTATCACAAGGTAAAAACCCATTCCGTGTTTATGTGCGGCATGGTCTTATGAGATATCATTTTGTTTTCAAAATGCATATTTTGAGTTCTCACACCAGTTCCATGACTGACCCGGAGTTTATTTTTCCTTTTCCTTAAACTCTGGGTGCCTTAATTTTTCCAAGCAGCCTAGTAGTTAGGTTTAGTTTAGAAGAAATCTGGATGGATCTCGAAGCATGGAGTCAGAAGATTTACTAAAAATTTGTTATCTATTTCCATCATACTATTGTACTATAGTATGCCGCAAATTTGTATGGATAGGAATTTATAACTATCCATGTTTTTAACTCTGATAAATGTATTTTAATTTCTGCTATAAAGATTTTATGTCAAAATTATATATTTGAGACTCTGTTCTGTCTTTATTTTTCTTTCTTACCCTTAATGATTCACTTTTCCGGCACTTGGATCTACGGCACGTGAATACCAAGGATGTATTAGTGTCGATTTCTGAGAGTCGAAGAAATGGGTCATTACTTGATGTCCTATTATAGTGAACATGTCATCAAATTCATGTCACATCCAATCTAAAAATATACTTGCAGTTCCAATTATTACTTAAGTATCGACAACCTATAATTATTGCCCCAATACATATATAGCAAGACAACAATAACTTACCTGGAGAATAACAACCATCCAAGTCACTTTCCTAGAGCACATCTAACCAAGCCACATAACAATAAGCACTTGCTTGGAAAACAACATCCATCCAAGTTATATAACACCGCGGTGTAATATTGCCTGCAACATCAGGTTAACAACACCCATCCATAGATTAACTCATACAATCTACATTTAAAATGATATCAAACAACAAAGCAATCTAAATATCATTCGCTTCAATCTTCGATCATTACCACAATGGTATAGAAGAAAAAAATGCGAATGTTAACTATTTCATTTATGCACTATAGACCGATCACAGAGTCCGATCGCATAGTAGTATCATTAGCATATTGGGAGCGTAACCTAAGCTAAAATCTAGGCCTTTAATATGGAAATCTTCATCAACATTTTAAAATATTTCCAATATCACTAGTCTCTCTTTTACTATCAAAATTTTCCATGTCAAATTCCACTTCAAATATCTCTTTAATTATTTCACCACTAGGCAAATACCTTTCCGTTTTACTCTCCTTTAATAGACATTAATCAAAATGTTTGCTATTGTGCTAACGCCCCACTTGTAACATTTCAAATGAAATAATTTTAATAGGCCTTTTAAGTGTAATTTATTTGTGGAGGGAGGTTAAAATCCCCAATGAAGCTATATGGGACTCCTATGTTAAATATAAGTATCAACTGGTTATCTCATGATTATCGTGATCATGATGTACGACAAAAATCATACCAGTCCTTTACTTCTCATTCAAATCATACCATTAGTATCCAACATCACCTTATAACTAGTTATCCAATCCTATTTCAAAATTTTAACCTAAGCCTTAAAATCTCAATAAATAAGGGTCACTAGAGGACTCTAATTACCACACTTATTTCCAACCATGACACAACCTTATTAAATAACTTACGCACCATGTGGCCAAAAACCAACTGCCGGACTGAGCCCACCAGAAACCGAATTCGATTCCATTGCTTGATGTCCGAGATTTGGGAACTTGCCTTAAAGCATAAAATTAGCAATAACATTTAATAATTCAAAATTATTGACTTGCCTTCAATTACGATCTACTTTCCTTTCTCCTAAGTTAACGGCGGTACACTAGCACTTAGGACCGCTTCTGTAATGATTTGGATTTTCAGACCATTCAAAATCTCCAAAAAATCCCGTCCGTTCTAGAACTATGAATGTAAGCTACCAAATGAACATATCAAAATCTAATAAATATATAACACCGATAAATGTAGAGGATAAAAATTTCAATTGTACAAATTATCAGAGTTCTAATAATTTATTCTACAGATGTGCTTTAATACAAAGAAGGCTCAATATACAATAAATCTACCGCTGCACAAATCTAATGAAAAAGACAGCAACATCCTTACCTGTGAACTTAATAAACAATGTAAATGCGGAATAAAATAGTAAGTTGAAAAGATACATCAACACACGATATATAGCAGCCAATAAACAAATAAACAGGAAATAGTTTTTATTATTATTAGGACTGCATCACTACCACTTGTGACTACCTACGTACCCATATCTAACTGGGTACCCAACTAGATACATGACTAAGGCAAGTAGTTCTCCTATTCACAAATATGATTCAAGGGGCCGACGATGCAACAACTATATGCAATTCCCAAAACTAACCACTTAGGCTTAATCTTCACATTTAGATTTTTTCCGAAATCTAATTATTTTCCAAATATAATCCTTTTCGAAAAATAAACTTTTTAAATTAAATTCCCGATTTTATTTCATATCCTTTTGAAATAATAATATATATCCTTTATATCAAATCATACTTTCCCTCGGGATCTTAAAAAAATCACTTTTGAAATATTTATTTGAAAATCTCAAAATACTACTATAAAATCATATCAAACTATATGCAACCAGATCAAGATATTTCTCTCAATAACAAGGTAACTAGGTCTCAGCTTTTTGAAAAATAGATATGTATATCCCACTGTTCATCGAGCGGACTATAGTGTGGCCGTAGAACATCTGCACCTACGTCGCCACCTTTTTAGTTATGGGTTACCCGAATCATCGGTAACATAACAAATCATTTTGTTCCCAAAGAGACAAATCATTTTGCACTAACAATCACAAATACTTCCAAACACAATATTGTTTATTTCCTCAAAAATCATTTTTCGAAATCAATTTAAAACCACAGATTAATTTGTCAAAATTCTCTTTATTTATAAAACACGTTACATTTTATAAATACTTTTATGTAAATAACAAATCAACATTATTTATTTTCAAATATCTCATTTTTCTTTAAAATAAAACATTTCATTTCATATTCTTTTATGAAAATGATCTTGCAAAACAATTTATTTTAAATTGAAATAAACCATTAGTATCGTTTAACACCTTATAGTCAAATTATGAAATAAATCACATGATGTTAGCCTATAATTTTCTTTTACCCAACTTACGTAAAAACAAAAGAAAATGATAAATAACACATAAGCTGGTCGAGCGTAAATCGCATAATCAATCAATAACAATAGTAAATAGCGAACACATCTATTATTCGACAATAATTAATCAATATATTAATTAATTTCAAAATAATCAATTTACTTTACAAGCACAAAATGAGGATTTATTCTGCTCGATAGATGTCAAAATAGTCTATTCGTTTTTATTGCATTATTTGTAATTAAATTTAACTACTAATATTTTATTACTGTTTTGTACTTCGTCAAATGTGTCAACACTTTACACTACTTTGTTCAATTCACTAATATGAATCTAGCGTTGAAGATAGCAGGTTAAACAGACTTTGTATGGGAAGTTATCGATTTCTATAGTTCTAAACTAATTTAAGTAAACTAAATCATTAACTAAACAATTATAACTTAACTAATATTTATGAACCCTCACCCAATCTAATCACTACAGCCTAGTAACTCACTTACACATAACAACCTGTACCCAAAGCTATCGCCCTTCCTAAATTCAATTTAAACTAAACTAAACTTAATTTATTAACTAATTATTAACTTAAATAAATTAAACTAATTAGCAACTAAACTATTAAACTAAAGTAACTTAACAGAAATAAATCTCGCCAAGCCCAACAAATGTCCAAGGGCCAAAACCTAACAATCCAAACGCTCCTTCTCCAATCCCACCTGAGCACTTTATTCCCATGCATACTCATGCATTTAGCAAGCTCCTACTCACCCAAGCCTATCACACTACAAAAACCCTCTTCATTTCTTTCCATTCATGCATACCTGCGGACTTCCCATGTACACATCTCCTCATCCATGCATGCAATCTTTCTCCATGCTTCATTCCCTTTCTCCATAAGTAACACACACAAGTTCCATGCAAACCCCTTCACTCAAACACATATACTCTACACTCACACACCTATTCACTGCCTCATGCATGCATGCCCAAGAAACATTCGACCTCTCACCCATACAACACACTTGCATGCTTTGTTATTTTTGCATGCTAAGAAGAATAGTGGAATAACGTATTATCAGGCCCGGTTTTAGGGCTAGGCGAGCCAGGCGGCTGCCTAGGGCAGGCCCCGGGTGGGGGCAATGGCAGAAGAGAAAAGATTAAAGTAATTTCATATTTTAAGTATGCTATTGTATGTTGTAGCATGTTGTTGGTGTTGGTGCATTGGTAGTGTGCAAGCTTCCCAGTATTGAAGTCCGAGGTTCAATTCCATGCTTGAGCCATTTTTTTAAAAAAATTTCCTTTCAACTTGCCTGGGGCAACATTATTTCAACTGGTTTTTTATTTTTTTGGGCCAACTTTTAGGTTTCCTAGGGCAACCTAACCACTTAAGCTGGCCCTGTGTATTATGTGCATCATCATTTCAGGAAAAAAGAAAGAAAGAGGAACAATGGAAGTGTGCGAATGTGTCTTCCTTGTCTTTGTTTTCATGAAGTGTGAAAGTGAAATAGGAAAAAGTGTGCCTTGCATTTTCATTTTGCAGAAGAGAGGAAAAAAAGAGAAGGTGCTTGTGTATGCGCGTGTCCGTGTATGTCCAAATATTTATAGGCGAAGATCTCTTAATGGCTAAGAAAACAAGGTACCAATATAAATTACATAATATGTGATGTGTATAGATTTGCAGAGAGGAAAAGAATAGAGAAAAGAAAAATGTCCACTCTCTGTCTCGTGCCTTCCTTTATATAATGAAATAACTAAGGAAAAGCAATACAAACATTTAATGTAGAAATTTAATGCAAATCAAATCAAAACTCAAGTGCAAGGACAAGCATTTAAATGCAAAACATGCACATGCGAAAAGAAATAGAGAAAGATATTTTTTTGATAATGTGCAGATATATAATTTTAAAAGTTTTGCGGAACGATGCCACATAATAACACATTCGCATACGGACTGCAAATGACAGAAATAAAAATATGAGTCCGCACAATAATGTGAGAAGATCATAAAACAAAAATAAAATGGACAAGTTAGCTATTCTGTTAAGTTTCAAAAGTACCGACATTTTCCACAAAAAGCTCCAAATGAAAATTTAATTATTTTCAAATTAAAAATTAAGGAAAAGTCCTTCAAATTAAATTAAAAATATATCAAAAATTTAGGTCTAAATTTGAAACATAGATTTTATTATAATTAGATTCAAATTTGAAGACCTAAAAATACGGATTGTTACATTCTTTCCCTTTAAAAGAATTTCATCCCCGAAATTTCAAGGATGGAAAAATATAATGAAAGACAAATAATCAACAAAAGTATAACATCCCACACTTGGAGGCCCAAAACTAATGGCTACGGATGCTGCAGTCATCCATAGTCATTAATTTTCGGTGACCAAATGTGATAATATTAGGTACATTGATTAATAGAAGCACATGAATACGAAAATAAAATTAAATCACAAAACAGATTTCTCATTCAACTTTAGATCATGTCTCAAGTTCATTACATAATCCCAATTCATAAATCACGTTCAGAGAAATATAATTATTACAAAATACACCAAGAGTGATATATCAAGATGCCCACTTGGATGGTTAAAATCTAAACATAGGGAATCGATCAATTTTTCCATTACAACCAAAACACAACGGAATTAAATAGAAAGAACTCCTAGTAGTTAGCTTGCCTCTTGCATATCTCTAGAAGCTTATTGGTCTAAAGGAGAACATGAAAACCTTAACTCTCAAATTGCTCAAAATTAATTGAGCATTCGAGATTTTAAGGTGAAAATATAAACTTCGAGTCAGACATAATGCCTAGTGTGAATAATAACCTACCATCTCGAACCATATAGATATCAAGTGAGACCACGCTGCATAGCGAAACGAGTTTTCCCCTCACCGGTATCTTAATCAAAATTTATAATAACCATATAATGTGCACCTGCTTCAATAATGGTTAAGTCATAACATAATAAAATATATTGTGATGATATCCGAACATGTAATATTTTTCAGATTTCCCATCCCTATTAATCGACTATCCGCCTCAAGCTATAGTTTCTAGAGTGCCATTAACCTAATAGTTTTCATTGGCCGACTAATAACCTGTTCCAAGCTTATGGACTACCCATCCGGTTTCATAGTTTTCACGAGTTCACTAAGAATCTATTGGTATCTTCCAATAACTTCAATTATGGTTTTCATGGGTTCATAATGAACTGGCATCTCTAATAACTTCTCTTATGTAATAGTTTTCATGGGTTGACTATGAATCTATTGATCTCTATCAATAACTTAATACGGATATAGTTTTCATGGGATCACTAATCACCTATTGTCCCTTGCTAATAGCTTTTTTCCATACATAATTTCCATGGGTTTACTATAAACCTATCTAAACTAACAACCCTTTGATCATTCCGAGCATCCTATGTTCTAGTCTACTTGACCTCCTGAATGCAACTCTAACTATACTAGAGTTAACCTAATGTATATTCACTACTGGGTCAAGCTAGCTAGTTATTATGCCCTTAATACCCCAAAATGTAGTTATGGGTTAATTATGAAGTGAATATATTTACAAAAGAAGAACATGTCTTAACTGATCATAACAAAATAATATAAACATCTATGGTTTATTACCTTGTAATCATTTTCAAACGATATATGGTTAATATGTTTAACCTATTATCTTTAGTAAGGAAAGCTTCTTCAAAAACTCCAAAGTTCAATGCCATTCTGGAAATTCTTTCAAATTGCTATGGGTTTATCTTTAAATATGAGATTGGGTTCTTTGTTTTGAAAACTAAGGCTTACGATACCTTAGACCTTCTATTTTGAAACCATTGAAACATACCTTTTGAAAGTATTCAAACATTCTTTCAAAACACACAAACATATGCCTTTCGAAACACTCAAAACATCCCTATCAAAATCATCAAAACCTTTCTTTCGAAACCATTAAATCATTCCTTTCGAACATATTAAAGCTTTCTTTCAAAATCACTCAATTCAAGTAGGATTTATCGAAGTATTGCTTTGAAACCATATAAAGGTATCTCTTTCAAAACCATATGAAATTAACCCTTTCAAAAACTTTAATCTCCAAGTAAAAGAATTTGGGGGAACTGATGGCATCGAAACCACTCTTTTGAAAGCAATGATCTTTAAGTAAAATAACTGAGAGAAGAATAGCTTCAAAGTGACCTTTCGAAACCATTGCCTTCGAAGCCTTTAATATAAGTAACTACAGGGACCCTTCCGAAAGCAATAGGAAGTGACTTGAATATTAGCAAAACAAATGCTTCCCTTTTGAACTCATTGTTATATGGCTATAAAGAAAACGGCCATTAACCAGTTCGAAAGGTATAAAGACGGCAGCTAGGTTTCGACTAGGTTCAAAAGCAACTACACTTTTGAAAGCTCCTTTTAAAACTTAATATGTGGAAAATCAAGGTAAAGCTATTTTTAAAACATAGACAAGTGACAATCCTTTAAAATTTCGAAAAGCACGTTCTCTCTGAAAGAAACGCATTAAAATCTTCCGTAAAAACATCCAGACTTCGAGAGAAAATTTCAAACTTGAACAGCCAAGTCATCTCCTTGTCTATTGGTAAAAATAAATTTATGATGGACTTGGAGAGATTGAGAGCCTCTCTTGCGCAATCCGAATCTATTATTTTTGAGGAAAGAAAATCACATCAACTTCTAGATGATGAAAATCTTGCCTTGAAAATGGTTCTAAAAGAGTCCAAAGATGAAAAATCTCAAATGGGGGCTAAATAATCCTCTCTCATGAAAAAGTTAGAGAAAGAAAATTTCTCTAATTTTGGCTATCAATGCTATCTCTGATGCTAAGCAACGGGTGTCATAATTTTTAAATACTTCCTTCAACGACATCATTGTTAACTCTTATGAGGAGCCTTGATGCTTGCTTATGTTGGCAACATAGAAAAATGCCCATGTTTGACCTTTCCTTCACTCGACCCGGCTCTTGTCAGTAGATTAATGGCCAAAGTCAAAGAAATAGAGCAAGGGGTTGAAGTTCCTGAGGGAGAGATTGAGGAGATAGATGCCTCCAAAATCTTATCCTTTGAAATCCGTTCCCTTGATCTAGATTCTGATTCTAAGGATAAATGTGATAAAATGAAGCCACCGAGGAAGAAGGGGGTAATGGTGAAGGTGAAATGATAATGACAACAACGATGATGATGATGAAGATGGAGGCAAGGGTTCAGGCAATGACGAAGGTGGTCACACCGATGTTCAGGAAAAAGATAGTGATGACTTCACTGGGGCTTCAAAAAAGGTTAACCTCGATCCAACTATCTGTGAAGCAAGCCCAACCCAACCCCTGCGCCTTTTGGCCTTCAAGAAGAGACTGCTAATATCAACATTAAGGAATAAAAAGAGAAAAGGTGGGTCTCTTAGATTACCATTCCCGTTTCTCAGGTACGTGATTCCTTATCTAATTGGCTCTCACTTCCAAGATAATAATAGCTTATCATTTATTCCAAATAAGGAGAAAACTAATTCAACTTTATAAATCAAATCTTGAAACAAAACAAGCTGAAATAAATAGCTTCTATAGATAGTTAGCTAAGCGGTTAAAAGAACACAATACCCTCCCTAACAAGTATCATAGGCTAATAAGAGTGTAGTAGTTCTATTGACTTTCAAAGATCAAGAGCTACCCCCGATTAAAGAGGGCACGCCTTCAATATGATTTCCATATGGAAGACAATCGGGATTAAATACGCTCTTTTGGTTGTTGGTCGAAGAGAGAGAAATCCTTGTAGCCTTTCTATACAAAGCCTATTGCAGACATCCAATTGTAGACTTTTCATACTAAGGTAATTTTAGTGGGGTTCTACTTAGGTGTTTACATAAGGGATATCTGGATGAATTTGGATCTGATCCGCATCCAAGGGACTGTTGGAATCTACAATGAATCAAATTGATTCCTCACGAGTTGCCTCTTGAAAAGCTTTAATATTACAAGGAGAAATTTGTTTCAGAGTTGTTCATAAAGTCGATATTGTATGAACCGGATGAACATTTACAATTTTATAATAACATCAGTTTATAAATTTCTTATTCTAGCTTACTCTTGTAATTAGCTGCATTTTATTATGTTATCATAGAATAAATGTTTCCTAAGCAACCTTATTTCTGGAGATTATTCAAACAGTATGTTAAACTAAAAAGAGATTATCTAAAAAGGCTTCACTTTTGATGTCTTTAAAATTAGCCAGATACTGCTTTCTTAAAGATATGCAGAGACTTTTCATGGAACATCTTCGCCTTTGTTTTGATTTTCTCGGCAAAGAAAAATAAAACTTCTTAAGGAAATTCAAACATACCATATCAGACTAATATATGGTCGTGATAATCGTCCTATTGGGGAATGTGATTATAGTAAATATCCTCCAGTCATTACCCCGGAAGGATTTAATGCCCCTTTTGATTTAGTAGTTACTCTTTCGGCAAATTCCTTGAACATGGTCAAAAATGCCATTTCTCAACTTCAAGTGTAGAACAAGTACAAATGAAATTATACTTTTTTTATTTCTACTTAAGTTGTAATCCATTATTTTTATAATAAAAGAGATTGATTATTAAAGTCTTGACTTTATTTTGCTTTTGTTTGTTTAAATAGGAATTACAACTATCTACAATGCCATTCTCGTTAGATTCGACATTTTGCTTTATCAGTATTAGAGATAGGTTGTTAACAGATATCGAAAAGAGGAAGCTCCTTAACAATCCTTTGTCTACTCGTTTCCAGGGTAATATTGAAGTGTTAAAATGGCATAAGAGGTTTTTGCTTCAGAAGACGATTGTTAGTGGTCTTAATGAACAGATTACAAATCTTGAAGTGGATATAGAGAATAAGGAAGAAATAATTTCATGATTAATGCATCAAGTTAAATCAAACCTTTCAATTGATTTTGACCATAATATGTTTGAATTTCTCCAGCAAATAAGTGATTTGAAAATTAAGTTAAAAGATAGTCAAGCTCAGTGTAAATCGGTAGATTTCATTATGGGGAAAGTTATTTCAAACATCGATTTACCGGCTTCTCCCATTATTTCACTGTTGCAAAATCAACAAGGTCTACTTCTCTTGCCATCCAAAAGTTTCCTGCTACAACTAATCCGCCTCCCGGCTTAGACGAGAAGGTAGTATTAGAATGGCGCATGAAATTCAAATTTGGGATGCTGAAATATTTTGATGAGCAGTAGAAAGTGACGCTGCTCATAAATAAGTATGCAGCTGGATTCAGAAACTTAAACGCGGAAAGCATCTTCTTCAGAAGTGTATTGCTAATTTGGAAAGGGAAAATAAAACTATTAAAGGCGCAAACAAGGTCTTTAATTAATCGTGCTTTAAAGACCCATATTGAATCTATTGATGACGCTGATAAGATAAGGAAAAAAGCGTAGAAGCTTAAGGAAGTTCTTTATATTTCAATTCATCACATCGTAGATCCATTAATTTCTGAGAATCTAGATAAGGCTGTTCAAGATTTGTAAAATATATATTTGTATAGCATACTTGTAAATAATTTCATAAATTATGTAAATTATGAAAATTTTATAAATATCATCTGGTATGTATTCCTTTCTTATAATTTTTTTTCTAAATTAGCTTCTTGATAAATTTTGCTATGATTTTTGTATTTGCTGTATTTTTCAACCCTCTTTACTGATCTTTTTTCCCTAAAAGCATGAAGTAAACAATATTCCTCACCGTTAACTTGAAATCTATATAGAAGTTTATCTACATTACTTGCGAAGGTTGACGGATCATTATGTTAATACATGACAGTAAATGAAAAGTAATTCTATAATTGAACATAGTTAAATGTCTTGAAACCCATCTTCGGTAATGATGAGAGAGTACCAGGATTTCAACTTCAACTATTGGTGTAATACCAGAAATCCAATTTTGGAAAACTATAAGTTCAATTAAGGATTTAATTATAGATGTTTAGAAATTCATCATTTGGAGATAGCTAATAGAAAGTCGATAATAATCGTATAACAGAAGTCTAGAAATCATTGTCTGAAATTTTATAGTAGAAGTCCAGTGACCCAGTTTCAGACATTAATAAATGAACTGAAAAAGTTAAATAATCCGAAACCCAGATTCGAGTATTAGTGAAGTCCATAGTAATAATCTTCTTAATAGAAATCTTAAGCCTAGATTCGGGTGTTACGGAGTGTAATTCAGTAATTAATAGTAATATCCACAAAACCCAGATTCGGTATGATGAAAATCATAGATTAAAAGACCTAAAACCCTAATCTGAGTATTAATAAGTGAAGTCTTGAACCTAATAACGAAAGAGCCGAAATCCAGATTCAGGTATTGATAAGTGAAGTTCACAAATTCTTCTTTAATGATTAGTTGGGGGCTGTAGATTCTTATTTAAGCCTTCTGTTCTGTATTGCTCCTTGTGTTTTGAATCTTTCTACATGTGTTAACTCTTTGGGCATTGTATGTTGCTACCTTTTGATTTGTTGCTTCTTGGGCTCGAATGCCTTAGTCGACCATTTAATATGCCGCTTCTCAGGCTCGAAAGTCTTAGTCCATTGTTCGATATGTCGCTTCTTTGGCTTGGACGTCTTAGTCTATTATTGTCCAGTGCACTCGGTTGCTTATCCATAAGCAGGACACAAGGACTTACCCATCCTCCCTCCAAGAGGCGGCTTGACCTGGCCGTAGCATGGTGCGATCAAGATGTCCAGTGCTTTGGCCAGGACACAACATGGAGAAACCAAAGGCTTACTCCGTCCTTCCTCCAGGAGGCGCCTTGACCTTCCATAACGTGTCATGATCAAGGGCTTGTTCCATGCCTTAGCTAGGCCATAGAATGGCGAGACTAAGGGCTTACTCCGTCCTCCTTCAAAAAGGCGCCTTGACTTGGCCATAGCGTGGCGCAGTCAAGGGCTTTCAATGCATTAACTTGGCCATACCTTGCCACGGATAAAGGCTTACTCAAACCTCCCTCCAGGAGGTGCTTTGACCTAGCCAACTCGGCATGGACAAAGGCTTTGACCGTTAAGGTAATGTTTCAGTGAAAAGAGAATTTCAATCCCAACCATGTAGATTTTTCTTAGTAAAGTAGTTCTTTATTGAATCCAATTAGGATCTCTTTACGAATTGATTGATCTTGCCTTGTCTGAAAAAGTTGATTATCATTCCTTCAAGTGCTCTACATTAATTAGTTTCATGACCATTCATCATATGGTAGTTGAAATAGGATCCTCCCAGATTCTTTTTATATTTAATATTTTTCTTTTATGATGCCAATAGTTGAGCTCTTCCTTGGTTAGTAGATAAATGCTCTTGATTGACGTTGTCAAATTGCATTTCTTTGGAATCTCGACTTGAAGCTTGTCTTTTGAGGATGATTTCTATATCTTTTTTTGCTTGGTTCTGGAGTTTCACCCTCAACGACTAGTTTTTTTTTAAAATCACTTTGAAGTTCTTGTGTTGGTAGTGTCCCACTTGTAGCTTGATTTCCTTTGTGTGCAAAGGTGTTGTAATCATCCACCATTCCTTCTTCAAGCATTGTGCGTTTAGTGTAGAGTGGAATTGTTTTCCTTATTTGGTCAAATAAGTAGTTACTTTCATTCTTTGTTCCTCCTAAGGCAAAGATTGGTGTAGGGCCAATATGAAAGTGGATTAAACTGCATTTATCAGGATCACAAGATTTGGCTTTCTTTTTCTTCATAATTCTTAAAGCAATCAATCTCAGCATTTGTTCTTCACGAAGTTTAGAATCAACTGTCCTATGGATGAATCCAATTGGATATGGCTCAGAGGATCCATGTTTGGACCTTTTGATTTTACTAAACGTGATGATGTAAAGTTTAAAGTATTTAAACTTGGAATGGGTTGGGTTAGAGGTAAGTGGAGTTGATGGACAAGATCGGAGGTTCAAGCCTCCTTCTAAAACCGAAAATGTTAACAAGAAAACTTATCAACACCCCAAAGTAGAATTTAAATCAGTTAACAAGAAAACTTGTCAACACCCCAAAGTCGAATTCAAAGTGTTAATGACTCTTTGAAGACCCTCGTTCAAAATGGTTGTCTCAATTAGGATAAGGTATCTATAATCCATTTTATTTTCTCCAGTTTTCCTTTCAAACAAGTTATAGTATTGGAACTTCTAACCTTTCGACTAAGGCGAAACACCTAAAATCCTTCTGATATTGCCTTTCGAGTGAGTTAACCTACTTTAGTACTCTATTGAAACCCCCTATCGTATCTGTTGAGGAGACCTTAAGGTTGGCTTTAATGAGTTCAGGATGTAGGTTGGATGGATTGATTCTGACTTCTTCAGAAGCTAAACTTTCAACAACTTGAGTGTAGGTGCTAAGGCTCTAAGGATATTGGTGAAGCTAAGGGTTTTACTCACTCTAATGGTGACCGTTCCATCAAGTTAACAAAAAAAAAATTATAATTGAATCTAACAAAGATGTCGAATCAGCCAAATATTTGAAAATTCTATAATCTTGCTTTCATTAAACTCAAATAGTAAAAACTGAACAAATTCCCAATCTAATTTGAAATTAGTGTTTACAACTTTAAGAAGATACATGATTGGTGTCTAAGAATTTGGATCCCCTAAACAAACCCCTAGGGTCTTAATTATAGATGCGGTTTGGCACCTTTCGACTCGGTGCTTTTGACCTGGTCGAAAGGCGGCCTTGTAGACCTTTCGATGTCGTTAATGTTTGAGCATTTTTTTTCATTGCATTTAAATGGACTTGAGTGCTTTCGTGTTCATCGAAAGGGGTAAGTGTGCTTCTCCATTCTGTGTTGATTTGTTGTTGCAAGTAAAAAGAGGCATGAGCTTCGGACTCTATCAACAGGTACTTCTATAGGATTTCGAAGGTGTTGAAGTGTTGAGGATTTCAAGGCGGAAGGTAACTTCCGAATATGTGCTCACGAATTAATGCGGTACCCCTCCAGGTTGTAAAAGGTTTCGTCCGATTTGAAAGGCTTAGTCATGCTTTCGAAAGGGTTGCTTCATCAAAAAATCTTTCTAAGTAATTTGAATAAAGGTGAAACCTTTGGTTTCAAAAGGTTTGGCGCACATGTGAGTGGCTGTTATTTGCTTCCTTCGAAAGGTATTTTTCCACTATTTTGAAATGTCTTTATGTATGCAAAAGCATCTATTTCGAAAGGAAGCAATTGAAGCAAAAGGGTGCTTTCGACCCTTTTAACCCCCTCGATAGCTTATAATGCATCTGACTTCTGGCTATAGCAACCCTTCGACTCCTTCAAAAGGCTTTACTTGTTCTACGATCTCTTGTACTTTCTTCTCTTCTATTCATTTGTTTTTGACAAGCTTAAAGTGAGAATCGGTGGTAACACTTGCCCCCCTTGCGAAGGGACGCCTTTAACTTTTCAAGTCTGCTACCTCGATACCCCTCTTTACTTTAGCGTTGAAATTTCCCCCTTTTTCGTATTCTTGCATAATCATGGTCGTTTATTTAAATTTGATCGTATGGTCTGTTCTTCATGCTGAATTTTCTTATAAATCACATCCCTTTCTTCCCTCTTTCATTCATCTACGATTAAAGAAACTTTCAGCAAGAATCAAAGCTTTTAATTTCTTAAATAATTCTTATTTCAAACAAATAGAAACTCGAATTCAAAGTAAGTTTTTATTATTTTTTCTTTTCAAACTAACTTTCCATGCTAAATTTTTTATTATAAAATTTGTAGGTTTGAATTTGAATTACTTTTCTAATTTCATAAAGATAATTTAAGTTTTTCAGTCATGAAATATCCTTCGATTCATTTCTATAGCTTCTTTTGTTCCATTTCTCACATCAATTTATACTTTAGATTCATCTAATTTGGGTTTTTTTAACGGTTCGAATTTACAATTGGGGATTTTTTATGATTATTGGCTGTAAATCCGCGCTCAAATCAGTTTTGTTATTAATTTTTTAAAGTATTGGGCTAAAATTGAATTTAAAGAAGAAAGGTTTTTCTAGTTTCTTCATGGAGAAGCTTAAGCTATATGAATTGCAACTTCAAATTGTAATTTTACCTTTCTACCCCTTCGAAAGGGTTAAGGTAGCTAACTTTTTTTTGATTCTTCAACCACTTTCGATGGGGTCGAAAGGAAGTCCAGCGCCTATCTCCTTATTGATCTCGTTGAAAGTGTTGGGTATTTAATATCAAGTAGACTTCTTCGAAAGCAAAAATATGTTTTAGTATATTTTGATACCTTTCGAAGAAGATGCTTGACGTGCTTCACTAAATGATTATATAGTACATACTTTCGAAAGCATAATTTTTATTTTTATATGTTTCGAAACCTCTAGTACATGCCTAATTCTAATATATTTTATGAGACGTGTGGAGTTAGAAATTCATTCTTCTTTTCACAAATTAAATTAAGGAAAACTCATTTTGTTTAAGTTGAAAACCAAGCCAAACCTTTCGACTTGATCGAACACTATATTGAATCAGGCTTGGTTGTTTGTACATTTTAAAAGCCTTACACCCCTTTTGACTTATTCGAAACCCATTGTAGTTAACTGGGATTTGGTTATTATTTTACACAAATACCGTCGAAACATCCTAAAGCCCTTTCATTTATATTGGATTTACTCAAACTCAAACCTTTCGACTTAGCTGTCATATTGGGTTTCAACAGCATTCATATTTTCTTAGTAAAACAAAGCTCATTGGTTTCAACAGTGTTGAAAGTTTTGTTTGTTTTGTTTATTGAATTTGGTTAGTGTACGTATGTAAGCATGTATGTATGTATATATATATTCGAATTAGTTGTGTAGGATTCAACTACTCCTTTCAACAATAAAGTTTTTATTGGGCTTTCGACAATGTCATAGGGTGTTTGTTGGAGTTTCAATTCCATTATCCCTTTTGACACTGTTTGAAACTCAACGAATTTCATTTTCCTAAACTGAATCGATCATTCCTTCTAATATATGAAAATTCATATTTTGGTTGATATTTGAATTATTGTAATAGGTTCCTAATATCCTTAAAAAAATGTTAATTATATAATAAATTATAACATTTTACTGACATGATTTCACCTGGTAGGATCATGGGCGTGAAAACGACATCTCAAAAACCAGAAAAAGATATTGTACTGATGATAGAATTTTCTCCAAAGAAGATTGAAGAAATATCCAAACACTCTTTTATATCCTCTTAGGATGAGATAAATGCTACTCTAAACGACTTAAGCATCAATGGAGTAGAAGCCATTCCCCCGACTGATAGTGACACCATTCAACATCCCCCCTAAAGGATATTTTTCCTACACTGTTATCCATACTTTTCATAGTGACTTCCTACCTTTCTTGTATTTCTTTACCAGATTCCTAACTAACCAGGGCATTGCTCCCATCCAGCTATCTTCAAATCTATATACTTATCGACTATTCCAACAACTTATGGCTCTGGAGTCAGGGATTTTATCGCTAAATGTTGAAGTTCTGATCTATCTAATTCAACTAGTTAAACTCATCAACCTGAACAATTAACTTTTTAGATCCAATCCCCCCAAAAACCTAATTTCCAAGGATATAAACAAATTCAAGGATTGGGAAATGCAATTCTTCTCTGTCAAATGCTTTCCCAATATCAGCGGAATCTTCTCCTCCCCTCATAAGTTGATTACGGTCTTTATTTTTGTTCAATTACTATCTTTTGCTAATTTACGCTTCTTTGTTAGGTCGTTCTACTAAGATCTAAATGATGAGGATAAGGGAACTATCAAGCCATTAATTGCTTGTAACGACCCAGAATTTTCGATCCTGAAAATTTCAGATAGTTAGGAAAGGAAGAAAAGAGATAGAAGAAGAAATAGAAATGAAACACAGAATCTCAAATTCGCAGCGGATCAAAATATAATATAAAATAAAATAACAGTTATACAAGGAAAAACTGCAGTTAATTTACATTAATACATCGGAGTTGCAACATTTCACAATCACTGGATAGTTAAAATAACTCATCCCAGATAAATAACAATATATCACAGCGGAAAACACTCCATGCGTTCCTGTCATCTAACTCGTCTCCTGAGCTCCAGAACGTCCTTTCTGAAAATCTATAATACTCGGTCTGACCCGAGCATTACATCAAAGTAACACCCAGGTCAGGCTGGAAACCAGCGTGAGTAAACTCATCTAACATGAAACACTAAGTTATAAACTTATTAGCAAACCAGGGTAACTCGTACCTTCTATGAGTTCTTAAAGTCCATTACTTATTACAAACAATATCCAATAATTACTCAACTAAAGGCCAAATGACTTAATTTATTCCACATCTAGCAAGTCCACATATCCAATTTATAAGGAATTTAGTTTACTGATCGAAATGGTTTCGGGTATTGCTGATACCCGACCCCGGTCTCTTCGAATTCAATATCATTTCCAATCCAAATTGTTAAGTTTTTAAGCAATATAATTCATATTCAGAATATCATACCACCCAATAATTCAACTTAGATAGGTAACCCACATTATCACAGTTCAACACATTTATATCACAGCACATCTCAATCGCAAATCAACAATTCAAGTCATCAAATATCATTCAACCATCCATAAGCAAGATTTATTAGATATATAATTCCTAATTAATTTAATCATTCTTCAATTAAATTAATCATCAATTTTAATCACTTGGATTATCTTAATCCTGCTTACTTTACATTAATTAATTACAACACAATTAATTAATCAGTCTTAAATCATCCGTCTTAATTAATCATCCTTAATTAATTATTCTTTAATTACATTAAGTAATTAACCCATAATTAATTACATAAATTAATTATCCTTAACCATTTATAGTAATTAACCTTTAGTTACTCTCATTAATTACATTAATTAATGATATTCTAATTACTTTTATTAATTAATTATCTATAATTAATTACCTTGATCCTTAATTAATTATATTAATTAATTATTAATCACTTATATTGATTAATTTTCCTTTAATTAATCACATTAATTTACCTTTATTAATCATAAACAATAATTACCCATCCTGTAATTACTTACCTTAATTAATTAATTCCTTAATTAATTATACTAAGTAATTAATCCTTAATTACTTCCATTAAGAAATTTCCCCTTGGTTAGTTATCCTTAATTAAATAACCCTAAATTTTTAATTAGTTTAATTATCTTAAATTAATTACCATAACTTATTAATTAATTATTATTTAATCACTAGTTAATGATTCTTCCCTTAATTACATTTATCACTAATTACTTTATTAAGTAATCATACTTAATTAATTCATAAGTTATTATCTTTAATTAATCAAACTAATTAATTGTCTTTAGTTAATTATTTTAATTAATCGTCTAAAATTTATTGGATAATCACTTAACTTCTTATATTTAAAAGACCTTAATTAATCAAGAAAATCATTTATCTTAATTAAACTTCTTACTTATCAATAAATTATTTACACTAACTAACTATTATTTAATCCTTAACAATAATTGATTAACCTTTATTATCTTAACGATGTAATTATCTTTAATCAATCAAAATCTTAATTACTTAAAGATAAACTCTTTATTTTAATTGATTACTTAATTATATCATTAAACCTTATTTAAAATTAAACATTTAGAAATCAGTAATAATTAAAAACAATGTAATCATCTAATTTAACCTTTTAAATATTTGAAAACTTTTCATAGTTATTTAATAATTTTTAATACACAGTTATTTTTGAAAACCCAATTATCATATCTTTTAAAACTTATCTACTTTAATATATATTTAAAACTTTGTTAACCATTTCTCTTTGAAATTGATTTATTTTCAAAACTAACTTGTTTTCACTTTGTTTTTAAAGTTTAAACTCGATTTCTTTTGAGCTTAAAAAGTTAAATTTTCTTAAGATTTAAACTTGGCAATGTTTTCGTCAAAACTTAAAACCTGGATATGATTTTCAAAACTTTAAAACCAAAATTTAAACATGTTAACTCGATCAAAATCAAACCCAAGATTAAACAACAAAATCCCAAGAAAAACATGAGAATCACACCAACTTCATCTACTTTGAGTCGTACGCACAACATCCCGAGAAAGACCCGAGACGATCCTTCTTCCCAAAAACCAAATCAGCCTAGACACATTAATGTGCATGTGTGCACGATACACAGCGAACTACGTGACGTCGACCATCCCTCTGGCCTTCACCAAGCTGACGGCAACCCACACCAGCACCCAGTACCATAAAACGCCACCCAGTCAAAATCAAACTATTTGATCAGAAACTGGAACCCAATCCATGAACGGAAACCACCCATTGTCGTCGCCTCCGACCTCAGAATCACCCGTCGATTCACTCAATGCCACGCCAAACTCCGACGAACCATTCCCCCCACAAGCAGTTGCCTTTGGCTAACTATCGGCATCGCAAAAGCCTTGTTAACCCCATCGTCCAAAAACCTCATGAAAACCCTAGTTCACCTTCGATGGAACACCACAGCCATCAGAAAAACCCCAACCTGTTTTTCCTGCGTTCCCCCACTTCCCATCCATCTCCATCCTAAATCTACACCCTTCCCTTGCCTTCGATCACCCGCAATCGACAAAAATGTCAATTTCGATCATCCCAAAATATCGCAAAAATTACCTTAATTAAAATCATTGATGTCTAAATTCATCATTTACCTATACGCATTAGATCCAAAAAATCAAAAGTTGAAAATATCATGTTTGATTTTTAAACCCTATTTGATTTTTCCTGTAATTTATAATTTTTGTAGATAAAATCTTAAAATAAATTTCTACAATCATTTTTAAAATTTATAATAACATGGTACAGTTCTTTTCCTTTTAAACATCATGGTCAAAAATCAATCCATTTGGAAGATAGGAATTTTTGTTGTTGAGATAGCCTCTGTAAATACAACAGAGAAGTAAACGTCAGACATACACATACATTTCATATATATACACGCACATACATTCCAATTCAAGAAGTCATGCCAACAACAAGATTTTCACACATGCATTAAAATGTAATCCTAGATTAAAACTGTTTTTAAATTAAATGTTTACTCACCTGTAGAAGATAACAGAGGACAGGCTTTTTAAAATTTTGAAATCTATTCCTGTATTTAAAACTTAAACTTGGTTTACTTTGGTTTGCATGGATCTTGAATCTTCTTGCTTTGCTCTAAACTTGATTGTTATGAGCTGAAGCTTGTTTGATTCTAGTTTGATTACTAGGTTTTTGGATTGTTGTTGAGTTCCTTTGCTTTTTGATTTTGTTTACTGGAATTATGTTACAATTTCCTTCTTGTTTATTAGTTTAGTTTTGGAAAAATAGATCAAAGAATGAAATGAAGGAAAGAACTGAAAATGTCAATATAAGCTATTCTATTTTTTTATAAATGTTTTTAAAAGAAAATGGGACACTTGTCATTATTCTTATCTAAATTGTTAACACTTGTTAATTAGATAATGGCATTAGCTAACATGTGTATTAATAGATTTTAAATTTAGTTATATATATTTATAAATGTCTCCAATATGTATTGTTTTAAATTTCTCCTTATTTATTTATTTATTTATGTAATTTTAAAATATAATAATATAAAATCCATTTACACACTTAAAAATAATTATACTAGTTTAATATGTTATTAATTTATATTTATAAAACCTTTAAAGGTAATGATATAAAACTAATTATATATATACACACACTATTTTAAAATCAATTTATTTTTAAAATGTTTACACTTGAAATTTTTGAATTCAATTTCTTCTTGTTTTTTTAAAATCTCACTTATATAAATCCAAATTAATACTTATTTTATTTGCTATAGGAAAAAGAATACATTTTTTGATTATTAAGAAGATTATTACATTATTTATTTGCCTAGAAATTTACGGATATCACATTGCTGCTTTGAGTAGCAATGGAAATATGCTTCCTTCGTTGAATCCCTCAAACATTCAAAAGCATTCCCTCCTACTTGCATGTCAAAGGGTACTTAGTCAATATCTCCTATTTTAACACACTTCTTGGAGCAAACGCTTTTCTATCGTTAGGTGATCCAAGGAACTTCTCCCTAATGTCTTCAATTTGCCTCGATCACTCCGGTAGGCTTAAATATAATACTTGCAGTTTGTTGTCGTGTTACTTCTTAAATTACTTCAGTGACTTGTAATTTTTTGAATCTTCAGCAACTGCTCCTCAGGCTGAACCAATCACAAGTGATCCGACTCTCCCAACTTCTAGATCTCGTGCATCATCTTTGACTCGAGCTGTTTCTAGATAAAAGATGGCTACTAAAAGAAAATTGGGTAAAGTGACCATGGTGGGATCGTCCCTTAAGAAGGCCAATATTGTTGAAGTTCTAGATTCTTCGCCACTAGAAGATGGTGAGGCCGTTGGTATGGATAAAACTTTGGAAAGTCCAATTGTTGAAACTTCTAATGATCGACCCAAGATGACTCCCTCAAAGGATAATCCCTTATCTCACATTACCCTCCCAAGAGTTGAACCCTTCTAGACCAATGTCACTCATGCCTGCAAGTGATTTTGAAAAGATAGTCCAATCTATCTTGAGCTCTTCATAATTTGCTTCTATTCACCCGCCTTCTTCCGTTCCTAACCCGGTAGGCCACTATCAGTCTCGTAAAGAACATTAACTTCCGATACGTTTCATATTATTTATCCTCCTTATCATTCTTTCTCTCTGAATGCTGAACCGCGTCATACTTTCCCCTTAGAATTTCCAAAAGATGGCTCTCTCTGCAAGAAAATGCATTAAAATCCTCCACAAAAATATCCATGCTTCGAGAGAAAATTTCAAACTTAAACAACCAAGTCATCACCTTGTCTGCTGATAAAAATGAATCTATGATGGAACAAGAGAGATTGAGAGCCTTTCTTGCCCGATCAGATTCTATTATTTCTGAGGAATGAAAAGCACAACCACTTCTAGCTGATGAAAATTTGGCCTTGAAAATGGCTCTAAAAGAGTATGGAGACGGCTAAACAATACTTTCTCATAAAAAAGTTGGAGAAAAAGAGAAGTTCTCTAAAGATGGCTGCCAATGCTATATCTGATGCTAAGCGAAAGGGGTCATAATTTCTAAATACTTCCCACGATGACATCATTGTTAACTCTTACATAGATACCCTGATGCTTGGTTATGCTGACAACATAGAAAATGACCAGATTTGAGCTTTCCTTCACTCGACCCTGCTTTTGTCAATAGATTTATGGCCAAAGTCAAAGAAATGGAGCAAGGGGTTAAAGTTCCTTAGAGAAAGGAGATTGATGCCTTCAAAATCTTATCCTTCGAAGTCCCTTCCCTTCACGTAGATTTCGATTCTGAGGATGATAAAGATCCCGCCAAGGAATAAGGCGGCAATGATGAAGGTGACAATGATATGATGATCATGATGAAGATGGAGGCCAGGGTTCAGGCAGCGACGGAGGTGGTCACACCAATGTTCAGGAAAAAGATGGTGATGACTTCAGCGGGGCTTTAGAAAAGTTCAATCTCAATCCAACTATCTGTGAAGCAAGCTCACCTTAACCCCCTGCGCCTTCTAACCTTCAAGAAGAGACTGCTAACATTGAGGAACAAAAAGAGAAAAGGAGGTATACCGTTCCCAATTCTCAAGAATGGGATTCCTTATCTAAATGGCTTTCACTTCCAAGATAATAATAGTTGATATCTTTTATTCTTGGTAAGGAGAAAACAAATACAACTTTATAAATTAAATCTTGTAAGAAAACAAGCAGAAATAAATAGCTTGTATAGAGAGTTAGATAAGAAGTTAAAAGAACACAATACCCTCTTTGATAAGTATCATAGGATAAATAAGAGTGCAGTAGTGCAATCGACATTCAAAGATCAAGATGCTGCGCCCCAACTGAAGAGGGCATGTCTTTGATATGATAGACTTTTGGTAGAGAAACGAGAATTGATTCCACTCTTTTGAATGTTGGTCGAAGAGAGAGAGACATCCTTGTAGACTTTCAATACAAAGCTTATTGCGGACATCCAATTGTAGGCTTTTCATACTTAGGTATTTTTAGTGGGGGTCTACTTAGGCATTTACGTAAGAGATATCTAGACGAATTTGGATCTGATCCACATCCAAGTGGCCTATTGGAATATACTACGAGTTAAATCGATTCCTCACGAATTGTCTACAGAAAAACTTAAGGAGAAATTTGTTTTAGAGTTACTCAAAAAGTCGATTTTGTATGAATCAGATGAACATTTATAATTTTGTAATAATATCAATTTGTATATTTCTTGTTCTATCTTCCTCTTAAACTTAGTTTCATTTTATTATGTCATCACAGAATAAATATTTCCCAAGCAGTCTTATTTCTAGAGATTATTTAAACAGTATGTTAAACTAAGAAGAGATTATGTAGAAAAGGCTTTGCATTTGAAACCTTCAAAATTAGCCAGATACTTATTTCTTAGAGATTTTCAGAGACTTTAGATGGGACATCCTCGCCTTCATTTCGATTTTCTCGGCGAAGACAAAGAAAAACTTCTTAAGGAAATTCAAACATACCATACAAGATTACTATGTGGTCCTGATAGTCCCCCTACTGTGGAGTGAAGTTATAGAAAATATCCACCAATCATCATCCTAGAAGGATTTAATGCCCCTTTTGAATCAGTGGTTACTCTTTCGACAAATTCCTTGAACAAAGTCAAAAACGCCGTTTACCAACTTTAAGTGTAGAACAAGTGTCTAATGAAATTATACTTTTTGTTTTATTTCAACTTAAGTTGTAATCCTATATTGTTATAATAAAAGAGATTGGTTATTCAAGTCCTGATTTTATTTTCTTTTTGTTTGTTTAAATAGGAGTTACAACTATCTACAATTCCATTCTCGTTATATTCGACATCTCGCTTTATCAGTATTAGAGATAGGTTTTTAATAGATATTGAAAAGAGGATGCTCCTTAACGATCCCTTGTCTACTCATTTCCAGGGTAATACTGTAGCATTAAAATGGTATAGTGGGTTTTTGCTTCAAAAGATGATTGTTATTGGTCTTAATGATCATATTACAAATCATGAAGCGATATCAAGAATAAGAACAAAACGATTTCATGATTAAAGCGTCAAGTTAGATCAAACCCTTCAATTGATTCTGACCATAAGATGTCTGAACTTCTCCAGCAAACAAGTGATTTGAAGATTAAGTTAAAAGATAGTCAAGCTCAGTGTGAATCGTCGGAATTCATTATGGGGAATAATATTTCAAACATCGATTTGCTAAATTCTTCCATTATTTCATCTGACGCAAAATCTACATGGTCACTTCCCTTTCCATCCAAAAGTTGCCCACTACAAATAATCCTCCTCCTAGCGTTGACGAGAAGGTAGTAGGAGAATGGTGCAGGAAATTTAAATATGAGATAATGAAATATTTTGATGAACAACAGAAAGTGGAGTACTCATTGCGCATAAATGAGTATGCAGCTAGGATTTAGAGACTTGAACGCAAAAAATATCTTCTTTAGAATCATATTGCTTATTTGGAAAGGGAAAATAAAACTTTCAAAGGCTTTCCAAGGTGCAAATAAGGCCTTTAATAAAGCTTTAAAGATCCATATTGAATCTATTAATGACGTCGATAAGATAAGGAAAAAAGAGAAGAATCTTAAGGAAGTTCTTCATATCACAATTCATCACATTGTTAATCTTTTAATTACCAAGAATCTAGATAAGGCTGTTCAAGATTTGTGAAAAATGTATTTGTACCGTATACTTGTAAATAATTTCATAAATTATTTAAATCATGAAAATTTTATAAATATCACCTGGTCCGTAGTCCCTTCTTACAATGTTGTTTTTGAATCTGCTTCCTGATAACCTGTGCTATGATTATTCTATTTGCTATATTTTTCAACCCTCTTTACTGATCTTCTTTGCCTAAAAAGCACGAAGTAAACAATATTCCTCACCATTAACTGGAAATCTATATAGAAGTTTATCCACATTACTTGTGGAGGTTGATGGATCATTATGTTAATATATGATGGTGAACGAAAAGTAATTCTATAATTCAATACGGTTAAATGTCTTGAAATCCATCTTTGGTAATGATGAGAGAGAACCAGGAATTCAGCTTCAATTATTGGTGGAATACCAGAAATCCAATGTTAGAAAACCATAAATTTAATTAAGAATTTAATTATAGATGTTTATAAATTTATCTTTTGGGGAAATCTAATAGAAAGTTGATAATGATCGTGCAATAGAATCTATAAGTCATTGTCAGAAAGTTTCTAGTAGAAGTCCGGTGATTCAAATTTAAACATTAGTAAATGAAATGTAAAAGTTAGAAAATATGAAACCTAGATTCGGATATTGGTGGATGATAACCAAAAGTCCGTAATAATAGTCTTCTTAATTAAAATCTTAAGTCCAGATTAGAGCATTATGGAGCGAAGTTCAGTAATTAAAAGTAATAGCCACGAAACACAGATTTGGCATGACGAAGATCATAGACTAAAAGACCCGAAACCCTTATTCGGGTGTTAATAAGTGAAGTCCCAAACTTAATAATGAAAGTCCCGAAACTCAGGTATTATAAGTGAACTTCAAAATTTCTTCTTCAATGATTAGTTGGAGGCTGTAGATTCTTATTTAAGCCTTTATTTCTATGCCCCTCCTTGTGTTTTGACTCTTTCGACATGTGTTAACTCTTTAGGCATGTATATTGCTGCTGTTTGATTTGCCACTTCGTGGTTTCGAAAGTCTTAGTTTGTTGTTTGATGTGTCGCTTCGCGGACTTGGACGCTTTATCCATTGCTTGATATGCCACTTCCCGGGCTTGGACGTCTTAGTAAATTGTAAAAGCCCAAAGTTTTAACAAGTATTTTTCACTTTTAATTATAAAACTTTGGGGGTTTATTATATAAAAATCTAAATTTTAAAGTTATTAAAACAATTGACCAAATTTTTAAATAAATAATAAGATCTCTGAAATTTTGACGTGGTTAAGAATTAACTTTAATTGGAAATTTGGGTTTTTTGTTGAAGATGGTAAATAACTTAATTTCTAGCAAAATGATGTTTTAATTAAGAAATAAGATTTGAAAAAAAATTAGTAATAAATAAACTGTTTAATTACGCGTTTAAAAGGCGTATTATTGATTGAATATTTTTACCGTATATTTACTACATAAGAGAACGCGTAAATTTAAAAAGCGTTACTTTTATTATAAAACTGGGCGTGTGTTTGATTTAATTATTGCGTCGGTTTTCCACGCGTCTAAATTTATTACCTTGAATATAAATAATCAAATAAATCAGTATACATGCATTTTTAAGTGGGAAAGGAATAAATTTTCTTTCCATTGACTCCACATATTTAATAAATAAAACCCATTGATTTTTCATAACGTTTAAATCAAATATTCTTTTCCTTTTCTTTACTCTAAGAATCAAAACTTTTCTTGTTCAATTTTATAAAACGTTCGCCAATTTGTCATTTTTCTATACAATTAAAACAACATAATAATTTTTACGTTAGCTATAAATGAGTTATATACTTTCTAAAAATTAAATAATTTATACTATTACTTACATACATTTTAGTAATAGATTTCTTGGTAAATGGTAAATGAATGAAAAAAAAAGGCAATGTAAACAAATCATATTTTTTAAGTAATAAATTTCTAGCGTATAAATAAATTGTTTAATTGCGCGTTAAATGGCGCATTATTTGATGGAATAAATAACATATAAGAAAACGTATAAAATTTGAATCCGTTATTTTCGTTATATTTTGGGAATAATTAATTGCGTCGGTTGTACGCATTCTAAAGTTATCCTCTTTAATATTTACACGTCGCTCAACATTATTATTTTGGTCAAATTTTCTATTTCCGTTTTAAGTGCAAATTTATTGCTTGCCGTTTTATGTTCTCCTTAATTCACGAAATCTACACTAATAATAAAAATTTATTACTCATTGTAATTAATTGTTCCAAACTTTCCTTACCTCTCGTGTGAAATTGATAGGAAAAATATTCAATAGACTGATTCAAAATCAACGCAACAGGTTAATTGTTTTTTTAAAAATAATAATAATCTCTTGCCTTTAACTTCTCATCTAAATCAATGCATTTTCTTCCTTAAATTTTGCACGTACAAATGTTCACTAATAACAAAAACTTCCTCTTGATTTACGCATGCCGTGATTTTCACCTTCCCTTTTTGCTGCAGCTATTTTAATTTAGTATAAAATCTTTGAATAAAGTAATGTTCAAATCTAATATTATTGTCGTTTTCTCCGATATCAATGCTAGTTTCTTCTCATTATTAAACATGTTCGCAAATTGTTCAAATTCCATTTCCATTCAAAACAAAAATATAATTGCTTGTCGTTTCTTTCGCTAATTAATTCTTACCCACTGCAATTATTTTCTCCAATCATTCTTGTCGTTTCTTTTTATTTATCAACGCATTCTCTTCTTAATGATTTCAAACGAGTACAAATGCGTGCCAAATAAATTCTTGCCTCTTTTCTTCCCTTTTAATCAACACACTTATTTCCAAAATTTAATAAAAAAACGTGTAGATATGTTGCCATGTATTCCTATCCTTTTCTTTTGTAAATCAACGAAATCAATTATTCGTTGCCTATTTTCACCTTAAATCAGTGCAAGATTTTATTTACTAGCATACGTTCAAAAGTTCATTTATCTCTTGCAGTTTCTCCCTGTAAAATCACGCAAGATACCCTATGTACATATTCCAATCACGAATGTAATTGTTTACATCAATTCTTGCCATTACTTTGCTAAAATCACTCAACCTATTCAATTATAAAACGCAACCTTTAATAATGCAGTGAAACCATTCATTTCTTTTAGCCATTTTTCCTGCATTGATTTTTCGCATGCCCAAAAACACACAACCCACTATATAAATTTATAACTCCTCATTTACATTTCCGTTACCGCAGGCTCATCTTTAAATACGTAGCACATTTGCAACAATTTCATTCATTTTCTTCCCTGTCGTGCTAAAGCTTCAAGAAGCATCAGGTACATAGCTGCATCCCTTCTTCCTTCTTATTTTCCTCTTTCTTGTTTTAGTTTTTTTCTATTTCCTATTGTTTGTTCCACTGTGCTCGGCTACTCCACCACCACCCTCCACTCCTTGTTCTGTCACTGACCTTACACCATGAACCATCCCGTGACTTTGTGCTGGCCAACGTTCAAAAAAAAAAGAGGAAAAAAAGGGGAAAACAATGCATGTGCCATCTTATGACATCAGCCTATAGGACTAAATCTCGAGTGCATGCACATATATAGGCTTGAGCTACCTAAGTTTAACCCTGCCTTAATTTGTTTCAAATGTTTGCGTTTCAGGCTTTGAAAAAAAATATAATAGGGAAGAGAGCCTCGTCATTTTGCATTTTTTTCTCCTGCATGATTGGGTCGTTAGCCACTGACTTGGCATGCGACTGCATGCGTTCAGTTTAAAAAAAAGAAAAAAAATATAAAAAAAGGAAGAAGTAAATTATGCATGCATGTCAGGAATGAATATATGGGCAAGCATAGTGTTGTATTGTCCAACTAGAGACTAGGTTGAAATTACCAATTTGCATTTTTGAAGTAGAAAATGTATGCCACCTGTAGCTTGTGTAACCAGTCCTCTATGTCATGACGTGAAGTCTCAAGAGTGCATGCATTCGAGTTTTGAAATTTGGTAAAGGCCATGCCTTTTTATAAAAAAGAAAAATATTATAATAAGAGGATGAATAGAATAGTAGGGAGCCACCTGTGCATGTGAGTAGAACATCTTGAGCATTAGCTTGTTGGGATATATAATGAATATAGTTAGGTAGATACATGCATGAATAACAGTCTTTATATGCTGTGAACAGATCCATATGAAGTATTGTATACTAGGAATAATTATGAAGTATTAATACGTAAACCACATGTTGCACTTATAATAAAAAAAGAAAAAAAAAGAAAAAGAAAATAATAATAATAAATAAATAAATATTGTATGTGCCACTATTATGTATCATTGCCGTGAATTGCATTGTTGCCCACATAAGATTTGCTACCATTTTATTAACTCGTCATAATATTCTATAAAAAGGGTAAGAGAAAAAAATATATAGTATAAATTTATTTTGTCAAATTTGATTTGGAAAAATTAAATGGGCAGGCTGAGCTTTTGTTTTAATGGGTCAAGTCATGTGGTGAGTGGTCGAGCCGTTGTGTCAATTTCCTTTAATTCAATCTTGTTTCAAATTTGCTGTGTTCGTGATAAGATTCGAATACTTAGTTTTATTTAATTACTTTGTTCAAGATTTGAATCAACTCATTGCATCCACTGAAAATTGATCGCGCCTTCTGTACTCTTCTTTCGGGGTAGATATCGTTGTTTGAATAAAATCTACAGCTTCGAATAGGTGAGTATTCTCACCTGAAAAACGTATTTATATATCCGTAAATTAATAACAAGTGTAGTTGTAGCACGATTTCATGTCATTTATTTGACTGTGATAAAAATTGATGATGTTAAAATCCTGTTATTAACCCCACATATCATCAGATACATTATATACTGTTTTATTTATGCTGTTACACTATTTATATAATTACTGTTTATCACACTACCAGTTCCCTGTGGTATAGAATCATTACGGGCTGAAATGATAGGCCTGAACAATATTTATTTATTCATTTATTTACTTATTCGAGTCAGCGTCTAACGACCCAATCATGCAGGAGAAAAAATGCAAAATGATACGGCTCTCTTCCCTATTATATTTTTTTTCAAAGCCTGAAACGCAAACATTTGAAACAAATTAAGGCAGGGTTAAACTTAGGTGGCTCTAGCCTATATACGTGCATGCACTCGAGATTTAGTCCTATAGGCTGATGTCAAAAGGTGGCGCATGCATTGTTTTCCCCTTTTTTTCTCTTTTTTTCGAATGTTGGCCAGCACAAAGTCACGGGATGGTTCATGGTATAAGGTTGGTGACAGAACAAGGAGTGGAGGGTGGTGGCGGAGTAGCCGAGCACGGTGGAACAAACAATAGGATATAGAAAAAACTGAAAAAAGAAAGAGGAAAATAAGAAGGAAGAAGGAATACAGCTATTTACCTGATGCTTCCTGAAGCTTTAGCACGACAGGGAAGAAAATGAATGAAATTGTTGCAAATGTGCAACGTATTTAAAGATGAGCCTGCGGTAATGGAAATGTAAATGAGGGGTTATGAATTTATATAGTGGGTTGCGTGTTTTCGGGCATGCAAAAAACAATGCAGGAAAAATGGCAAGTGAATTCAAATTTTAAAACGCTAAAAGAAATGAATAATTTCACTGCATTATTAAAGGTTGCGTTTTATAATTAAATAGGTTGAGTGATTTTAGAAAAGTAACGGCAAGAATTGATGTAAACAATTATACGCATGATTGGAATATGTACATAGGGTACCTTGAGTGATCTTACAGGGAGAAACTGGAAGAGATAAATGAACCTTTGAACGTACGCTAATAAATAAAATCTTGCACTGATTTAAGGTGAAAATAGGCAACGAATAATTCATTTCGTTGATTTACAAAAGAAACGGATAGGAATACTTGGCAACATTTTTACACGTTTTTTTTATATTAAATTTTGGAAAGAAGTGCCTTGATCAAAAGGGAAGAAAAGAGGCAAGAATTTATTTGGCACGCATTTGTACTCGTTTGAAATCATTAAGAAGAGAATGCGTTGATAAATAAAAAAACGACAAGAATGATTGGAGCAAATAATTGCAGTGGGTAAGAATTAATTAGCGAAAGAAACGACAAGCAATTATATTTTTGCTTTGAATGGATATGGAATTTGAACAATTTGCGAACGTGTTTAATAATGAGAAGAAACTAGCGTTGATATCAGAGAAAACGAAAATAATATTAGATTTGAACGTTACTTTATTCAAAGATTTTATACTAAATTAAAATAGCTGCAGCAAAAAAGAGAAGGTGAAAATCACGGCATGCGTAAATCAAGGGGCAGTTTCTTTTATTAGTGAACATTCGTACGTGCAAAATTTAAGGAAGAAAATGCATTGATTTAAATGAGAAGTTAAAGGCAATAAATTATTATTTTTAAAAAAAAACAATTAACATGTTGCGTTGATTTTGAATCAGTCTATTGAATATTTTTCCTATCAATTTCACACGAGAGGTAAGGAAAGTTTAGAACAATTAATTACAGTAAGTAATAAATTTTTATTAACATTGTAGATTTCATGAATTAAGGAGAACATAAAATGACAAGCAATAAATTTGCACTTAAAACAAAAATAGAAAATTTGACCAAAAGACTAATGTTGAGCGACGTGTAAATATTTAAAGAGGATATCTTTAGAATGCGTACAACAGACGCAGTTAATTATGCCCAAAATATAACGAAAATAACGGATTCAAATTTTATACGTTTTCTTATACGTTATTTATTCCATCAAATAACGCGCCTTTTAAAGTATATTTAAACAATTTATTTATACGCTAGAAATTTAATACTTAAAAAATATGATTTGTTTACATTGGGTTTTTTTTCATTCATTTACCATTCACCAAGAAATCTATTACTAAAATGTATATAAGTAACAGTATAAATTATTTAATTTTTAAAAGTGAATAATTCATTTATAGCTAAGGTAAAAATTATTGTGTTGTTTTAATGGTACAAAAAAATAAAAAATTGGCGAACGTTTTATAAAATTGAACAAAGAAAAGTGTTGATTCTTAGAGTAAAGAAACGAAAAAGAATATTTGATTTGAACGTTATTGAAAAATCAATGGGTTTTATTTATTAAATATGTGGAGTCAACGGAAAGAAAATCTATTCCTTTCCCACTTAAAAATGCATGTATACTGATTTATTTGATTATTTATATCCAAGGTAATAAATTTAGACGCGTGAAAAACAGACACAATAATTAAATCAAACATGTGTCCAGTTTCATAATAAAAGTAACGTTTTTTAAATTTACGCGTTCTCTTATATAGTAAATATACGTTAAAAATATTCCATCAATAGCATGCCCTTTAAACGCGTAATTAAATTGTTTATTTATATAGTAATTTTTTTTATCAGATCTTATTTCTTAATTAAAACATGATTTTGCTAGAAATTAAGTTATTTACCATCTTCAACAAAAAAAACCCAAATTTCCAATTAAAGTTAATTCTTAACCACGTTAAAATTTCAGAGATCTTACTATTTATTTAAAATCTTGGTCAATTGTTTTAATCAATTTAAAATTTAGATTTTTATATAATAAACCCCCAAAGTTTTATAATTAAAAGTGAAAAATACTTGTTAAAACTTCGGGCTGCTACACTAGCTTCTGTTCAGTTCTTATTTTAGTCTTTGAAATCAAGACAATTTAATGTTTAGAGTTTCTATGGAGATTTCAAACTATATTTGGTTTAAGACTATGTACTTTATATTTTTTTGAGACTATGGATAGTGCCTTCATGAACCACTAAGTTAATTTTTAATTCCACTGCGAGTATTCTGATTTCTGTGTCTGTGATTATTTATTTACTGTATATTCTTAGATTTTCCAAAATTTATTTACAACGCGGTATTTTGAACAATTCAAGTCCGACATGTGCGGATGCGAATGGTTGAAAATATCGAGCCGTTACATTTGGTATCAGAGCTTTGGTTCTAGGAAAACTTAGAATGTATGGTAAATTTGATTTACAGAATCACTTTCATTCGAGCTTGAATCTCTTCCTTTCGAATTTTGGAACGTTCCCTGTGGTTCCAAAGTTCATTCGTGTCCCTCACTATTCATCTTCTTTTGATTCTAGAGTATCCCATAACTCCACTTCGGATGATCTTTACAGTGAATTGGCGGTCACGCCAGTATTCTAATAAAGGGGTGAAACTCCTTTACAAGTAGCATTGATTCACCATAGATTTATATTTATCCTCGGTTTAGATGCTAGTATCTTTGGTTATTCCGAACTCTGTCTCTTCAGATCGAATGTAGATTTACCCCACAAAATCCACATCGATCTTACTCTTTAAGTCACGGTTGACCCGGTTAAGGTTGGTCGCGATTTATATAAACTTATCCAGTTCCTTATTCTGTTATTTAATCGTCGGATCTTCTGATTCCAACTTATCTTTAAATCAAAATTCTCTTTGATTTGAATCCATCAAATTTGAATCTCTATCCTTGTTTTGAAAGATTTATTTCTATATTTGGAAATAAATCTAATATTATATATATAAGCATAAATTTTCAGAATTTTTATAATTAATTTAACTAGTTGTCAAGAGATAATAGTCTTTGATTTTATTTATGGTTTTGTAAACCATGGGTTTTGTCTAATATAAATAATTGAATATAAACAATGGTTATAAATTAATTTGGAAATAAAAATGAATTTAAAACAAGAACTTGAGAATTCAATTTCCAATGGTTTCAAACCTTGTGTTTAAAGTTTTAAAAGGATATATTATTTAAATTATTTTCGAATAGAAATTTGTTTCCAAAGCATTTTAAAGGTTTAAAAATCAGCGCTCTTCTCTTTGTCGCTGGGAAATAATTTCGGTGATGACTGCAGCATCATCAACAATCATTTTAGAGTTTCGAAGTGAAGAGACCATTCTGTAGTCTGGCTACAGTGTTACCATGAGAATATAATTGATTTGAATCTCTAAAATATAACTAGATTTATAATATATAGATATATGATTTAAATTTGATTTGACATATTATGTACATATATTTATTTATCTCTAAATGGTTTGAAGGGAATCAGAAATTTAATTCTTAAATTTTATCTTCAGGAATAATTTCAATTATAAAAAAAAACAAAAACAAAATCAAATTTTTGAATAAATGATTCCAACTTGAGATAATTGACTTTGAAAGTTTTATTTGTATAATACTCAATTTCATTTTGATATAACTTAACTTGATTTTCAGAAGTTAACAATGTAACTGGATAATATACAATATAAAATGATTTATAAATAAAATTTGAGTGATTATAATAAATGTTATACACTTAAATTCTCGTTATAAAAAAAAGATTAACAAGAGGTAATGTAATGATTTATAATATAAAATGATGTTAAAGGAACTAAGAATAAATTTAAGCGGTTGTAATAAGTGTAAACATATTTAGCATAGATGATAAAAATATATTGAGAGAAATAAATTTAGTTATAATTAGGAATAAAAAAAAGATATTAATTTATTGAATATATTTTTGAGTATAACAAATGATTTTCAAACTTATGATTTTAGAAATTTTTATTTTAAGATAATTGGAAGAGGAAGTAATGACATTTGAAATAGTAAAATTTAACTTGAGTGAAATTAAATAGATGAAATCAATTATTAACTTAAAATTGAATTTGTATGGTTTAGATTGATGATTCTAATTTAAGTTTCAATTTAGTTTTCTTTCAGGTTGTTCAATTACCCTACCTTCTTCCTTTTCGAGGACGAAAAGTTCTGAGTGAAGGAGAGTGTAACAGCCCGAAGTTTTAATAAGTATTTTTCACTTTTAATTATAAAACTTTGGGTGTTTATTATATAAAAATCTAAATTTTAAATTGATTAAAACAATTGACCAAATTTTTAAATAAATAATAAGACCTATAAAATTTTGACGTGGTTAAGAATTAACTTTAATTGAAAATTTTGGTTTTTTTGTTGAAGATGGTAAAACTTAATTTCTAGCAAAATCATGTTTTAATTAAGAAATAAGATTTGAAAAAAAAATTAGTATATAAATAAACTGTTTAATTATGCGTTTAAAAGGCGTGTTATTGATGGAATATTTTTAACGTATATTTACTACATAAGAGAACGCGTAAATTTAAAAAGCGTTACTTTTATTATGAAACTGGACGCGTGTCTGATTTAATTATTGCGTCGCTTTTTCACACGTCTAAATTTATTACCTTGGATATAAATAATCAAATAAATCAGTATACATGCATATTTAAGTGGGAAAGGAATAGATTTTCTTTCCGTTGACTCCACATATCTAATAAATAAAACCCATTGATTTTTCAATAACGTTCAAATCAAATATCGTTTTCCGTTTCTTTACTCTAAGAATCAACACTTTCCTTTGTTCAATTTTGTAAAACGTTCGCCAATTTTCCATTTTTCTGTACAATTAAAACAACACAATAATTTTTACCTTAGCTATAAATGAATTATATATTTTTAAAAATTAAATAATTTATTCTGTTACTTATATACATTTTAGTAATAGATTTCCTGATAAATGGTAAATGAATGGAAAAAAAACTCGATGTAAACAAATCATATTTTTTAAATAAATTTATAGCGTATAAATAAATTGCTTAATTACGCGTTAAAAGGCGCGTTATTTGATGGAATAAATAACGTATAAGAAAACGTATAAAATTTGAATCCGTTATTTTCATTATATTTTGGGCATAATTAATTGCCTCTGTTGTACGCATTCCAAAGATATCCTCTTTAATATTTAGACGTCGCTCAACCTTATTCTTTTGGTCAAATTTTCTATTTCTGTTTTAAGTGCAAATTTATTACTTGCCTTTTTATGTTCTCCTTAATTCACGACATCTACACTGGTAATAAAAATTTATTACTCACTGTAATTAATTGTTCCAAACTTTCCTTGCCTCTCGTGTGAAATTGATACGAAAAATATTCAATAGGCTAATTCAAAATCAACGCAACAGAGTAATTGTTTTTTTTTAAAATAATAATTTCTTGTCTTTAACTTCTCATCTAAATCAATGCATTTTCTTCCTTAAATGTTGCACGTACGAATGTTCACTAATAAAAGAAACCGCCCCTTGATTTACGCATGCCGTGATTTTCACCTTTCCTTTTTGCTGAATTATAAAATCTTTGAATAAAGTAACTTTCAAATATAATATTATTGTCGTTTTCTCCGCTATCAACGCCAGTTTCTTCTCATTATTAAACACGTTCGCAAATTGTTCAAATTCCATTTCCATTCGAAGAAAAAATATAATTGCTTGCCATTTCTTTCGCTAATTAATTCTTACCCACAGCAATTATTTGCTCCAATCATTCTTGTCGTTTTTTTTATTTATCAGCGCATTCTCTTCTTAATGATTTCAAACGAGTACAAATATGTGCCAAATAAATTCTTGCCTCTTTTCTTCCCTTTTAATCAACGCACTTATTTCCAAAATTTAATAATAAAAAATGTGTAAAAATGTTGCCAAGTATTCCTATCCGATTCTTTTGTAAATCAACGAAATCGATTATTCGTTGCCTATTTTCACCTTAAATCAGTGCAAGATTTTATTTATTAGCGTACGTTCAAAAGTTCATTTATCTCTTGCAGTTTCTCCCTGTAAAATCACGAAAGATACCCTATGTACATATTCCAATCACGGGTATAATTGTTTACATCAATTCTTGCCGTTACTTCGCTAAAATCACTCAACCTAGTTAATTATAAAACACAACCTTTGATAATGCAATGAAATCATTCATTTCTTTTAGCATTTTAAAATTTGAATTCACTTGCCATTTTTCCTGCATTGATTTTTCGCATGCCCAAAAACACGCAACCCACTATATAAATTCATAACCCCTCATTTACATTTCCATTACCGCTGGCTCATCTTTAAATACCTAGCACATTTACAACAATTTCATTCATTTTCTTCCCTGTCGTGCTAAAGCATCAGGAAGCATCAGGTACATAGTTGCATCCCTTCTTCCTTCTTATTTTCCTCTATCTTTTTTTGTTTTTTCTATTTCCTATTGTTTGTTCCACCGTGCTCGGCTACTCCGCCACCACCCTCCGCTCTTTGTTCTGTCAACGACCTTACACCCTGAACCATCCCGTTACTTTATGCTGGCCAACGTTCGAAAAAAAAGAGAAAAAGGGGGAAAACAATGCACGCGCCACCTTTTGACATCAGCCTATAGGACTAAATCTCGAGTACATGCACGTATATAGGCTTGAGCCACCTAAGTTTAACCCTGCCTTAATTTGTTTCAAATGTTTGCGTTTCAAGCTTTGAAAAAAATATAATAGGGAAGAGAGCCGCATCATCTTGCATTTTTGCTCCTGCATGATTGGGTCGCTAGCCACTGACTTGGCATGCTACTGCATGCGTTCAGTTTAAAAAAAATATAAAAAAATATAAAAAAATATAAAAAAAGGGAGAAGTAAATTATGTGTACATGTCAGGAATGAATATACGGGCAATCATAGTGTTGTGTTGTCCAACGAGAGACTAGGTTAAAATTACCCTTTTGCATTTCTGAAGTAGAAAATGTGCGCCACCTGTAGCTTGTGTAACCAGTCCTATATGCCATGACGTGAAGTCTCAGGAGCGCATGCATTCGAGTTTTGGAATTTGGTAAGGGCCGTGCCTTTTTATAAAAAAGAAAAAAAATATTATAATAAGAGGGTGAATAGAATAGTTGGGAGCCACCTGTGCATGTGAGTAGAACATCCTGAGCATTAGCTTGTTAGGATATATAGTGAATATAGATAGGTAGATATATGCATGAATAACAGTCTTTATGCACTTTGAACAGATCCATATGAAGTATTGTATACTAAGAATAATTATGAAGTATTAATACGTAAACCACATGTTGCACTTAGTAATAAAAAAAGAAAAAAATAATAATAAATAAATAAATATTGCATGCGCCACTTTTATGTATCACTGCCGTGAATTGCATTATTGCCTACATAAGATTTGCTACCTTTTTATTAACACGTCATAATATTCTGTAAAAAGGATAAAAGAAAAAAATATAGAGTATAAATTTATTTTGTAAATTTTGATTTGGAAAAATTAAATGGGCAGGCAGAGCTTTTGTTTTAATGGGTCAAGTCGTGTGGTGAGTGGTCGAGCCGTTGTGTCAATTTCCTTTAATTCAATCTTGTTTCAAATTTGTTGTGTTCGTGATAAGATTCGTATACTTAGTTTTATTTAATTACTTTGTTCAAGATTTGAATCAAGTCGTTGCATCCAGTAAAAATTGATTGTGCCTTCTATGCTCTTCTTTCAGGGTAGATATCATTATTTGAATAAGTTTTGCAGCTTCGAAAAGGTGAGTATTCTTACCTGACAAACGTACTTATATATCTGTAAATTAATAACAAGTGTAATAGTAGCACGATTTTATTTCATTTATTTGACTTTGATATAAATTGATGATTTTAAAATCCTGTTGTTAACCCCACATATCATCAGTTATGTTATATACTGTTTTATTTATGCTGTTACACTATTTATATAATTACTGTTTATCACACTGCAAGTTCGCTGTAGTATAGAACCATTACGGGCTGAAATGATAGGCCTGAACGATATTTATTTATTCATTTATTTAGTTATTTATTTAACTTGGGATTGCGGGTTTGAAATGATAAAACCCAGATTTTCTTTATAAATTACGGATTGAAATGATATATTGTCTGTATCACTTGACTTAGGTTAGAAAATATTATACAGACCCGTGGTTATATATATATATATATTCTGAAAATATTAAATATTTTAATTTAGAATGTTGTAATATTTTGTTTAAAATTTGATTAAAAATGATTCTTAAGCATTGTGATATTTTACAAGTTAAAGATGTAAATAAATAAATGTTAAGAATATAAAGTATAAACTTATTTTGTAAAATTTGATTTGTAAAATAAAAATGGGTTTCAAGTTAAGAAATATAATATGATGTTTTGGGTACAAATTTGAATAAGTAAATAAATAAAGGGTTAAGTTGTCTATGAATTAAATAGCTAAATAAAGTAAATACTTGAAGTGGAAGTTGAAATAAATAAATTTAGAAATGTAAAGTGGTTTTAGAATAAGGGTAAGTTAAGAAATTGATTTGAGATTAATTTTATTTTTGAAGGGGCAATTGAACTTAATTATTTAGTAAAAATTTATAATTTTGCAATTGATTGTAATAAGTAAAGTATAAAGAAGTTAGATATATATTTGAAAATTTTACTTTATAAGAACCATAATTTATTGAGTAATTCAATGACTGATTAAAGATGGAAATTTTGATTTTTATAAGTTAAATTTGCTTAAATAAAGGTTTAAATTTTGCTGAAATTAAATTGAAGTTTAAAAATTTAATTTACTCAACCTGTTGTAAAGGATAGTCCGCACTTTGCAAGTGCTGAAATTGATACAAATGAACTAAAGCTAAATCTTTGGGATTTATATGGGATTTTGAATTATACTTCACCTTTAAATAATTTCAAGTATAGTATTTTATCAAAATATAAAACTATTTTGGATTTGTAACCACGGGTAATAATAACGATTGGTTGGCAAAGAGACCGGGATCGGATATGGGTATACTCTCCGTCGGTACCAAAAACCACTTTGACAACCGTGTACGCGGTGAAGATTCCAGAATGAAGTAGGATGGTGGAGACGTTTCCTTTGAGGTAAATACGTGGACCCGACACTCGTGAGTTGGCATAAGGTGGTTAAAACAGGAGCGATCGACGGATTAATGAGGTAGCACCGCTGATCGGACGCACTTCTTCGTATGCCATTCTATTACTTCTGTGATTGTTTTGGTGTGCACCTTTGATTTGGGAGTGTTGTTCGAGGTGGGCGGTAGCTGCGCGTTACGCGTTACCACCGGTCCGAAAGCGTAATTGGTATATCTGTCCTGGCATTGCCTGATTGTGCCGTGTCACCTACCATAGCGAGCCTTGTACGAGTTTGGTTTTCTCCTCTAGCCTGTATGGTATCCACTGGTGGCTTCCCGATCAGGAGGGACTATGATATTGGATGGACTACTGGGACTATTACGTGTTAAGGGGAGTATTGGGTCACTCCTTAACGCTATTTAAAAGTAAGTTTATTTTAATATAGACAACATAATAATAGCGAAATTATTACTACATAGTAAATAGTTTAACGGATCCTTAGAGGATGGGCGGTCCCAAGCATCCTTTAATTTACTTGCTTTATATTATAGTTCACATGAATTACCTTACATTGTATAAGTATGTATGTCCTGACTCGAGTGTTTATGTTTTATTTTACGCTCGGGTCAGCCTGAGTTTCTGTTCAGACTTCACCTCTAGAGCTAGGAGTTCAGCAGATATCTCTTTTCAAGCTGCCGTCAAGCTTCTGTTCAGTTCTTATTTTATCCTCTGAAATCAAGACAATTTAATATTGAGAGTTTCTATGGAGATTTCAAACTATATTTGGTTTAAGACTGTGTACTTTATATTTTTTTGAGACTATGGATAGTGGCTTCATGAACCACTAAGTTAATTTTTAATTCCGCTGTGAGTATTCTGATTTCTGTGTCTGTGATTCTGTGATTATTTATTTACTGTATATTTTGAGATTTGCCAAGTTTTATTTACAACGCGGTATTTTGAACAATTCAAGTCCGACATGTGCTTATGCGAATGGTTGAAAATATCGGGTCGTTACACAAATTGTTTGATATGTCGCTTCTCGGGCTTGGACGTCTTAGTCCAGTATTATCTGGTGCACCTGGTTAGCTTATCCACAAGCAGGACCCAAGGACTTACCCAACCTCACTCCAAGAGGTGCCTTGACCCAGCCATAGCATGGCACGATCAAGGGCTTGTTCAATGCTTGGCCTGGCCATCGTGTGGCGGGACTAATGTCTTACTCTGTCCTCCTTCAGAAGGTGCCTTGACCTGGCCATGGCATGGCATGATCAAGGGCTTGTTCGGTGGCTTGGCTAGGCCATAGCATGGCGAGACCAAGGGCTAGCTCCATCTTCCTTCTAGGAGGCGCCTTGACTGGCCATAGTGTGGCATATTTAAAGGCTTGTCGATGCTTTAACCTAGCCATAGCGTGGCATAGATAAAGGTTTACTCTAACCTCCCTCCAGGAGGCGCTTTGACCAGGCTAACTCAAGCGGACAAAAGCTTTGACCGTTTAAAGTAATGTCCAAGTGCAAGGAGAATTTCACTTCTAACCATGAAGATTTTTCTTAGTAAAGTAGTTCTTTATTGAATCCAATTAGGATCTCTTTACCAATTCATTGATCTTTCCTTTTCCGAAAAAGTTGATTATCAATTCTTCGAGTGCTCTACACTGATTTGTTTCATGACCATTCATCTTATGGTAGTGGCAATATGATCCTCCCAGATTCCTTTTATATTTAGGTTTTTTTTTGTGATGGCCAATAGTTGAGCTCTTCCTTGGTTGGCAGATAAACATTCTCGGTTGATGTAATCAAATTGCATACCTTTGGAAGTCTCGACTTTGCAAGTTTTCTTTTTAAAACCGTTTAAAGTTTCTATATTGGTAGTATCACACTTATTGCTTAATGTCATTTTTATGCAAAGGCGTTGTAATAAGCCATCATTCCTTCTTCAAGGTTGTGCCTTTAGTGTAGAGTTGAATTGTTTTCCTTATTTGGTCAAACAAGTTGTTACTTTCATTCTTTGTTCCTCCTAAGGCAAGGATTGGTGTAGGGTCAATATGAAAAGGGTTTAAAATCCATTTATTAGGATCATAAGACTAGGCTTTTTTTTCTTCATGATTCTTAAAGCTTCCATTCTCAACACTTGCTCTTCATGAAGTTTAGAATCGTAAATTGTCCTATGGGAGAATATAATTGGATGTGGCTCAAAGGATCTTTGTTTGGACGTTTTGATTTTTCCTAAACATGATGATGCAAAGTTCGAAGCATGTAAACATGGAATAGGGTAGGGTTAGAGGTAAGTGGAGTTGAAAGTTCAACAAGATTGGAGGTTCAAGCCCTCCTTCTAGCGTCAAAAATGTTAATAAGAAAACTTGTCAGCACCACAAAGTAGAGTTTAAAGTTGTTAGCAAGAAAACTTGTCAACACCCCAAAGTTGAGTTCAGAGTGTTAATGACTCTTTCAAGTCCCTCGTTCAAAATTTTTAAAGCAGTTGATATCTCTTAATCAGGTTAAGGTATCCATAATCCAATTTATTTTCTCCAGTTTTCCTTTCAAATAGGTTATAGTAGTTGGAACTTCTAACCTTTCGACTAAGACGAAACACCTAAAATCCTTCTTATATTGCCTTTCGAATGATTAACCTGCTTCAGTACTCTACCGAAGTCCCCTATCGTATTAGTTGAGGAGAGCTTACGGTTGGCTTTAATGAGTTAAGGATGTGGGTTGGATGGATTGTTTCCAACTTCTTCTGAGGCTAACTATTCGACAACTTAAGTGTAGGTGCTAAGGCTCTAAGGTTATTGGTTAAGCTAAGGGTTTCAACTCACTCTAACGATGACCCTTCGATCAAGTTGACACAAAGAAAATTATAACTAAATCTAATAGGGATAACAAATCAGCCAAATATCTGAAAATTCCATAATCTTGCTTCCATTACACTCAAATAGTACAAACTGAATAAATTCCCAATCTAATTTGAAAATTATGGTTTATTGTAACGACACAGAATTTTGTATGTTAGATTTTGGACATTTAATTCATTTTAAATGTTAAATGTGAACTTGAATTCGATTTCGAATAAAAGATTTCGGTTAAATTAGTAGAATTAATTAAATTTCAAATACGATAATTTAATTGAAATTTGAATAATAATAATTTAATATCGGAATTGGGATAATTGGTGAATCTGGATATAAATGGTTATGGATTGTTTTCTAAAATTTATTTTAAGTCTGTTTGGATTTGAATTATAATACTGGACTGTTGGACGGAACTAAAAGTCGATAGGTTGAATTTGGAATTTTATATTAATTTAATAATGGAATTTAATAATATAATAATGCAATTAATCGTATTTTGATTTAAACTGAATCAGAATGAATTCTAATGTGAATATAAATTCTATTCGATTTATAATAGAGTTAGTAGAGCTTTAAAAGTGAAATTTTAGGTGATTTCGACGATTTTGAAAATCGCTCGAATTAATCGACGAGTTAAAATAGCCTTCCGGGGCACAGTCTCGGAATTCGACGATACTAGTTCCATTGGATCCGTAATAGTTAGTTATTACCGAATTTCAATTTTCGTAGCAATCGGAGTTGTCATTTGACCCTGATAGCTCAAAACGCATGGAAACTATTTTAATCGATTTAATTTAAAATTGATCGTTTATTTCCGTAACTCGCGCATACGATCGAATTAGCCTTCGAAACATGTTCCATTGTGTTCGAAACGTGGGTAAAACCTTAGAAACGCCTATCAGCATGTGTTGTTTGGAGTTCGTTTGTAAAAATCTTGTTAAAGTGAAAATAATATTAAATAATGCTTATAATTGTTTATATATACACATGTTTATCAGTAAACCTTAGATCCAATATCATGGCCGCCGCTTAAACTATTAATGGCCGAAAACATCTCACCTTCTCCTCCACTATTCTCCAAATCTGTGAGCTTATAGAAAATACTACCAACTGGAAAGTCGAAGAACACCTCGACATCTACTTATCCAACGGTGGATCGAGGGTATCGTCGTCGTTTGGGGGCGAATTTGGGGCCCGCTCGTTTCACGTTTTCACGTGATTTTCTTGAATTTGGTTCCATGGTGGAAGGCCAGTCTCTGGCCGTGGGTGAAGCCTTGTAAGGCGCGTCGTTTGATGATCTCAGCTCGACCTCCGAGGCGTAGGAGTGGGTGCGACGTGTTGGGTTCGGCCTCTCTGTAGCGTGCGTTCGAATGAAGGAAGAAGAAGCTACGGCCTTGATTTCGATTTTTGTTTGTGCGGCCCTGACAAACTTTGGTAAATAAAAAAAAAGAAATTTGTGTTTAAATGGGTAATTGTACTTTGAAAATTCATATCTATTGCTTGCATTATCAGAATTCAACGAATTTGGTAGCGCCGGAATCGCAACGACGCGATCTACACTGCAACGCAAATTTGGAAACGTTCGGAGCAAGTAAAAATTTAGGTTAAATCGAACGTCGTTCGATTTAATTTAAATTTGAACGCTCGTCGAAAACCCAAGGTGAGTAATCCCACTCAAATCTAGATACTAGCTAATTTAAATAGCCAATATTTAAATGTTTGATTGGTTGTTTGGCTGAATATGATAATTATTATCAGATTGAATCAATATTTATTGGTTGTGCTAATATCTGTGGACGTAGGGAAACAGGTTGGAGGGATCCAACTGGATTCCTCACAAATAGTAATTTTATTTATATTCTGTGATATATCTCATTGATAAATTTATTTTATCTACGAGTCTGTGAATGAAGATAAGCGTTATGGATTATACCGCTTATCGAGGTTGATGTGATTGAATTTGTGATGGTTGATATTGTGCACTATTGTATCCCTAGACTACACTATACACACACACACACACAATTATGAATTGCACGTGGAAATTGGTTAAGTCACAATTCTTTTTGAAATAATTTTAAAATTGAATTTTTGAAGCCAAATGGTTTTGGAAATAAATTGGATTTAAAGTGGTAATAAACTTTTGAAAAGAAATTTCAAAATAAAGACTTGTTTTTGAATAACTTAATTTAGTTTTGAAATTTGATTTAAATTTGAATTAAAAATTTGAAATTGAATTCTATGTTGGGAACTTATGAATTTAACAAGGGTTATATATGTTTACATGAATTTAAACCATTTTAGAAAGTGTTGCTTTGGGAATTTAAATTAACCCAAAGATTTAACTTGTATAAATGAAAGCGGATTTTTCCGAAATTAAAACTATTTGTTTTCGAACAATAATAACTTTCATATAAAGAAAGGATTTCCAAGTTATATCGAAAGATTTCAAGTTTGAAATGAAATTGTAAATAGTTTGGAAAACTATGAATTAACCTTTGTAAAGACGATTAAATCTTGTTTGGAAATCTAAGAGGATTTTAAATGGTATATCTTCCATATACAAGATTTGAATTGGAAGGGATTTGAAAGTTATGAACTAAATCTTAAATTGAAAGATTGGATAGTCAATCCAATTTGAAAAGGAACTGTTTCGAGAGATATAAATTGAATCTTTGTGAAACTGGGTGAACTTTGTGGAATAAATCCTTTTGTTTAAAAGATTTGAAATGGTAATTTGTTTAAACCATTTGGAAGGAAAGTTTTAGATATTAAGTTGTGACTTAACTGAAATCCCATATCCATATGTTTTAAATATTGCGCTCATTATTCGGTTTAGCCGGGAGAGGACCTTTGTGTCATATAACCCATTCTGAATAATGATACGTCGATATGGATAGCATTTGAAGACCAGTAGTGAAGACCGGGTATTTGCGAGAATGATAGGATGGCCTATCGATTGTCTCTGCAGTGGGCTGCTCCGGTATAGAGATTCCCTAAGTGATGGGAAGTCCGATCGGGATTGTGGATGCCCAGATTTGCAAGGACTTCTTCGGAAGTGCCTTCGGTTCTATTCAAACCTAAAACAGACTTGTATGGATTGTATGTATGACATTACATTTTGAGATATAAAGCAGATTTCTTTCAAATACATTTCTAATGGTGGCGGAGAATTTATTCTCCTAGCTTAACACCATTCTCTGAGACGTACGAGCTCAGAGGTTATGTAGTTGAAGGTTATCAGTAATATATTCCCAACTTGGTAATGTGGCATGCTGAGTGCTGCTGATCATTTGTTGATCAAAGCGTGGCTTTTGTGAAAAGCGTAGCTTTGTGGACGAGACTTCGTCGAACCTCACAACCTGGTTATGGTCGAAACAGGAATCGTAGCAGCAAGGTTATTTGAGGGTAGCACCCTCTGAGGGTATGTCATTTCCTTCTGGATTATAAGTGGTATCATGGTATGGAGCACAGATACTTACTTTGTGGTTACTGCAAACTTATTGCTTTGTGGTTGTTGGTTAAGAGGATCCTCGGATAAAGGTCGCAAACGACCGAGGAATGGCATGCTCGTGTCAGTAGTTACCTATTACAGAGGTAACCCGGCCTTGCCTAGCAGAGATCCAGTTAGGATCTGGAGGCGTCCCTCTAGAGGAGTTCCATTTTACTTGGGAAGTTCCTTTTCCCAACCATTTGTTGGAAATCCAATCATCCAATACGTGCCTTGTACGATTTTAGTTGTAGAACCTGCCATCTAATATGGTAGCTGTAGTAAACATACTATAATGGTACCTATGCTGGCTAAGGTTTATATTATACTTTCGAAATGTTTTCTACACTTTGCACTTATAGTAATAATATCAAAGAAATTCGCGTATCAAGCATATTTGACTATCATAAGGAGAAATCTCCTTCAAGTCTGCGTTTGCATTGTGTGCGTGGCGGGAGGCCTTATGGTAGTTTCATTTTCTAAAAGCATTGTGGATTCCAAACTTAAATTCCTTCGTTTGTTTTAAAAAATAAACTGTTTTTTTTTGAGATCTCACACCAGTCCTATGACTGACCAGGAGTTTATTGTTCCCTTTCTAAACTCTAGGTGCCCCTAATTTTCCACACGGGCAGCCTAAAGTTAGGTTATCAGTATTCAGGAACAAAGTCAGAAAAGAGATGTTGTGGAGATCAGGAGCAAGGTGGATGGCGAAGCGTATCACTAGTATATGTTATATTCTTTTCCGCTGTTTTGTTGTTGTAACACTCTGATAATGTAATGTGATGTAATGTAATAACCAATATAGTTCTTTGTTTTAAAGATATTCCTTTATCTATTATATGTTGTCCCACTGCGATATGTGAGATTCTGTTATTGTTTCTGTTCTTCTATCTTCTACCTCTTCTTCTTTAACCCTAACGGTTCGGTTTTCCGGCATTCGACTGCGCGACATTCGATACAGTGGACGTATTGATGTCGATTTTTGAGCGTTGAAAAATCGGGTCGTCACATTTACAACTTTAAGAAGATATAAGATTGGAGTCCAAGAATTCAGATCCCCTAAACCAGACCCCTAGGGTCTTATTTATAGGTGCGGGTTGGCACCTTTCGACTTAGTGCATTCGACCTGGTTAAAAGGCGGCCTTGTAGTCCTTTCGATGTCATCAACATTCGGGCATTCTTTTGCATTGCATTTGAATGGACCGGAGTGCTTTCGTCTTCATCGAAAGGGTAAGTGTGCTTCTCTATCTTGTGTTGCTTTGTTGTTGCAAGTAAGAAGAGGGATGAGCTTTGGCTCTAACAAAAGTTAATTCTTTAGTGTTTTGAAGGTATTGAAATGTTGGGGGTTTCAAGGCAGAAGGTAACTTTTGAATACATGCTTGTGAATTGATGTAGTATACCTCTTGGCTGTAAAAGGTTTCGTCGGATTCGAAAGACTTAGTCATGCTTTTGAAAGGGTTACCCTATCAGAACATCTTTCTCAGTAATTTGAACGAAGGAAAAGCCTTTGGTTTCGAAAGGTCTGGCGCACATGTGAGTGGTTATTATTTGCTTCCTTCGAAAGGTAATCTTCTACTTATTCGAAACGCCTTAATATAGGCGAAAGCATCTGTTTCGAAAGGAAGCAATTTGAAGCAAAAGGGTGCTTTCAACCCCTTCGACCCCCTCGAATGCTCATAACGCATCTAACTTCTGGCTGTAGCATCCCTTCGACTCCTTTGAAAGGCTTTATTTATGCTATCGTCTCTTGTACATCCTTCTCTTCTATTCATTATGACGATCTGCAAATCTGTACCCTTTAAATCGACAATAAACCACACCTATCCAACCCAAAAAACACAGATAGACGGAAAGTCAGGAGAAAGAAAAGAAGAGAGAAGAAGAGAAGAAAAGAGAAGAAAGAGAGAAGATAGAACCAAACAGAACAATACAGAATCTCACATCGCTGCGAAAAACATATAATATCATATCAATGATCTTTACAGAACAGAAACTGTATGTACATACATCAATTAGAGTTTAACAATCAATCAATATATATCAACTTGGACAGTTATAATAACTTGTCCTCACAATTGCCGATAATATACAACAACTAAGTAGCGGATAATCAAAACAGATACATGCATACGAAATGAAGATCTCTTGCTCTCTTGTTGAAGCACCAAATGCACCAAATCAGAGCCTGTAAATATACTCGGTCTGACCCAAGCATTGAAAGAGAAGAACGCTTGGATCAGTCTGATAAACCAGCATGAGAAACACATTCAACTGAATTTATTAAATTACCAAACTTTTCCTTTAACAAAACAAGAGTATCTCATAAGACTAGCCCACACATAAACACAGACATGTTTTTACCTTACGATGACTGAAACATTTCATATCAAATCCTCCTATATTATACTAGTGTTTAGTATACAAATAATAATAAAAATAGCCGAAATTGTTACCATGATTAGACCAACATACTAAGCTCTACAAATAAAATGGCTGGCACATAGTGGAGTTTGGATTTCTATACGAATGACCAAGTTAAGGAACTACCTTCCCATGGGTATAGTTCTAGATGGATGTCCTATGGCACAAATCATATTCCCTCTACCAACACAAGACCGGCCAACCTCTTTATCTAGATGGAACTGAATATGTAATCCTTCGGTCATTACCGACCTTTACCGAGGGCTCACATAGCATACAAACCACAATAATCATATACACGACGTTACAACATGTAAAGATATATGTAGAAGAGAATGATCATATCCAACTTGGGAGCGACCTATTTAGCCCTGCTGCATCTAACCCTGTTTCGGTCATTTACGGTTGACGAGACCTTAGGTAATGATTACCTTTCACATATCACAATCATATCACTTAGAATGCCACACGGCCGTTTCCATTGACTACTAATTGCCTTCCACACAACCCTTAAGATTATACGTCTCAAGAAGGGTGTTAAGCTAAGAGAAGTTGCCTTCTCCGCCACCACTGATGTACCTTTGTAAAAGCCAATGTACATAATCTTTAGAAATGCATGTCATACAACCATCCATATAAGTTGTCCAGGAACAGGACAAACCGAATGCACTTTCCTACCACATCCTCTTGGGATATTCCTAGGATTAGTAGCGATTATTCCTTGCATTGGATATCATCACAATCTGCACAAGTCGAATGCATATATGTTGGTCTGAAGTGGTTTTCAGGTAAATCTGATCCCAGTCTCTTCGCATCAACAACGCAAAAACGTTTCTCAATCTCACAAAGAACTAAGTCTCATAGACTTATCACGTCTCCAACTTTCAACTTTCTATCCTTCGGACAAAGAAGGAAGCTCGATAGATTAGAGTAATACTACGCACTATACAAATCAACATCCTCAACAAAAACTATAATCAAGGATACACAGAAGGCTACGTACTAAGTGTACTACTAAATAGTTGCCACATCAAGTCGAGGAACTAAAATGGCCAAGTTTGATAGTCGGTTATTTAACTATCAAAGCAACAAACAAATATTTAGCACCATACACAGTAAGTGGGCCCTTTTAATTAATCTTTCATTAATTAATTCATTTGCCAGATACACTTCAAATTATCTTTAAAAGATATAATCTACAAACCATTTCAATATTTCAACATTGGAAAACATTTCCATATACTTATTAATAATGAGTAATTCACAATTCAATTTACTTTCAACAATTAGAAGATATTACATATACTTAAATTAGGATTAAGTATGTTTTTCTATTTTTTAAGGAAAACATTCTCTTGAACCTATTTATTTAGGTCAAAACGAATGTTGTGTAAAACATCGTTAAGACGATCCAAAATCCTCAGTATAGGGATTCAAAAATTAAATAGATTTGTAAATCTCATATACTATACAAAATATTTCCTTTCGAAAATCATTTACTATAACAGCAGTGTTATAGTCCATACTTCCTTCTCGAAAACGTCTATTTCAACAATGAATATTGAAATCTGTGGTTTCAATATTTAACACATTTTAAAACATCTTACAAACCATTTAACTCCATAAAAAATATTACTTCCATAAAATATCCATTTTATTTAATATATTATTATTCACTATCCAAAATCGTGAATTTAGTCCATTTACCAAATCCAATATTTCTACGTATTTATTAAAGGGTAATCCACTATCTAGAATCGTGGATGAAATTCCATTAATAATTTCTATATTGAACTTATCAAATTCAATTGATTTCTTATTTATATACAATGTTTATAAATTCACATTTCTATTTTATAAAAAGTTCAATTTATAAAATCCCTTTGTTTACCAAATTTCATTTATCTCATTTACATGCCAAAATCCAAATTATAAGCTATTTACTTATAAATCTCTTGTTAAAAATTCATTCTTTCTATAGTTCCATAAATTATAAATCTTATTCACTTATAAAATCCAATTATAACTTTAGTTTAAACATTTACAAATTTTCTTTATAATTCCATTATTTTTGTCTGTAAAATATCAATTCTATAAATCTTATATATAAAACCATTTATAATAAGTACAAAATCTCAATTTAAACTATTTGACAAATAAAACAACTTTATATTTAAAAAATCATATTCTGATTATGTTTCACAAAAATCATAATTTTTATAACATAAAAATTATAACATTTATCTATTTAAAATAAATTCACTTCTTAATAATTCAAAATTCAACAAAACGTATATTTTCAAAATCAATTGAAATTCCTTTCTAATTTGAAACCATCACTTTAATATTTTTAAATTCCTAAAAATAGGCCCATTGCTGCAAAAGCACTAAATACATCAATCACAGCAACCAAATCATCATATATCACATGATAACAGCATATATCACAATATATGTAAATAAATCGATACTGGTGAGGAATCCAGTTGGATCCCTCCAACCTATCACCTGCAATAAATATACATATTAGAATATGTGTACAATGTTTGCTTCAAGGTTGACGCGTGTACAAAGGGTCATCCACTTATACATGGGAACGTATAGGGTCTCATCTGCTCCAATAGGCAGGAATATATCCAAATACCAATCAATATATAGATAATATATCATATATCATCCACACAATCACCAATCATCATAAACTATAATTATTCTCACTTATATAAAAATATGAATGAGTCAGAAAGAGTGAATTGTTCTCACTTTGGTTCCAATAGCAATCGTAGTGTTTTATTCCGAATAAAATTAAACAACTGTTTGATTTTACTTAAAATTCACACTATCTCCAATCAACCCCAATCTATCTCTATCATGTAGTGCTTGTCGATACGAATCCAACGCAACTTGTTTTGTCAAAAATGGACCTCGTATGAAGAAGTTATAGCATTTTAAACATTGTATGAATTTAAATAATATAATTTACACTTTTTTTAATTAAACCTTGAAATCAAATCAGAGCCGCACGTTTCATCTTAATTGCATCTAGGTCGATGGTTTCATCTTCTCCATCGTTCTTTTCCTTCGGTCTAAAGAAATCCAACACCGTCATTCTTGCTTGAATTTTCGCAACCACTTCGCTTGACTAAACGTCGATCGACGACAACGGTGTCGAAACCCTTCACGCGTGCCACCATCGGCCAAGGACCGGTCACGCTCAGCCTCTCCCCTGCCTTGAAAAACGTGCGTGAATGTCGTGCATTCATGCTTGATTTCACGCCACATCGTTGCTCGAAAATTCATCATCACCGTATAGATCTGAAGATCTCATCTGGCTCTTCAATGTTGTAGTTGAATCATTTTCATAACTATTTATGCATTAAGAGATATTGAGGAGAGAAGAATGGAATAATTTCAGCTATCGAAATGTTTAGTGGCGGCTAGCCCTAGATGCGATTAGGTTTTGTGAAAAATAGAAGAAATAAGGTCCTTTTATATAAAATTCTATGACATCATTCATCGCTAAATTTTTCAAACTCCAAACGAAGCATACCGCTTGGCGTTTATAATGTTTTACCCCTATTCTGAAAACAATGGAATATATACTAGGAGACAATTCGATAGTATTTAGAAGAAAGATTTTCGAATCGAATTATTTAAATTTAAAATTCACTTAAACAGATTTCTACACGTTTTAGCTTGCCACGGACAAACCATAAATTTGTTTGATACGAAATTTGAAATCCTACAATAATAAAACATTACGGATCCAGTGAAACTTGTTTCATCGAAATCAGAGACTATATAAAAATGGCTAATTTTACACGTTAATTAAATATTAAATTATTCAATTTCTACAAATTAACTTTTGATTCAGTTTCAAAAGTTCTCCAACATTGTTCTAGTTCAAATAAGATTTAATCCAACTTTATTAATCGTTTTCATTTACATTAAATTCAAATTCCAATTATTTACACAATTTCAAATATTAAATTAATCGATTTAATTATCCAATTAAATAACTATATTTCAAATATAATTATTCAGCTTATAAAGTTTAGTTTTGAATATTTAAAATTAATTAATTATATTAATTTCGAATGACTGAGATTCTAGGTCGTTACATTCTCCCCTACTTAAAAGAATTTCGTCCTCGAAGTTACCAAGTAAGAAAAAGCCACAAAATCCATTAACTTTTCAAAACAACTCGTTCAAATTAGATTTCCAAAATCATTCAAATTAGATTTACCAACTCTCTTGAGTGTTTAACTTTTCCAAAAACATTTCGTCAAACTTCTTATAAAAACTTTCTAAGTTTCAAATCCATACTTAGTTATCTTTTCAAAACCAACTATTACCGTTTAATTTTTAACTCAAAAATCAAAATCTATTAATTAGAAAATTTTCCAATTTTTTCAAAAAATTTCTAACACCTTAAATTTTCAAAAAATTTCTCCATAGCCTTCTTTGCGCAATTCGATCGTAGTAGGATCACAACATATATATATATATATATCACAAATATACATCTTCGAGGACAAGGCATCCCGTAGGGAAAAAAATTATAAAAGTACGATATATAATCCAAGATATATACCTTATATATTATTAGCGGGCATATATGGCTAATATAGCGTGAAAGCAAGCTCCAAATGCGAAGCAAGCGCCATTCGCACCTACTAAAAACTCAACAAACAAATGAGAAACATGCATATATGAAAGTAATATCAATATAGAACATATACCAATACAACAACTATATATGCCAATATAGCGAATGCAATCAAAAACAACAAATCCAACCATCCAATAACTATCATCCAACTAACATCTAATAAACCAATATTTATATCCAGTCAGTCCGTAACGAAACCAATATAAATTCACTTCTCATTAATATTTGTTAAATTGGTTTTTCAATTTAATCACATTTGATTCATTTACATGGATTTTACTAACATTCATCTATTCAAATTCAATTAATTTACATTCACTAATTTACATTCATTTTGGTTCATTTTCAATTTAAATCAAATTCCATTCTATTTAAATTTACTTCACTTTAATTTGAATTCGATTATCTAACTTTCAATTTCACTAATTCAACTCCAATGAATTTCTATTCAATCAACCAACAACCAATGCATATTCAATATAACCAAATTTATTTAATTTACTCTCAACTTTCATTTTGGTTTAACATATTTAATTTCAATTAGTTGATATCTAATTGACTCAATTATTCAATAGCTAATTCATTTTACATTTCAAGTTGAATTTAATTATATAACTCAAGTTCATATTCATGACTTCACTTTGTAATTCATTTTATTTATCATAATCAACTTGATTCAACATTACTTAAGTTATGTTTCATTTCATTCTCACTTACATTTACTTTCACTATACCACTTAAGTTCACTACTAAATTAATTCATATTCTATCTTATTTAACTTTTACTTAAGTCAATTTCCATTTGATTATTCAAATTCAGATTTCATTTTGCTTAACAAATTTTTTTAACCATATTAACAGTTGGTTTCACTTACCATTTTCTCACTTTATGAGTTATGTAACTTATTTATTTAAACTTCCAAACTCATATTATATAATCACTTATCCCTTAAGTTTAAATATCCATTTCAATAACTTATCTAATCTTGTTTAAATCCAACTCAATTTATTTAACTTCACTAAAATTAAAATTTCTTTTCTTATTTCATTTTATATTATAAGTCCAAAACACATTTCACTTATATTTATCAGTTTCCATTTCAATTTTAATTCAAATTTTTTTATCACAACAAAATTTCAATTTTCAATTTATTATTGGTATCAAATCAATCACATAGAAACTCGAAAATGATATTGATGATGCTGCAGTCATCACCCTTATTATTTCCCAGCAAAAATAGTAAATTCAGTGCTTTATATACTTTAAAAAAATCCTTTTTATTTATAAATCACATTTATAAACCTTACTTATATAATTTCACTATTTTACTTCACTTATATAAGATTCATTCCAAATTCATTTATCTCATTTAGATTTATAATAATATAATCTCTTTAACTTTGAAAAACAACTTTCAAAATAAACAGGATTCAAAATTTCTCAAATTCTTACCTGAAATTCATTTTTATTTATAATTCATATCTATAAATATACTCATGTAGTTTAATTCTTATATACAAGATTATTTCACAGTTGTAAATCATGTTAATTATAATTCCATACTTTATAATTCCTTTGCTTATATAATTTATTCTTTTACAATTGTTTCTTATATTTAGATTATCGAACCATCTTTTGTTAACTTATATATATTTAAATTTTCAAACAACTAAACAATCAATTTATTTACACTTTGATAATTCTGAAAAATTATTCGCTTAAGATATAAAATATAATCGAGGTAAGATTATATCATTTACCCAGTTTAAAATAATACTATGTCGACTTGCCTCGTTTAAGTGTTTAGAAATCCCTATCAATAAGATGACGTCCCACATACCGACCAGAATTCACAAACAACTCAATGGATAACTAAACACAATATAAAACATTTTATATCACTAACAAATACGCGTTCATATAAATGATAAATTCAAACTCAGTATAGAGTACAACTGTCCCTATCTATGCCGAGTACACATCAAAGCTTAGGAATATACAAAATCTAAGCTCTGATACCACATGTGATAGTCTACAGACAATGGATAACTCCGCCATAGCTCACACCGATACCTCGTGTCTTGCTTTCATGGCCAGCCTCTCGACTACAATCAACCCTTCCACACTAGGGACATGTAAGGGTAAGAGTCATCTGTTTGCTACCTAACAACAAGCGAGAATCCCCTATCATGCTAAACATAATAAAACAAAACCGATATGTGTATACGAAATGAAGATCCCTAGCTCTCCTGTTGAAGCTCTAAAAGCACCAAATCTGAACCTGTAAATATACTCGGTCTGACCCGAGCATTGAAAGGGAAGAACATTCGGATCAGTCTCGTATACCAGCGTGAGAAACACAACTGAATTTATTAAATTACCAAACTTTTCCTTTAACAAAACAAGAGTATCTCTTAAGAAAATCACACATCTAAACACGGATATGTTTCTACCTTATGATTACTAAAACATTTCATATCAAATCCTCTTATATTGTACTAGTGTCTAACATACAAATAATAATCAAAATAGCCGAAATTATTACCATTATTAAATTCCAGCATACTAAGCTCTATAAATAAAATGGCAGGCACGTAGTGGAGTTTGGATTTTCATACAAATTACTAGGTAAAGGGACTACCTTCCGAGGGGTGCACCTTTAGATGGATGCCCTAAGGCACAGAACATATGTCCTCTACCAACAAAAGACCGGCCCACCTCTTTAACTAGATGGTACCGATTATGTCATCCTACGGTCGTAACCGACCTTTACCAAGGGCTCTCATAGCATCCAGACCATATAAATGAGATACACGACGTCATAACATGCAAAGATTTATCTAAAAGAGGATGATCATATCCTACTTGTGAGCGACCCACTTAGCCCTGCTACATCTAACCCTTTTTCGGTCATTTTCGGTTGGTGAGGCCTGAGGTAATGATTACCTTTCACATATCACAATCACATTACTTAGAATGCCACACGACCTCTTCCATTGACTACTAATTGCCTTCCACAAAAATACAACCCTTAAGCTCATACGTCTCAAGGAGGGTGTTAAGCTAAGAGAAGTTGCCTTCTCCGCCACCATTGATGTACGTTTATAAAAACCAATGTACGTAATCTTTAGAAATGCAATGTCAGACAGACATCCATACAGTTGTCCAGGAACAGGACAAAACGAAGATACTTTCCTACCACATCCTATCGGGAAATCCTAAGGATTAGTAGCGAATAGTCCTTGCATTGGATATTTCATAACGAAGAGACACTGCCACTGGATGTATATTGGGTTTTTAATACCAAACAATCAACAAGTAGTCCACCACTATGAAAATCCAGAATACCAATATCATTACAATCTGCACAAATCGAACGCATATACTTGATTCGAAGTAGTTTTTAGATAAATCTGATCCCGGTCTCTTCGCACAAAAAATGCTAAAGCGTTTCTCAACCTCACACAGAAACTAAGTCTCATAGACTTATCACGTCTCCAACTTTCAACTTTCTATCCATCGGGCCAAGAAGGAAGCTCGATAGATTGGAGTAATACTCCGCACTATATGAATCAACATCCTCGATACAAACGATAATCAAGCCTACACAGAAGGCTACGTACAAATTATACGACCAAATAGTTCCCACATCAAGTCGAGGAACTAAAATAGCCAAGTTTGATAGTCGGGTATTAAACTATCAAAGCAACAAACAAATAGTAGCACCTTACTCAAGCACTAGTCCCTTTTAATTAATCTTTCATTAGTTAATTCATTTGCCAAATGCACTTCAAATTATCTTTAAAAAGATATAATCCCAAAACCATTTCAGTATTTCAACATTGGAAAATATTTCCATATACTTATTTAATGACAAGAAATTCACATTTAATTTATTTTCAACACTTAGAAAATATTACATATACTTAAATCAGGATTAAGTATATTTTTTTATTCTTTAAGGAAAGAATTCTATTAAACATGTTTATTTGGGTCAAAACGAATGTTGCGTAAAACATTTTCACGACAACCCAAAATCATTAATATAGGTATTTGAAAATTAGATAGATATATAAATCCCATATAATATACGAAAAATTTCCTTTCGAAAATCATTTACTATAACAACAGTGTTATAGTCCATACTTCCTTCTTGAAAATGTCTATTTCAACAATGAATGTTGAAATCTATGGGTTCGATAACAAAATTTATAACATCTTCAAACCTTTAACTCTAAAAAAAATATTACATCCAAAAAATATCCATTTTATTTAATATATTATTATTCACTGTCCAAAATCGTAAATATAGTACACTTACCAAATCCAACATTTCTACACGTTTATTAAAGGGTAGTCCACTGTCCAAAATCATGGATGAAATTCCTTTAATAATTTCTATATTTAGCTTATCAAATTCAGTTGATTTCGCATTTATATATAATGTTTATAAATTCATATTTCTATTTTATAAAAAGTTCAATTTACAAAATCCCTTTATTTACCAAATTCCATTTATCTCATTTACATGCCAAAATCTAAATTATAAGCTACTTACCTAAAAATTTCTTATTACAAATTCATTCTCTTTATAATTTCATAAATTAGAAATTTTATTCACTTATAAAATCCAATTATAACTTTGTTTTAAACATTTATAAAACACCTTTATAATTCCACTATTTTTATCTATAAAGTATCAATTTTATAAATCTTATATATAAAACCATTTATAATAAGCTCAAAATCCCAATTTAAACTATTTTACAAATAAATTAACTTCATATTTCAAAAATCACATCATGATTATATTTCACAAAAATCATAAATTTTATAACATCAAAATTATAGCATTTATTTATTTTAAACAAATTCATTTCTTAATAATTCAAAATACAACAAAACGTACAATTTTGAAATCACTTGAAAGTCCTTTTAATTTGAAATCATCACTTTAATATTTTTAAATTCCTAAAAATAGGCCCAATGCTGCAACACCACTAAATACATTAATCACGGCAACCAAATCACCATATATCACATGATAACAGCATATATCACAATATCTGTAAATAAATCGATACTGGTGCGGAATCTAGTTAGATCCCTCCAACCTGTCACGTGCAACAAGTATACATATTAGAATATGTGTACAATGTCCGCTTCGAGGCAGACGCTCGTACAAAGGGTCATCCGCTCATACACGCGAACGTATAGGGTCTCATCTGCTCCAATAGGCAGGAATATATCCAAATACCAATCAATATATAGATAATATATCATATATCATCCACACAAACATCAATCATCATAAACAATATTTATTCTCACTTATATAAAAATATCAATGAGTTAGAAAGAGTGAGTTGTACTCACTTTGGTTCCAATTGCAGTTGTAATGTTTTATTCTAAATATAATTAAACAGCCGCTTAATTTTACCCAAAATTTACACTAGCTCCAATCAACTCCAAACTAGCTCTAAAATTTAATGCTCGTCAATACGGACCCAACGCAACTTGATTCGTCAAAAACTGACCTTGTATGAAGAAGTTATAGCATTTTAAACATTGTACAAATTTAAATAATATAATTTACACTTTTTTTTATTAAACCTTGAAATCAAATCAAAGCCGCACATTTCTTCTTGATCGCCTCTGGGCCGATGGTTTCATCTTCTCCGTCGTTCATTTCCTCCGAACTAAAGAAACCCAACGTTGTCATTCTTGCTTGAATTTTCACTACCACTTCGCTTGACTAAACGTCGATCGACGACCACAGTGTCGAAGCCCTTCACGCGTGCCACCATCGGCCAAGGACCAATCATGCTTGGCCTTCCTATGTCTTGAAATATGTGCACAAATGTCGAGCATTCAAGCTTGATTTCTGGCCACATCATTGCTCGAAAAATTATCATCAACGTATAGATCTGAAGATCTCATTTGGCTCTTCAATATTGTAGTTGAAACATTTTCATAATTATTTATGGATTAAGCGTTATTGAGGAGAGAAGAATTGAATAATTTCAGCCATCGTAATTTTTAGTTGCGGCTAGCCCTAGCTGCGATTAGGTTTTGTGAAAAATAGAAGAAATAAGGTCCTTTTATATAAAATTCTATGACACTATCCATCGCTAAATTTCTCGAACGCCTAATGAAGCGTGCCACTTGGCGTTTATAATGTTATAACCCTATTCCGAACACAATGGAATATATATAGGGAGGTAGTTCGATAGTATTTGGAAGATAGGTTTTCGAATCGAATTATTTAAATTTAAAATTCACTCAAACAGATTTCTATGCGTTTTAACTTGCTATGGACAAACTATAAATCAGATTGACACGAAATTTGAAATCATACAATAATATAACATTACGGATCCAATGAAACTTGTTTCATCAAAATCCAAGAATCTATGAAAAATGGTTATTTTACATGTTAATTAAATATTAAAATATTCATTTTATGCAAATTAACTTTTAATTCAATTTTAAAAGTTCTCTAACATCATTCTAATTCAAATAAGATTTAATCCAACTTTATAAATAATTTTCATTCACATTAAATTCAAATTCCAATTTCTTACACAATTTCAAATTAATTGATTCGATTAATTAATTAAATCACTATATTTCAAATATAAGTTATTCAGCTTGTAAAATTTACTTTTGAATGTTTGAAATCAATTAAATATACGAATTTCAAATGACTAAAATTATGAGTCCATGCATTCATCTTGGTTTTGATAAGGTTGAAGTGAGAATTGAGGGTAATAGCTGCATACCAACTATTTGATATCATGTGCATTAGTTTCAAGTAGGTTCAAAAGGCCAGCTGAGATGATTTCGGTGGCAAGCAATGGAAGTGGCAAGTTTGTAATTTAAAGCAAAATTGAATTAATATCTTTAAAAGTAATACCTTTATACCTAGCGTGTCTTATGTGTAAAATATGATTGGTTGCCAATCCTTTATCCAAAATCCTTTTTCTAAAATGGCTGTTGAGTTCATCAATTAATAACTAAAATATTTTAGCGAAGAAGCCCCTACCCTTAATAAACAATTAAGACATTATGTGACGCCCCACCTCTATACCCACGCTAGCCAAGGACACTACGGGGTAATGCCGTCAACTAGCACGGAGAATAAGGCTGTTGAGGAGCGACCATCCGTGCAATTGCTTTATGCGAGCACCGCTATGTCGGATAGTATAACATGCATTTTAATTCGAGAGGAAATCCGACACACCGATACAAACTCAAAGCTACTACACAGTGGCTATAATAATCTTCGAAAACAAATATAGAAATAAGCACAACACAAATCAGTCACAGATAATTCATATCACAAAGGCGGAAGAAGATACGAATATATAACTAACACATGAAAGTGTATATCAGAGTAGTGGTCAAAAAGATCCACAATAATACAAAAGAAAAGCAACACATGCTATACAAAAGAATATAACTATGAGTCCATATCTCAAGTGTATACAACCAAATAAACTACTAATCTAAGTAGTTAGACAAAAGTTAGAGTAATGAATCCCTGGGGAGAAGTCAAGCAGAAGCACCTGTAACATCTCTGTCTGACCCGAGTATTATTTAATAAGAAAATAATAAACGGATCAGTCTAGCTATAAATATCAGATGAAGGGATATAGAATAAGAGATATGACAAAACACATAATAATCACAATGTCAAGCTGTGATAAATAAGTAATTGAAAATCAACAAGAGATTTATCAATATCACAAAAATCTATTCAAAGATCATAAAATGTCGTACTCCTTATTTCGTTCACCAAACCAAAAATATGGACGATTATATCAATGTCAATCACAAAATTCAATAACACAAATTCACCAATGCACAAATATTGATAAAACTTATCAATGAAAATCATGAAAATTGGTGAAACGCAAATTCTAGAAATCATCTCAAGAAATCCAGAAATCACAAAAAGGGGGAAGGCCTATCACAAACGGGAGCATAAAGCTCACCAACACGTGTATCACAAACGGAACGCTAATTCCATGGTTGCTAACCATCACAAATTGAGCTGAAGCTCCACAAACGGCCCAAAGACCATGGGTTGCTACCCCACCAATTTGAGTCGAAACTCCACAAAACGGGGTTTAGTCTCCCTCGCAGACAAAGAGACATCGCACATTGCTAGTCTAAATCACAAAGATGATCTTCATGATCAACAAGAAGTGTCAATTACACTAAGATAGTAAATATATGAGTTTAGCTTCATGTCCCATAACCACTAGCTTAACTTAAATATTTACGAACAAATTGTAGATCTCCACTAGAAAATTTGTCACAAGAGATTCAATCGAACAAGTCCAAGAATTAACTGACGAAGTAAACGCAAGCGTTTCATACCACTTGTTTTACTAAGCCGTTTAATTAGATTTGTCATACGAATGCGGTAAAGGTTTGTATATGCTAGTCGATTGGAAAACGGTTTAAGAAACGAGCTTTGTAATAAAATAGTTTTGAAATCATTTAGATGAAAGAGTTTTGATATTTACTACTAGCATTGAAAACCTTTATATTTTTAAAGTGACAAACTATAAAAATGATGGTAGAAACAATCAATAATTAAAATCCACATACGAAGATGTGAATCAAGTCTAAAGAATCCGATAAAGAATCCATCGAAATGGATATTCAAAAATCCCTAAAAAGGAGTCATCAAAGTCGTAATAAATGATAACAACAAATAGGATCATCAAGAATCGATTTAAATTAAAAATTCAATCCAAAAAGGCAAACTGGATTGAAACAGCAGGTTCAGTCCACTGAACAGAGTTTTCAGTCAACTGACCCTGTACTTGGAAATTTTCTAGGTTCAGGAAACTTTCTGTTTCCAGGTTCAGTCGACTGAACAGAGGATTCAGTCGACTGAATCATGCCTGGAAACTTTCAGGTTCCAGGTTTAGTCGACTGAACAGAGGATTCAGTCGACTGAATCATGCCTGGGCTGTTTTTCAGCCTATTCAAATGAAGAGAAAACTCTTCAAAAATGCAACCGGACGAACATTGGCTCTAAGGGTTTATGCCAACGGCAACCCGACCCTATATGCTCCTCGATGCATCATCCAAAACATGATCAAACATCCATAAAAGGATTTTCACACAAATTTGACTTAAAAACCCAAAAATTGGAATATTCACTAAAACAATCCAAATCAAAATCAAATGCACATGAATAAGTATTAGGAATTCATACCTAACAACCGAAGATAACTATAGACATAGATGTGAGATAAAAATCTCACTTTTTTACAAAATCAATGAAGAAGAAGCTATAGAGCAATGGCAAGAACAATCACTCTTCAATTCCAACCCAACAAGCTTGAATCTAAGCTTTAAAAGAAGAACATTCCCAAAGTTAGGTTTAGGAATTTCTGAAATTGATAAGAGAATGAGTTGGAGAAGAAGAAGAGAAGCTTACCAATAGGTTCTTCTATTAGTTTGGAGCTAGAGTTTGATTTGCAAAAGAAAACTAGGGCTTGGAGTTTTAATTTCCCATCTCTCCCACCATTGATGCTTTAGAATTGAAAAGAGGAGGAAGTGAGAGTGAATGGGGGGAGTGGTTCAGAATTGAGTATAAGTTAGACATAGGGCTGAACCAAACCCAAACCCAAAGTGAAAAAGTAGCAAAACTTGACTAACTCCAAACATGTCGAAGCTTATACTCAAAAAGGTCGCAAACGGCATTTTAAACTCAATGGAAGTGGTCCCGAGTCCTAATTCGACCGTATGCAAAAAGTAGCTTTTCGGACTAAACTCCGAGTATCGATAAAATATTTAAATAAAATATTTAAATATAAAAATCGATAAATATGCGGGTTGTTACAGACTCCCCTCCTTAAAGAAATTGCGTCCTCGCAATATTTAAGAAGAAAATATAAAGTAACAACCATAAAAGCATATTCAACACAAAAGAAATTTGAAATAAAAGGTTCACCTTAAAGAGCATGGGAAAACAAGTCCGTATGTGATCGCTCGATGAACTCACTAGATTCCCAAGAACAATCCTCAGGATTTGAAGACCATTGAACTTTCACAGGCGGAACATCCTTATTTCGAAGTTGTTTAACTTCCGAAGCAATAATACGAACAGGATGCTGCTCATAAGTTAAATTAGGTGAAACTTCAATCTCTTCCACAACACCGGGCTCAAGAATAGAATCGAAATATCAAAGACATTTCTGTAATTGAGAAACGTGAAACACGTCATGCATGGAAGAAAACTGAGCCGGTAAAGAAAGGCGATAAGCCATGGAACCAATACGTTCAGTGATCGAAATGGCCCAATATATCGAGGCGCTAACTTTCCCGATCGACTGAAATGTACAACACCCTTCATAGGTGAAACACGAATAAAAACAAGATCTCCAACAGAAAATTCTAATCTCCTTCTTCGATTATCGGCATAGGATTTTTGTCTACTCTGGGCTTCTTTCATCCTATGTCGAATAAGGTCAATTTTCTCGGTGGAATCCCGAACCAAATCTGGACCTAAAACTAGCTTCTCACCGGCCTCAAGCCAATAAGAAGGAGATCGGCATGGCCTTCCATAGAGTGCCTCGAAAGGTGCCATACCAATACTAGATTGGAAGCTATTATTATAGGAAAACTCAACAAGTGAAATATGATCTTCCCAACTTCCACCGAAATCGAGCACACAAGCACGAAGAAGATCTTCAAGAGTTTGATTCACACGATCGGTTTGTCCATCGGACTGGGGGTGATAAGCGGTGCTAAAATTAAGCTTCATTCCCAAAGCTTTTTGAAGAATCTTCCAAAATCCACTAGTAAACAATGGATCACGATCACTAACAATAGAAGTAGGAACTCCATGTAATTTAACAATTTCTTTAACAAAGAGTTTGGCAAAAAGAGGAACGGTTCGGTTAGACCGAACGGGAATAAAATGGGCGGATCTAGTAAGTCTATCCACTATCACCCATAAGCTATCATGACCCGAACGAGAACGGGGAAGGCCATCGATAGAATCCATGGAAATTTGATCCCACTTCCAAATCGGAATTTCTAAAGGTTGCAATAACCCACCGGGTCTTTGATGTTCGACCTTAACGAGTTGGCAAGTCATGCAACGCTTAACAAAGTTAGTAATATCAGATTTCATTCCCTCCCAATAATAAAGTTGCTTCATATCCGCGTACATTTTACTACTACTGGGATGAATGGTAAATTTAGAATGATGAGAATCTTCTAAAATATCTTTACGAAGATCACTAATATTTGGCACGATAAGTCTAACAAATTTCTGAATGCCGCCGCGAGAATCAATATTAAAGTCTTTCAAACCTTCAATATCAATTTTATCCATAATATTTTGGCCAAGAAGAGCCAATTCAGGATCTAGCCCTTGAGCTTTAAGAATGCGGTCTAAAAGAGAAGGATGACCCTCAAGGCTACATAAAAAAAAGATGAACATAAATCGGAAACACGGTCTCGAATTTCGCAAGTGGAGAAAATCTCGAGATCGTTCCATTCGGATATCATCATAGAAACAACAGCTTGTTGTTTATGGCTAAGAGCATCGGCGACACGATTACCCTTACCGGGAGTATAAAGGATATCAAGATCATATGGTGCAAGAAATTTGAGCCAACACTGTTGACGCAAATTAAGTTCTTTTTGAGAGAATAAATACTTCAAGGACTTATGATCGGTATAAAGAACAAATTTCTCTCCTAAAAGATAATGACGCCTAATACGAAGAGCAAAAACAATAGCCACGAGTTCTAAATCATGTGTGGCATATCTAGTCTCGGCAGGCTTCAATTGCCTAAAAGCATAAGCAATAACACGTTCTTTTCGCATAAGAACGGCACCAAAACCAACGCGACTAGCATCGGTATAAACAAAGAAATCTTGATTCCCCTCGGGAATAACAAGAATAGGAGCATTAGAAAGAAGTTCCTTTAGTTTCTGAAAAGAAGTTTCACATTTGTCCGACCAAATGTGTTTAACACCTTTCTTCGTTAAGCTAGTGAGAGGCACGACAATCTTAGAAAAGTCTTTGATAAAACGGCGGTAATAACCCGCCAATCCAAGAAAACTACGAATCTCCGTTACACTCTCCGGTCTCTTCCAATCTTGAATCGCTTCAATCTTTGAAGGATCCACGGAAATTCCGGATTCGGAAATAATATGACCGAGAAACTTCACACGAGATTGCCAAAAGTGGCATTTAGAAAACTTTTCTTTTAATTGATTACTCCTAAGAGTTTCCAATACAATCCGAAGATGCTTTTCATGTTCCTCCTCGGTTTTTGAATACACAAGAATATCATCATTAAAGATGAGAACAAAGCGGTCGAGGAAGTCTTTGAAAACTCTATTCATACGGTCAACGAAATAAGCCGGAGCATTCGTTAGACCAAATGGCATAACAAGCCATTCATAAGATCCATAACGAGTACGGAACGATGTCAAAGGAATGATATCCTTTGCAATACGAAGCTGATGAAATCCAGTAGCTAAGTCTAATTGTGAAAAGACTCTAGCACCACTAAGTTGATCAAATAGATCATCAATCCGAGGTAAAGGATATTTATTTTTGATAGTAAGATCATTAAGCTTGCGGTAGTCAACGTAAAGCCTAAGCGTACCGTCGGATTTCTTCACAAAAATAGCCGAAGCTCCCCAAGGCGAGGAACTAGAGCGAATAAATTGCTTCATCTCCAATTCGGATAATTGTTTACGCATCTCTTCATTTTCTTTATTGGACATACGATAAGGAGGACGAGTAATAGGTTGAGCTCCAGGGATAAGATTAATTCTGAACTCAATTGCTCGCTTAGGTGGTAATCCTAAAACGGACTCAAATATGTCGGAAAATTCACGAACAACGTGAATAAAAGAAATAATATCTTCCTCATCATCATTATCGTCATCATGAGGATTTAAAGAATATAAAGATGCAACCAAGCTGAAATCCGAATCTTTAAGATTAATAGAAATCTGCTCAACAGATTGAGGATGTCGAAGATGAATAGTCCGCTCAGGACATAGGATATGAGCTTCATAACGGTTAAGCCAATCCATTTCCAAAATCATTCCAAAGCCTAAATAACGCATGACATGCAAATCGGATCGGAAAGAAAAATCACCCAAAATAATCTCGACACCATTACACAATAAACTGATTGTTGCGGATCCACCAACCGGATTCGCAATTCTCAAAGAAGTCATTAAAGCAACAACACTTAAAGAAAAAGTATCAACAAGTTCTTTGATATAAAAGAATGGGATGCACCCGTATCAAAAAGAACTCGAATAGGTTGATCACGTAATATAATAATACCATCAAGGATAGAATGAGAAATATGACCACGAGATGTGTTGCCAGGGGCTTGAGCAACACTAAGATTTCCCTCCTTCCCGCTCTGAAGCTTGGGGCATGAAGATATAACATGACCGGGAACTTTGCAGTAACGACAAGAGAGAGACTTTGGGTACTTGTTCGCATAATGGTCCTTCGAACCACAATTATAGCATTCCCCACGACCAAAGGAAGAAGTCTTTGTCATTGCGGTTGCTTGCTTCCCTATCTTATTGGGATAAGGGTCTTTGAATTTACTGGGCCTTTTCTTGTTGTTGTTGAAGCTTGGCTTGGAACCCACCACTTCAACATCATTTTCCCTATCCGCTTCTTCAAGACGAAGAGCGATATCAATGAGTTGGTCGAAAGAAACTTCTAATTTTAGAAGTAATGGCTTCTTGAGATTTTTGTTTAAGCCATAGACAAATCTTTGATTTTTCTTCAATGGCGTGTTGATATATTCAACCCCATATTTAGAGAGAGATTCAAAAGACGCGACATAGTCAGTCACGGAAGATTCACCTTGAAGAAGGTCAATAAAACGACGTGCCAAAGTCACCTTCTCAGCTTCTGGCAAGAATTTTAACTCGAAGCGCTCTCTGAATTTCTCCCAAGTGAGATCCGCTTCATTTATTTCAGAAATCAGAAGCTCGTACCAGTCTAATGCTCTTTCTTGGTGCATACTAGAAGCCACCTGAACTCGGTGAAGATCAATGAGGTTCATGCGAGAAAAGATTCGATCGCATGTTCTCAACCAAGCCTGGACTTCAATAATAGTTTCAGAACCTTTAAATGGCTTCCCACCCAGGTTGGTGTAATCATTGCACAAACGTGCAAACCCAGATTTAGGGTGAGTAGGTTCCGGATTAGAACCAGCTGCTTGAGCGTTCGTGACAAGGTCAAGAAGTTGTTGGGTAGTCATAAAAACTCCTTCTTGGGGAGTAGCACTAGATTGACCGGCGCTGGGACGGCCAGGTCTAACCATTTCTCTTCCTTTAGAAAGAAATAAAGAAGAAGAAAAAGGTTATTCACCAAATGAATATCAAGCAATCTTGATAGATAAAGCAAGGAATCAGAAAGAAAATAGGATGAATCGGTACGAAGACTCGAATAAATCCTAAGGCACAACTCCTAAGAAGGACTTAGGACTATGATCCTTGTTAAATTATTCTACATTGTTCCGAAGTTTGGCTCTGATACCATGCTGTGACGCCCCACCTCTATACCCACGGTAGCCAAGGACACTACGGGGTAATGCCGTCAACTGGCACGGAGAATAAGGCTGTTGAGGAGTGACCATCCGTGCAATTGCTTTGTGCGAGCACCGCTATGTCGGATAGTATAACATGCATTTTAATTCAAGAGGAAATCCGACACACCGATACAAACTCAAAGCTACTACACAGTGGCTATAATAATCTTCGGAAACAAATATAGAAATAAGCATAACACAAATCAGTCACAGATAATTCATATCACAAAGGCGGAAGAAGACACGAATATATAACTAACACATGAAAGTGTATATCGGAGTAGTGGTCAAAAAGATCCACAATAATACAAAAGAATAGCAACACGTGCTATACAAAAGGATACAACTATGAGTGCATATTTCAAGTGTATTCAACCAAATAAACTACTAATCTAAGTAGTTAGCCAAAAGTTAGAGTAATGAATCCCCGGGGAGAAGTCAAGCAGAAGCACCTGTAACATCTCTGTCTGACCCGAGTATTATTTAATAAGAAAATAATAAACGGATCAGTCTAGCTATAAATATCAGATGAAGGGATATAGAATAAGAGATATGACAAAACACATAATAATCACAATGCCAAGCTGTGATAAATAAGTAATTGAAAATCAATAAGAGATTTATCAATATCACAAAAATCTACTCAAAGATCAGAAAATATCATACTCCTTATTTCGTTCACCAAACCAAAAATATTGACGATTATATCAATGTCAATCACAAAAGTCAATGACACACAAATTCACCAATGCACAAATATTGATAAAACTTATCAATGAAAATCTCGAAAATTGGTGAAACACAAATTCTAGAAATCATCTCAAGAAATCCAGAAATCACAAAAAGGGGGAAGGCCTATCACAAACGGGAGCATAAAGCTCACCAACACGTGTATCACAAACGGAATGCTAATTCCATGGTTGCTAACCATCACAAATTGAACCGAAGCCCCACAAACGGCCCGAAGACCATGGGTTGCTACCCCACCAATTTGAGTCGAAACTCCACAAAACGGGGTTTAGTCTCCCTCGCAAACAAAGAGACATCGCACATTGCTAGTCTAAATCACAAAGATGATCGTCATGATCAACAAGAAGTGTCAATTACACTAAGTTAGTAAATATATGAGTTTAGCTTCATGTCCCATAACCACTAGCTTAACTTAAATATTTACGAACAAATTGTAGATCTCCACTAGAAAATTTGTCACAAGAGATTCAATCGAACAAGTCCAAGAATTAACCGACGAAGTAAACGCAAGCGTTTCATACCACTTGTTTTACTAAGCCGTTTAATTAGATTTCTCATACGAATGCGGTAAAGGTTTGTATATGCTAGTGGATTGGAAAACGGTTTAAGAAACGAGCTTTCTAATAAAATATTTTTGAAATCATTTAGATGAAAGAGTTTTGATATTTACTATTAGCATTGAAAACCTTTATATTTTTAAAGTGACAAACTATAAAAATGATTGTAGAAACAATCAATAATTAAAATCCACATACGAAGACGTGAATCAAGTATAAAGAAATCGATAAAGAATCCATCGAAATGGATAATCACAAATTCCTAAAAAGGAGTCATCAAAGTCGTAATAAATGATAACAACAAATAGGATCATCACGAATCGATTTAAATTAAAAATTCAATCCAAAAGGGCAAATTGGATTGAAATAGCAGGTTCAGTCGACTGAACAAAGTTTTCAGCCGACTGACCCTGTACCTGGAAATTTTCCAGGTTCAGGAAACTTTCTGTTTCCAGGTTCAGTCGACTGAACAGAGGATTCAGTCGAATGAATCATGCCTGGAAACTTTCGGGTTCCAGGTTCAGTCGACTGAACAGAGGATTCAGTCGACTGAATCATGCCTGGGCTATTTTTCAGCCTATTCAAATGAAGAGAAAACTCTTCAAAAATGCAACCGGACGAACATTGGCTCTAAGGGTTTATGCCAACGGCAACCCGACCCTACATGCTCCTCGATGCATCATCCAAAACATGATCAAACATCCATAAAAGGATTTTCACACAAATTTGACTTAAAAACCCAAAAATTGGAATATTCACCAAACCAATCCAAATCAAATGCACATGAATAAGTGTTAGGAATTCATACCTAACAACCAAAGATAACTATAGACATAGATGTGAGATAAAAATCTCACTTTTTTACAAAATCAATGAAGAAGAAGCTATAGAGCAATGGCAAGAACAATCACTCTTCAATTCCAACCCAACAAGCTTGAATCTAAGCTTTAAAAGAAGAACATTCCCAAAGTTAGGTTTAGGAATTTCTGAAATTGATAAGAGAATGAGTTGGAGAAGAAGAAGAGAAGCTTACCAATGGGTTCTTTTATTAGTTTGAAGCTAGAGTTTGATTTGCAAAAGAAAACTAGGGCTTGGAGTTTTAATTTCCCATCTCTCCCACCATTGATGCTTTAGAACTGAAAAGAGGAGAAAGTGAGAGTGAATGGGGGGAGTGATTCAGATTTGAGTATAAGTTAGACATAGGGCTGAACCAAACCCAAACCCAAAGTGAAAAAGTAGCAAAACTTGACTAACTCCAAACATGTCGAAGCTTATACTCAAAAAGGTCGCAAACGGCATTTTAAACTCAATGGAAGTGGTCCCGATTTCTAATTCGACCGTATGCAAAAAGTAGCTTTTCGGACTAAACTCCGAGTATCGATAAAATATTTAAATAAAATATTTAAATATAAAAATCGATAAATATGCGGGTTGTTACACATTAAGTCCTTAATTATTTTTTAATTTCCACGGTAAATCACCTAGGAAAAATCCTCAAAAATAATTTTTATTCAACTTTTATATGTTTTCTAACATATATAAATTTTGAACCCAAAATACATTATATAATTGCCGTAATTTATTTTAAACCCCGAATACCTATTTCTTCCATTCAAAATTGATATTAAATTATCCATAATTTGGATTATTATGTAAATTTAAACCCGTCTCCAAAATAATGTTTTATATAACATATTAAATCCTTATGGCATTTGAAACCCATTTTACACGATTTTAACCTTAAAATCGAATCAAAACCTTTTACAAACATACTTGTTCAAATAAAACATGGCATAAAACCAAAATATATCATCATTCAAATCATCCAAATGGTTTTAAACCTTTAAATCGAAATTAAGATGTTCAATAAAACAATATAATACGATTTAGATTATTATTCACCTTGTTTCGGATAAGGAACTTGAGATTTGATCTTGCTTAATTCTTTCTTGCTTGAATTATTAGCTTCTATCCCCTTTTTCTCCTAGGGCTATGGCTGGCCTTGGTCTTGATTGTTTTTGTTTTATGAAAGTATGATAATAAGTCCATGGTCTTGATTGTTTTTGTTTTATGAAAGTATGATAATAAGAATGAAGTAAGGGTTTAGTGGTTATGGGGTTATATATGGCTATTCCCATAACACCCTTGGCTTATTCTCTTGAGTAGTTAACTTATAAAATCATTTTATAAACCCGTTCTTATGATTTCATTTAGTTAAGGCACGGCCTCTACTAAGTTTTCAAATTTCAATTCCCTTGCCACTCTAGTCTCTACATTATTCAATCTAACTTATCTAATTAAATCTCTTGAATAATGTTATTTAAAATTAGGGGTGTTACAAAAAGTTAGGCACACCAAAAGTAATATCACCCGTAACCCTTGTCATATGTACGCTGTCTTATCCTATCCATTTTTCTTAATGTAAGATAGTTTCATTTTAAAATTCCTAGTTTGATTTACTAACCTAGACAAATTTTACTTAGGCACCTAACCTAAGCTTTGACACCATCTATAACAATCTGGGCCTTTAGCCCTCCAGAAGCAGTGGGTACAACCACCGTGGCTTACATTGGTATCTCACCATTTGCTTTTACAGCCAGCCTCTTGACTCCACCAACCTGAAGGGCATGTTGGAGCATGGGACTCCTGCCCACCACTAAACACAATGCAAGAACCTCCTATCATGTTACATTACGTGACAAACCAAATATGATACCTGACTCGATCATACAAATTTCACTTCCGAACTAGTATCGCTCACTCGACCTGTAATATCCCCAACTTGGAGGCCCAAAACTAACCACTATAGATGCTACAGTCAGCTATAGTTATTACTTTTCGATGACCAAATGCAATAATGTTAGATAAATTGATATACCAGAAACGCATGGATATGAAAACATTTAACCCAATTTTTTTAAAAAAAAATTCTCATTCCATTTCAAATTCATTACAGAATCCCAATTCATAAACCATATTCAGAGAACTATAATTATTACAATTTACGCTAAGACGGATATATAAAGATTCCCCCTTGGTTGATCAGAGTCTAAATATAGGCACTAAGTAACTTTGCCATTACATCCAATTACACGGCGAAATCAAACAGAAAGAGCTCCTAATAACTCACTTACTTTATGCGCATCTCCGGAAGCTTATTCATCTAAGAGAGAACCTGAAAACCTTAATTCTTGACTGCTTAAAATCAATGGAACAACCGAGAGTTTAAGGAGAAACCATAAACTTCAAGTCAGACAAAAAGTCTGATGTGAATAATAACCTACCATCTCGAACCATTTAGATATTTTGTGAGACCATGCCGCTTAACGGAATAGGTTTTTCCCTCACTGGTATTGTAACGACCCACTATTTGTACCATTCGAATTCGACAATAATAGAACATGTCGAGCTGGAATAGTTCAAAATAATAGATTGTAGAATAAATTTGGCAAAACTCAGAATATACAGTAAATAAATCACAGAATCACATACACAGATATAAGAATCTCGCAGCGGAAATTAAAAATTTAGTGGTTCATGAAGCCACTGATACATCTTTAACAAAATAGGAATTACATTGTTTATAATCCTTAATACAATTTTAAAACATAAATAGAGATAAAGTCTTCAAAGTCTGGGATTCCAGAAAAGATAAAGACTGAACAAACTTCCAGCAGCACGAATGGTCTACGGAATGTCCTAGCTCCGGAGAGGAAACTGAAGCTGCAACTCAGGCTGACCCGAGCGTACAATGAAACAAAACACCCGAGTCAGGACATACATACTTATATAATGTAAGCTAAATCAAGTGTACTGTAATATATAGCAAGTAACTTAAAGGATGCTTGGGATCGCCCATCCTTTAAGGATCCGTTAAACTATTTACTATGTAGTATATTTGCGCTATTATAATAGTGTCTATATTAAAATAAACATACTTTTAAATAGCGTTAAGGCTTTACATTTTCCACCTTAACACGTAATAGTCCCAGTAGTCCATCCAATATCATAGCTCCTCCTGATCGGGAAGCAACTAGAGGATTCCACATGGGCTACGGGAGAAAACCAAACTCGTACAAGGCTCGATATGGTGGGTGACACGGCACAACTAGGCAATGCCAGGGTAGATATACCAATTGCTATCCGGACCGGTGGTAACGCGAAGCCGCAGCAACCGCCCACCTCGAACAACACTTCCAAATCAAGGGTGCACCCAAACAATCACATAAGCAATAGAATGGTATACGAAGAAGTGCGTTCGATCAGAGGAGCTACCTCATTAATCCGAGAATCGCTCCTGTTTTAGCCACCTTATGCCAACTCACGGGAGTCGGGTCCACTTATATACCTTTCAAGAAACCGTCACCACCAACCTACTTCATTCTGGAATCTCCACCGCGTACACGGTTAGTCAAAGTGGTTTTCGGTATCGACAGAGAGTATGTCCATATCCGATCCCGGTCTCTTTGCCAACCAAAAGTTATTATAACCCGTGGTCATTTAAAAGCAGTTTATATTTTAAAACAGAATAAACATTTCCATTTCAAACTATAAATACGATATCATTTTAAAACCCAAAACAATGTGATATCGTTATATTCAAATATAATTCTTTCCAAAACCATACTTCTTAAAATTCATAATACCTGGAAACCAAATATTTGAATTATATCTTCAAACATAATATTTCGGAAATTTACTTTAAAACCATATCTCCCAAACACCAATGGTTTGGACATTCAACGGTATATGGAATAACTGGTTTAACTTTATGGTTACTTTGTAAAGAAGAAAATTTACATAGCTTTACAAATATATTTCTTTATTTAAAGTTTTAAACCATAATTTAAACATCACTTTATGTTCCCAAAACCATTTCAATTCCTATATATATGTATATATCCAATTGGAGTATTTACTATTCAAAACTAAGGTTGGATTTTTATTCTTTCAACAAATCAATGTTTTAATTTTTAGTCTTGAATATTCCCATAAATTCCAAAGATAAAATCCCAAATTTTAGCCATTTACTATTTCAAAATTTACTTAATACTAGAATATTAAATTTATTAAGGAAAATCCAGTTATAAATATCGAAATCAAATTCCTTAAATTTTAAAATAAACAAATTCTAGATTCTGTAGCATTTAGGAGATGCTACCTAAAGTTATAAGTAAAACTAGTCCAATTTCAAAAGACAGCATTTAAATGCTGTAGTAGATTGTTGAACTAAATAAATAATTCCAAATATAACTTATTTATTTATATATATTTCTTAACTGAAATCTTATTCTTTCAAAATCCAGAATTTCCAAAATAAGTTATATTCCAAAATTTTATTCAATATTTATTTATTTATTTAATTTTTATAACTTATTCAAAACAATATAAAATCCCTTAAGATATTAAATCAAATATTTAACTTCCAGATTAATTTCAAATATTTTAGAAAATATTATAAGGACCACGGGCCTGTATAAAATTTTCTAGCCTAGGTCAAGTGATACGGATTTATATCATTTCAACCCGTAATTTATAAATACCCCGGGTTCTATCATTTCAAACCCGCAATCCCAAGTTTAACAGTTTAGCAGTTAACAGCATAATTTAATAATAATCATTTAGGCCTATCATTTCAGCCCATAACAATCTAAATATAACAGGGAACTTGCAGTGGTGATTAAAGCAGTAAATAAACAATAATAAAATATAACTGCAGAATATCATACAACAGATAATAACTGATGAGGTGTCAATTTAAATGGGTCTATCATTCTATATTACACTACAGACAGATAATAGTGAAATACAATTTTACACATACACTTGCATAACTTACTAAAATATAAATACGTATGTCTGGTGAGAAATACTCACTTGGATGTTGCAGAAAATTTGATTTCAAAAACGGCTATTCACCGGTAAAGAACGACAGAGGATAATGGTCAAATTTCTTCTGATGTCGCCTAGATTCAAATCTAGAATAAAATTCAAATATTTTGAAACGCGACTTTAGAATTTACGGTCAAAGAAAAATTAAAATAGAACGAAAATTTGTTTGTTTTGCTCGACCACTCCACCGTGTAATATGACCAAAATATACCCTAAAACGTGAACCGGGCTAACCTCTAAAATTTTTGACGAAATTTCCTAAAGTCAGACTGAACAATATGGTGATACACACCGGTACACGACAAAATCTTTCCTAAAACCACTATGGCCAAAAGTTGAATACGTATACTTGTGCACACAAATTCCTTTTGCTCCATGGCCGTGCATGTGTACGTATGTGCACACTCTTCCTCCTAGTTTGCTTATGCACATGGCAATATGACTACTCTTTCCACCTATTATCTGCTCCTCCCAGATTATGATCATGCATGCACTATATCTCATTGCATCCAAAAAGTGTTGCCTACATTATCTCCACTCAGCTACAATTTTTCTCATCTTAAATTTATCTTCCAGGCTTCAAAATTTGTACAGGTAGAAAGCTTAAGCTTCCACGCAACTACCCGAGTATATCATGAAATTGCTTCGAGCCAATCATGCAAACTCTTCGAGTCCATTTGTCAATTACTTCGAGTCACACATGCAACTCTTTGTGCAGTTCACCTATTGTTCTCTGTTTGAAATGAGGACAACTACCCCTCTGCAAAAATTCTGCAACAATAACCCCCTTCATTCCTGGTACCTAAAACCCCACTGCTTCTCCTATCTAGCCTCATACTCCAGTTCTCTCGACCACAAGTCTCAGTCACCTTCCAAAGTCGAACTTCACTGGACGTGTATAAGTGCACAGTCGAATCATTGCATACTGGGAGCTTTTGTGTGAATTCCTCTGGCAAACATGTCCAATTCCTATGCGCAAATGCTCATCATCACTGAAGCCTCAACCCATCAACCCCTTCAGACCAACTCACTCGTGTCAGTTGTGCACGTGCACACAGTGATGCCACATGTACAGCTTACCCCTGAAACTACAAACGTGTAGACTAACCCTGATGCCTTAAATGCAACTGAACTCTCATCCTGTAGTTCAAGTCTCTTCAAGTATACACAACTAGTCAGGATTTGCTGCCTGTAAGGTTGATAAATATCTCAGACAACTATTTGAATGCAGCTGTTACTCAGATATGTGTACTGCTATGCTGCCACTATCTAAGCTTCTATTTTTGTTTAACTTAGTTTTACATCATATCTTACACATCTTATATTAAAACTTTCCACCTACCTCAAATCTATTTACCTGATCATTCAGATCCGCTTGTTCACCCTATAATTTCGACTTCCAGGCTATCTTCCACAAACCGAGCCACAACCTATTCTACTTCGAGAAACAATGCAAACACTTCGAGTTAATTATGCAATTTCTTCGAGCAACCAGGTAGTTGCTTCGAGACACACTGACATGCAACAGCCCAAAAACAAACTCCTCTCTCTTTCTTTCTACCATCAGTGATACATACTTTCTTCACAATAAACAACTCACTCAACTGTTGCTTGAACCAGACTTTCCCATCATCAAGCCTTATTGATGCTTGAACCAAATTCCCAGACTTCCCAGACTCCCCAAAATATTTGTCTTCTCATTCACTGATTGCCTAATGCAAACTTATGCAACTATGAGATTCTACATCTATAGGCTATAACTTTCTCCTATGCAACTAAGGCAACTTACCTCACTATGACTCACATATCATCAACTAAGGCATTCAGGTCCATATATATCTATTTCATATACACTTGTTTTGGGCAGGGACAGAGTGGATTGGCCGAGCAAGGCATCAATAAAAGGAAAAGAAAAAAAACAAAGAACTGAAGGAGAAAGGAGGAGATCACAAATATTACCTGATGATGCTCGAAACGTGGAAAAAAAAAAGAATGAATCCCGAGAGATAGTCGAATAGGTGGAAGAAACTGATGGGGTGGGTAAAATTATATAGGCAGAGGAAGTAAATGCAAACATATCAGTTATTTTAATATAAATATGAATACGTGATTTATGGGTTTTAATTCATCGGAGAATCAAGATGGCACGCGTGGAAATAGTTTGATAACTGATGATCAGGCAGAGGAAAAGAATCAGGTGCACGTTCCAGTTTTTTTTTTTTTTTTTTTTTTTCATGTTTGCATTTAATCTTTTAACATTTTATCCCCTGAATGTCTCTATTCTAATTATGTGTGTGTTGATTTCCTTTTTAAGCTTAAATGCAACAATGCATTCACAAAAGGGAGGCCGAGGGGTTTTTAAACTTGATGATAAGTATGTCAGTTATAATTTTTCGTGAGGAAGCCCATTGATTAAGCACATCAGTTACAAAAAAACTGAAACAAGGAAGGGGCCGAGAGATTCAACTTGTAGCTGATAATTTAAAGCCAGATAAATGCTCCTTCATCAATGCTTGCGTGATTTCAGTTGGTAACTGATGAAGTAGAGAGAGATGAAAGCAAGTTAATACACCCGTTATTAATAAATTAAAACTTGCGTGATTTAGGTGTTGGGTTTCTTGAGTGGCTGATTTACAGAGAGTGAAGAGAGGAATTGAATGTGCTCGTTTAAGATTGAAGTGAATGTGTACAGGTGCAAAGGAGAATGTCAGAGAGAAAACATTCGAACGTTACATAGATAAATACTTACTTTAATCTCATCATCTTGATTTTTGGTTTTGTTATCAACATTTAAGAAGATAAACATTTATGCTTAGGTTTGGAAAAACGTATATAACGTTATAAAACAATTGGTTCTTAACACGAAATAACGTTTGTTTTTAAAATCACTGACTGATAATTTATATCCAAAAATATTTAAAACTTGATTTTTACACTACGCTAAACTGACGCAGGTTAAAACATCAAAAATTTTCACAAAATTCATATTTTAAAAACACACGTTTTGTTACGTTGCTTTATACCCTATAATTGACGTGTCTGTCAAATGCGAAATTTAACTGTTCAATCTTAGATTAAATTTTCACAGATATTATTTAATTTTATTGACACAAACAATTTTATAAAATATATCTCCAAATTAAATCTTTAAACTATATTGTTAAACACCATTTATATAAATATATTTAAAATTTAAATAATTAAAATAAAATAAACAGCTGAAACTAGGGTTGTTACACTCTCCCCCACTTAAGAACTTTTCGTCCTCGGAAAGGAACGAAAGAAAAAGAAGCAAAAGAAGATAAGCTAGATAACAAGTACCTTAAACGAATAGTTCCGGTATTTGAGGCACGAGGAAGATCTCCTAGAATCGGTTTACCCCTTTCAGTTTTGACTGTCAGTCTATGGGTGATAAGCGGTGCTCAGGGTCACAATGAGTAACAAGATTTCAAAGATTATAGAAAGATTTCTAAATAGACCGGTATAAGCGATAGCCTTCCCAATCCGTAGCAGATAGGGAAACGAAGGATATTTAAAGATAGTTTGAAATCAAAATAAGATAATAACCTTGAAATCATAATGCTTTGAAAGTCATTAAGATTTTATAGATATTATCATTTGGAAATACTACTAAATCATAACATTTTAAAAAAAATCTTCATTTATACCTTTTAATTTCAATTATAAATTTTCAAACGTTTTATTTTTAGAACAGCAGCACTTATACTATGCTACCGTAGATAAAATAGTAATTTCCAATTAGTTAAATTTCTGAAATATTCATTTGGATACCATTTACTTATATTTTATGAAACAACTTTTATGAATGGAATATCCAACTTCACTTATTAAGTCAAAGTTCCTTATTTTACTTAACTCTTAATTTAACAAATAACCTAACCCATATTTGAAATACCTATTTTATAAGATATTCCTTTAATAAGTTATACTTGAAATTTTCATTTGAAGACCAAATTCTCAATTATCAAATTTCAGTGATATTAACATACATCTTAACTATTTAAATCATAATTATCCATTTTAGAAAATAACCTTTATTAAATTTCTCAGTTAGATTTAAGGTTCCATATTAAATCAACTTTGCTTATTAGGTTATTTAAATAAATTCCTTAAATTCCTTTTTCCTTATTTACCTCCTATTAATCTTTTATAATTAAAATTTAAGTGTATACCATTTATTATAACCACTCAAATTTTATTTATAAAAATCCTTTTTATATTGTATATTATCCAATTACATTGTTAACTTTTGAAAATCAAGGTAAGTTATATTGAATGAAATTGAGTATTATACAACTAAAACTTTCAAATTCAATTATCTCTAATTAAAATTCCTTATTCAAAATTTTGTTTTATTTTTCAAGGTAAACTTTAAGAATTTAAATTTCTGATTCCCTTCAAACCATTTAGAGATAGATAAACATATAAACATAATATGTCAAATCAGTTTAAATTATATATCTATATATATTAAATCATACTTTAGAAATTCAAATCAATTAAATCTCAAGGAAACACTGTAGCCAGACTACAGGATGGTCTTTTCACTTCGAAACTCGAAAATGAATGTCGATGATGCTGCAGTCATCACCGAAATTATTTTCCAGCGACAAGGAGAAAAGCACTAAATTTTAAAATTCTTTGGAACAAATTTCTATACAAAATACTTTAAATAATAATATATCCATTAAAAATTTTAAACCCAAGGTTTGAACCCATCTGAAATTAAATTCTCAAGTTCTTGTTTTAATTTCATTTCTGTTTCCAAATTTATATTCAATTATTTGTTTTAGCCAAAACACATGGTTTACAAAAATAAATCCAAACTATTATCTCTTGACAAATAGTTAAATCAATTATAAAATTCTGAAAATTATACTTATATATAATATTAGATTTTATTTTCAAATATAGAAATAAATTTTTCAAAACAAGGATAGAGACTCAAATTTTTGATGAACTCAAATCAAATAGAATTCAAGATAAGTTGAAATCAGAAGATCCGATGATAAAAAAAATCAGAATAAGGAAACTGGGTAAGTCTTTATAAATTGCGGACAACCTTGACCGGGTCAACCGTGCCTTAAAGGGTCAGATCGATGTGGTTGGGTAAATCTACATTTGATCTGAAGAGATAGAGTTAAGAATAACCAAAGATACTAGCATATAAACCGAGGATAAATATGAATCTTCGGTGAATCAATGCTAATTGTAAAGGAGTTTCATCCCTTTATTAGAATAATGGCGAGACCGCCAATTTACTATTAGATCATCCGAAGTGGAGTTATGGGATACTTCAGAATCTAAAGAAGATGAAAAGTGAGGGACACGAATGAACTTTTGGAACCACAGGGAATGTTCCAAATTTCGAAAAGGAAGAGATTCAAGCTCGAATGATGGTGATTCTGTAAATCAAATTTACCATACATTCTGAGTTTTGCCTAGAGCCAAAGCTCTGATACCAACTGTAACGACCCACTATTTGTACCATTCGAATTCGACAATAATAGAACATGTCGAGCTGGAATAGTTCAAAATAATAGATTGTAGAATAAATTTGGCAAAACTCAGAATATACAGTAAATAAATCACAGAATCACATACACAGATATAAGAATCTCGCAGCGGAAATTAAAAATTTAGTGGTTCATGAAGCCACTGATACATCTTTAACAAAATAGGAATTACATTGTTTATAATCCTTAATACAATTTTAAAACATAAATAGAGATAAAGTCTTCAAAGTCTGGGATTCCAGAAAAGATAAAGACTGAACAAACTTCCAGCAGCACGAATGGTCTACGGAATGTCCTAGCTCCGGAGAGGAAACTGAAGCTGCAACTCAGGCTGACCCGAGCGTACAATGAAACAAAACACCCGAGTCAGGACATACATACTTATATAATGTAAGCTAAATCAAGTGTACTGTAATATATAGCAAGTAACTTAAAGGATGCTTGGGATCGCCCATCCTTTAAGGATCCGTTAAACTATTTACTATGTAGTATATTTGCGCTATTATAATAGTGTCTATATTAAAATAAACATACTTTTAAATAGCGTTAAGGCTTTACATTTTCCACCTTAACACGTAATAGTCCCAGTAGTCCATCCAATATCATAGCTCCTCCTGATCGGGAAGCAACTAGAGGATTCCACATGGGCTACGGGAGAAAACCAAACTCGTACAAGGCTCGATATGGTGGGTGACACGGCACAACTAGGCAATGCCAGGGTAGATATACCAATTGCTATCCGGACCGGTGGTAACGCGAAGCCGCAGCAACCGCCCACCTCGAACAACACTTCCAAATCAAGGGTGCACCCAAACAATCACATAAGCAATAGAATGGTATACGAAGAAGTGCGTTCGATCAGAGGAGCTACCTCATTAATCCGAGAATCGCTCCTGTTTTAGCCACCTTATGCCAACTCACGGGAGTCGGGTCCACTTATATACCTTTCAAGAAACCGTCACCACCAACCTACTTCATTCTGGAATCTCCACCGCGTACACGGTTAGTCAAAGTGGTTTTCGGTATCGACAGAGAGTATGTCCATATCCGATCCCGGTCTCTTTGCCAACCAAAAGTTATTATAACCCGTGGTCATTTAAAAGCAGTTTATATTTTAAAACAGAATAAACATTTCCATTTCAAACTATAAATACGATATCATTTTAAAACCCAAAACAATGTGATATCGTTATATTCAAATATAATTCTTTCCAAAACCATACTTCTTAAAATTCATAATACCTGGAAACCAAATATTTGAATTATATCTTCAAACATAATATTTCGGAAATTTACTTTAAAACCATATCTCCCAAACACCAATGGTTTGGACATTCAACGGTATATGGAATAACTGGTTTAACTTTATGGTTACTTTGTAAAGAAGAAAATTTACATAGCTTTACAAATATATTTCTTTATTTAAAGTTTTAAACCATAATTTAAACATCACTTTATGTTCCCAAAACCATTTCAATTCCTATATATATGTATATATCCAATTGGAGTATTTACTATTCAAAACTAAGGTTGGATTTTTATTCTTTCAACAAATCAATGTTTTAATTTTTAGTCTTGAATATTCCCATAAATTCCAAAGATAAAATCCCAAATTTTAGCCATTTACTATTTCAAAATTTACTTAATACTAGAATATTAAATTTATTAAGGAAAATCCAGTTATAAATATCGAAATCAAATTCCTTAAATTTTAAAATAAACAAATTCTAGATTCTGTAGCATTTAGGAGATGCTACCTAAAGTTATAAGTAAAACTAGTCCAATTTCAAAAGACAGCATTTAAATGCTGTAGTAGATTGTTGAACTAAATAAATAATTCCAAATATAACTTATTTATTTATATATATTTCTTAACTGAAATCTTATTCTTTCAAAATCCAGAATTTCCAAAATAAGTTATATTCCAAAATTTTATTCAATATTTATTTATTTATTTAATTTTTATAACTTATTCAAAACAATATAAAATCCCTTAAGATATTAAATCAAATATTTAACTTCCAGATTAATTTCAAATATTTTAGAAAATATTATAAGGACCACGGGCCTGTATAAAATTTTCTAGCCTAGGTCAAGTGATACGGATTTATATCATTTCAACCCGTAATTTATAAATACCCCGGGTTCTATCATTTCAAACCCGCAATCCCAAGTTTAACAGTTTAGCAGTTAACAGCATAATTTAATAATAATCATTTAGGCCTATCATTTCAGCCCATAACAATCTAAATATAACAGGGAACTTGCAGTGGTGATTAAAGCAGTAAATAAACAATAATAAAATATAACTGCAGAATATCATACAACAGATAATAACTGATGAGGTGTCAATTTAAATGGGTCTATCATTCTATATTACACTACAGACAGATAATAGTGAAATACAATTTTACACATACACTTGCATAACTTACTAAAATATAAATACGTATGTCTGGTGAGAAATACTCACTTGGATGTTGCAGAAAATTTGATTTCAAAAACGGCTATTCACCGGTAAAGAACGACAGAGGATAATGGTCAAATTTCTTCTGATGTCGCCTAGATTCAAATCTAGAATAAAATTCAAATATTTTGAAACGCGACTTTAGAATTTACGGTCAAAGAAAAATTAAAATAGAACGAAAATTTGTTTGTTTTGCTCGACCACTCCACCGTGTAATATGACCAAAATATACCCTAAAACGTGAACCGGGCTAACCTCTAAAATTTTTGACGAAATTTCCTAAAGTCAGACTGAACAATATGGTGATACACACCGGTACACGACAAAATCTTTCCTAAAACCACTATGGCCAAAAGTTGAATACGTATACTTGTGCACACAAATTCCTTTTGCTCCATGGCCGTGCATGTGTACGTATGTGCACACTCTTCCTCCTAGTTTGCTTATGCACATGGCAATATGACTACTCTTTCCACCTATTATCTGCTCCTCCCAGATTATGATCATGCATGCACTATATCTCATTGCATCCAAAAAGTGTTGCCTACATTATCTCCACTCAGCTACAATTTTTCTCATCTTAAATTTATCTTCCAGGCTTCAAAATTTGTACAGGTAGAAAGCTTAAGCTTCCACGCAACTACCCGAGTATATCATGAAATTGCTTCGAGCCAATCATGCAAACTCTTCGAGTCCATTTGTCAATTACTTCGAGTCACACATGCAACTCTTTGTGCAGTTCACCTATTGTTCTCTGTTTGAAATGAGGACAACTACCCCTCTGCAAAAATTCTGCAACAATAACCCCCTTCATTCCTGGTACCTAAAACCCCACTGCTTCTCCTATCTAGCCTCATACTCCAGTTCTCTCGACCACAAGTCTCAGTCACCTTCCAAAGTCGAACTTCACTGGACGTGTATAAGTGCACAGTCGAATCATTGCATACTGGGAGCTTTTGTGTGAATTCCTCTGGCAAACATGTCCAATTCCTATGCGCAAATGCTCATCATCACTGAAGCCTCAACCCATCAACCCCTTCAGACCAACTCACTCGTGTCAGTTGTGCACGTGCACACAGTGATGCCACATGTACAGCTTACCCCTGAAACTACAAACGTGTAGACTAACCCTGATGCCTTAAATGCAACTGAACTCTCATCCTGTAGTTCAAGTCTCTTCAAGTATACACAACTAGTCAGGATTTGCTGCCTGTAAGGTTGATAAATATCTCAGACAACTATTTGAATGCAGCTGTTACTCAGATATGTGTACTGCTATGCTGCCACTATCTAAGCTTCTATTTTTGTTTAACTTAGTTTTACATCATATCTTACACATCTTATATTAAAACTTTCCACCTACCTCAAATCTATTTACCTGATCATTCAGATCCGCTTGTTCACCCTATAATTTCGACTTCCAGGCTATCTTCCACAAACCGAGCCACAACCTATTCTACTTCGAGAAACAATGCAAACACTTCGAGTTAATTATGCAATTTCTTCGAGCAACCAGGTAGTTGCTTCGAGACACACTGACATGCAACAGCCCAAAAACAAACTCCTCTCTCTTTCTTTCTACCATCAGTGATACATACTTTCTTCACAATAAACAACTCACTCAACTGTTGCTTGAACCAGACTTTCCCATCATCAAGCCTTATTGATGCTTGAACCAAATTCCCAGACTTCCCAGACTCCCCAAAATATTTGTCTTCTCATTCACTGATTGCCTAATGCAAACTTATGCAACTATGAGATTCTACATCTATAGGCTATAACTTTCTCCTATGCAACTAAGGCAACTTACCTCACTATGACTCACATATCATCAACTAAGGCATTCAGGTCCATATATATCTATTTCATATACACTTGTTTTGGGCAGGGACAGAGTGGATTGGCCGAGCAAGGCATCAATAAAAGGAAAAGAAAAAAAAACAAAGAACTGAAGGAGAAAGGAGGAGATCACAAATATTACCTGATGATGCTCGAAACGTGGAAAAAAAAAAGAATGAATCCCGAGAGATAGTCGAATAGGTGGAAGAAACTGATGGGGTGGGTAAAATTATATAGGCAGAGGAAGTAAATGCAAACATATCAGTTATTTTAATATAAATATGAATACGTGATTTATGGGTTTTAATTCATCGGAGAATCAAGATGGCACGCGTGGAAATAGTTTGATAACTGATGATCAGGCAGAGGAAAAGAATCAGGTGCACGTTCCAGTTTTTTTTTTTTTTTTTTTTTTTTCATGTTTGCATTTAATCTTTTAACATTTTATCCCCTGAATGTCTCTATTCTAATTATGTGTGTGTTGATTTCCTTTTTAAGCTTAAATGCAACAATGCATTCACAAAAGGGAGGCCGAGGGGTTTTTAAACTTGATGATAAGTATGTCAGTTATAATTTTTCGTGAGGAAGCCCATTGATTAAGCACATCAGTTACAAAAAAACTGAAACAAGGAAGGGGCCGAGAGATTCAACTTGTAGCTGATAATTTAAAGCCAGATAAATGCTCCTTCATCAATGCTTGCGTGATTTCAGTTGGTAACTGATGAAGTAGAGAGAGATGAAAGCAAGTTAATACACCCGTTATTAATAAATTAAAACTTGCGTGATTTAGGTGTTGGGTTTCTTGAGTGGCTGATTTACAGAGAGTGAAGAGAGGAATTGAATGTGCTCGTTTAAGATTGAAGTGAATGTGTACAGGTGCAAAGGAGAATGTCAGAGAGAAAACATTCGAACGTTACATAGATAAATACTTACTTTAATCTCATCATCTTGATTTTTGGTTTTGTTATCAACATTTAAGAAGATAAACATTTATGCTTAGGTTTGGAAAAACGTATATAACGTTATAAAACAATTGGTTCTTAACACGAAATAACGTTTGTTTTTAAAATCACTGACTGATAATTTATATCCAAAAATATTTAAAACTTGATTTTTACACTACGCTAAACTGACGCAGGTTAAAACATCAAAAATTTTCACAAAATTCATATTTTAAAAACACACGTTTTGTTACGTTGCTTTATACCCTATAATTGACGTGTCTGTCAAATGCGAAATTTAACTGTTCAATCTTAGATTAAATTTTCACAGATATTATTTAATTTTATTGACACAAACAATTTTATAAAATATATCTCCAAATTAAATCTTTAAACTATATTGTTAAACACCATTTATATAAATATATTTAAAATTTAAATAATTAAAATAAAATAAACAGCTGAAACTAGGGTTGTTACAGGTATCTTAACTCAATTATAATAACCATATATTGTGCACCTGCATCCACAATGGTTAAGACATAACATAATAAAATGTGTCTTGATGATATGCAAACGTGTAACATACATGCTCTGGATTTCCCATCCCCAGTCACTTGACTACCTATATAACATTATAGTTTCTAGGGTCACTGTTAACCAATTAGTTTTCATAGACCAACTAATAATTTATTCTAAGTTACAGACTATCTGTCCAGTTTCATCATTTTCATGGGATCACTAAGAACCAATCGGTATCTACTAATAATATCATCCAATCATAGTTTTCATTGGGTCAATATGAACCTATCGGATTCTCCAATAACATCTCTCATGTCATAGTTTTCATGGGCTGACTATGAACCTATTGATCTCTATCAATAACTTGTATCGAACATAATTTTCATGGGATTATTAAGAATCTATTGGCCCTTGCCAATAAAAATTTCCATACATAGTTTTTATAGGCTCACCAAGAACCTTTTAAACCAATGATCTTTGATTGGCTTAGGGCATCCAATATTCTGGTCCATTCGACCTCGTGGATGCAGTTCTACTCACGTAGGAGTTAATTAAATGTATATTTACTACTGGGAGAACCTAGCCTATTATTCTGCCTTGACACCCCAAAATGCAGTTATGGATTAATAATGGAATGAATATAATTGCACAAGCATACATGATAACTGATCAAAACATAACAATATGAACACGCATGATTTAACTCCTTGTAATCATTTTACTAAAATATGCTTAATACCCTTAACCCACTATTCTTGGCAAGGAACTTCCTCTAAGATTTCAAAATTTAAATGTCATTTCAAAACTCTATTACATTGCCATGTGTTTACATTAAATATGAGATTGGGTTCTTTAATTTTAAAACTATGGCTTTCGACTATATCCTTCGGTTCATTGTGACATCATAAGTTACCCTCCACCACTCTCCTCTTTCGAACCACTACTTAAAATCTTAGATGTTCACTTTCTAAACCACCCAACATATCTTTCGAATACTTGGAACCATTCATTTCAAAACACTAAACAATATACATTTCCATATACTTAAATCATACCGTTCAAATGCATTGGGTTCAAGTAAGAGTTTGTGGAAACATAGCATCGAAACCATTTAAAAGTATTCCATTCAAAACCATTAGGTTTAACATTTAGTATAACTATCGTGTCAAAGAAAACAAAAGCTAACATAACCCTTTTGAAAGAATTAATCCCAATAAAATATTTGAGGAAGAGGATAGCTTCGAAACCAACCTTTTGAAACTCCTCTGAAACTCTTATTAAAAGTGGCTAAAACAACTCTTTCGTAAGCATTAAGGAAGTAGATTTAAAATTTAAGAGGTTGAAAGCTTCCCTTTCGAATATATCGATTTAATGTTATAAGGAAAAGCGACCTCTAACTGGTTTGAAAGGTATGAATGCAGCAGTTTAGTATCGAATAGGTTCGAAAGCGATAGCTATTTTGAAAGCTTCATTTAAAAAAAAGGCAGGTTGATTGATTTGAAGGCTAATAAAAATGGTTTCAACTCCTTCGAAAGCATGTATTCGACACATTCCCATCCGTCATTCTCCAATCCACTATGTACCAATTGCTTAATACCATGTGCATTGGTTTTGAATGAGCATGAAAGTTCTACTAGGCATGGTGACGGAAACAAGCAAATGGTAGTGGCAAAGTTGTAATTCGAAACAAAACTTATTTTATAACTTTTAAAGAAATTCCTTTCTACCTAACTTGCCTAATTTGTTAAAATATGATTGGTTGCCAATTCTTTATCAAAATTCTTTTCTAAAAAGGCTGCCGAATTCAACAATTAATAACTGAGAATGTTTTAGCAAAAATCACATTTTTTCACTTTTAACATGTTTAGCAAGAATCTCCTAACTTAAATAATATATAAACCATAGTAAAACACTTAAGAAAACTCTGCAAAAATCACAATTTTTCACTTTTAATATGTTTTCTAACATATATAATTTTTTGACCCAAAACCTTACTTAATTGCATTAAATAATTTAAACTCAAAATTAATTATTTCTATTCATTAAAAATTCATAATAAATTATCCATAGCTTGGAATATTATGAAAATTAAAACTCATCACCAAAATAATGTGTTACATAACATATTTAAATATCATTGCATTTGGAAATCAATTTGCAAGATTTCAACTTTAAATTCAAATTATATTATCCCACAAAATCCTCTATTAAATTTTGGCATGGCGTATAAATCAGAGTATATATCATTCATCTAATCATACGGTTTAAAACCTTAAACCCAAATTTAATCACTCAAGATGGCTTATGTGAGATGGTTTAGATTATTATTCACCTTATTTTGAGAGAAAAAAGTTGAAATTTGATTGTTGATTTGATTCTCCTAAGCTTTAACTCGATTCTCTAACTTTTCTTTATTTGAAAGCTTTAGCAATGGCCTGTAATTTGTTTGTATTTTGTATGGATGTAAAAATGAATGAAGCTACGAGGGTGGAAGGGTTTATGTTTAGGTAATGAAGCTTATTCCTATTTTGCCCCTCCCTTAAATCCTCTTATTTATATTTAAGTCAAAACAATCTTATATGTTAACTAGTTAATGCCTAACCTAATTAATTATCAAATCTCATCTCCTTTTCACGCCACACATTATTCTGTTTAATTAATCTAATTAAATCTCCTGAATAATATTAAAAAAAACTTAAAATTATTGTGAAGGACAAAATTTCTTAGCATTTTAGCCTTAAGGACAGACCTTAAATATTTTAGCCTGAAGGACAACTTTCTTAGTTATTAGTTTTTAGTTATTGATGGTAGTTTTAGGTATCAGTTTATAGTTATCAGTAGCAGTTTTTAGGTATCAGTTTTTAATTTGGTAACAGTTTTAAAGAATATTGGTCCTTATGAATAATTTTTCAAGAATGTTTGTCTTTATGAATAATTTTGGAAGAATGTTTGTCCTTGTGGTTAAAAGATTAAGGTCGTTCCCTTGAGGCTAAAAATATACAAATTTTTGTCATTTAAATTAATTCCCCCTTAAAAAATTTAGGGGTGTTATAGACCCCACATAAAGAATTTCATCCTTGAAATTCGGTAAGAACTACAAATAAGCGTATCAGTCATTCCAACAAAAACTTGTATATCCCACCAGCGAAAATCTTATATAAAACAAATATGGAACAAATCCTCGTAATAGCCTAGGATAAGTATCCCAAATCATGTCTTCTATTTTCCAAGTACAATCCTTCTCGTTGTTACTCCACTGAACTTGTACCAACTTGGATGTCTTGTTTCTTAACCTCTTCTCATCTCTTGCTACAACTAGAACTAGTTGCCTAACAAAAGTTAGATCTGGTTCTACTATTAGCTATTCCAATGCAGTCGGAAAGATAATAGTCTCTAGATCATGTACATATTTAAGAAGATTAGACAAATGAAACACGTTTTGGACATGTGCCAAACTGCTTGGTTACTCTATTTTGTATGTGAGCTTTCCGATCCTCTCTATGACTGGGAATGGTCCAACATATCTCGATTCCAGATTCCCTGACTTTTCGAATCGTACCACACCCTTCATTATTGGTATTTAATGAAAACCGTATCTCGAACTGAGAACTTTAGATCCTTGCGCCTTTATCTGCATAACTCTTTTGTCAAAACTGAGCTTCCTTCATCCTACCTTGGATCAACTCCATCTTCTCTGTTGCTTCTATCACCATAAATGGACCAAGGACCTATCTGATCATTCTCTATCAAACACGCTGGTGATTTGCACGGCCTTCCTATAAAGCTTCGAAAGGTGCCATCCCTATACTAATCTAATAATCGGTATTATAAGGAAAGTCAACTAAGTGCAGGTGGTCTTTCCATGATCCACCAAAATCTAGCACACAAGCTCTCAACAAATCCTCGAGTACCTTGTTGACTCTCTTTGTCTGCCCATTTGTTTGAGGGTGATAAGCAGTACTCAACTTGAGCTTGGTACCTAATACATCCTATGGACTCTTCCAGAAATCACTAGTAAACAAAGTATATTTGTCACTAACTATACTACTAGGGATTCCATGCAGTCGAACTATGTTCATCATAAACAATTTAGCAAAAATAGGCGCCTTCCTAGTTTCTTTAACTAGAATGAAATGGGTACTCTTTTTCAACCTATCCACTATGGCCCATATACTTTCATTTTCCTGATTGGATCTTGTCAACCCATCTATAAAATCCATGGATATCGAATCCCATTTCCAAACTGGTATTTTTAAAGGTTGAAACAACCCACTCGGCTTCTGATGTTCGACCATCACTTATTGACAGTTCATACACTAGTTTACCCACACGCCAACATCCCTCTTCATACCTTCCCAGTAGAAACTCATCTTCATGTCCTGATACATCTTGGTTCCCCTAGGATGAATCTAAATATTGATCGATGACATTCTCCAAGAACCTCCTTCCTTAGGTTTTCTAAATTCGGGACACATAATCGTCCCTTCTTTCTCAACTAATCTCACTGGTCAAGACTAAAATCCTCTAGGTCATCAATCTCGGTTCCAAACTCAAGCCTTCAAATCTTCTCGGCCAATAATGGATCCACTTTCTTCTTAGAAGTAGTCCTTTCGATCAAAACTGGTCGGCCATCCATGCAGGATAACATGGCAGTGCTCTGACAAGAACTAGCGGTCAATCCTAACTACACACTATAAGCGGTCAAAGCCTATAGGTCCTTTTACTCTACTAACATAACTAACACCACATTCTGATTTTTTCTGCTAAGAGCATCCACTACTTTATTTCCTTTTCTAAGCGTACTCTATACCAAAATCATATGCTGCTAAAAACTCCAGCCACCTCTGCTGTCTCATATTTAACTCCTTTTGAGAGAATAAGTACCTTAAGGTCTTATGATCTATATATAACTTAAATCTCTCCCCTAAGAGATAATGTCTTCATACTTTCAATTTGAAGATTGCCGCTGCCAACTCTAGATGATGAGTAGGGTATCGCACTTCATGTAGTCTAAATTATCTTGAAGCGTAGGTAGTAATTTTACCTCTGCATCAATACAACTCCCAGTCCGGTACCACATGCATCTGTGTACACCACTAACCCTGATTCCTATCTGGGACTACTAGCATAGGCATGTTGGTCAATAAGTGCTTTAACTTAAGAAATTCTTTCTCGCATTTGTCTAACCAAATAAATTTTGTGTCCTTGCTAGTTAGCTTAGTCAAAGGTACTGCTATCCGTGATAAATCCTTAATGAATCTCCAATAATAGCCAGCGAGTCGAAGAAAACATTTGATCTTAGTTAATGTCTCTGGTCTCTTCTAGTTGTTAACGGCTTCAATCTTATCCGTATCAACTAATAAACCCTTCTCTGAAACCACATGACAAAGAAACCTTGCTCTTTCTTTCAAAAATGACACTTTGAAAACTTCGCTTTTAGTTGATGCCGCCTCAACGTCTCAAGCACACTCAATTCATGCGCTCATTCATCCTTAGAGTATACTAAGATGTCATTTATGAATACCAATATGAACCTATCCAAGTGCTCTTGGAAAACCCATTTCATCCAATCCACGAAGAAAGATGACGCATTCATTAACCTGATTGGCACACTAACAACTCGTACTAACCATACCAAGTTCAATATGTCGTCAATGGAATGTTGTTCTATGCCATTCTTAGTTGTTGGAAACCTTTCACCAAATCCAATTAGGAAAATACTATAGCTCCACTCAATTGATCAAATAAATTATCAATTCTCGGTAAAGGATACAAATTCTGGATCGTCTTCTCGTTCAACTTACGATAGTTGATACATAACCTTATGACCCATCTAGTTTCTTCACGAACACCATGGCAGCTCCCCAAGGCGAATTGCTTTGTCAAATGAAATTATTTCCTTCTAAATCCACTAGTTGCACCTTCAATTCCTTCATCTCTTTAAGTGTCATCTTGCTAAGTGGTCTATTTATAGGTTAAGCTCCTGGCACAAGATTTATCCGAAACTTAATGACTCGCTTCGGTGGTAGTCCTCTGACCAGCTCAAAAATATCTGAAAACTCTTTTGCTACCAACACCCGATCTAATTCTTCTGCTTCCATTGCATTCAGCAAACCAAATACACTTGAGTCTGACTTCTCCACTGAGTATATAATTCAGTTACGGCTATTAGGGTGTCTCAATGGTATTTCCTCGTCTTGGAAAAATATTCTTGCGTCGTATATGTCTAACGAATCCATATCTAATATGATCTCGAAACACCGAAAATCAGAAACATACAGACTATTTGCGAACTTATGACCTAACAAGTCAAGTTCTAACTAATCACATCTCATTCCCAGAGTTTCATACCTTCTGTTGGATTCATAAACCTTAAGGAAGTAAGTAGGTATGATGGTTCTAAACATAATTAATCTACCAAACCTTAAGATATAAATGAATGCAATGCACTGGTATCAAATAATATGCTAACTGATATACTACGAACCAAAAAGGTACCTTCTATCTTGGATTTCCCCATCTTAGCTATTGTTGGTCTAGAAGAAGATGGTTCCAAGGCAAAAACTTTTTCCTTGTCTGATCTGATCATTTCTGGAGATTGATTATTGTAATTCCCGATCCAGTCATAATATAAGTACTTCGCTCTTTTCTTATTTGCAATCTTCTTCTCTTTTCCAATTCGATATTCAAGAGAAAAATGTCCTTTCTTGTCTCTCTTGTAGAAAACTACATTGGCCTTCCCTTTCTTAGCTATTCCTTCTTTTTGAGCTCCTTTTTGTTTAAAGAACTTTCTCTTCTATCCCTATGGATATTGAACCTCAACTGACTTCCCCTTACTAAACGTAGAGGCATCTCTTCATTTCTGATGGCCATCTCCACTACAACATTGCTTTGGTCAGGAAGGTGTGGCATGGTTTCCCTAGCAATCTCTGGCTTCGGTCCTTGAATAAACTTTTCACTTCTCTTGATGATGATCTCAATTATGGCATATCTGTATCTACGAAGCTCATCAAATTTCATGGCATATTTGATTACCAACATCTCCCCTTGCCCTATATCCACAAACTTCTTCATCAATGCCAACTTTGCTACTTCGGATAGAAACCTCTCTTGAAATTTCGTTCAAAACTCGGTACCATTTGATTCTTCTTTCTATACTCCTACAGTAACCTCATTCCACCAGTATAATGCTGCTCCCTATAACTATCTGGAAGAAAGTATTCTCTTCTGTTCATCGTCTAATCCAATGTTAGTGAAAATTATTTCACAGTGCAGTAATTAGTTTTCTACATCAACAGCATCATTTGTTCCCAGAAACGACTTTCCACCAAGATTTGCATAATCCCTACTCAGCTTGGCATAGTTATTGCCAATTGGGGCCACAGGATTAGCTCCTCCAACATTCACGGCATTTCCCCCAACCACTGTTGCAGTTGCTCCAGCTTGAATCAGATTGACGAAGAACTGATACATCATTCCTATATCTATTGGCCGGGTTCCAGCACCTACATTCGCATTTGCATTTGGATTAGCATTTTCCTACCGACCTGCATTCCTCCTGGTATTGGGTCCAGCATTTCCATTAGTTGTGATGTTTCCTCCACCGAGATTTCCTTTTTCATTCCCTGCCTCCATATCTTCCTTTCTCGTATATTTGCAAACGATTTTTAATATGAAACAGAATAACGGTCTAAGTGAAGAGGGGAATATGTACTTATAGATATACATATAACAAATGCAAGTACATTACTATAGCATTAACCCAATCCTCGGTCTTATCTTCTAATTCATTGGATTATGTTTTGAAAATATTTTAGGTCCGAATTTATTTTAAATTTACATAAACCTGGCTCTGATACAACTTGTAACATTCCTCACTTGGAGGCTCAAAACTAACCACTACTATTAATGCAGTCATTAATAGTTATTATTCTTTGATGACCAAATGCGGTAATGTTAGATACGCTGATACACCAGAAACACATGAATTTGAAAATTTTAAACTAAATTTTAAAAAAATTCTCATTCCATTTCAAATTGCATTTCAAATTCACTTCATAATCCCAATTTGTAAATCACGTTCAGAGAAATATAATTATCAAAATTTACATCAAGGGCGACATATGAAGATGCCCCCTTGGTTAATTGGTGTCTAAATATAGGAACCAAGTAACTTTGCCATTACATCCAATTACGCAACAAAATAAAATAGAAAGAGCTCCTAATATCTAACTTGTCTCTTGCGCATCTTCGGAAGCTTATTCGTCTAAAGGAGAACCCGAAAACCATAACTCTCAACTACTCAAAATCAATTGAGCACCCAAGAGTTTAAGGGGAAAACATAAACTTCGAGTAAGATAAAAAATCTGGTGTGAATAATAGCCTACCATCTCAAACTACTAAGATATATAGTGAGACCATGCTGCTTAGCCGAACGTGTTTCCCCGCACTAGTAGCTTAGGTCAATTTATAATAACCATATACTGTGCACTTGCATCCACAATGGTTAAGACATAACATAATGAAATCTATCATGATGGTATTTAAACATTTAACATGCTCTAAATTTCCTATCCCCATTCACTTGACTATCTGCCTCATATTATATTTTTTAGGGTCATTATTAACCAATTAGTTTTCTTTGGCCAACTTATAATCTGTTCTAAGATTACGGACTATCTATTCGGTTTCATAGTTTTAATGACATCACTAAAACCCTATTAGTATCAACCAACAACATCATCCAATCATATTTTTCATGGGGTCACGGTGAACCCATCGGATTCTCCAATAACATCTCTCATGTCATAGTTTTCATGGGCTGACTATGAACCTAGTGATCTCTATCAACAACTTGTTTCGGACATAGTTTTCATGACATCACTAAGAATCTATTGGCTCTTGCCAATGGCAGTTTTCATAAATAGTTTTAATGGGCTTACTAAGAACTTGTTTAAACAAATGATCTATGATAATCTTTAGGCATCCTATATTCTTATCTATCTGACCTCCTGGATGCAATTCTACTCACACGGGAGTTAATTCAATGTATATTCACTTCTAAATCAATCTAGCCGGTGATTCTGCCATTAACACCATAAAATGCAGTTATGGGTTAATAATGAAGTGAATATTATTACACAAGCATACACGACAACTGATCAAAACATAACAATATGAACGTGCATGGTTTAACTCATTGTAATCATTTTGCAATAAAATATGGTTAATGCCTTTAAACCACTATTCTTGGTAAGGAAAACTTCCTCTAAGATTTCAAAATCTAAAAGCCATTTCAAAATTCCTTTACATTGCCATGTGTTTGCTTTAAAAATGAGATTGGGTTCTTTAATTTAAAAGTATGGCTTTCGACGATATCCTTTGATTAATTCTAACATCATGAGTTACCCTTCATTACTCTCCCCTTTCGAATCATTACTTAAAATCTTAGATGTTCAATATTGGAACCATCAAACATATCTTTTTAATACTTGGCACCATTCCTTTCAAAACACTAAAAAATATACCTTTCGAAATACTTAAAACGTACTCTTCGAAATCATTTGGTTCAAGTAAGAGTTTGTGGAAACATAGCTTTGAAACTATTTAAAAGTATTCCTTTCAAAACCGTTAGATTTAATATGTAGTATAATCATAGGTTCAAAGAGAACAGAAGCAAAAGTAACCTTTTGAAAGTATCGATCTCAAATAAAAGAATTGGCGAAAAGTATAGCTTCGAAACAAACCTTTTGATACCATTGCCTTTGAAACTCTTATTAAAATTAGCTAAAACAACCCTTTCGAAAGCATTGAGGAAGCGGCTTTAAAATTTAAAAGGATGAAAGCTTCCCTTTCGAATACATCGATTTGAGGTTATAAAGAAAAGCAGCCTCTAACTGATTCAAAAGGTATGAATGCAGCAGCTAGTTATCGAATATGTTCAAAAGAAGAAAATATTTTGAAAGCTTCATTTAAAAAAAAGACAAGTTGATTGATCCGAATGCTAATAAAAGTGGCTTCAACCCCTTCGAAAACATGTCTTAGATACAGTCCCTTCCACCTTTCTCCAATCCGCTGCATACCAATTGTTTAATACCATGTACATTGGTTTCAAATGTGCGAAAGTCTACTGGGCATGGTGACAGAAGTAAGAAAATTGAACTGGCAAAGTAGTAATACGAAACAAAAACGATTTTATGTCTTTTAAAGTAATTCATTTTTACCTAAATTGCCTAATTTTTCAAAATGTAATTGGTTGCTTATTCCTTTTGAAAATTCATTTCTAAAAAGGCTGCTAAATTCAACAATTAAAAATTGAAATGTTTTAGCAAATAAGCCCTTCTCCTTACACAATGGTTAAAACATTTAAGTCCCTTAATTTAAATGATTTAAAACCATAGTAAAACACTTAGGAAAAATACCCAAAAATCACGATTGTTCACTTTTAATATGGTTTCTAACATACATAAATTTCTGAACCAAAAACATTACTCAATTGCCTTAAAAAAATTAAACCCAAAATTAACTATTTCTTTTCATTAAAAAAATCATAATAATATCCTTAGCTTGGAATATTGTGGAAATTTAAACTGTCTCCAAAATAATGTTTTGCATAACATATTTAAACATCATGGCATTGGAAATCAATTTGCAAGATTTTAACTCCAAAATCGAATAATATTATCCTACAAAAACCCTTGTTTAAATTATGACATGACATATAAATTAATGTATACCATCATTCATCCAATCATATGATTTTAAAACTTAAACCCTAATTAAAACATTCAAGATCACATATATGAGAAAGTTTAGTTCGTTATTCGCCTTGTTTTCAGAAAAAGAGTTGAGATTTGAGTTTTTGATTTGATTCCTCTTGGCTTTAACTTGGTTGTCTAATTTTTCTTCCATGAAATGCTTTAGCAGTGGCCTCTACTTTGTAATTAGGTTTTGCATGGATGTAAAAATGAATGAAGATATGAGGGTGGAAGGGTTTATGATTAGGAAATGAAGCTTATTCCTATTATTCCCCTCTCATCAATCCACCTTCTTATGTTTTAGTCAGAACAATCTTACATGTCAATTAGTTAAGGCCTAACCCAAATAATTATCAAATCTCATCTCCATTTCATGCCACAAATAATTCTGTTTAATTAATCTAATTAAATCTCCCGAATAACGTTAAAGAAAAATTAGTGGTGTTACATGACTTCTCTAGTGCAGACTTTGATCTGATTCCTTGATTAGTAACCTCTGTTCTCCTTGCGTAGACGTCAACTATGATCGAAAACTTCGGAATAAACTCAAAAATCCGTACCAAGTGTTCGCCATCTAGAATCAAGTGAAAAATCCTTGTTCGGATTAGTGTACATAACCTCGAAATCGTGTGCTCAAATCCAGATCCAATCAGTTATGTGAACAGAAAATCCACATACAACTTGCTTATGTATTTCATTGGTTCCTAAAATATACCAAATTCTTATTACTCAAATTGAATTTTAAATCACACTTGATTTTCCAATAGTATTTCCCTTAATCAAGTGTGATTTTGAAATTGAATATAGATAATAATTATGGAATAAATTCGTAAGTTGTACGTGGATCAATCTATTCACATAACTGATTAGATCCAGATACGAGTATATCTCTAAGGTTATTTACACCGACCCGAACAAGGATTTTTCACTCCATTCTCGGTGGCGAACGGTTGATACTGATTTTTGAGTTAAATCTAAAGTTTTCTATCATAGTTGATGACTATGTAGGGAGAATAGAGGTTTCCAATCAGACCAGAGTCCATACTAGAGAAATCAAGTGAGCGATACTAGTTCGGAAGTGAAATTTGTGTGATTGACTCAAGGATTGGATTTTCTTTGGCACGTAGTGTAGCATGATAGAGGGTGTTTGCGCCAAAATTGGTCACAAACACCCAAAGTCGTGAAAGCACCCGCTTACGTACTCAAATCAATAACGATTAACACAGAACTCAGTAACAATCAATATAGAATTCAGCTCTAAGTAACAAATCACAGTAATTCACAAGCAACAATCACAAACACAGGATTTATAGTGGTTCGGCGTTCGTGCCTACGTCCACTTTGAAGGGTTTCTCTTTATTGCTTTGCTCGATTCAATCGATTACAATGGATTACAGCTGACAATTGCTTTGAAATCTGAATACAACAGCGATTCTGATAGTTAAACTTGAATCCGGCAGAGTCTTGGCGTTCAATGGCGGAAAAGATCCCCCTTTCTGAAGGCTTCAGGGTGCTATTTATAGGCGTTGGAGGCCCAGATCTTGCTGAAACTTCGTGAGACTCCTTCTGGCACGTGAGTGGGCCCACGCGACCGACCCCACCAAGTTTCGTCTCGATCTGACATCGGTTCGAAGTGATTTCGAACCCATCAATAAATGGTCCAATCGAGCTGAAACTTGGCAGGAACAATCTTTACCTCACATGGAAGATACTGTGAAAATTTGGTTGCATTTGGATCTATGGTTAAGGAGATATGCTCGGTTCGAAATCGACACCTTCGGTTGGCTGAGGCGTTCGAACCCATTATTTCGAACCCTTCGCTTCGAATCCATCAGTGCACGTGAGCTTGCAGTGACGTGGCGCGCAATATTCGAATCGATCCTAACTTATCTCCGAATGGACCGCTTCGACTCCGTGAACTACGGCGAACACGTCCTCCAAACCAATCGACTCGGTGGATTCGAAATAGGAAGCACTCTTGGTTTCGAACGTGACATTCGAATCCAGGAATTCTTATGGGTTCGAAGTTGATCGGTTCGAATTGGGTTATTCGATGGGTTCGAAGTGAGGATGTGAGGCCGAGTGAAGTCGTGGATTCGAAGGTATGCTACTGTGGTGGGTTCGAAGGTAATGGAGTCGAAGGCGATGGAGTCGAGGCTGGGTACTAGCTGATGGGTTCGAACATCATGGGTTCGAAGGCAAGGGCGTGGATGGGTTCGAACTAGGTGGTTTCGAAGGAGAGGGCGTGGGTGGTTTCGAACAGCATGGTTTCGAAAAGGATGGGTTCGAAATTCATGGTTTCGAACCAGACAACGACTATTTCTCTTCACACTGAATCCATCATATCTTGAGCATACGAACTCGGATTGACTTGAAACTTGAAATGATGGCTCCTACAACCTTTCTTGTCGTGTCCTATCAATCGTGGCCTGATCCGGACTCGGGCAAAATTCATCGATATCCATAGCTAAGTGATGTATAACCAATCTCTAAGACAGACTGTTTCCCGTTTTCGACCAATCTTTTGATATCACGGCTTTGCCAAAAAGCGGGATAACATTTTGCCCCCCAAAACATGCCTTGCGGTAGGAAGGTGTGTTTTGTAATGCTTCGAGTTGGATGTTCGTATCCGATTATCAACCTGCAAAGAACTCAATAGTTTCATATGTCCTCAAATGACGATCGTTCGGGATCGAGCCATTTGGGATGAAGTGCGGCCGTTCATGGTCAAGCGCTCAACTTCAAATGACGATCGTTTGTGATCGAGTCATTCGAGGGGAAGTGCGACCGTGCACGGTCGAGCGTACAAATGCATGCTTCGATCGTTCGGGATCGTATGTCGCTTGAAGTGAATCGGGACCGTTCGCGGTCCGTGCCGTTCGTGGCATGAGATGGAATAGGACCGTTCGCGGTCGATGCCGTTCGCGGCGAATGATGAGATGGGACCGTTCGCGGTCGACTGCCGTTCGTGGCAAATGATGATCGTTCGCGACCAAGTGCCGTTCAAGGCGAGTTGTGACCGTTCGAGGTCGGATTTCATAATCAGTGAGCCATGACCGTTCGCGATCGATGGCGTTCGAGGCAGGAAGTGATCGTTCGCGATCGTGTGCCGTTCGAGGCGAATTCGTGACCGTTCGTGGTCAGATGTCGGACCTCAAGTGACGACCGTTCGCGATCAAGCCATTGAGGTAAGGTGAGCTATGACTGTTCGAAGTCGGGTGCCGTTCGAGGCGGATTGTGTGTGTGCCCGGGAGGGCTTGGTGTTATCGATGCCAGGGTCACGTTCGGGTGAGTTCCTGGATCGTTTATAGGGGCGGTTCATCGCCGTCTCAGAGCATACCTAGGGATCGTTCGTGACCCCATACATGTGTGCGTAACTTAGTCATTCCAGGGTTATCAAAATCAAATAATTATCAAACAGATGAGTTCCAAAAACAATGTCCAAATAAACAAAGTCCAAACGTTCAAATCAAAATGAAACGAAGGTAAAGCATGGATGTCAAAGTGTAAGTTCCCACTACGAAACGGTCGACGATCACTCAGAGCATGCCTGGAGATCGTTCGCGATCTCGCGCATGTGAAAATGATTTAATTGTGGTAGTGGAAGCTTACGACTTGTTCATCGTTATTTCATTCAGTTGATAACCAGACGGTGCCTTGGTTCGGGGTCGCCTCTAGCTGATGTGGACGGTGGTCGTTCTGGTTCCGCCACAGGAGCTCGTCTCCTCACATATTGAAGGAGCATACCGTTCCTGATATGCCCTTCCACCTCATCCTTCAGGTGCCTACAATCGTTAGTATTATGACCATTTAATTCATGGAATATACAGAACTTATCTGATTTCCTTTCGTCAGAAGTAGGATCCCTTCGCATTGGCCTACGATACGGAATCTGTTCTTTGGTATCCTGATAAATTCGTTCCAGGCTCTCGTTTAACTCAGTGTAGGTGGTGAATCGCGGCTCCCTTCGTTGCCGCTTCGATCTGTCTCTGTCGTTCTCAATCTTTCTTTTACCTCTATCCTTGTCCGAATCCTTTTTAAGAGGCTTTTCGTCTCTAAATGCAAAAATTTCTATCCCATCTCTTTCTTCTCTCTCGGCATTCGCATCTTCTAATCGTAAAAACTTTTCTGCTTCATGATAGAATTCCTCCAGATCTGTGGGTGGATCTTTAGTCAATGAATTCTTGAACTCTGTGCCGTCAGCTATTCCGGACACAGCTGCCATTACCACCATGGATGGATCCGCTCTATCCACTGAAGCTGCTGCTGCATTAAATCGTGTTAAATAACTTCTCAAGGTCTCTCCGGCCTTCTGCTTTAGGGTTGCCAGAGTCATCACGTTCTTGGGTCTTGTAATATGAACCCTGAACTGCCTCATAAATCTCTCCACTAAACCATTCCATGTTCCGATGGATCCGTTCTCCAACTGTCTAAACCATAGTGCAGCGATATCTGTTAAGTACAATGGAAAACACCGGGCCATAACCTCCTCCGATGCCCCCAGCACTTCCATATGCCTTATATATTTTGTCAGATGGACCGTGGGGTCCGTTCTCCCGTCATACATATCCAATGATGGTAGTTTGAAATCAGGTGGGTTCCTAGCTTGCCTGATTGCTGAAGTAAAAGGACTTCTATTGACATCTTCCAGATCTTTGTTCACCATACCGCCTCTCAAAGCTCTCCTAACTATTCCTGCTAATCGGTCACTGTCTCCGAGATGTAATCCTTGTTCACTACTTCCAACCTGCCCCCCGAGTTCACGAGGTAACTCCGGGATCTGCCCCCTTGACTGAGCGTTCGCATCTCTACTACTACCGGGTTGCGCAGATGCTCCTCTTTCTCTTTCCGAAACTGGATCAACGTTCTCCAAGGGTGTGCCCCCTAATCCAGGTGCTACTCCGGATGGTCCTGCTCCGTTCTGGACTCCATTGGCTTCCCTATTCTGTGCTCCGAGCTGTCCTATCTGATGGAGTAAACTCTGGATCATTTCCTCTTGCCTCTTCATCATAGTTTCCATCTCGTCCCTAGTAATGTATATTGATGGTTGATTTGCTCCTGAGGAAGCCTCTTGGCTTCCTTGTGGTTCACTTCTCTCAGTCCTTGGCCTCCTACTCGATTGTCTTGCCATAATTCCTAAATCTGAATTTCTGAACTTTCAAATCCAACTCCTTCCTGAGTTCAATTCTCAGTGAAAGCACCAAAATGTTTGCGCCAAAATTGGTCACAAACACCCAAAGTCGTGAAAGCACCCGCTTACGTACTCAAATCAATAACGATTAACACAGAACTCAGTAACAATCAATATAGAATTCAGCTCTAAGTAACAAATCACAGTAATTCACAAGCAACAATCACAAACACAGGATTTATAGTGGTTCGGCGTTCGTGCCTACGTCCACTTTGAAGGGTTTCTCTTTATTGCTTTGCTCGATTCAATCGATTACAATGGATTACAGCTGACAATTGCTTTGAAATCTGAATACAACAGCGATTCTGATAGTTAAACTTGAATCCGGCAGAGTCTTGGCGTTCAATGGCGGAAAAGATCCCCCTTTCTGAAGGCTTCAGGGTGCTATTTATAGGCGTTGGAGGCCCAGATCTTGCTGAAACTTCGTGAGACTCCTTCTGGCACGTGAGTGGGCCCACGCGACCGACCCCACCAAGTTTCGTCTCGATCTGACATCGGTTCGAAGTGATTTCGAACCCATCAATAAATGGTCCAATCGAGCTGAAACTTGGCAGGAACAATCTTTACCTCACATGGAAGATACTGTGAAAATTTGGTTGCATTTGGATCTATGGTTAAGGAGATATGCTCGGTTCGAAATCGACACCTTCGGTTGGCTGAGGCGTTCGAACCCATTATTTCGAACCCTTCGCTTCGAATCCATCAGTGCACGTGAGCTTGCAGTGACGTGGCGCGCAATATTCGAATCGATCCTAACTTATCTCCGAATGGACCGCTTCGACTCCGTGAACTACGGCGAACACGTCCTCCAAACCAATCGACTCGGTGGATTCGAAATAGGAAGCACTCTTGGTTTCGAACGTGACATTCGAATCCAGGAATTCTTATGGGTTCGAAGTTGATCGGTTCGAATTGGGTTATTCGATGGGTTCGAAGTGAGGATGTGAGGCCGAGTGAAGTCGTGGATTCGAAGGTATGCTACTGTGGTGGGTTCGAAGGTAATGGAGTCGAAGGCGATGGAGTCGAGGCTGGGTACTAGCTGATGGGTTCGAACATCATGGGTTCGAAGGCAAGGGCGTGGATGGGTTCGAACTAGGTGGTTTCGAAGGAGAGGGCGTGGGTGGTTTCGAACAGCATGGTTTCGAAAAGGATGGGTTCGAAATTCATGGTTTCGAACCAGACAACGACTATTTCTCTTCACACTGAATCCATCATATCTTGAGCATACGAACTCGGATTGACTTGAAACTTGAAATGATGGCTCCTACAACCTTTCTTGTCGTGTCCTATCAATCGTGGCCTGATCCGGACTCGGGCAAAATTCATCGATATCCATAGCTAAGTGATGTATAACCAATCTCTAAGACAGACTGTTTCCCGTTTTCGACCAATCTTTTGATATCACGGCTTTGCCAAAAAGCGGGATAACAGAGGGTTCTCGCTTTGTGTTTGGTGGCGCGTAGGAGACTCATACTCCTACATGTCGTTCAGGTTGGTGCAATCGAGAGGTTGGCCGTAAAAGCAAATGGCGAGGTACCGGTGTAAGCTATGGTGGGTGTACCCACTGCCGAAGGGCCGAAGGCCTAGGTGTTACAGATAGCATCAGAGCTTAGGTTAGGTGCTAAGTAAATTTTATCTACATTAATAAATCAATCTAAGAATTTTAAATTGAACTATCTTAATTTCATAAATAAAAATGGATAAGATAAGGTACCATACCTCCGACCAGGCTTATGGATGATATTACTTTTGGTGTGCTTAACTTTTATCGATTGTTTGTCTTTCGATGTACTTTTCTATTCTTGGAATTTTAGGGTTGAAATTGTTTTAAGCCGGAAAAATGTAACGACCCATTTTTTAAGTCTTTGAATTTGAATTTAGTTATAATAAAATCTACGTTTCAAATTTATACCTAATTTTTTGGTCTTATTTTTAGTTTAATTTATAGGATTTTCCATAAATTTTAATTTATAAAATAATTAAATTTTTGTTTGATGCTTTTTCTAGAAAACTTCATTACTTTTGAAACGTAACAAAAAAAGTTAGCTTGTCTATTTTATCATTACCTCGTGATCGTCTCACGTTGTTGTGGATGAACGTATTTTTATTTCTGTCGTTTGCGGTCCGTACGCGAATGTGATATTGTGTGGAGTCGTACCCCAAAACTTTTAATGTTAAATATTGACACATTACAGCAAAAGTATCTTTCTCTGCTTCTTTTCACATTAAAGCACATCTTGTAGAATAAATTATTAGAAGTTTGATAATTTTTATAATTGAAATTTTTATGCTACACATTTAGCAGTGTTATATATTTATCGGATTTTGATATGTTCATTTGGTAGTTTTCATTCATAGTTTTAGAATAGGTGGGTTTTTGGAGATTTTGACTAGTCCAAAAATCAGGGTCGTTATAGATTTCGGTGCACATGCTTCAACCACTGATTCCCCCTTAGTAAACTTTGGAATTTCCTTTTTATATGGTCCACTTGGTTGCAATTATAACACTTAATCCGAGTATGGTCGACTCTACAATCCATTGTTATGTGTCCATCTTTCTGCATCGATTACACCTTCTCCTTTTTGGCTTTCCATCACAATCCTCGCGCTTACATTTTCCTTGCTTTTGGTTCACCCCTTTCTTGGGCTACTCTTTAGCTTTCTTTCCCTTCATAGCATTCGGTAAAGCTTCCTAGACTAAGTTCTTTTAGCTATCTCCATGTAGTACTTGGTTTAATGCAATCTCCCTCTACGTTGTAGTCAATCCATCAACAAACCTCATTACCTTTTTGAACTGGGTATTAACTAGCTCACATCCAAACCTTGATAATTCATTAAACTTATTTACATAAACCATCATCTTACCCTGCTTTGGGTTGATGAACTTTCCCAACATACATCATCTCTCCACTTCAGAAGCAAACTTTACCTCAAATTGTAAGTCAGCGGAATAGGGATCTTAAGGCCAAATTAACACTAGAAAGGTGGTGAATAGTGTTAATTTAATTATATTAATATTTTTCAAATTCTTTAAGATTCAACTTAAAATGATGTAATTAGCAATCACAAAAACAATCACATAATCAAAGTGCAGAAAAAGTAAATGTAGTAATAGTAAAAAGGAAATAATGCATCTAGATTTTATACGGTTTGGAGTTACCCTACAAATAGTCCACCTTAATTCCATGTATGGATTTCTTTTCAAATGATAAATGCAAATGCAATCCCGATTTCAAAGCTGTGAAACACACTCTCCGGAATCTCGACCTCTAGGTAGAGTCACTTGATTTTTGGGCTACAAGCACACCCATTAGATTTATGGGATATTAAGCACACCCAATTGATTTTATGAGCTACAAACACAACCATAAGTATAGCAGCATGATTTTATAAATTTTTACAGACTTAAATCTTTAATCTTGATTACATTGATCCTATAACCTTGAATAACACTTTAATCATGAGAGAGATCGGAGAAATCAGAAAGTAAATAAAGGAGAGTCAAACTAATAATGATTGAATTTGATTTTGGTTGAATTTCGGCAAAGTTTGGGTATATTTTGAATTATAAAATGAGTGATTTGAAAGAGGAGTAAGAAGGTGTATGTTAAAAATTCATTTAGAAGTCTGGTATATATAGGGAAACAATGGTCATGTCCATTCACGAAGAGATACGATGAAAGTATAGTTCCATTCAAATTGAATTTTGAAAAATATGGCCACTATATTGACATATAGCAATTGGATATGTCGATATATCCTTCATAAAATTGTAAAACGCTTTATAAATATCATTTTGAAAATATATTACTTTGTAAAATAATTTGATGCTTTGTAGAACGATTTAAATATAGTTTATACACATTTTAATCAAAATATAAGTTAATAAAACTTTATAAAATAATTTTGAAAGATTTAATAAGAGTATTCAGTATAATGTAAATAATATATATATAACCAATATAATTCTTACTAAATTATAAATAAAAATTCAATATATAAACTTAAAAACACTAAAATAACATATTTATAAGTATAAGAGATTGAAACTCATATTGATAAATATTTTGAAAAGAATATTTTAAAACTAGGGTATTTGAAAAAAAAAATTAAAAAAAAATTAGAGAAGGAGGGGGAGATTAGGAAAGTGTTTTCAAGATTTTAACATAAATTCTATGACTCTATAACTTAACTAGAATATCTTGTAATCTTAAACTCTTCAATACTTATGAGACTTCAATTATCATCATCTTGAATCTACTCTTAATACCGTATAGTCTACTTAATTAACACATGTATAATATCCAACACTCTATACTGCATATAACTTGATAAAACATTACTATTTATATTATATATAATGTCTATAGTTTTTATCATCAAAACCCCCTTGAATAGATCTCAAGTGATATCTCTCATATTCATCTTAGTTGTAATAGTCTATCACCATATACTAGCTTCTTGCTTCAGATGCCATGTGGTTAAACGCCTCTTCTCGGCATCACTAAATCCCAATAACGTAAAAATTTCCTCATATGTGCTTGGCCATGCTCTAGTCTCTTGATAAGGCTAGTAAAATCCTTACACTACTTAATTAAATTTCCAATTGGTGGTTGACGAGGGGGAACTTAAGTATTTGTAGTAGCAGCATGTACAATTGGAGTTTCATTAACCTAGCTCAAAACTTGCACCATGCAATGGGACCAAATTTAGGTGATCAACAGGTCTGGTCTGGCTTTAGCTCCAAATGTAGCCACTGTTCCAGTTGCTTTTATGGAGTCACTCATCCTTAAGTATCTGAGAAGTAGGCTACGTTAGTAATTTTCCTATAAAACCAAATAATAGATTTGAACAGTAAAAGGGTATAGGTGAATGTATTTCTATTATCTGTAAAATACAATTACAAATATGATCTCTCATACATGCCAAGTCCTATAGTTTTGCTTTGATATCAAATGTAACAAGTATTTTTAACTCTTAGATTCAATGCCTGAAGTGACATTAACATCTCGAAGTCCAAAAATGACAAGTAGTTATGAAATTTTTTCTTGAAACCAATACCAATGGTCTTGTAACTCTTTAAGTATCGCTTAGGGAAAGAACCAACTCGATGTTCTATTTTGTTGCCTTTTTGAATCTCTTGGGATTGATACATAATGATAGCTTCTACTTTTCTTTTAACCAGGCTATATTGTTATCATGAAATTTCTGGAAAAATGAGGAATTATGCTCTTTTGAGGTCTTTAGTTTGATCCAAGTAACGATATGTTACTATAAAAAGCAGAGGCAGATATTAGTATAATCTTTGCACTATGCCACAAAGTGAACCATATAATAGTTGTCACACAACATAAGGTAAATTTTCTATTATCCCGCTATTTACCACTGTTTCAAACAACATATGGATAAAATAATCTATTGTTTGAATAGCCCTTGAAATCTCTATGTTCATATTTGTCCTTCAGACAACATTTTATCTATCGTCTGATTGAAGTTATCAAAAAAGTAGTTTTGGCTCCATATTTTCCATCTCAATGTTTCCATGGCCGCATTCTTTAATTATTCCCTCTTCATTTTCTTTCCATTCCAACTTCTCAAAATATATTTTCCTCTTCTCAAAATTTTCCACTTCTCAAAATAAATCGGCATAACTCTAAACTTAAACTCATCTTCGACCCATCTTCTGAAACTAAGGTTTCAAATCGGCTTGATAATGAAATCACTCTACGGATACTCTCTCACACTCAAGAAACAATTGATAAAGAAATTGGTTTCCATTGTATGGCCATATTCATTCAAGCTTGCTTAAATTTATCAAGTATTCTTCGATTGATATATTATTTGATTTCTGCCCCTTACGATTTTGTATTGATTTCGACTTCCATTTTAAGAGCCAATGATGAGATAGTTTTATATAGGAATTTATTTCATGTAATTTCGATTTAGATGACTTTAGATTTTAAACATTGGATGCTAATTTTATATTGCTGCATATATTTTTGACTGCTTTGTTTAATGATTTTCTGCTTTGTGTCCTTGAATTATTCAATTGTTGAGTTCACTAATATACTCGAATATATATTAACTAGGTTGAATATATTAATTTCTATCTTTCTACCTTGTTCACTTGAATTTTTATATCTGACTTGAATTTGTTGAATTAGTTGGCAGTACGAGAGTTGTGCAAGGTAGCCCTTATTTGGTTGTTGAATTGGTTGTTTAAGGCAGTGCACACTGGACTTATTTGTGCACTCATTTGTTGCCAATGAACTTGAACCATTATTCACTTCATTGTTCGATTTGAGTTGCTTTCCTTGTTCACTTCATTGTTCGACTTTGTTATGTTCATTGTTTTGTTGGTTGCCCCTTGCACTTGTGATTTTTTCACTTCATTGTTCAATTTTGGGAACTTCCATGTGTATACATGCATACATATGTATGTATATATCTGTGAATGTTTGTGGTGCTTCCTTGTTTTAATTTTTCCCACTGTCTTATTTTATTTTATAGCACTTTCTATTTGTAGCACTGCCTTGTTTTAATTTGTGGCACCGCCTTATTGTATTGTTGCACTGTTGGCCTTCTCCATGTACTTGCACACATATGGATATACATATCTACATGTATATACATACATATATATATATATATGTATGTATGTATGTATGCTAGTGTGCTCGAATTTTGAATGGTTTTAATTTTCTGATAGACTTATGAGTGTGTCTTGCCTTGCTTGAACCTTAAAAGCTGCCTTGTTCTGTTCAACTGCCTTTTGAATGTGCATGTATTCATTTACTATGTGCATATGATGTACCATTTCATCAACTGGTTTGTGAAATCCCTACATTGGTTTCATTTGTATCATGCATATGTTCCATTACCGACATGTTGTTGGCCTTTGAGTTTGGTTTGTGAAATATCTTCCATGTATAAACATACATACATATGTATGTATGTATTTGTCAAATATTACCATGTATTTGCTTTGAACATCCATTTATGTGTCTCTTGTATGTTTCAATCTTGTTTTTGCTTTTCCTTGGTTTATGTTTTCGGCCTTGTTCACATGTTGCAATGTGGCCTTATCCATGTGCTTACACACTGCCTTGTTCAAGGCAATGCACTGCCTTGACATTGGTTGAATCACTTTTATGTGCTTTGGTTTCTTTTCCATAGCTCGATTACCTTTCAAATTCTTGAATTTCTTATTTCGAACAAGGCACTATGCACTCCCTTGAACTCTATGTACTCCCTGGCTCATTTGGTTCCTATGTGAATGTTCTTTTGATTCATGTTCATTTATTTGTATTTCCTGCCTTGAACTCATGTACTTCCTGGTTGCATTTGTAACTGGCACTGCCTGTTGTTCATTTGTTTGTGGCACTTCCTGGTTGCATTTGACATGTGTTGTATATATACATGTATAGATGTATATATAAATGTGTATATGTGTGTTGCTCACTATAAGAGATGCAAGTTGCAGTAATTTTGTAAATTCGTACCTATTGTTCTTTGTTTGTGCTATTTATGCACTTAGTTCTATATCATTGTGTACTATGCTTGATACTACGATGAATCTAGTTTGCTGATGCTCGACTTTGTGCATCCCCATGTGCACTGAACTTGCTTGTGCACTTTGGATTTGCTGAATTGCCTGATCTGTTTTGAGCTGAATTAACCTACTTGTATTGAGCTCGAGCTTGCTTGGGCTTAAATGTATGTGTTTGCACTGAGTTGAGCCTTTGGGCTTGACTTTTGCAACTGTCCATGTGATTGAATCAAGGATCGGCCTTTTGATATTCAGAACGATACACTATGCATATTAAAGTTATCCGTACACATATATATTTATCCCTGTCTAAAATGAAAAAGAAAAAAACCAACCCATAAATCGAGGAAATATTTAATATTCAAATTCAATTTTATTTTTTCAATTTTGATTTGTCTCCTTTTCAAGTTTAGTGCATTGTTGTTTGTTTAACAGGTATAGGAGATTGCTGGACACAAATTGGAGCAAGCAAATCAAGATTAATGTCAAAAACAAACTAGAGTGAGTGTGAGTAAATTTAACTTATATTGTATTTGAAAATGTAAGTAGTGTGGTAGTGAAAGTTGTATTGTATTTGAATTTGATTTGATATTCAATACTTGTTTACATAAAATTGCAATTCATTTATTTCATTCTGTAAATAATTGTTCAATCGGTCAATATTTATTTGTTGTCTAATAGGAAATTCTAGAAATGGTACTATAACATCAGACAACATATCAATGTATATAAGACGACGGGTATAACAACCCTGGTTTGGAGATTGCCTGTATATATTTGATTATAACGGAAGTTATAATTTAATATTGTAAACTAAAATATAGTTGGAAATTTTAAATTGTTTATTTGGAATAAGAAATGAATTTTGTAAATAAAATGAGAAAAATAATGTTTGAAACTTCATTCTATTCATTGGGTATAAACATGGGATTAAATATTAATCGGATAAATATTTGGTTTAAATAAATTGAACTATTGGGTATTTATTAGTTTGGAGCTAATAAATTAATTAGTAATGTACTTCAACGTATAATTTTTAAAAACTTTGTTTTGAGAAATTGAGTAGAAAATAATCAAATTGCAATTTTATTTGGGTAAATACAATAATGTTGAAAATATTGCCAATATTAATCATTTATTGATTTTAAAAAAGGAGAAATATGAAGTAATTATGTATTTATTGATATAAAAGAGTGAAATGTAGTTTAAAAATAATATTTTGATGATTAAAAAGAGTTAAAATAATTTATGGTAATTTATTTGGCAAGAAAACAATTTTTGTACAAATTGTTGGATTGAAAATAGTGTTTTTGTAATAAAATAGTATAAATTGTGAAAATTGTAAAATATTATTGAAAATAAGGTTTTGTTTGTAAAAATAATCTTTTATTGTTGAAATAGATTTTATTTCATTACAATAACAATTTTATTCCATACATATAAGATGTATGCATTTTATATGACTTTAAAATGAAGAAATTGGTGTTTATATTGTTTAATAAGAGAAAATGTGCTTATAGTTCTATATTTTCTCTATATATTTTGTTCTTAGGCTTAATTGGGTTGACATTGGATCCATTAGCCTAATCTCCAGAGTTTTCTGGTTTGTGAAAAATTATGTACGTTGGTTTTCTTTTTCCACCTCTAAGATAAACATATGGTAAAAAGAAACAAAGAAGATAATGGCTAATCTCAACTGAAATCAATTTCTACTCAACTTTTACTTCAAATTTCAAAGTGAAATCATCTAAATCGAGAATAGAAATCTAATCTCCATCCAATACCAAAAAAAATTCATCAAAACCATAAAACTTGAGATATGAATTGTCTGTAATGTTTTGTTTCTTCCACATGTTCCTTTTTCAGCCTATACAAATGCTTAGAGCTTTAATTCATCACCAAATTTTATTGCTCACAATCTAAATCGCTACTAATTCATCATGGTGAGTGTAGCACTCACAAATTCTAGCTAGAAAGGTTGAACGCTATGTAAATCATTCATAGAATCGCTTATTGTGAATATAAAACTCTTTGCTCTTTGATTTATAAACTTCTTGTTTTTGGTTGCTACTTTGGTCACTAATATCTATTATTTGATTTTCATTAGAATTGTTGCGGTGTTCTAGATTGTATTTTAGGTGCTAAACTCAATGCATGTCAATTTTCACTACAAAAATCAACCATTTGCTATGTTAATTTGTTGTTCAAAGTTGAGTACGGGCAGGAAATCAACACAGGAGAAGTCCGTAGATTGGGTCGACAAGGAGGTTGACCCAGCACTCTCCGGATCGACCAGGAGATCAACCTGGTGGTTGACCTAGCAATCGACCTACCAATGGGCTGGGTCGACCCCCTGATTGGCCCAGTATGTGAAGTGGTGGCCTTTTGTACTATTTCTTTTCGCAGCTTTTAGTTTTCGTTTGTTATGATTTATAGCCAATTCTGATATAAATTTTGAGATGATTTTCACGATAATTATGGGCTATGATGTCCATTAATGGATTAGCCAAGATTTAAAGGAATTTGATATTTAAAATTTTGAATTTGAATTTGATTTGGTTTGAATATCGATTGGGTGTATTTACAATGTTTTTTTTTCGATTTTCGAGCATAATTTCTTTCGGATAAATTTTGGAAAATTTCTAAATTAACTTGCTTTTGAAATAATCATTTTCAAATATTTTCCAACTATTTTTAAGTTATTATTAAATTATTTTAAAGTATTTTAAATATTTTATTTCCTATAATAAGGAGAAATTTCAATAAATTGCTTTCGAAATGGTTTCAGAAAATTATTTTAAAATCATATTTTCTCAAGTAAATTATTTTATAAATAATATAGATTATTTTTACTATTTTCGAATGTATGAGAAAGAGAATTAAATGGTTTAGTAAAAAACATGGAATGTGACATGTGAGTTTACTTTATCGGTTAATTTCAAACTTGTACGATCGAAACTATCTGGGTTATTGATTTCTAAGTTATTTAGCCAATTTATAGCGATTTTTTGGAATTATAATTCCTATCTTTAGGAATTGTCAGGGAAGGCCAATATTTGGCGAGTGGCGGTTCGAGATATCCTATTATAGGAGTATGATCTATGAGAACTCGTTATAATGTTTTACTTGCCAATGAGAAGAGGTGAGTCTGAGTTTTCCATGTTTTGAGATTTTATGATGATTTCTATTTTCTAATGTAACATTGACTAGCGGTTAGAAAATCGTCCAATTCGAACATGTTGTATGCAATGCACGATAATACTTTTTGTGTTCCTATCTGGGAGTTTGTAAGACATTCTTGGATTGCCAGTACATAAACCTTTGGGTCATCTGGGGTTACAACTTTGATCATTTGTGATTTACGACTTCGATCGTTTGGGAGAGGTACCTAATATATATAGTACAGGGTGAATGGCACGTGCAGCATCGCTTTGGCATACAAATGGGATTTGGCCAATCCGGGAATTTTTTATGAATTTTGATTTCAATTTCACCATTTAGGATGATGAATTTACTTATAGCCTTGAGTTAGAGAAAGGCTTATATATGTTGTTTTACGATGATTTCGATATTGGTACTATGAACTCTTATTGAGTTTCGTGAGTTTTGATTTGGAGATCTTGAGGATTTCAATTATGGCTTATATGTTGTTTATGTTCACTTATATTGTATAACCCTTGAATGTGAAACATCTATGCCATTTTAAACCTTCGCATGTGATTAACTTTGATCCCTTATGGAATACATATTCTTAGTGGTACAAATAGACTTTCTTATATCCTTCCTTTATCTTTAAAGGAATGTTTTCCATATGCATATGTATTCCTTTATCTTTTGCTAATATCAAGTTCTAGTTAGCCTAACCAATGTATTTATTACTTAGGTCAAACTGAGTTGCAGGTTAGCTTTTAGGCCTATGAAAGCTTTACCTTTTGGATTTCACCATCACTTCGGTTATGGCTTAGATTTTGTGTAGTAGTCTTTAGTTTGGGAACCATATGATGTATATATTCTTTTAAGGGGATGTATGTATATATTATGTTTGAATACCACTTGTGACGGGTTGTATTACATTTGATGTATGTGTATGTATATATATTCTATGATGTTGTTCTATGTCTTGTGATTGTTGTAGTTATTATATTTTGTTTCTGAATTGATCCTATACCCACCATAGTAGTGTATTGGATAGGAATTAAGTATGTCGAATATTCAAGATGAAATGAAAAAAATAAGTGCCAAAACCAACATACTTAGCTCTTATTCAATGCAAGACTATGTTGGTCGCCCTTAACTAGCCATATTCTCCTCATAAGTAGACATAATTACTATGTAATTCTCTTTATTAATGTGGGTATCGGGGTGGGGCATTACAACGGGGCATATGTGTGATCTGATGTGCAAAGAGACGACACAGGATTTAACAACAAATGGGTATATAATCAGACAACGGAGCATACCTGTTGTTTGATGCTTTTTTCCCATAATGATGGCATCTGCGAGGGTCTGCAAAAGAGTTTCTAATTCCTTTTTTGAAGTTTCTAATGAAAAAATTTGTTCACAAAAGAGAGCATTTGTTTTTGTGGCATGATTTACTTATTTTGACTTGTTGTTTGCTTGGTCAAAAGAGAGTCCATTTCTTCAGAAACCTTGGAGTGTATGTAGTGCAGTTCTTTAATTTTGAACTTACCCTATTTAATTTCTACTGAAGTGAGCAAGGATGCTGAGAATGTGTACGTATATGTTTGAGACAAGAAAAACACTTAATATGTTTGCGACAAGAAAAATCATGAAATAAAAGAAAATAATAGATATATCAAATTGGCATAAAAAATTATTTGGCATTCTAGCACCCAGCATGATAGTTCTGGTGATGGGAGACTAAAGGATTAGAATGATTGTTATGAATAAAAGATGATAGTTGATTCTGTAATCAACGAACTACTTTATCATTTTTATCTTCAACTATTTAGATATGGCCTCCACGAGAAGATTCTGGGAGCAAAGACATTGTTGTAGACTAATGCAAGGAGAGGAATTAGACTAGAAATATGTTGTACCTAACCTCTGTTGTAGTGTAACAACCTGTATTTTGAACTATTTTAAATTATTGAATTTAATATGATTATTGAATAAAAAATGGTTAGAAATAAATTATTAATGATTATTAGTTTAATTTATTAGACGAATAAATCGTTTAAATCTAATACTAGAAACTATTTAAATAATTGGATTTTGAATTTAATATGAATGAAAATGGTATCAAAAGTTGATTTAAATTTTATTTAAATAATAAAAAGGATTGTTAATACTTAAAAATAGAATTAAGTGATTAAATAAATTTCGGGAAATTACTTGTTTTAATTGATGAGTAAAAATAGCCATTTTGACCACTATCGACGAAACCAATTTCATCTAATCCATAATAGCGAATTGTTGTAGAATTTCAAGTTTCATAGCGATCGAACTTGTCATTTGGCCGTGCGAGCTTGAAACGCGTAGAAATTAATTTCAAAATTTTAAAATAAATTAATTTTGAAAAGCTATCTTCTACATATGATCGAATTAGCTTCCGAAACTTGTTTTACTTTATTCGGAATGGGGGTAAAAAATTATGAATACCAAGCGGCATGCTTCGTTTAGAGCTCGAGAAAATTCAGACCCCTAAGCTATATAATTTCTAATTTCAATAATAAGATATATTTAGTTTTATTTCCAACCTGTATATAGCCTCCCCAACCTTATCTCCTTCTTTCCCCTTTTAATTTGAATCAACATTAGATCGCTTCCAAATTAAAAAAAAGAAAACTGATCAATGAAATAACAAAAAAAGAACAAATTGAGGGAACCTCGATCGAAGCAGATGGCAGCTGCATAGCCTGAGGGGAGAAGGAGCTAGGGTCGAGGTCGAGAGCGCGCAAGGAGTTAGGATTCCACATTGGATCTAAGCACGTGCTCGTGTACGCGTGCGAGGAGAAGGATCGAACGAAAGAAGGCAAAAGGCATCGTGCAGGCGGCGGCAAGGAAGTGAAGTCGCGTTCGTCGATCACTGTGGTGGCCACTCCTTATGGTTCATGAGCATGAACAGTTTGAAGAGGTTGGATATGCAGTATGTAGATATTCTATATTATCATAAATTAGACCTTGCAAAACTGATTGAGGAGACAGTTAGGGAAATGAATTATGTAATTGGTAGACGCTTGGCGTTCTATTGGGGAGAAGCCTGCACGCGATCGAGAGTGAACGTGGGTAAGTGAGATGGTAACGTGTTTAGTTTATTATTATTTTGCAATATAATTTAAATTATTATCGGTATATTAATAAAAATCGAATTGTTACATACGAGGTCGATTTTCAGACAAAAGAGATTACATTGGAATCATATCGACGCAATCTACGTTATGGAGCTGGATTCGTATCTATTTGAATCTAGAAAATTTTATGATTTAAATAAAAGGTGAATGTTTAAATCACTCATATAATTCTAAAATATTCTAACGCAAGTTTACTCGACATTATGAAATTATAAATTGAATTGGTTAATGATTGTTAGTATAGTTTTGACAGTTAAATTAATTTGCATTGATTCGAATTTAAATCGGCAGTTTAAAATTTCAAATTTGAAATCTAAAATTGAATTGCTAGTTAAAATACACGATGTTGATAACTCTTTAATTGTTATGAATTACTGACTATTTGGATGATTGATCGTGATGGATGCTATTGAAATCAAATGTATAGTAAATAGCTTCATGAACTGTTTATTTGATTATTATATTTTGTCGTTCCACTGTGAGATTCTATGTTTGTTTTCTTCTTCTTTTCTAATTTTTCTTAATTGACCCCATTGATTACCTACGTTACGGATTTTTTAAGTTGGACATGTATGGATTGTTTTTGATTTAAACCTTCCGAAATGTGGGTCATCACAGTTGGTATCGGAGCAAGGTTTAGCGATAACCTTGGCTTTGTGGGGTTTGACTCATTAAAGATAGGGTAGTAATAACCTAGGATGATTTTGTTTGAGTGTATATATATTAATGAGCGTGCTTGTCATTTTTATAAAAATGTTTTATGTTGTATTTACTTATTTTTTGAGTTGTTTATGAATTCTGGTCTATGTGCGGGACGCCGTGTTATCGATAGGGATTTTTAAACACTTAAACGAGGCAAGTCGACATAATATGTTTTAAAATCGGTTAAATAAAATAGTTATACCTAAATTGTATTATATATATAATACTAAATATATATGAATAATTATTGTTAGGAGATGATAATATTAATTATCATCAATTATTGGTTGATTTAAAATAAAAGCGAACATTTAATGAATTTTATTTATGAAGCGTTTGATAATTGAATTGGATTGAAATCAATTAAAACAAGAAGTGGTTAAGATGACCAAGTTATTAATGAAATATTTTGGTAATAAGGTAAGGAAATTTGTATAATTATATTTATAATATCGCTTATATATAGGAATGATTTTAAAAATTGGAAATTTTAGAATTTAAAATCCTTCTGTTTTCAAAATTGTTTTCGAACTCTTCAAAATTAATAATAATATTATTTGAAAGATTCTTGACTAGAAAAATATTTTGAAAGATTTTTGAAGGAAATATAAGCATTAAACTTGCTTTGGTTGCTGGGAAATAATTTTGGGATGACTGCAACATCGTTGATATTCATTTCGAGTTTCTGAGTGAAAATTTCTACCAAAAGAAATTTATATTCGATTAAAACAAGTTTCGGTTGGGAAAAATCATCTAATCGTGTCTTAATAAATATATGAAAACAGTTTGAAACATATAATTGAAAATAGTGTACAAGAAATAAGTTTGTAACTTGTAAATCCGAATAGGAAAAAAATAAGTTTTAACTTATAGGTCTGAATAGGAAAGTAAAATTAAATTAATATTGAATAACTTTGTTTAAGCAAACAAAAGAAACTTTGAATTTGAGAAACTAAGTAAATAAAATGAAGTCTAACTCAACAAACTTTAATAAAATGAAATGTAACTGAAACAAATTAGATACAATAATAAAATGAAATTTTAAATGAATAAATTGTATAATTTATAGATTTGAGGATATTAAGCTAAAATAAATTTTAAATTTGGTTGAAGGTGAATGATAAGAAGAAAACATTTAAAAGAGAGTGAAATAAAATGAGTAATGGATTTAAATGAAATTAAATTTTACTTAATACTAAATAAATTGAATTGGATATTAAATGAAACTAGGTAAATTAGTAAAGTGAATTAATTTCATCTAAACTATAAAATGAACTAATCAAATGAATACGAACTTGAATTTTAAAATGAAATGTAATTTAAGTGTGAAAGAAATTGATAAAAGTAAATGAGTGTAAGGAAATTTATATGAGAGATTGGATTTAATTTAAATGGATGTAAATAAATTAATTGTAAACGAAATGAGTTTCACTAAAAAATGATAGTTAACTAATATATTATGGAATAAGTTATTAGAATAAATTATAAACTGAAGTTAACTTAAGAGAAGTTGAATGAATAGATTATGAAAGAAAAATTATTAATATGAATTGAGTATAAAATAAAATTTATTTTAGTAAATTAATAATACGAATTTGAACAAATGAAGTGAATCTGTGAACTAATGATAACTTAAGACATGACGTAACAAGAAAAAAATGAGTCGCAATTTTGTAAAATGTTTATAATAAACTTAAATGGTTTATAAATAATATTAATATTAAAATACTAAGTGATAACGAAACAATTTAACTTAACAAGGTTGAATTGAATGAAAATTCATTGAATGATAAATAAAATGAATATCATTAAAATTAATATTAAATAATTGAAAGTAAATTGATTGAATGTAAATACATTAAACCATAACCAATCAAATGTGAACGCAGTGGATATTGGTTGATTCAATAAAAATGGATTGAAACCAAATTAGTTGAGAGTAAAATTACAAGCGAATGAATTGAATATAAATCTATTGAATGATTAAGAAAATGAACGTTAATCAACTGAACGTAAATAAATTTAAGTTGAGCCAAGTAAATTCAAAATAAATCAATGTGAATAAATTAAAAGCAAACAAATTGTATATAGATGAAATAAATGTCAATGAATTAAAAAGAAAATCAATTTAATATTGAAAGGAAATGGAAGTATAATAAACTAAATATTGACATTGGCGAGTGTGAATTAGTATTGTTGTAAATAAGGTTAGATAAATATTTTTTTGGTTGGAAGATTTCTTTGGTTATAAATTTTTTTTATAACTGTATATTGCATATGATTGGTTTTGTCATGTATTGGTAGTAACGTATATGATTTGGATTCAGAATTCATGCTATGTGCTTTTATTTAACTCATAGGTATTCTACATCTTTTATAAGTGACTAATATTTTAAATCTGAGTTGAGACAGGTACATACGAAGACCGTTTGGACGTATACATGGGCTTTTACATGCTTTTTCTTGCTTAATACAAGCGAACTCGCTCGTATCATTAATAATAAAGTATGCATCTTGGATTACATACCACAATTTTATATTTTTTCCCTTCAGGATGCCTCATCATTGAGATGAGATCTATATTTGATATCTATTTGGTATATTATGATATATATTGCGTTGTAAAAAACTTTCGATCGAGCCATGCAAAGGAGACTCTGCCGAAATTTTTTGAAAATCCAGGAGTTCTAAAAAATTTGAAGTTCTAAAAATTTATAACTTGTTTTGTATATAAATTATATTTTTCATAAAACCAATATCAGAGTGGCATAGTAATAGTTTTGCAAATAAGATGTTTATGTTTTATAAGTTGATTAAAATGTATTGTATGTTAAATTCTTTAGTTGATCTCTTTTCGAGGACGAAAATTTTTACGTGGGGGAAAATGTAATGACTCGTATTTTTAACTATTTTAAATTAATGAATTTAATATGATTATTGAATAAAAAATAGTTAGAAATAAATCATTAATGATTATTAATGTAATTTACTGGAGGATTAAATTATTTAAATTTAATATTAGAAACTAATTAAATAATTGGATTCTAAATTTAATGTGAATGAAAATGGTATCGAAAGTTGATTTAAATTTTATTTAAACAACAATGAAGATTGTTAAAACTTAAAATTCTAACTTAAGTGATTAAAATAAATTTCTAGGGATTCCCTATTTTAATTAATGAGTAAAAATTTCCATTTTGGCCACTGTCTTGTATTTCGACGAAATCAGTTTCATCGGATCTGTAATAGTGAATTTATGTAGGATATCAAGTTTTGTAGCGATCAAACTTATTGTTTGGCCGTGCGAGCTTGTAATGCTAAGAAAATTATTTCGAAATTCAATTAAAATAAATTGATTTTGAAAAGCTATCTTCTGCATACATCGAATTGCCTTTCAAAACTAGTTCCATTATGTTTGGAAATGGGTTAAAACATTACAAATACCAGACGGCGCAGTTCGTTTAGAGCTCGAGAAAGTTCAAACTCTTAAGCTAGATATTTTCTAATTTCAACAATAAGATATGTTTACTTTTATTTCCAATATGTATATAGCCACCCCTACATTATCTCCTTCTTTCCCCCTTTTAATTTAAATCAACAATAGACGCTTCCCAAAAAAGGAAACCGATTGATGAAAAAAAAGAATGAAGCGAGGGAACCTCGATTGGAGCATATGACAGTCGCTTAGCCTAAGGGGTGAATGAGCAGTGTTCGAGGTCGAGCGCGAGGAAGGGGTTAGGGTTTCACATTGGATCTGGGCGCGTGCTCGTGTGCTCGTCTGAGGAGAAGGATCAAATGGAAGAAGGCGAATGACATCATGCAGGCGGCGGCAAGGAAATGAACTCGCATTCGTCAATTGACTGTGGTGGCTAATCCTTGAGGTTCGCGAGCTCGTACAGTTTGAAGAGGCTGGATATGAGTATATGGATATTCTATACTATCATTGATCGGACCTTGCAACATCGGTTGAGGAGACGGTTTAGGCATTGAATTATGTGATTGATAGAGGCTTGGCGTTCTATTGGGAAGGAGCCATTACACGATCGAGAGCGAACGTGGGTAAGTGAGATGGTAATGTCTTTATTTCATTATATTTTGTAATATAATTTAAATTATTATCGATATATTAATAAAAATTGAATATTTGCATACAAGGTCGATTTCAGGCAAAAGAGATTGCATTGGAATCGTATTTACGCAACCTATGTTATAGAGCTAGATTCGTGTCTATTTGAATCTAGAAAATTTTCTAATTTAAATAAAAGGTGAGTGTTTAAACCACTCGCACAATTCTAAAATATTCTGATGCAAGTTTAGTCAACATTATGAAGTTATAAATTGAATTTGTTGATGATTATTAGTATAGTTTTGACTGTTAAATTACTTTGCATTGAATCGAATTTAAATTGACTTTTAATTTAAATCAATAGTTTAAAATTTGAAATTTGAAATTAAATTGCTAGTTAAAATACCTGGTCGACAACTTTGTAATTGTTGTGAATTTTTGACTATTTGGATGATTGATCGATATGGATGCTATTGATTGATATTTTGAATGAATTGGTGCTTATTTATTTTGATATATCATGTTACCATCTTGTATGTCATTTATAATATATAAAACTGTAAATTGAATTATTTCGAATAAATTAAGAAATAGGTTGAAATGATACATACCTATGGCATTAATTATGTATTGAAATGATATATGTCCATCCCTAGATTAAAACTGAAATAACTAATCACTTGACAATAGAATAGAGAATTATATACGGACAGCGGATTAGTTAAATTAAATGATTTTAAAAAAATTGAAATAATTTAAATGATTTGATTTAAGAAATGAAAAATCAAATTTATGGTGATCGAACTATTTTTGAATTTGAGCTCGAAGTGTTGAAACTTTAGTTTGATGACAGGAATGTTTTAAATAAATCGAAGTTGAGATTTTAAAGTTATAATCGGAATATAATTTGAATTTCATAAATTGATTTGTTTTAAAAGATTGGACTTTTATTCGAACTTTGAATATTGCTAAGTAAAAAGTGACACAAAATAATATTTCGAAATTGAGCTCGGAATTGAATTATATTAGAGGTTTCGGACTTTAAATTGGATATTGAAGATAAATTCTATTTAAGTGGTTTTGAATCGATATTTTGAAAATTGAACGTGAATTTGATATAAATTGAAATGGTTTAAATTTGAGGATTGAGTTGAAAATAAATCATTGAAATCAGATATTTGGAATTGAACTGAAATTAATTTGGAATTGGAATTGAAACTAATTTGGAATTGGAATTTAAATTAATTTGGAATAGGAGTTGAAATTAATTTGGAACTGGAATTGAAAATAATTTGGAATTGGAATTGAAATTAATATGGAATTGGAATTGAAATTAATTTGGAATTGAAATTGAAATTAATTTGGAATCGAAGTAAAATTTGACTTAAAATTGAAATTGAGTTGATTGAACTGAAATGGAAATTGGAATTGATTTAAATGAGAAATTTGGAATTGAATAGGTTTTACTTTGAAACTATTTTCAAATGAGTTATTTTATTAAAATGGTTTAAAATCTATATTCTTTACATATTTAAATTATTTTGATTTTCCAAACTATTTTACTATATAAACTGTTTTTATTACTCAAACTATTTTCTATAAATCATTTTTACTATTAATTATTTTAAAATTATTTAAATTATTTCCTAAAATTCAAACCGGTCAAAAGTATGGAATGTTTATACTTAAATCTTGGATTTAAATGCAAACTGGTTAGAGTGAAGTTATAACCAAAATTGGAATTCGAATTAAATTTTGAAGTAAAATCGATATATTGAACTGAATTGACATTTTGAAGTAAATTAGGATTTGTGAAGCAAATATGACGATTTCGAAATGGATTTGATTTTTGAAGCAAATATGATGATTTCGAAATGGATTTGATTTTGACGTGGATATGATATTTTTATATCAAGTTCGAATTGTTTTCAGAATATAAAAGTACCAACTGGTGCGTAAAACGACGTCCGGTTGTTAAAGAGACAATGGTCTCTTATTGGCATACTCTCTATCAATATTGGAACCACTTTGACAACTATGTACACAATGGATGATTATCCAGGATGTGGTGGTTGAATTGGTAAACATTTACTGAATGAAGTAAGAGAACGATGATGGATAGCTTTGACACTCGTGTCATAATTAAAATGCCTAAAATATGAGCTTATGTCTGGCCAATGAGGTTAGCTACCTCTAGCGATGTTGAACCCTCATATTACTATTGTGATTTTGTATTCGATGGGTGCACCTTTTTCGTTTGGATTGATTGTCGCGGTCGGCGACAGATGGGTTACGACCAGCCAGAAAGGGTAAACTAATAGAATCCTACATTGGGCGTTGTCTCACATGCCATGTCACATTTATCCTCATACGAGCCCATTACGACTTTGATTTAGTACTGTACCTATAGGGGACTCACTGGCTACCGACGTTACTGGTTGTATAGGACCTACATAGACTATATACTGTAAAAATGTGTTAAGGGGGATAATGTAAAGCCTTAACGCTATTTTGATATTTATTTTGTTGATAAACATTATCTATTATAGCATACACTATTTTTTATATATATATATATATATATATATATTGACAGACCCTTGGTAGATGGAAAATCCCGTAACATCTCTTAAGTTATTCCACTCATATTTCGTGATATTGATTTGACTTACACAAGAGTATTTTAGTCTTGACTCGAGTGTTTTGTCTTTTCATTACGCTAGGATCGGTCTTGATTTTTTTTCCAGCGTATTGAAGATCGGTTTCTGGAGGACGAAGGTGAAGTTGATATATTACTACTATTATTATTCTCTACATCATGCTATTCTGCTCAATTGTTTATTTATGCCTGATGTAAATAGAACTTATAAATGTTGTACAGACTATAATCGAATGTATAATAAAAAGCTTCATGGACTGTCTATTTAATTATTATATTTTATCATTCCGCTGTGAGATTCTGTGTTTTTTTCTTCATTTTTCTTATTTTCCTTAATTAACCCCATTGATTATCTGCGTTCCGGATTGTTTAAGTTGAACATGTGTGGATTATTGTTGATATAAACCTTCCGAAATGTGGGTCGTCACAATAACTGTGCCTCTTGTAAGAATATAATATCAATATCATTTAAAGAACTCTTTGAAAGTAACCATGTGACGCCCAACCTCTATGCCCACGCTAGCCAAGGACACTACAGGGTAATGCCGTCAACTAACACGGAGAATATGGCTGGTTGGGAGCGACCATCTATAGCCTTGCTCTAACTATCTGTTGAATACATCGACAATAAACATACCAAGCAAGTCGACATACCCAATGAATACTTAAAACAAAACCATAGGTGGTTGAAGGATCTATCAGAACAGAATATAACAACTCAAATGTAATATACATCACAGAACAGTAGATCATCATATACACATATATAGATACATAACAGAGTTTACAAAATAATACATGTCAAGTGGTATAGCAAACCACAATATACAGACGAGTCAAATGAATACATATATCAGAGTTACAACAAAAAGGACTACATAAAAGCTTTAACAAAAAGGAACAAGCTGAATAGTCCATGTGGAAGTAAAATAGGCTAGGTCCAAAAGCACCTAACCTGAAACATCTCGGTCTGACCCGAGTATAAAATACACGGGTCAGTCTAGCTAAACAAATCAGTTAGATAAACTGAACAACAATAAACCTGCAAGGTTACAAGGCATAACAAATATCTCTAAAGGAGATAACACAATCATCTAACAAAAGATGAATCATATGATAACAAGCCTCGTATCATCGGCAACATGTAGAAACAAAGGATAAGAATATCCCAAAGCAAGCCAAAAGGAAATAACAAATACCAATAAGGTATACAAGTTCCACAAGGTAAACGCTACTCATCATGCGGCTCAAAAAGACCAACACCGAAGGGCGATACCTAGGGAATATACATATGAATGAAACATCAGAAAATTGCTCGAGCTCAGTACTGTACAAACAAGGATCCATGAGCTCGAAGACTCCAAACCAATTATCACCCATGCGGCTCATAACGACCAACATCGGAAGCAATACTAAAGGGAAACCCCATATCACCCATGTGGCTCATAACGACCAACATTGGAAGCGATACTAGAGGTCAACAAACCCGAAGGCGCATACCCGAAGGCAACAAACCATAGTGGTGAAGGTCGAAGACCCAGTACTGGACACTACTAACTGGCGGAATGTGTCATAACTCTCAAAATGGAATCCGAAAAGTGGTAACGTGAGTCCCATAACCACTCGTTCGCACTAAACGGTTTACTATCCGTTAGTTAATTTCACACTCAAAGCAGTACAAAGTTCACCATGTTTCATCGGTAAACCAGAACAAAAGGCCAAAACGATCAATCGAATAGGTCGGGGATTAATCGGCAAGACAAACGCATGGATTCATGGTCCGTGTTTTACCTAACCATTTAATCTCCCTTCCACTCCGCTCGGAGTGCGAAATTGTGTATGTGCGTTTTAAATAGAATTTAAAAATCGGAGAAACGATCTTTTAATGCGATTTAGAGGGATTATCTATGAAAACCCATGAATGAAGTTAAAATAAGTTATCAAAGCCAAAAGATGCAATGGTAACCACCAAAAACCAACTTGAATCGATAAAATTTGGAAAACCAATAAAAATGAGCATAAATAGGCAAAACAGCAAAATAGGAGAAGGTCGGTCGACCGGACTATAGGGCTCGATCGGCTGGCCAGATGCAGAAAATAAAAAAAAGCTCAGAGTAGCATGTCGGTCGACCGGCTACAGGGCTCGGTCGGTCGAACTGCAAATTTCTGCAGTTCCTGCCCTTTCACCTCTAAGTGCAAACTCTTCCAAAATGCGACCGTTCGAGCAATGGACCTAAGGAGCCTTAGCCAATTGATACCCCAGCTCCATTAGCTCTTCGATTCGCTACCAAAAATATGTTCAAACATCAAAGTTAGGATCTTTAAAGAATTGAACCCAAACACTAAAAATTTGGATATTCACCAATTCAATCCAAACCAAAAGCGAGTGCATATGAACAAGGTGTTAGGAATTCATACCCAACAATCAAAGTTAGATATAAGCATAGATAAGAGATCAAAATCTCACCATACATCAATAATCAAGAGAAGTAGATGTGAGTTCAAAACTCACCTTTAACCAAAAACAAAGAAGAAGAAGAAGAAGAAGAAGAAGCTCAAACACAAGAAGGAGACTAGCCACTCTTCACTTTAACTCTACAAGCTTCAATCTAAGAATAAAACACATATTTCCTAAGTTAGGTTTAGGAAACTTTCTGAAATTGAAGAGGAGAAGAGTTGGAGAAGATGAAGAGGAAGCTTACCAATGTCTTCTCTTTGATATTGGAGCAAGAATCAAGTTGCAAAGAAGAAACTAGGGCTTGCAATTCTATTTCCCTTTCTCTTCCATCATTTTCAGCTTTCCTTAAGTTAAAGAAATGAAATGAGGGTGAACGGAGAGGAGAGGGACTGAGTTTGGGTTAATTAGATAGGGCTGAACCCAACCCAAAGCCCAACAAGAAAAAGTTGCAAAATTCAACTTACTCCAAACATATCAAATCTTATACTTAAAAAGCTCGCAAACGCCATTTTGGAACCAATGGAGGTGGTATCGAGTCCCAATTCGGCCGTTTGCAGAAAGTAACATTTCGGACATAAATTCGATTAACGATGCTATATTTAAATAAAGCATTTAAATATGAAATCGTTAAATATGCGGGTTGTTACAGATCTCTCCTCCTTACAAAATTCGTCCCCGCAATTCTTAGAGACGATATTTGTAACAATTACATACATACAACATTCAAAAGAAAGGGAAATAAGCTTGAGATGAAAGGATAAACTCACCGTTGACAAGCGAAGATAGAAAACCCGGATAAGATCGCTCGATATACTCTTTGGTTTCCCAAGTACAGTCATTGGGACTAGCGGACCATTGAACCTTAATGAATGGCACGTCCTTGTTTTGAAGGTGTCGCCTCCGTGTCAAGTACGCGAATAGGTTGATGTACAATAGATAAGTCCGGTGAGACCTCAAGCTCTTGCAAATCAGGAGAAGTAATAACAGAATCCGACTCCCGAAGACACTTCTGAAGTTGCGAGACATGAAACACGTCATGAATGCCAGATAAATGAGCTGGAAGTGAAACTCTATAAGCCACAAGGCCAATACGTTCAGTAATAGAAAATGGTCCTATAAAGCGAGGAGCCAATTTCCCAGTCGTACTGAAACGCATAACCTCTTTCAAAGGAGAAACACGAATAAAAACAAGGTCACCGATCGAGAACTCAAGAGGCTTCCTACGGTTGTCTGCGTAGGATTTCTGGCGGCTCTGTGCCTCTTTCATTCTCAATCGAATAAGATCAATCTTCTTTGAAGAATCACGTACAAAATCTGGACCAAGAATAAGCTTCTCCACAGATTCCAACCAACATGAAGGAGATCGACATGGCCTTCCGTATAAAGCTTCGAAAGGAGCCATACCGATACTAGACTGAAAATAATTATTGTAGGAGAACTCTACAAGAGGTAGGTGATCCTCCCAACTACCACCAAAATCAAAAATACAAATACGGAGAAGATCTTCCAAGATATGATTCACTCGTTCAGTCTGTCCATCAGACTGCGGATGATAAGCTGTGCTAAAATTAAGCTTTGTTCCCAAAGCTTGCTGAAGACTCTTCCAAAATTGACTCGTGAATAAAGGATCACGATCACTCACAATAGAACTAGAAACACCGTGAAGACTCACGATTTCCTTGACATATAATTTAGCCAAATGTGAAGCAGTCCTATTAGACTTAATAGGGATAAAATGAGCAGACTTGGTGAGGCGATCAACAATAACCCAAATACTAGAATGGCCTGATCTCGAACGAGGTAGGCCGTCAACGAAATCCATAGAAATCTGATCCCACTTCCACAATGGAATCTCTAGAGGCTGAAGAAGACCCGAAGGACGCTGATGCTCGGCCTTAAAACGCGGACAAGTTATGCAATTACTCACATAACTCGCCACATCGCGCTTCATGCCTTCCCAATAATAAAGACGATGCATATTGGCATACATCTTACTACTACCAGGATGAATGGTATACTTAGAACGATGACAGTCATCAAGAATGTCATGCCTAAGCGCAAAATCAGAAGGCACAAAAAGACGGTTCTTCTTGCGAAGACACCCATGAAAATCAATGCTGAAATCCCGTAACGCCTCATCACAAGATCCAGACTCATAAAGCTGGATAAGATGCAACAAATCAGGATCACGCCGTTGAGCATCGGCAATACGATCCAATAAAATAGGTCGAACTCCCAAACTAAATAATAGAATAGGAGAATTAGAAGATGAACCTCGATCACAAATTTCACAAAAAGATACAGTCTCAAGGATATCCCATTCGGCAAGCATCATAGAAATAACAGCCGAATGTTTGCGACTAAGCGCATCAGCAAAACGATTACCCTTTCCAGGAGTATACTGGATATCAAAGTCATAGGAAGCAAGAAACTCGAGCCAACGCTGTTGTCTCATATTGAGTTCCTTCTAAGTGAACAAATACTTCAAGGATTCATGATCGGTATTGAGAACGAAGCGCTAGCCCAATAAATAGTGTCGCCAAATCTTCAAAGCGAAGACAATGGAGGATAACTCAAGATCATGAGTGGCATAGCGAACTTGATTCGGACGTAGTTGCCTAGAAGCATAAGCAATTACCCGATCCTTCTGCATAAGAACAGCACCGAGACCACTACCACAAGCATCGGTGTAGACAACAAGATCATGATTCCCCTCGGGAACCACCAAAATAGGAGCATCGGTGAGAAGTTCCTTCAATGCCTGAAAGGAAGCTTCACACTTGTCGGACCAAATAAAACAAATGCCTTTCCGAGTAAGGCAGGTGAGAGGAAGCACCACACGGGAAAAATCCTTAATGAACCGACGGTAATAACCCGCCAGTCCAAGGAAACTACGAATCTCATGCACATTCTCAGGCCTCTTCCAATTCTGGATGGCTTCGATCTTTAAGGGATCGACAGAAATGCCATCGGAAGATACAACATGGCCTAAGAACTTAACCCTATTCTCTTAAAAATGGCACTTGGAGAATTTGGCTCTAAGCTGATGATGACGAAGAGTACTCAAGACAATTCTCAAGTGATTTGCATGCTCAGCTTCCGACTTAGAATAAATAAGGATATCATCAATGAAAACAAGGACGAACTTATCGAGATATTCCCAAAATACCCGATTCATGAGATCGACAAAGAAAGCAGGAGCGTTCGTCAAACCGAACGGCATAACGAGCCACTCAAAAGAACCATACCGAGTGCTGAAAGCGGTAAGAGGTATGCTATCCTCCGCGACTCGTAACTGATGAAAACCTGTGGCAAGGTCAAGCTGAGAAAAGACCTTAGCACCACTCAATAGATGGAACATATCATCGATCCTAGGCAATGGATACCTATTTCTGATGGTTAACTCGTTAAGTTTGCGATAGTCAATGCAAAGTCTAAGAGTTCCATCAGACTTCTTCACGAAGACGACCGCGGATCCCCATGGAGAAAAACTGGACTGAATCAACTACTTGGACTCAAGCTCTAAAAGCTGCTTCTTGAGTTCCTCATTTTCCTTTGTAGACATCCTCATGGGAGGACGACTAACTGGCTGCGCGCCTGGAATAAGATCAATGCGGAACTCAATTGCCCGCTTGGGTGGCAAACCCGAAACAGGTTCAAAAACATCAAAAAAGTCACAAGCAACAGGAACACGAGATATATCATCATCATCTCGTGAATCAAGAGAATGTAAAGCCATTTTGGAATTATCCACATTCCAAAGAACAAGAGATAACTGAGTAGGCGAATCCGGATGTCGAAGATACAAAATTCTCTCCGAACAAATAATCTTGGCATCATATCCCACTAGCTAGTCCATACCCAAAATCATATCAAATCCCAGACAAGAAATAACATGTAGATTCGGACGAAAAGAAAAACCACATAAAACAATCTCAACATCATCACAAAGCAAGCTAAGGGTCGCGGATCCCCCAATAGGATTCGCAATCCTTAAAGAAGTAACCTAACAAGAAACATCCAAAGATAAATCATCAACGAGCTTCTTCGATACGAAAGAATGTGAAGCACCCGTATCGAAAAGAACTCATATACTATGATCATGAAATAAAATAGAACCTTCCAAAATAGATGGAGATATACCTTTGGGCTGAGAGGGACCTTCAGAAGCCTTAGCAGCATAAAGCTTGCTAGACTTGGCACTAGCCGGAACAGTAGGGCAAGCTGAAACATGATGACCTTCCTTCTTGCAATAGCGGCAGAAGAGAGGCTTAGAACAAGCTCGAATCATATGATCAGGAGAACCACAATTGAAACACTTCCGAATGAAAGGTGTTCCGGAAGACTGAGGCTGAGAGCTAGAACCACCAGTCTTCTTCTTCTTAGAAGGAAAAGGCCTGGACTTCTGAAATGGAATCAGCCTCTTGTTGGGGTTCTCGGAAACCTCAACATCAACATCACTATCACACTCCTTCTCGACGGTCTCGAGATGAAGCGCAGAATCAACCAACTCCTCAAAAGAAAGCTTAAGCTGGAGAAACAAAGGATTCTTAAGATATTTCTTAAGACCAAAAAAAAACTTCAAATTCTTCTTATAAGAAGTGCTAATGAATTCAAGACCATACTTAGATAAAGCCTCGAATGATGCAACATACTCAGAAACAGAAGATTTCCCTTGCTTCAACTCAAGGAAGCGAAGGGTCAATAAAACTTTTTCAGATTCAGGAACGAACTTGAGCTCAAATCGCTCCCGAAACTGAGTCCAAGAAAGAGTAGACTCATCAATCTCGGCTACAAGAAGCTCATACCAATCAAGATCATGCTCTTGTAATAAGCTAGAAGTTACAAGAACTCTATCATGGTCAGACAGATCCATACGAGAGAAGATACGTTCACACGTGCGAAACCAAGCTTGGACTTCAAGAATAGACTCGGAGCCCTTAAACGGCTTTCCTCCAAGATGAGAAAAATCACTGCACAGACGTGCAAAGGAAGACTTGCGAGGAGGAGATACTCAAGGAGGAACTGGAGGCTGAGTGCTCCTAAACAATTCCAAAAACTGATCGACAGACATATATACGCCATCCAGATGTGAACCACTTGATTGCCCAGCATCCGAACGTCGTCCCCCGCCTCTTCCAGCCATACGCTGAAAGTTAGATAAGAACAAGATTATTCACAAGGTAGAAGGAATAGAGGTAAGATGATTCAAAGATTTGTATCACTTATACACTTTGATGTACCGGAATATGTGCATCTATTCTGTGTTTATCATATTTTGTTCTGAACCTAGCTCTGATACCACGCTGTGACGCCCCACCTCTATACCCACGCTAGCCAAGGACACTACAGGGTAATGTCGTCAACTAACACGGAGAATAAGGCTGGTTGGGAGCGACCATCTATAGCCTTGCTCTAACTATCTATTGAATACATCGACAACAAACATACCAAGCAAGTCGACATACCCAATGAATACTTAAAACAAAACCATAGGTGGTTGAAGGATCTATCAGAACAGAATATAACAACTCAAATGTAATATACATCACAGAACAGTAGATCATCATATACACATATACAGATACACAACAGAGTTTACAAAATAATGCATGTCAAGTGGTATAGCAAACCACAATATACAGACGAGTCAAATGAATACATATATCAGAGTTACAACAAAAAGGACTACACAAAAAGCTTTAACAAAAAGGAACAAGCTGAATAGTCCATGCGGAAGTAAAATAGGCTAAGTCCAAAAGCACCTAACCTGAAACATCTCGGTCTGACCCGAGTATAAAATACACGGGTCAGTCTAGCTAAACAAATCAGTTAGATAAACTGAACAACAATAAACCTGCAAGGTTACAAGGCATAACAAATATCTCTAAAGGAGATAACACAATCATCTAATAAAAGATGAATCATATGATAACAAGCCTCGTATCATCGGCAACATATAGAAACAATGGATAAGAATATCCCAAAGCAAGCCAAAAGGCAATTAGAAATACCAATAAGGTATACAAGTTTCACAAGGTAAACGCTACTCATCATGCGGCTCAAAAAGACCAACACCGAAGGGCGATACCTAGGGAATATAGATATGAATGAAACATCATAAAATTGCTCGAGCTCAGTACTGTACAAACAAGGATCCATGAGCCCGAAGAATCCAAACCCAATATCACCCATGCGGCTCATAACGACCAACATCGGAAGCAATACTAAAGGGCAACCCCATATCACCCATGCGGCTCATAACGACCAACATCAGAAGCGATATTAGAGGGCAACAAACCCGAAGGCACCAACCCGAAGGCGCATACCCGAAGGCAACAAACCGTAGTGGTGAAGGTCGAAGACCCAGTACTAGACACCACTAACTAGCGAAATGTGTCATAACTCTCAAAAAGGAATCCGAAAAGTGGTAACGTGAGTCCCATAACCACTCGTTCGCACTAAATGGTTTACTATCCGTTAGTTAATTTCACACTCAAAGCAGTACAAAGTTCACCTCGTTTCATCGGTAAACCAGACCGAAAGGCCAAAACGATCAATCGAATAGGTCGGGGATTAATCGGCAAGACAAACGCATGGATTCATGGTTCGTGTTTTACGTAACCATTTAATCTCCCTTCCACTCCGCTCGAAGTGCGAAATTGTGTATGTGCGTTTTAAATAGAATTTATAAATTGGAGAAACGAGCTTTTAATGCGATTTAGAGGGAATATTTATGAAAACCCATGAATGAAGTTAAAATAAGTTATCAAAGCCAAAAGATGCAATGACAACCACCAAAAACCAACTTGAATCGATAAAATTTGGAAAACCAATCAAAATGAGCATAAACAGGCAAAACAGCAAAATAGGAGCAGGTCGGTCGACCGGACTACAGGGCTCGGTCGGCTGGCCAGATGCAGAAAATAAAAAAAAATCTCGGAGTAGCAGGTCGGTCGACCGGCTACAGGGCTCGGTCGGCCGAACTGCAAATTTCTGCAGTTCCTGCCCTTTCACCTCTAAATGCAAACTCTTCCACAATGCAACCGTTCGAGCAATGGACCTAAGGAGCCTTAGCCAATTGATACCCCAGCTCCATTAGCTCTTCGATTCACTACCAAAAACATGTTCAAACGTCAAAGTTAGGATCTTTAAAGAATTGAACCCAAACACTAAAAATTTGAATATTCACCAATTCAATCCAAACCAAAAGCAAGTGCATATGAACAAGGTGTTAGGAATTCATGCCCAACAATCAAAGATAGATATAAGCATAGATGAAAGATCAAAATCTCACCTTACATCAATAATCAAGAGTAGTAGATGTGAGTTCAAAACTCACCTTTAACCAAAAACAAAGAAGAAGAAGCTCAAACACAAGAAGGAGACTAGCCACTCTTCACTTTAACTCTACAAGCTTCAATCTAAGAATAAAACACATATTTCCTAAGTTAGGTTTAGGAAACTTTCTGAAATTGAAGAGGAGAAGAGTTGGAGAAGATGAAGAGGAAGCTTACCAATGTCTTCTCTTTGATATTGGAGCAAGAATCAAGTTGCAAAGAAGAAACTAGGGCTTGCAATTCTATTTCCCTTTCTCTTCCACCATTTTCAGTTTGGCTTAAGTTAAAGAAATGAAATGAGGGTGAATGGAGAGGAGAGGGACTGAGTTAGGGTAAATTAGGTAGTTAGTGGGCTGAACCCAACCCAAAGCCCAACTAGAAAAAGTTGCAAAATTCAACTTACTCCAAACATATCAAAGCTTATACTTAAAAAGATCGCAAACGCCATTTTGGAACCAATGGAGGTGGTATCGAGTCCCAATTCGGCCGTTTGCAGAAAGTAACATTTCGGACATAAATCCGACTAACGATGCTATATTTAAATAAAGCATTTAAATATGAAATCGTCAAATATGCGGGTTGTTACAAACCATGTGAAGTCAGGATCCATTCATACTTAGGACTCGATGTTAGTATTGATAGAGGTAGAGGTATGTCCTAGTAGTAGATCTATACTTAATTATAAATTATTAACTTTATAACAAAATTTGGTGTGGAGTAATGGTATTTATTTTCTGTTATATATTTATTATATTGTGGTAAATTAATTAAATAATTAATTTATAATATAAAATTTCTGAATAATATGTTATGTAATAATAATTACTAGAAGTTGTATTCATGAAAAAATTATCACAATATTAATTTTATTTTAAATATCACCTATCAAAATGTCAAAATGTTTCAAGAAAGCATGTAATGTTCTCTAAAATGTTCAGTAGTGTAATACTCTTGGATATTGGGTGCACCAAAGGGTTACATACTAATAATTCTTGGATAACTATGGAATGGCTTGTTTGAGAGCTTTCGGTCGGTTAATAACAATTAGGTCAAACGGGAAATCTTGAAGTGAGAATATTATACGGTTCTCTCGACTTGAGAATACCGATGAACTTCAATGTGTAAACTTCACTTTGATTATAGTTAAATAATGACATGTCGTACATCGATTGATTATATTTGGATCTGAATTGAAGCATTGGAAGTGAATCGCTATTTAATAGATAATCCATCTCCTCGGTTGTATGAGGTTAGTATCACGGTCGACTATAGTTAGCTCAAAGTCAAAATATCTTACCAGAGTGGTACTATTAATAATAAATTTTATTATTGAATGTTGATAATGTTTATGGAATAACCAATTTGAATTTGGATGATATTAAAATTTTGACAAAAGCCAAATTCCATAAGTCCTAAAGTGCATAGTATTGACGAAAAAAATTGACACAATCATTATTGAAAGATACCACTTGATTTTTTTAAAATTGGATTATACCCATGAGATTTATAAGTAGTGAATCAAGATAAACTTTCATAACACTTTCTAAGGAAATGTTTGAACATTAATTTTTAAATTATTTAAGTAGTAATTATTAGCGAAATTCACACTTGTGGTTCGCACAACCAAATCTATTTGGTCTTTGAAACACCTCTTGATTTAAATCATTTGTAATAGTCATAAATTAATTGAATCAATTAATATTTATGAAATATTAATTATGTTTGTATTTAATATATGGGTTGATTTTGATAGAGTTTCCTCTAGAATTGTTTACGGTGCTATTAGTAATTTATTGGATGCGTATATAAAAGTTAAATATGTATGTATCAATATATGATATCAATAACCATTTAAAATGGATTTAAATTGAATACATTATTAATGGATAGATTTGATCCAAAATAAGATTATTTTTTTTTAAATGTACCTATAGTATATGCTTATGACCGGCCTGATTCCAATAAGTATCAAGATCCTTTGCACAAGTTTAGCAGTTATTATAGTGGGGATACTTTCGATAAGTTCAACATTTATTATAGTGGAGAGAATTTCTACCACTTTAATTTTCTTAGTAGGAGATTTTGTGCTGATGGGATCAATAAAGAGTATTTATCCATGCCTTCAAGTTTCCAATGTTTGTTTTAAAAATTGCTACTACAAATCATGTTGGTACTAACATGATTTTTTTTCTACGAACCTTGTCTTTTTCCACCAAGTATGGTACATCTTCAACAACTACTCAGAAGTTGGCTCCATATCAAAAATATACTCGGTACTAACATGATTGAACATGTCGACACCGACATGATTTTTCTTATGTAAATTCTTATCAGACTTTATACTTCTTCTTTTCATCATTCTCGTCATCTCTTTAGCTTCTCGATGCATTCCATCATCTTAAAGCTGAGATTCATTAAGAAGTTGTTTAGTTAAAATGTTGGATCACTAAGATTATTACAACATGATATGTTTTTCTCATGATATCTACTGCACGTTATAAGAAAGTTACCGCATGTTATAGCAAAAGCTAGTTACTGCATGTTATAGTTAGTGCATGATAACTATGTGATGACGAGATTTCAATCAAACCTTGAATTATTGATCAATTAGGGTTCAAGTGATGGTTATCAACTAAAACTTTAATGTAAATATAAAATAAGGACTAACGAAGAGTGAAATTCCATGCAAGTAAATAAATGACAAAAAATATAGAGTGGTTCAATATAGAAGAGATTTACATCCATTATGGCTTCTTATCTTATTGGTTTTTTACTTTCAGTTACAAAAGATATTATAATGTCTTTACAAGAGCATAAAACTAGCTAGGATATATGCCTCAAGTAAAGAGAATTCCCTCCTTGTGCAAGGGGATAAAATCTTATATTTAAAGTAGTGGAGATCATAACTATAAGTGCTAGAATTGATGGCCTGGATGCCAAGTTTTCCTATAGTGTTGTTAATTGTAATAACTATTGTTTCTATGCCATTGTAGTAACTAACTAAATTAAAATAGATGTTCTAGTTTTTCAAATAAATATTTGTTTTTGCAAATATATTTTATTGAGTTAAAGATTATTTGATAAAGAATTTTTCTTATAAAGAAATCAAATTAATTAATAAAATTCTTTTCAAAGAATATATTGACCTCGAATGAAACATTTACGAGGAATATAAAATATTTAGTATTTTAAATAATTTGTATGCAATTAAAATAGATTAAAAGAAATTTTATTTGACAATAATAAAACGAAAAAGTCAAAGAAGATAATTATTTTATGAATCTAAATATTTTATTACTTTGCAAAACATTTAATAGTAAATTGGAAGCGAATTTGTATATAAATGATAGAGTGGTAAAAGAAAGTATGGAGTTTAAATTAAACAAATGAAAGGGGCTTAATTGTAAATAATGTTGTTCTTATGCACCCTTTTGACCACCTCTTCTAAATCTTTCTTTTTGACATAACACAAAAGCCCATTCCCATCTCCATATCTCTCCCTTTTAGAATTACTAGCCTTAATCCCCTATGTAGGAATCAATGAAAAAAAGAAAAGAAAAAAAATCTACAATGGTGCGAAAAGAAAAAATAGAGAAGTGTCACGGGTGCAATAGATGGGAACAGCGACCAAAGAAGTAGATGTGTGAGTCAAGGCTGGTGACACAGTAGCTTGAGTGTAAGACATGGAGTTTGGTATGGAGCCTTTTGAGCGGTTGTTGTCGATTGTGGCAATACCTAGGGACGTGCGTATAGGGTTTATGCATCATCAGGAAATGTCATTTGTAAGGGAGAAACAAGCTTGACTTGTTCAACATGAAGAGCGACAGATGTAGGAAAGAAGGATAGGTAATGGCAAGGGCATGGAGTAGTGGTTGATTTGGTATTTTGGATGGTTGTTGGAAAGAAATGGAAGCATCAATAAGGTGAGTTATCTTTATAACTAACAACCATATTCTAGTTCCCTTTTCCATGATTTTCGTTGATTGTTGGATGGTCAATTTTTGGTTGTATTGGTTGAAATTGAGTTCCTCATTCATGTTTTCTTGTGTTTTGATGAGATATTGGTTAACTATTGAGCATAATTAAATTATATGTTGTTGCACAATAAATAAGTGTTGGTAATTGTCAAACACGACAAATGAAATGGATCAGAAGAGAATAAATAAATTGAATTAGGAAGCTTTGAATGTAATAAAAATATTTTAAATATAAACAACGTTTTGGGAAAGAGTCATTTTATTTAATACTGAAAATGTTATTACTGATGCAAATACAAAAGTAGAATATTTCGGAGAATTTTGTAAATAAAATTATTTGGAAAATGGTGCTTTTCAGAATTTACTTTAATAAGTAGACTTTTGAATTTTTTATTATTTATATATGATTATAAAAATATTTGAAGTATTTTTATAAAATAGTATTCAAAAATTAGATTTTTAAATGACAAATTTATTTTTAAAAGAATTGAATAAACATGAATTTTTATAAAATAAAAATGTTAGAGTTACAATAAGATATATGTAGTTTATTTACTGTACATAAATAATAAATAATAAATTTTATAATATATTTCCTTTAGAATTTTTTTGGATGTTGTACATATTGTATTTGATTAGTTCTAAATAAAGGGAAGCTTTTTATAAGTTATATATAATTATATATGTGCCTATATACGTATGTATGTATATATTTATGCATGTGTAAGTGTTTGAATTAATTTTTACGTAAGGAATTTTTTTAGATTTTGTCATACAAATTGTTATAAATTGATATTTTAGTGTTTAGTAATTAGAAGGTTTATATAGAATAGACTTTTGGTTTGCTGAATTACTTTGCAATATAGTTTGAAAGTGATATGGAATCTAAATGATGGTTTTAAATATATCGATCTTCAAATTTTATTTTATGCCTTTAGGAAATATTTTAAATCAAAAACTATATTGGTGTTGGAATTTTATTTTATGGTTTTTGGAAATATTTCAAATTGAAAATCCTTATAAGAAAAAGTATTATTTGAATATATCATCGTATTAAGGAGGATTTCAATGCGTAAGAATTATTTAAAAACAAAGAAGTTTAATGGGCTTTGAAATTGAATGAAGTTTTAAAATGTTGATCTCCTTAAAATTAAATATGAGGTTTCCAAATATATTTTTTTGAAATTATGCAACGATTTCGGAAAGAATGAGAATTATATAATTTAATCATCTTAAGATTTTATAATAATATTTGAAAGTGCATTGAAGATATTGAGAAATGAGTATTTTATAATAGAACTTTTATGAATCAATAAATAATTGAACTGTATGGCTGCTTATAAATTCTATATCGTGATAATTCAAAGTAAATGAATTAGCCACCGAGCGAGATGGGAAGTTCGGTGTAACGACCCATAATTTCATTCATTCAAATTTGGAATATTTAATTAATTTTAAATATTGAAAAGTTAATTTTATAAGTTAAATAACTTGAACTTAAAATATAGCGATTTATTTGATAATTAAATTGTTGAATTTAATATTGAAATTGTGTCATATATTTGAATCTTGAATTTAATATGAATGAAAATGATTTGAAAAGTTGAATTAATTTCTATTGAACAAGAATGAAGATAGTAAATTTTTAGATTGAATTTAAAAGTGATATAACTGATTTTGGAAATAGCACGGATTAAATAACGAATAGAAATTGCCTTCCGGGGCATAGTCTTAGGTTTTAACGAAACCAATTTTACCGGATCCACAACAGTGAATTATTATATACCGTCGAATATCGTGATGATTGGACATATCGTTTGGATATACGAGTTCAAAATGCATAGAAATTAATTTAAAAAATTTAAATTAATATAATTTGATTTTGACAATTAACTTCTATATATGATGGAATTGGATCCTGATATATATTCCATTGTGTTTGGAATATGGATATAACATATAAAACGCTTGGCACCATGCTTCGTTTGAAGTTCGAAATTTTCACAGACGAATAGTATAAGCCCATGAAAATTTGCAATTTCAATCTAAAACCTTAGTTATATCAGCTGTCTCCTTGATAATTTCAATGGCCGAAAATTGCTGGCCTTCCTCCCTCGATTTCTCCCAATCCACAGGCTTTCAGGCTTCGACTTCAACTAGGAAGATGGAGAGCTTGACGAGCTCTACAAAATCAATGGTCGGATCGTCGAATCATCGACGAATGGATGTGTAACGACCCAGAATTTTATTTAATTAAAATTTGAATATTTAATTTATTTTAAATATTAATAAGTGAATTTATAAGTCAAATAAATTTTTATTTGAATTATTGGATTTAATTGAATAATTAAATCGATAATTTAATACGTTAAATTATGGAAATAATTGAAAATATAGTTAAATATGATTGAAAATTATTTGTAAAATTTTATTTTATCATATTGGAGTTAGAATGATATTTTAGAACTTTTAAAATCGAATTAAAAGTTAATTTGTGAAAATTGAATATTTTAATATTTAAATCGACTAGTAAAAATAGCCAATTTTTGAACAGTCTCAGAATTGAACGAAACTAGTTTCATTAGATCCGTAATAGTTAGCTATTACCGGATTTCAAATTTCGTGTCAATCGGAGCTATCGTTTGATCGTGGCAGCTCGAAACGCATCGATTTATTTTTAATTTAAATTTGGCGAGTGAAAATAGCCATTTTTCAAAAAGTCTCGGATTTCGACGAAACCAGTTTCATCGGATCCGTAATGTGATATTATTGTAAGGTTTCAAATTTCAAGTCGATTGGATTTACCATTTGTCCTGTACAAATTAAAACGCCTAGAAATCGACTTAAATCGGTTTAATTTAAATTGAGCGTTTATAGCCATAACTCGCACAGATGTCCGAATTAGCTTTTGAAACCTGTTCCATTGTGTCCGGAACGCGGGGTAAACCCTAGAAACGCTGGTTACGGCGCGTAAATCGGAGTTCGGAATTTCCGGGATGAATAGTGTTCGAATTTTCTTTATAAATAGACCAACACCCCTCTCTTCATTGAAAAAATAAATAAATAAAAAGAAAATTGTAACCCTAGCCGCCACTATCAGGATGAAGGGCCGAAAATCACTCCACTTCTTCCCTTGATAACTTCAAATCCGTTTACATTTACAAGAAACGTTCAACATGAAAGATTTAGAGGGCAACGAGACGAAGAGATTCAACGGTGGAGATGCGATTTGGAGCGACGTGGTGGGAGTATAGGGGGGCCGACGCACGTGAACTGCGCACCCAATTCAATGAGAGAGAGGGGGCCGAGCCTTATGCCCTTCAGGCCGAACGTAGGTGGGGTTTGAGGCTTCGATTTGCAACTCCCGGATCGAAGTTTCGTCGTGTGATCGAGGAGAATGATTAAACCCTAGTATTTGATAATGGGTTCATGCTCACGTTGATAACCTGGAAGGAGTGCGTGGGGGAGAAGAGGGGAGGGTGTGGCCCTGATGCAGGCCAGTGGAAATGAAGGGCTAGGATTTGATTGAGGTTTAAAATTAATTAGATAATGTTGTAAAAGTTTATATAAATCGTGTACAAACTTCAAAAATTCATATCTTTTTCATACGAGGTCGAAAATGCGCGAAACCAGTTGCGTTGGAATCGTATGGACGAGCACTACGCGATGGAGTTGGTTTGGAGTCGTTTGGAGTTAGTGAGAATTTTGGGTAAAATTAAACGTCCGTTTAATTTTATTCGAAATAAATCGCTAAAACGGAATTTAAAACCAAGGTGAGAATTTCTCACTCAATCGAATCAGTTTCGATTTTATTTTAAATAGTTAGATTTAAAATATTTGAATGCATGTTCGAATGTTGATTGATATCTATTGATTGTTAAAATAGACATTATACGCCGTTAGTAAGCGGATGTTATTTATTAAAAACATATACCGCGAATATTTCATAAACAGTGAAATTGGTATTATATATAATAGCAATATATATATATTGGCATATGTATATATTGGAGTTATTGATTTCCCGCATTTTTTATTTAGCGGATGAGACCCTATTGCGCCGTTATTAAGCGGATAATATTTAATAAGAACATATACCGCGATAATTTCGTACTGGAGCGAAATTGGTATTGTGCTAATGTTTTTGGATGCAGGAAAACAGGTTGGAGGGATCCAACTGGATTCCTCAACAGTTTTTATTTGATTTCAGATATTTTGATATTTGATGGATTATCATATACGATATATGATGGATCGTTGTAGTCGTGATTGACTATTTGGTGTGTAGCATCATTGGACCAAATTTGGAATTTTAAAATGATTTTAAAGTGATTTTTGAAAATATACTATATTTTTGGAATTGATTCATTTTAAATAAATAAACGTTATAATTTTTAAAGTTATAAAAATTATGATTTTTGAGAAATATAGTTAAAAACTGATTTTTGAGAATATGATGCTAATGATTTTATAAAATAGCTAAATCGGAATTTTTGAATTTATTATGAAAAGTTGAAATATAGGATTTATAAAATTTAATTAATTTATGAACCAAAAGGAAGAAGTTTTTAAAGGAAATTAAAGACGTTTTAAAGAATAATATAAATTGATTTATATTAAGAGATTTATAAATGGATATTTATAAATTGAAATATGGACATTATAAAACGAGTTTTTATAAGTGTTTGAATGAAGTGAAAATGAATTTTGTAAATGAATGAAATTTATGGAATTATAAACTGTGAAGTTATAAATAAAATTTATAAATAGTAAGATTTATAAATTTGTGAAGTTATTGAAAGAATAGATTTGGTTAAATAAATGAATCTTATAAGTTATAAGATTTATAATTTGGGAAGTTAAAAAGAACGATTTTGTAAAATAATCGTTTTATAAGTATTTAACTTATAATATGAACTTTTAGTTTATAATTAAGTTATAAACTGGAATAGGTTAATAAAAGAATTTATAAAAAGGAAGTTTTTATAAATAAATAGAAATGGAATTTATAAACGATGTTTTATAAATTCGCAAACAACTTATTTTGATAAGTTAATTGTTGAAACTTATTAATGGAGTTATATTCACCTTTTTGACTGTGAATAATCCTTTGAAATAAAAGGCATAGAATTGATGAAATTTATTAACGTAGAATATTCACGTTTTTGAATAGTGAATAAATCCTTTGAATTAAAATGAATAAAAGGATGAAATTGTTAATGAAGTATATTCACGTTTTTGAATAGTGAATAATATGTTAAAGAAATTGTTTTGAATGTGATATTTGAAATAGAATTAAAACGATCTGACGATGTTTTAAAATGTGTTGAGATTCGAAACCATAGATTTCAACATTTATTGTTGAAATAGACGTTTTCGAGAAATAAAAGGAAGTGGTGGACTATAACACTGTTGTTATAGTAAATGATTTCCGAAAGGAAATGTTTTGTATAGTATTGGGATTATATATCTATTTAAATTTCGAATCCCTATACTAGTGATTTTGGGTTGTCGTAACGATGTTTTACGCAACATTCGTTTTGGCCCAAATAAATATGTTTAAGAGAATGATTTCCTTAAAGAATGAAATATATACTTAATTTCGATTTAAGTATATTGAATATTTTCTAAGTGTTGCAAATAAATAAAATTTGTGAATTACTTATTAAATAAGTATGGAAATGTTTTCCAATATGAAGTGATATTTAGAATTGATCTTTTTGAAGATAAATTGAAATGAATGATCGAAATCGAATATTCATTGATATTTTGGAATTATAAATTCACTAAGGAATTTATAAAAGAAAGTGGAATCTGTTTAAAAATAAATATTGATTTATTTTTGAAATGTGAAATAATATATCTTGTAAAGATATTTTGGAAAATAAATAATTTGGAAAATTATTTGGAATCTGGTGATGTGTGCATATCCATTGATAGTTCAATAGCCGACTATCAATATTTCCCTTTGAATGGGTAATTGATGTGATTTGTTTGAATGTGAAAGCTACACTTATTTTTAAATAAGCGCTCACTATTCGGGTTAACCGGGAAAGGACCATGGGGTCGCATAACCCATTCCGAATATGTGATACGTCGTTAGGAATTGCATTGAAGATCGGTGTTGAAGACCCGGTATTTGCGAGAGCGATAGGATGACCTATCGATTGTCTCTGCACCGAGTTGCAACGGTATAGAGACTCCCTAAGTGATGGGAAATCCGATCAGGATTGTGAATATCCGGATTGCAAGGACTTCTTTGTAAGCGCCTTCGGTTTTGTTCGATCCCGGAACAAACTTGTATGGATTGTGTGTCTGACATTACAAGTTGAGATATAAAGCCGATTTCTTTCAAATATATTTCTGTTGGTGGCAAAGAATTTATTATTTTAGCCTAACACCCTTCTCTGAGACGTACGAGCTCAGAGGTTATATAGTTGAAGTTATCAGCGATATATTCCCAATTTGGTAATGTGACATGCTGAGTGATGCTGTAAATGATCATTGTGTTGATTATTGTGATAGGATCATTTATTTGATCGTCTATCTTAGTGATCATTGTGTTGATCATTTGTTGACCCAAAGCATGGCTTTTGTATAAAGTATGTTTTTGTGGACGTGACTTCGTCGAACCTCACACCCCGGAAATGGTCAAAACAGGAAAGATGCGGCAAGGTTATGAGGGGTAGCACCCTTTAGGGTATGTACATTTCCTTCTGGATAGAGGTGGTATCATGGTATGGAGCCCAGATATTTAACCTATGTGGTTACTACGAATTTATTACTTTGTGGTTGTTGGTTTTCGGGATCCCGTGAGAAAGGTCGTTTACGATCGGGGAATGGCGTGCTCGTGTCAGTAGTTACCCAGTTAGGGGTAACCCGGCCTTGTGTTGGCAGAGTTCCGGTTTGGTTCTCGGGGATGTCTTTCCAGAGGCATTCTCATGTGGCAATGGGAAGTTCCTTGGCCCGACCATTTGTTGGAAATCCAATTCCCAATACGAAACTTGTACGGTATTAGTTGTAGAACCTGCCATTCACTTATGGTGGTCACCACTGTTTGGATGGTAGTTATAGTAGGCATAGTTCGAAATGTCTATGTTGGCTAAGATTTATATTCTACTTTCGAAATAAATTTTTCCCTACACTATGCACTAGTAATAATATCAAATGTTATTTTAAATGCGTATCAAGCATCTTTGACTATCATAAGGAGAAATCTCCTCCGATTCTGCGTTTGCATGTGTGTGTGTGCGGGAGGCCTTATGGTAGTCTCATTTAAAAGCATTGCGAATTGAATTTAAAAATATCTCTCTATTTTGATTTTAAAGATAAATAAACTGTTTTGAGTTCTCACACCAGTCACATGACTGACTTGGAGTTTATTGTTTTCCTTCCTAAACTCTGGGTGCCCACCAATTTCCACACGGGCAGTTAAGAGTTAGGTTTATCAGGATATTCTGGATATTCTGGCGTTGCTGGAGGCAAGCTGGATGGCATGGCATATTACTTATATAGTATTTCTTTTTCCGCTGCACTATTTGTTGTTGTTGTACACTCTGATGATATGATGTAATGAAATGTGATGTAATGTAATAACTGATATAGTTCTTTGTTTAAAGATTATTCAATTATTATTATACGTTATTCCGCTGCGAATTGTGAGATTCTGATGTTGTTCTGTTGTTTTCTGTTCCGTCCTATTTTCTTCTGTTTTTTTCTTTTTCCTCTATTCTCTTTTCTTTCTATGTTTTCAAAATTCTCTCTATTCTCTTTTTCTTCTATTTTAAAATGTTCTATCTTCTTTTCCCTATCCCTATTTTCTTTTCTCTCTTCTTCTTTTCCTAAATTCTTTTTCTTAAAAACCCTCAGTGTTCGGTTTTCCGTCGTTCGATTTCTCGGCAGTCGATAAAGTGAGTGTCGATGTCGAATTTTCGGAAGACGAAGAATCGTGTCCTGACAATGTGGTATCAGAGCTTATGGTTAAGCGACAACCATGGTTCTGTTGGGTATAATTCATTAGAGATAGAGTCAGCAGTACTCTAGAATGAATTTGAGTGTAATAATAGCTATGAGAGCGTATTTGTTAGTGAATATAAAATTGTTTTATATTGTGATGATTGGTTTATTGAGTGGCATATGAACTTTTGTCAGCGCGGTCTGTCAAACTATGCCGAAGGGGTTTCTAAACACTTGAATAGAACAATTCGACATAATATTGATTTTTAAATTGGGTAAATGAAATAATTTTACCTTGATTATATTTTATATATAAAGGAATAATTTTTCAGAATTATTAAAATGTGTATAAGTTGATTGTTTAGTTGTTTGAATAATCTAAATAAAGGAATTGTATAAGCAAAAAGAATTATAAGAATTAAATTATAATTAAAGTGATTTACAATTGTGAAATAAACTTATATATATAAGAAGTGAAACTATATGAATATATTTATGAATATGAGTTGTAAGTAAAAGTGAATTTAAAGTTAAATGGAATATAACTTAAGTGATATTGAATGAAGTTGATATTAGTATCAAAGTAAAATAATAAAGTTAAGAGATAAATGTGAACTTAAGTTATGTAAATAAAATTCAACTTTAGAAATTGGATTGAATATAAATCAATTAAATGTAAATAATTGATATGAAATAATGAATATAAGTGTTAAATTCATTAAAATCTAACGTTATTAGAAAGTTGAATAATTGAAAGAAAAATCAATTAATTAAACCAATTGAAAGTGATGGTATTAAACCAAAATGAATGTAAGTGAAGCAAAGGAATTTGGTTGTAATTAATATACATTGATTGTTATATGATTGTTAGTTGATTGTATATAATTCATTAAGTGTTAATGAAATTGATTTAATAAAATTGGAAGCTAAAGTAATTGGAATTCAAATTGGAAGTTAAGTGAAATTTGAATAGAATTGAATTTGAATTGGAAGTGAACCAACTTAAATATGAATTAGTGAATATAAACTAATTGAGAATAAATGTTAGTAAATCCAATGTATATGAATCATATGTGATTAAATTGAAAACCTATTTCATTGAATATTAATGAGAATATGAATGAATATGAATTTGTCGAATGCTAGTTGGTTGATGTTTGGATATGTTGCATTTGCTATGTGACATATATAGTTATTATGTTGCTATATGATGTGTATTAATACTATTTTCTACATGCATGATTCTCATGTTGTTTGTTGAGTGATTAGTAGGTGCGGATCGCGTTTGCTTCGCATTTGGAGCTCGCTTTCGCGCTATATTAGCCGTATATGCTTGCTAATAAAATATAAGGTACATATCTCGGATTACATACCGTACTTTTACACTTTTTTCCCTGCGGGATGCCTCATTACTTGATGAGATGTATATTTGTGATATATATACTGTCATTTTTTTTTCGGATCGAGCCGCGCAAAGGAGACTATGGCGAATTTTTCCAAAAATTTAAGGCGTTAGAAAATTTTTGAGAAAATTGGAAAAAAATTTTGAAAACTTTAACTTTGATTTGGGAGTTGAAAGTTAAACAATAGTAATTGTTTTTGAAAAAGATAACTAAGTATGATTTGGAAACTTAGTAAGTTATTGTAAGAAGTTTAACTATGAATTTTGGAAAGTAAATAAATTCTGTAACTTTTCTTACTTGTTAATTTCGAGGACGAAATTCTTTTAAGTGGGGAAGATTGTAACGACCCAGAATTTTATTTAATTAAAATTTGAATATTTAATTTATTTTAAATATTAATAAGTGAATTTATAAGTCAAATAAATTTTTATTTGAATTATTGGATTTAATTGAATAATTAAATCGATAATTTAATACGTTAAATTATGGAAATAATTGAAAATATAGTTAAATATGATTGAAAATGATTTGTAAAATTTTATTTTATCATATTGGAGTTAGAATGATATTTTAGAACTTTTAAAATCGAATTAAAAGTTAATTTGTGAAAATTGAATATTTTAATATTTAAATCGACTAGTAAAAATAGCCAATTTTTGAACAGTCTCAGAATTGAACGAAACTAGTTCCATTGGATCCGTAATAGTTAGTTATTACCGGATTTCAAATTTCGTGTCAATCGGAGCTATCGTTTGATCGTGGCAGCTCGAAACGCATCGATTTATTTTTAATTTAAATTTGGCGAGTGAAAATAGCCATTTTTCAAAAAGTCTCGGATTTCGACGAAACCAGTTTCATCGGATCCGTAATGTGATATTATTGTAAGGTTTCAAATTTCAAGTCGATTGGATTTACCGTTTGTCCTGTACAAATTAAAACGCCTAGAAATCGACTTAAATCGGTTTAATTTAAATTGAGCGTTTATAGCCATAACTCGCACAGATGTCCGAATTAGCTTTCGAAACCTGTTCCATTGTGTCCGGGACGCGGGGTAAACCCTAGAAACGCTGGTTACGGCGCGTAAATCGGAGTTCGGAATTTCCGGGATGAATAGTGTTCGAATTTTCTTTATAAATAGACCAACACCCCTCTCTTCATTAAAAAAATAAATAAATAAAAAGAAAATTGTAACCCTAGCCGCCACTATCAGGATGAAGGGCCGAAAATCACTCCACTTCTTCCCTTGATAACTTCAAATCCGTTTACATTTACAAGAAACGTTCAACATGAAAGATGTAGAGGGCAACGAGACGAAGAGATTCAACGGTGGAGATGCGATTTGAAGCGACGTGGTGGGAGTATAGGGGGGCCGACGCACGTGAACTGCGCACGCAATTCAATGAGAGAGAGGGGGCCGAGCCTTATGCCCTTCAGGCCGAACGTAGGTGGGGTTTGAGGCTTCGATTTGCAACTCCCGGATCGAAGTTTCGTCGTGTGATCGAGGAGAATGATTAAACCCTAGTATTTGATAATGGGTTCATGCTCACGTTGATAACCTGGAAGGAGTGCGTGGGGGAGAAGAGGGGAGGGTGCGGCCCTGATGCAGGCCAGTGGAAATGAAGGGCTAGGATTTGATTGAGGTTTAAAATTAATTAGATAATGTTGTAAAAGTTTATATAAATCGTGTACAAACATCAAAAATTCATATCTTTTTCATACGAGGTCGAAAATGCGTGAAACCAGTTGCGTTGGAATCGTATGGACGAGCACTACGCGATGGAGTTGGTTTGGAGTCGTTTGGAGTTAGTGAGAATTTTGGGTAAAATTAAACGTCCGTTTAATTTTATTCGAAATAAATCGCTAAAACGGAATTTAAAACCAAGGTGAGAATTTCTCACTCAATCGAATCAGTTTCGATTTTATTTTAAATAGTTAGATTTAAAATATTTGAATGCATGTTCGAATGTTGATTGATATCTATTGATTGTTAAAATAGACATTATACGCCGTTAGTAAGCGGATGTTATTTATTAAAAACATATACCGCGAATATTTCATAAACAGTGAAATTGGTATTATATATAATAGCAATATATATATATTGGCATATGTATATATTGGAGTTATTGATTTCCCGCATTTTTTTTTTAGCGGATGAGACCCTATTGCACCGTTATTAAGCGGATAATATTTAATAAGAACATATACCGCGATAATTTCGTACTGGAGCGAAATTGGTATTGTGCTAATGTTTTTGGATGCAGGAAAACAGGTTGGAGGGATCCAACTGGATTCCTCAACAGTTTTTATTTGATTTCAGATATTTTGATATTTGATGGATTATCATATACGATATATGATGGATCGTTGTAGTCGTGATTGACTATTTGGTGTGTAGCATCATTGGACCAAATTTGGAATTTTAAAATGATTTTAAAGTGATTTTTGAAAATATACTATATTTTTGGAATTGATTCATTTTAAATAAATAAACGTTATAATTTTTAAAGTTATAAAAATTATGATTTTTGAGAAATATAGTTAAAAACTGATTTTTGAGAATATGATGCTAATGATTTTATAAAATAGTTAAATCGGAATTTTTGAATTTATTATGAAAAGTTGAAATATAGGATTTATAAAATTTAATTAATTTATGAACCAAAAGGAAGAAGTTTTTAAAGGAAATTAAAGACGTTTTAAAGAATAATATAAATTGATTTATATTAAGAGATTTATAAATGGATATTTATAAATTGAAATATGGACATTATAAAACGAGTTTTTATAAGTGTTTGAATGAAGTGAAAATGAATTTTGTAAATGAATGAAATTTATGGAATTATAAACTGTGAAGTTATAAATAAAATTTATAAATAGTAAGATTTATAAATTTGTGAAGTTATTGAAAGAATAGATTTGGTTAAATAAATGAATCTTATAAGTTATAAGATTTATAATTTGGGAAGTTAAAAAGAACGATTTTGTAAAATAAGCGTTTTATAAGTATTTAACTTATAATATGAACTTTTAGTTTATAATTAAGTTATAAACTGGAATAGGTTAATAAAAGAATTTATAAAAAGGAAGTTTTTATAAATAAATAGAAATGGAATTTATAAACGATGTTTTATAAATTCGCAAACAACTTATTTTGATAAGTTAATTGTTGAAACTTATTAATGGAGTTATATTCACCTTTTTGACTGTGAATAATCCTTTGAAATAAAAGGCATAGAATTGATGAAATTTATTAACGTAGAATATTCACGTTTTTGAATAGTGAATAAATCCTTTGAATTAAAATGAATAAAAGGATGAAATTGTTAATGAAGTATATTCACGTTTTTGAATAGTGAATAATATGTTAAAGAAATTGTTTTGAATGTGATATTTGAAATAGAATTAAAACGATCTGACGATGTTTTAAAATGTGTTGAGATTCGAAACCATAGATTTCAACATTTACTGTTGAAATAGACGTTTTCAAGAAATAAAAGGAAGTGGTGGACTATAACACTGTTGTTATAGTAAATGATTTCCGAAAGGAAATGTTTTGTATAGTATTGGGATTATATATCTATTTAAATTTCGAATCCCTATACTAGTGATTTTGGGTTGTCGTAACGATGTTTTACGCAACATTCGTTTTGGCCCAAATAAATATGTTTAAGAGAATGATTTCCTTAAAGAATGAAATATATACTTAATTTCGATTTAAGTATATTGAATATTTTCTAAGTGTTGAAAATAAATAAAATTTGTGGATTACTTATTAAATAAGTATGGAAATGTTTTCCAATATGAAGTGATATTTAGAATTGATCTTTTTGAAGATAAATTGAAATGAATGATCGAAATCGAATATTCATTGATATTTTGGAATTATAAATTCACTAAGGAATTTATAAAAGAAAGTGGAATCTGTTTAAAAATAAATATTGATTTATTTTTGAAATGTGAAATAATATATCTTGTAAAGATATTTTGGAAAATAAATAATTTGGAAAATTATTTGGAATCTGGTGATGTGTGCATATCCATTGATAGTTCAATCAGATGATTGGATTTACCGTTTGTCCGGTACAAATTAAAACGGCTAGAAATCGAGTTAAATCGGTTTAATTTAAATTGAGCGTTTACAGCCATAACTCTCACATACTTCCGAATTAGCTTCCGAAACCTGTTCCATTGTGTCCGGAACGCGGGATAAACCCTAGGTACGTCAGTTTCGGCGCGTAAATCGGAGTTCGGAATTTCCGGGTGAATAGTGTCGTTCGATTCTCTATAAATAGCCCCAACACCTTCATAAATTAAAAAAAAATAACAAAACCCTAATTTCCTACTGCAGCCGCCGCCACCCCCCCCCCCCTGAACGGCCAGAAACGTCCCAACTTCCATCTCGATTATCTCCTCATCTATCGACATTTACCAACAACTTTCAACTAGAGAATCGAAGAGCATGAAGAGATCTTTAATATCAACGGTCAAGATCGCGAATGGCTTCACGAATCAACGGGAATTTGTGTTCAAAGGGCTGTAGTTCGGCCTCGAACTGCGTGCTACAGGGATGGCCGAGTATCAAGCCACTTGGGCCGAGCATGAGGTGGAGCGAGGCGGTTCGAATGAGGGGTGTGTGATGAAGTTTACTCGAGCGAGGAGGGAGCAAGAATTAACCCTAGTTTTGGGCTTAGTGGGTTCATGTGCGTGTATAAGCTAGAGAGGGAGTGAACATGGGGGAGAAGAGGGGAGGGTGCGGCCCTGATGCAGGCCAGTGGAAATGAAGGGCTAGGATTTGATTAAGGTTTAAAATTTATTAGTAAATGTTGTAAATTAGTTAATTAAAATCGTGTAATCTTTAAAACTTCATAACTTTTTCATACGAGGTCGAAAAAATGCAAACTCAGTTGCGTTGGAATCGTATGGACGAGCACTACGCGATGGAGTTAGTTTGGAGTCGATTGGAGTTAGTGAGAATTTCGGGTAAAATTAAACGTCCGTTTAATTTTATTCGAAATAAATCGCTAAAACGAAATTTGAAATCAAGGTGAGAACTTCTCACTCAATCGAATCAGTTTCGATTTTATTTTAAATAGTTAGATTTAAAATATTTGAATGCATGTTTTAATGTTGATTGATATCTATTGATTGTTAAAATAGACATTATACGCCGTTAGTAAGCCGATGTTATTTATTAAAAACATATACCGCGAATATTTCATAAACAGTGAAATTGGTATTATAAATAATATCAATATATATATATTGGCATATGTATATATTGCAGTTGATTGATTTCCCGTATTTTTTAGCGGATGAGACCCTATTGCGCCGTTATTAAGCGGATAATATTTATTAAAAACATATACCGCGATAATTTCGTACTGGAGCGAAATTGGTATTGTGCTAATGTTTTTGGATGCAGGAAAACAGGTTGGAGGGATCCAACTGGATTCCTCAACAGTTTTTATTTAATTTCAGATATTTTGATATTTGATTGATTATCATATTGATATATGATATCGTTGTAGTCGTGATTGACTATTTGGTGTGTTGCATCATTGGACCCAGATTTTGGGATTTTAAAATGATTTTAAAGTGATTTTTGAGAATATACTATATTTTTGGAATTGATCCATTTTAAATAAATAAACGTTATAATTTTTAAAGTTATAAAAATTATGATTTTGTGAAATATAGTTAAAAGCTGATTTTTGGAGAAATATGAACCAATGATTTTATAAAATAGTTTAAACTGGATTTTTGAGTTTATTATTAAAAGTTTGAATATAAGATTTATAAAATTTGATTATTTTATAAATCAAAATGGTGGAATTATAAAGGAATTTAAAGATGTTTTTAAAGAATAATATAAATTGATTTATATTAAGAGATTTATAAATGGATATTTATAAATTGAAATATTGACATTATAAAACGATTTTTTATAAGTGTTTGAATGAAGTGAAAATGAATTTCATAAATGAATGAAATTTATAGAATTATAAACTGTGAAGTTATAAATGAAATTTATAAATAGTAAGATTTATAAATTTGGTGAAATTATTTGAAGAATAGTTAGGTAAAATAAATGGATCTTATAAGTTATAAGATTCATAAATTGGAAAGTCTTTAAAAGAACGATTTTGTAAAATAATCGTTTTATAAGTATTTAACTTATAATATGAATGTTTAGTTCATAATTTAGTTATAAACTGGAATAGGTTAATAAAAGGATTTATAAAAAAGGAAGTTTTTATAAATAAATAGAAATGGAATTTATAAACGTTGTTTTATAAATCCGCAAACAACTTATTTTGATAAGTTAGTTGTCATAACTTATTTAATGGAGTTATATTCACATTTTTGAATAGTGAATAATCCTTTGAATTGAAATGAATAAAAGGATGAAATTTGTTAACGAAGTTTATTCACGTTTTTGAATAGTGAATAACACGTTAAAGAAATTGTTTTAGATTTGGTGTTTTAAACAGAATTAAAACGATCTAACGATGTTTTAAAAGATGTTGAGATTCGAAACCATAGATTTCAACATTTATTGTTGAAATAGACGTTTCGAGAAATAAAAGGAAATGAGTGGACTATAACACTGTTGTTATAGTAAATGATTTCCGAAAGGAAATGTTTTGAATAGTATTGGGATTTATATATCTATTTTAATTTCGAATCCCTATACTAGTGATTTTGGGACGTCGTAACGATGTTTTACGCAACATTTGTTTTGACCCAAATAAATATGTTTAAGAGCATGTTTACCTTAAAGAATGAAATATATACTTAATCTCGATTAAGTATATTGAATATTTTCCAAGTGTTGAAAATAAATGTATTGAAAATTAATTATGAATAAATAAGTATGGAAATGTTTTCCAATATGAAGTGAATATTTAGAATTTATCTTTTGGAAGATAAATTGAAAATGGATAATTGAAATCGTATATGCATGAATATTTTGGAATATGAATTCACTGTTGAATTTATAAAAGAAAGTGGAAATTTGTATAAAAAAAAATATTGATTTATTTTTGAAGTGTGAAAATTATATATCTTGTAAAGATATTTTGGAAAATAAATAATTTGGAAAATTATTTGGAATCTGGTGATGTGTGCATATCCATTGATAGTTCAATAACCGACTATCAATATTTTCCCTTTGAATGGGTAATTGATGTGATTTGTTTGAATGTGAATGCTACACTTATTTTTGAATAAGCGCTCACTATTCGGGTTAACCGGGAAAGGACCATGGGGTCGTATAACCCATTCCGAATATGTGATACGTCGTTATAATGGCATTTGAAGATCGGTATTGAAGACCGAGTATTTGTGAAAGCGATAGGATGACCTATCGATTGTCTCTGCACTGGGTAGCTCCTGGTATAGAGATTCCTTAAGTGATGGGAAATTCGATCGGGATTGTGAATACCCGGATTGCAAGGGCTTCGTAAGAAGTACCTTCGGTTTTGTTCGAGCCCGGAACAGACTTGTATGGATTGTATGTCTGACATTACAAGTTGAGATATAAAGCCGATTTCTTTCAAATATATTTCTGTTGGTGGCGAAGAATTTATTCTTTTAGCTTAACACCCTTCTTTGAGACGTACGAGCTCAGAGGTTATATAGTTGAAGTTATCAGCGATATATTCCCGATTTGGTAATGTGACATGCTGAGTGTTGCTGAAATGATCATTGTGTTGATTATTTGTGATAGGATCGTTTATTTGATCGTCTATCTTGGTGATCATTTCTATGATCATTTGTTGACCCAAAGCATGGCTTTTGTATAAAGTATGTTTTTGTGGACGAAACTTCGTCGAGCCTCACATCCCGGAATGGTCAAAACAGGAAAGATGCGGCAAGGTTATGAGGGGTAGCTCCCTTTAGTGTATGTGCATTTCCTTCTGGAAAGGGTGGTATCATGGTATGGAGCCCAGATATTTACTCATGTTGAAACACTATATTTTATTACTGTGTGGTGTTGTTGGTGACGAGCGCTCGGTTAAAGGTCCAATGGGACCGGGGGATGCCATATTCGTGTAGTAGTTACCTAGTGATAAAGGTAACCCGGCCTTGTGTTGGCAGAGAGCTGGTTAAGTTCTCGGGGACGTCCAGCCAGAGGCGTTTCCATGTGGCAATGGGAAGTTCCTTGGCCTGATCATTCGTTGGAAATCCAAAGAAACAATACGTAACTTGTACGGTTTTAGTTGTATAACCTGCTATGGAATGTGGCGGTAACCTGCTATTGAACATAGTTAGCTATAGTAGGCATACGATAATGGTCGTATGTTGGCTAAGATTTATATTCTACTTTCGAAATGAATTTTTCTACACTATACACTAATAATAATATCAAATATTATTTTAAATGCGTATCAAGCATCTTTGACTATCATAAGGAGAAATCTCCTCCGATTCTGCGTTTGCATGTGTGTGTGTGCGGGAGGCCTTATGGTAGTCTCATTTTTAAAAGCATTGCGAATTGAAATAAAAATATTCCTCTATTTTGATTTTAAAGATAAATAAACTGTTTTGAGTTCTCACACCAGTCACATGACTGACTCGGAGTTTATTGTTTTCCTTCCTAAACTCTGGGTGCCCACCAATTTCCACATGGGCAGTTAAGAGTTAAGGTTTATCAGGATATTCTGGAGTTGCTGGAGGCAAGCTGGATGACATGGTGTATTACTAGTTTATATAGTATTTCTTTTTCCGCTGCACTGTTTGTTGTTGTTGTACACTCTGATGATATGATGTAATGAAATGAAATGAAATGTAATGACTGATATAGTTCTTTGTTTAAAGATTATTCATTTATTATTATATGTTGTTCCGCTGCGAATTGTGAGATTCTGTTATTGTTCTGTTGTTTTCTGTTCCGTCCTATTTTCTTCTAAATTTTTTGTTCTCTTTTCTATTTTCTTTTCTCTCTATTTTCTATCTTCTCTCTTCTCTCTCTTTCTTTTCCTAAATTCTTTTCTAAAACCCATAACTATTCGGTTTTTCGGCAACGAAAATCCGCGTGCGTTACATTTGATATCGGAGCATATGGTTAAGCGACAACCATGGTTCTGTTGGGTATTGCTCATTAGAGATAGAGTTAGCAGTACTCTAGAATGAGTTTGAGTGTAATAATAGCTAGGAGAGCGTATTTGTTAGTGAATATGAAATCGTTTTATATTGTGATGATTGGTTTGTTGAGTGGTATATAGATTCTGGTTAATACGAGTAATTAACGTTGTTGATAGGGATCTCTAAACACTTGAATAGAACAATTCGACATAATATTGTTTTAAATTGGGTAAATGAAATAATTTTACCTTGATTATATTTTGTATATATAAAGAAATAATTTTTCAGAATTATTAAAGTGTATATAAGTTGATTGTTTAGTTGTTTGAATAATCTAAATAAAGGAATTGTATAAGCAAAAAAGAATTATAAGAGTTGAATTATAATTAAAGTGATTTACAATTGTGAAATAAACTTATATATAGATAAGAAGTGAAACTATATGAATATATTTATGAATATGAGTTGTAAATAAAAAAAATGAATTTAAAGTTAAATAGATATAAACTTAAGTTATATAAATAAAATTCAACTTTGGAAATTGAATTGAATTAATGGATTGAATGATTAATCAATTAAATGTGAATAATTGATATGAAATAATGAATGAAAGTGTAAATTCATTAAAATCAAATGTTATTGGAAATTGAAAAAAATTGAATGAAAATCAATTTAAAGTGAATAAATTTGGTTGTAATTAATAAACGTTGGTTGTTATTTGATTGATTAGTTGATTGTATATAATTCATTAAGAGTTAATGAAATTGAAAGCTATGTAATTGAATTCAAATTGAAAGTAAATAAATTTGAATAGAATTGAACGTGAATTGGATTTAATTAGTGAATGCAAACTAATTAAAATTGAGAATGAATGTTGATAAAATCCAATGTAAATAAATCAAATGTGATTTAAATTGAAAACCTATTTCATTGAATATTACTGAGAATATGAATGAATATTATTGGTTATGGATGTTAATTGGTTGATGTTTGCATTTGTTGCTTTTGTTTCAGTTACTATATGTTGTATATCGATACTATTTCCATACATGCATGATTCTCATGTTGTTTGTTGAGTGTTTAGTAGGTGCGGATCGCGTTTGCTTCGCATTTGGAGCTCGCTTTCGCGCTATATTAGCCGTATATGCTTGCTAATAAAATATAAGGTACATATCTCGGGTTACATACCGTACTTTTACACTTTTTTCCCTGCGGGATGCCTCATTACTTGATGAGATGTATATTTGTGATATATATACTGTCATTTTTTTTTCAGATCGAGCCGCGCAAAGGAGACTATGGCGAATTTTTCCGAAATTTTAAGGCGTTAGAAAAAATTTGAGAAAATTGGGAAAAATTTTGAAAACTTTAACTTTGATTTGGAGTTGAAAGTTGAACAATTGTAATTGTTTTTGAAAAGATAACTAAGTATGATTTGAAAACTTAGTAAAGATTTGTAAGAAGTTTAACTAAGAATTTTGAGAAAATTAATAGATTCTATAACTTTTCTTACTTGTAATTTCGAGGACGAAATTCTTTTAAGTGGGGAAGATTGTAACGACCCAGGATTTTTAGAAATTAAAAATTTGAATATTTAATTTATTTTAAATATTAATAAGTGAATTTATAAGTCGAATAAATTTTTATTTGAATTATTGGATTTAATTGGATAATTAAATCGATAATTTAATATGATAAATTATGGGAAATAATTGAAAATAGGGTTAAATATGATTAAAAATGATTTGTAAAATTTTATTTTATCATATTGGAGTTAGAATGATATTTTAGAACTTTTAAAATCGAATTAAGAGTTAATTTGTGAAAATTGAATATTTTAATATTTAATAATCGACTGTAAAATAGTCAATTTTTGAACAGTCTCAGAATTGAACGAAACCAGTTCCATTGGATCCGTAATAGTTAGTTATTACCGGATTTCAAATTTCGAGTCAATCGGATTTATCGTTTGAGCGTGGCAGCTCGAAACGCATCGAATCGTTTTTAATTTAAATTTGGCGAGTCAAAATAGCCATTTTTCAAAAAGTCTCGGATTTCGACGAAACCAGTTTCATCGGATCCGTAATGTGATATTATTGTAAGGTTTCAAATTTCAAGTCAATTGGATTTACCGTTTGTCCGGTACAAATTAAAACGCCTAGAAATCGAGTTAAATCGGTTTAATTTAAATTGAGCGTTTACAGCCATAACTCGCACATACTTCCGAATTAGCTTCCGAAACCTGTTCCATTGTGTCCGGAACGCGGGATAAACCCTAGGTACGTCAGTTTCGGCGCGTAAATCGGAGTTCGGAATTTCCGGGTGAATAGTGTCGTTCGATTCTCTATAAATAGCCCCAACACCTTCATAAATTAAAAAAAAAATAACAAAACCCTAATTTCCTACTGCAGCCGCCACCCCCCTGAACGGCCAGAAACGTCCCAAATTCCACCTCGATTATCTCCTCATCCATCGACATTTACCAACAACTTTCAACTAGAGAATCGAAGAGCATGAAGAGATCTTTAATATCAACGGTCAAGATCGCGAATGGCTTCACGAATCAACGGGAATTTGTGTTCAAAGGGCTGTAGTTCGGCCTCGAACTGCGTGCTACAGGGATGGCCGAGTATCAAGCCACTTGGGCCGAGCATGAGGTGGAGCGAGGCGGTTCGAATGAGGGGTGTGTGATGAAGTTTACTCGAGCGAGGAGGGAGCAAGAATTAACCCTAGTTTTGGGCTTAGTGGGTTCATGTGCGTGTATAAGCTGGAGAGGGAGTGAACGTGGGGGAGAAGAGGGGAGGGTGCGGCCCTGATGCAGGCCAGTGGAAATGAAGGGCTAGGATTTGATTAAGGTTTAAAATTTATTAGTAAATGTTGTAAATTAGTTAATTAAAATCGTGTAATCTTTAAAACTTCATAACTTTTTCATACGAGGTCGAAAAAATGCAAACTCAGTTGCGTTGGAATCGTATGGACGAGCACTACGCGATGGAGTTGGTTTGGAGTCGATTGGAGTTAGTGAGAATTTCGGGTAAAATTAAACGTCCGTTTAATTTTATTCGAAATAAATCGCTAAAACGAAATTTGAAATCAAGGTGAGAACTTCTCACTCAATCGAATCAGTTTCGATTTTATTTTAAATAGTTAGATTTAAAATATTTGAATGCATGTTTGAATGTTGATTGATATCTATTGATTGTTAAAATAGACATTATACGCCGTTAGTAAGCGGATGTTATTTATTAAAAACATATACCGCGAATATTTCATAAACAGTGAAATTGGTATTATAAATAATATCAATATATATATATTGGCATATGTATATATTGCAGTTGATTGATTTCCCGTATTTTTTAGTGGATGAGACCCTATTGCGCCGTTATTAAGCGGATAATATTTATTAAAAACATATACCGCGATAATTTCGTACTGGAGCGAAATTGGTATTGTGCTAATGTTTTTGGATGCAGGAAAACAGGTTGGAGGGATCCAACTGGATTCCTCAACAGTTTTTATTTAATTTCAGATATTTTGATATTTGATTGATTATCATATTGATATATGATATCGTTGTAGTCGTGATTGACTATTTGGTGTGTAGCATCATTGGACCCAGATTTTGGGATTTTAAAATGATTTTAAAGTGATTTTTGAGAATATACTATATTTTTGGAATTGATCCGTTATAAATAAATAAACGTTATAATTTTTAAAGTTATAAAAATTATGATTTTGTGAAATATAGTTAAAAGCTGATTTTTGGAGAAATATGAACCAATGATTTTATAAAATAGTTTAAACTGGATTTTTGAGTTTATTATTAAAAGTTTGAATATAAGATTTATAAAATTTGATTATTTTATAAATCAAAATGGTGGAATTATAAAGGAATTTAAAGATGTTTTTAAAGAATAATATAAATTGATTTATATTAAGAGATTTATAAATGGATATTTATAAATTGAAATATTGACATTATAAAACGAGTTTTTATAAGTGTTTGAATGAAGTGAAAATGAATTTCATAAATGAATGAAATTTATAGAATTATAAACTGTGAAGTTATAAATGAAATTTATAAATAGTAAGATTTATAAATTTGGTGAAATTATTTGAAGAATAGTTAGGTAAAATAAATGGATCTTATAAGTTATAAGATTCATAAATTGGAAAGTCTTTAAAAGAACGATTTTGTAAAATAATCGTTTTATAAGTATTTAACTTATAATATGAATGTTTAGTTCATAATTTAGTTATAAACTGGAATAGGTTAATAAAAGGATTTATAAAAAAGGAAGTTTTTATAAATAAATAGAAATGGAATTTATAAACGTTGTTTTATAAATCCGCAAACAACTTATTTTGATAAGTTAGTTGTCATAACTTATTTAATGGAGTTATATTCACATTTTTGAATAGTGAATAATCCTTTGAATTGAAATGAATAAAAGGATGAAATTTGTTAACGAAGTTTATTCACGTTTTTGAATAGTGAATAACACGTTAAAGAAATTGTTTTAGATTTGGTGTTTTAAACAGAATTAAAACGATCTAACGATGTTTTAAAAGATGTTGAGATTCGAAACCATAGATTTCAACATTTATTGTTGAAATAGACGTTTCGAGAAATAAAAGGAAATGAGTGGACTATAACATTGTTGTTATAGTAAATGATTTCCGAAAGGAAATGTTTTGAATAGTATTGGGATTTATATATCTATTTTAATTTCGAATCCCTATACTAGTGATTTTGGGACGTCGTAACGATGTTTTACGCAACATTCGTTTTGACCCAAATAAATATGTTTAAGAGCATGTTTACCTTAAAGAATGAAATATATACTTAATCTCGATTAAGTATATTGAATATTTTCCAAGTGTTGAAAATAAATGGATTGAAAATTAATTATGAATAAATAAGTATGGAAATGTTTTCCAATATGAAGTGAATATTTAGAATTTATCTTTTGGAAGATAAATTGAAAATGGATAATTGAAATCGTATATGCATGAATATTTTGGAATATGAATTCACTGTTGAATTTATAAAAGAAAGTGGAAATTTGTATAAAAATAAATATTGATTTATTTTTGAAGTGTGAAAATTATATATCTTGTAAAGATATTTTGGAAAATAAATAATTTGGAAAATTATTTGGAATCTGGTGATGTGTGCATATCCATTGATAGTTCAATAACCGACTATCAATATTTTCCCTTTGAATGGGTAATTGATGTGATTTGTTTGAATGTGAATGCTACACTTATTTTTGAATAAGCGCTCACTATTCGGGTTAACCGGGAAAGGACCATGGGGTCGTATAACCCATTTCGAATATGTGATACGTCGTTATAATGGCATTTGAAGATCGGTGTTGAAGACCGAGTATTTGTGAAAGCGATAGGATGACCTATCGATTGTCTCTGCACTGGGTAGCTCCTGGTATAGAGATTCCTTAAGTGATGGGAAATTCGATCAGGATTGTGAATACCCGGATTGCAAGGGCTTCGTAAGAAGTACCTTCGGTTTTGTTTGAGCCCGGAACAGACTTGTATGGATTGTATGTCTGACATTACAAGTTGAGATATAAAGCCGATTTCTTTCAAATATATTTCTGTTGGTGGCGAAGAATTTATTCTTTTAGCTTAACACCCTTCTCTAAGACGTACGAGCTCAGAGGTTATATAGTTGAAGTTATCAGCGATATATTCCCGATTTGGTAATGTGACATGCTGAGTGTTGCTGAAATGATCATTGTGTTGATTATTTGTGATAGGATCGTTTATTTGATCGTCTATCTTGGTGATCATTTCTATGATCATTTGTTGACCCAAAGCATGGCTTTTGTATAAAGTATGTTTTTGTGGATGAAACTTCGTCGAGCCTCACATCTCGGAATGGTCAAAACAGGAAAGATGCGGCAAGGTTATGAGGGGTAGCTCCCTTTAGGGTATGTGCATTTCCTTCTGGAAAGGGTGGTATCATGGTATGGAGCCCAGATATTTACTCATGTTGAAACACTATATTTTATTACTGTGTGGTGTTGTTGGTGACGAGCGCTCGGTTAAAGGTCCAATGGGACCGGGGGATGCCATATTCGTGTAGTAGTTACCTAGTGATGAAGGTAACCCGGCCTTGTGTTGGCAGAGAGCTGGTTAAGTTCTCGGGGACGTCCAGCCAGAGGCGTTTCCATGTGGCAATGGGAAGTTCCTTGGCCTGATCATTCGTTGGAAATCCAAAGAAACAATACGTAACTTGTACGGTTTTAGTTGTATAACCTGCTATGGAATGTGGCGGTAACCTGCTATTGAACATAGTTAGCTATAGTAGGCATACGATAATGGTCGTATGTTGGCTAAGATTTATATTCTACTTTCAAAATGAATTTTTCTACACTATACACTAATAATAATATCAAATATTATTTTAAATGCGTATCAAGCATCTTTGACTATCATAAGGAGAAATCTCCTCCGATTCTGCGTTTGCATGTGTGTGTGTGCGGGAGGCCTTATGGTAGTCTCATTTTTAAAAGCATTGCGAATTGAAATAAAAATATTCCTCTATTTTGATTTTAAAGATAAATAAACTGTTTTGAGTTCTCACACCAGTCACATGACTGACTTGGAGTTTATTGTTTTCCTTCCTAAACTCTGGGTGCCCACCAATTTCCACACGGGCAGTTAAGAGTTAAGGTTTATCAGGATATTCTGGATATTCTGGAGTTGCTGGAGGCAAGCTGGATGACATGGCGTATTACTAGTTTATATAGTATTTCTTTTTCCGCTGCACTGTTTGTTGTTGTTGTACACTCTGATGATATGATGTAATGAAATGAAATGAAATGTAATGACTGATATAGTTCTTTGTTTAAAGATTATTCATTTATTATTATATGTTGTTCCGCTGCGAATTGTGAGATTCTGTTATTGTTCTGTTGTTTTCTGTTCCGTCCTATTTTCTTCTAAATTTTCTGTTCTCTTTTCTATTTTCTTTTCTCTCTATTTTCTATCTTCTCTCTTCTCTCTCTTTCTTTTCCTAAATTCTTTTCTAAAACCCATAACTATTCGGTTTTTCGGCAACGAAAATCCGCGTGCGTTACATCCGATCTTTACGAAACTTGAAATCCTACAATAATTCACCGGTACGGATCCGATGAAACTGGTTTCATCGAAATTCGAGTCAGTGGCCAAAATGGCTATTTTTCCATAAATTAAATAAATTAATAATTAATTAATTTAATTAAATTTTAAATTTCAATTCGAAAATGGTAAAATTTCATCACTTATGATTCCTCAATCATTTACAATGATTTAAACAAATTTGAATGTCAATTTAGAGATGATTAATTTATAAATTTCAATATTAATCCTCAATTTCATTAAATTCAACATTATAAATTTAATTTCCAATAAATCTATTAAATTCACTTTCATTCTATTATTCAATTCATTATTATCAAACGGATAAAATTTAACATTGGATTTACAAACTATTACCTTAATATTCTTAAATTCCATACTGATTTCAATTAACGCAAAAATTAGAGATAAATTTCATTAAATTGCAATTACTCCAATTATTATCATAGTCCAAATCCCAATAAATTTATAGATCTTTACTTTCATTCTTCTTATCCAACCAATTGCTTTAATTAATTGGGATTGCACTAATTAAGTCAATTACTACAATTGCTTTCAAATTAAATTCTATGAAGTAAACAAATAGGTAATTCATAACAATTATAACCATTAAACTTAAATTAACTTTAAGCTTTTACTTTCAAACAAATATTATAATTACTTGCAGACATTGATTTTATTCAATCACTATTTATTCATTATAAATTCATTGATTAATCCAATGTTTTCATTTTTTTCTATATTAATTTATTACCAAATACTCCTATTTACAATCAATTATAACCCTGCAATTGTTTCAATCAATAGGTATTGCATGGAATAAATTATTTATTAGCTTACATCATTCCATAACCAAGTTATACCATTTTACATTATTTCATTTATTGCAATCCCATTCAATTTACACAATTCAGCTTTAATTAACTTCGTTGTTATATTCCATCCTAGTTATTATCTCCATATTTATTATAATTACTTACATCATATGAATTCATTCTGTCACCCTAAATCAAACATTAATCCATATATTCATACAATATTTACCTTTGTTTACTTATATTAAATCTCATTCCCAAATATAATAGTTACAACAAATTAATAGGACAACTAAATAGTAACTTACGACCGTTACTATTTTTGATTTGCATTAACTACAATTAATATCCTTAATAAATTTATTTACTTGGTCTCGTGCTTTCTATTTCACCCATTACTACCAAATAAATGAATTTTACGTTTTCATTTTAATTTACATTCACATTTTCCATTATTATATTAATTATCATTAAAGTACATTTAATTATCTTTATTTGTAATTGGTGAATTAACTTGTAACAACCATTTATCACCATTTTACCTTTGATAATACTTGTATGTTTATTCTTTCCAACCAATTGCCATCTATTATAATATAAGTTTACAATTTTAATAAATTCATTAATTATCATTTCATTCAACCTATTAATTTATTAACCTAAATTAGCATTGTTACGTTTTAATTTACTTATTAGCTTACAACAAGTGCTACCATTAGTTCATACACTAATTTATTCCATTAATAATTCACTAAATTTTTATTTCCTTCAACATTAAGTTACCAAAATCTTCTTAAATTAAGAAATTTAATTACCGAATTTTACGGGTCGTTACACTAGTAGTTTCATTTGCAGAAGCTCAAAATTTCAAGGGGAAAAATAATTCCAATATTACCGTACATTAAGATTAATAACACAAACATTTTTCTAGAGCATTAAATGTTTTACACAATAAAACCTTATAATATTCTAGTTATCGCCTTTTTTTGCTTTTTTTTTCAAGAAACACTTTCATTAAAACATGGTTAATTTTCATTGTTAATTTGAGCAAATACAAAAACCAATATTTTATTTTTATGTTTATGCTAACTAACTTTAAACCCGTGTATTTATGTCAATTTGGATTATAAACAACCTGACATTCGACTTTCTTATTTCGCTTTATGCAGTATAGCTCAACAGAATTCCTTGTTATTTGTCAACATCTCACAAGTACATATGTCAACTTTTAAGATGAAACAAGGAACTCGCTGAAAATTGTGGCCTAAAATAGTGTAAAAAAATGTAACTGAGGCTGATAAAATAGTCTAGTGCAGAGTGACAGTGAGGCAGTAAAAAATGCACTTAAGGAGCTAGGTGAAGCTAGATGGGCAAAGAAATGGAGTTCTCAACCATATGTATCATGCCGTATGGTGCTTATTTTACTTTCCTCCAGCTATTTCATATTTATTTTAATTTTTTCATCATGTATGTACATATTTATGTATGATAGTAATGATTGCAAGTTCATTTTTCCTTCTATATATACATTCAGACTTCTCTTAGAGAGTTAACTTCTATTGGGCTCAAATGTGTAGAAAATCTCGCAATACCAAGTGTTCGGAATGATGTACATTTTCAACCTTAGGTGATTAATATTCCTTATTTATCAAATTGATTAATTTCCAATCAGTAGGTAGCTTTTCTATTTACAGTGGTTGGAACTACAAATTCACTTGGTGTATTTGTTAGTCAGTTGCCTGGGTTATTACTAATGCTCGCATTTAGTAGTTCAAATATAGTAAATCCAAATACATTTTTCCTTTAAACGATTATAGAACTTAAGCACACATATTACATTTTCAGGATTAGGGTTTCTTTATGCCCTTCTTACTTTGAAGCATTTTGCTTGTTTTTTTGGCTATAGGCAGCGTTTCTCCTGGGTATCTGTACATTAAGTTTCTTAATATATACATACATATTATGCGCATACACGTATATAGGGTTGGTTAAAGCAAAAACATATACAATCTTGTTTAGACTTTTACAGGCTGTTATACGCTGTTTTTAAACCTTTTTTCCAAATTATCAAGAAAGGATCTCTGGCCATGAAGCAGCCCATTACTTAGGTAAATTTAGAGCCATCATCATAAAAAAGAGACCGACACCTATGCCATCTAAATGCGTTCGGTACAAGATATTTGATTATATATCCTGAATACTTTGGTAGCATTTCATATGAGATTGTTTTTTGTTTGATGCAGTTGCATGCTTAACTAGATTGCCAATTTCAAGATATTCTATCGATATTGGCAAAGATCATGTCAACTTAATCGATAACATGTTGCAAAAGCTCATATACAGTGGTCAACTGCTTGATACTAAAGAAAATAACAGGTAATAATACATATAAATAAATTCTCCAAGTATTATAATAAATATTGTTACTTAGAAGCTGAAGATAAGAATAAAAAACAATTGAACATCAAGCTGACTATTGTTTCTATCATCTAAGGAATGATAAGGTAATATGATTGTCATGTATTTTTGTTGGAAAAGTGTTCACTATTACATTAAATAAAGCATATTGTTGTTGTTTCTTAATTTATGTTTTACGTATATTTTATTTGAGGATGACATGTATTTTTTCATAGATTTTATTTCTCTTTGATTTATGTCATATGTGATTTTAGTTTAAGTTTCCAGCAGGAAAAAATTCAAGTGAAAGCAACTTTTGGTTGTCAATATTTGTTATAAAAGGATGTGGCGCCCCATCTCTAAACTAACACTAGCCAAGGACACTACAGGGTAATGTCGTCGACTAGCATGAAGAATAAGGTTGTTGAGGAGCGACCATCTATGTATTGCTTTGTGCGAGTACCGATATGCTAGATAGAAGATCACGCATTTCATTTAAAAAGGAAATCCGACATATCAAGTACAAACTCAAAGCTACTGCACAGTGGCTATGTGGCCTTCGGAAACAAATATAAAATAAGTATAAAATAAATCAGTCATGGATATTCATATCACTAAGGTGGAAACAGGTATGAATATAACACATAAAAGTGTACATCGAAGTAGTAGTCATGTAAGATCCACTACATCACAAAAGAATAGGTACAAGTTCTATACAAAAGAATATGTATACATCATGGAGTCTCTTTCTCGAATGTATAAAACAAAACTACTAAGTTAAGTAGTTAGCCAAAAGTCAGATGACATACCCTAATAAGAAGTCAAGTAGAAGCACCTGAAATACCTCGGTCTGACCCGAGTATTATTTAAGAAAAAGATAATAAATGGATCAGTCTAGCTTTAAATATCATATAAAATGAGATAGGATAAGAGATATGCCAAAACGTATGATAACATTAATGCCATACCGTGACAAGTATATATTAAATAACAACAGAAATCATACAATATCTCAAATTTTCTCAAACACCAAAAAGAATGTCATATTCTTTATTTTGTTCGCGAAACCACAAATATTGACAAAACATATCAATGTCAATTGCAATAATTGGTGAAACGCAAATTTCAAAAGTCATCAATTAGAAATCTAGAAATCACTAAGGGGGAGGCCTATCAAAGATGGGAGCATGAAAACTCACCAACATGTGTATCACAAACGGCTCGCTATCCTATGGTTGCTAACCATAGAGCCGGTGTTATGATATAGTACAATAACAATACGCCTGAGGAACCTGGAACTCGAATAATTCAGAACAACGACGAAGTACAATACGGTATGCTCAGTGAACCTAATAAGCTAGAACAATGACGTAGTACAACAATGGTACGTCCGATGAGCCGAACTCCATAAAAGAACACAAGTCGCTAGCCCTTAAATGAAATAAGACGAAGCTCAATAAAACGAGTTACAGTCCCCCATGTAGACAAAGAGACATCGCATATTGCTAGTCTAAACCATAAATGATCATCATTGATCAATAAGAAGGGTGAATTACACTAAGCTAGTAAATAAATGAGTTTAGCTTCATGTCCCATATTTGGCTTAACTTAAGTATTTATGAACAAATTGTAGATTTCCACTCGAAAATTGTCATAAAAGTTCAATCGAACAAGTCAAGAATAAACAGACAAAGTAAACACAAGCGTTTCATACCATTTGTTTTGCTAACTCGTTTAATTAGATTTCTCATACGAATAAGGTAGAGGTTTGTATATATTAATAGATTGAAAAAAGGGTTTAAAAATGAGCTTTGTATTAAAAGTGCGTTGAAATCATATGAAAGAGTTTGGATATTTACTACTAGTGTAGAAATCTTTGCATTTTAATGTGACAAATCTTAGAGAATGATTGTAAAAACAAATGATCACCAAAAATTCACATTTGACGACGTGAACTAAAACCCCAAAAATCGTATCAAATCCAACCAAATGGATATACCTAAAAAATCCAAAAAAGAAGTCATCAAAGTCGATAATAAATGACAATAACTAATCGGATCAACAAAAATCGGTAAAAATTGAAAATACACTCAAAAACAGCCAAAATAGGCAAAATTGACAGTTTCAGACATCTGTAGGTACTTCCAGACGTCTGGCCCTAGGTTTTGGAAATATATGCATTTCTCCGTTCTCTTTTTAATCCTAGAACCATTTCGGACATCGAGATTTTTCAACCAGACGTCTGGATTTTGTCCAGACGTCTGGATTTTAGCTCTGCCCTTTTTTTATTTTCCAGTGACCCTTTTCAGACATTTGGATTTTTCAACCAAACGTTTGAATTTTATTCCAAACGTTTGGATTTGTTTCAAACGCCTGGATTTTCCTGCTAGGCCAAAATCAGCCTAATCCAAAGAGGGGAAAAAAACCATATCGGAAGCGATCGAACGAGCGGCGGATGCTAAGCATTTATGCCAATTGACAACCCAGCCCTATAAGCTCTTCGATACACCACCAAAAACATGTCCAAACATCCAAGTTAGGATCTTTAAAGATTATGACTTCAAAACACCAAAATTGTAAAATTCACCAAAGCAATTCAAATTAAAAGAAATTGAACATGGAATAAATGTTATGAATTCATACCTAACAACAATGAAATCTATAGACATAGATGTGAGTTCAAGAACTCACCTTTAAAACTCAAAGACAACTAATGAGAGGCTTTAAAACAAAGCAAGATCAATTCCTCTTCAATACACCTCTAGAATCTTCAATCTATTATCAAAGGTGAAGTTTTTCCTAAGTTAGGATTTAGGAAATTCTGAAAATTGAAGAGAGATTGAGATGGAGAAGATGAAGAGAATGCTTACCTAAGCTTATCTTTGATTTTGGAGATTGAATTTGAATTTCCTAGCAATCTAGGGCTTAGGAATTTTAATTTCCTATCTCTTCCACCATTTTTCTTTTAGCTTGAGAGTGTTAGGAAAATAGAATGAACGAATGAAGAGGAGTGGAGGGGGAGTTAGGGTATTAGATGAGTTGGGTTCTCTTGTTAAGTTATTGGGCTGAAATCCAAACCCAAAGCCCTAAAGAAAAATAGCAAATTTCTACTCAACTCCAAACATATTGATGCTTAAACTCAAAAAGGTCGCAAATGCCATTTTCAACTCAATTGAAGTGGTCTCGAGTCCAATTTCGACTGTTTACAAAATGTAACATTTCATACTTTAATTCGACTAACGACGCTATATTTAAATAAATCATTTAAATATACAATTGTAAAAATATGTGGCTTGTTACAAACTCCCCTCCTTAAATTGCATCCTCACAATACTTAAGAAGAGATCAAAGAGTAACAACCATAAAAGCATATCAACATAAAAGAAAATTTTAAAAAAGAAGTTCACCTCAAAGAGCTCGAGTGAGTAAGTCCGGATATGTTCGCTCGATGAATTCTCTGGATTCCTAAGGACAATCCTTTGGATTTGAAGACCACTAAACTTTCACAAGTGGGGACTCTTTATTACGAAGACGTTTAACCTCCGTAGCAATGACACGAATAGGATGTTGCTCATAAGCCAAGTTAGGTGAAACTTCAATTTCTTCAATAACACCGGGCTCAAGAATAGAATCGGAATCCCTAAGGCATTTCCATAGTTGAGAGACGTGAAAAACATCGTGAATAGCAGAAAATTGAGCCAGTAATAAAAGGCGATAAGCCATGGAACCAATGCGTTCAGCGATGGGAAATGGACCAATTTATCAAGGTGCTAATTTTTCCAATTGATGAAACGCACAACACCCTTCATTGGTGAAACACGAATAAGCACCAAATCTCCCACAGAAAACTCCAAATTCCTTCTTCGTTATCGGCATAGGATTTTTGCCTACTTTGAGCATCTTTTATCCTATGACGAATAAGGTCGATCTTTTTTTTGGAATCAAGAATAAAATCTGGACCTAAAACCAGCTTCTCAGCGGCCTCAAGCAAATAAGAGGGAGATCGACATGGCCTTCTGTAAAGTGCCACGAAAGGTGCCATACCAATACTTGATTGGAAGCTATTATTATAAGAAAACTCAATAAGGGAAATATGATCTTCCCAACTTCCACCAAAATCAAGAACACATGCACGAAGAAGATCTTCAAGAGTTTGATTCACACGCTCGGTTTGTCCATCGAACTGAGGATGATAAGCGGTGTTAAAACTAAGCTTCGTTCCCAAAGATCTTTGAAGAATCTTCCAAAGTCCACTAGTAAATAGTGGATCACGATCACTAACAATAGAAATAGGAACTCCATGCAATTTAACAATTTCTTTAACATAAAGCTTGGCCAAAAGAGGTACTGTCCAGTTGGACCAGATGGGAATAAAATGAGCGGATTTTGTTAGTCTATCTACAATCGCCCATAAACTGCCATGGCCTGAACGAGAACAGGGTAGACCATCAATAAAGTCCATGGAGACTTAATCCTACTTTCAAACGGGAATGTCTAAAGGTTGCGATAACCCACTGGGCCTTTGATGCTTGGCCTTTATGAGTTGGCAAGTCATGCAACACTTAAAAAAGTTGGAATCAGATTTCATTCCATCCCAATAATAAAGTCGCTTCATATCTAAGTGCATTTTACTACTACCGGGATGAATGGTAAATTTAGATTGATGAGAATCTTCTAAAATATCTTTACGAAGATCACTAATACTTGGCACGATAAGTCTACCAAATTTTTGAATGCCACCACAAGGATCGATTTCAAAGTCTTTCAAACCATCACTATTTCTGTCCCAACAACTTTGACTAAGATAAGCCAATTTGGGATCATGCTTTTGAGCTTCAAGGATGTGATCTAAAAGAGAAAGATGAGCCACAAGGCTACATAAAACAAGAGATGAACATAAATCGAATTCACGATCTCAAGTCTCATAATTGGGCAAAGTCTTGAGATCATTCCATTAGGATACCATCATAGAAACAACTACTTGATGCTTTCGGCTAAGCGCGTCGGCATTCCCTTTCCGGGAGTACAAAGATTATCAAGATCATAAGATGCAAGGAATTCGAGCCAACGTTGTTGATGCAAATTAAGCTCCTTTTGAGAAAATAAATACTTCAAAGATTTATGATCGGTACAGAGAACAAATTTCTCTCCCAAAAGATAATGAAGCCAAATTATAAGGGCGAAAAAAATGGTCGTGAGCTCTAAATCATGAGTGGCATATCTAGTCTCGGCATGCTTTAATTACTAGAAGCATAAGCGATAAGACGTTCCCTTTGCATGAGAACGGCTCCCAAACCAACACGACTAGCATCGGTATAAACAATAAAGTCTTGGTTCCCATCGGAAATCACAAGAATAGGAGCATCGAAAAGGAGTTCTTTTAATTTCTGGAAAGCATTTTCACATTTGCTTGACCAAATTTACTTATCTCCCTTCTTTATCAAACTAGTAAGAGGCATGTAAATTTTAGAAAAGTTTTACGAACCGACGGTAATAGCCCGCCAATTCAAGAAAGCTACGAATTTCCTTCACACTCTCCGGTCTCTTCCAATTTTGAATCGCTTCAAGCTTTGAAGGATCCAAGGAAATTTCGGATTCAAAAATAATATGTCCTAAAAGTTTCATGCGAGATTGCCAAAAGTGGCACTTAGAAATTTTTTCTTTCAGTTGATTGCTTCTAAGAGTTTCCAACACAATCCGAAGATGTTTTTCATGCTCTTCCTCGGTTTTAGAATAAACGAGATTGTCATCTATAAAGATGAGAATAAATCGATTGAGGAAGTCTTTGAAAAATTAATTCATAAGGTCAACAAAATAGGCTGGAGCATTCGTTAAACCAAATGGCATAACAAGTCATTCACAAGATCCATAACGAGTACGGAACGATGTCAAAGGTATGTTAGCCTCTGCAATACGAAGCTGATGAAAACCGATTGCTAAGTCTAACTGTGAAAAGACTCTAGCACCGTGAAATTGATTAAATAAATCATCAATTCGAGGTAAGGGATATTTATTCTTGATGGTGAGACCATTAAGCTTATAGTAATCAACGCAAAGCCTAAGTGTACCGTCGGATTTCTTCACAAAAAAAGCTTAACCTCCCCAAGGAGAGGAACTAGAACGAATAAACTGCTTCTCTTCCAATTCGGATAATTGCTTACGCATCTCCTCATTTTCCTTATTGGACATACGATAAGGAGGACGAGTCATAGATAGAGCTACATGAATTAGACTAATTATGAGCTCGACTGCTCGCTTAGGTGGTAATCCTAAAATGGGCTTAAAAATATCGAAGAATTCATGAACAGCGTGAACAAGGGAAATGACATCTTCCTCATCATTATTATCGTCACCATGTGGATTTAGAGAATATAAGGATGCCACCGAATTGTAATTTGAATCTTTAAGCACAATAAAAATCTGCTTAACAGATTGAGGATGTCGAAGATGAATAATCCTCTCAGAACATAAGATATGGGCTTCATAACAAATAAGCCTATCCATTCCCAAAATCATTTTGAAGCCTAAGTAACGCGTAACATGCAAATAGGCTCGGAAAGCATAATCACATAAAATAATCTCAACATCTTTACAAAATAAACTGAGTGTTGCGGATCCACCAACCGAATTCGCAATTTTCAGTGAATTCATCAAGCACATAACATTTAGAGACAAAGCATCAACAAGTTCTTTTGATATAAAAGAGTGAGATGCACTCGTATCAAAACGAACTCGAATAGGAAGATCATGAAATATAATAATGCCATCAAGGATAGAGTGAGAAATACCTTGACCAAGAGAAGTGTTACTAGGAGCTTGCACAACATTTAGCATCCTCACTTTCTTGCTTAGATGTTTGGGACATAAAGATAAAAGTTGACTCGAACTTTTGCAATAACGAAAAAAGGGTTTCGGACACCTATTTGCATAATGGTCCTTAGAACCACAATTGTAGCATTGCCCACGACTAGAGGTAGGAGTCTTTGCTACCAAAGTTTCTAGCTTCCCTTTCTTGTTGGGACTAGGGCATTTGAACTAAATAGTCCTTTCCTTGCTGATGTTTTGTTTGGCACCCACAGCTTCAACATCACTTTCTTTATCAGCCTCTTTAAATCGAAGAGCGATGTCACCAAGCTGATTGAAAGAAACTTCTAATTTTAGAAGTAATGGCTTTTTGAGGTTCTTATTCAACCCATAAATAAACCTCTGATTTTTCTTCAATGGGGTATTAATATACTCGATCCTATATTTAGAGAGAGATTCAAAAGATGCGACACCGTCACAGAAGATTCAACTTGAACAAGGTCAATAAAGCACCGAGCTAAAGTTACTTTTTTAGGCTCCGACACAAACTTTAACTCGAATCTTTCTCGAAATTGCTCCGAAGTAAGATTTGCTTCGATAATCTCAGAAATCGAAGGCTCATTACAATCTAATGCTTTCTCTTGGAGCATATTAGAAGCCACTTGGACTCGATGTAGATCTACAAGATTCATGCGAGAAAAGATGGGGTCGCATGTTATAATCCAAGCTTGGACTTCTATAACACTTTCAGAACCCTTGAATGGCCGTCTGCCCAAATCGGTATAATCACTGCACAACCGTGCAAACCTAGATTTAGGGTGAGTAGGCTCATAAATAGGTCCGGTGGCTTGAGCATTCTTTACAAGATCCAAAAGTAGTTAGGCAGACATAAATACTTCATCCTGAGGAGCAGCACTAGATTGACCGGTGCTGGGGTGGCCAAGTCTAACCATTTCTCTTCTTTAAGAAAGAAAGAGAGAAAAGGAAAAAGGTTATTCTCAAAATGAATATCAAACAATCATGATTGATAAAACAAGGCATCATAAAAGAAATTAGGATAGAATGAGTCCTATGACTCGAATTAAATCCTAAGGCACGATTCCTAAGAGAGACTTAGAACAATGATCCTTTCTATAATATTCTATATTGTTCCAAAGTTTGGCTCTAATACCAAGCTGTGACGCCCCACCTCTATACTCACACTAGCCAAGGACACTACGGGGTAATGCCGTCGACTACCATGAAGAATAAGGCAATTGAGGAGCGACCATCCTCGTAATTGCTTTGTGTGAGTACCGATATGCCAAATAGAAGGTCACGGATTTCATTTAAAGAGGAAATCCGACATATCAAGTACAAACTCAAAGCTACTACACAGTGGCTATGTGGTCTTTGGAAACAAATATAAAATAAGCATAAAATAAATCAGTCACAGATATTCATATCACTGAAGAGGAAACCGATATGAATACAACACATAAAAGTGTACATCAGGTAGTGGTCATGTAAAATCCACTACATCGGAAAAGAATAGGTACAAGTGCTAGACAAAAGAATATGTGCACATCAAGGAGTCTTTATCTCGAATGTATAAAACAAAAACTACTAAGCTAAGTAGTTAGCCAAAAGTCAGATGACGGACCCTAATAAGAAGTCAAGCAGAAGCATCTAAAATACCTCGGTCTGACCCGAGTATTATTTAAGAAGAAAATAATAAACGGATCAGTCTACCTATAAATATCATTTAAAATAAGACAGGATAAAAGATATGACAAAATCGTATGATAACAATAATGCCATACTATGACAAGTATACATTAAATAACAAAAAAAATCATACAATATCTCAAATTATCCCAAACACAAAAAAGAATGTCATATTCTTTATTTTAATCACCAATCACAAATATTGACAATACATATCAATGCCAATCGTAAAAATTGGTGAAACACAAATTCTAGAAAGCATCAATTAGAAGTCCAAAATTCACAAAGGGGGAGTTCTAGCAAAAATGTGAGCATGAAAACTCACCAACACGTGTATCACAAACGGGTGCTATCCCATGATTGTTAACCGTAGAGCCGGTATAGCACATAGTAAAATATTTGGACGCCCGAGGAACCTGGAACTCGAATAATTCGGAACAACGATGTAGCATAATAAAGGTTTGCCTGATGAACCTGATAAGCCATAACAACGACGTTGTACAACAGCGGTACGTCCAATGAGCCAAACACCTTAAAAGAACATGGGTCGCTAGCCAATAAAAGAAATGAGACGAAGCTCAATAAAACGAGGTACAGTTCCCCATGTGGACAAAGAGACATCGATATCGCTAGTCTAAACCATAAAATGATCATCATTGATCAATAAGAAGTGTGAATTACACCAAGCTAGTAAATAAATGAGTTTGGATTCATGTCCCATAAACACTGGCTTAACTTAAGTATTTACGAACAAATTGAAGATTTCCACTCGAAAATTGTCACAAGAGTTCAATCGAACAATTCCAAGAATTAACCGACAAAGTAAACACAATCGTTTCATACTACTTGTTTTGCTAAGTCGTTTAATTAGATTTCTCGTATGAATGAGGTAAAGGTTTGTATCTATTAATAGATTGGAAAATCGGTTTAAAACGAGCTTTGTATTAAAAGTAACATTGAAATCATTTTTGTGAAAGAGTTTGGATATTTACTACTAGTATAGAAACCTTTGTATTTTAAAGTGACAAATCACATAAAACGATTGTAAAAACAATCAATCGTCAAAAATTCACATTCGACGATGTGAATTAAAGCCCCAAAAATTGATATCAAATATAATAATGGATATTCCTAAAAATCCAGAAAAGAAATCACCAAAGTCTATAGTAAATGACAACAACTAATCGAATCAACAAAAATCAATAAAAATTGGAAATCCACTCAAAAACAACCAAAATAGGCAAATTTGACAATTCCAGACGTCTGGTAGGTATTTCCAGTCGTCTGGCCCTAGGTTTTGGAAAAATATATGTTTTTCTCCTTTCTCTTTTTAATTCCAGAACCAATTCAAACGTCAGGATTTTTCAACTAGACGTCTGGATTTTGTTCCAGACGTGGATTTTGATCCAGACGTTTGGATTTTAGCTCTGCCCTTTTTATCTTTTCCAGGGACCCTTTCTAGGCACTTGGATTTTTCAACCAGACGTCTGAATTTTGTTCCAAACGTTTGGATTTTGTTTCAGATGTTTGGATTTTCCTGCTAGGCAAAAATCAGCCTAACCTAAAGCGGGCAAAAAGTCCAAACCGAAAGCGATCGAATGAGCGGTGGATGCTAGGGATTTATGTCAATCGACAACCCTGCCCTATAAGCTCTACGGTACACCACCAAAAACATGTCCAAACATCCTAGATTGGATCTTTACAGGTTTTGACTTCAAAACACCAAAATTGGAAAATTCACCAAATCAATTCAAATCAAAAGCAATTGAACATGAAATAGATGTTAGGAATTCATACCTAACAGCAACGAAATTTATAAACATAGATGTGAGCTCAAGAATACACCTTTAAAACTCAAAGACAACAAATGAGATGCTTTAAAACAAAGCAAGACCAATTCCTCTTCAATACACCTTTAGAATCTTCAATCTATTATCAAAGATGAAGTTTTTTCTAAGTTAGGGGTTAGGAATTTCTGAAAATTGAAGAGAAATTAAGAAGGAGAAGATGAAGAGGATGCTTACCTAAGCTTCTCTTTGATTTTGGAGCTTGAAAACTAGGGCTTAGGAATTTTAATTTTCTATTTCTTCCCCCTTTTTTCTTTTAGCTTGAGATTGTTAGGAAAATGGAATGAATGAGTAAAGAGGATTGGAGGGAGAGTTAGGGTATTAGATGAGTTGGGTTCTCTTGTTAGGTTATTTTGCTAAAACCCAATGTCTGATAGAAAAATAGCAAAATTCTACTCAACTCCAAACATATTGATGCTAATACTCAAAAAGGTCACAAATGCCATTTTGAACTCAGTGGAAGAGGTCTCGAGTCCTAATTCGACTGTTTACAAAAAGTAGCATTTTGGACTTTAATCCGACTAACGATGCTATATTTAAATAAGTCATTCAAATATAAAATCGTAAAAATATGCGGGTTGTTACAAAGGATGATTTAACTCTTGATTTACTTTGTTTCATGGTCACATATAATAGCTTTTAATTATGAGTACTTCATGCAAGTCAGGTTGTTGATGGAAAACGTTGACCATTACGCTGATATTTTGGAACTGATCACTTGGATGGAGGTATAATTTTGTTTTATTTGCTGTTTCTTTTTGGATGTTTGATCTACTTGCTATATTAATGTATTTTTTATATGCTACATCATGTTATGAACTAATCCATCATTTAATATTTGGCTTCATTACAAAATAACAATAGAGCTTTAGCTTTAGCTTTATTACAAAATAATATGGAAGGTTTAGCTCTAATTCTAACTCCATGAGGGCATATCCAGTAGCTTAAGCCCTAAATGTTCAGACATTCAGGGCACTGTGTATTTAGAGTTCACTGCTAAATAAGGCTGAAATACCCGCAGCAACTGGTGATGGCTTCTAACGGTGCTTTTTCAAGGCTTTTGATGGGTCGTCGGCGGCCGTCAAAAGCTATCGGAAATCCATGAATTACAGGCTTTATAATCATCCATTCGTGAATAATAATAACACCAATAATAAACTATATTCTGATAAAAATTAACTAAGTTTATAATAATAATAATAATAATTAACTAAGTCAACTAAGTTTTTTAATTAATAACAATAATAACAAAAACTAAGTTTATAAATCAACTAAGTTAACTAAGTTTTATAAAAATTAAATAAGTTTATAAAAATTAATTAAGTTTATAGTAATAATAATAAAATAACTAAGTTTATAATAATAACAACAACAATAAAAATAATAAAGTAACTAAGTTTATGAAAAATATTTTATGTTTTAGAAATTAAGATAATTTATAATTTAATAATAATAGTAATAATAATAATAAGCATTAGTTTGAATAAATTAACTAAGTTTTATAAAATTAACTAAGTATTATAAAAATTAACAAGTGTATAATAATAATAATAATAATAATAAACTAAGTTTGATAAAAAATTAACTGAGTTTATAATAATAAGAAACTATAGTTTGATAAAAATTAACTTAGTTTATAGTAATAATAAATTAACTAAGTCAACTAAGTTTTATAACTAACAACAACAATAATAAATAAAACTAAGTTTATGAAAATTAGCTAAGTTAACTTAGTTTTATAAAAATAGTAAGTTTATAAAAATTAATTTTATAATAATAATATAACTAAGTTTGCAACAATAATAATAAATTAACTAAGTTTATGAAAAATTCATAAGTTTGAGATAATTTATAAAAATTACCTAAGTTAACAAAGCTTAAGTTTGAGATAATTTATAAGTTTAAGTTAGTTAAAATATATGTTATAAGTTATATTGTGTGAGTAGTATGCATTTATATATTCCTAGTAGCGGTGTGAGTGAACACCTAAATATATATACATACATACATATATATATATATATATGGGTTCTGCTATTTATAGGATTCCAAGCCCTTGCATGTGCAATTATAGACCTGTTTCTAGGTTTCTTTAGTTCATGCTTCTTTAATTTTGGCCTGAACAAATTTTTTTAACTACTTTTTTTTGCTTCATGCGTTCATAGATATATATGTTTAAGATAATTAAAATATAAATCATGACATTTAAGTTATACTAATTGAGATAATTCGTATGATTGAGTTAATATAAATAAAAATAAAAATAAGTTAACCGAGCTTTATAAAAAATTAACTAATATAAAAAAATAACCAAAATTTTAAAAACTAACTAAGAGTTGTATAATTTGACTACGTTTTATAAAAATTGAATAAATTTATACAAATTAATTGTGATTTATTTGAATTTAACTACATAAATAAGGTTTTAAAAATTAAATAAGTTTATAATAAAAATTAACTAAGTTTTATAAAAATTTAACCAAGTTTTATTAAAATTATTTAAATTGAAGAAAATTTCAACTAAGGATGTTTGATATACTTTAAATATAAGACAGTTGCATAATCATTTGTTGATTGTTAAACTTGTCTACAGCTAATTAGCTTTTAGGAGTAAAGACCGGCTGCAACAAAGAATTATGGGTAATCAAGTAATGAAGATGTCTTTAGTTGCTATATATACAACATTTTGTTAGTACTTGTTGTGTAAACTTGTTTATGAATGATTATGAATTTTATGTGAATTTGCTCGGTTTGTCGAAAAACTATTATAGAAATGGTTATGGATATTATATTTGATTAAGTGATTAACGTGTTTTTTTAATTGTTTGCATACGATGATTATGTGATTGATTTTTTGATTGTTTGAATACAACGATTATGTGATTGATTATTAGTTGTAATAAGACTGTTATGTGAGCGATGGTTGGAAATGGTATGGACCATTAACATGACACTACACCATTTTAAGCTACTAACAATGGGTAAAAACCGTTGTTAAGTCCAAAAGCAACGGGTAAAAACCGTCTTTAAAACAGGAGTGGTTGACTTTAGCGACGGGAGGAAACCGTTGCTTTATTTCCAAAAGGCAACGGGTACAAACCATTGCAAATTGGGCCAAAGGCAACGGGTATTAACCGTTGCAAATTGGGCCAAAGGCAACGTTTAGAAACCATTGCAAACTGGACAATAGGCAACGGGTATAAACCGTCGCTTAATGTACAAAAGGCAACGGTTACAAACCGTTGCTTAATGGGCAAAAAATCAACGGATATAAACCGTTGCTTTCTGTCCAGAAAGCAAAGGGTGCAAGCGTTGCTTTATGTGCAGTAAAAAACGGTTAAAAACCGTTGCTTTATGCTCAAAGTCACACATAAAGCAACGGTTAACACCCGTTGCACATAGTGTTTGCTCCTGCCCCTACAAAATCACATCTATAACTCACTACTGCATTACACGCATATCTCAGTATATATACCAGAATATCAATATATATCAAAATATGCCAGAATATCAAAATATTGGTACACAAGCACTATAAACATATCGCACATATATCATACATATAAAATTATCAAACTTATAATTACACTCATTGTTTTGCAAACACAATGCTACCGTGCCGGAATATCATACTCATTACACTGCATTGTTTATTACACTACAGTACAAAGATTTCATTAATTACAGATCCAGTACAAATATAAGTACAAAACTTTCGTAAGAAACAGATCCAGTTTTCAGCTTCAACCTGAGAGGACAATAAAATCAAAAGGGCAAAGCATTCCAGTTTTCGGACTTCAATGTTCAACCTGGTTCATGTGCAACTCGAAGATTAAATTCAGAGGCAGTTCAACTTCATAAATCTGGAAAGAATATTCCAGTTCAAAAACAAAAAGCATCTACCTGATTCAAAAAGTCTGAAACAGTTTAAAACAAAGTAGAACCCAAGAAAAGAGAAAATCAAATAATGCAAAGCAATTCAAAGCAAACAACGGTTAGGATAAAGCAAATTTGATCAAGCCTCAATTTCCAGATTTTGAAATCTTTTTCAGGTTCTCTTTCCTCTCTGTCAAACTATCCAGGTGAGCAAACCACCCTTATAAATTCTTAAAATTTGATATATCTATTTTTCATGTGATAAGTATTGAATGTAAATTGTGAAAGGTGCTTGCATGCTTGTATTTATGTATGGATGACTGTGTGTACGATTGTGTATAGGCAACATGCCTCTGTTTATACATGACAGGTTTGATAAACCTGTCTAAAAATTCATACCACCCAAAAGAATGAATGTTAGGCTTTGATCATTAAAAGGAAATTGCTTGAAATAATGTAATTTCATATATGAAAATAATTTCAGATAAAAACAGGTGCATTGCTATTCTTATTTCACAGATATGTACACAGGCTGCTAATGTTGTTACTTATCTTCTTGTTTAATCAAGAAAAGCATTAGATCTTGGGGTGCATGTTATCATCTGAACCTCATTGATGTGGCTGAATTCAATTAGATTAGCAACCCTCTTGTTTTTGGTCAGTCTTGAATAGACACTGGATGTAATCTGACTCAGTCCGTGCGACATAAGTATTAATTACCACTAATAGAAGTTGCATTGAATCTTGAATGCAATTCATTATCAAACTTTGAACTATTTCTATTCTATTGTTTCGAATATCAAAATAAAATTGGTGAATGTTTGATTATCTTTCTAGCTCAGACTTTGAAATGCAAAGTCAATATAATGTTTTATGCTTTGTACGAGTTGGCAACACTTCTTTCAAGTTGCAAATATGTAATGTTATAATAATTTTTAAACACGGTTGTTTTTTAGTTTGAGAGGCATTGAAGGAGAATATAATGGGCTTCAACCATTTTTTTTGAAGGTAAAAGCTTTACTTCCTAGTATTTGATAAATTGTCGATTATCTTGTAAACAAGACAGACCAGGACAAAATACACATGCATTTGCATATGCAAATTTCATATACAGCAAACAAAAGAAAATCATCAATATATGCAAAGAACAAGTCAGAAATATCAATACCTCCGACTAAAGGTATCGTATCAAACCCTTTTGATGGCTCACATAACCTTCGGCTCCAACATCCCCAAAGGTCTCGGTAAATTGTCGACATATTTTGGCGGTTAGCTCATTCGGCAATAAAATTTTGTCCAACAACACCTTTTCATATGTGGGTGGTACTGGTTTTCCATGAATTACTGATGCTGTGGAATCTCTGCATATAGTGCCTGTTATATAAGCATTTCTGGAGTGAATATATGGAAACACATTTACAGAACTAACAAGCTCCCAAACATTTAAGAGGTTGTATATATAGGCACAAAAGCATAAGTGTGCGCATGAAATAATTTCAATGCAAGGATACGCATATATTAGAGGTGGTATATTTGCATGCTTCAGGGACACTACACACGCAAGAATAAAAGTTTTAAATCTTGGAACCATTTGCCTTTAGAAAATTATACATGCAATATATATCACGCATGCAAGAATTTCCACACAAAAATCAAAGTAAACACACGTATAAAGAATGTAATTTGCAAAAATAACACACGTAGGTAACAAAGAAATAAACTTGCAAGGTTCAGGGGCAGTGCATACGCAGGTACAAAAGGATTTACTCGCATGCATCAGGGACAGTGCACCAGATTTTTTTAGGATGAAAACTTATATAAACAAAAAACAAAACTCATGCTACCCAAAACCATTTCACAAACATGCAGCGATGGCCCAAGTTTCATAGCATATGAACTAGACCTAAATTTGCCTAATAATGACTTAGGTTTAATGCCAGAAGTGAATTACAGAGAATTTTTTTGGCAACCAGGCAACATATATATTAAATGCGTGAGTTTCAAACTCACCTATCTTTGCTCTACAACAGCTAGCAACTCAATTTAAAAGGGTGCAGAAGTTTAAACAATATCAGCCATTAATGCTTCGCTTGAGATGCTGAAAAAAGTGGAATAAAGGATGATGAAATGTTATCTTTATTTTTTTTTACTTAAGTCAAAGAAATGAGTGCTGAGAAGTGTTTTGGGTACATATTCATTTAATGCCATGTACACAAGTACTGCTCGGCTAGCCCTTAGCTGTGGCAGAGTAATGTAAAGTTCAAGTTGCTTTTGAATTAATGTTTTCACCCATTGCCTTGCTTCTCTGTTAATTTTTTACTAATATGTCTCAGCAATTGTAAACGTGATAACAAACTTGTTTTATTTCTTGACTAACAGCCTCACTATTGTTCAGCTATGTTAAATGAAAAATGTAAAAATGTGTTGAGATATAACTCAGCAAAATTGTGACAGTTCACTTTGTATTAAACATGTGGGAGCAAATTGGGAATTTGCTTATACGTGCAAGAAAATGCAGCGCACTCTCCCGTTCACGAAGTTAAGCATTCACTGACTTTGCAACATATTATTTTCTTCAAATTTTAATAAAATAGTACCTGTTGTAATTACTTCGTCCTCGAAGTTCAGGATTTCACATCTTTGGTCGATTAACTGATTGTTCGGAGTGGCAAACTAAGAAGATGCGATTTCACTGCCTACTTGACGATTATCTTGGGCTATGCTGAGAAGACGCTCCAGTTTATCATCCATATTGTCCAGCTTCATCAATTTTTGCTCCACATTTTGCAGTCGATGCTCATATACTCCTTGGGCATGTTTGAGCCGTTTGCATGGAATGGCAGCACTCTTAACTTGGCTAGGAGCTATATTGGTCCCAATACTTCGGCTCCTGCCCTTTACATCTTTACCAAACACTGATATAAAGATGGCTTCATCACCACCACTTGTCGTTTCCTTTTCTTTTTCAATTTTGTCCTTAAAAGTAAATACGTATATATGAATAATGAAAATTTAATTTAGAGGCGTTGTTATTTGTTTAACTTACAAAGTAGGAAGATGTCGCATCTGACGTGCTGCCATCTTTTTTCTTATGCATTTTCTCCCATACTTGAAGACGTGATACTTCTGTTCCCGGACTACTTGAATCGACCTGCATACAATGACCTAAAATTATATTTGGAACTAATGGTATATGCAATGTGATGCACCAATTCAATGACACATACCATTTCTTGAGTAATCATAGCGTGACTCTTACGTCTCGAATGATGACCATATTCGAGCATTGATCTATTTTGTTTGCCTCGCTTCCTTTTTCTTTCGCCTCGGGTTTTGATTCGTTTCTTATGAACTCATCCCAATCATCTTGAGCAATTTTCGGTGGACAATTTCTCATTCTTTCTTCGTCAGTGATGAAATGTTCATAATGATTCTTGCGTAAATCATTCTTGTGTCTCCTAAAAGCCTGGGACATTTTTTTCATAATAAGGTCCTTTGATAGAGGATCGAGCTCATAATATTTCTGCATAACAAAAAATGCATGTAAACCATTTTTTATTTATGTATTGAAAGCATTATAAATGAATTTAAACCATCTAAGTTCATGTACACAGTTTACATTTCAAAGTATATGGATTTTTACATTTCAACGTATATAGTTTCATCAGTCTCTATGAATAACGTATATAGTTTCATCAATCTCTATGAAAAAGGGTGCATATTACAATCAGACGACTATATTTTACAAACAAAAACAGTACATAAAAATGGTTATGAGATTGGAGAACTTACCTCCAGTTGATTCCACACGTCTTCCTTGTAATTTGGCGGAACTTTTTTCCAACTTGGATATGAGATTGGCACATGATTTCTTACTAGTTTACCAATCTTCGTAGCGACCTTTGAACCATTTTTTTCCGACTGGAGAACTGTAGTTGTCTATATCAAATTTCTCCCGTTTTAAAGTGGATGATTGTGAAGTTGTATCATTTGACGGTGGTGTGGCATCTTGTGACATTATGTCCTGCAAAGTCTAAAATCCTAAAATAATCCCAACAACATTATGACGTACATTTCTTCCCCTTCTGGCCCATCCCTGTATTGCTCCAAGCAATCACTGTTAAGCTGCTGTACATCTGATATAGTAAACAACGTCCCCTTCTAATTTGTCTGATCCCACCAACTTCTCACCACGTTTCGAGGCGAGAAACTGGTGGGATCAGACAAATCAGAAGGTCACGTTGTTTACTATATCAGATGTACAGCAGCTTAACAGCAATCGGGCATCACAGGAATGGGCGGGAAGGGGAACATTCACTTTTATGCGGCAGTGATAAAGTCTTCCTGCATCACCAGAATTTTAAACTTAAGCGGATTCAAAACAATATCTAAAATACTGATTGAAATAAAGGATGCAAATACAAAAATATATTACCTTAGCACTGCTGAACTAAAGGGTGCAAATACAATATCTTGAACTGCTTGTCTACCTACAAACACAAAGAAAGAAAGAATAGTCAAGCTGATCATATGTATGTATGTGTACATGTGCGTATGTATGTGATCATATGTAAGTACCTACAACTACAAACACAAAATGAACACTTGCAATATATCCATCCTTATTTTGTTAAGGTACAATAACTGCTCCGAAATACAAAAACAAAATATAATGCATCTATTACTATCATATAACACACCATTCTATATTTTACACCATTTTAAATAAATATTTTGTTAAGGTACAATAACTGCTATGAAATACAAAGTTAACATATGCATTTGATAAGATCTTCTAATTTTTCATTGTCTTCAAAAGCTGATTGATAAACGGTGGGAAACTCGGTGTCATCCACATTATGATCAACCGTTTTGGTGTATGAAAAACCATAAACCATCCGTTATTTTTTAAATCTTTTGAGTAGAACACTTGATTCGCTTCCGATGCAAGAATAAATGGCTCATCATTCACGCTATCTGTGTTCTTCAATTTTCCCAAGTTAACTGTGATCAAGCTTGAAACAGAATCTATTTTACAACCATTGATCTTATCTTCGACCTTTATCCAATCACAATAAAAAACTGTTTGTTTGAAGTCAATGTAATCCAACTCAATTATCTGTTGAATGACTCCGTAATAAGTTGTTTCTACTTCCTTAAAATTTTTATCCTTCCCACTCGCTCTAAATTGTGTAATTGCTCTCATGCATACACCACTATCCTGTGTTAGCTTTCGCTCTTCATAACTCTTAGAAGAAAATAAAAACCCATTCACTTGGTACTTCATATAACTACGGACATCAAACTTCGGCCCGTTAACTAACCGCCAAAGGGTTGAGTCAACATCGACGGTCTTCAACAACTACAACAAACACAATAAGTAAAAAAACATTGTCAAGGAGGTGTATGGTCAACTTGAAAATACGTTAAATATTTAATGCATATACCTCCCCACGTAACCAAAAAGTGAAATTTTTAATAGCTTCCCCAGATGTACCCCCGCCTCGAGTTTGAGATTTGGTGCTTTGAACATAGGAGTTATACCTCCTACGAAAAACACACAATAAATACTATATATATGAATTGATTTACAATAATAAGAATTCAGAACAAATTCATGAATTTACTTCTTCCATTCATCCAATCCGTCATACTTATCAAGGACCCATTTACACACTTGTTGAAATTGCACTTGAGTTAACGTTATATCTTTACCATTATCTAGTGCTATTTCATCAGCAAACTCATCATCCTCGTCGAAAAACGCTTCACGGGTATGTTTATGAGTGTCAGCATCTCCTTTTGGCATATACTCCATGCAGTAAAGACTAGCTTCTTGTACAATATATCCTTCTGCAATACACCCTTCAATATATCTTTTGTTGCGCATATATCCTTTATATGTTTTCATCAACCTATGAAGATGAATAATTGTAAAATGTAGACATCAATAGCTATTTAAATCGAATAATTATGTACATAACTAAAATTAGTAATTTACCGTTCAAATGGGTACATCCACCTATATCTAACAGGACCAGAAATCAATGCTTCATCGGCTAAATGAACCATAAGGTGAATACTGATATCAAAAAATGCAGGCGGAAAATGTTTTTCAATAACACACATTGCTTCTACCAAACTAGCCTTTGCTTTTAGAAGATGTTCCCAGTTGATCATCTCGGATTACATACCGTATTTGGTGGTTTTCATGCTATATTGATTGTATATGCTTACTAATACTAAAATAAGGTATACATCTCGGATTACATACCGTATTTCAATATTTTCTTCCTACGGGAAGCCTTATCCTTGAAGATGAAATGTATATTTATGATTATATATATATATATATATATATATATATATTGTAAATTTTTAGGATCGAGCCACGCAAAGGAGACGTTGGCAAAATTTTCCATAAATTTAAGGCGTTAGTAAATTTTTGAGAATTTTGGGAATGTTTTTTGATAGCTAAAATTTGGATTTTAGGTTTTATGACTTAGAATGATATTAGTTGGTCACGAGGAATTAACTTAAAAGACTTAGAAATTTTTGTTGTAAGAAGTTTAAACTAATTGATTTTAAAAAGATAAAAGGTTTAAATGAATTTGGTAATCCATTTTAACTAATTGTTTTCGAAAACTTAATGGGTTGGAGCATTTTCCTTACTTGGTAATTTCGAGGACGAAATACTTTTTAAGGGGGAGGGGAGAATGTAATGACCTAGAATTTCATTCATTCAAATTTGGAGTTTTTAATTGATTTTAAATATTGAAAAGTTATTTTTATAAGTTAAATAACTTGAATTTCAAATATAGCGATTTGTTTGATAATTAAGTTGTTGAATTTAATGTTGAAATTGCTTCAAATATTTGAACCTTGAAATTTAATATGAATGAAAATGATTTCAAAAGTTGAATTAATTTATATTTTAACAAGAATAAAGATAGTAAATTTTTAAATTGGATTTACAAGTGGTTTAACTAATTTTAGAAATTGCTCGGTTTAAATAATGTGTAAAAATAGCCTTCCAAGGCATAGTCTCGGATTTTAATGAAACAAGTTTTATTAGATCCATAATAGTGAATTATTATATGCCATCGAATTTCGTGACGATTGGATATATCATTTGGTTATGCGAGTTCGAAAAGCATAAAAATTAATTTAAGAAATTTAAATTAATATAATTTGATTTGGAAAGTTAACTTTTGTATAGGATGGAATTGGGTCCCGATATATATTCCATTGTGTTCGGAATAGGGGTATAACATATACAACGTCCGCCGACACACTTCGTTTGAGTTCGAAATTTTCACGGACGAATAGTGCCACGAAATTTTTTATATAAAGGCATGAAAAATTTGCAATTGCAATCTAAAACCGTAGTTCTATCAGCCACCTCCTTTATTATTTCAATGGCCGAAAATCACTGGCATTCCTCCTTCGATTTCTCCCCATCCACGCGCTTTCAGGCTTCGACTTCAACAAGGAAGAGGGAGCGCACGACGAGCTCTACAAGATCAATGGTCAGATCATCGAATCATTGACGAATGGATGCGTGAGAGGGCTGCGTTCTTCTTGCGTATGGAGTTGATTCAGCGGCGATTTCTTCGATCGAGTGCGACGAGGTTTGAGTGGTAGACGTCGTGGAGCATCGATGTTCATATGGTGATGTTCGATCGAACTCTGGTGAAGCATAATTAGAGGCACGACCATCGTAGAAGCATCGACATTGATGAGTTACGTGAAGAGGGAAGAAAAGTTTCAGTTTAAAATTTATTTAATTTTAGTTAATTAAATTATATTTATGACGTTCGATTAATAATTTGTAACTTGTTCGCACGAGGTCTGTTTCAAGCGCAATAAATTGCGTTGCGTTCGTATCAGCGAGCACTACGTTTTGGAGTTGGATTCGACAGATTCAGAGCTAGTTGAAATTTTGGGTTAAAATTGAACTTCTGTTCAACTTTAATTCAAAACGAAACATTTTGACAACTATCAAAATAAATATGAGTTAATCTCACCTTTTTGGTTAATCGAAAAATTTATATAGTCAATAAAAATTATCTGTTGGATGTTTGGATATTTATTTTTGGTTGTTATTGACTGGTGGATGATTTACTATTTATTCAGTTGGACTAAATATATTCTCGCACCTGGAGCGGATGAGATCCTGTTACGTTTTCATGTAAGAGTGGATGGCCCTTTGTATGTCCCTTCTCGAAGCGGTTGATTTTTATATTTTTGATTATATACTATGTGTGATGCAGGAGGACAGGTTGCAGGGATCCAACTAGATTCCTCACACTGTTGATTTTACCTTTCATATACATAGTGATATATGACTTGTTGAATGCCATATTAATGATATTGATATGATTTTATTAATTAGTGCTTTAGTAGCACCGGGCCTCATTTTTTGGTATTTGAAATAATATAAAACAGTGATTTGATTTTAAAATGGGATTTCAAAGAGATTTTGAAAATTTTATATGTTTTAATAATTTTGGTAAAATGAAAGTATGATTTTAGATATTATAAATTGGTAGTTTTATAAAATATTCTAAATGGAGATTTCCAAACTGTAAAATATAGATTTTGAAAATCTTAAAATAAGTTCGCCCTTTATAATGAAGGGATATGTTTTAAAGGAACATAGAAATATTTTGATATTACTATTTTCTAATTATTTCATGTAAAATAATATGTATATGTATATGTATATGTATATGTATATGTATATGTATATGTATACGTGTACACATATGAAAGATTAATTACAAATGTGAGATTTTGTAAATGTGATAATTTATGAAAATAATATTTTACAAATGAAGTGAAGATTTGAAAAATCATATATTGTTAACAAAAGTATGAACTTATCAATGGGGTTTATAAATTAAAGGAAACTATTATCGTTTAATAAATTTGGGAAATAAATCAAACGGTGGGTTTATTATAAGACACGAGATTGTGAGAAATGCGGATTACGGCTCTTAAGGCTAGGATTAACACTAGAGGGAGGGTGAATAGTGTTTATAAAGAATTACTAAATCTTTTTGAGTTTATGTTAATTTAGATACAGATGTATGCAATCTACAGATACAGGGATAATCGTAGAAACAAACATAGATGCAGAAATAAAATAAAAGCAGTAAAGGAAAGAACACCCCGGATTTTACACTAGTTCGGAGTTACCCTACATCCAGTCTCGCAACACAAGTACAGATTTCCTTTCAAAAGCAATTGTACAATTACACCCTCGATTTCAAGGCTACGAGGTACACCCTCTAGAATTTCAATCCTCTGGGTAGAGATACATGATTTCCAGGCCACAAGTTTATCCAATTGATTTACCAAGGCTACAATCACACCTTTTCTCACTTGATTGATTTTCAAGGCTACAATCACACCTTTTCTCGCTAAGTTGATTACAAAAAGCCTATAACTCTGAATAGCGCTGAGGATCTTGTTGAGATAGTGATAGAGAATCAAACTATGAATGATCGAGTTCGATTCAATGTTGATTTCGGTAGAGTAATGGTAAGAATATAAATTAAGAAAAGTGGAAGAAGAAGAGGAGTGATGTAACGACCCGTTAAATTAATAATATTAAATGAATTGAATTAATATAATTTCTAATCTAATTGAGAATAAATGTAGAAATTTGGTATAGTAGTTGATTTAGTGTAACAATAAAATTTATGACAATAGATTTGGATAATGTAGATTGTCACAATTTGATTTAAAGTTAAATATAAGAAACTGATATAAGGGTTGAATTAGTGAATATCAATAAAAAGATTTAAGTAGAATGGAATTCATTTAATATAAAATAAATAGTGGAAGACTTACATTGGATTGTAAAATGGATAGTAACTAAATAAAAGGTGACCGCTGAATAAATCAATGCAATAAGTGTTATAAGGAAATTTAATGAATGTTGTCAATAATAAATAGACTTAAGATAGTAATAAAACTTGTTTTGCCTATGTAAATTTTATGTATTGATAAGCCATAATTAAATTTGAAATTTGGTAGTAAATAGGGGATAAGTTGACTAAGGCAATTAGTAATTTAATAAATGAATGCATAGTAAGTAAGTGGAAATGTATGCATAAAAATATTTTCATATATGGGATAATTACAAAAGTTTACCCATTTATCTAATGTATATAATTGAATCTAAATTTAGGGCAACATTTTGTTATTGATGGTATAAGTGAATTTGAATAAAAGGGTAAAAATTTATGTAGATTTAACATGTATTGAGTATATAGCTAAGAAGGGCATTCGATGTAAATGAATCTAAATTAATGTGTCTAGTCAATAATGGAGAACAAAAGGGTAAATAATAATATACAAATATACTAAACATTAAATAGTAGGATTACTAGAAAATTCAATCATTTACCAATATAGATAGTTGATGCGCCTTAATTGTAATTAAGAAACAACGAAAGGTGTAAATGAAATTTTTTAGAGTATAAATTATAATTGGACAAAGATTTTAGTATAAAATGTTAATGCAAGGAAATTAATGCTGAATTTAAGGCAATAGTAATGAATAGTAATTTATTTTAAAAAAAAAATTTGTAACACCTATCATAAAAATCTATCTGCTTATTTGTTAATGGGATTAGGATCGGTAATAGGTGGTAATAATTAAATGAATGTTACACTAATTGAAAGTGGAGTAACGTTCGTTTAAAAGTTGAGAAATTATAGGAGCATATTTATTAAGCGTTACTTTAAAATTTATGTTTGATTGTGAAATTTATACGAGAAGTTGCAAAGTAATAATTAAGAAAGAATACATATAAATTGTTTATAACCTAAAACTTAAGGGTAGTTAAATGTTGAAATTGAATCTAATCAATTGGAAACTTAATTAAATTGGGTTCAATGTAAATAAAGGGTTATTTTAAGAAATTGAAATAAGTATTATAATTGGCAAATTTAGTTACTTTAAAGTGAAACGGAAAATATTAACGCAATAGTTTGAATGCAATATTTAATTCATCTAATTTATATTAAAGATTCGTTAGATTAATTTAATAGAAATTTTGGGACATTTAATAGATAATTGCTGATTTTGAATGGAATTAAAGGAATTACTGAAATTGAAATTTAGCAACTTTTAAACCTTTGCAATTGATTTTGGATATAAAGAGTCAATGGAAATTTGTGGATTAATTTATGAATTCATGAAATCAGTGTATTGACTTAGTTGTAACTATATGTAAATGTACGCAATAAGGTTGTGCAATACCAATTATTTGGATTCAAAATTATATTAAATATAATGTTGGTAGCAATTGGAATTTACCGTTTTGCAAAATAAATGAGAAATCAAGTCAAATGTAAATTATATCGTAAAGGATAAATTCATTTAAACAGTAAGATTTTTAAATAAATAAACGTTTCACTTAGGTTTCATTTGGATAATTTATGTAGTATAATGGGAAAGCAATTGAAATTGATTACCCTAAATTTGTGCAGTTAGGATAGTTTTGATTTGTCACTTAAGATGGTAAATTCTATAAAATGTGATAGATGTAGTTTTAATTAAATTATGACGATTGGGTATTTAAGAAGTGATAAACCAAAATTTATTGATTTATTTGAAATTAAATTGTGGATTTATTTCAAATAAGTGAAATTTATGTTTAACTATTACATCAATAGGAATTAATCTAATTTAAGGATATGTTAATATAAATTGGGCAAAAGGGTGTTTGGACTAGGGAATAATATTAATCGGTTTTAGAAACCTTAAATATAAAATGGGAAGTAGACAAGATTTAACGTTACAACCATTTATACAAAATCCAGGATGTGTGTAGAAGTATTTATGGAATAAAACGTAAACAATTGTTGGATAAAAAGAGTAGGAATCAACATTTATTTATTTAATTGGATATAACTACGATAGTATGATTTATTGCATTTAAATGAAATCTAATATATAGAACATTGCCTAAAAAGGAAGAATAGATAAAATTAATGATAAATCTATATACTATATAAGATTTATTGATTTAAAGACAAAAGGGGCAAGATGTATAAATTAGATTAAGTGCAACCTTCAGTAAATAAAATTTGATGGAATAAGAACATTTGGGTAATTTATTTCCAATTAAATCAATTCACGTTTCAAAATTTAATGCTAGTTTATTACATATATGTTTATGCCTAAATTTAAACTTATGTTTAGATCCAATCCGATCCATCTATTATGTTTCAGCCTTGTCTATATATAACCTGTTATAAACCCTAGCCACTCTTTATTTTCATTTTTCTATACGTAGATCTCCTTCTCAACTCCTCATTCTAATGGCAGAAAAAAAAAACCTAATTCTCAAATTCAAAAAAAAAAAAAAAAAAAAAAAAAAATCGGATCTGCAGCAGCTTCTGGTCGCGCTTCGGGTTTCAGGGGAGAAAACCCTAGAGCAACTTCGGATCAGGAAGAAAATGACTAGGGTCGCTTCGGGTCGTTTTGGCGAAAACTCCAAGCAAGCACCGGGGAATTGAGGCGGCGCACCGAAGTCGAACCCGAAGTCGACCCAGGACCAGAATTTTCCATTTTTCAAATTTTCATAACTTTTGCATACGAGCTCGGATTCGCGCGCGGTTTGTTTTGATGGGATCGTATCGGAATTTCTGACGTTTTGGCACTAGTTTGGATGAATTTGGAGGCTGTCCAAATTTTGGGTTTAAATTGGATTTGAATTCAATTTAAATTCAAAAGGTGAGTGTTTTAACCCAGTCACAACTACTAGAAGCTTTTATGTTTGTTAAATTAATTTTAGAAATGAATAGAAATTTATTTATGAGTATTTGGCATGTTTATTTTATTCATATCTGTGGAATTGCATCTATTAAATTTAACTGTTAATTTAATTAATTTATTGCGTATAAATTTACAGTTAAAATTTATTTGTTTGGATATGAACTGCTAGTTAACAGTTATATAATTTATTACTGAATATAGACTGTAGATTAATAGCTGTTAAATTTAATTTGAATAAAATTGCCAGTATTACCTGTTATGTAGTACCAAAAATAATATTGTTATTGATTGATATTGATTTATGATTGCGATTTGGATGATGGATGATGTTGATGAATGGATTTTTATTGTATATCATTAAATTGCAAATTATCATGCATATTTCCTTTCATTCGGGATTGTGGTTTGAAATGATATACAACCGCAAAATTTTATATCTTTTAAATTGCAGATTGAAATGATAAATATTCGTATCACTTGACCATAGGATAGAAAATTATATACAGGCACCGCGGTCTATATATAACTATTTTAATGTGATTTCTATGGTTTGGATGGAATACGGTTTATAATAATCTTAAATTTTATATTGTATAAATATTTTTCTTCCATATATATATATATATACATATGAAGTTGAAAATTTTGAAATTAAAAGGTGTATAAATCTCTTTAATAAAAATGGAATTTTTTTTTAAGAAAATGGAGTTTGATAATTTATATCATATGTTTAAATGTTATGTTTGGAAATTTTAAGATATGATATTTATAATTGGATTTTTCCCAAGATAAATTGAAATGAATATTCTAGTATAATTTGAATTGAAAAAAAAAATATTTTATTACTAGAAATTGGAGTTTTTATTTATTTATGGATTTTATGTGAATATTCAAGACTAATAAATTGAACATTCGATTTGTTGAAAGAATAAAATCCAACTTTAGTTTGAAATATTAATACTCCAAATGGATATACGTATATATATAAATTGAAGTGGTTTTGGAACTTGGGAGAGATAATACAAATTTTGGTTTAGACTTTAATAAAGAAATGTATTTGTAAAGCCATGAGAACTATTTTCTTTACAAAGTAACATTTAAGTTAAACCTTTTATTTTATATACCGTTGAATATCCAAACCATTCAAGTTTTAGAAGTTATGGTTTTAAATTATGAATTTTCAAAATATTATGCTTTGAAAATATTTGATTTTCAGACGTTATGAAGTTAAAGCATTATGATTTTGGAAAAGAATTATATATGGGATAAGTGATAAAATATGGTTTTGGGTTTTGAAATGATATCGTATTCATGGTTATGAAATGGAATGTTTATTCTGATTTTTAAAGTATAACCTATTTTTAAATGACCGCGGTGTTATAATAACGATGGGTTGGCAAAGAGACCGGGATCGGATATGGACATACTCTCTGTCGATACCGAAAACCACTTTGACTAACCGTGTACGCGGTGGAGATTCCAGAATGAAGTAAGTGGTGGCGACGTTTCCTGTAAGGTAAATACGTGGACCCGACTCCCGTGAGTTGGCATAAGGTGGCTAAAACAGGAGCGATTCTCAGGCCAATGAGGTCATTCCTCTGATCGGACCCTCCTCTTCGATATTATACTTTGACTTGGATTGATTCAGTGGCCACTTCTATATTTTGATTTTGGGGAGTTAGTCCGAGGTGGGCGGTAACTGCGGCTACGCGTTTCCACCAGCCTGGATAGCAATTGGTATATCTACCCTGGCATTGCCTAGTTGTGCCGTGTCACCTACCATACCGAGCCTTTACTACGAGTTTCTATTTGTGTCGTACCTATGGAGTATCCTCTGGTAGCTTCCCGATCAGGAGGTATTACGGTACTGTATAGACTATTGGCATTTTACGTGTTAAGGTGGAAAATGTAAAGCCTTAACGCTATTTAAAAGTAAGTTTATTTTATAAATAGACACTATTATAATAGTGCAATATACTACATAGTAAATAGTTTAACGGATCCTTAGGAGATGTAAATCCCGAGCATCTCTTGAGTTACTGTACTCATATTTATTTCTATTAATTTAACTCACATAAGATCTTTTAGTTCTGACTCGAGTGTTTTTGTCTTTTCAAATTCGCTCGGGTCAGTCCGAGCGTTTCAGGATCGAAGACTTTAGCTTTGGAGGACGAAGACGAAGAATCTGTATTATTATTATTTATAGTATTGCACCACACTCGTACTGTTCCGCTACATTGATTGTATTGGTATGTGTAACTCTGATATTTATTGTATAAAGCAAATCAAGTGTTTGTAAACTGTTTGAACTGTATATTTATTATTATATTTTATCCTTCCGCTGTGAGATTCTGTTTTGTTTTTATTTCTTCTCTGTTTTTCTTGTTTACCCCATAACAATCCGCCCTTGCGTATGCTTTGAATTGACACGTGTGTCGGTTTAAAGTGTGCGAAAAGGCGAGATGTTACAGTTGGTATCAGAGCTTTGGTTTAGCGATAAACCTTGGTTTTGTGGGGTTTGACTCTTTGTTAATAGGGTAGTAATACCCTATGGGAGTCGCTGAGTGTATATATATGAGAGAGCGTATTTGTTAGTGTTAATAAAGATTTTGATATTGTGTTAATCTGTTCCGCTTTGTATTTATAAATTCTGGTTGATGCATGGGACGCTATGACATCAATAGGGATTTCTAAACACTTAATAGGACAGACCGACATAATATTTGTTTTTAATATAGGTGAATGAAATAATTTTGCCTATTATATTTTCCATATATAAAAATATTTTTATAAAGATATATTTGGTTGCTATAGATTGGGTGTTAGGTAATAAAAATATTTATAATAATTGAAGCTAAGTTGAAATTTTAATAAATCAAATTGGAGATTTTAGAACCTAAGTCCGGGATTTTGAAAAAAAATCTGCTTTCAAAGGATTTATGAAATTTAATGATTTGGTTTATAAGTATTTTCTTATATAAATATTTAGTATAATTAGTGAAATTTGTTTTAAAAGAAGATTTTGGAGAAAATAAATTTTGTACTTTCCTCTCTGTCGCTGGAAAATAATTTCGGTGATGACGGCCGCATCATCGACTTTCATTTTCGAGTTTCGAAGGGAAAGGCCACTGTAGTAAATTCTACTGCAGATTTGTTTTGAAATTATTTAAAATTTTAATTGTTTAAAGGTAACTAGAGATATAAAAGTTGTAAGAAATTAATTATCTATTATTTTAAAGAAATTTTGGAATTTCGCCCGGTGTTTAATTCCTAAATTTCCATTAATTAAATTGTTTAAACTATTTTAGTGGAATAAAAGGTAGGTAAAAGAATGAATGCTAAGTATAAAGGAAGTTAAAATTTAACTTATAAATAATGGTAAAGATCTATTGAACAATAAATGAATTAAGAGAATTGAGATTAAACTTGTATAAGTTCAATTGCACTTTCTTTGACATAAATAACTTACCAAATATAAAAGTTGAAATGTTAATTAAGAAATTGGATTAGAATATTATACAAGTAGAATTTTGGAAAAAAATGAAGTATTCAATAAATTACTGTTATAAATAAGAATTTAATGGTATTAACTTAAGTGATGATTGGAATTTTACTAAAATTAAAGGTTGTATTATTAATAGGTGATTTTAACCTTAAGAAAGTAAAAATGAAATTCCTTAATTTATAAAGTTGATTGTAGGGTTATTAACTTAAGTACGCCTTAATTTCCCCTATTCTAATATAATGGAAAGTAGGAAAAATATAAATGACTGCAATCCATAGTTAATGAATGAGTAAAATCTTTCACTTATAGGAATGCAAGTTATAAGGTTAATAAATTAAGTGTAAGTAGAGGGTTGCTGTAATTAAATATAATGGAAACTTCAACATTAAATAAATGAATGAGATTAAAGGTAAGTTGAAATTGTAATTTATAAAACAAATATATATTAATTAAAGGAATGGAGAAGAAACTTGTAAATTTTCACTTACATTCTTAAAACATACATAACTTACCATATAATAAAAAGTTGCAATGTTAGTAGGAAAATGTAAGGGGAAATCTTACAAGTGAAGAGTAAGGTAATAAAGGTATTCTATTAATTTGCTATTATTAATGAGAATTAATTGTATAGACTTAAATTAAATTGGAAATTTTACTATAAGTAAAGGTAAGTAGTATAAATAGATGATAGAAACTTTAGTAAATAAATTGGAATACAAATATAATGAATTTTGTGATAAATGGAAAATGAAAATTTATAAGAAATAAAGAAATTCCCTCCATAAATGAAAGAAAGAAAATCAAACCACTGAAGCATGAAATAAATGTATAATAAGTAATTTGGTTGTTGGTTTGAATTGTGTTGTTTGATTTATGTTGTTGGGTAAGAAATTTGAAGTGATTAAATGAATAAGTATCTATCTTTGTTCCATCTAAGACTGTTGAGTAAAGGATGCACTTGATAGTTAATTTCATTTCATACAAATTTCAAGTTTGAACCCAAACAACTATTTGTTTGATGGATTAAATGGTTGCTTTGTTTGTGTATGTATGTTGTTTGTAAGGTTGATGATTGTTGAATTGTTTGGTTGATTAATGATTGAATCCACTTGAATAGTTCACTTTAAAATAAATATTTAACCTTTTAGATTATATAAGTGAATACAGGTGATGGAAGCAACTGCTACTGCTTTTGGTTCCAAAATAATAAGCGTATATTGCCCGACAAATAGGTACGTTTTCGGATTTCGTTTTGAAGCGCTATTTTATATAATTTCCCGTGTTGGGATATAATATTTGGATAATATTTGTAATATATTTGTTATATTTTGATATTATATTTTCTCCAGAGTCTCTCCGTACAAAGGAGACTCTGCCAAAATTTTCCGTAAATTTTGGACTTAGAATTTTGTTGAATATTTTCCAAACTTTAATGATTTAAGTATAAAAGGTTGTAATGATTATAAACGGGTATATTTCATTAAAGGAAATTAATCCAGTAAATTATTGTTTATAAGTTAATATTTGAAATAAGATGTACTGTTTATTCTTCCTTCTCCCTTCTTTTTCCTTTTCGGGGACGAAAAGTTTTGAGTGGGGGAGATTGTAACGACCAGTTAAATTAATAATATTAAATGAATTGAATTAATATAATTTCTAATCTAATTGAGAATAAATGTAGAAATTTGGTATAGTAGTTGTAATTTAGTGTAACAATAAAATTTTATGACAATAGATTTGGATAATGTAGATTGTCACAATTTGATTTAAAGTTAAATATAAGAAACTGATATAAGGGTTGAATTAGTGAATATCAATAAAAAGATTTAAGTAGAATGGAATTCATTTAATATAAAATAAATAGTGGAAGACTTACATTGGATTGTAAAATGGATAGTAACTAATAAAAGGTGACCGCTGAATAAATCAATGCAATAAGTTTTATAAGGAAATTTAATGAATGTTGTCAATAATAAATAGACTTAAGATAGTAATAAAATTTGTTTTGCCTATGTAAATTTTATGTATTGATAAGCCATAATTAAATTTGAAATTTGGTAGTAAATAGGGGATAAGTTGACTAAGGCAATTAGTAATTTAATAAATGAATGCATAGTAAGTAAGTGGAAATGTATGCATAAAAATATTTTCATATATGGGATAATTACAAAAGTTTACCCATTTATCTAATGTATATAATTGAATCTAAATTTAGGGCAACATTTTGTTACTGATGGTATAAGTGAATTTGAATAAAAGGGTAAAAATTATGTAGATTTAACATGTATTGAGTATATAGCTAAGAAGGGCATTCGATGTAAATGAATCTAAATTAATGTGTCTAGTCAATAATGGAGAACAAAAGGGTAAATAATAATATACAAATATACTAAACATTAAATAGTAGGATTACTAGAAAATTCAATCATTTACCAATATAGATAGTTGATGCGCCTTAATTGTAATTAAGAAACAACGAAAGGTGTAAATGAAATTTTTTAGAGTATAAATTATAATTGGACAAAGATTTTAGTATAAAATGTTAATGCAAGGAAATTAATGCTGAATTTAAGGCAATAGTAATGAATAGTAATTTATTTTAAAAAAAAAAAAATTGTAACACCTATCATAAAAATCTATCTGCTTATTTGTTAATGGGATTAGGATCGGTAATAGGTGGTAATAATTAAATGAATGTTACACTAATTGAAAGTGGAGTAACGTTCGTTTAAAAGTTGAGAAATTATAGGAGCATATTTATTAAGCGTTACTTTAAAATTTATGTTTGATTGTGAAATTTATACGAGAAGTTGCAAAGTAATAATTAAGAAAGAATACATATAAATTGTTTATAACCTAAAACTTAAGGGTAGTTAAATGTTGAAATTGAATCTAATCAATTGGAAACTTAATTAAATTGGGTTCAATGTAAATAAAGGGTTATTTTAAGAAATTGAAATAAGTATTATAATTGGCAAATTTAGTTACTTTAAAGTGAAACGGAAAATATTAACGCAATAGTTTGAATGCAATATTTAATTCATCTAATTTATATTAAAGATTCGTTAGATTAATTTAATAGAAATTTTGGGACATTTAATAGATAATTGCTGATTTTGAATGGAATTAAAGGAATTACTGAAATTGAAATTTAGCAACTTTTAAACCTTTGCAATTGATTTTGGATATAAAGAGTCAATGGAAATTTGTGGATTAATTTATGAATTCATGAAATCAGTGTATTGACTTAGTTGTAACTATATGTAAATGTACGCAATAAGGTTGTGCAATACCAATTATTTGGATTCAAAATTATATTAAATATAATGTTGGTAGCAATTGGAATTTACCGTTTTGCAAAATAAATGAGAAATCAAGTCAAATGTAAATTATATCGTAAAGGATAAATTCATTTAAACAGTAAGATTTTTAAATAAATAAACGTTTCACTTAGGTTTCATTTGGATAATTTATGTAGTATAATGGGAAAGCAATTGAAATTGATTACCCTAAATTTGTGCAGTTAGGGTAGTTTTGATTTGTCACTTAAGATGGTAAATTCTATAAAATGTGATAGATGTAGTTTTAATTAAATTATGACGATTGGGTATTTAAGAAGTGATAAACCAAAATTTATTGATTTATTTGAAATTAAATTGTGGATTTATTTCAAATAAGTGAAATTTATGTTTAACTATTACATCAATAGGAATTAATCTAATTTAAGGATATGTTAATATAAATTGGGCAAAAGGGTGTTTGGACTAGGGAATAATATTAATCGGTTTTAGAAACCTTAAATATAAAATGGAAAGTAGACAAGATTTAACGTTACAACCATTTATACAAAATCCAGGATGTGTGTAGAAGTATTTATGGAATAAAACGTAAACAATTGTTGGATAAAAAGAGTAGGAATCAACATTTATTTATTTAATTGGATATAACTACGATAGTATGATTTATTGCATTTAAATGAAATCTAATATATAGAACATTGCCTAAAAAGGAAGAATAGATAAAATTAATGATAAATCTATATACTATATAAGATTTATTGATTTAAAGACAAAAGGGGCAAGATGTATAAATTAGATTAAGTGCAACCTTCAGTAAATAAAATTTGATGGAATAAGAACATTTGGGTAATTTATTTCCAATTAAATCAATTCACGTTTCAAAATTTAATGCTAGTTTATTACATATATGTTTATGCCTAAATTTAAACTTATGTTTAGATCCAATCCGATCCATCTATTATGTTTCAGCCTTGTCTATATATAACCTGTTATAAACCCTAGCCACTCCTTATTTTCATTTTTCTATACGTAGATCTCCTTCTCAACTCCTCATTCTAATGGCAGAAAAAAAAAACCTAATTCTCAAATTCAAAAAAAAAAAAAAAAAAAAAAAAAAATCGGATCTGCAGCAGCTTCTGGTCGCGCTTCGGGTTTCAGGGGAGAAAACCCTAGAGCAAGTTCGGGTCAGGAAGAAAATAACTCGGGTCGCTCCGGGTCGTTTTGGCGAAAACTCCAAGCAAGCATCGGGGAAATGAGGCGGCGCACCGAAGTCGAACCCGAAGTCGACCCAGGACCAGAATTTTCCATTTTTCAAATTTTCATAACTTTCGCATACGAGCTCGGATTCACGCGCGGTTTGTTTTGATGGGATCGTATCGGAATTTCTGACGTTTTGGCACTAGTTTGGATGAATTTGGAGGCTGTCCAAATTTTGGATTTAAATTGGATTTGAATTCAATTTAAATTCAGAAGGTGAGTGTTTTAACCCACTCACAACTACTAGAAGCTTTTATGTTTGTTAAATTAATTTTAGAAATGAATAAAAATTTATTTATGAGTATTTGGCATGTTTATTTTATTCATATCTGTGGAATTGCATCTATTAAATTTAACTGTTAATTTAATTAATTTATTGCGTATAAATTTACAGTTAAAATTTATTTGTTTGGATATGAACTGCTAGTTAACAGTTATATAATTTATTACTGAATATAGACTGTAGATTAATAGCTGTTAAATTTAATTTGAATAAAATTCCCAGTATTACCTGTTATGTAGTACCAAAAATAATATTGTTATTGATTGATATTGATTTATGATTGCGATTTGGATGATGGATGATGTTGATGAATGGATGTTTATTGTATATCATTAAATTGCAAATTATCATGCATATTTCCTTTTATTCGGAATTGTGGTTTGAAATGATATACAATCGCAAAATTTTATATCTTTTAAATTGCGGATTGAAATGATAAATATCTGTATCACTTGACCATAGGATAGAAAATTATATACAGGCACCGCGGTCTATATATAACTATTTTAATGTGATTTCTATGGTTTGGATGGAATACGGTTTATAATAATCTTAAATTTTATATTGTATAAATATTTTTCTTCCATATATATATACATACGAAGTTGAAAATTTTGAAATTAAAAGGTGTATAAATCTCTTTAATAAAAATGGAATTTTTTTTTTAAGAAAATGGAGTTTGATAATTTATATCATATGTTTAAATGTTAAGTTTGGAAATTTTAAGATATGATATTTATAATTGGATTTTTCCCAAGATAAATTGAAATGAATATTCTAGTATAATTTGAATTGAAAAAAATATTTATTTTATTACTAGAAATTGGAGTTTTTATTTATTTATGGATTTTATGTGAATATTCAAGACTAATAAATAGAACATTCGATTTGTTGAAAGAATAAAATCCAACTTTAGTTTGAAATATTAATACTCCAAATGGATATACGTATATATATATAAATTGAAGTGGTTTTGGAACTTGAGAGAGATAATACAAATTTTGGTTTAGACTTTAATAAAGAAATGTATTTGTAAAGCCATGAGAACTATTTTCTTTACAAAGTAACATTTAAGTTAAACCTTTTATTTTATATACCATTGAATATCCAAACCATTCAAGTTTTAGAAGTTATGGTTTTAAATTATGAATTTTCAAAATATTATGCTTTGAAAATATTTGATTTTCAGACGTTATGAAGTTAAATCATTATGATTTTGGAAAAGAATTATATTTGGGATAAGTGATAAAATATGGTTTTGGGTTTTGAAATGATATCGTATTCATGGTTATGAAATGGAATGTTTATTCTGATTTTTAAAGTATAACCTATTTTTAAATGACCGCGGTGTTATAATAACGATGGGTTGGCAAAGAGACCGGGATCGGATATGGACATACTCTCTGTCGATACCGAAAACCACTTTGACTAACCGTGTACGCGGTGGAGATTCCAGAATGAAGTAGGTGGTGGCGATGTTTCCTGTAAGGTAAATACGTGGACCCGACTCCCGTGAGTTGGCATAAGGTGGCTAAAACAGGAGCGATTCTCAGGCCAATGAGGTCATGCCTCTGATCGGACCCTCCTCTTCGATATTATACTTTGACTTGGATTGATTCAGTGGCCACTTCTATATTTTGATTTTGGGGAGTTAGTCCGAGGTGGGCGGTAACTGCGGCTACGCGTTTCCACCAGCCTGGATAGCAATTGGTATATCTACCCTGGCATTGCCTAGTTGTGCCGTGTCACCTACCATACCGAGCCTTTACTACGAGTTTCTATTTGTGTCGTACCTATGGAGTATCCTCTGGTAGCTTTCCGATCAGGAGGTATTACGGTACTGTATAGACTATTGGCATTTTACGTGTTAAGGTGGAAAATGTAAAGCCTTAACGCTATTTAAAAGTAAGTTTATTTTATAAATAGACACTATTATAATGGCGCAATATACTACATAGTAAATAGTTTAACGGATCCTTAGGAGATGTAAATCCCGAGCATCTCTTGAGTTACTGTACTCATATTTATTTCTATTAATTTAACTCACATAAGATCTTTTAGTTCTGACTCGAGTGTTTTTGTCTTTTCAAATTCGCTCGGGTCAGTCCGAGCGTTTCAGGATCGAAGACTTTAGCTTTGGAGGACGAAGACGAAGAATCCGTATTATTATTATTTATAGTATTGCACCACACTCATACTGTTCCGCTGCATTGATTGTATTGGTATGTGTAACTCTGATATTTATTGTATAAAGCAAATCAAGTGTTTGTAAACTATTTGAACTGTATATTTATTATTATATTTTATCCTTCCGCTGTGAGATTCTGTTTTGTTTTTATTTCTTCTCTGTTTTTCTTATTTACCCTATAACAATCCGCCCTTGCGTATGCTTTGAATTGACACGTGTGCCGGCTTAAAGTGTGCGAAAAGGCGGGATGTTACAAGTGAAAAACTAGAAAATCCGATGATAAATTCGTTGAAACTGACCCCTATTTATAGAAGAACAACAATCATGTCCATTATTTAAGAGTTATGGCAAATAGACACTTCTTTTGAAATTTAAATTTTAAACTCAACTGACACCATGTCGACATGGGGTACTTGGGCATGTTGACATCCCAAAGGATTTTTTGGTGTTTTGATTTTCTTTTGAAAATAACTTTTATTTTATATTAAAACTATTTTAAACTTTATAAGTATACTTGACTATAGTTAAAATTCATAAGTAAATATACAGAATAATATATATATATATATATATATATATAATTTAACTATAATTTTATATTTAAATCTAAGTATAAATTTTTAAATGTTAAATATATTATATTAAAAGATAGTTTAAAATCAGGAGTAATTTGACTTTGAAATTAAAGATGATTTTGAAGCTAAAATTATTAAAACCAGGATAGAGGTTTTTGATGCTTTTACAAGGAAGGTTTTGAAAACATTTTGAAAACAGGATATCATTTTGAAAAATCATTTTGAATAAAAAGTTAGCGGATACAAAACAATGTTCCACTAGATTTTTCGTAGGTTCCATCCTACTTAGGTTTCCATCCCTTTAACAGGCTCGAAGTGGATTCTCTTTCACGAATAAATTGGATTTTAACATGCCAGTGATTTTCTACGAATTTTAACAAAAGTTCCAAATAAAAATACTTGTCCTTGAAATCTTGAACTCTTGATAATCTTGATACTCATGAGTCTTCTATCTCGATATCTTGAATTTTTATACTGTACAGTCTTCATTCTTGGTACCTGCATGATGAAATCCTGCATATACATATATATCTAAACTTATAATGTTAGTATTTATATTTTATAATCTGTTCTAAGGTTGTTGTCATCAAGACTATCATCTCACGGACTAACATAGATGACATTTTGGAAATAATTGACTTCGTTTTGGAAATTGAAGGCAAGAATAAATTTGGAATGTTAAACTATAGTTTTATCAATAGAAAGGAATTTATAGAAGGAATTTATCCATATGGAAGTAATATTAAAAAGAATGGTGACTGATGTTGTAAATGAGATTGATGAATAAGTGATACTCATAAAGAAAATAAAGTTATAAATGGAATTCGTAAATAAATGGGTTTTATGAAATGAAGTTTTATAAAATGGAAAGAGATTCTTAAATATAGTTTTATAAATATGAAAATGCTTGGGTTGAAGATTTAAGTATGGATTTTTATCAAGGAAATATATTATGTTCCAAAAGTTGCTTACCTATGTTAATACTGTTTAAAGTTGTTGTTAAATATTTAAATAATTTTTAAAGGTTAATTATTTAAATTATAAATATGGTTCAAAATTAATAATAATGATTATTAATAATATTTTGGTAATTTATTATTATTATTTATATGGTAAAGATTAATGATTGTTTTATCCATAATGGTCTGAATTATTAATTATTACTTTTAAGAGTTCAAAAGTTAATATAATTATTTATTCATGATGTTTTCGAGATTCATAAATAAAGGTTTTTAAACGGACTTGAAGTTTCATAAGAGGAGCTTATAAAATGGTTTGAAGATTTAAAGGAAGACTATTTACAAGGCAAAGAGGTTTATAAAATATGGATATTTAAAACAAATTTTAGAAATGGGTTTATAGATTTATAAAAAGAGTTTTATAAATAATTGCATGGTTTTATGAAGGGTTTATAAATGACTCAAGGAATGGTTTATAAATGGTTTTAGAAATTTATAATGGAGTTTATTAATGATTTTAGAATTTAGTAAAAAGGAAGTCTTTCTCAGTGTTTGGCAAATATATTTATACAGTTGAGATAAGTATATGAATATTTTCTACAAGTATTGAAAATATAAAGCTTGTGAATATGTCTTTGTAAAAGTATTTTGATACAAGCATTTACGAGATGAGTTTAATTAATGAAAATATTAATTAAGGAGGCTTAGTGTTGCTTAGTGCTTAACCAAATATTGGTTTTCCTATGGAATTAAATCCCTTACTGAATGTTTATTATTTGATAGTTAAATAACCGACTATCGGAATTTGGACCCCAAAGTAACTTTGGAAATATCTAAAAGAAACATGTGAGTTATGTGGCTCCGATGATGATGTACTGTACGTGTAAATCTTGTTTCGTTCTTCTAGTATAAATTATAAGGAAATCCATCCACTACCGATTAGGAGGTGGTCTTTGATGTTTATCTTTGACTGTTTATTTTCTAAATAATCGAGGTTGAGTTTATCAAAAACCGTCGAATGTTGCTTCGAAGAGACCAGGATTAGATATGTTATCCGAAAACCACTTCAATCCAACTCAAGCGTTCGAAGTAAAGACATCTTGAAGATGGTGGAATTGGAGACGGAGTTCTCAAGCGTTTCGCTCACTCCTAGAACAAATTTGTATGGATGAGTGTTAGTATTGCATTGGTTGCCTGGAGGGCAATATTAGCATTCCAAGATGGTTTGCTAGGAGGAAATGTAAGAGCATGGCCTTTTAAGCCTCACACCTGGGAAATAAATAAAGCAGGGATATGCGGCAGGGCTAGGTGGGTCAAACCCAAGTAGGATATGATCATTCCAAATCTAGATCAATGTTCATGTATGCTTCGGGATTCCATTATGTGGTTGTTGATTGCAACCGAGGGGTGATCATATTCGATGCTACTCAAGAAGGGGGTAGTGTCGGTCCTGAGTAGCAGAGGTGAAACGTGTTGTAGCCTCCCGCATATTTTATCTACAGGTGTACGGATTCGGTGGGTACAACCTTACCCTTTCATAGTTGTAATCCATTCTCCAATATAAGCCTTTGGTTTTGGTTATAGAACCTAATATGCTAAAATTTAATTACTGTAACAATTTCGGTTATGATCAATAATATTTTTATATTAGACACTATTATAATATCAAAGGATTTCATATGAAATGTTTTGATTATCATAAGGTAAAAACCCGTCCATGTTTATGTGCGGCGTGATCTTACGAGATACCTTTGATTTTTTTGAAAGATTCTATAATTTTAAAAATCCATTTGGGTGTGTTTTCTTACGCTGGTTTTCCAGACTGACTTGGGTGTTATTTTATTATAATGCATGATCAGACCGAGCATATTTATAGATTGCTTTAAATGCATTGTAGCTCAGGCGACGAGTGGAGGTCTTCAAGGCATATATGTGCATATGTTTATTTTTCGCTACTGTGTTTTTGAAATTATCAGCAAATGTGAGGACGGGTTGTTATCACTGTCCAAGCTAATAATTGTAATTTATTTTTGTACTCTGGTTGATGTATGTATATAATAGTTTCTCTTTTATAAAGGTCATTGATATTATATTATGTATTGACCCGCTGTGATTGTGAGATTCTATGTTGTTTTAGTTTCTCTATTCTTTTTCTTCTCTTCTCTTCTCTTCTACTTTTTTTCTTAACCTTAACTATCCGTCTTTCCATTTGATTTGGGTTGGACATGTGTGGTTTCTTATCAGCTTGAATTGTACGAAAAAGCAAGCCGTTACATTCGGTAATATTTTTGAATTCTTCTTTGACTCATGTATAGAATAATGTGCAATGATGAGTAAAGTTTACGAGCATTAATTGAGTACATGGGCAAGTCACACTTGGTGGAATGGGATGCTGAATTTGGTATTTGTTTGGTTTTTCCTTGTGAGTAAATGACACTCAAACGGGGATAGCAATACCATGGTGTTCATAAGTTGTGTATATGAGGTGATGCTTACTGGGGTGAGCATGGTTGTGTGCCTAAAGAGATATAGGGATGTCTACCATTTTTGTGTACTCCTATTATTTTGAAGTGGGGTAAACTAGATTAGGGGAGTATCCATTATATCGACCTGATTGTAGGATCGTGCTCCGGATCTGTGGCACACCTTGTAGTGTATAAACAGATGTGTGCTATTGCTATTTGATATCGCCCTAGTGTCACATAGGCTAGCGGTCAGTTACCATAGGCACTTGAAAAATTTGTGACCATTTCATAGCGTAGACTTGCACCCGATAGATATTGGATCACAATGGTCATCGAGGTAGCTAAAGATTGTAGGAGCATTTCCAATAGGCACATGTGTAATCTCCTTGAGAAAGCGAGTGGCTGTCAGTCTCTCGTCTGTTTATGATGTACGATAGATAGACATGTGACATTTATACATCCTTTTCAGTTTGATATTGTACGATGAGGAGTTAATGACTATACTTCTAACTTTGTGTCGAATATACGGTCAATCCCTTTATACGAGATTATCAAGGAGGATAATCAATGCTATGATGGGGGTGTCCTTTTATTCTTCATTGATATGTGGTGATGTTATATGTTTAGTTGTATGGATTCTTGTTTGATTCTCCTATAATAGTATGACAAACCCGGGTATGTCGACTTTATCATTATCTGAGAGATAATCTTGGGCATTGGTGTATGCTTGCTTTGCGCACTTCATGATTATTTATGTTTTGATGATAGTTAGATGTGTGGATGTTTCACCGTTGTGTTACTATATTACATGAGATGTAGCTTAAATCTATTGTTATTGGATGATGATATATATGCATTGTTTATGATATATGTTGATGCTTTGAGATATTTATATGCCGCATGAGATACACACGATTATAACATGCCAGTTGTTATCATATTGACATCCACATTCTAGTAGACATAGTCTAACCTATGAGTTATTTATATAATACCTGAGTTAGTCTGAGACAATTCGGGTTCAAGAAAAAGGTGACTAGCTTGTAGTTGTTGAGTGGATATTAGTTGGATTAGGCATTATATGTATTAGTGTATCTTCTTTTGTGTGTGTGTATTGATGATGAGATGGATTGTATGTGTTGGAAATATACATTGTATTTGTTTGATAGATAGACATTTAACTCTTTTCGTAGACCCACTTGGACTTGTGTGTATTTTCTATTATATATTATCGTTGTGTTGATTACTTCTTATTCTCTATGACTTATTTTACATTGTATATTATTCTATCTTGGAAATGCATTTGTTTATTGCTTTGTGCCGATATCATGCACATATAATGTGAGTACTATTTCACATTCTAAAATACGTGTCCGTGTTAGCCCAAGGGAATATTCACGTGTGTCAAGCCAATATCATCTCATTCTGTGCATCATCAAACAGTATTATTTATTAATGATCTTTTGTATTATGGGTATAGAGGTGTGACGTTACATTAATTGTGATTTACGATCCAAATGTGACCAACTCGGACACAACACGATTGAATAGTCTAGATTCATTTTAACTAGCAAACGGTAATGTCGCGTGCTTGTGTTAGAGGAGCGGTATGGTGCAATGAGTGGTTTATGTATAGTTGTGCTTTGGCCAGAGGGGCGGTATAGTTCAAAGATTGGTTGTGGCACAGTGATGCTTTTATCGTATGAACAATATAGTCATGATACTTTTGTTAGGGGAACCGTACGGGTCGCTATACTTTTTGTAGGGGCAACGAAGAGCTTTTGTCATATTTCTATCTGTATGCAAAAACTTGAAGAGAGCAGGGAGGCTAGCTGATGCAAGGTTGGATGAACAAGGAAAAGGTACGGACAAGACCGATAAGCAGATATGTGGGTTTAGGAATTAGTGTTATGTAGATGGCTCGAATGATGGCGAGCAAGACGCAAAGATTTATGGAGCGGTGTCGAGAGTGTGGAGTATGCTTTTTTTGATGATAACAAATTTATACTTGTACTTGATCTTTTTATAGTGTGTTACGGACAATATGTCAAAAGAACACAATTTTATTTTCAGTTAATTTTTCATTAATTATCTTTCATATACCTAATGTACAAATATCACATTTGCATTTATATGTAAAATTTAATGCACCTATGTTATTATCAAAACAGAAACATTATGAGATATTTCAGTTATTTTTATTTGCTTCTAACAAACATAAGTTGTATTTAATATAATTGGTTAGTGTTGTGCATTAACAGGATTCTGATTTCAGTCAAGATGTATCAAAATTGTTCGTGATGAAGTTTTCTTTTCATAGTACAAAACAAAATTATACATGACGTGCCTATTTGAAAATAATACCGATATAAAGCTTTTATGTGCAAAAGTCTTTAATATCACAACAAGAGAAAAAGAGGAAAAGAATCTCGAGTAAAAGAGGAAAATATTTTAGAATCATTCAAACAAGGAACAAAATTCAATCATAGATCAAAAGAGTGAAATGATATTTTGATCATGTATTGATGTGTTCAAATAAAAATTCTCAAGACAATATTCTGGCGAGCTACAACTTTCTTTTATATATATATGTGTGTGTGACATGTTTGTGTGTGTGTATGTACTATTTCTCGTACTCCTAAATCTTTTTTTTTTTTGAATACACACAAAAACCCGACGGTTCCATAAACTTCCGAGAAAGGTATAGTAAAGCCGTCCGTTGATCTTATCCTCCATATCCCTGATAAATTTATATAGAATGGGAAAGTGTATGGTAGAAATCGAATCTGGATAGTTTTATCAAAACAAAAGCCTCCTCCCCCAGTGCGCTGCATCTCCGTAACTTTTGCTCTCAGCTTTGAAGCAGAAATAAAAATCAAAATTTCCATTCGTTGGACTACACTTCAATTTGATACAAAATATCATCGTCGCCACTCAAACTTCGAAATCCGATCAACATAAATCAAGCAACCACTGCTACATACACAAACTCCTCAATTTCAGCCATAATCTCCTAGTCCGACCAACATAGATAGCCAACCATGATTTCTCTTCATCCCAACCAACACAGACAAACACCCAGTGCACTCCAACGTCAAAACACCTCAGCTTAGCACCTCAGCTTCATCGGACCGTTACCTCTTTAATGTTTCTCAAATTCACGAAGGCGAGCATCAAACAATAAATCTCATCAACTAAAAATTGCAACATCATGTCCATCATCAGACCATAGAATAAGCATCATCAAACTGACGATGCACAACATCATCAAACTGAAATTAAGATAGAACTTACCCAACTCAAAATACACTAAGCCAAACTCATCATCACATCTACAACAGACATGGTGTCTCGGATTAGATCCGATGACGCAGACTCAAGCTCCACATCGACCACCACTTCAGCAATGTCTTCAGGCATTGCGAGACAAGGCAGGTTTCAGATTCCATCTTAGGTCGAGGCAATCCAATCTGACAACAATTCAAATTGAGCTAACGCAGACTGCTCCAGATCTTAACTCGTGAATTTTAGATCTAGTGGTTCATGGAAATGGCAAGCTCACCAGACCAGCAAATGGTAGTTCAGATCGAGGGCGGCAGCATGATTTATCCCATGACACGTGAATCGACTACTTCTCCGGACACAACGATAATGATTTGAACGAAGCGGTGGAATTTTTTTTTTTTTTTTTTAAGTGGGAGTCGATTTGTTTTGCAGATTTGAATCAGATAAAAAGACAACAGATCATGGAGGCACGGTCAAAATAAGGTGGATAAGAGACGAGGGAAAATTACATCAAGGCCCGTTACCTTTATATTTTTAGTTCTTCGGACATTTATTTTATTTAGGGGCCTTTATAACGTACTTTAATTTCTATTTTTATTCCTTTTGATTTTGAACTCTAGATTCATTCTAGGATTGAGCTGTAGACGGGGATTCTCGACTTGGCGATAAAGCCGATGTAGGATTACTAGGAATTAAACAAATATATTTATGTTAGCATGAGGTGAGATGTTATAGATGTTGTAACATTCGAATATATAATTCTAATAGTAACTTTGAAGGCAGAAAAGGCACTAATGGGTCAATGGCCGAAACTGGGTATATCATTGTCTTTTTCTTTTCGGATTTCCCGCATCATTTATCTGTTTGTCTGTGAAATATTTTAAATATCTTATTAAACCCCTCTTGGGTATATTGCACGATCATAATAAGGAGGTGTTGTCTAACTACCTTACGGGTGACCACGACCTTTGAAGAAGACACAAATATTGTTATGGGTAGAGATCATTAGGCATATAAGTTTTGGAAGCGAAGCTCATTGTGCAAACAGGTGGCTGAGCCATGAGAAATGTTGGTTGACTCTTCTACATAGGCCTTTGCTATTGGGCTTCAAGCATAAAGAGCCCAATTATACTTTTGCGAGAAAAACAAGCAAAATTTTTGCCTCATGTTCACCTCTGTGGACAAGGGTAGGCTTGCCTTATTTCGAATTAATATGAACTATGTATGGCATATTCCTATTGGTTATGATGATTCCAGTTAACGATTTCAGTGATTCGATGTTTGATTTTATGGTGCACTTGAGTAATATCTTGTAATCCTGCTCATTTTCTGCTCATTTCATCCAAAGACTGTGATTGAGGACCAAAATCTAAAAACAGAAGGGGCGATCTTCTCTGTTCTATTTAATTTTTTTCCTAAATGAAATCCAATGAAATCCTCCATTAAAAATTCTTCAAGCTCTCAATGAAAACAAATTTCTCAGACTTCTTATCCCAAACTAAGATTTAGTAAAATTAAGGGGTTTTACTCCCTTCTTTTCTACCTTTCTTTCTCTTCTCATTATTTTTATTATACTAAGAATTTTTGTAACGACCCGACTTTTCGACCCTCGAATGTCGACACTAAATACATCTACGGGAGTCGTGTGCCCGACACTCTAGTGTCGGAAAGACAGAAAGTTAGGGAAAATATAAAGAAAAGAAGAATAGATCACGAAAGAGAGAACACAACATTAGAATCTCACAGCAGAACAATAATAAATAATATATCACTATTTCTGCTATATCATACCGCTTTTTATAGATTTTTTCGATACACTGCTGTTTTATATACAATTTGAACGCGTTGTTACTATATTCGCTTGAAGAAGGTAGAATAGTACAATGCTTTGGCCAACACAAGCATGTTATGTCCGGGTTAACTATTTTTTTGATAGAAATCCACCTAAAATCATTTCCATCTAGTAATTTTCGTCGTTCCTTTGATAACATCCTAAATAAAACAGTTGAGAAATAAGTTGAAGTTGAGAATAGATTAAGCAAAACACCGATAAAGGTATAATATATATTTTTTAAATGATTAAATATCAACGTAAATAAAATAATTTGAATGAGAGAGGAGATCGAGAAGAATTAATAAATGTGGTGGACAAAAGTACAAAGAGATAACTTTGGTCAGACTCATATTGTCTATCATCTATCTATATATGGAGACGTAAAAAAGAAAGACATAAAAATATAAAATATTTGCATGATACAAGTGTTATGAAATAGGCTTGATTAACAAATTAACTCATAATTTTCATTCATAAGGTTCACAAACAAGGTCAATTTAGAAACTACCCGCATATACTAGTTTGATGTTTTGTGGGCATATACCACACTATTATATGGAAACTACCCGCATCTGACCGCAATGACGGTGGGAACACCCACACCGAATTTTCTATCCAAAAAACATATCTCAATCCGGACCGATTCGCATCGATATGGTTTGGTTACTATTTGGACGGTTGAACTGACCATATTAAACCGGTTCGAACCAAATATTTACATTAGTAATCTTATGATAAAAATATAAGCAACTCCTATCTTGTTTTGTATTCTAATGATATACATTTTATTTTCAGCTTATACTAATAATAATCATTGTCATAAAGGAAGAAGGTATAGTTTTAATATAACATTTTTCCTCTTATTTTTTTGGATAAATGCTAATTATAATCTTATTATATTCATTTTACTTAATGATTATGCATTGATTAACGTCGATGATAGGTTGATCTACTAAAAAAATCTCACATATAGCTAAATGTCAAATTGAAATATTCATACAATTGAGAAATAATTTTTCATTTTAGTATAACATTGTGTGTTTAAGCTTTAACCGTAAAAGCTTGCCCACCGCGCATTGGATATATAATTTAAATATGATCGCTGGTAGTCGAATCTGCTTGTGCTAAATTAGGTAAGGCATTTTGTATTTATCATGAGGGCCCACTCTAGTTTTTTGATAAGGCCCAATTAAATATTGATTAGCCCAGTCTGCGGTATGTATATAAATTGTTTAGAAAATCAAGTGATATGTCACTATAAGTCTACACCTAATTATTAGAAGAATAATGACTTGTTTCACTATTTCAATACGTAAACACGTTTTGATTAATGTTGTGTATTGGAAAAATTAAGATAAAAGGAAATGATTTTAACGAAACAATTATGTGACGACCCACAAATCCGTACCCTTTGAATCGACAACAAACCACACATGTTCCACCCAAAAAGAACAGACTGACGGAAAGTTAAGAGAAAGAAAAGAAGAAAGAAGAAGAGAAGAGAAGATAGAACCAAACAGAACAATACAGAATCTCACATCGCAGCAGAAAACATATAATATCATATCAATGATCTTTAAAAAAAGAAACTATATATACATGCATCATTCAGAATACAACAATCAATCACTAGTTGTCAGCCTGAACAGTTATAATAATCTGTCCTTATAATTGCCGATAAAATAAACAACAACGTGCAAAGCGAATAATCAAAACCGCTGTGTGTATATGAAAATAAGAATCTCCAGCTCTCCTGCTGAAGCTCCAAAGGCACCAAATATAAACCTGTAAATATACCTGGTCTGACCCGAGCATTGAAAGGGAAGAACGCCCAGATCACTCTGGTAAACCAGCGTGAGAAAACACACTCAACTGAATTTATTTAAATTGCCAAACTTTCCTTTATCAAAGCAAAAGTATCTCGTAAGACATGCCCAACACATAAACATGGACATGTTTTTACCTTACGATAACCCACACATTTAATATCAAATTATCTTATATTATAATAGTGTCTATTGCATAAATAATATTAATCATAGCCGAAATTATTACATTGATTAAATTCCAGCATATAGCTCAAAATGGGTAATACAATCAAAATGAAAGGCACGTAGTGGAGTTTGGATTTTCATACAAATGACCAGGTGAAGGGACTATCATCCGATGGGTGCACCTCTAGATGGATGTCCCAAGGAATCATCACAAAGCCCCTCTTCCAACACATGACCAGCCTACCTCTGTAACTAGGTAGTACTGAATATGTCATCCCCCGGTCGTTACTGGCCTTTTTCAAGGGCCCTCATAGCATACAAACCATAATAATTTACGTCCCAAACGTCATAGCGGGAAGAAATATATCTAGAGAGGATGTTTATATCCTAATGGAAGCAACCAACTTAGCCTTACTACGTCTAACCATGTTTCGGTCATTTCTATTTGATGAGGCCTGAGGTAACGATCACCTTACACATATCACATATCACATCACTTTGAATGCCACATGGCCATTTCCGTTGACTACTGACTGCCTTCTACAAAAATACAATCCCTAATCACGTACGTCTCAAAGAGGGTGTTACGCTAAGAGATGGTGCCTTCTCTACCACCAATGATGTATGTTTATGAAAAACAATATAGGTAATCTTTAGAATTGCAATGTCAGATAAACGTCCAGCACAAGTGGTCCAGGAACAGGACAAATTGAAGGTACTTTCCTACCACATCCTGTCGGGAGATCCCTAGGATTAGTAGCGAATAGTCCTTGCATTGGATATTTCATAACGAGGAGACCGCTGCTATTGGACGTAAATTGGGATTTTAACCCTAAATGATCAACAAGCAGTCCTCTGCTAAGAAAATCCTGAATATCGATATCATCACAACCAACTTGCACAATCGTCGCGTAAATGTTGGTTCGAAGTGGTTTTCGAATAAACCGATCCCGGTCTCTTCGCACCAACAACACAAAAGCATTTCTCAACCTCATACAGAAACTAAGTCTCATAGACTTATCACATCTCCAACTATCAACTTGCTATCCTTGGCCCAGAAGGAAGCTCGATAGATTGGAGTAATACTCCGCACTACATGAATCAACATCATCAACACAAACGATAATCAAGCCTACACAGAAGGCTATGTACTAAGTGTATGACTAGATAGTTCCCACATCAAGTTGAGGAACTAAGAATTGATAGTCGGTTATTTAACTATCAAAGCAAACAAAAAAAATATTTAGCACCATAAGCAATCACTGGGCCCTTTTAATTAATCTTTTATTCATTAGATTACTTTCCAAATATTCTTCAAATTATCTTTAAAAGATATATTCTCAAAACCATTTCAATATTTTAATATTGGAAAACATTTCCAAATACTTATTTAATAATAACTAGCTCACAAACCAATTTATTTTCAACACTTAGAAAATATTACATATGCTTAAATCAGGATTAATTATATTTTTATTCTTTAAGGAAAACATTCTCTTGAACATACTTATTTGGGTTAAAACGAATGTTGTGTAAAACATCCTTACGACAACCCAAAATCATTAGTATAGGGATTCGAAAATTAGATGGATAAATAAATCCCATATACTATACAAAACATCTCCTTTTGAAAATTATTTACAATAACAATAGTGTTGTAGTCCATCATTTTCTTATTTCTCGAAGACGTCTATTTCAACAATGAATGTTGAAATCTATAGCTTCGATACTTAATACATCTTAAATATCCTTAAACAATTTAACTACATTTAAAATATCACTTCCCAAAAAATATCCATTTTATTAATGGATTATTCACTGTCCAAAATCATGAATATAATTCATTTACCAAATTCATCATTTCTACGCATTTAATTAAAGGATTATCCACTGTCCAAAATAATGAATATAATTCCTTTAACAAACTTTCACAATTAACTTATAAAATTCAATTGATTCCGGATTCATAAAACAATGTTTATAAATCACGTTTCTATTTTGCAAAAACTTCATCTTATAAAATTCATTTATTAGCCAATTCCATTTACATCTCGTTTATATGCCAAAATCCAAATTATAAGTTAATTACTTATAAATCTCTTTTTTACAATTTCATTCTTTTTATAACTTCACAAATTCCTAAATCTGTAAATCTTATTTACTCATCAGATCCATTTATAACTTCATTTCAATATTTACAAAACTCCTTTATAATTCCATCGCTTTTGATTTATAAAAATCCAATTTTATAAATCTTATATATAAACTATTTATCATAAATTCAAAAATATCAATTTAAACTATTTTACCAAATAATTAACTCCATATTTCAAAAATCACATTCTTGGTATATTTCACAAAATCATAATTTTTATAACATAAAAATTATAACATTTATTTATTTAAAATAAATTCATTCCTTAGTAATTCAAAAATATATATTTTCCAAATCATTTTAAAATCCTTTTTAAATTGAAATCATCACTCTAACATTTTTAAATTACCAAAAATAGGCCTAATGCTGCAACGGCACTAAATATATCAATCACGACATCTAAATCATCATATATGACATGATAAGAATATATATATCAATAACTTTAAATAAAATCAGCACTGGTGAGGAATCCAATTGGAACCCTCCAACCTGTCGCCTGCATCAAATATACATATTAGAATACGTGTACAATGTCTGCTTCTAGGCAGACGCGCATACAAAAGGTCATCCACTCATACACGGGAATGTATAGGGTCTCATATGCTCTAATTGGCAAGAATATATCCAAATACCAATCATTATATTTGCAATATATTATATATCATCCAAACAATCATCAATCAACATAAATAAAATTTATTCCCGTTTATGTAAAAATATCAGTGAGTCATAAAGAGTAAGTTGTACTCATATTGATTCCAATAGCAGTTGCAATCAACTCCAAAACAGCTTTAAAATGCTCGTCAATAAGGACCCAACGCAACTTGTTTCGTCAAAAAAAGACCTCGTATGAAGAAGTTATGACATTTTAAAATTTATACGAAACTATTATATAATATAATTTACAATTTTTTTTATTTTTTAAACCTAGATTGAATCACAACCGCTCGTTTCCCTTACAACAAATCTCGGTCGTGACTTTCATCTTCTTTCCCAACTTTTCATTCACGTTCGAATAAACCTATGCCGCCGTTGATATTCGATTTGTCGTCTCCACCACGATCGCCGAGGAGGCAATCCAACAACACCGTTCGAATGGCCACCACGAGCTCCACCTTCGACCTCGACCACATAAAGCTCGGTTGTAGGATTTTCTCAAAAATCATGTCCAAATGTGTGGCCTTTGAACGAGATTTGCCGACAATCCAATGCCTCATTCTCGACCATAGTCGTTGAAGTTGTTCGTCTCTCCAAGCTTTTCGATGTGGTAGTTGGAAGATTTTCGTAATAGTGGGTGGATGGAGAGATAAACGAGTAGGAAGATTGAAAGATATTGGCCATTGAACATAGGGGTGGCAGCAATAACCCTAGGGCTAGGGTTTTGTGAAAATAGAGAAAAAAATTGGCCTTTTATAGATAATTTCGTAACATATTCACCTAAAAAAATTTCGAACTCCAATCGAAGCGTGCCGTCTGGCGTTTATGATATTTTAATCCTATTCTAAATACAATGGAATATATATCGGGAGCCAATTCGATCGTATTTAGAAGATAGGTTTTCGAATCAAATTATTTAAATAAAAATTTATTTAATAAATTTCTACGCGTTTCATCTTCACACGACTAAACCATAAATCTGATTGACACGGAATTTGAAATCCTACAATAATATAATATTACGGTACCAACGAAACTTGTTTTGTCGATGTAACGACCCGCTCATCCGTACCCCTTGAGTCAACACTATTCTACCTAAATCAACTCAAGTTGTACAGAAATACGAACCATATGGGTTAAAGAAGAAGAGGTAGAAGAAGAAAATAGAAAACAGCAACAGAATCAAATCATCGCAACGGAATAAAATATAATAGATAATAAATAATCTTTACTCAAAAATCAAATATCTCTGTTTATATATTACATCATCAGAGTACATCAATCATAGCTCAACAATATCATACAACTGGATACACAACTACTCTACACGGCGGAATATATATAAAACAAGTACGGAAGTACGTATCGTCATCCAGCTAGTCTCCTGAGCTCCACAGCATCCTTTCCTGTATCCTATAATACTCGGTCTGACCCGAGCATTATAGTTAAATAACACCCGAGTCAGTCTGGAATACCAGCATGAGAAATCACACTCAAATTGATTATTAAAGTTTAAAAAATCCTTTGAAAACAAAAGCATCTCGTAAGACCACGCCACAAATAAATATGTCGGGTTTTACCTTAAGATAGCTAAAACATTTCTTATTAAAATCCTCTGATATTATAATAGGGTCTATATACAAATACTTATAAAATAGCCGAAATTGCTACATTCATTAAATTCCAGCTACTAGCCACAGAGTGGGTAATACAAACAAAACTCGTACAAGGCTCGTAGGGAGAATGGATTTCCAACTAATGACTAGGCACTGGGGTACCACCTGTCCCAGTACGTGGCCTAAATCACATTACCGAGGAGTACGCCCGCTCCCCTACAACACAAGACCAGGACTACCCCTTACTGGATAATCTCGAGTGAGATCACCCCGCGGTTGGGATCAGCAACCGCCCACTAAGCCGAAATAAAAAGGGACATCTAGACAGGGATGACCTCACCCTGCTTGGGTGCTACCCACCTAGCTTTGCTGCATAACTCCTGATTTTCAGTCATTCCCGGTTGATGAGGCTTGAGGTTAAGCGTTACCTTTTTAGAACATATCCCTTAGAATGCCCATCGCCCACCTAACGATGTTCCGAAAGCATTCAACCATACAAGTCCGTCCCGGGTTTGAACGGAACCGAAGGCACTATTCCTACTACATCCATTTTAGAAATATCCTCAGGATTAGTAGCGACTATCCCTTGCACTTCACTGCTCCATCTTCGAATCCAAAATCGTTTTCCACGAAACGTACAAATCGGATCGAAGTGATTTTCGAGAAATAAATCTCGATCCCGGTCTCTTCGCAACGATCAACGCATTTGTCCAATATTGATAGTCGGTGATTTAACTATCAATTAATATACACAAACAACCATCAACCAATAAATAATTTCCCAAATTATTTATTTATCCCAAAAATATCTTCACAAGATATATTTCCACTTTTCAAACCTTTTTGAAAAAAGTTTTCGAACTATCTTCCTTTCTCAGAATAAATTCCAAGTATTTCTATTTCCACTGAAATCACCAAGCACAAAACTTTAAATTTTGAAAATAATTTAAAACGCTTTACTTTGAAAAATACTTTAAAACTTTTAAGTTAAAACTACTTCAATAATTTACTAAAAATACATACTATATGATATTTGAAAATAAAGTTACTTTATAAATTATAAAACTAGGTTTTTACTTTTTAAAACAAAATACTAAGCCACTCTTTAAATAATTACTGCGATAATAGATTTGAAAAATATTTAATTTAGAATTTAGATATTTAGAAATATTAGATTCCTAAAAATATGCTTTTTTAAAACCACATTAAAACTTTTTATCTTATTTTTTAAATTTTACTTTGAATGTACTTGGCTATCCAGAGAAATATACTTCTCTTCATATTCTTCTTTAAATTTCCAATTTCAAACACTTGAACCAATTTTTAAATTGATTTCTAAATTTACTCTTTTTTTTTCCAAAATCCATTAATTTCAAATTTTATTCCTTTACTATGATTTAAAATACTTTTAACTGAAAATACCAATTTTAGATTTCTCAAATTACCTCTTGATCCTTTTAAATAAATTTAACCTTTAAATTTTAAAATTATTCTTTATTTCTTTAAAATAATATCACTTGATTTTACAATTCATTAATTTCTGTTTATTTCCAAAATCTTGTTTCTTACTCGAAGTTCTTTATTAGTATTTTAATATCACTTCCATTTCCTTTTCAATTCATTCTTAATTTATTCAAATTTTCTATAATTATTTCGCTTACAAATTCACTTCTTTTATTTTCTTTCCAAAATCCAATTTATATATTTTTGGTAACTCATTATACCCAAATATTTTCAATCAAACCATAGCATTCAATATTCTAATATATTTCATCATAGAATAACAAATAATCACAACAGTGAATATTAAATAATCCGAATAAATGTTGAGGAATCCAGTTGGATCCCTCCCACCTGTTTTCCCTGCATCCACAGACGTTAGCACAATAAAATACCAATTCCACTTCGAGGTGGAATATCGCGGTATATGGGATTAAATATAATATCATCTGCTATTATGCGGCGTATAGGGTCTCATCCGCTATATAATGCGGGAAATCAAACATTCCAAGAGATACTATATACTATTATATATAATATTGCACACCAAATCCAATCAATTAATCAATTGTTAAATTTAACCAATTAAATTAAAATTAAAATTCAACTGAGTGAGATTAACTCACCTTATTCTTTAGTTTGTTGTCCAATCCAAACCAGCTTGTTCTTCATTATTTTTGACCTTGTATAACCATTATACAATCTATTAATATTTGAATTAATTTAATAATCAATTCCCATGTAGTAAGTTTAGTTGACTAATGATTTAATTTTTAAACCAGTAATTTCCCTTTTGAAACTACATATACTCCATTTAAAAATAAATTATAGATTTCAAAAATCTAACCTTTTTATAAGTTCTTCAAACATTTTAAAATCCCTATATTTTATTTTATTTTTTTCCAAAAAAAAAATCAAAAAATAATTTCTGATAAATGGACTAAAAATCAATAGATTAAACTCGGGTTTAAACTTGAGTAATATCAATTTAAAAAATTTCAAACTAATTTACCACTTCATCACAATTTATTAATTTGTAAATATTCATTTTAATATGATATTATAATATACAAATCACTTTAATACTTCTTTAAAAATTAAACAGCAAGATTAAACACGTGTATGTATATATTTAAAAAAAATTCTCTGTACCTAACAAACAAAAATTCCATAAACCTATATATTTTACAATCTGTGTATTCATACATATAATTTATTTACTTTGAATTTATAAAAAAATACCTTACTGCTCGATGTTGCCGTCACCATCGTCTGCCCTACCATCCCATAACCAAACCGAGATAAGCTCAAACCCTTCCGCAAATCACGACCCATGTTTAAAGAAGCTTCTGCCACTCGAACCTCCGCGTACTCGAGCTCGACGTCGAAGCCCCGGACCTCCGCCCTTGTACGAATCCACTCGCGCGACCTAATCGGGTAGCTTGACTCCATCCAAACGTGATCGTGACTGCCGCTTCTCATCCTCCAGGTAGACGAGGATTCGACGCCGCGCGAGCTCCCAAAGCCGCATCTTGCCATCGCGACAAATTGATGTTTGCCCGCGTCGATCCTATCGTGCTCTCGCGATTTGATTTTGGGTAAGAGGGAATTAGGCTCGAGATCGAACTGTATTTAGAAAAAGGAAGACGAGATTTGGATTTTAAAGAGAATTGTTCGGCCATTACTACTGAATGATTTTTAAAAGCTTGGTCATTATTTTTTTTTCATTTCTCTTTTTGCATTGACGTACTGATTTCGAAAGGAAGCAGCATGATTTAAAAAAAACGAAGGGGACAACAATTTGATTTTAGCTTCTGAGGGAGACAAAGAGTACGTCAAAATATCTCGTTTTGGATGGTAGAGAGGAGTAGGTCGGCTTGTGTTTTCAGGGAACGAAATGATGTTGGTAGGCTGATGTGAGTATATATGTCAATCAAGGAATATATATTTATTTAAAAAATTTGATATAAATTTCAGGGCGTTTACTTACCATATGGTCACACAACAACTCTGATCACTACGAAATTTGAAATCCGATAATAATTCAATATGACGGATCCAATGTGTTACCCCGGTGTGTGAAGTGTAGTTGTGAAAGCACCACCCGTTGGTACGGGAACAAGATACAAGTAGAGAAATTGCAGAAAAGCAGTAAAAGACGACAGTTTTATAGTGGTTCGGCCTAAAATCGAGCCTACGTCCACTTTGATCTCTTTATTGCTGAACAAGTACAACTTATACAACTTTCTTCAATTACAATCCACTCTAGACTGTTTGTACAAATTTTGACGGAGAATTATCTTTCAAACTCATGATAAATGATGTGGATTCTCTCTCTTGAATTTGATGTAACGTCTTCGATGTTTGGAGTGCTTGAAGTGTTGCTTGAGTCGAGAAAATGGCAGAGTTTTGGCGCTTCGAGAATGAACCAAAAGTCCCCCCAGAGTTGGAGGTGGAAGTCTATTTATAGAGAGTTCTGGGTAAAAAAAAAAGTTGCTAAGTCCTAACTCGTTGCCGACTTAAGGTAAGTCGTTGCTGACTTAGGATGAGTCGTGACCGACTCATTGAGCTGAGTCTCTGGTTTGTAGGGAGCTTCCTGCCTTTTTCGAACCCATGCTTCAAGTACTAGGTCGTTTACGAGTTATCTGGTTGTAGTTTCTGGCTTGTTTGTATAAGTCGTATACGACTCATCATAAGTCGTGGGTCGTGGTTGACTTAACCAGCTGCCTTCGGCTTAAAGCTGAGTTCAGGCTTTGTGAAGGCGAGTCCTAACTCGTAGACGAGTTAAGAGATAATGTCCTTAGGTCGTACACCTTTTTTAAGTCGTAACACTTGTTAACTCGGTCAAGCTTTAATCTGTTATGTCGTAGCTCCCTTAAGTCGTACGCGACTCATATTGCTCAATAGGTCGTTCGCGAGTCACGAGTCATCGAGTCATGAGATAAGTATCACCCCTTAACTCCTCTTTGCTTACGAGTACCGGCTCACACCTTATGAGAAGCGGCATCACTTTTTCTCCAAGTGTTAGGTCGCACGCGACTCATCGCGATGAGGCATGAGTCGGCAACGACTCATAATAAGTCGTAGATCATGTCTTTGGGTTGTAGTTGAAGCATTTGTTAGTACTTCATACGATGAGTCGCTAAGCCGGTGTGCCATGAGTCGGTGGGCTACTGAGTCGTTGAACCACTTCACTCATGAGTCGCTAGAAGTATTGAGTCGCTATGCTGCTTTACTGGTAAGTCGCTGAGTACTATGTCGCTTCATTCCTAAGTCGCTAGCTCATGATAACTCAATGAGTTGCATATCATGAGTCGTTCGCGTCTTAACACACTAGGTCGCAAAGCATTTTAAGTCGCTAAAGCCACTGAGTCGCTCCTTTACATGAGTCGGTAACTATCATGAGTCGTAAGCTCCTTGAGTCGCTCGGCGTTAACAATTGCCCCTCGAAGTATACGCTTAGATCATGAGTCGTGTGCTTCGACTTTCTTCCTGAGTCGTGACCGACTCAAGGCGGCTTATGACTCATGAGTCCTTTCCTATTCTCCCCTGTCTTGTATGTAAGCTAATGCGTTGCTCTTCTTCCTCACTTAATCATTGCCTCAACACCTTGTGCCGCCATTAACGAATCTTCCAATCTCATTTCCGAAGGCGAATTCAACCCTGTTACTCTCCGATTCATCCCAACCATTATACTTCGTAAGCAAATCCGATCTTAATCCATAATAATCAATGTTGAACCACAAGTTCTCATCTTTCGGCTTTAGTTTGTTTTCATGCGTTGCGCTTTACTTCGAATTGTTATAATTGATTCTGGATCACTATCCGATACGCGAGCTCAGCAATGCATTGAATATAAGATCGATGCGAAACATTTCAGATTGTTTTTCAGGTGATTTGTTGGTATGGACAGATGATGGGTTCCATTGGGAATGTGACAGATCTTTGTTGCCTTAGTACTAACGGGTTAGCGGGTTAAGGCAGAGAAAGGGGGGCTGTGAGATGAGGCGTGACGAGGAATTCCACGAGTTAGCAAATCAGGTTTTGAGTCGCTGGTCGAGTCAGCTAGGAGCCATGAGTCGTGGCCGAGACATCCTGAGTCGCTGCCGAGTTAGGACTTGGAGAATTCCGCATGCCCTTGAACCGAGACCCCTTGACTCATACAATGCGACTTATTGATGTAGTGATCTTTCTGTTAGGTTATGAGCGACCTTAGGTTTGGATGCATGGTGTCGTGCCTTGTGTCTCTTTACATGATTCAGATTGCCCTGAGTTTTTAAGCGACTTTGGGAACTTGAAATTTTGACAGAACTAGCTTATGTTTCTATCCTGAAATTTGAATTGCAGTGACAACTCTAATAACTATGTTATGCTTTGCCGCTGGATTATGCTACCTTTAATATTGATGACCTGTTAAATATAACATTCACAGAAAACTGGGACGAATATACTGTCATTGATTGCCCACATCGAACGACAGATTAGTTAATGATAGATGATTAACTTGAATAAACTGTATGTATGAAATGCTTTTAACATATCAATTTCAAACAAAACACCAAAGCAATACTGAAATAGTCAATTGAAATCGACTTGCTTGCACTAATATTATGTTTGAACTTTTAGATCAACAAGTTCTGAAATGTTTACAATCGATCAAGCATCGATTAGTATAATTCCAGTTATATATACTTGTCACTTTTTATTAGTCTTGCACAACACTTCACACTTTTTAGGAAACGCGCACCTTCGCATTTGAACATCCAGTTGCTTGTGTAGAATGACCTCCCACCGAGAAGAAGAAGTGGTAACTCAAGAGGAAGAAACTTTTCCGATAGCTGTTCCCATAGAGAATCCTCCGGAGAGAACCCCGACTATTCTAACTTCGAGAGCGTTTGCCCAGCTGCGCACTCAATTTGGCCTTGCTGAAAGCGATGTTCTTTTCCCTGGGCCAAGTGATACTGCTGACAATCCTCCCTACGGCTTTGTTGCAGTCAATCGCCAAATGTGCTTAAGTGGGGCGATTCCTCCTTTTAACGACTTTCTCCAACAGTTCCTGCTTCGGTTGTCTATCTCTCCATTCCAATTACACCCCAATGGCTACGCCATTCTGATGGGGTTATGTGTTCTATTCAGGAGAGTTTTGGATCGATTACCAAGCTTCGGGGAGATCTGCTATTTTTGCTCATTCACGAAAACTAAAGACCATCCCTCCATCGTGGTTATAAGAAGCGCTCGAAACCGCAAACTTATTACTGATCTCTCCGAAAGCGCTCACGGATTTTTGAATCAATTTTTCTTTGTTCGCTGCCCTCCAGGGTTTTGTGCCATCTGGAGAGTGGGAAGTAAGATTTCCTGTCTTTACTTTTTCCGTTTTGAAACTTTCTCGAGATCTGAACTCTCAGTTGCTAATTTCATTCTTTTCCTGTTTTTAGCACTTCCACCCCCTGCTAGGGACCCAAGTCTTAAGCAAATTTTTGAAAGATTAAATGCCGTGCCGGTAGAAGAGAGGAGCATAAAGTTTCTGCTAAACGATGAACTTTTACATCAATACGGACTCCTTCATCCTTCTCGCTTTACTCGGCCTCGTGAAGCTCCAACGGAGGTTCCTGATTCTCCGGTGAAAACTCCTGATCTTCCGATCTCCACTAAAGAGCACATACGAGGAGAAATTTCTGCAGAAACCTTATTAGTAAAGTGCTCTACTCCAAGAGACGATACGGGACCCTCCGAAAAGCCCGCACTTGCTCCCATTATTGAAGAAGAAGAGGAGCCCCTTTCCCAAACCAGGAAGAGTGCTGACAAAGGAGCTGATGGAGGGAATCAGGTTGGGCATGACGGTGATGACGTCTTTGGGGATTTAAGTGACATAATTATTACTTCCCAAGAGCTTTTTAAAGAAGACCCTGCTCATGGTAAAGCTATACCTCCGACGATTGAAGCAACATCTGCCCTCCAACAGACTCTAACTCCTTTATCTCAAGAATTGTCATCAACAGTGAAATCTATCACTTCCCCCCAACAGAGGAGTGGTTCGTTAGTCCAACGCGAGTAGCTTGCACTTCACACACAACTAAGGATTTTCCAGTACATTTATGCACTTATCTTCTTATACTTTAGAGATTTCTAAAGCTTATCTTTTCTTATTTCAGATTCTTCAATGACACGCGGCGGATCGTATTATCAGGATTTCCAACGCTACGGGGGGCGTGGTCAATATGATTATCGGCGTTACTTTCCCTCCTATAGAGAGTCTGACGAAGAGAGGGCTGCTCGAAAGGCTCGTGAAAGGAGGGATGCAGAAGAGCGTTATGACAGAAGGGATAGGGATGAGCACCATGATTCTCTGCAGAGAAGTGACGACTCTTACAAAAGGAAATCTCACGACGACCGAGGAAAGGGTCATGTAGCTGAAGATTCAGGCAAACGAGCCCGATATGGTGAGAGACATGCTTCCACTATTCCCGAAAAGCCTACTGCCCCTGCCCCTCTTGACATTACTTCCGACTCTCCTGCTCTTGGGAAGGAGGACATCCAGACAATAATAAGCAGGCCTAAATTTCAAGTGGGACCTGGCCCAGCCACTTTACAAAGTCGTTTTCCACAATGGTGCTTAAAGGGTGTGAGATTCGACCTAGACTTGGTCCCCATCGACAAGTCTGCTATGTTGCGCAATCTTGATGCAGTCAAGCTCGATATCGAGAGGATGTCAAACTGGCAGAAGCTTGTTGATGAGCTTCAAAGAGTTAACCGTGCCAACTTAGAGGCCATGCTCACCATGGAAAACGATAAGGCTGAGTGGCAAAAGGTCCTTGAGCAGCATGACACCGAAATGAGGAGCATTACTTCCTACAACGAGGAGCTCGAAGCAAAGGTTGAGAAGTTGAAAGATGAGCTTGCTGCTTCCTCTACTTCATACTCTCAAAAAGAAGAAGTGCTTCTCAGACAAGTTAGAGATGCTCATGCCAGTCAGAGGGACGCTGAGGACAGGCTTGAAGCACAAAAAAGAATCAGTGACGGCTATGTCTCTGATATTGCTGAGCTTCGAAAGAAAAACAACTCCCAGGAGGCGGAGATACAAATGCTTAAGCTTCAGCTTGCCAAAACTGAAAGGGAGCGCGATGAGGCTGTCGCCGGCAAAATCGCAGCCGAAGAATCTCATGAGGCGACCAAAAACAGCTTCGGCTCAACATTATTCGACTTCTACTTGCATAGCGTCTTGGGGCGTGGAAGCCTCGCTTTTCTTGGTCCTAAGTATGAAATCACTTTAGCTGAAGTGTGGGAGGCCGCTCTTGAGATGCTTGGTGCCGAAGGTGCCGGTTATGACGAATCAGCCCTGGAAAGGCATTATTTTGATGATGACGCCCGCGCTGCCCTTGCCAAGGGAAAGGAACAACTTGCCAAATTAAGAACTGAAGTGACAGAAGGGGACCGGCTGGGGAAAACCACTTCAACTACTCTAGTCCAGCCACCTTCTTCGTCTGAAGTCGACATTATTGGTTCCAGTTCCCATCTTGCATCTCCCACCAAAGTTACCACTGAGATTACAAGCATACAAGGTGGAGACGAGGGTGATGAGAGCGCTGATGCGCAAGCTTATGAAGTCGATATCAGGAAACCAGCTTCTCCAGGTAATTTCACTGTTAATCTCGCTACTGTCAATTCTGCTCAAGCGGGTTACTCATTTATTTCGCATGAGTTTCATGAGCTCCTTGGCTATTTTCTCAACCTTGATGAGCCTTCGTCTCCTCTCTTTACTGACTTCATTGGTGAACCTTCATCTCCTCTCTTTACTGACTTTAACCTCTTTCCTTCTGTAGAAAAAGTACCAAGCACTGCTCAAACTTCTACTCCTCCGGTTATCCATCCTTCATCCCTTCAGGCGGCGCCTCATCTGCCTCGCAACCTGGATCACAGGAGGAACAAATAGAGGCTCTTCACGGCTTGGATGATCCCATCGCTTCGCAAGAGCAGAAAGATGAGAGACCTGAGGGAGGTGACATATCCCCGGAACGGACTCCTTCTGACGACATTGTTCTATCAAAACTTGTCACTCCGGGGAGTGAGTCTTCCTCACAAAGGAGAGAGAAGCGTGGGACATCAAAGAGGAGGGGGAAGAAAATCACCGCCACTAAAGAGGAGCCGGAAGTTGAACTGGTTACACCTACCTCTCCTACTTCCCTTATACCCACTGGCCGACCTGAAAAGCTGGTCATTCGACCGGGTAAAGGGTCCAAAGGAGGGAAGAAGAAGTGAAGATTTTAGCTTTTTGCCTTTTGTATGAACTGGCCGAGAGTTGTGCGGGTACCGGCCCCCGCTTTTATTTTAAAACCTGTATCTGCATTATAGTTGAATAAAATGATTCTTCGTTTGTACAAACTTCTGTTTGAATTTGAGCATGCATTTATTATTCATTTTTGCACAAGTTTATTTATATGATATTGCAGCGGGCTTATGGTATGTTGTTTGAGTATTACTTTACTGATGCAGCTATACTACTATATCATGTTGCCCCCATACCTTAAGCTTGCTGCAATATTTTATACTTCGAGGGGACTTGCACTCTTATTTGTTAAAGAATAATTTTTTGATTCTTTAAAGAAAATTTTTGTAGAGTACAACTCCCTTCGTATAAGTTTTTACGCTTTGTCGTTCGAAGAAATCTCTTTTTTTCTTTTGCTTATGTGCATATTTTACCAAGTGAATTCCTCTATGTGGTAAAGCGGACCTCTGAAGGGTACTTTAACTTCTTTTCTTTTTTTTTTTTTTTTTTTTACGATCATTTTCCATAGTAGGCAAATCACTCTTCCTTTGAAAGTTAAAGTACGCTTTTGATGAGGATTTTTTTTTTATACAAAATTATACCTCTGAGGAGGGATTTTTCACGTTTCAACACTTGGAAGTTTTATTTCAATCTCGGTGAAACGTGTACCCCCAAAGAGTTGTGCCTTTGAAGAATGCCTTTTCACGTTTCAACACTTGGAAGTTTTATTTCAATCTCGGTGAAACGTGGGCTTTCAGGAAGGTCTTTGTTTTGTTTTTGCATTTCAACTTTGGTGAAGCGAAATTCCGAAGAGCGGTCATAACACTTCAACTCCTGGTGAAATGGGCCTCCGAAGAGGGCTTTTATTTTGTTTACATCTCAACTCTGGTGAAGTGATATCCCGAAGAGCGGTCATAACACTTCAACTCCTGGTGAAATGGGCCTCCGAAGAGAGCTTTTATTTTGTTTACATTTCAACTCTGGTGAAGTGATATCCCGAAGAGCGGTCATAACACTTCAACTCCTGGTGAAACGTGCCTCAGAGAGGGTTTTCATCGCCTGGAAGTTACTCTCTCATGGTTGGAGGGTCATGACTCCTCCAATCTTTTTTGTTGAGTAGAGAACTTTCTTTTTTGTGGCGTATGACCCATTAGAGGTCTTTTATCCTCCGAAGAGGACTTGCGCTGCAGATGGTAGCTTTGCTTGTTCCTCTGTTCACTTGCTTATGCCTTTTCAGCGATCCTCTCTCCTTTTTTTTTTTTAAGTTTTCATTCCCCTTTTCTTGCAAGTAGCTTGTTTAATCCAAGGAAGTGTACTTCATTGCCAGGCAAGTTTGTGAGAACGGGCACTAGCTTCCTAATTGGATGTTTGTTTGTTCAAACAATCTCAATTTATCAGCAAGGGCTCGTTTCTATCGAAATCATTAGCCGTTCAATTGAAGTATTTCCTATCTAGGATTTGAATTCGGGGTCTTTGTGACTTGAAATTTGTTTGCTGAATGATGGTGAGAATCGCTCGGTCTTATTATGCGCAAGTTTTATTTCCATTGTCTGCAAAAATTTAAATCGACATTTCAGCAATACATTTTATGTATTTTTATATCGAAAACAAAGCAAACATATAATGATAATAAGGAACACAAGATTTATAGTGGTTCGGCCATGAAATTGGGCCTACATCCACTTTATATTCTTTCATTATTTACTTGCATCAGTTTCACAATCGCTTTCAATTACAAGAATCATACATTCATAATTCTTTTTACAATGTTTCAACAAAATTTTCAAGTAAAGTATGGACGCAAGTGATTGCTGTTCCATGCTCTTGGAATTTGATCTCCATCAACAGTGGTGAGCTTGAATGTGCCGTCAAGAAGTTTCTGACCTATTACATACGGTCCTTCCCAATTTGGCCCAAACACACCTGTCGCGGTCATAATTCTTTTCAGGACAAGATCTCCAATTTCAAAGCTGCGTTGACGAACTTTGGAATTGAAATGTCTGGCTATCCTTTGCTGATGAGCTGCAACTCTGAGGTTAGCTTCATCTCTTTTTTCATCAAGGAGATCCAGCGCTTCAAGTTGTAGCTTCTCATTTACTGCTTGATTGAAATGGATTCTTCTGTGTGAAGGGACCTCTGTTTCAACCGGGATCATTGCTTCCGATCCGTATGCTAACGAAAAAGGAGTATGCCCAGTTGCAGTTTTGTGAGTAGTTCTGTATGCCCATAGTGCAAGTGGTAGTTTATCGACCCAACCACCTTTTGCTCTTTCGAGTTGCTTTTTGATGGTTGATTTGATGATCTTGTTCACTGCTTCCACTTGCCCGTTTGCCTGCGGATGAGCTACTGCCGAAAAGCTTTTCTGGATTTTGAATCGTTTGCAAAAATCCTGGAATTCCTCGCTTTCAAACTGAGTACCATTGTCTGTGATTATTTTCTGAGGCACACCGTATCTGCAAATGATATTCTTGGTCACAAAGCTTATCATTTTCTTAGAAGTGATAGTAGCCAATGGTTCAGCTTCAGCCCACTTAGTAAAATAATCAACTGCAACAATAGCATATTTAATCCCTGATTTAGCAGTTGGTAGCGGCCCAATGAGATCCATTCCCCAAATTGCAAATGGCCATGGACTGACCATCTGTGTGAGTTCGGTAGAAGGTGCTCTAGGAATTTTGGCATACCTTTGGCACTTGTCACATTTTCGGGAGTAATCTGCGGCATCCCGATTAATTTCTGGCCAAAAATATCCGTATCGGAGAATTTTCTTTGCTAATGTTTGACCACCTGAATGATCACCACATTCTCCTCCATGCACTTCAGCTAGGATTGTTTTGGACTCTTCCCGGGATACACATCGAAGCAATGGCATTGAGAATCCCCGTCTGTACAATCGGCCATCCTGAATTACATAGCGAGAGGCCTTCCTTAGTAGCTTTCGTCTTTCTATCGAGTTTTCTGGCAGAGAACCTCTGAGTAGGTAATCCAGTATTGGAGTCATCCATGACTCTTGTTCTTGAGATACATTCATAATCCAGTCTATATCCATTTCGTCTATACTTGGCGCTGAAAGGACTTCTACAGGGACCAATCCTAATAGTTGAGCTTCACCAGAACTTGAATATTTTGCGAGGGAATCTGCCTTCATATTCTCTTCCCGAGGAATGTGGCTTATTGAATAGTGATCGAGTTCACACAGGAGCTCCCAAGCCTTTGACAAGTAGGAAGGCAGGTTTCCACCTTTTGCTTGAAATTCCTTCTTGACTTGGCATACAATAAGCTGAGAATCACTGAAAATTTGTAATGCTCGAATGTTTAGCTCTTTAGCGATTTTCAGACCTGCAATAAGAGCTTCATATTCTGCTTCATTGTTTGTTGAAGGAAATTCCAGTCTTAGTGCATAACATAATGATCGACCTTCAGGAGTTTCAAGTACCACTCCGGCTCCAGAACAGTAGTCATTTCTTGCGCCATCAACATACATCTTCCACTGGATTGGAGAATCATTGATCGTTTTTTCCTCACCATTATCTTTCTCTGTGAATTCTGCAATAAAATCAGCTAAAGCTTGTCCGTTGATTGCCTTTCGGGGATGATAAGTGATGTCATATTGACTGAGTTCAATGTTCCATTTCAGAAGGCGACCCGAAGTTTTTGGGCGAAATAGGACTTGCTTTAGAGGTTGATCAGTGAGTACTTTGATAGGATGAGCTTGGAAATATTGCCTCAGTTTCCTCGATGCAACTAGTAGGCAATAGGCGAGTTTTTCCAACTTGGAGTAATTCAGCTCTGCCCCAGTGAGTCTTTTGCTGATATAGTAAACTGGATGTTGAGTCCTTTTGTCTTCCCGTATCAGCGCTGCACTTAGAGCATGAGATGATACTGCCAAGTATATAAGAAGATCCTCACCATTGCCTGGTCTAGAAAGTATCGGAGGCGTTTCCATATGACGGATCAACTCTTCAAAAGCTTTTTGGCATTCGGGAGTCCATTCAAAGTTCTTCTTTCCTTTTTTCAGGGCATCGAAGAATGGGATGCATTTATCGGTAGCTTTGGAAATGAACCGACTCAGGGCGGCGATCTTTCCGTTGAGACTTTGCAATTCCTTCTTTGTTCTAGGAGCTTTAACTTCTTTCAAGGCAGTAATTTGAGCTGGACTAGCCTCAATGCCCCTAGCACTGACGATGAAACCCAAGAACTTTCCGGACTCGACCCCAAATGTACATTTCAGAGGGTTAAGTTTCATTCTGTATTTCCGGAGGACTGCGAACATCTCTGCTAAGTGTTCAATGTGATCCGCTGCTTTCCTGGACTTCACTAACATGTCGTCGACGTAGACTTCCATAGTTTTGCCCAATTGCGGTTTGAACATAGCATTAACAAGTCTTTGGTAGGTTGCCCCTGCATTTTTCAATCCGAAGGGCATAACTCTGTAGCAATAAAGTCCAACATCTGTGATAAAGCTTGTATCCTCCTGATCCGGTTCGTGCATCATGATTTGGTTATAACCGGAGTAGGCATCCATGAAAGATAACAATTCATGTCCCGCAGTTCCGTCTACCAGTTGATCGATCCTGGGTAATGGGAAGCAATCTTTGGGGCAAGCTTTGTTTAGATCAGAAAAATCAATGCACACTCTCCATTTTCCATTAGCTTTCTTGACCAACACAGGATTTGAAACCCAATTTGGATATGTAGATTCTTTGATGAAGTTATTTTCCATGAGTCGATCAACTTCTTCTTTTAATGCTGCTGACCTTTCTGGACCTTGGGTTCTTCTTTTCTGTTTAACCGGAGTAAACTTTGGGTCAATATTCAGAGCGTGTACTGCAACTTCTGGGGATATTCCACACATATCGGCATGAGTCCAAGCAAAGACATCCAGATTTGTCTTCAGGAAAGATATCAAGATATTCTGGATTGACACATTAAGCTGTGAACCCACATTCAACACCTTATTTGGGTCCTTCGGGTCAACAGGTACCGGAACTGTCGTTTCCACCGGTACTACTCTATTCTCCCCTGTACTGGCTTTTCTGGGATCCATTTCTTTCCGTGCCCCGCTGTGCTCGCCAGTGCAGGGTCCGCTCTGTAATTGCTACAAGGCTGGGTCCCTGATGCGGACTGGGGTTGCCGCATCCTTTCCCATTTCTCTTTTTCTTGACTCTCGCAGCTCTGTCCAATAGCATTCTCGCGCAGCATTTTGATCCCCTTTTATAACTCCTACTCCATTGTCAGTAGGAAATTTAATAGTGAGGCACCACGGGGCTAGGATAGCTTTGAATGCTGCGAGTGTTGGACGGCCAAGAAAAGCATTATAAGCAGAATATTCATCGACGATCACAAAGGTTTGCTTTCGGACCACTTTCCTTTCTGCTTCTCCAAGTTCTACAAGTAGATCGATGGTCCCAACTGGTTGTTTTGGCTCCCCAGCGAAGCCAGCGATCTTCTGTGATGAGGCTTGCACATCGATCATAGGAATTTTCATCTGGTCAAATGTCTTTTTGAAGAGGATATTACATGATGCTCCGCAGTCAATGAGGACTCTTCTGACAATGGCTGGTCCAATACCAGCCGAGATGACCAAGGGATCTAAAGTAGGAGCTTCAATACCTGTAGAATCTCTGGCTCTGAAAATAATATCATCACTGAAAGTTTTCTGTTGTTTAAGGGGCGTAGTGTCTTCTAGAACAAAGACGTCTTCTTCGGCTGGAGCATATTTCAAAGCCCTGGAATATCTCTCCATCTCACCCCAACTCTTGCCAGCTGGGTGAGGTCCTCCGGAAATGACATTGATAACGGGCCTCCCAGATTCATGCCCCGTAGCTTTCTCACCTGCCCCAGGCTGATGAACAGGAGCCCGCTGCCCCTGACTCGACGATGCAGGATTGTTGCTATTCTTTTTCACGAATTGCTGCAACTTGTTTTCTCTTAGCAACTCTTCAATCAGATTTTTCAGCTGGCGGCATTCATCAGTTTCATGACCTGGTTGATTGTGGAAGCGGCAGAATTTCCCGCTCTGTATGGCTTTTTTCCCGGTTCTCAAAGGGATAGGTTTAGGGAAATCGACGGAATCTTTAGTGGCCAGGTAGATGTGCTCCGGCGTATGTGATAATGGAGTATATTCGGATGGCTTGAAGGACCGGGGCTTCTTCAGATTACTCTGTTTCTTTCCATTATTATTCTCCCTTTTTTGCCCCACCGATTCATTCTTGCGTGGAGCGACAGTGTTGTCTTCAGCTTTTTCCAACACTGCCTTTACTGGCAAAGGACGACTTTCCAAGCGAATGAATTCGTCTGCTTTTTTGTAGAACTTCTCGAGAGAGGTTGGCTCTTTCATATTTAACCATTTCCCAAATTCGCTTGACTTATCGATAGCCCTCATTAGATAAGTCAAGATCATTCGTGGTTCAGCATTGTCCACTTCTGCCAGCGTTATATTAAAGCGGTTCAAGAAAGACCTGATAGACTCACCTGGATTCTGCTCTAAACTGGACAATGACATGATATCCTTGGCCTTGGAAGCATAAATTCTAAACTGCTCCTTGAATTTTCTGGTCAAGTCTGAAAACTGATCTATAGATCGGACTGGCAGCTTGGTAAACCATAGTAGAGCCACCCCTTCAAGGTATACGGGGAAATATCGGCACTTTATTTCGTCAGAAGCTCTGGCACCTGTCATGTGCCAATCATATTTATACAAAAATTCGTTTGGATCACTTGTCCCTTTGTAAGCTGGGATGGTCGGAGGGACAAACTTCCTTGGAAATTCCGCCTTTAAGATTCTTTCAGTAAACGGAGTTTTGCTTGGAGCGAAACCCCATTCCTTCTCATCTTCAACCCTTTGCATACTTTCTTTCATGATCTGCCGGACCATTCCAGAAAGATATTCTTCATCATGCCGAGTTCTAGATCCACCGGCCTCAGGTGCTGCCTGCTCAAAGGGACTAGTAGGCCTTTCAGGAGCATTTCTTTCATCGTGAATGTTGCCAGCATGGTTCCTTTCATTACCAGCCGGTTGATTGTTTGCCCCAAGTAAATCATTCAACTTATTCAGAATTAGAGCATTCTGGGCACTTTGAGCCTCTAGTTGTGCATTTTGGGCGTTTATCTGCTGGTTTAGCCCTAGAATCACAGCATCCAACTCCGCTTTCGTAACTCCAACAGATGGAGTGGGTTGATTAGGTACAGGGGAAGCGGAGGTTCCCTCTTGAATGTTTCCAGATCTGATAGATCTACTTTTCCTTCCAGGAGCCATAATCTCAGATATACTTCTGGTTTTTAAGGAAATTCTTTCTTCAAATCTCTGCGAAGCAATGATGACAGCTGTCCTGAGTTCAGTTCTCAGTGAAAACACCAAAAATGTTAACGCTTAAATTTGAACGTTAACACCCCGGTGTGTGAAGTGTAGTTGTGAAAGCACCACCCGTTGGTACGGGAACAAGATACAAGTAGAGAAATTGCAGAAAAGCAGTAAAAGACGACAGTTTTATAGTGGTTCGGCCTAAAATCGAGCCTATGTCCACTTTGATCTCTTTATTGCTGAACAAGTACAACTTATACAACTTTCTTCAATTACAATCCACTCTAGACTGTTAGTACAAATTTTGACGGAGAATTATCTTTCAAACTCATGATAAATGATGTGGATTCTCTCTCTTGAATTTGATGTAACGTCTTCGATGTTTGGAGTGCTTGAAGTGTTGCTTGAGTCGAGAAAATGGCAGAGTTTTGGCGCTTCGAGAATGAACCAAAAGTCCCCCCAGAGTTGGAGGTGGAAGTCTATTTATAGAGAGTTCTGGGTAAAAAAAAAAGTTGCTAAGTCCTAACTCGTTGCCGACTTAAGGTAAGTCGTTGCTGACTTAGGATGAGTCGTGACCGACTCATTGAGCTGAGTCTCTGGTTTGTAGGGAGCTTCCTGCCTTTTTCGAACCCATGCTTCAAGTACTAGGTCGTTTACGAGTTATCTGGTTGTAGTTTCTGGCTTGTTTGTATAAGTCGTATACGACTCATCATAAGTCGTGGGTCGTGGTTGACTTAACCAGCTGCCTTCGGCTTAAAGCTGAGTTCAGGCTTTGTGAAGGCGAGTCCTAACTCGTAGACGAGTTAAGAGATAATGTCCTTAGGTCGTACACCTTTTTTAAGTCGTAACACTTGTTAACTCGGTCAAGCTTTAATCTGTTATGTCGTAGCTCCCTTAAGTCGTACGCGACTCATATTGCTCAATAGGTCGTTCGCGAGTCACGAGTCATCGAGTCATGAGATAAGTATCACCCCTTAACTCCTCTTTTCTTACGAGTACCGGCTCACACCTTATGAGAAGCGGCATCACTTTTTCTCCAAGTGTTAGGTCGCACGCGACTCATCGGGATGAGGCATGAGTCGGCAACGACTCATAATAAGTCGTAGATCATGTCTTTGGGTTGTAGTTGAAGCATTTGTCAGTACTTCATACGATGAGTCGCTAAGCCGGTGTGCCATGAGTCGGTGGGCTAATGAGTCATTGAACCACTTCACTCATGAGTCGCTAGAAGTATTGAGTCGCTATGCTGCTTTACTGGTAAGTCGCTGAGTACTATGTCGCTTCATTCCTAAGTCGCTAGCTCATGATAACTCAATGAGTTGCATATCATGAGTCGTTCGCGTCTTAACACACTAGGTCGCAAAGCATTTTAAGTCGCTAAAGCCACTGAGTCGCTCCTTTACATGAGTCGGTAACTATCATGAGTCGTAAGCTCCTTGAGTCGCTCGGCGTTAACACAATGAAACTAGTTTCGTCGAATTCCAAGACTGTGCCTCGGATGGCTATTTTTAAATTCAATTTAAATGATGAAATTTCAAAACTAAACATGTAACGACCCGTAAATTTCGACAATTAAATTTTTAATTAAAAAGGATTTTGAAATTTAAATTTTGTAGAAAAGGGAAATATATATATATATATATAAAGGAGGTAAATTAATACTAGATGAACGCTAAATGAAAATTTATAGCAACGGTAATTAAAAATCTTAATTTTTGTTAAATTTAATAGAAATCTAATGATTGAGATAATGGAAGATTTATACCCTTGTGTAAGTTGCATAAATAAAGGAGAATTAAATTTATAATTAATAATGAATTGTAGAAACGGTTATTTAACTTAATTGTTGAAAGGTTAGGTGAAATATCAATAAAGAAATAGTGTAATTTGTTGCACTTGAATAAAATATAAAATAAAGAATTAAAGACAAAAATTTAAATTACCTATGTATTAGTAAATTGGTAAAACGGTAACTGTAAAAGAATTAAGATAGTAATACAAATGGCAGTTGCTGGACAACCAATTTAATGCAAATTCAAATGTGATTGAGACGACTGTTGGGTTTTAATGGAGTGTAAATAAATAGTGAAAAACATTATAATATCTTAATTTAAATATGATTGTTTAATTAATACTAAAAGAATAAAATTGAAATAGTATTTAATGTAATAATAACTATAATAAATTGCAATTGTATAATGGAAGTAAATTGTTAATAAATGGATGTAAATATTAACTAATTGATGGAAATAAAATATAAATGAATGTTTGGATAAGATCATAAGTAAATGCAATTAGGTAGCATGTATTGGAAATAAAGTTCATTTAAATATTGAGAAATTTTAATGTTGTTATTAAGGAAAACGTTACTTTAGTAATTTTTAATATAGTAACGGGTGTGCGAACGCGAATTAATGGAAACGTAAAACTTATTTTAAGTGAGTATTTGAGTGTAGACTTATGAAATAGATTAATGACAATAAATTTTTGTATGTTATTATTCTATTAGTTTGTTAAGCTTTATTTTGATCAATTTCAATTAATGCACTAAATTATTGCAGTTAGTGTGGAATATTGGTAAGTGAATAAATAAGATGTAACCTAGATAAATTTCCATTCATAATATGATGATTTATGTGATATAAAGAATGAAACCAAAATGGAATGAATTAATTGAGGTTCTAACTTTATTTATGCGTAAAGTTAACAAAATTTCCAATAAAATTTAGATACGGTAAGTTATGCAAATAAAAGATGAAATTTTGGGAAATATTTATGTATTGGAATATAAAAGAAATGTTAATTAGGTAGTTGAGTAATAATTGATTTATTTTGAGTTGTAATCCAATAAAATCAAATTTATTAGAATTTATTGCAATTAATTGGATTAATTGCAGTAACCTTTGGAAATTGGAACTTAGTAAAAATAATCTGGATTGGATTTCAAATAAATAGGTTAGGGTGAGTAACTGAATTACATACTATGAATAAGTAAACCAGGAAGATTAAATTTAATTAATATAAAATAGTTGATTTATTGCAAATAAAAGATTATGTAAATATTTAGTTAGGTGGAATTAAAGATAATTACATAATAAGGTATGAATCCACTGCTAATTTTATTTATGGAAATGAAAAGAGTACCAAAAACAAGCTTTGTCAGTATATTTAAGTTTAATGTATAATAATAAGTTAATGGTAATAAAATAAGTTTAAACATCTGTTAATAGAGAGTTGAGTTTAAATCTAACAATATTAAGAAGTAGATTTTTGAATACAACATTTGATCCATCCACTTAAAATGTATAGATAGGATAATCGCTGATTTTTGATTTAAGTAGTGCAAACGGAGATTTATCTATTTATTGGAATTGGAATTTATAAGTGTATAAATAGGAAATAAGTGAAATTTATTTTAAATATTCATAAATGAAGATTTAGATGAAGGTGAGAATGGTAATGCTTTAAATAGTAGAGACGTACACAAATCAATGTAGGTAATTAGAAATAAAATGTTGTCGAAACGATAAAACGTTTCTTGTGAAAAATGGATGACATAACGAAAAAGGGTAATGTATTCACTTGAATATAAATTGAAACTTATTTAAGGTATTAATTACAATGGATAGAGATTTTGGGTAACATTGTAAATGATATGTAAGTAATGCAAATGTATGTCAATAGTAAGGGATTAGGATGAACTAAAAATTTGTAACATAGGAATTACCTGCCTATTTGTTAATAAAAATTTGAATGGTTAGTAAGTGATAATAGAATAAGTGTACATTAGTGGAATTGAGGTAACGTTGGTTTTAATGTTGAGAAAATAAATGGGTATAGTAAAGTTTAAGTGAAATTGTAAGTATGTATAGGGGAATGAATTACTGCAGGGAAATATTTGGTAACCATTGCAATAAATGTAAATTTGTGTGCATTAATATGAAATTTAGTAATAGGTGTGAATAACTTAAATTTCTTCATAGGATAAAGAATGATGGAAATAACGTTTAATTAATATATCGAGATTTAATTGATCATAAAAGGTTGATTGCAAATCAAATGAAAAATGCTTAAATGGGAATTAAGTTATTTATTCATTTGGATTTAAAGCATGATTGAAATTTTTGGAAACTGAATAAAACGTTTTATGTTGATTGAAATTTAAGTTGGAAGTAATTAAGATAAATAAAATATGTATAATATGGAATTCAAATATACATAGAAATGTGGATTTTAGTATGTAAACGTAATCTATTGAGAATGGATAGAAATTTAATCTGTAATTATTACACTAATTTAGAATTTAGTTGAAATTGGAAATTTATCTATGTATTTGGAAATTTATGGAATTGTGAATATATATATGGAAATTTAAATGAAGCATCTAATTATACATGTGTGAATACGCTTAAAATGCATTGTAAATGTTGAGAAAGAAATAATTTAATCCGTAACGTGTATAATTAATATCCTTATGGAACCACTTCTGTTTGCACGTTAAAATTCGTGCACACCTATCCTTTTGCGATCTATCTATAAATATGCTGTGATAAACCCTAGCCTCCTTTCTATTGTCAATTGGCTGTACGTTCATTTTTCTTCATCTCTTTCTCTTCCTCAATGGTTACAAAACCTAATCTATCTACAATTCAAATTTTCTAATAAAATTCAAACTCTCCACAAAAATTCCAGAAAATTTATGATAAAGTTCTCGAGACACGTAATCTGCTGGTACAATTCGTTTTCTGTTTTGGATATTCGTTTGACCAAAAAAAATTCGACGATGTGCTGTAGCTTTTAGCTGACGTGGCCATTGAAGTTAAGTGGGTTTTGTTTTATTTTATTTTATTTTATTTTTTATTTTTGTTTTCAAATCGTTTAAAATGAATATTTTTTTCATACGTTCTCCGATTCACGCGAAATTTCTTTTGTTAGGATCGTAATTTAATTCCAGATCCATTGACGCTGGTTTGGACAAATTCTGAGACCGTCGAATTTTTGGGTTTAAATCGGATTTAAATTCGATCTAAATTCAAAAGGTGAGTGTTGTAACCCACTCACAACTTCTAAAAGTTTTTATATTTGTTAAATTCATTTTTAGATATGAGTAGAAATTTATTTACAACTATTTGGCATGTTTATTCATCATATCTGTTAATTTGCATTTATTTAGTTTAACTGTTAATGTAGTTTATTTATTTCATATTAATTGACCGTTAGAATTTATTTATTTGCATATAAACTGCTAGTTAACAGTTATAAAATTTATTACTGAATATAAACTGTTAGTTTAATAGTTATTAAATTCATTTTTAATATAACTGACAGTTATTACCTGTTTATATTATCAGAGATATATTGATATTGTTTATTTTGGATGATGATTGTGATTTGGATGATGGATGATGTTTATAAATGGATGTTTTATTTTTAAATTACAAGTCATCGTGCATATTTCATTCGGGATTGTGGTTTGAAATGATATACAACCGCAAAATTTTATTTTAAATTGCGGATTGAAATGATAAATATCCGTATCACTTGACCATAGGATAGAAAATTATATACAGGCACCGTGGTCTATATATAAATTATTTTAAAGTGATTTTTATGGTTTGGATGAGATACGGTCATAAAAATTTAGTTTTGATATTTTATAAATATTATTCTTCCATATATATATACATATGAAAGTTAAATTTTGAATTTGAGCTTTGTATAAATCCGTTAAATAAAAATGGAATAAAAAAATTTAGGAATGGATTTGATAATTTATAATATATGTTAAGTTTGGAAGTTTTAAAAATGTGATCTTTATAAACTGAATTTTTTCCTAAATACATTTAAAAAGGAATATTCTAGTATAAAGTAAAATTGAGAAAGTATTTAATTACTACAATTGGAGTTTTAATTATGGATTTGATGTGAATATTCAAGACTAAATAATAGTACGTTTAATTTGCTGAAAGAATAAATTCCAACTTTAGTTTTGAAATATTAATACTCCAAATGGATATATATATAGAAATTGAAATGGTTTTTGGAACTTAAAGTGATTATGGTTTAAAGCTTAAATAAAGAACCATATTTGAAAAGCCATGTAAAGTATTTTCTTTACAAAGTAACCATAAAGTTAAACCACTTATTTTGTATACTGTTGAATATCCAAACCATTTAGTTTTGAAAGTAACGGGTTTAAAAACTATGGATTTCGAAGTATTATGTTGAAAGTTATGATTCAAATATTTGGTTACAAGGAATTATAAATTTTAAAGGTGGCATAATTTTTGGAAAGGATATATTTTTGGGAAAATGATATCATTGATTTGGGTTTTATAAAAATAATATCAAAATGAATTGTTTTGGGTTTTAAAAGAAGAAATGATATCGCAATATTATGGTTTTGAAATGGATTATATTCTGGTTTTAAAGTATAAACTATTTTTAAATGACCGCGGTGTTATAATAAGGATGGGTTGGCAAAGAGACCGGGATCGGATATGGACATACTCTCTGTCGATACCGAAAACCACTTTGACTAACTGTGTACGTGGTGGAGATTTCAGAATGAAGTAGGTTGGTGGAGACGATTCCTGTAAGGTAAATACGTGGACCCAACTCCCGTGAGTTGGCATAAGGTGGCTAAAACAGGAGCGATCGACGGGTTAATGAGGTCATTCCTCTGATCGGACACTCCTCTTCGATATTATACTTTGACTTTGGATTGATTCAGTGGCCACTTCTATTTTTGATTTTGGGGAGTTTGTTCGAGGTGGGCGGTAGCTGCGGCTACGCGTTTCCATCGGCCCGGAAGCGTAATTGGTATATCTACCCTGGCATTGCCTAGTTGTGCCGTGTCACCTACCATACCGAGCCTTGTACGAGTTTGGATTTCTCCCGTAGCCCGTGTGGTATCCTCTGGTGGCTTCCCGATCAGGAGGGACTATGATATTGGATGGACTACTGGGACTATTACGCGTTAAGGGGAATATTGGGTCACTCCTTAATGCTATTAAAAAGTATGTTTATTTTATTAATAGACACTATTATAATAGCGCAATATACTACATAGTAAATAGTTTAACGGATCCTTAGGAGATGTAAATCCCGAGCATCTCTTGAGTTATTGTACTCATATTTATTTCTGTTAATTTAACTCACATAAGATCTTTTAGTCTGACTCGAGTGTTTTTGTCTTTCCAAATTCGCTCGGGTCAGTCCAAGCGTTTCAGGATCGAAGACTTTAGCTTTGGAGGACGAAGACGAAGGAGTCGTATTATTTTTATTTATAGTATTGCACCACACTCTTTCTATTCCACTGCATTGTTTGTATTGGTATGTGTAACTCTGATATTCATTGTATAAGTAAAATAAATATTTTGTAAACAGTTATCATGAACTGTATATTGATTATTATATTTTATCCTTCCGCTGTGAGATTCTGTTTGTTTTTTTTTCTTCTCTGTTTTTCTTATTTACCCCATAACAATCCGCCCTTCCGTATGGTTTGAATTGGCACGTGTGTCGGTTTAAATTGTGCGAAAAGGCGGGATGTTACAAAACAAAACACCTTTAAATTCAATTTTAACATTTTACTATCTTCAGTATTATCAATATAAATTTCACAGGTCTTCAAATTATTTTTAACAGGCTTAGAACTCCAGATTCAACATTTTACCCAACTTTAAACTATCTAATTCATTCAATTATCAAATAAATTGTGATATTCATAACTCGAATTAAAATTACTCCATTGAATGCTTAATATCAATTAAATATTCCGATTTTAAATGCCTGAAAATTCCGGTTCGTCACATTCCTCCCCCCTTAAAAGAATTTCGTCCCCGAAATTACTAGTTAAGAGGAATGGTCCAATACCCGTTTTATTATTTCCCAAAACCAACAGTTCAATTTCCTACCAACTATCTTATTGTAAAAGACCCATTATCACTCTTATCAACCTCCCAAACTTTCCCTTAGTTTTCAAACAATATTATTTGCTCAATCATTCAAATTTCAATTTAAAACCAAATTTTGAATTATCAAAATTTTCTCAAAATTTTCTAAACTCCTTAAATTTTCGAAAAATTTGGCCAGCGTCTCCTTTGCGCAGCTAGCTCGGTACAACTACAAAAGGCCTCTACGGGCTCCCAAATTTCAAAAGAAAACAAAAGGGCAAGTGGCTCGATCAAAAACCCGATCAAATTTCATACCGAAATTTAAACACATACATTTTTGTCGAGCAATTCAAATTTATCTTCTGAAATCAAAACCAATTTTCCTTTTCTTTTATAATACCTGCATATTCCACTTAGCAATAATATCCAATCACAACATTCCAAAAACATTTTATCGGCTTCCTTACAAAATGTCAATATTTTTTCCTTCAAATATAAACTTAGAATATATTTGTAATATCAATTTCCCATTTAAGAATTTACCATTCCCTTCTTAAGTTTAGTATAAGCATTTATATGTTTCTTTATTTATTTTTACCTTACCACTTTAGTTTATATCTATTTTTATTCAAATTGGTTCTCCCATTCCATATGAATTTAATTTATTTTCAACTCCGAACATTTAATTTTATCTTCCATTTATACTGATTCATATTAATTTTAAAGTAGTTTCATCCACTAATTTATTTGAAATTTTTTGTCGTTAACTAAAAATTTTACCAAAAATTTTCTAACTCCCAAAATTTTTGGCAGAGACTCCTTTGTACGGAGAAGCTTTTGCAATTTGATAAAAGATATAAATATATATACATCGACCCACACGGTCGGAAAAACCAAAAACAGTTCATATTTCCTATTTTTATTGCATAGGCGTACCTTTATTTAGCATTTTTAAACAAGCGGCTTATTATTTTAGCATTTAGCGCGATCCAATCCAGCATAACGGCTTCCCTGAACCTGTACTTACTCAATATAAATAGGTAGGTACAAAATATATGCAATTTATTTACATTTCACCTCTACTTACATAGCTAAAACATGAATTCTATGAACAATGCAGGCTATACCATTTTCATAACCACATGCAAGATTTTTTTACCAATTTTAATTGCTTACAACAAATCACACATCATTTTACTTAATCCGAAAGATTAACAACTCACATTCTTACATTCCATTTATTTTTAAATAAATCAAACTTATATTTAATTCAATTGATCTCAACATCACTTTATTTAACTTCTATCAATTCAGAAATTTTAATTATTTTAGTTTACGTCAACCGACAATTTGTTCTATGCAATTTACGATATCCATGTGAATAAATAATTACTTAAGGTTTATAACCATTTAAATTGATTCCAACTCAATTTACGCTTAATCCCATCCCATTTTAATTTATTCATACTCTAAGATGATTTATTTTCATCTCAAATCATTTATTTTAATCCAATTCCATACAATTCATTTTTATTTCCAAACTCTGTTACCTATTAACAATCTTTGATTTGATTTTCCTTTGATCAAATTCCAAACCTTTCACTAATTTATTCGATTAGTTTATTCTTTTATCCATTTTAAATTTTAATTTACATTAACAATTCATTGTTGAATTTATTAATAATAAGGCCATTCAATTTATGCTTGAATTGGATTTAAATTTCACACCATATCCATTTTAATCCAATTCAATTTTCATTCAACAACACTTCCCATTATAATCTCATACTTGATTTTCTTTTTCATTTATCTTGAAAATCATTTTATTTAATTTCCTTGAGTTCAATCTTATTTTATATCCCAAGTTCGTATTTTTATCTCAGAATACAATATTTTTATTCCGGCCTATTTATTCCCTTTTTAAATTTTATAAGCTACTTACTTTTAATATTCATACTTCATCATCTATTTACAGTCAACCACATTCACATCTTACCTTTAACTAGGGATTATACATTTTTTTCAATGTTTTTCAATTCTTTTATAAGCTTTCGAAGTTTATTTATTCTAATTCAATACTTGCTTAATTTACATTTATTTGTTTGAGTAGAATTTTATTCCAGTCAATATTATTTATAATTCGACTGAATTCATATAAATTCAGTTTTATTCCAACTCAACTTCTGTTAAATCTAGTTACATATCAATCTTTTGAATTTTTGTCAAGTAAGGACTTAATTCCATTTAGTATCATTCACGACACAACTGACTTTTGATTCAATTCAATCCCTCAATATATGAGTTCAACACTTATTTATTTATTTAAAAGCTTATATTGCTCATTTGAGTCATTTCATCTTATAACCAAATTCCAGATTATATATATAACACTTACGAGCTTAAGGTATAAATTTCCATTTCACAATTATAATCATTTTACCTTTCAGCTTTATATCCAATTTAATTCAATTTCAATTTCAATTTTATTTAACTTATCTCAAGTTAAATTTAAATATATTTTCTTCACTTCATTCACTTAAGTTAAATTTTAATTCCCGGATTAAAATTTCAATTTCTTCTTATTAATATTAATTTTACTTTATAAGTTCAGTAGTTGGTCCATTTATTCATTCACAAATTCATTTGCAACCAATAAATTTTATTTCCAAACATTAATTATTTTTAGTCCATTTGAATTTATTCTGTAGCTTATTTTATACATTTCATTTGCATACCATAGTAACTAATCAGTTACTTATAAATTTTAATTTCAAAACTTGTTTATTTAACCCAACTTAACTATTTAATTTTTAAAAAAAAATTTCAAACTTAAGTTCAACATCCAATTTGGAAAACATATATATCTAACCAAACCATTCCTTTGCATTTTCAAAATCAAACCCAATTTCGCAAACGAACATCAATCCAAAACATTCAGGTAGCAATCCCCCTTTTGGAAACTCGAAAATGAACATCGATGATGTTGCAGTCATCATCGAAGTTATTTTCCAGCGACCGTAAGAGTTCAATTCTTTTCTCTTTTTTAAAACGCTTCAAATATTTTAATTTCCAAACCTCTATAGATTTCAATCTGATTCAAAAATATTTCTCAATATATATATTATCTTCCCAACTTTTGAGAATCATTTTCAACATCAAAGGAACTTAAATTCCTAAATTTTTAAAATTCCAAACTCTTTAAATTTATATTCAAACACTACCTTGGAATTTTATTTTATTTTAGTTACCAATCACACTATAATTCACATTTATAGTAAAATTTACAAATCTCAATTGTATATGAATTTGTTTCCTAGTTTTTAATTATGTTTTCAATTATCAATCACAATTACAAATCTCACTTATTTATTAATTTATTCCTTAATCTCTGGTTATTATTTCAATTTTTTATTCAATTCTCATACAATAATTATAATAATTAAATATTATCACTCCTAACATCCAAGCATCCATATATAACTATAATAATTTACGAAAAATCATTTCTTTTATATACAAAAATAATTTTGGGCAAAATTATTTTATTTACCTTATTTAAAACAATACTGTGTCGATTTATCTTGTTTAAGAGTTTAGAAATTCCTATTGATAACGTGGCGTCCCATATATCGACCAGAATCCATAAACACTCAACCGATAAATCAACGCAATATAAAAACAATTTTATATTCACTAACAAATACGCGCTCATATCTATTAATACTCTCAAACTCATTCTAGAGTACTACGGACTCTATTTAATGAGTAATTCCCACCGGAGCCAAGGTTATCACCAACTTAAGCTCTGATACCAAGTGTAACGACCCGCACATCCGTACCCCTTGAGTCAACACTATTCTACCTAAATCAACTCAAGTGGTACAGAAATACGAACCATTTGGGTTAAAGAAGAAGAGGTAGAAGAAGAAAATAGAAAACAACAACAGAATCTAACCATCGCAGCGGAATGAAATATAATAGATAATAAATAATCTTTACTCAAAAATCAAATATCTCCGTTTATATATTACATCATCAGAGTACATCAATCACAGCTCAACAATATCGTACAACTGGATACATAACTACTCAACACAGCGGAATATATATAAAACAAGTACAGAAGTACGTATCGTCATCCAGCTAGTCTCCTGAGCTCCACAACATCCTTTCCTGTATCCTATAATACTCGGTCTGACCCGAGCATTATAGTTTAATAACACCCGAGTCAGTCTGGAATACCAGCATGAGAAATCACACTCAAATTGATTATTAAAGTTTCAAAAATCCTTTTAAAACAAAAGCATCTCGTAAGACCACGCCACAAATAAACATGTCGGGTTTTTACCTTACGATAGTTAAAATATTTCTTATTAAAATCCTATGATATTATAATAGGGTCTATATACAAATACTTATAAAATAGCCGAAATTGTTACATTCATTAAATTCCAGCTACAAGCCACGGAGTGGGTAATACAAACAAAACTCGTACAAGGCTCGTAGGGAGAATGGATTTCCAACTAATGACTAGGCACTGGGGTACCACCTATCACAGTACGTGGCCTAGATCACAGTACCGAGGAGTACGCCCGCTCCCCTGCAACACAAGACCAGGACTACCCCTTACTGGATAATCCCGAGTGAGATCACCCCGCGGTTGGGATCAACAATCGTCCACTAAGCCGAAATAAAAAGGGATATCTAGACAGGGATGACCTCACCCTGCTTGGGTGCTACCCACCTAGCCTTGCTGCATAACCCCTGATTTTCAGTCATTCCCGGTTGATGAGGCTTGAGGTTAAGCGTTACCTTTTTAGAACATATCCCTTAGAATGCTCATCGCCCACCTGACGATGTTCCGAAAGCATTCAACCATACAACTCCGTCCCGGGTTCGAACGGAACCGAAGGCACTATTCCTACTACATCCATTTTGGAAATATCCTTAGTATTAGTAGCGACTAGCCCTTGCACTTCACTGCTCCATCTTCGAATCCAAAATTGTTTTCCACGAAACGTACAAACCGGATCGAAGTAGTTTTCGAGAAATAAATCTCGATCCATGTCTCTTCGAAACGATCAATGCATTTGTCCAATATTGATAATCGGTGATTTAACTATCAATTTATATACACAAACAACCATCATCCAATAAATAATTTCCCAAATTATTTATTAATCCCAAAAATATCTTCACAAGATATATTTCCACTTTTCAAACCCTTTTGAAAATAGTTTTCGAACTATCTTCCTTTCTCAGAATAAATTCCAAGTATTTCTATTTCCACTGAAATCACCAAGCACAAAACTTTAGATTTTTCAAATAATTTAAAACGCTTTACTTTGAAAAATACTTTAAAACATTTAAGTTAAAACTACTTCAATAATTTACTAAAAATACATACTATATGATATTGGAAAATAAAGTTACTTTATAAAATATAAAACTAGGTTTTTACTTTATAAAAAAAATACTAAGCCACTCCCTAAATAATTACTGCGATAATAGATTTGAAAAATATTTAATTTAGAATTTAGATATTTAGAAATATTAGATTCCTAAAAACATGGTTTTTAAAACAACATTAAAACTTTTTATCTTTTTTTTTAAAATTTACTTTGAACGTACTTAGCTATCCAGAGAAATATACTTCCCTTCACATTCTTCTTTAAATTTCCAATTTCAAACACTTGAATCAATTTTCAATTGATTTCTAAATTTACTCTTTTTTTTTCCAAAATCCATTAATTTCAGATTTTATTCCTTTATTATGATTTAAAATACTTTTAACTGAAAATACCAATTTTAGATTTCTCAAATTACCTCTTGATCCTTTTAAATAAATTTAACCTTTAAATTTTAAAATTATTCTTTATTTCTTTAAAATAATATCACTTGATTTTACAATTCATTGATTTCTGTTTATTTCCAAAATATTGTTTCTTACTCGAAGTTCTTTATTAGTATTTTAATATCACTGTCATTTCCTTTTCAATTCATTCTTAATTTATTCAAATTATCTATAATTATTTCGCTTACAAATTCACTTCTTTTATTTTCTTTCCAAAATCCAATTTATACATTTTTGGTAACTCATTATACCCAAATATATTCAATCAAACCATAGCATTCAATATTCCAATATATTTCATCATAGAATAACAAATAATCACAACAGAGAATATTAAATAATCTGAATAAATGTTGAGGAATCCAGTTGGATCCCTCCAACCTGTTTTCCCTGTATCCACAGACGTTAGCACAATAAAATACCAATTCCACTTCGAGGTGGAATATCATGGTATATGGGATTAAATATAATATCATCCGCTATTATACGGCGTATAGGGTCTCATCCGCTATATAATGGGGGAAATCAAACATTCCAAGAGATATTATATAATACTATATATAATATAGCACACCAAATCCAATCAATTATTTAAATTTAACCAATTAAATTAAAATTAAAATTCAACTGAGTGAGATTAACTCACCTTATTATTTAGTTTGTAGTCCAATCCAAACCAGCTTGTTCTTTATTATTTTTGACCTTGTATAACCATTATACAATTTATTAATATTTGAATTAATCTAATAATCAATTCCCATGTAATAAGTTTAGTTGACTAATGATTTAATTTTTAAACCAGTAATTTCCCTTTTGAAACTACATACACTCCATTTAAAAATAAATTATAGATTTCAAAAATCTAACCTTTTTATAAGTTCTTCAAACATTTTAAAATCCTATATTTTATTTTATTTTTTTCAAAAATTTTATCAAAAGAATAATTCTATTTAATGGACTAAAAATCAACAGACTAAACTCTGGTTTAAACTTGAGTAATATCAATTTAAAACTTCTCAAACTAATTCACCACTTCATCATAATTTATTAATTTGTAAATATTCATTTTAATATGATATTATAATATATAAATCACTTTAATACTTCTTTGAAAATTAAACAGCAAGATTAAACACGTGTATGTATATATTTAAATTTTTTTTCTCAGTACCTAGCAAACAAAAATTCCATAAACCTATATATTTTACAATCTGTGTATTCATACATATAATTTATTTACTTTGAATTTATAAAACAATACCTTACTGCTCGATGTTTCTGTCACCATCGTCTTCCCTACCATCCCAAAACCAACCCGAGATAAGCTCAAACCCTTCCCTAAATCGCGACCCATGTTCAAAGAAGCTGCCGCCACTCGAACCTCCGTGTACTCGAGCTCGGCGTCGAAGCTCCGGACCTCTGCCCTTGTACGAATCCACTCGCGCGACCTCATCACGTAGCTTGACTCCATCCAAACGTGATCGCGACTGCCGCTTCCCATCCTCCAGGTAGACAAGGATTCGACGCCGCGCGAGCTCCCAAAGCCGCATCTTGCCATCGTGAAAAATCGATGTTCGCCTGCGTCGATCGTATCGTGCTCTCGCGATTTGATTTTGGGTAAGAGGGAATTAGGCTCGAGATCGAACTGTATTTAGAAAAAGAAAGACGAGACTTGGGTTTTAAAGAGAATTGTTCGGCCATTACTACTGAATGATTTTTAAAAGCTCGATCATTAAATATATTTTTATTTTCTCTTTTTGCATTGACGAACTGATTTCGAAAGGAAGCAGCATGATTTAAAAAAAACGAAGGCGACAACGATTTGATTTTAGCTTCTGAGGGGGATAAAGAGTACGTCAAAATATCTCGTTTTGGATGGCAGAGAGGAGTAGGTCGGCTTGTGTTTTCAGGGAACGAAATGATGTTTGTAGGCTGATGTGAGTATATATGTCAATCAAGGAATATATATTTATTTAAATTTTTCGATATAAATTTGAGGGTGTTTACTTACCGTATGGTCATACAACAACTCTGATCACTACGAAATTTGAAATCCGATAATAATTCAATATTACGGATCTAATGAAACTGGTTTCGTCGAATTCCGAGACTATGCCTCGGAAGGCTATTTTTAAATTCAATTTAAACGATGAAATTTCAAAACTGAACAAATCATCTTTAAATTCAATTTTAACACTTTTACTATCTTCAGTATTATCAATATAAATTTCACAGGTCTTCAAATTATTTTTAACAGGCTTAGAATTTCAGATTCAACATTTTACCCAACTTTAAACTATCTAATTCAATAATTCAATTATCAAATAAATTGTGATATTCGTAATTCAAGTTAAAATTACTCCATTGAATACTTAAAATCAATTAAATATTTCGATTTTAAATGCTTGAAAATTCCGAGTCATCACAGTCGAAATCCGAGACTGTGTGAAAAATGACTATTTTTACACATTAATTAAATATTAAAATATTCAATTTCTATAAATTAATTTTTAATTCAATTTCAAAAATTTCCTAACATCATTCTAATTCTAATAGAATTAAATTCAACTTTATAAAATCATTTTATTCACATTAAATTCAAAATCAAATCATTTCTGCAATTTCAAATTTTAAATCAACAATTTAATTATCCAATTAAATTCTTATATCGAAATATAAGTTATTCAATTTATAAATTTACTTGTGAATATTTAAATTCAATTTGATATAAGAATTTCTAATGACTGAAATTCTGGATCATTACATTCTCCCCTATTAAAAAAAATTCGTCCTCAAAATTACCAAGTAAGTAAAAGTCACAAAATCCATTAACTTTTCAAAAACAATTCGTTAAACCATATATCAACATTATTTAAACGTTTTAACTTTTCCAAAATCTATTAGTTAAACATCTTATAAAAACTTCTCTAAGTTTTCAAATCCATATATAGTTATCTTTTCAAAACCACTAGTATCATTTAACTTTTAACTCTATATCAAAAATTTAGTTCATAAAAAAATTTCGAACGCCTTGAATTTTCAAAATATTTCACCATAGCCTCCTTTGTGCGGTTCGATCGTAGTAGGATCACAACATACGCACACACACACACATCTCATCTTCGAGGATGGGGCATCCCTTAGGGAAAAAGTATAAAAGTATGATATGTAATCCGAGATATGTACCTTATATATTATTAGCGAGCATATACGGCTAATATAGCATGAATACGAGCTCCAAATGCGAAGCAAGCGTCATTTGCACCTATTAGACACTCAATAAACAATGAGAAACATGTATAAATGAAAGTAATATCAAAATACAACATATACCAATACAACAACTATATATGCCAATATAACAAATGCAATCAAAAGCAACAAATCCAACCATCAAACAATTATCATTCAAACTAACATCAAATAAACCAATCTCTATCCAATCAATCCATAACCAAATCAATATAAATTCATTTCTTATCAATATTCACTTAATTAATTTCCATTTTATTCACATTTGATTCATTAACATTGGATTTTAACTTTCATTCATTCATATTCAATTAGTTTACATTCACTAATTCATATTCAAGTTGGTTCACTTCCAAATTAAATCAAATTCAATTCTATTTAGATTTACTTACTTCCAATTTGAATTCAATTATTTATCTTTCAATTTCATTAATTCAATTTCATTAATACTTAATGAATATCTATTCAATCAAATATCATCCATCTAACAACCAATGCACATCCAACATTACCAACTTTATTTAATTTACACTCAACATTTATATTTACTTCATTTACCTTCAATTTGGTTTAACACGTTTAATTTCCAATTGGTTTAATATTCAATTTTGATTGAATTCTAGTATTCATTATGTTCACATTTTTTTATATAACACTTCAATTATTTTTATTAATTAACAACTTCATAACTTAAATTTTATTCAGTCCTTAACAACAACATTTCTAATCCATGTTTATTCACTTTTACAATTAAAGTTGAATTTCATTATATAACTCGAGTTCATATTTATTTAACTACTTCATTTGCTCATTTCTTTTTCTTTACTTAAATTACATTTCATTCTATTTGACTTAACTTAAATTTCATCTTCAAAATCATTTTATTTAACTTTTACTCAAGTCAAATTTCATATCACTATTCAAATTTAGATTTTGTTCTGCTTAACAAAATTGTTTAACCATTTTAACATTTGATTTTACTTACATTTTCCCATTTTATAAGTTATACAACTTATTTATCTAAACTTCAAATTCATATCATATAATCACTTTACCTCTCAAGTTTAATTTCCATTTCAATAACTTATCTAATATGGTTTAAATCTAATTCACTTATTTAACTTTCCCAAAATTAAATTCTTATTTCATATTAGAAGTCCAAAACTCATTTCACTTATATTTATCAATCACAACTTGGATTTTAAATTCAAATTCGTTCATCACAACAAAACTTCAATTCTCAATTTACTATTGGTAGCAAATCAATCACATAGAAATTCGAAAATGGTACTGATGACGCTATAGTCATCACCCTTATTATTTTCTAGCAACAGTAGTGAATTCAGTGCTTTGCATTCTTTTAAAAAAATTCCTTTTATTTACAAATCACATTTATAAATCTTTTACTTATTTAATTTCACTATTTTACTTCACTTATATAAGATCATTTCAAATTCATTTATCTTATTTAGATTTATAATAATATAATCTCTTTAAATTTTGAAAAACAACCTTCAAAATCAAAAGGATTCAAATTCTCAAATTCTTAGTATAAATCCATTCTTTATTTACAAGTCATATAGTTTCATTTCTTATATATAAGATTATTTCGCAATGTAAATCATTTTAATAATAATTCCATACTTCATAATTCATTTGCTTATATAGTTTATTCTTTCACAATTGTTGTTTTTATTTAGATTATTCAAACAGCTTTTATTAACTTATATATATTTACCTTTTCAAACAACCAAACAGTCAATTATATACACTTTAATAATTTGTGAAAAATTATTCCTTTATATACAAAATATGATCGAGGTAAAATTATTTCATTTACCCAATTTAAAAATAATACTATGTCGACTTGCTTCATTTAAGTGTTCAGAAATCCTTATCAATAACATGGTGTCCCACGCGCTGGCCAAAATTCACAAACAACTCAACGAATAAGTAAACACATTATAAAACATTTTTATATCACTAACAAATACGAGCTCATATATATATAATACACTCAGACTCAATCTAGTGTGCTACTGTCCCTATCTATACTGAGTACACATCAAAGCCTAGGAATATACAAAATCTAAGCTCTGATACCAAATGTGACGACCCGCAAATCCATACCCTTTGAATCGACAATAAACCACACATGTTCGACCCAAAAAGCGTAGACTGGTGGGAAGTCAAGAGAAAGAAAAGAAGAAAGAAGAAGAGAATAGAAGTAAGAGAGAAGATAGAACCAAACAGAACAATACAAAATCTCACATCCCAGCAGAAAACATATAATATCATATCAATTATCTTTACAAAATAGAAATTGTATATACATACTTCAATCTGAGTACAACAATCAATCATAAGTTATCAGCCTGAACAGTTATAATAATCTGTCCTTACAATTGCCGATAATATAAACAACAACAATGCACAAAGTGGATAATCAAAACAGATACGTGTATACGAAAATGAAGATCTCCAGCGATCCTACTGAAGCTCCAAAGGCACCAAATCTAAACCTGTAAATATAATTGGTCTGACCCGAGCATTGAAAGGGAAGAACGCCCGGATCAGTCTGGTAAACTAGCGTGAGAAAACACACTCAACGGAATTTATTTAGATTACCAAACTTTCCCTTTATCAAAACAAAATTATCTCGTAAGACACGCCCACACGTAAACATGGACATGTTTTTACCTTACGATAACCAAAACATTTCATATCAAATCATCTTATATTATAATAGTGTCTATTGCACAAATAATAGCCGAAATCGTTATATTGATTAAATTTTAGCATATAGCCCAAAATGGGTAATACAATCAAAATGGCAGGCATGTAGTAGAGTTTGGATTTCCATACAAATGACCAAGTGAAGGGACTACCTTCTGATGGGTACACCTCTAGATGGATATCCCGAGGAATCATCGTAAAGCTTCTCTACCAACACATGACCGGCCTACCTCTGTAACTAGGTAGTACTGAATACGTCATCCCTCGGTTGTTACCGACCTTTTTCGAGGGCCCCCATAGCATACAAATCACAATAATTTACATCTTGAACGTCATAGTAGAAGAAATATATCTAGAGAGGATGATCATATCCTAATGAGAGTGACCCACTTAGCCTTGCTGCATCTAACCCTGTTTCGGTCATTTTCAGCAGAGGTAACAATTACCTTTCACATATCACATATCACATCACTTTGAATGCCACATGGCCATTTTCGTTGACTACTAATTGCCTTCCACAGAAATACAACCCTTAAGCTCGTACGTCTCAAAGAGGGTGTTAAGCTAAGAGAAGTTGTCTTCTCTGCCATCATTGATGTACGATTGTAAAAACCAATGTACGTAATCTTTAGAAATGCATTGTCAAACAAAACGTCCATACAAGTTGTCCAGGAACAGGACAAATCGAAAGTACTTTCCTACCACATCCTGTCAGGAAATTCCTAGGATTAGTATCAAATAGTCCTTGCATAGGATATTTTATAATGAAGAGACCACTAATACTGGATGTATATTGGGATTTTAACCTCAAACGATCAACAAGTAGTCCTCCACTATGAAAATCCTGAATAATAATATCATCACAACAAACCTGCACAATCGTCGCACAAATGTTGCTTCGAAGTGGTTTTTGGATAAACCGATCCTGGTCTCTTCACACCAACAATGCATAAACGTTTCTCAACCTCACACAGAAACTAAGTCTCATAGACTTATCACATCTCCAACTTTCAACTTGCTATCCTTCGTCCAAGAAGGAAGCTCGATAGATTGGAGTAATAATCCACACTACTAATCAACAGCCTCAATACAAACTATAATCAAGCCTACACAGAAGGCTACGTACTAAGTGTACGACTAAATAGTTTCCACATCAAGTTGAGGAAGTAAAAATGGCCAAATTTGATAGTCGGTCATTTAACTATCAAAGCAAACAAACAAATATTTAGCACCACAAGCAATCACTAGGCCCTTTTAATTAATATTTTATTAATTAAATTACTTTCCAAATATTCACTTCAAATTATCTTTAAAAGATATATTCTCAAAACCATTTCAATATTTCAATATTGGAAAACATTTCCATATACTTATTTAATAATAAGTAATTCACAAATCAATTTATTTTCAACACTTAGAAAATATTACATATACTTAAATTAGGATTAAGTATATTTTTATTATTTAAGGAAAACATTCTCTTGAACAAACTTATTTGGGTGAAAACGAATATTGCGTAAAACATCGTTACGACAACCCAAAATTATTAGTATAGGGATTTGAAAATTAGATAGATACATAAATCTTATATACTATACAAAACATCTCCTTTCGAAAATCATTTACTATAACAACAGTATTATAGTCCATCATTTCCTTATTTCTCGAAGATGTCTATTTCAACAATGAATGTTGATTCTATGGTTTCGATACTTAACACATTTTAAATATCTTCAAACAATTTAACTCCATTTAAAATATTACTTTCCAAAAATATTCATTTTATTAATAGATTATTCACTGTCCAAAATCGTGAATATAATTCATTTACCAAATTTATCACTTCTACACATTTAATTAAAGGATTATCCACTGTCTAAAATCATGAATATAATTCCTTTAACAAACTTTCACAATTAACTTATCAAATTCAATTGATTTCGGATTCATAAAACAATGTTTATAAATCACATTTCTATTTTGCAAAAACTTCAACTTATAAAATTCCTTTATTAACCAATTCCATTTACATCTCGTTTATATGCCAAAATCCAAAATATAAGCTAATTACTTATAAATCTCTTTATTTACAACTGTAAATCTTATTTACTAATAAGATCCATTTATAACTTCATTTCAATATCTACAAAAATCCTTTATAATTCCATCACTTTTTATAATTCATTTTTATAAATCTTATATATAAATCGTTTATCATAAATTCAAAATTATCAATTTAAACTATTTTGCCAAATAATAAACTCCATATTTCAAAAATCACATTCTTGATATATTTCACAAAAATCTTAATTTTTATAACATAAAAGTTATAAAATTTATTTAGTTAAAATAAATATATTCCTTAACAATTCAAAAATATATACTTTCAAAATCATTTGAAAATCCTTTTTAAATTGATATTATCACTTTAACATTTTTACGTTATCAAAAATAGGCACAATGCTGCAACAACACTAAATATATCAATCACCGCATCCAAATCATCATATATCGCATGATAAGAGCATATATATCAATATCTGTAAATAAAATCAACATTGGTGAGGAATCCAGTTGGATCCCTTCAACATGTCACTTGCAACAAATATACATATTAGAATACATGTACAATGTCCGCTTCGAGGCAGAAGCGCGTACAAAAGGTCATCCGCTTATACATGGGATCGTATAGGGTCTCATTTGCTCCAATAGGCAGGAATATATCCAAATACCAATCAATATATAATACATCATATATCATCCAAACAATCATCAATCAACATAAATAAAATTTATTCTCACTTATATAAAAATATCAGTGTCAGAAAGAGTGAGTTGTACTCACTTTGATTCCAATAGTAGCTGTTGTGTTTTATTTCGAATAAAATTAGACGAGCGTTTAATTTTACCTAAAATTTATATTGGCTCCAATCAACTCCAAATCAACTCTAAAATAAAGTGCCCATCAATAGAGACCCAACACAACTTGTTTTGTCAAAAACGGACCTCATATGTAGAAGTTACGAATTGTAAAGTTTATACGAATTTATTATATAATATAGTTTACAAATTTTTTTCTTTTTAAACCTGGATTACATCGCAGCTGCTCATTTCCCTTGCATCAAATCTCGACCGTGACTTTCATCTTCTTCCCCAATGTTCCATTCACATTCGAACAAACCCATGCCGCCGTTGATTTTCGATTTGTCGCGCCCACCACGATCGTCGAGGAGACGATCAGACAACGTCGTTCGAAGCATCACCACGAGCTCCACGTTCAACCACGTGAAGCTTGGCTATAGCATTTTATTGAAAATTGTGTCCAAATGTGTGGCTTTTAAACGAGATTTGCCGACCATCCAATGCCTCATTCTCGATCATAGCCGCTGAAGTTGTTCACCACTCCAAGTTCTTCAATTTTGTAGTTGGAAGATTTTCGTAATAATGGGTGGATGGAGAAATAAATGAGGAGGAAATCGAAAGATACCATCCATTGAAGACAGGGGTGGCAGCTGTAACCTAAGGGCTAGGGTTTTGTGAAAATAAAGAAAAAATTTGGCCTTTTTTAAAAAAAATCGCGACACTATTCACCCAAAAAAAAATCAAACTCCAATCGAAGTGTGCATTTGGCGTTTATAATGTTTTTACCCCTATTTCAAACATAATGGAACATATATCGGGAGCCAATTCGATCGTATTTGGAAGATAGGTTTTCAAATCGAATTATTTAAATTAAAATTTACTTAAACAAATTTCTACGCGTCTCAGGTTCGCACGGCTAAACCGTAAATACGATTGACATAAATTTGAAATCCTACAATAATATAACATTACGGATCCAATAAAACTAGTTTCGTCGAAATCTGAGACTGCGTGAAAAATGACTATTTTTACACGTTAATTAAATATTAAAATGTTCAATTTCTATAAATTAACTTTTAGTTCAATTTCAAAAGTTTTCTAACATCATTCTAATTCAAATAGAATTAAATTCAACTTTATAAATCATTTTTATTCACAATAAATTAAAAATCAAATTATTTCAGCAATTTCAAATATTAAATATTAAATTAACAATTTAATTATCTAGTCAAATTCTTATATTCGAAATATAAGTTATTCAACTTGTAAAATTTACTTCTGAATATTTAAAATCAATTAAATATATGAATTTCAAATGACTGAAGTTCTGGATCGTTACAAATTATACTCTCAATTTTCAACATGGAAATAATGTATTTTACTTCTGATAAAAATCATTTTTAGTTAGTTAGATTTGTTGTTGTAATTAGTTCTATTGTGAGGAATATCACAGGAATATTTGAAAATAAAAAGTGAAAGTGTAATGTGATATGTAATTTGAGTTCTAAAACAAAATAAAATACCAGAAGAACCTAAGGTAGAGTTTGGTTTGAAAGTGAGTTTTTTCTTTTGTGTTTTTAGTATGTGTGGTAAATAAAGTAGGTAAGGAAATTTTGGGAAATCCTAGTCATTTCAACAAAGGAGAGAAGGGGATGGAAAAAGATAATTTTTCTATTTTCCTAAAGGTTTGGAAAAAAAAACTTTTTCAATTCTGTACATTAAAACCATTTTTCAAATCGATCATGTTTTCCTTCTATTCTCATCTCCTTTGCATTTTAAACTACACATCGAAAACCCAAATTGTATCTTTCATCTAGTTAAACGGTTAAGAAGAGCCACCATTGAATGACTTCTGAAGATTGGATCTTAGTTGAACCAATTAATTGTTTATGATTATTTCCACCTTTTAATGATAAAGGTACTTTCAATTAATTTCCATAGATTTATTCATGTGCATAAGAAAATTAAGGTCACTCTGCCAACAAAAAAAGAAAGTGCTTTTACTTGTTTTGAATGTTATTTTGCTTTCAAAAAGGCAAAGTTCAAATAGCAAGGGTCTATTTAGTTTCATTTTAGTTTTTTTTGTTTTTCATTTTCAACGTTAACTACAAAATATGAAAAGAGAAGTAGAATGACCGAGGGGGTGAAATAGATTGTTTTGTATAACGTTTAACACTTAAGTATAAAAATTAATAATTTAAGTTAAAGTAATATCCTAAACGTTAATAATACTTGCCTACATGAGCTAATAACATGTACATGCATACTAGACATTTTATAAACAAATAAATAATTTTGAAAAAAATAGTTAGAGCTATATGAATTTATCATCAATAGTACATATAATGGAAAACATATGTACAATATGCTTTAAAATTGAAAATATGACGGTTAACCATTATAAACGGCTATGGTAATGGTTATAAGAATTTATAACCATCAACAACGTTCACGCTTACGGTTGGTGATAATAACGACGTTGCTTTTTGGTCCAACTTCTGTTGAATTACATATGGCATTTTGTAGCTGATTATGGGCCCAACCTGGATTTTTAGATAAGGTCCAAATATACATTTGTTAGCCTTGTTTGTTGTCTGTATATGTAGGAGATAAATACTACATCTAACCATCAGAAAAATACTAACTTGTTTCACTATTTCAACACATTAACAAATTTTCAGTAACATTTTGTATTCAGCAAATTGAGATGAATAGGAAATGATTAACCAATTGTATTCTCAACATTCAGCATGGAAATCTTGTACTTTATCACTGGGTGTACAAAATCATTTTTAGTTTGTTAGATATCATGTTATGATTAGTTCTATTGTGAGAAACATCACACAAATATTGGAATAAAAATGTGCAAGAGTAGTGTGATATGTAATTTGATTTTAACATAAAACTAAATAAAAGAACCTAAGTTAGTGTTTGCATTAAAAATTAATTTTATATTTTCACTTTTATACACATACGGAAATGACATAGAAAAGAAGGATGTTTCAGAAAACCGTAGTCATTTCAGCAAAGGAGAGAAGGGATGAAAGAAATAATTTTTTATATTTCACCAGATGGAAAATAAAAAAAGTCATTTTTAATTTTTACTTGAAAACAAATTTTCAAATAGATCTCGTTTTCCACACCCTTCTCATCTCATGAATTTTAAACTTCGTATTAAAACACAAAACACAACACTCGTTTCAAACCAAACATTGTTAATCTATTTGAACGTAAGTTTTCTAATTTGTCAAATAAGTTGATTATGACTTAAACTATTAAATATTTGTATCTTTTGTCCTTTGTCTTGCTAAACTAATAAGAATTGCCATTGTTGAGTGAGTTAAGAAGATTTCGTTTTACTTGAATTAGTTAATGGTTAGTTCCTTTAATGAAGATAATGGTGCTTTCAGTAAATTTTCATAGATGTTTTCATGTGCAAAAGAAAAACGAGGTCCCTTCATCGACAAAAGACAAAAGTGCATGGACAAAGAGCATGGGGGGATTAGTAGTATTTGAGTATTACAATGGAGTTAACAAATCTAAAAAAGCCCTATAGAAATAGAGTATGTATTACTCCATATTTTTAACATTCGAAACTAGTGTTAAACGCTGTCAAAATATATTTGTACACTAATTTGAGGTGTCAAAAATAGTGGATCAATAATTTAAATCGGCTATTTTCCACGTTAAATTTATCTAAAGTGGCATTAAACAATAAAATATGTACTACCTCAAAAACCATGTAACACAAGATAAATACAAGTAGTAAATCATTTACAACTATCTATATTTTTAATTACATCAATTTATAATAGTTCATAATGCCAAATCTTCATCGAAATATACTTGTTAAGTCTTATACAATATTCTAGCAAGGTATTTAATAATTTAAGGTGGAATTAGGGGAAAAGTCAATCTTTGAAGAAGAAAAATTTAACTAAAGGACATCAATTTTTATTTTTAAGTTGAAAAACAAATGCTAGTTATAATTAGAATTATATTCAAACTTTAAACTATATAAAATGCTACTTATGACTAGCATTATGTTTAGTTTTACACTGTACAAAATGTTAGTTATAACTAGCATTATCCTTTAGCCAATAAAATGAACTTGATGTCCTACGGTCTAATTTTTTTTCTAAATTTTTCTTCAGGTCTATTTTCTTGATAATTTAACATTATTATGCAGTTGTAAATAAGCTTTATTAGGTTTTTTACCCAAAACATTTCCCACAATAAACAATGTGAGTGAAACCTGTGAATTTGTGTTTTATTCAAAAGAGAAGACAATCGATGTTAGTTTGATGTTTTCTCATTAGGAAGTGCATATCATAGGATGCCTATCAAGGGTACGGTTTTTGGTCCGAACCCATACTGTTAATACGAGAACGGGTTTTGTCCTAAACTACCCAGGTCCTATCCAGGCCCGACCCGATTACAATTAGGATCGGGTACGATTTTATTAAAACTCGGTCCAGTTTGAACCCGATTCATTTATTAGTTTTTCGTAGTATCAATATATGATTGTTTACGTAATTTATTTACCATTTTGTTTGTTTACATGTAGATGTTTTTGTTTATGTTAATTGTGAACTCAACTACTTAACCATTCAATTTGTATGTTAACATTGTTTACTGTTCGGGTATGAGTTTTACAAAAATTGTAAGTTTAAAGTATGATTTTAACATAAATATTATGAGTCTAGTATATAGACATTCCCAGCGGACTTGAAAAGCTCGACGGGCAGGATTTGGGTATTGATTTTGAAATAACCTATGGGATCGGGCTGGACCCGAGTTTTGATTACTATGATCGGCCTCGGATCCAAATTTTAAGATACCCGGACCGAACCCGACCCACTGAGAAACCTAATCACCGGTAGTCGAATTCGAAGCACCATAGTTTTTAATACTTTGGCATTGCTTGGTTTAAAAATAAATTTTGTGTTTTCGGTTTTCAATATGTATGTCAAATATGAGAAGAATGATGGAGGGGATGGAAGAAAGACGGATGGGAGAATGAAGGGGATAGAGGGATGGCGGAAGAATGGATTGTTTAACGTGCTTATGTTATTTCTCAAAACATGGAAAATTAAAAAAAGTAGTTTTCAATTTCGTATGTAACTTGGTTTTCTAAATTGGTCATTTTCAACAATATATATGCGTCGTGTGCATTTTTGTATTGACGAAAACCCAAAACTAAAAATAACAAACCAAACACTACCTTACTTTTTGGTTCCAGTTGTGCTGGATTACGTAATGCATTTTTTATTTTATCATAAGGGCCCATTCTTGATTTTCAGATAAGGCCCAAATATATATTGGTTAGCCCAGTTTGTGGTATGTTACATATTGTTTAGAAAATCAAGTGATTAATTATTGCATTCAATAATCGAAAAATTAAAATTGTTCGATTATTTCAATACGTAAACCCGTTTTCATCCTTAAATAATTAACATAAATAATCTATTGATGAAAATTCAAATTTTACAATTTTCAAAAATCTATGATCATAAAATAGAGCTTAGGAAAAATCTAGAGATATTTCAAAGTTGAAATATTATTTTTAAAAACAAATACATTGATTTCGACAATAAATATTTAATATAAAATAATATATTACTAAAAATTATAATTTTAAAATTATAGAAATTCCAGGTTCATGAATGAAAGGTTAAGAAAAATTTTAAAGAATTTTTCAATTAAATTATTATTTTTAAAAAATCATAAAAAAATTTCCCAAAATAATATTAATTATTAAAAATAATAAACTTTATTGAAAATTTCATAATTTTTGTAATTTGTTTCTGAAATGAAACAATATTTTTTTTTAATATAAAATTGAATTTTTAATGAAGAAATTATTTTATATATAATAAACAATTAAAAATTCAATAAATGTTAATTTAAAATATGAATATCTGTATGATAACTAATTTTAGAATTTGTAAATTCATATTATATATAAAAAAGTGTACTAAAAATTTTAAATCATATATATATATATATCTTATATATACATATATGCTATTATGTGAGAGAAATATACACTAATATATATATATATATATATTAATAAACGTATATAAAACAATTATTAATGACAAAAATTGATTTTGTACAATAAACAACATTTTTCTATACATAAATCAAATAATATAACAAACAAATTATGCACATAACCAAACTGATTTGTGACAACCACATCTACTTACAAAATGTCACCTAACTAAACATATAGTTGCAATATATTTAAAGAGATATGAAATTGCTCATTATAGAATCATAGAATATAATTTAATTACTGTAATATGAATTAAAATTACCAATTTAGTGATGCCCAATGACTTCCCTTCCTGTTCTTGATTCATCAGATTGCAAGTCCGGAATCACCGACCTCTAACTATCGAATAGTATTATTTTAGTTTGAAATATATTTCAGAATTTTGAAGTGGATTGGGAGCTATGTTTTAATCAAAAATGTAGAAGGTAATCGCGGCTAAAAAAGTTCACCATTTTTTTAGAGATACATACATACACACACACATACACACACACACATATAGGGTTGTATGTATGTATGTGTGTGTGTATATATATATATATATATGTAGGGTTGTATTAGAGAGAAACGAGGAAAACAATTTTACCAATTCTCACTTGATCTCAACTCATTATCTCCAAGCCAATTCCTTATGTTTTAGCCACCCCTACACCTTCCCAAAACCAAAATTTTGTAGCCCTAATGATGGGCATTAAATCCATCAAAAGCCAAGGCAAAATACTATGCAATCAAATCTAATTTAATCGCTTGTCGATTTTGTATATCGATCGATATATTTATAACTGTTATAAATATATATAGCATTATTTATTTCTCAAATCATATTCAGATTTTATAATTTATATTTCATAAATATTATTTAATTTACTTAATTTATAACAATTATAAACTAATTAAATCATTCAGTCTTAAGGGAATTCATCATTTCGGCTGTGTAACTCTTGGATGTAAATTTGGTCAGCGATTAACATCGAGCTATTCTAATGTTAAATTTCACATTTTAATTAGCAAGTGGTGTGACATCATGGCCATATTTATCACTTACTCGTTTTAGCAAAAATCCAATTTTAATTTAATAAGCATTACTGACGCAGCGGAATATTCGAAAATTAAATGAAACGGTGAAAGTAGCAATCGATGAATTGAAAGATACTGAAATGCCCAAATTCGTTGATCCAAAGATACCGAATTATAGCTATCTCTGACACGTTGATCGCGCACGATACCGTGAAGAGAGATCTACAATTCTTCGAGCGTTGATCAAGCGCACTTGATTCCGCAAATTGGCTTCAACGAACGTTGATTCGAGCGCACTCGAATACCGTAAGTGGAGATAGGATATTACACTTAACTACCAATTTAGATGAAAGCACGAAGCTAACAAACAAGAATTTTATTCAACAATCAACCAAGTTCAAACGTTACAACACACCCGTTATTTATAGCATTTCACACCCAGACCACTAGGTCGTTTCCGACCTAACACTCCGTGACCTACGACCTTACCAAGGTCGTTAACGACCTAACAGGCTCCAACACATACTGGTACGCGACTTACAGTAGTTCGCGACCTAATCAACACGCGACTCAACAACATATGTACAAGCAACGGCTTACGACCTAAGTCCACAACATACACGAGTTAACAAACATTATACTGAACGACTTACACAACACGAACGACCTAACACTGGCCGACCTATGACCTATACATGAACGACTTAACATATGAAATTACAAACGACACATGACTCAATCATACAACACATAACAACTCAACGATCTACGACTTAAAGTAGCTCGGCTCCAGGAAGGCTTCAGCGACACATGGCCTGAGCGACCTAAACTTCTTCCGCGACTTAACAAATCAGCGACCTAAGAGAAAACTTCTGTACAACTTCATGCGACCTAACGGGATGAGCGACTTAACTTAAGTCGTGAGCGACCTACTGGAATGCTTACTCATTTGGTTGCTTGAAGGTCCGAATGCTTAGCCCGTTGACACGCGAGCGACCTTCCCCAGGTCGTGGACGACCTAAAGCTCCTTCCTTTGAACAACTCCAATTCGATGATGTGTTATCTCGTATGCGACCTCCACTAGGTCGTGAGCGACCTAAGGCCTCTTCACTAGGTCGCGAGCGACCTAAAACCTTTAAATGACTCGATTTCAATGCATTGATCAATTGCGCTGCTTCATCAATAGGCTGGGCTGCATCATCCTCCCCTGGTTGGGAAAAATTCGTCCTCGAATTTAAAAGTTCTTCCCCATTGGACTGTCATTCCCATAATAAGGTATTAAATGTTTAACATTAAACACATCAGAAGTATACACATCCTCCGGCAGCTTCAACCTATAAGCATTTTCATTGATCCGTTTCACAATCTCTACAGGACCAATTTTTCGAGCTTTAAGTTTATTATAAGTTCCCATTGGAAAACGATCCTTCGTTAGTACAGCATATACTAAATCTCCTTCATTAAATTCAACATTTCTTCGCTTCAAATCTACAGATCGTTTATATTTCTCATTCGTCTTCTCCAATCGTTCCTGAACGATTCTATGACACTCGGTTAACCCATTAACGAAATCAGCAGCTCGCTTCACTGTTCCCTTCGGTTGTGGTACTATCGTTAAATCCAACGGCCCCTTTGGTATGCTCGAATATATAATCTAAAATGGACTGAAACCTGTACTACGATTCACTGCATGATTATGAGCAAACTCCGCTTGACATAATTTCACATCCTAGCTCTTCAGATTGTCCTTCACAAGACACCGTAATAAATTTCCCAACAATCTATTTACCACCTCTGTTTGCCCATCATAAGCGCTACTAAAATTCAGCTTCGTTCCGACCATCTTCCAGAAACTTAGCCAAAAATGACTCAGAAAACGAGTATCTGTGTCCGAAACAACAGACTCTGGCAACCCATGAAGTTGATAGATCTCTTTGAAAAATAACTGAGCAACATGAACAGCATCCGCCGTCTTCTTACAAGCAATAAAATGTTCCATTTTCGAAAACCGATCAACCACGACATAGATGGAATCGTTACCCCCTTTGAGTTCTAGGCAAACCCAAAACAAAATCCATACTTACATCAACCCATGGTTTTGTCGGAACAGGTAAAGGCATATATAATCCCGCGTTTGTAGCTGTTCCCTTGGACACTTGACAAACGTGACATCTTTGAACAAACCTTTCAACTTCCCGCTTCATCGAGGGCCAATAATAAGATTGAGAAATCAACTGTAATGTGCGATCACGTCCAACATGTCCTTCTTCATGCAACTCCTTGATAATCTTCATTCTCAAGCTGCAATCTGGTATACATAATCGATTCCCCTTGAATAAAAATCCCTCAACCGATACAAATTCATCAGTATTCCCATCCTTAACTTTCTCAACAAACTTCGTAAAGTAAGAATCTTCTTCAATCAAGTCTGGCAATAGTTCAAACCCTGTCACTTCAACTTTCATTGTCGTCAACAAATGATTCCTCCTGCTCAATGCATCTGCTACACGATTCGTCACCCCTGATTTGTGCTTAACAACAAAAGTAAACTGTTGTAAATACGCGACCCATGAAGCGTGCCTAGCTGAAATTTTATCCTGCCCTCGCAAATGCTTCAAAGCTTCATGATCCGTATAGAGAACAAACTCCTTCTGAAACAGATAAAGCCTCCAGTGCTTCACTGCTTGAACAATTGCGTAAAACTCCATATCATAAGTGTTATATCTCAACTTGGCTCCAGATAACTTCTCACTGAAATAAGCAACTGGTCTTCCACTCTGACTCAATACTCCACCAATCCCAACTTTAGATTCATCGGTATGTAACTCGAACAGCAACTGAAAATCCGGTAATACTAGAATTGGCGCTGTCGTCAACAGTGACTTGATCTTCTCAAAAGCAAACCCTTCTTCCTCTGACCACAAAAACTTCTTCCCTTTCATGCAATCGGTCACAGGTGCCATCACACTGCTAAAGTGTGGAATGAATCTTCGATAAAAAGATACCAACCCATGAAAGCTCCTCACTTCAGTAATTGTCTTGGGTTGTGGCCAACTCCTGACAGCTTCTACTTTACTTTCATCCACTTGAATTCCTTCCTTCGATAGAACATATCCCAGAAACAAAACACTGTGCGTCATGAACACACACTTCTTCGTTGCAGCATAAAATTTCTCCTGCCGTAGAATCAACAGTACTTCATGCAAATGCTAGACATGCTTTTCCATACTCCCACTGTAGATCAAAATATCATCAAAGTAAACTACCATAAACTTCCCAATGTATGGTCTGAAAATCTGGTTCATCACTCTTATAAAAGTACTCGGTGCATTCGATAAACCAAACGGCATAACCAACCATTCGTATAAACCTTCCCTGGTTTTGAAAGCAGTCTTCCACTCATCACCCGGTCTAATACGAATCTGATGATATCCACTTTTCAAGTCAATCTTTGAGAACACAACAGCTCCACTCAGTTGGTCGATCAAATCATCAAACCTTGGCATAGGAAATCTGTATCTCACAGTGATCTTGTTCAAAGCCCGACTGTCCGTACACATCCTCCATGAACCATCCTTCTTTGGCACCAACAAAGCTGGCACTGCACAAGGACTCAAGCTCTCCTGAACACGCCCCTGTTCTAACAATTCCTCCACCTGCCTTCTCAGTTCTTCATGCTCCTTAGGAATCATCCTGTAATGTGGTCTGTATGGTAATACTGCTTCTGGCACAAGATCAATCTGATGTTGAATATCCCTCAACGGTGGCAACTCCGTTGGCAACTCTTCAGGAAACACATCACGGAATTCTTCTAATACTGGCTTTACTTCCTCTGGGATTTCAACAGATTCGGTCGTTTCACGTCCAATCAACAAAAATACCTCTGGACCCTCCTCTACTTCTTCAATAAATTCCTTCAAAGTCAACAAAGTCTTCAGCTCCTCAATCTCTTCTGATTTGCTTTCTCCTTGTTGTCTCTTCTTCGGAACCAAAATAATCTTAACACCTTCAAACATAAAACTGTAGCTATTGGTTCGACCGTCATGCTGCACTGCTCGATCATACTGCCATAGTCTTCCCAAAAGCAAGTGACAAACATCCATCTCAACTACATCACACCAGATCTCGTCTTTATATTTCTTTCTAATAGAAAATGGAACTCGAACTCGCCTGTCCACCTTCACCTCTCCTCCTTTTCTCAATCACGCTAACTTGTAAGGATTTGGATGCTTCTCCGTCTTCAGCTTCAACTTTCTCACTGCTTCGGTAGAAATAATATTGTCACAACTTCCTGCGTCAATCACAAATTTACAAACCTTCCCTAGAATAGTGCACGTTGACTGAAAGATGTTACTCCTCAACCAACTAGCTTCTTCTTCCTGCTTCGGTATTAAACAAGACCTCCTCACCATTAGATTACATCCTTCATCTCTAGATGTGATATCCTGTTCATCCTCTTCAACTGGACTAGGATAACCTTCTCCAACATCCTCACCTTCCACTTCAGAAATCATAGTTCGTTTCTTCGGCTTCGGACATTCATTACTCTTATGACCCACTTCCTGGCAGTTATAACATTTGAAACTGTTGTTAACCTTTGCCTTCGCAACTTCATTCACAACGGGTTTACTGACAGCTTTCGAAACATTGGAACTCCCACTAACACCTTTGTTCAGAATATTAGAACTTGTAAACACACCACCACCTCGTCTTCCCTGCTTCTCCCAAGCCAACGCCTTCTGGTGTGCTTCAGCAACAGATCTAGGATCGAACATGTTCACCATATCCTGAATCTGCATTCTCAACCCCCCAACAAACCTAGCAGACAATTGTTCCTCTGTCTCCATAATGTCATTTCGAGCAATCAGTTGATAAAATTCGTCGGCATAATTATTAACAGTCTTTGTCCCTTGCCTCAGATTCTGCAATCTCTGATACATGAGCGATTGATAATTGTAAGGTAAGAATGTGCCCTTCATCAACTTCTTCATTTTCTCCCATGATTCAATTTTTGACTTTCCCATTCTCTCCCGTGTAAGTTTAGTTTGCTGCCACCATGCCATAGCTCTACCTCTCAAACGAGTAGCAACCAACTTAACTCTTCGATTCTCAGAAACTTCATTGAAATCAAAAATTTCTTCAACATTAGACAACCAGTCCAAGAATTCTTCTGCAACCATTCCACCCTTGAATTCTAGAATTTCCATCTTCATACCCGACTCCCATCGGCGATCATCATCTACATCCCAATATAAATTTCGAACTTGGTCTCGATCTCGATAATGAATGCTAGCTCTATCACCATCTTTATCAAAATCAAATGTATGTCTATATCGATCTCGACCATCAACATCCCTTCGATCACGCATGTCTCTTCTACTATGTCTCTCTTCATCTCGATATGGCTCATCTTCAAACTCACGTGGAGTTCTTCTCTCTTCATGTCCATATTCATGGTGATCTCTTCTCGATGAAATTGACGTTTCTCTTCTTTCTCTAAAAGATTGTGGCGACACCCTCCTCGCTTCCGTAACCGATGGTGAAACTCTGTTTCCTCCATGGTTCGAGATTGGCGACCTTCTTCTTTGACCTTCGTTCATGTCAATCATCAGTTTCTCTAACTTTCCAATGCCTTCATCAAATTTTTCATTGATACGTTGTTCCATTTGCTCGGCTTCTTCTCTTCTATACAATGCTTCAACATTCTGATGGCGGTTAGCTCTCCTCGGCGGCATGGTTGAATCAAACACAAATACTTCAACAATTCAAGAATCCTCAAATTAGAACTCTCGGCCTTAAACTTAGCTCGCACGGCTACCACTAGCTCGCACAAGATTGAAACGACTTAAGGCTTAGCTCGGCTCAAACACTTCAAACTTTCCTCCAAAAATTCAAACACTTTCCGGACTTTGATCTAAAATGAAATGGATCGAAAACTCCTAACTTGTTGCAACTTCACGATGAACACGATGAACACCAAACTTCAAATTCCTTGGCTCCAAGACTCGGCTTAGCTATGATTGGCTAAGTCTAGCTCTGATACCAAACTGACGCAGTGGAATATTCGAAAATTAAATGAAACGGTGAAAGTAGCAATCGGTGGATTGAAAGATACTGAAATGCCCAAATTCGTTGTTCCAAAGATACCGAATTCTAGCTATCTCTGACACGTTGATCGCGCACGATACAGTGAAGAGAGATCTACAATTCTTCGAGCGTTGATCAAACACACTTGATTCCGCGAATTGGCTTCAACAAACGTTGATTCGAGCGCACTCGAATACCGTAAGTAGAGATAGGAGATTACACTCAACTACCAATTTAAATGAAAGCACAAAGCTAACAAACAAGAATTTTATTCAACAATCAACCAAGTTCAAATGTTACAACACACCCGAGATTTATAGCATTTCACACCCAGACCACTAGGTCGTTTCCGACCTAACACTCCACGACCTACGGCCTTACCAAGGTCGTTAACGACCTAACAGGCTCCAACACACACTGGTACGCGACTTACAGTAGTTCGCGACCTAATCAACACGCGACTCAACAACATATGTACAAGCAACGGCTTACGACCTAAGTCCACAACATACACGAGTTAACAAACATTATACTGAACGACCTACGCAACACGAACGACCTAACACTGGCCGACCTATGACCTATACATGAACGACTTAACATATGAAATTACAAACGACACACGACTCAATCATACAACACATAACGACTCAACGATCTACGACTTAAAGTAGCTCGGCTCCAGGAAGGCTTCAGCGACACATGGCCTGAGCGACCTAAACTTCTTCCGCGACTTAACAAATCAGCGACCTAAGAGAAAACTTCTGTACAACTTCATGCGATCTAACGGGATGAGTGACTTAACTTAGGTCGTGAGCGACCTACTGGAACGCTTACTCGTTTGGTTGCTTGAAGGTCTGAATGCTTAGCCCGTTGACACGCGAGCGACCTTCCCCAGGTCGTGAACGACCTAAAGCTCCTTCCTTTGAACAACTCCAATTCGATGATGTGTTATCTCGTATGCGACCTCCACTAGGTCGTGAGCGACCTAAGGCCTCTTCACTAGGTCGCGAGCGACCTAAAACCTTTGAATGACTCGATTTCAATGCATTGATCAATTGCGCTGCTTCATCAATAGGCTGGGTTGCATCAATTACCCTATTGTGACAATTGTTTACACCGATTCTCTTTGTCAAAACTATATCACTTTAGACTTATGGAATTCAGTAATGGTCAAAATTCCAATCTTATCCACTCAACTTTATAGTCCACATACTAAATATTTGGTTCAATATAACGATTATTATTAACCAAAATGCTCTGGCCAGAGACTTTGACTTTGAGTTGACTTAAGTTTGCGGTGATACTAACCGCATATAACTGAGGAGACAAATCATCTCTTGAATAGTGCTTCACTTCAAATACTTCCACTCGATCCAACTATAGTCACACGATGGACGCCTTGCCATGATTTGGCTATAATCAATGCGAAGCCTTCATATTGAAGATCCATAGTATTCTTAAGTCGAGAGAACTGTGTAAATCAGTCACAATGATATTTTCTGTTTGACCTTAGTTATATTAACCAACAGACAACTATCGAGTGATTCGTTCCATAGCTATCCAATAACTATTAGTACGTAACCCCTAGGTGCCCCCAGCAGTCATGAGTAATACACTACCCAACCTTTGAAGAGTGTTATGTACTCCAGTCTCAATGGATGCATCGATGTCCAATCTCGATGCATCCTGACTAGGAACGTTTAAAATGGTATATTTGTTTCGTTGTGATAAAATACTCACGATTACAACACTTTGTAACTACTATCACAAAATCTACCATTATGGATGTTTTGGTTAAATATACTTTTAATTAAGTTAATTAATATAATCACAGTATATCAAGTATATAATAGGAAGAAAATACCTTTTATTTCAAACAAGATTGGTCAACGAGTTAGATATATGTAACAAATTACATAACTACTCCCTAGGGCATACCCCTACCTCTATCTATCTCCCACTTGCACTTGGGTCAATTATGGAATTTAATTCCAACTTCTCCAGTCAGTTTTCTAAAAACCAATTAGATCAGTCCCTGAGTAAATGGGTATGCTATTATGTTTTAATTATCTACTTTGTCGATCAACTCTCTTTGACCCTAATAAACTGCCTTTATCATGTGTAAAGATTCGAAGTATGTCTTTCGAACTCTAGTGAGATTTAAGTTCTATCATGACCAAGTTCATGACATTGTTATCTTATAACAATATTATGGGATTCTCAACATTTAAAATCACCTTTGACTCAATTATAAATTTGTGTATTTATATCTATATACATTGGTTTATTGTAGCGCTATTTAAGTTAATGTTCTCAACATTTCGTTGAATCGAGCACAATCACTTTTATTTTGAAACATTTTCAAAGTAAAGATTTTAAATTGAATTTTATCATTAACATGTTATACTCAATATCACTTATAAAAGTTTGTGTCCAAACGTTCCATCATAACAAGTTCGTTGTTTCAATAAACAATTCTCTAGTATTTCATAAACACGCGAGAACACCTCAAACAACTATTTAGTGATATAGATTTGGATTTTATATTTTCTCCGTGTATCAAATATATAAACAAACCACAATATCATACAGAACATTATCTGTATGATAATTCCTATTGCTAATGCATAAGGAATCCAACTTACATGTTCTCTTTTTAATAGAGTGCTCTTGTATATCGTTTTGGGACAATCTCTATATCATTTATACTCACCATAAAAGACATCATTTACAATCCAAAATTGATTATTAAAAACAACTAAAGTTTATTTTAATATAAGCATATTGTTAAAATCAACATTGTGTTGTTTACTTATAGTTTGGAAATATCAATGTACCTTTTAACGTTCTTTCTTATGATTTCACACTACCTATAGAGGTTTGATTGAAAATAAAACTATTTGATATTTCTATCAAAATACTTATTAAATCTTGATTCTTATAAGATGATACATTCATATCATTTCTTGGATCATATCCAAAGACTCACAAACCCATTATCCCTCCTACCGACTTCGAGGTATTTTTGGTTAATATGTGTAAACGGCTTACTCTAAATCATTATTTAGATATATTTCTGTTTCAATACATAAATACCAAACACTAAGTTATATCGAGCGATAATTTTGTGAGTAAATCCGAATTAACTTGAGCATGGTGAATACCGAATCTGTTACGCTAATTTCAAAAATTGAAATTTGCGATGACATTCTTGTCAACATTGCTCATTTAATTCCAACCATATTAGTTTTTCCAACAAAGACACAAACTCGGTCGATGGATCACATCACATTGGTTACGACCACCAAAATCATATTTTGGTAGCATACCTAGAATTCTTTCAGATTTGCGCATCATATCATACAGAGTCAACAATCTTAGTGGTTTGATTGAACAACCGAGGGTAATGTATATTTTCGACATTAATAAGAAACTCATAGTTTCTCTTCGATGTACGAGAACACGTATGAGACTTTCTAATGCTTTGTGTTCATTTAGGTTAGTTAATTTCACTTCATCTCATATAATCAGTTCTATCTTTGTATCGGATCCAATTCCATTTAACTACCAAAAATTTCTCAAAGAAATTCCTTCACGGTGAAGTTGATATATCTTGAAACAACAATTGTTTCTTAGTGCAAATAGAATAGGGATTCATAAACGCTTTATGAACCTTTTTATTTATAAAACTGATTTTAGTTTACAAAAGTTTTGTTTGAAACATAAATATGTCATTTGATGACAGACCTTTCCAAAAAAATTTTGGAGATTCATGGAAGATCCTTCATGAACAATTATTACGTGCAATCTTTTGACTCGCACAACCTGCCAACTCCTTGGCCTAGGATATGTTGGGATTTCTTACAAACCCTCAGCTTGTATGATATTATAAACTATTGGTTAGATGAAATAATATCAACCTTGTGTACTACTCCTAAGTACATGACCTTATAGAAAGAAACTAACTCAACTTCACTCACAATTAATCATAAATTGTCCAACAATGTCTGATTACTCCTTATCAATGCATCATTATGTATCACATGAAGGAGTGACTTATGAGATTGAATCAATATTTATTTTTAGGTGCATTTGGAACTCTTTTCAATATACTCACTTATTCGACCAAATCATTTTATTCCATTGCATGTTATTTTATTTACTTTTCTTTTATATTCTGTGATTTTATCATAAACTTACTATGTGTGTACCTAATACACATATTCATGTTGATAATAAATCATCGATGAATATAACAAAGTATGTGGAATTCTTTTGGTAGTAGTAGACTTGTGATTGCATACATCAATATGTATTAATTCAAAGAGTTCATCAACTCTTATGATGCTCTCACTGAATGGGTGCATAACCATTAATTATTTGAGATATAATTAACCTATATCATATGATTCATAATTATATAGTAAAATTATTTCTCAAAATTACACCTTAGTCTATAATTCCAATACAACTGTTAGTAACATTAGACGCATATGTATTTTTGTTGCATCACTTTTACTATGAAAACAAATTCCACAATATAGTTCTATTTCATAATGAATATTCATAATACTCATATTGAAATATAGTTATATTTAATTTTCAGTCAATACCAAAAATAAACATTATTTCACAAATAATGTTATGTACATTTTACGAATGACAATTTTCATAATTTGGTGCAATCATAGGTGCTATATGGCATGCTTCCACTATTTCCGCCATTACTATAATAGCGTACTAAATTTAGAGGTCCACCATTCACTTGATATTGTTAATATTGTTTACTTATTTCATATGATGCAACTAGTTTACAATGGAGCGTTCTTTGATCAAATATCTTGAACTCAAAGAAATAAATGTTATAGAAAACAATTTTCTATATGAAAATGCATTTCGAAATAAAAATCATATTTCATATTCCAATATTAAGTGTCAATTTTATTACAATTCTTATTTCCAGTGTTTCTCTATGAAGCTGAAGTGACTATTCATTTTCTTTATTCCAACTTTACCTTAAATTACTTCTATTCTTATACATTTGTTTTTCTTTCAAACAGTCAAACTATTCAAAAGAAAACCTTACTACAATATCATAACAAACTTTTTATAAAAGCGCATTCATTATTCTCATCATTTAAGACATCAAATATGTTGCACATTATGTAAACCGATCAAGATGACATTTCAACGATCGAGTTCTTTGATGTATCTCATAGTTTATGGTCTTGTGTTATATTAGCACAGTATGATCCTTTTGAAATCATTCAAGTTGAATACATGATCTTAAAATATTGTTTATTGGCTTACTTTGAATGAACTAACTTCATCGAAATATTGTACCACACAAACTATGACCGTTCACCATATAACATTTATATGAGAAAGTACATGGATCAAATATCCATAGTCTTGAATTGCATTTAGAGTTCAAAAACTCATAAAATGCCTTACACGGTCTAAACCAAATAAACATATAAGTGACCAACTTACGAATGTATTAAGTAGTTGAAATTAGGCACTTGCATGGGTATAGAAACATTATATAACATGCAATTAGAATTATTGGCAAGTACAAATTATATTTCTATTTGTCAACTTTCAATTCAGTTTGTTTATATATGTTAACCGACAAACATTTTATCAATCATATTAAATGCACAAATTTATCATTGTAGATAACTATACATTATACAACATATGTTCTTACAATATTGGAAAGGTTAAATGTTACCATTTCATTTTTCTAATATGGATCCAAATTGTCTTTTATGTTTCTCCAAACCCTAAGATGAAACATAGAACTCTTACAACTTCACTAGTGGGTATTAGGACTCGTTTGTTTTAGTATGCTGACCTTGAGTTTGCTCAACAAATCATAGCCCCACAAATGATGGATAACTCCTTATCGGTTGTATCACATATAACTCCTAACCCATTTTTTTTTGTTCTAATCTTATTTCGACCTTGAGTTTTCCCAACAAATCGAAAGGGATTATTCACTCATACCTACAATGTCGTGATGGCCAAAGTATAGTATATGTACCTTGAGTTTGATCAACAAATACATATAGTTATCGTAACTCATCTGTTCAATATATTAATAATACTACGCATAACATCCCTAACTTGAATTTGCTCAACAACTAAGAAATATGTAAGTAATTTATTAGTATATATATATATATAGTAGATGATAACATTATACTAAAGATTCATAATCTTCAATATATATATTGAGTGATGTCGACTTATAAAATAATATATTTCTTATGAAATAACCAAGTGATTGAAGTGTCAAACACATCAGAAATCACGGTATATGTACATTTACATATTTATTTATTTCTCAAGTCTATTTGGGTTTCTTTAATGTTCCACATTTAGCTTATACACATATCATATAAGTTTTATTGTTATATAACTTTTATATTTAATATTACTTATATGATAGTCTTACGAATAATATATCATTCATTAAATCTCATCTAATTAATTTTAATCAATTAACTTTTTAATTAATATTTAAATTAGTATTCCAATATAACATTTATATCGGATATATCTACTATAACATTTATAGTGTATACTATAACCTTATAGTGTAACACACATATATCATATATGTACGTGTTTTATTATATTAACTAACATTTAATTAATTTATTCAATTAAACAATTTTTAGTAAATTTTTTAATTTCAAAATTTATCTTGTATACATACATGTATACTTATGTTATCTTAAACATTTCAAAATAACATAACATATATCAACATATATAATACATGCATATAAACATTAATTAATTAACGTATTTAATTAATTTATGTTATTAATATTATTAATAAATTTGAAATTTGGAATTATTATATAAATATTTTCAAACATTTTGAAAATATCATTATCCTTTCAAACATTTTTAAACTTATGTAGTATTATAATTTTCATAATAAACATATTTTATTTTAAATTTAACTATTAAATTTAAAATCTTTAACATTAAATTCCAAAATGATGTTGAAATTAGCCCAAGGCCTAAAATAAGTTGGGCCTTTTCTATTAGGAGCATCCTTTGGGCTCACTTTACCTTTCGGGCTAGGCCGGTAACCAGGATGGACAGGGTACTTGATTGCCCAATTTCAATCCTAGACATTACCTTTTTAGACACCATGCTAAGTGGGCAAGCTTAATTAGTTAGCCCTAATATGGATAAATTAGATTGCATAGGCTATTGGGCTCTGATACCATTGTTGAAACTGGACTAGACCGTCGTGGAAGTTATGGGTGAATTTCAAAAAATTTACCTTATTGGATCTTTTATTGGGCTTATGAAGTCTAACTGAATTAGAAATTTTCTAAATTTCATTTAAATAAAATCATTTATTTTATTCAAATTCAAATATATTAAGATATAAAATTAATTGTATTTGATTTAGCTTATACATAAACGTATCTTATGCATATATGTGTGAGTGCATGTGCAACATAATAATCCATGAAAGGTATAATATGCTCATATGTAGATATTGGGATTTGCATCGCAACAGACATATTAGCTCATTTTATATGTCATGTATGTTGTCCAAATATGTGCATGTATATATGCTACACACACACACATGTATGTATAAATATATTATATATAATCTATGAACATAAAATATAGATATATATGTAGAAAGAGAGAGAACAATTACTAACAATTATTTATAATTCAAAATTAACATAGTTTTGCAAACATAATAATTTTAGTATTTTAATTTATATATATTATGAATAAAATAATGTTTTCATCCATAAATAATTAACATGAAATAATATATTGATGAAAATTCGAATTTTACAATTTTTGAAAATCTAGGATCTCAAAATAGAGCTTAGGAAAAATTTGGAGAGTTTTCAAAGTTGAAATATTATATCTAAAAACAAGTACATTGATTTTGGCAATAATTATTTAATATAAAATAATATAAAATTAAAATTTAAAATTTCAGAAATTATAGGATCGTGAATGAAAGGTTAAAAAATTTGAAGAATTTTTCAATTGAAATATTATTTTTAATAAATCATAAACGGTTTTTCCAAAATAATATTGATTATTAAAAATAATAAACTTTATTGAAAAATTCCTTAATTTTTTCTATATGTTTCTAAAATGATATAATATTTTTTTAAACATAATATTGAATTTTTTATGTAATAATTATTTTATATATAATAAATATTTCAAAATTCAATAAATGTTAATTTAAAATATGAATATATGTATGATAATTAATTTTAGAAAATATAAATTCATATTATATATAAATAAGTGTACTAAAAATTTTAAATCGTATATATATAGCTTATATATGCATATACGCTATTATGAGAGAGAAATATGCACTAATATATATATATATATATATATATATATATATATATATATATATATCTGTGTGTGTGAATTTATAAATATATATATATATATATAAAACAATAATTAATGACATAAATTGATTTTGTACAGTAAACAACATTTGTCTATACATAAATCAAATAGTATAATAAACTAATTATGCATTTAACTAAACTGATTTGTGACAACCACATCTACTTACAAAATCTCACCTAACTAAACATATAGTAGCAATAATTTAAACAGATATGAAATTGCTCATTATAGGACCATAGTTTATAATTTAGTTACTGTAATATGAATTAAAATTACCAATTTAATTATGCTTTTGAATTCACGTTGAAGCAATGACTTCCCTTCTTTTTACAGTTCTTGATTCGTCAAATTGCAAGTCCAGAATCACCGACCTCTAACTATCGAATAATATTATTTTAATATGAAATATATTTAAGAATTTTGAAGTGGATCGATAGCTATGTTTTAATCGGCAATGTATAAGGTAATGGCGGCCAAAAAATTTCATCATTATTTTTACAAATACGTACATACATACATACATATATATATATATATATATATATATATATATGGTTGTATTAGAGAGAAACGAGGAAAACCTTTTTATCCATTCTCACTTGATCTCAACCCATTAACTCCAAGCCAATTCCCTATGTTTTAACCACCCTTATACCTTCCCAAAACCTAAATTTTGCAGCCCTAATGATGGGCCTTAAACTCATCTAGGCCCAAGCCAAAATATTATGCAACTAAATCTTATTTAATCGCTTGTCGGTATTGTATATCGATCGATATATTTATAACTGTTATAAATATATATAACATTATTTATTTCTCAAATCATATTCAAATTTTATAATTAATATTTCATAAATATTAATTAATTTAATTAATTTATAACAATTATAAACTAATTAAATCGTTCGGTCTTATGGGAATTCATCATTTCAGCTGTGTAACTCTTCGGTGTAAATTTGGTCAACGATTAACATCGAACTATTCAAATGTTAACGTTCGCACGTCATTTAGCGTGTGGTATGACATTATGGACATATTTATCGCTTACTCATTTTCAGTAAAATTCCAATTTTTATTTAATAACCATTACCCGATTGTGACATTTGTTTACACCAATTTTTTTTCGTCAAAACTATATCACTTTAGATTTATGGAATTTAGTAATGGTCAAAATTCCAACCTCATCCACATTCAACTTTATAGTTAAAATACAAAGTTCTTGGTTCAATAATAACAATTATTATTAACCGAAATGCTTTGGTCAAAGACTTTGACTTTGAGTTGACTTGAGTTGATTGTGGTACTAACCGCATATAATTGAGGAGAATCCTCTCTTGAATAGTGCTTCACTTCCAATACTTCCACTCGGCCCAACTATAGTCACTCGATGGACGTCATTTCATGATTTGGTATAATCAAAGTGGAACTTTCATATTGAAGATCCACAGTATTCACAAGTCGAGAGAACTGTGTAAATCAATCACATCGATATTTTCTGTTTGACCTTAGTTATATTAACCAATAGAAAACTATTGAGTGAGTCGTTCCATAGTTATCCAATAACTATTAGTATGTAACTCCTAGTTGCCCTCAACAGTCATGAGTAATACACTATCCAATATTTGGAGCGCGGTACGTACTCCAGTCTCAACGGATACATCGATATCCAGTCTCGATGCATCTTGACTAGAAACATTTAAAATGGTATATTTGTTTCGTTGTGATAAATTACCCACGGTTACAACACTTTGTAACTACTATCACAAAATATGCCATTTATGGATTATTCTATTAATTATACTTTTATTTAAGTTAATTAATTAATATAATCACATTATATCAAGTATATAATAGGAAGAAAATACCTTTTATTTTGAACAAGATTAGTCAACGAGTAGACATATGTAAAAGATTACATAATTGCCCCTACGGCATACCTCTAACTCTATCAGTTTCAATATTTCAACATATTAACAAATTTTCAGTAATGTTTTGTATTTAGTAAACTTAGGTGAATAGCAAATGATTAACCAATTGTATTCAGCATTCAACATGGAAATCTTGCATTTCACATCAAATATACAAAATCGGTTTTAGTTTGTTAGATTTTATGTAATGATTAGTTCAATTGAGAAACATCACACAAATATTGGAACCTAAATGTGAAATAATAATGTGATATGTAATTTGATATTTAAAATAAAACTAGAATAAAAGAACCTAAGTTAGTGTTTGCATTAAAAATTAATTTTGTATTTTCTGCTTTATACATATACGCAAATGATATAGAAAAGAAGAATATTTAAGAAAATCACAATCATTTCAACAAAGAAGAGTTGGAAGAAGATAATTTTTATATTTCACAAAAAGGTGGAAACCCTGATTTTTTTTAAATTTTTTATTTGAAAACGATTATCTAATAGATCTTATTTTCCACCCTCTTTTCAGCTCTATGAATTTTAAACTTCATGTTGAGACACGAAATACAAAACTCGTTTTCAAACCACAGTACTAATCTATTCTAACGTAAATTCTCTAATTAGTCAAATGAATTGAGTTATGATTTAAACAATTAGATATTTGTTTCTTTTATCCTTTATCTTGTTAAACTAATAAGATGTGCCACTATTATGTGAATATGAAAGATTTCATTCTAGTTAAACTAGTTTATGGTTAGTTCCTCTAATAACGACAAAGGTACATTCAATAAATTTTCATAGATGTTTTCATGTGCAAAAGAAAACTAAGGTCCCTTCCCCAACAAAAGATAAAAGTGCCTTTACTCATTTTAAAGCTTTTTTACTTTTAGAAAGCACACGAACAAAGAATATGGGGTGGATTAGTAGTATTTGAGTGCTACAATGGAGTTAACAAATCTAGAAGAACTCTGCAGAAATCGTTATGTAATAGTCCATATTTTTAACGTCTGAGTCTAGTATCAAACACTACCAAAATATATTTGTGCACTAATTTGAGGTGTCAAAAATAGTGGATCAATAATTTAAATCGACTATTTTTCACATTAAATTTATCTCAAAGTGGAATTAAACAGTAAAATATACACCACCTCAAAAACCATATAACAAGAGTTAAATACAAGTAGTAAAAAATTTACAACCATCTCTATTTTTAATTACATCAATAGAAAATAGTTCATAATGCCAAATCTTTATTGAAATTTACCTGGTACGTCTTATCCACTATTCTAGTAAGTTATGTAACAATTTAAATTGGAACTAGGGAAAATGACAAACTTTGAAGAAGAAGAAATTTAACTGAAGGACGTCAATTTTTATTGTTAGGTTGAAGAAAAAACATTAATTATAATTAACAGTATATTCAACTTTTACACTATAAAATGATGATTATAAGTAGCATTATGTTCGGTTTTACACCATACAAAATATAGTTATAACTAGCATTATCCTTCAGCTAATAAAACGAATTTTCTGTTTTTTGGTCAAATTTCTTTTCTAAATCTGTTCTCGTGTCTATTTTCCTGATAATTTAACATTATTATCCAGTTGTAAATAAGCTATATCAGGGTCTTTACCTGAAACTTTTCCCACAATAAACAATGTAAGTGAAACCCGTGGATTTGTGTTTTGTTTAAAAGGGAAGACAACCAATGGTAAGAAAATCAACATGAGGTTGTCCAACCAAATGCCTCAAATTCAATTGTTTAGAACATAAGTTATGCTCATGAAAATAATGGATAAGCAAAAACGTGCCAATGAAACCACGGTATTAATTTGAATTGTTGAATACTCGGGTTGAATTCAAGTTGTTGTGAGTACACAAACATTCTGCTCCCTCGTCGAAGAATTAGACACGATTATACAGTTTGACATTTGAGAACTTTTGGTTCACATCACTCTCTTTAAATAAAATTAAGCCCATATCCCTTCATACTTTGAAATACGAATTACAACCTTAAAATTATTTACCCTTATTTAATGCTCTTTCAGATAGGCAATTTTGTAAAGTTAAATTATAATAATTAAAAATGGGATATCTTTCGGTAAATTTATCCAATTTCGTTTCCACCATTAAGTCATAAATTTTATTATCTTTCTATTAAGTTTTATATGTGGTATGTTTGTCTGTGGTATGTTTTGACGACTTTTTTTATAGAGGCATATATTTTTTCGGCAAATATTTGACTCCCAGGTAAATATTTGGTTGGGGAATTCAAATTGCTTGGAGAAGTTCAAACAAATTATTTAACATATTCAGGTAAATATTTGCTGGGGGCAAATATTTGCTGAGCTAATATTGTCCCCTATAAATATTAAAAAAAATTCTTCAAAACATATCATATATGGATATTAATAGAAAGACGATAAAATTTGTGATTTAATGGTGGAAAAAAATTAAAATCAGATAAATCTACCGAAAGGTATCACGTTTTTAATATTGCAAATATTTATGTAACCATAATGCCCAGCTATGAAGATTCAGCGGTGACTGGAATAAATAATTTCAAGAACATAATGTATTTAAAATAAAGACAGACATTTGCCGTGTTTTTGTGCAATTTTCGTTAACTCTTGTTGTATCACTATTTCCGCGATATCATACCGCTTTATGTAGATTTTTTGATAAGCCACTGTTAATTTTTTATTTAATTTCAAGGAGTTGTTACTAAATTCACTTAAAGAAGGTAGAATAGTAGATTGCTTTGACCAACGCCAACATGTTATGTCCGGGTTAACTAATTTTTTTGATGTAAATCAACCTAAAATTATCTCCATTTAGTAATTTCTGTAGTTCCATAGATAAGGTCCTAAACAAAACAGTGGAGAAATAAATTATGGTTGATTATAGATTAAGCAAAACACCGACATAGTTTTAATATATATTTTTGAACGATTTAATATCACCATAAATAAAATAACAATTTTAAATTATGAAACATTTGAATTTGCATATTAACATTGTTTATTGTTTGTGTATGAGTTTTACAAAAATTGCAAGTTTAAAGTATGATTTAACATAAATATTATGAGTCTCGTTTACGTGCATTCCCAGCGGACTTGAAAAGCTCGACGGGACGGGTTCGATTATTGATTTTAAAATACAATGTGTAATCGGATCGGACTCGAGTTTTGATTACTGTAATCGGCATTGGTTCTGGATTTTAAGATATCCAAACCAAATCCGAGCCGTTGAGAAACCTAATCACTGGTAGTCAAATCCGGAGCACCAAAGTTTTCAACAGTTACTTTTTGGTCTCAGTCGTGCTTGATTACGCAAGGCATTTTATATTTTATCATAAGTGCCCACTCTTAAATTTTTTACCAGGCCCAAATATATAGCCCAGTTTGTGGTATGTAAGTTATATAGTTTAGGAAATCAAGTGATAAATTACTACATCCAATATTCAGAAGAGTAACAGCTTGTTTCTTTATTTCCAACACGTTTTCAGTAATGTTGTGTATTCTGTGAATTAAGATGACAAGGAAATGATTTTACTAAACACATTGTATTATCAACATTCAACGTGGAAATCATGTATTCTACTTCCGATAAACATAATCATGTTCGGATATATATAAAATATATATACATATACACACACTCACCTATATATACATATACACATATACACCCACATATATACATACACATACGCACATATATACATACATATACATATACATGCATACACATATATACATATATATACATATACATACACACACATATATATAACTATATAAACACAAAACTAGACACAAATTGGAGACATAAAAAATCACGATCGTTAGATATTTATGTCCTTATATGTAAGGTGGAAATCAGGGAGCAATCCAACGGTGCAGATCTATTGTGTCACCAATTTTGTCTACATTTTATGTCTAAATAGACTTTTCCTACACACATACACACACATACATAGTTATATATAGTTATAGCCCAGGTGAACCGGATGGATCCGTAAACTACTGAGAGGAACTAAGTTGTATAACATCTATAATTTTCGGTTACTATTTTTGTGAGCAACGTGCGCAAGATAGGAATCAAATTTGGATCTTTTACCAGATCTAGACACTCATTTACATTGCGTCACATAGGCGTTGATAAAATCATGTTAGATTTTAGTCATGATTGGTTTTATTTTGAAAAACATCACACAAATATTGGAACTAAAACATGAATGGATAACGTGATTGTAAATTGAGTTTTAACATAAACTATAATATGTTTTTAATATGTACGATAAATAAAGTAGACGAGGAGATTTTTGAAAATCCCATTCATTTCAACAAATGAGAGAAGGTAAACATAAAAAATTATTATTGTTTTCCATAAGGTGGGAAAAATATCATTTTCAAATTTGTAAGTTATAACCATTTTTCAAATCGATTCCGTCTTCCATCTCTTCTCCTCTCCTCTGTATTTTTAGCTACATGTTGAAAACACAAAAGACATTTTTAAGCCAAACGCTACCTCTGTTTTTTGAAAGTAAATTCAATAATTTGTCAAATGACTTCAGTTATAATTTAAACCATAAGATATCATATCTTTCGTCTAGTTAAACTATTAAGAAGTGCCACCATTGAGTGACTTCTAAAGACTACGTTTATTTATTAATTTGCATATATTTATTTATTTTATTTGTAAGAGGGATTGTCACTAAACGGTGTAATAAATATAAATATTAATTTGTTTACAATGTTAAATAAGATAATAAAAATGAGGTGTATAATAACGGTTCAAGAAACACGTGCATACATTATTATATAATTATTAGTGATGAAATTTAATATTATAAAAATTATAAAACTTATTGAATGGAACATTAGAATATCCATGTTATAATCGCTTATGTATAAAAGTATTAGCAAATCATCATTATAGTAGTAAGGCGATTTTATGAGATCTCAATGGTGCGGGTTGAGTTGGGACGGGTTCATCAAACTCTGACTTGACCGTAGACCCCGAGCTCGTAAATGGGTCATTAGTCTACGCGTCCCAATGACCCGATGGGACAGGTCCCAGTAGATCAAACATGGACGTATCTACCCGAATTTAGATCCTAGACCAACCTCATTGTCGTCTTTATGCACGCAAGCTGGATGCCAATTTAATAGGCTTTTTAATTCAGGCTCCTATTAAATAGACGCTCGGGACCAATTCAATTCTGAATTGCTTCCTGAATATTCCCTAAGTACTTAAGATAATATTCATTGTTGGAGAGCATGTAATTTGGATTTTTAAATATTTGGGTTGAATTTAAAGCAGTTGAAGATGCTGTAAGTGATTACATTTTAAAAAAGTTGTTATGAGTACACAAAAATTCAGCGCTATCATAGAAAATTGAACATAATTAAATAATTACGCATATTCAGTCAACATTTCAAATTAAATAGCAAATGTACTAACTTTATGCAGATTTTTTCGATACATCATCGGTCCTTTTTTCGACGAATTGCTACTAAATTTACTTAAAGAAGCCAGGGGTGAGCGTTCGGTTGGTTCGGTTGGTTTTAAGATAAAAAATGTCAAACCGAACTAAAACTGAAAAAAAATCAAAACCGAACCGAATCGAACCAAATAAATTTCGGTTAATTCGGTCGGTAACCGATTTAACCGAACTAGAAAGGTAAGTGAAATAAATTACCATAGATTATTATTCAAATGATCGGTTTACTTAAAGGAAAACATAAATTTATGTTTAGAGAAATTATTTCGAGTACTTTTTTACGTTTAGATAAATTTTGGTTTTTATTACTAAACAAATTATTAATAGTACTACAATGCTATGAATTTGGATAATATAATAAAAGTTCGGTTAATTCGGTTAAACCGATAACCAAAGTAAAATTATTTTACAAACCGAATTCAAACCGATACAGTTTCATAACCGAACCAAACCGACCGAAATGAACCGGTTTGGTCGGTTAATTCGGTTTGAACCGAATATTGCTCACCCATAAAAGAAGGTAAAATAGCAGATTGTTTTGGCAAAAGGCCCCATAGTTTCTGTAGTTGAAGTCCACCAAAAATTATACATATTAAGTAAGTTTTGGAGCTTCTTTAACAATGTCATAAACAAAACGGTTAAAAAAATAAATTGAATATGATTATAAATTAAGTAACGCACCGATAATAGCTTAATATATATTTTTAAATGATTTTAATATCAACGTATACTAGTATAACTACACAACGATGGAGAAACCGCCCTTTCGATTGTGTAACTTTGATAAGAAATATACATTTAAAATTTTTGTTAATACTAGTTAAACATTAAGTGATAATATGTTGGAAAAGAATAAATTGAGATTTGAATCTGAAAATATGTGTCGATTTGAAATTAAAATTTTAGAATTTGAAAATCATAATAGATTTGAATTTGGAATCTTTGATGCGCGAAGTAAAATGAGTAAGTTTAGGGAAACAGCGATGAGACAAGATCCACGTTTTTTAGGCTTTAGAAAAATTGATTTTGGCTAACGGTCGGTTTGATAAAATTAGTATAACCGCACAACGGTGGAGAAACCGACCGTTATGTTATTTGATATGAATGAAGAAAATATTTGTTAATTTTTTTCCTTTATTAATAATTTGATGAAAAATTAAATGCATTTAAAAAAAACTGAATGTATTTGAAAATGTGTACAATCAATTATAATAAGCATTGTAAATCTAGATCAACTTGATATTAAGGATCTGCTTTGCGATGTAATTAATTGGGCTAGTTGTTAAGATGTTATGCTTGTGAAGTATGGCAATTGATGGCATGGTTTGATAGTAACAAACAAATTTCTGTATTTGATACTTTTTTGAGTATGGTGCAAATTTCAAAGTCAAAGGAATGTTCATAGGGCCGACTCTAGGCCCAGGTCAGTTGGGCCACAACCTAGAGTCCAATTAATTAACAGGTGTACTACTTATGAATACATGTCTAAATAGAGTAACTTCTATTCAAATGATGCTGCAGCTTAGCTGGTTGCTTAATAACTCTGTTAGCATAGTTGTTTTAGCTCATTGCCTAAGTTCCACATAGCGAAGTAGAGTTGGTCATGCGCATAGTGGACTCCTAAAATAACATATGCATATGCTGACACATAACAATTGTATCAGCTTATTTGCTTGAGCTTTCCTTTACAAATTTTCAAAGTCTACAAAGTTTAGCTATTTTCTTACAGTAACTTGTCTGGCTCAATGCAATTAATTATCTGGCATACCTGAAAACGTATCAAACCGCTTGAACTTAAAAACGTAAACTTATCCTACTAATGTAAGAAAGACTAGTTACTTCAAACAATTAACATAAACAATATATCGGGTTCGATCCCATTTATGCGGTTCATTTACTTCATTTTTCTCATTTAATTTCAAGGGTGGCATATATAAGCCTAAACATTAAGTACAAACAAAGTAAAAACTATGTTATTGTGATTGTTGGGCATTATTTAAACTTGTAAGTACTGATACATACAGACTCCCACATTCAAACCAGCACTTCAAATTTACAATAGACCAGTAATTCAAGTAACAAAGAATTAGATTAAAATGATGTTGAGATGACATAGAATTATAACTGGCGAGGTAGTGTTTAGTGTTGACAAATGAGAAAAGGAGAGAGCATTGAACCGATAGTGTGGAGCTTAGTGCCCCTATTATATAGCAATTACAAATGTTATGCATCTCTTCAATGCACTCTTTAGTACATTATGAATAGTGTATACAATTACAAATGGTATGTTATATCCTTAAACATGAAGGAAGCAGCCTTCCTCCTTTATAAACAGAAGTAGTAACTATCAAAGCAAATACAGCTGCCATTGCAGGCTTCTTCGTTCCTATCAACAGTGCATTTTCTTCGCTATCAATGATGAATGATTCCTCAAAATATATGAAAGGATAAGAGAAGAAAATGTCATATTACATTAATAGAAAATGATGCAACATCATATTTACAGAAGGCTTTGAACCAAAGCACCCCAATCAATATATATTAATTAAAACTAAAATAAAGCCACCGCTAAAACTAATGCTTTTCCTACGCTACTTGTTCAAAAGTTGGGGAACAGAAAAGGTTTCATCTACATCAATACGTTAAAAGCAAATTTTATAGCCGGCATAATAGTATTCCCTTCAAAGAACAAAAATGGAACAGAGTTTTATACACGTAAGTATAAACATCAGATTTTACTACAGAGAAAATGAATTATACAGTTCCTGAAATTGTGCATAAATGACTGAAAAGGAATAACAGGGAGAGACGTCTATAGTGATAACAAGGTAAGAACAGAAATAGACTGGTGGGGAAGGAGAAGGATGATTCATATCCTTCCTTCTCTTTCCCCACCAATCTCTTTCTTTACCTTTCTGTGTCCATTGTTTTTAGACTTTTTATGCTGAATCTTATGAACAATCTCTGTTTATAAATCTCGGTATTTGTAATGACCCAGGATTTTAAGTAATTAAAATTTGAATATTTAATTTATTTTAAATATTAATAAGTGAATTTATGAGTCGAATAAATTTTAATTCGAATAATTGGATTTAATCGAATAATTAAATCGATAATTTAATATGTTAAATTATGGAAATAATTGAAAATTTGGTTAAATATAATTGAAAATGATTTGTAAAATTTTATTTTATCATGTTGAAGTTAGAATGATATTTTAGAACTTTTAAAATCGAATTAAAAGTTTATTTGTGAAAATTGAATATTTTAATATTTAATCGACTAGTGAAAATAGTCAATTTTTGAACAGTCTCAGAATTGAACGAAACCAATTTCATTGGATCCGTAATAATTATTTATTATCGGATTTCAATTTTCGTAGCAATCAGAGTTATCGTTTGATCGTGGCAGCTCGAAACGCATCGAAATTGTTTTAATATTAATTTGGCGAGTTAAAATAGCCATTTTTCAAAAAGTCTCGGATTTCGACGAAACTAGTTTCATCGGATCCGTAATGTGATATTATTGTATGGTTTCAAATTTCGTGTCAATTGGATTTACCGTTTGTCCGGTACAAATTAAAACACCTAGAAAATCGTTTAAATCGGTTTAATTTAAATCGAACGTTTATACCCATAACTCGCACAGATGTCCGAATTAGCTTCCGAAAACTGTTCCATTGTGTCCGGAACGCGGGGTAAACCCTAGAAACGCTGGTCACTGCGCGTAAATCGGAGTTTTGAAAACCCGGATGAATAGTGTTCATTTATTCTCTATAAATAGGGCTCCATTCACAAGAAAAAAAAGAAAAAAATTTAACCTAACCCTAAACCTAGCCGCCACCCCCTCAACGAACGACCAGAAAATAACCCCCTTCTTCCTTCAATTTCTCAAAATCCATTCATCAATTCAAAGAACGTTCAGCTACGAAGTTATAGAGCACATCGAGGGCTACAATCTGAACGGTGGTGATCGAGTATTATGTGGTGGATCATCGGCAATTGGTGTTGGAAGTGTGGCCGTTCGTCCTCGAAATACGCACCAAGATGGAGGCCGAGTTCGACCAGGCTCCAGCCGAGTGTCGTGCTCGAGATGCTCTTCAACGTGGCGCTTCCTGATCGAATTATCGTCGAGTGTTGGTGGCGCAAGAATTAACCCTAAATTCTAAAGATGGGTTCATGATGTCGGCCAAATACCTATAGTAGAAGACGCGCGCGTGAAGGAAGATGCAAGGCACGGTCATGATGGAAGGATGTTGGATCTAAGGGCTGTGATGAAGCTAGGTTTAAAATTTGTAAATTTATATAAGTTAAAAATTCGTGTAACTTCATAAAATCATATCTTTTTCATACGAGGTCGAAAACGCGCGAAACCAGTTGCGTTGGAATCGTATGGACGAGCACTACGCGATGAAATTGGATTGGAGTCGTTTGGAGTTAGTGAGAATTTCAGGTAAAATTAAACGTCCGTTTAATTTTATTCGAAATGAATCGCTAAAACGAAATTGAAATCAAGGTGAGAACTTCTCACTCAATCCAATCCGTTTCGATTTTATTTTAAATAGTTAGATTTAAAATATTTGAATGCATGTTTGAATGATGATTGTTATCTATTGATTGTTAAAATAGACATTATGCGCCGTTAGTAAGCGGATGTTATTTATTAAAAACATATACCGCGAATATTTCATAAACAGTGAAATTGGTATTATATATAATAGCAATATATATATATATTGGCATATGTATATATTGCAGTTGTTGATTTCCCGCATTTTTTAGCGGATGAGACCCTATTGCGCCGTCTATTAAGCGGATAATATTTTAAATCCCATATACCGTGATAATTTCGTACTGGAGCGGAATTGGTATTGTGCTAATGTTTGTGGATGCAGGAAACAGGTTGGAGGGATCCAACTGGATTCCTCAACAGTTTTTATTTGATTTCAGATATTTTGATATTTGATGGATTATCATATCGATATATGATATCGTTGTTGTCGTGATTGACTATTTGGTGTGTAGCATCATTGGACCAAATTTTGGAATTTTAAAGTGATTTTTAAAGTGATTTTTGAAAGTATACGTTTATAAATATTTTTGGAATTGATCCATTATAAATAAACGTTATAATTTTAATGTTATAAAATTATGATTTTTGAGAAATATAGTAAGAAAATTGATTTTTGATAATATAGGGTTAATGACTTTATAAAATAATTTAAATTGGGATTTCTGAAATTATTGTGAAAAGTTTAAAAATAGGATTTATAAAATTTGATTATTTTATAAATCAAGAGAATGGTGAAATTATAAAGGAGATTTAAGATGTTTTAAAATAATAGTATAAATTTATTTTATAAAGGATTTATAAATTGATATTTATAAATTAAAACATTTGAATTATAAAACGAGTTTTTATAAGTGTTAGAATGAATTGTAAATGAATTTCATAAATGAATGAAATTTATAGAATTATAAACGGTGGAGTTATAAATGGAATTTTATAAGCAGTAGGTTTATAAAATTTATAAAGTTATTAAAAGAATGGTTTTGGATAAATAATTGAATCTTATAAGTTATAAGATTTATAATTATGATGTTCAAAGGAACGATTTTTTGCAAACAAATAAATTATAAGTATTTAACTTATAATATGAACCTTTGGTATATAATTGAGTTATGAATTGAATATAGGGTAATAAAGGAATTTATAAACATTGATTTATAAATCCGCAAATGACTTATTTTGATAAGTAAATTGCTATAGCATATTAAAGAAGTTATATTCACGTTTTAGACAGTGAATATTCCTTTAAGATAAAATGTATAGAAGTGATGAAATTGGTTAACCTAGTATATTCACGTTTTGAATAGTGAATAATATGTTAAAGAAAATGTTTTGAATGTGATGTTTTAAATAGAGTTAAAACGACCTAACGGTGTTTTCAAAATGTGTTAAGATTCGAAATCATAGATTTCAACATTCATTGTTGAAATAGACGTTTTCGAGAAATAGAAGGAAATGGTGGACTATAACACTGTTGTTATAGTAAATGATTTCCGAAAGGAAATGTGTTGTATAGTATTGGGATTTATATATCTATTTTAATTTCGAATCCCTATACTAGTGATTTTGGGACGTCGTAGCGATGTTTTACGCAACATTCGTTTTGGCCCAAATAAATATATTTAAGAGAATGATTTCCATAAAGAATGAAATATATGCTTAATTTCGATTTAAGTATATTGAATATTTTCCAAAGATTGAAAATAAATAAATTTTGTGAATTACTTATGAATAAATAAGTATGGAAATGTTTTTCCAATGTGAAGTGAATATTTTGAGAATTTATCTTTTTGAAGATAAATTGAAAATGAATAATTGAAATCGTATATTCATAGATATTGTGAAATATAAATCCACTATGGAATTTATAAAGGAAAGGGGAATTTGTTTAAAAATAAATGTTGATTTATTTTTGAAGTGTGAAAATTATATATCTTGGAAAGATATTTTGGGAAATAAATAATTTGGAAAATTATTTGGAATCTAGTGATGTGTGCATATCCATTGATAGTTCAATAACCGACTATCAATAATTACCTTTGAAAGGTATTTGTTGGGATTTGTTGAATTTGAATGCTACACTTATTTTTAAATTATTGCGCTCGTTATTTGGATTACCCATTCCGAATAGTTACGACGTAATGGATAGCATTGATGACCGGTGTTGAAGACCGGATATTTTTGAAAGCGAAAGGACAACTCGTCGAATGTCTTTGCATCGAATGGTCCCCGGTATAGAGACTCCATATGTGATGGGAAGTCCGGTCGTGATTAGTGAATATCCGGATTGCAAGGACTTCTTTGTAAGTGCCTTCGGTTCTGTTCGAGCCCAGAACAGACTTGTATGGAATGTATATCTGACATTACAAATTGAGATATAAAGCTGATTTCTTTCAAATATATTTCTGTTGGTGGCGGAGAATTTATTCTTTTAGCTTAACACCCTTCTCTGAGACGTACGAGCTCAGAGGTTATGTAGTTGAAGGTTATCAACGATATATTCCCAATTTGGTAATGTGACATGCTGAGTGTTGCTGTGAATGATCATTGTGTTGATCATTTGTGATAGGATCATTTGTTTGATCGTTTATCTTTGTGATCATTTCTATGATCATTTGTTGACCCAAAGCACGGCTTTTGTATAAAGTGTGTTTTTGTGGACGAGACTCCGTCGAGCCTCACACCCCGGAAATGGTCAAAACAGGAAAGATGCGGCAAGGTTATGAGGGGTAGCGCCCTTTAGGGTATGTGCATTTCCTTCTGGAAAAGGGTGGTATCATGGTATGGAGCCCAGATACTTACTCATGTTGAAAACACTTTATGATTGTGTGAATTGATTGCGAGCGCTCGGTTAAAGGTCCCAAAGGACCGGGGGATGGCATATTCGGTCAGTTGTTACTCAGTTAGGGGTAACCCGGCCTTGTGTTGGCAAAGATCCGGTTTGGTTCTCGGGGATGTCCTTCCAGAGGCATTCTCATGTGGCAATGGGAAGTTCCTTGGCCTGACCATTTGTTGGAAATCCAATTCCCAATACGAAACTCTGTACGGTTTTAGTTGTAGAACCTACCATTTACTTATGGTGGTCACCACTGTTTAGATGGTAGCTATAGTAGGCATAGTTCGAAATGTCTATGATGGCTAAGATTTATATCTTTATTTTCGAAATGAATTTTTCCTACACTATGCACTAGTAATAATATCAAATGTTCTTTTAATATGTATCAAGCATCTTTGACTATCATAAGGAGAAATCTCCTCCGATTCTGCGTTTGCATTGTGTGTGTGTGCGGGAGGCCTTATGGTAGTCTCATTTTTAAAAGCATTGCGAATTGACTTTAAAAATATTCATCTATTTTGATTTTAAAAATAAATAAACTGTTTTGAGTTCTCACACCAGTCACATGACTGACTCGGAGTTTATTGTTTTCCTTCCTAAACTCTGGGTGCCCACCAATTTCCACACGGGCAGTCAAGAGTTAAGGTTTATCAGGATATTCTAGAGTTGCAGGAGGCAAGCTGGATGGCATGGCGTATTACTAGTTTATATAGTATTTCTTTTCCGCTGTTTGTTGTTTGTTGTTGTACACTCTGATGATATGATGAAATGAAATGTAATGTAATGTAATAACTGATATAGTTCTTTGTTTAAGGATTATTCATTTATCTATTATATGTTGTTCCGCTGCGATTGTGAGATTCTGATGTTGTTCAGTTGTTGTTTTTTTCTGTCCCGTTCTATTCTCTTATTTTCTTTTCCCTCTATTTTCTATCTTTTCTCTCTTCTTCTATCTTTTTCTTCTTCTTAAAACCCTAAGTGTTCGGTTTTTCGGCATTCGATTGCTCGGCAGTTGATACAGTGGACGTATTGATGTCAGTTTTCGGAAGACGAAGAATCGGGTCCTTACATTTGGTATCAGAGCTTATGGTTAAGCGACAACCATGGTTCTGTTGGGTATTACTCATTAGAGATAGAGTCAGTAGTACTCTAGAATGAGTTTGAGTGTAATAATAACTATGAGAGCGAATTTGTTAGTGAATATAAAATTATTTTATATTGTGATGATTGGTTTGTTGAGTGGCATATGAACCTTCGTCAGCACGGTCTCGACAACTATGCCGAAGGGGTTTCTAAACACTTGAATAGAACAATTCGACACAATATTGTTTTAAAATTGGGTAAATGAAATAATTTTGCATTGATTATATTTTATATATAAAGGAATAATTTTTCAGAATTATTAAAGTGTATATAAGTTGATTGAATAAGTTGTTTGAATAATCTAAATTGAAGAATAATTGTATAAGCAAAATAATTATAAGAATTGAATTATAATTAAAGTGATTTACGATTGAGAAATAAACTTATATATATAAGAAGTGAAACTATATGAATATATTTATGAATATGAGTAGTAAATAAAAATGAATTTAAAGTTAAAATGAAGTATAACTTAAGAGATGTTGAATGAAGTTGATTTTGGTATCAAACTAAATTAATAAAACCAAGTGATAAATGTGAACTTGAGTTATGTAAATGAAATTCAACTTTTGTAATTGAATTGAATTAATGGATTGAATGTTAATCAATTGAATGTGAATTAAGTTGATATGGAATAATGAATGTAAGTGTTAATTCATTAAAATCTAATTTATTAGAAGTTGAATAGTTGAATGAAAATCAATTTAATTAAACCAATTGAAAGCAAAGGAATTTGGTTGTAATTAATATACATTGATTGTTATATGGTTGTTAGTTGATTGATTGTATATAATTCATTAAGTGTTAATGAAATTGAGTTAATGAAATTGAAAGCTAAAGAAATTGAAATTCAATTGGAAGTTTAATGAATCTTAAATAGAATTGAATTTGATTTGGAAGTGAACCAACTTGAATATGAATTAGTGAATATAAACTAATTGAGAATGAATGTTAGAAACATCCACTGTATATGAATCAAATATGATTAAATTGAAAACCAATTCATTGGATATGAATGAGAATATGAATATTTATTGGTTATGGATGATGGTTGATGGTTGAATATATATTACTTTTACTGCATTTGCTATGTGGGCATATATAGTTATTAAGTTGCTATATGTTGTATATCGATACTATTTTCATATATGCATGTTCTCATGTTGTTTGTTGAGTGTTTAGTAGGTGCGGATCGCGTTTGCTTCGCATTTGGAGCTCGCTTTCGCGCTATATTAGCCATATATGCTCGCTAATAAAATATAAGGTACATATCTCGGATTAAATATCATACTTTTACACTTTTTCCCTGCGGGATGCCTCATTACTTGATGAGATGTATATTTGTGATATATATACTGTCATTTTTTTTCGGATCGAGCCGCGCAAAGGAGACTATGGCGAATTTTTCCGAAAACTTAAGGCGTTAGAAAAATTTTAAGAAAATTGGGAAATTTTGAAAACTTTAACTTTGATATGGAATTGAAAGTTAAACGATAGTTGTTTTTTGAAAAGATAACTAAGTATGATTTGGAAAACTTAGTAAAAAATTGTAAGAAGTTTAATTATGGATTTTGGAAAGTTGATAGATTCTGTAACTTTTCTTACTTGGTAATTTCGAGGACGAAATTCTTTTAAGGGGGGAAGATTGTAACGACCCAGGATTTTAAGTAATTAAAATTTGAATATTTAATTTATTTTAAATATTAATAAGTGAATTTATGAGTCGAATAAATTTTAATTCGAATAATTGGATTTAATTGAATAATTAAATCGATAATTTAATATGTTAAATTATGGAAATAATTGAAAATTTGGTTCAATATAATTGAAAATGATTTCTAAAATTTTATTTTATCATGTTGAAGTTAGAATGATATTTTAGAACTTTTAAAATCGAATTAAAAGTTTATTTGTGAAAATTGAATATTTTAATATTTAATCGACTAGTGAAAATAGTCAATTTTTGAACAGTCTCAGAATTGAACGAAACCAGTTTCATTGGATCCGTAATAATTAGTTATTATTGGATTTCAATTTTCGTAGAAATCGGAGTTATCGTTTGATCGTGGCAGCTCGAAACGCATCGAAATTGTTTTAATATTAATTTGGCGAGTTAAAATAGCCATTTTTCAAAAAGTCTCGGATTTCGACGAAACCAGTTTCATCGGATCCGTAATGTGATATTATTGTATGGTTTCAAATTTCGTGTCAATTGGATTTACCGTTTGTCCGGTACAAATTAAAACGCCTAGAAAATCGTTTAAATCGGTTTAATTTAAATCGAACGTTTATAGCCATAACTCGCACAGATGTCCGAATTAGCTTCCGAAACCTGTTCTATTGTGTCCGGAACGCGGGGTAAACCCTAGAAACGCTGGTCACTGTGCGTAAATCGGAGTTTTGAAAACCCGGATGAATAGTGTTCATTTATTCTCTATAAATAGGGCTCCATTCACAAGAAAATAAAAAAAAAATTAACCTAACCCTATACCTAGCCGCCACTCCCTCAACGAACGACCAGAAAATAACCCCCTTCTTCCTTCAATTTCTCAAAATTCATTCATCAATTCAAAGAACGTTCAACAACGAAATTATAGAGCACATCGAGGGCTACAATCTGAACGGTGGTGATCGAGTATTATGTGGTGGATCATCGGCAATTGGTGTTGGAAGTGTGGCCGTTCGGCCTCGAAATACGCACCAAGATGGAGGCCGAGTTCGACCAGGCTCCAGCCGAGTGTCGTGCTCGAGATGCTCTTCAACGTGGCGCTTCCTGATCGAATTATCGTCGAGTGTTGGTGGCGCAAGAATTAACCCTAAATTCTAAAGATGGGTTCATGATGTCGGCCAAATACCTGTAGTAGAAGACGCGTGCGTGAAGGAAGATGAAAGGCACGGTCATGATGGAAGGATGTTGGATCTAAGGGCTGTGATGAAGCTAGGTTTAAAATTTGTAAATTTATATAAGTTAAAAATTCGTGTAACTTCATAAAATCATATCTTTTTCATACGAGGTCGAAAACGTGCGAAACCAGTTGCGTTGGAATCGTATGGACGAGCACTACGCGATGAAATTGGATTGGAGTCGTTTGGAGTTAGTGACAATTTCAGGTAAAATTAAACGTCCGTTTAATTTTATTCGAAATAAATCGCTAAAACGAAATTGAAATCAAGGTGAGAACTTCTCACTCAATCAAATCCGTTTCGATTTTATTTTAAATAGTTAGATTTAAAATATTTGAATGCATGTTTGAATGATGATTGTTATCTATTAATTGTTAAAATAGACATTATGCGCCGTTAGTAAGCGGATGTTATTTATTAAAAACATATACCGCGAATATTTCATAAACAGTGAAATTGGTATTATATATAATAGCAATATATATATATATTGGCATATGTATATATTGCAGTTGTTGATTTCCCGCATTTTTTAGCGGATGAGACCCTATTGCGCCGTCTATTAAGCGGATAATACTTTAAATCCCATATACCGCGATAATTTCGTACTGGAGCGGAATTGGTATTGTGCTAATGTTTGTAGATGCAGGAAACAGGTTGGAGGATCCAACTGGATTCCTCAACAGTTTTTATTTGATTTCAGATATTTTTATATTTGATGGATTATCATATCGATACATGATATCGTTGTTGTCGTGGTTGACTATTTGGTATGTAGCATCATTGGACCAAATTTTGGAATTTTAAAGTGATTTTTAAAGTGATTTTTGAAAGTATACGTTTATAAATATTTTTGGAATTGATCCATTATAAATAAACGTTATAATTTTAATGTTATAAAATTATGATTTTTGAGAAATATAGTAAGAAAATTGATTTTTGATAATATAGGGTTAATGACTTTATAAAATAATTTAAATTGGGATTTCTGAAATTATTGTGAAAAGTTTAAAAATAGGATTTATAAAATTTGATTATTTTATAAATCAAGAGAATGGTGAAATTATAAAGGAGATTTAAGATGTTTTAAAATAATAGTATAAATTGATTTTATAAAGGATTTATAAATTGATATTTATAAATTAAAACATTTGAATTATAAAACGAGTTTTTATAAGTGTTAGAATGAATTGTAAATGAATTTCATAAATGAATGAAATTTATAGAATTATAAACGGTGGAGTTATAAATGGAATTTTATAAGCAGTAGGTTTATAAAATTTATAAAGTTATTAAAAGAATGGTTTTGGATAAATAATTGAATATTATAAGTTATAAGATTTATAATTATGAAGTTCAAAGGAACGATTTTTTGCAAACAAATAAATTATAAGTATTTAACTTATAATATGAACCTTTGGTATATAATTGAGTTATGAATTGAATATAGGGTAATAAAGGAATTTATAAACATTGTTTTATAAATCCGCAAACGATTTATTTTGATAAGTAAATTGCTATAGCATATTAAAGAAGTTATATTCACGTTTTAGACAGTGAATATTCCTTTAAGATAAAATGTATAGAAGTGATGAAATTGGTTAACCTAGTATATTCACGTTTTGAATAGTGAATAATATGTTAAAGAAAATGTTTTGAATGTGATGTTTTAAATAGAGTTAAAACGACCTAACGGTGTTTTCAAAATGTGTTAAGATTCGAAATCATAGATTTCAACATTCATTGTTGAAATAGACGTTTTCGAGAAATAGAAGGAAATGGTGGACTATAACACTGTTGTTATAGTAAATGATTACCGAAAGGAAATGTGTTGTATAGTATTGGGATTTATATATCTATTTTAATTTCGAATCTCTATACTAGTGATTTTGGGACGTCGTAGCGATGTTTTACGCAACATTCGTTTTGGCCCAAATAAATATATTTAAGAGAATGATTTCCTTAAAGAATGAAATATATGCTTAATTTCGATTTAAGTATATTGAATATTTTCTAAAGATTGAAAATAAATAAATTTTGTGAATTACTTATGAATAAATAAGTATGGAAATGTTTTTCCAATGTGAAGTGAATATTTTGAGAATTTATCTTTTTGAAGATAAATTGAAAATGAATAATTGAAATCGTATATTCATAGATATTGTGAAATATAAATCCACTATGGAATTTATAAAGGAAAGGGGAATTTGTTTAAAAATAAATGTTGATTTATTTTTGAAGTGTGAAAATTATATATCTTGTAAAGATATTTTTGGGAAATAAATAATTTGGAAAATTATTTGGAATCTAGTGATGTGTGCATATCCATTGATAGTTCAATAACCGACTATCAATAATTACCTTTGAAAGGTATTTGTTGGGATTTGTTGAATTTGAATGCTACACTTATTTTTAAATTATTGCGCTCGTTATTTGGATTACCCATTCCGAATAGTGATACGACGTAATGGATAGCATTGATGACCGGTGTTGAAGACCGGATATTTTTGAAAGCGAAAGGACAACTCGTAGAATGTCTTTGCATCGAATGGTCCCCGGTATAGAGACTCCATTTGTGATGGGAAGTCCGGTCGTGATTAGTGAATATCCGGATTGCAAGGACTTTTTTGTAAGTGCCTTCGGTTCTGTTCTAGCCCGGAACAGACTTGTATGGACTGTATGTCTGACATTACAAATTGAGATATAAAGCTGATTTCTTTCAAATATATTTCTATTGGTGGCGGAGAATTTATTCTTTTAGCTTAACACCCTTCTCTGAGACGTACGAGCTCAGAGGTTATGTAGTTGAAGGTTATCAGCGATATATTCCTAATTTGGTAATGTGACATGCTGAGTGTTGCTGTGAATGATCATTGTGTTGATCATTTGTGATAGGATCATTTGTTTGATCGTTTATCTTTGTGATCATTTCTATGATCATTTGTTGACCCAAAGCACGGCTTTTGTATAAAGTGTGTTTTTGTGGACGAGACTTCGTCGAGCCTCACACCTCGGAAATGGTCAAAACAGGAAAGATGCAGCAAGGTTATGAGGGATAGCGCCCTTTAGGGTATGTGCATTTCCTTCTGGAAAAGGGTGGTATCATGGTATGGAGCCCAGATACTTACTCATGTTGAAAACACTTTATGATTGTGTGAATTGATTGCGAGCGCTCGGTTAAAGGTCCCAAAGGACCGGGGGATGGCATATTCGATCAGTTGTTACTCAGTTAGGGGTAACCCGGCCTTGTGTTGGTAGAGATCCGGTTTGGTTCTCGGGGATGTCCTTCCAGAGGCATTCTCATGTTGTGATATCCCGGAAATTTGAGGCAATATCAATTTAATAATCTGTGATAAAATTAAATTGATTTAATAATATTTGTTAATAATAATTGAACATGATTTAATAATCTTCTTTTAGACAAATGATTAACTGATAATTTACTTTTTAAAAGTCAATTAAATTGTTTCTATTTATAATATATATATCTGTATATATTGGAAATAGATAATCTTTGTTTTAAGATTAATAAAATGAAAACATGATTTCTAACTCTAATATTTTTGGAAAATTAGGAATTTGATTTTTATTTAATATTGAATAAATAATAATATGATCTTAAAATACCCAAGATAAATTTAAATTGTTTAGAAATAAAATTTAGCTTAAAGTTTAAATTTAAACAAAAAGTTTTGTTTTGTTTTATAGCTTGATAAAATAAGTGACCTATATTATAGAGAATTTTTCTTTTATAAATTTATTTTTAATTTAATAATAAGTTATATTTAAACTATATCAATATTGTAATATCTTTGAAAATGGGTTTTTTAAAAATAAATAGAAGTTGTTGTTTTAATACATATATATTTTGAAAGAAGCTATGATTTGTAAAAGTAACATTTAGTCTTTCAAAAATGATAAAATGAAATAATACTTTATAAATCTTAACATAAGTATTTATTTATTTAAGTTTTAAAATAAAGTAACCTATAAATAAAATAAATATAAAAGTAAGAACTAGTGTAAAAGAGGCAAGTATATATGCTACATAATGTATAAATTAAAGTCAGGCTTTGTATACACATGAATACAACCTGTAAAGAAATGCAAGACAAAGTGAGTATATGGGCTGGTAAAAAAAGAAATAAAATATACAAAATACAAGAAGCTTATAGACTAAGATTTCAGATAAGTATGAAAACAAAATAATAAAAAGTCACCAGACAACATAATTTTTGCTGTCTGTAAGTAAGAATGCAAAACAAAGTAAAGTAATAAAACAAAATATAGCTAAGTAATCATATGTTTGTGTGTTCAGCATATATAAATAGTTTGCTAAGCAAGCTAAAGCAAGTAAATTAACAAAGTACAACACATATGTAGGTAAGAGAGGAGAAGTAGGAAGCTAACTAAAATATCTTTACATGAGAAATGATTAAATTAGCTAAATAGGGGACATTGGGTACATTAACATTTAATGCTTCAGATTTCTCAGCAAAACAAAAGTCAGATTCGAAATTTGTTCAAAGTCTTTCAGCCTCTTAAAGACAAAGATATGCCCGATACAAACAAAAAAACAATATTTGTACTTGCAAACCCAGATAACACCTACCCTATACAAATTTATTTCTCTATATACTTATCTTTAAATTCATGCTAAACTTATCAAACCAGAGTAAGATTTTATAACAAGCTTCTTCATTTTATTTTTTTCATACAAACTCAAATATAAAAACTGGAAACACTATTCAACAAAACAAACACAGAGGTTTGGAAGAATTAAAGCAAAACTGTTCCCAGTTTTAAAGTTTAGGCTGTTTCAACAAATGGTGCTCTGTCCCTTTCTTTTTAATCAAGGTGAGTAACACCTTTCATTTAAATGCTTAAGTATATATTTATATGTTGTTAAATTATGACCTGATATGTGCATATACCTTGATGAATTTCTGTGTTCATATGTTACTGCATGTATGCGTGCTTGCCATTCTGCAATCACCTCTGTTTTTAAGGTTAGCAACAACAAAATTTAATGGTCTAAATAGTTTTTTTTGTTTTGTTGCAACATTTCTTTGAAATTCAGTTGCAATTGCTTTGTGTATGTATGAGTACTGTATTATGTACCCCTGAGTTCTGTCTGCTTTAGTTCCAGGTTTAAATTCCTTAACAAAAATTTCAATTTTTTTTTTGTTCTTGATTCAAGCCTTAACAAGATACAGTAGGCATAAAGTGCTGGTATTAACAGACATTTGAGTTTTATAATCTGTTTAAGTGACAACAGTAGTATTAATTACAGGTAAATATCAAACTACAAGTAGAAACTGAAATAAGTTAAATCTCAATGAATTTAATTTGTGAATTCAGGATTATGAACTAAATGCTTAATCAAAGTAATGATTTTTAAAAAAATGGAATCACTAATTTTAATAGCAAAATGAATGTGTTGTTCTGTTTTTTTACTGGGAATTAGTATTTGTGTGGTTATGGATGTTCTCGAGTACCTGAGGGGTTGTAGTTGCCATGGGTGATAGTGGGACTAGCGGTGATGGTGGGAAAAGTAGTTGAAGTGGTGGTAGATCACGGTGGTGGTGGTGGTGGCGAATTTATGTTGCTAAACCTAGTTTGGGCTATGCTGCGATGTTTCATGTGTCGCGTGTCCAAGGAGCGATCGAGTTCGCTGAAACTCATGTGGGTAGTAGCTCGGTCATGGACGAAGTGGTGGCCGGTGGTGCTAGTGCTCGGGTGGACGGAGTTTGGGTTGCGGTGGATTTTCCAGGTTTCGAGAGAAACCTGATTTTCTTAGTTTCCAGGTGAGTTTCGAACTCACTTTTGTTTCAGATTGCTGTGGTGGCTCTGGGGGTTGTGGTGGAGTCTGGTGGTAGTCAGTGGCGTGGTGGAGCATATGAGGGTGGTCGGAGATGGCTGGGGCCACGGTGCACGTGCACCGTGCCAGTAAAGTGTGTTGGGTTTTTCTTTGGTGGTGAGCAGGATTTTAACTCGGGGAGATGCAAGTTTATTCCAGGGTTTGACACGAAGTAGAGGTAGGGGAGACCCGGAGCAGTTTTTGCATCTCTCGGGTCAGATTGTTTCCAGTTTTTTTGTAAACCTGCAGTAGCATTGTTTCAAAAACAAATTCAATTGGAACCTATTTATAAATAAGTAATGGAAGTAAATAAAGTGTAAATCTAGTTGAAGTTGAAATCAAATTTACTTTTGAATTCAAATTTAAATAAAATATATAAAGTTTAAAACAAGCAAATATGGGTTTCAACCTGACAGTTTCAGGCTTTAAATGTAATTTAAAATCTGAATCAAAACTTAAATTGTGTTTGAAGTTAAAAGTTCAAAACATAGATTCAAGTGAACCTTTTTGATTTAAGTTTTAGAAACGAATTTGGATTTTTAAATCAAGAATTAAAAGTCAAGTTTTTCAAAAGCAAGTTAAACCCAAATTTTAAATTCAAAATCAAACTAATGAAATCAAAAGTGTTAAACCCAAAATCAAATTAATGAACTCAAAACTGAAAAATAAATCAGATTTAAAATCTAAATGTATAAAGAAAAAATTAAATTCAAATAGTTCGTTTTAAAAGTGTTTGTTTCCAAATAAATGTTTGAATTGGTTTTTACAAAGTTCTTTGAATAGGAGTTAAATAAATTGTTTTAACTTGGGAATTTGCAAGTTTAAATTTAAATTAAGATTCAAGCAGTTGAAGTTATGGGTCTTTCCTATATAAGAAGTTAATGTTAGGATTCTAAATTGAATTAAAATTTGAAAATGTTTGAATAAGAACCATTTTGAATCTTAAATTCAAAATGGAATTTTGAATTTAAATTTGAAATGTAATGTTCTAATATACTTAGATATAAATTAATAATTTGGATTAATTTATAATTAGAGATCAAGTAAGAAGTAGATTAAGAAAAGTTATTAATTAGTGAAGATAGTTAATTAAGTATTATTAATTAATTAATATATGTTATTAATTTTGGATAATTAATTAGATTCATTAAATAATCTATTATAAATTGTTAAATGTAATCACTGGATAAAAGTAATGAAGAAATTAATTACTTATTGTAATTTATTTGATGAAATGATTTATTTAAGTTAATTAATTTAATTTAATTAATTTAAGAAATCATTTGAAGGTTTGATATGTGTAATCACTTAGTGTATTCAATGGAGCATAATTACTTGAGGAAGTAATTAATTTAATTACTGAATGTAATTAGTGAAAATAATGTGTAAATAAGTAATTGGGATAATTACTTTTTAATCAAGGGATTAATTAAATGGAGATAATTAATTATGGGATAAATAATTTGGGAATAAGTAATTAAGGGTAGTTAATTACTGGTTGGTATTAATCAAGGTGATTAATAATTGCATTTTATTAAGAATTAATCACTTAATGTAATTAAATTAAACAAAGTAATTTAATTTAAATATGAATTAGAGATCATTAATTAATGTAATTAATGATGAAATTAAGAATAGTTTAAATTAAGAAATAATAAATAATGTAGTGATTAATTAAAGATAATGTAATTAATTGTATTTAATTATAAATAAAGTAATTAAATGTTAATTACTATAAATGATTTGGAATAATTAATTTGTAGAATTAATTAAAGACTAATTACTTATTGTAATTAGTCGGTGATTAATTGAAGAAGTTAATCAAGATAAATATCTAGAAATTGATTAATTAAGTTGATTTAATTTAATAGTTGTATAAGCAAGATTTGTAGATGAAGTAATTAATTTAATTTACTTTAAATTAATTAGAAATAGAAGTAGTTAATTTAATTCATTTTAAATCAATTACGAAATGGTATGATTATAAATCATTGCTTATGGATGAATGATAGTGATATTTTATTTGATGGTTGTGTATTCAGATCTGACTTGAATACTATCTATGTGATACGGATGCTTGATTTAAAGTATGGTAATGTTTAATTAACTGTTTTGATGATAATATGAATTATCTGTTTATGATGATGTGATTATCTATTGTGATTGTGAATTATCCATATGTGTGTATATTGATGATATTGAATTAAACTGTTAAGACTAAATAGACAACTTGGCCTTAAAAGACACGTTTTGGATTTCGATGAGACCGGGATCGGGTTTTCCGCATTAGGAACATCCGAAAACCACATCGTTTCCAAATTAACGATAGGTCGTGAATCTGAAGTGAAGATGAAGTTTTAGAATGCAAGGGTTATCGTCGTTAACTCTGAGGGTGATTCCAAAATGAGTGTAACGAGATAATGCCTTCGGTTTCGTTCGAACCCGGAACGAACTTGTATGGATTGAATGCTTTCAACACATCGTCAGGTGGGCGATGAGCATTCTAAGAATTATGTTCTATAAAGGTAATCGTAGCCTCAAGCCTCATCAACCGGGAATGGCTAAAACAGGGGAGGTGCAGCAAGGTTAGGTGGGTCATGCCCAAGAAGGACAAGGATATTCCCCTGTCTAGATGTCCCTTTTATTTCGGCTTAGTGGGCAGTAGCGACGGCTATCTGCGGGGTTATCTTGTTCGGGACTGTTCAGTAAGGAATGGTTCCGGCCTTGTGTTGCAGGGGATGAAGGGAGTAATCCTCGGTACGGTGATCTAGGCCCCGTACTGTGACGGGCGATACCCCAGTAGCCCTGCCATTATATGGAATCTACAATCCAATAAGTGCCCATGGTTTTGATTGTATTACCCACTTTTGTGGCTAGTAGCTGGAATTTAATGAATGTAACAATTTCGGCTATTTTCTATTTACTTGAAAACCCTAGACCTATTATAATATCACAGAATTTCCTATCAAATGTTTTGGTTAGCGTAAGGTAAAAACTTTTCCATGTTTATGTGTGGGAAGTCTTACGTGATACCTTTGTTTTCAAAAAGATTTTCAAAGTTAAGCAACTTTAACCTGTTACTCATACCAGATCCATGTCTGACCCGGAGTTTATTTTTGTTTTTCATAAACTCTCGGGTACCCAAATTTTTACGGGTAGCCAAGGGATTCAGGTTAGCTTTGACAAAATTCTGGAGAGCAATGGAGCAGGAGGCTTCAGCGTTGTAGATATACATATAGTTTCGCTATGTTGATATTTCTGTGTTGACTTGTGTATTGAGTTGTATAACTAGACAGGTGTTTATAACTGTCTAGTATGTGATCTTTTGTCTGTATAACTCTGATTGATGTTGTATATTATGTAATACTTATGTGATTATTATATTTTGTTCCATTCCGCTGTGAGATTCTGATGTTGTTGTTCTTTCTTCTCTATCTTTTCTATTTTCTCACCCCTTTCTTTCTTCAAGACGAAGCGGTTTTCTGGGCATAGAAAGCCGGGTCGTCACAGTTGGTATCAGCGCGCTAGGTTGAGTGAATATCTAGGCTCTTGAGTGATTTCTTTCCAGAGAGAGCGTATTTGTAATTTTAATATATATATATATATATATATATATATATATATATATTCCTACCTATTTGTTGGGTTACCTGTTCAGGTTTTCCAAAATAAGATATATAGGCAGATAGGATGGTGGTGTGTGTAACACGACTACCAATGGTTGGAGTTTGAATGTTTGAGGTTGATAGTGTATTGGTCGAGACTGTCGACCTAATACAGTCTCGAGTGAGTTTTGAGTGGTATAAGGATTTCATTGATCTCTGAAGGAAATCCGTTAAGATTCGGAGTTCATTTTTGGAGTATAAGTTTGGATGAGCTAGAGTTTGGATCTGTCGGTTGGACAGAAGCCAGTCCTGATATCTTGATATATCAAGGTGTAGTAGCTGTGTGATGAGACACAGTGACTATGGATGTCTCCGAAGATATTTTCTTTGGAACAAGTCAAGGAAGTGTGTCTGTTCGGTGTTGTGGCTGTGTTCAGTTGGGTATTTCTGTTTGGTTGGAGTCCGAGTTTCTCGAAGAGCTTTGGGTTAGGAAGTCTTATGGCTTAGCAGTTTTTCTTGGGTGACTTCAAAAACAGCAGAGTGGATCCATTTCTTCGATGGGTTGGCCACATAAGCGTAAGCTGTTCTGATTGGTAAAGAGAGAACGGTATCTTTGAAATTAGGCTGGATCAATCGCAAAAGTGACTTGCGATAGTTTGAGTGTTCTCTTGTGTTCCAGAGAAATTTTTCTGGATGTCTTCAGGAAGTCAGAGTTTGGCCAGCATCTGAAGATTGAATTTGGTATCGATGGGATTTCAGAAGTGGTACCGATGGTTCAACTCAGTAATAGGATGATTTTTTTGGAGTTTGGTAAAGTAACCCGGATTTTAGAGGAACTTCAAAATTTTCTTTTTGATCTGTGAACTTTATTTTTGGAATATGTTGACCAGTCTATGCTTGAGTTCATCATCAGCATTTTCATCTGCTCAGTCAGAGTTGCGCAGTGGAAGCATGGTGGTAGCTGTTTTAGTTTAGAAGCAATTGGATGTTGCAGTGTTTGGATTGGAGAATTCTACAGGAATTTTTTTTTTCAGGATCTGAGGCCAGATTGGAGTGCACCTGTTTAATTTCTTCTGGATAAGAGACGGACGAATTTGGATTCCGAAGTCGGAGATTTGATTTTGGATAAGTGTTTAGTCTTCATGATTGGATTGTCAGTTTGGATAACTGGAATTCGGAGTGTTTCACGTATCTCTGAGGGAGTACGTGTAAGATCTATCTTGATTTTAGAACCAGCAGTTCAGGGAGTTTTAGTTGTTGATTCAGGCTTGTCTGTAGTTTGATATCCTGTCTTGTTTTGTAGATCTAGATGAGTAGAAGTTCTGTAGCTTAGTAGTATTGTTTGTTTAGATTCTATAGAGCGAGTAACCCGGTATTTATACTTGGGGAAACTCGAGAAAATTTTATCTAGAATTCTGTGTAGATAATTAAATTTGTTTGATTGGATGAATTGGTTGCTATGGTTGTTAGCATATGGTTGATATATGCTTGTGTTTTAAAATTAAATCCTAAATTGGATTATTAAATTACCTTTGTTTTAAATTTCGGGGACGAAATTCTTTTAAGGGGGGAAGAATGTGATATCCTGGAAATTTGAGGCAATATCAATTTAATAATATGTGATAAAATTAAATTGATTTAATAATATTTGTTAATAATAATTGGAATTGATTTAATAATCTTCTTTTAGACAAATGATTAACTGATAATTTACTTTTTAAAAGTCAATTAAATTGTTTCTATTTATAATATATATATCTGTATATATTGGAAATAGATAATCTTTGTTTTAAGATTAATAAAATGAAAACATGATTTCTAACTCTAATATTTTTGGAAAATTAGGAATTTGATTTTTATTTAATATTGAATAAATAATAATATGATCTTAAAATACCCAAGATAAATTTAAATTGTTTAGAAATAAAATTTAGCTTAAAGTTTAAATTTAAACAAAAAGTTTTGTTTTGTTTTATAGCTTGATAAAATAAGTGACCTATATTATAGAGAATTTTTCTTTTATAAATTTATTTTTAATTTAATAATAAGTTATATTTAAACTATATCAATATTGTAATATCTTTGAAAATGGGTTTTTTTAAAAATAAATAGAAGTTGTTGTTTTAATACATATATATTTTGAAAGAAGCTATGATTTGTAAAAGTAACATTTAGTCTTTCAAAAATGATAAAATGAAATAATACTTTATAAATCTTAACATAAGTATTTATTTATTTAAGTTTTAAAATAAAGTAACCTATAAATAAAATAAATATAAAAGTAAGAACTAGTGTAAAAGAGGCAAGTATATATGCTACATAATGTATAAATTAAAGTCAGGCTTTGTATACACATGAATACAACCTGTAAAGAAATGCAAGACAAAGTGAGTATATGGGCTGGTAAAAAAAGAAATAAAATATACAAAATACAAGAAGCTTATAGACTAAGATTTCAGATAAGTATGAAAACAAAATAATAAAAAGTCACCAGACAACATAATTTTTGCTTTCTGTAAGTAAGAATGCAAAACAAAGTAAAGTAATAAAACAAAATATAGCTAAGTAATCATATGTTTGTGTGTTCAGCATATATAAATAGTTTTCTAAGCAAGCTAAAGCAAGTAAATTAACAAAGTACAACACATATGCAGGTTAGAGAGGAGAAGTAGGAAGCTAACTAAAATATCTTTACATGAGAAATGATTAAATTAGCTAAATAGGGGACATTGGGTACATTAACATTTAATGCTTCAGATTTCTCAGCAAAACAAGAGTCAGATTCGAAATTTGTTCAAAACCTTTCAGCCTCTTAAAGACAAAGATATGCCCGATACAAACAAAAAAACAATATTTGTACTTGCAAACCCAGATAACACCTACCCTATACAAATTTATTTCTCTATATACTTATCTTTAAATTCATGCTAAACTTATCAAACCAGAGTAAGCTTTTATAACAAGCTTCTTCATTTTATTTTTTTCATACAAACTCAAATATAAAAACTGGAAACACTATTCAACAAAACAAACAAAGAGGTTTGGAAGATTTAAAGAAAAACTGTTCCCAGTTTTAAAGTTTAGGCTGTTTCAACAAATGGTGCTCTGTCCCTTTCTTTTTAATCAAGGTGAGTAACACCTTTCATTTAAATGCTTAAGTATATATTTATATGTTGTTAAATTATGACCTGATATGTGCATATACCTTGATGAATTTCTGTGTTCATATGTTACTGCATGTATGCGTGCTTGCCATTTTGCAATCACCTCTGTTTTTAAGGTTAGCAACAACAAAATTTAATGGTCTAAATAGTTTTTTTTGTTTTGTTGCAACATTTCTTTGAAATTCAGTTGCAATTGCTCTGTGTATGTATGAGTACTGTATTATGTACCCCTGAGTTCTGTCTGCTTTAGTTCCAGGTTTAAATTCCTTAACAAAAATTTCATTTTTTTTTTTGTTCTTGATTCAAGCCTTAACAAGATACAGTAGGCATAAAGTGCTGGTATTAACAGACATTTGAGTTTTATAATCTGTTTAAGTGACAACAGTAGTATTAGTTACAGGTAAATATCAAACTACAAGTAGAAACTGAAATAAGTTAAATCTTAATGAATTTAATTTGTGAATTCAGGATTATGAACTAAATGCTTAATCAAAGTAATGATTTTTAAAAAAATGGAACCACTAATTTTAATAGCAAAATGAATGTGTTGTTCTGTTTTTTTACTGGGAATTAGTATTTGTGTGGTTATGGATGTTCTCGAGTACCTGAGGGGTTGTAGTTGCCATGGGTGATAGTGGGACTAGCGGTGATGGTGGGAAAAGTAGTTGAAGTGGTGGCAGATCACGGTGGTGGTGGTGGTGGCGAATTTATGTTGCTAAACCTAGTTTAGGCTATGCTGTGATGTTTGATGTGTCGCGTGTCCTAGGAGCGATCGAGTTCGCTGAAACTCATGTGGGTAGTAGCTCGGTCATGGACGAAGTGATGGCCGGTGGTGCTAGGGCTCTGGTGGACGGAGTTTGGGTTGCGGTGGATTTTCCAGGTTTCGAGAGAAAGCTGATTTTCTTAGTTTCCAGGTGAGTTTCAAACTCACTTTTGTTTCAGATTGCTGTGGTGGCTCTGGGGGTTGTGGTGGAGTCTGGTGGTAGTCAGTGGCGTGGTGGAGCATATGAGGGTGGTCGGAGATGGCTGGGGCCATGGTGCACGTGCACCGTGCCAGTAAAGTGTGTTGGGTTTTTCTTTGGTGGTGAGCAGGATTTTAACTCGGGGAGATGCAAGTTTATTCCAGGGTTTGACACGAAGTAGAGGTAGGGGAGACCCGAAGCAGTTTTTGCATCTCTCGGGTCAGATTGTTTCCAGTTTTTTTGTAAACCTGCAGTAGCATTGTTTCAAAAACAAATTCAATTGGAACCTATTTATAAATAAGTAATGGAAGTAAATAAAGTGTAAATCTAGTTGAAGTTGAAATCAAATTTACTTTTGAATTCAAATTTAAATAAAATATATAAAGTTTAAAACAAGCAAATATGGGTTTCAACCTGACAGTTTCAGGCTTTAAATGTAATTTAAAATCTGAATCAAAACTTAAATTGTGTTTGAAGTTAAAAGTTCAAAACATAGATTCAAGTGAACCTTTTTGATTTAAGTTTTAGAAACGAATTTGGATTTTTAAATCAAGAATTAAAAGTCAAGTTTTTCAAAAGCAAGTTAAACCCAAATTTTAAATTCAAAATCAAACTAATGAAATCAAAAGTGTTAAACCCAAAATCAAATTAATGAACTCAAAACTGAAAAATAAATCAGATTTAAAATCTAAATGTATAAAGAAAAAATTAAATTCAAATAGTTCGTTTTAAAAGTGTTTGTTTCCAAATAAATGTTTGAATTGGTTTTTACAAAGTTCTTTGAATAGGAGTTAAATAAATTGTTTTAACTTGGGAATTTGCAAGTTTAAATTTAAATTAAGATTCAAGCAGTTGAAGTTATGGGTCTTTCCTATATAAGAAGTTAATGTTAGGATTCTAAATTGAATTAAAATTTGAAAATGTTTGAATAAGAACCATTTTGAATCTTAAATTCAAAATGGAATTTTGAATTTAAATTTGAAATGTAATGTTCTAATATACTTAGATATAAATTAATAATTTGGATTAATTTATAATTAGAGATCAAGTAAGAAGTAGATTAAGAAAAGTTATTAATTAGTGAAGATAGTTAATTAAGTATTATTAATTAATTAATATATGTGATTAATTTTGGATAATTAATTAGATTCATTAAATAATCTATTATAAATTGTTAAATGTAATCACTGGATAAAAGTAATGAAGAAATTAATTACTTATTGTAATTTATTTGATGAAATTATTTATTTAAGTTAATTAATTTAATTTAATTAATTTAAGAAATCATTTGAAGGTTTGATATGTGTAATCACTTAGTGTATTCAATGGAGCATAATTACTTGAGGAAGTAATTAATTTAATTACTGAATGTAATTAGTGAAAATAATGTGTAAATAAGTAATTGGGATAATTACTTTTTAATCAAGGGATTAATTAAATGGAGATAATTAATTATGGGATAAATAATTTGGGAATAAGTAATTAAGGGTAGTTAATTACTGGTTGGTATTAATCAAGGTGATTAATAATTGCATTTTATTAAGAATTAATCACTTAATGTAATTAAATTAAACAAAGTAATTTAATTTAAATATGAATTAGAGATCATTAATTAATGTAATTAATGATGAAATTAAGAATAGTTTAAATTAAGAAATAATAAATAATGTGTGATTAATTAAAGATAATGTAATTAATTGTATTTAATTATAAATAAAGTAATTAAATGTTAATTACTATAAATGATTTAGAATAATTAATTTGTAGAATTAATTAAAGACTAATTACTTATTGTAATTAGACGGTGATTAATTGAAGAAGTTAATCAAGATAAATATCTAGAAATTGATTAATTAAGTTGATTTAATTTAATAGTTGTATAAGCAAGATTTGTAGATGAAGTAATTAATTTAATTTACTTTAAATTAATTAGAAATAGAAGTAGTTAATTTAATTCATTTTAAATTAATTACGAAATGGTATGATTATAAATCATTGCTTATGGATGAATGATAGTGATATTTTATTTGATGGTTGTGTATTCAGATCTGACTTGAATACTATCTATGTGATACGGATGCTTGATTTAAAGTATGGTAATGTTTAATTATCTATTTTGATGATAATATGAATTATCTGTTTATGATGATGTGATTATCTACTGTGATTGTGAATTATCCATATGTGTGTATATTGATGATATTGAATTAAACTGTTAAGACTAAATAGACAACTTGGCCTTAAAAGACACGTTTTGGATTTCCATGAGACCGGGATCGGGTTTTCCGCATTAGGAACATCCGAAAACCACATCGTTTCAAATTAACGATAGGTCGTGAATCTGAAGTGAAAATGAAGTTTCAGAATGCAAGGGTTATCGTCGTTAACTCTGAGGGTGATTCCAAAATGAGTGTAACGAGATAATGCCTTCGGTTTCGTTCGAACCCGGAACGAACTTGTATGGATTGAATGCTTTCAACACATCGTCAGGTGGGCGATGAGCATTCTAAGAATTATGTTCTATAAAGGTAATCGTAGCCTCAAGCCTCATCAACGGGGAATGGCTAAAACAGGGGAGGTGCAGCAAGGTTAGGTGGGTCATGCCCAAGCAGGACAAGGATATTCCCCTGTCTAGATGTCCCTTTTATTTCGGCTTAGTGGGCAGTAGCGACGACTATCTGCGGGGTTATCTTGTTCGGGACTGTTCAGTAAGGAATGGTTCCGGCCTTGTGTTGCAGGGGATGAAGGGAGTAATCCTCGGTACGGTGATCTAGGCCCCGTACTGTGACGGGCGGTACCCCAGTAGCCCTGCCATTGTATGGAATCCACAATCCAATAAGTGCCCACGGTTTTGATTGTATTACCCACTTTTGTGGCTAGTAGCTGGAATTTAATGAATGTAACAATTTCGGCTATTTTCTATTTACTTGAAAACCCTAGGCCTATTATAATATCACAGAATTTCCTATCAAATGTTTTGGTTAGCGTAAGGTAAAAACTTTCCATGTTTATGTGTGGGAAGTCTTACGTGATACCTTTGTTTTCAAAAAGATTTTCAAAGTTAAGCAACTTTAACCTGTTGCTCATACCAGACCCATGTCTGACCCGGAGTTTATTTTTGTTTTTCATAAACTCTCGGGTACCCAAATTTTTACGGGTAGCTAAGGGATTCAGGTTAGCTTTGACAAAATTCTGGAGGAGCAATGGAGCAGGAGGCTTCAGCGTTGTAGATATACATATAGTTCCGCTATGTTGATATTTCTGTGTTGACTTGTGTATTGAGTTGTATAACTAGACAGGTGTTTATAACTGTCTAGTATGTGATCTTTTGTCTGTATAACTCTGATTGATGTTGTATATTATGTAATACTTATGTGATTATTATATTTTGTTCCATTCCGCTGTGAGATTCTGATGTTGTTGTTCTTTCTTCTCTATCTTTTCTATTTTCTCACCCCTTTCTTTCTTCAAGACGAAGCGGTTTTCTGGGCATAGAAAGCCGGGTCGTCACACATGTGGCAATGGGAAGTTCCTTGGCCTGACCATTTGTTGGAAATCCAATTCCCAATACGAAACCCTGTACGGTTTTAGTTGTAGAACCTGTCATTTACTTATGGTGGTCACCACTGTTTAGATGGTAGCTATAGTAGGCATAGTTCGAAATGTCTATGCTGGCTAAGATTTATATCTTTATTTTCGAAATGAATTTTTCCTACACTATGCACTAGTAATAATATCAAATGTTCTTTTAATACGTATCAAGCATCTTTGACTACCATAAGGAGAAATCTCCTCCGATTCTGCGTTTGCATTGTGTGTGTGTGCGGGAGGCCTTATGGCAGTCTCATTTTCAAAAGCATTGCGAATTGACTTTAAAAATATTCATCTATTTTGATTTTAAAAATAAATAAACTGTTTTGAGTTCTCACACCAGTCACATGACTGACTCGGAGTTTATTGTTTTCCTTTCTAAACTCTGGGTGCCCACCAATTTCCACATGGGCAGTCAAGAGTTAAGGTTTATCAGGATATTCTGGAGTTGCAGGAGGCAAGCTGGATGGCATGGCGTATTACTAGTTTATATAGTATTTCTTTTCCACTGTTTGTTGTTTGTTGTTGTACACTCTGATGATATGATGAAATGAAATGTAATGTAATGTAATAACTGATATAGTTCTTTGTTTAAGGATTATTCATTTATCTATTATATGTTGTTCCGCTGCGATTGTGAGATTCTGATGTTGTTCAGTTGTTGTTTTTTTTCTGTCCCGTTCTATTCTCTTATTTTCTTTTCCCTCTATTTTCTATCTTTTCTCTCTTCTTCTATCTTTTTCTTCTTCTTAAAACCCTAAGTGTTCGGTTTTTCGGCATTCGATTGCTCGGCAGTTGATACAGTGGACATATTGATGTCAGTTTTCGAAAGAACGAAGAATCGGGTCCTTACAGTATTTATAAGAGTGAAGTTTTGCCGAGGATCGTACGCGTGCGGGATGCAAATATCTGGATATGTATTTTAAAAATTCTGTTTAAGTCGGTCAAAACAAACTAAAACAGAATTTACCAACAAATCTTTACAGATATGAACTAGCACCAAAATCAGGGAGCGTGGAAGAGAGATATTTCATTATAGTCAGCTCCTTCTTCTTTGTAGCCTTAGCCTTACCCATTTTCTGGAAATAAAAAAAATATTGATTAAAGACTAACATAGATCTTAAGATGCATGTATACAAATTATACAGAATGTCCAAAACATCAATGAACAACCCTATAATTAACATTCGACAAACACGATAGCCATTACAAAGCCACGATAGATGAATTAATTACCTGGAGTATTTTAGGGGCTCTGAAGGTAACTATCTTGGTTACTTCGGGCTCTCTAAATAAATAAGGCACCTGCATTTTATGTAAGACGCATATTATTATGACTACATGGAATATTGTATATACTCAAATCTATCTAAAATACAGAACATAACAGATATTAAACTTAATGAGGTTAGGTTGCCACAGACTGCTCAATAGGTTAAGTATCACCTCCATAAAACCACTATAATGCAAAATTTAAATATAATAAGGCACAACCTAAGTTCCTATCATGAATATAACCAATGTACTAAAACTTAATCTCTTTTTCCAACCTTTATTTTCTTTGAAATGTCTAAATGATTGATTCCCTAAACCAGTGGACTGTGTTACCACTTTTAAGGTGATGTTGGACAATGCTATAATCTTCGACAGTAGAAGTATAAAAGCACAACAACAACCATTTCATGATAAGCAGATGAAAAACATTTTCCACATGATTTTAACTTCATAAAAAAATATGAAGCACGCACCTGGAGTTCAGCTAGACCATGTCCTTAACATAAGATTTGGCTGCTGAAGTTTCTTTTTTTTTTTTTCTTTTTTTCTTTTTTTTTTTCAAATGGTACAGAGGTATACTTTTCTTCCAAATTTAGTCATTTCAAAGGTTCAAATGAATACCACATCTTAATTAACAATACCATATCATAAAGAATACAAATAGCATATCTTAATTCAAAATACCAAATTAAAATACAGAATTGGAATTTGGATGCACTGATAATCAGAAATCAATAATATTCTACATGTATTATAAATATTGCTAACAATAATCATCAAATAACTCAAATAGCTATTACCTAGGGTTTAGATGTTAAATTGATTGTACGAGAGGAAAACGATGGTGAGGTTCGTTGCAGCATCGACTACTGAAGATGCAAGGAAGGTCGTAGCGTGTGATGTTGAGGATGCGAGGTTGGTCGCAACATTAGATGGTGGGGGGCTGATCGTGGTGGGAGGAGCGGTCGCAACATTAGATGATCAAACAATCTCTAGCATTGGATTAGGGTTTTGTTTGGTTTAGGCACAGAGAAAACGGATGGGAAATTGTCAATCGCAGATAAAACAGAAGGGAAACTGTCAAAGGGAATAGTTATTGCGATTATGATGAAAAGGAGAAAATTTGGGGAGAAAAAGTATACGGAATCAAAAACGAAACAGCATCAGTATAATTTTGGCTTCAATTTTGCCTAGTGACAATAAGCAAATCCCTAACAGTCGTTTGATAATTTGAATGAAAATTTTAAACTATGAAACATTTGAATTTTAATAAGAGGAGAGATTAAGAAGAATTAATGAAAACTAAAAATACAACGAATTAAGTCTGCATGTGGAGACGTAAGAAAGAACTACATACAAATATGATATACTTGCATGAAATAAGCGTTAAGGAATAGGCTTGATTAAAGAATCAACCAGTAGCTTTCATTCATAAGATTCACAAACAAGGTCAACTTAGAGCATGGGCTACGATCCATAGCAGGCCCAATTCAAAACGTGGACAAAATTAGTTTGCTTTCACCATTGCAGAATAAATTTGTACGACGTCTATACTAGTTTTATTTTTTTTCCTATTGGGCAGTGGACACTGGTAATCGAATCTGAAGCATCATATTTTCGATGCTTATTTTTTGGTCCACGTGTGCTGGATTGCGTAAGGCATTTTGTATTTTATCAAAAGGCCCACTTTAGGAGATAAGGCCAGATAAATATTGGTTAGTTAGCGGTATGTATACATATTGTTTAGAAAGTCGAGTGATATATCACTACATTCAATAATCACAAGAATAAAAACTAGCTCGTGTATTTCAATACGTAAACCCGTCTTCGATAATGTAGTGTATCCGCAGTAAATTAAGATGAAAAGGAAATGAATTTACTAAACCAATTATACTATCAACATTCAACGTGGAAATCATGTATGTTACTTCCGATAAACAAAATCATGTTTTATTTTAATATACTCCAGGACATTTAATGGGCCAATTAACTTCTGACACAAACTAAGTTGTGTCTGTCCGCTTCAACTTTTAACACCTTAATGTCTGAATACCAATTTTTACGAGAAATATGTGTAAGGCATGGTTGGATTTTATAAATGACTATATAGCGAAAAACACTATAATGACATTTAAATTATAAAAGGGAATATCAGAAATTTATTTCAATAAATCATCAATAATAGCATATGGATGTGAATAAAATAACTTATGGCCGAGAAACTCCCTTTGGGTCTATCTACTGATTTTCCTGTAAAACAATGGTTATGGATAATAAATAGATGATCATATAGGTTTATAACGATCAATTTAATATGTCATCCATTTATTCAAGCGGAAATCCAACAATCAAACAATTTAACTAACACCCAAACGATCAATAAACATTCATAGCATCATTTATATGATATAATAAAATGTTAGATGAGTTAAACTCACCAAAGGTTTTGAAAACCTAAAATACCTTAGCGCTCGGAAAGCTTGGGAAAACACAAATTATTCTAGAAAATGGGTCATTTTGGACTTGGCTTTTGGACCCTTTCTCTTGGATTTTGGAAAAGTGGTCAAAAGAAAAGTTTTAGATTATTCTTTCTTCCATCATTTAAAAAAAGTTTTACTCAAAAAATTTAAAGTTTTAGGAAGTTATAGCCAAAACAGTAAGGGGTATTTTCGGATAGCAAAAACTAGGTTCAAAAACACTCTTGTAAAAAAAGGAATTTTTGAAGCATCTAAGCTCGAAATAAGAAAAAGTGGTAAACTAAAAAGTTGTAGCCACCGAAAATACAAATAGTTTGTAGAAAAGAAAATCTAGGAATTTATTTCTTGATAAGTTCGGTTGTGAGAAATATCAAAAAAATATTGGAACAAATACGTGAAAGAATAATGTGGTAGATAATCTGAGTTTTGACATGTAAAACTAAAATATGTTTTTAATATGTATGGTAAATGATGAGATAAGGAAATGTTAGAAAATTTTAGTCCTTTTAACAAAGGAGAGAAACAAAGGAAAAATATAACTTTTATTATTGCCCAAAAGGTGGGAAAAAAATTATTTTCGATTTTGTAGGATAAAACCATTTTTCAAATCAATTTCGTTTTTCATCTTTTCTTATCTTCTTTTCATTTTAAACTACACGTTGAAAACACAAAAGACAATTTTAAATCAAACGGTGACTCAATTTTTTTGAAAGTAAATTCTCTAGTTTGTCAAACGAATTTAATTATAATTTAAACTACAAAATATTGTATCTTTCATCCAGTTAAACGATTAAGAAGGGCCACAGATGAATGACTTCTGAAGATTACATTTTACGTAAACTAGTTAATTGTTTACGGTTAGTTCTTCCTTTTACCGATGAAGGTACTTCCAATATATTTGCATAGATTTTTAATATGCAAATGAAAATTGAGGTCCCTCGACCAACAGAAACAAAAGTGCTTTTATGTTTTAAAAGTTATTTTCCTTTGAAAGGGCCAAAGGTCCAAGTAGTAAATTTCTAGCCCCAAAGAAAAAAAAAATGATCGCATCAAAATTCAAGGAATTAGTTGGGTTTGTCATTTTATATTTTATATTTTCATTCATGCAAAAATGCACATGTATCTTTCGATGGACAACCAATTTATAATGGAAAAAAGATATAATTTGTTTTCTTTATTTTGAATAATAACCAAAGCACGGCATAGGTCCGCTTCTAAAAAAAATTCTGCTTGAAGTCTCCTAAGGTTATTCCACCCAACAATTTTTCACTCCTCTTTTAGAATGTCCTAAACAAAACCGTTGAGAAACAAATTGACGATGATGGTAGATAAAGTAAAACATTGAGGAAGACTTAATTATTTACGGATTTTAGAATCGGCGATAATAAAATAATTTTTTGTGGGGTGGAGGGGTTTGGAGGGGAGGGAGTGGGGATGTAAGAAGAATTAGTGTATATATATATATATATATATATGTGTGTGTGTGTGTGTGTGTGTGTGTGTGTGTGTATGTATATGTATACATACATACATACATACATATATATATATAAGGAAATAACTTTGGCTATACTTTTATATGTAAATGGAGACGTAAAAAAGAAGTAGACAGAAATATATTATAGTCATCAAGCGAGCGATTATTACATACTAGATTGCAATATTTTCACATTTGCAAGATACGAGCATTATGGAATATGCTTGATTAAAAAAATTAACTAGCAGTTTCCACTAAGCAAGGTCAATTTAGAGCTATGTATGTCAACGAATGCTTTAGGATGGGATAGTGACATATCCGCATCCACATCCGAAATCATTTTCGAATAGCGGATATTCGCATCCACGGATATGGATGAATATCGGATAATTATCCTATCCGCTAACGACCGATAAATCTATAATTACAAAATGAAAATTTTAATTTAACATAAATATTTTTCAATCCCAATGATTATAAAAATTTTAAAAATTTACTAATATGATGATAATAAATAGTTTCGAACGATTAATAAGCATTAAACACATATGATATAAATTACTAATTTAATAAAATAATAAACGGATATCTTTCACCGCACTAAAATACACATAATTTGGACTATAATCTTGAAAAAAATCGAACGGATAATTTTCAGATGCGGATGTCTTCGTATCCGTATCTGCATCAGTTTTTGAAGATATCGAATATTTATCTGTTTTTCGAACGCGGATGCGGACTGATTTCGAATTTTTCAGATACCCTGATTGGAGCATCGACTTTCTACATTTCTACTCATGGCCCAAATCAAAAGGTGGACCAAATTACTTCCCTTCTAATATTCTAGCAAAGACTTATATGAAATTTACGAAGCACTGTAGTTTATAGTACCACTACAAGGGAGAACGGCTATTCCAACGGCAACTAGCCGTCGGCGGCCGTTGGTCGCCGTTGGAAATGCCGTTGGAATAGCGTTCACGCTTTCCAACGGCTTCCAACGGAAGCTACGGGGTATTTCCAATGGTATTTCCAACGGTATTTTCAATGGCTACCAACGGTAAATAGCCGTTGGAAGCCGTTACAATAAGATGACCAATAAGCCATTTGTAGCCGTTGGTAGCGTTGTTAATCTGGGTGAAATTTTTTTATAACAGCAAGTCATATGCCTTCCTGCAACACTTACTCAATATATATCCATTTCCACTACATTTCACATATATACATCATATATCCAACACATTATACCATAAACAATATAAACAACCAAAAATTAACATCAAACATTACATTTTCAAACCAAAGTACAAGTCAATATGTACATAAACAACAAAACCCTCACCAACACCAACTCTAATCCGTATTCAAGTCAAAATATACAATCCAAACACTTAAACCTCACCACCTCAAAGTCAATATATACACAACAACCATCAAACACAATCCTCGTCACCTCAAAGTCAATATATACAATAACCAAACACAAAGACAATAATCATTATACCTGTCAAGCATCATCCTCACCTCCGGAAGCACCAGACGACGACGGGAAGGAACCATGCCTATGCGCATACTCCGTTGAACGTTGATTCAGCTGCTCCATTTGTATAGCGCGAAGACAGTCCTGCTCTTGCAGCTGCTCAACCATGGCTCTAAGCTCTTTTATTTCTGCTTTGTCGCACACCTTTTGAGCTGCCCGAACCTGCAAATAGAATGTGAGATGTTCACATTTGTATTATAATCATTTTCTTAAGCAATGCATATTTTAAAATATATAAACGTAAATGACATGATCTTAAGCAATGCATATACCACGACGAAATGCATATTTTATTAAATGATAATGGTACAAATCATCATATTCTTATTGTATCTATAGGTTAATTTATTAACTAAAATATTGCAATGTTTATAAGATTACCGCTTGGTTTCCATAGCCATAGCGCCTATTCCGCTGCGTCGGATCCATGATAACGTCGAAAATGTTATCTTGCTCCTCTATCGTCAACTCATCTCGGTCCGATTCTGAAAGCATGCCTATGCCTCCTGAAACTTTGCCTAAAATAAAAAATAATTACAGGTTAAAAGTAGTAGAATATGATTTAAACTTATCGATATTGATAAAATAAGATTTGAAATATGCATACATGTACAGCCGTCGCCTTATCATCTTCATCCCACTGATATGTAATATTGCTAGCAGTGTCTGCTTGTCTTCATGCATGGGTGCGGGTAAATACCTCCATCATAGACGCGGGACGTCCAAGCGATCTTTCCTGCAATAAATAATTTATATATTATAATCTTTCATAGCTAATTACTGAACTAATAGATATACAAAATGTAATAACGATTTAGATTCGTAAATGATAAATTTACCAAGTCCTCACGGTAATGCGGAAAAGACTTGGATCTGCCACGATGCGTTACAGGATTCCTACTTCTATTGGTGGAGTTCCGCTCCGATTCCACCTGCAATTTAAACTGAATATTATATTTACTAATTGCGAAATAATTAACTATATATTTAGTAGATTAACCTTGAACTCAGTGGTCTCCCACCACCTAATCCAAGAATCACATACGGAAGCGCCTATCCAGTTCGGTTTCTTCTCCGATTTTTTAAGAGCTGACATTACTTCCCTGTAATTTTTTGCGACCTTCGAATTCCAATGGCGCTGAACCATGGCGACATCAGGATCCGCCAAGTCCACTTGCCCCTATACAAAGAGAAAATATTATTAATTGTTCATTTATACTTATTCATATAGTAAAGTGATATAAACTCACCAGAAAATCCTGCCAGATGGCCTCCCTAACGTGGTCATGGATCTTACTCCACTTAGGCCAGCAGTTTGTCATCCGGCTCATATATGATTGCTTGGAAATGCCAAGCACAACTCCTGAGGGCTCCAAATCAAATTCCCTGTGTTAAATATAAAACAAAGCTTTAGACAAGTATATATATGTATGAACAAATTTATGTTGTTATCATTTTAATTTTGATACTTACGCTCCATCAGCCTTCGGCTGCAAATATACAAGTGGTCAGGCCGGAGGCTCACCACTACTCTCGCCGGCCGAGCGAGAAGAGCTACGACGTTTGGAGCCTGACATAATACTTGTTGAAAATATCTGTTTTTAATTATAGACATAGATAAAATGATGATGATGATATGTGGTGCATGTAATAAAGTCATTTTTAATTGGTAGTGCGCATGTAATGATGATGATGATATGTGATGCGTGTGTATGAATAATTGTAAAAATTACCGGATATTACTCAGTCCTCGTCGTTTTCTGATTCAGACTCAGTCTCGTGTTCTATATCGTTTTCCTCTACAATCTCAAATGCTTCGACTAATACATTTGTCTCATCATTTAATTGTCCAAAATCAGTTTGATCGTCTGTAATTGTGATTTCAACATTTTCCTCGATATCTGCTTGATAGGCTTGTTCTTCTGGAATATTCTTTCCATCGAATGTAAATCTCGCCTTGGTTTTAAAAACCACAGACCAATTCGCTTTATCTCTTTTAAGAGACGGATAAGGGGCGTAATAAACTTGTAGGGCTTGTTTGGCTAGTACAAAAGGTTCGTACTGCTGATAACGGGAGATATGTTTTATTTCTATAAGATTATAATTTGGATGCACGTTAATACCAGAACTTGGAACATTGCTGAACCAGTTGCATCTAAACAAAAAAACTTTCTCTGTGGGTCTTATAAAATATGTCAATTGCAAAATCTAGGTTAACACGCCATAAAAATCATGTATATGATTATTAGGATCATCACTGCCTTTAACAAATACACCGGTATTGTTTGTTAATTTTTCAGCACCGTATTCTTTGATGTTGAATTTATATCCATCAACGAAAAATATTGGATACATTTTAACTTCCCTTTTCGGTCCCAGCGCCAAATATTTAATCCTTCATCGACCACATTATTTGTAGGATCACAGACGTAGTTCGAAAACCAAGTGGCGAAATTTTTGCTTAAATCGCCGTTTGGATTTTGTGATTCATAAACACTGCAAACAAAAACATAATATATTGATTTATTATTAATTTACACATGCAGCATTAAATTAAATTTATCAAAACTTGTAATCTGATAATTACCTAATAAATGGTGCAACTTCTAGACAATTAAAAAGAATATATGTGTGTGCTACATGGAAATCTCTATCATCTAACCATACTTCTACAAATTTTCCAGCATGTCGACCATGTTGTTTAAAAATAGATAACAATGCTTCCGAAGAAAAATCTTGTTCAACGGCATCATCATTATGCACAACACTTTGAAATGATATATTCACATGATCATTGAAATAATGAGAGAAAAAGAACGATGCTTCTTCTTCAATATATGATTTGCAAATCGAACCTTCAACTCGAGCTTTTTGTCTCACTTTTTTCTTTAAATGATTTAAGTACCTAATAAAAAATATTTCATATAAATATTGATTTTTATTTATAGTTAAATTAACATTTACATACTTAGTATTAATAACATACCTCTCGAATGGATACATCCATCCATATTGCACAGGACTTCGAAGACGTGCTTCAAATGAAAGATGAATATGTAAATGCTCCATTACATTGAAAAAAGCCGGAGGAAATATTTTCTTTAGTTTGCAGAGCAGTATAGGGATTTCTACCTCAAGTTTACGAAGACTGTCAACTTTTAACGTAGTTGAACAAAGCTCCTTATAAAATAAACTAAGTTCTGTTATAACCTTCCAAAATTTTACAGGCAACAATTCTTTGAAAGCGACGGGTAACAAATTTTGCATCATTACATGACAATCATAATTTTTCATCCCACTCGGTCTTCCGTTCTTATAGTCGGTACATCTACGAAGATTAGATGAAATTCCATCAGGAAATTCTAATCCATCCACTCATTTTAACAGTACTTTAACTTGGTTGTTATCTAGTTCATAACCTGCTTTAGGTTTTTTAGTGTCATTTGGCTTAATATGAAGCTCAGGACGATTAAATATTTCTTCTATATCACGTCTTGATTTCGGATCGTCCTTAGTCTTGTCCTTAACATTAAGAAGTGTATTAAACACATTATCGAATACGTTTTTTCTCGTTATGCATCACGTCAATGTTATGACGAATTAAGAGATTTTTCCAATAATGAAGCTTCCAGAATATACTCTGTTTGCACCAATTATGAAACGTCGATTTACCTTGGATTTCAGTTTGCTGCCCGGTTTCATGTATCTTTGGATAATCTTTTACAAGTTCATATATATCTTCACTTGACCAAATCGTTGGTGGTTGTAAAGTCTCATGTCTATTAGCTATGAAGTTTTTTTTGTCCCTTCTAAAAGTATGATTAATATGGAGAAAACGTCGATGACAATCAAATCATGAAATTTTCTTCCCATGCCGTAAAGAAAATGCTCGTGTTTCTTCCATACAGTAAGGACAAGCAAAACGACCGACCGTACTCCAACCCAAAAGCATTGCATATGCAGGAAAATCGCTAATAGTTCATAACAAAGAAGCGAACATCCGAAATTTTCTCTCGATACGTCGTATGTTTCAACTCCTACATACCACAAAGTTTTCAACTCTTCGATTAGCGGTTGTAAGTAAACATCGATACCCTGTGTCGGATCATCAGGGCCAGGGACGACAATTATGAGAAACATATATGGAGTTTTCATACACATCCACGGGGGTAGATTGTAAGGTGTAATGATTATAGGCCAAGATGAATATTTAGAACCAAACTGAGAAAACGGTGAAAATCCATCAGTACACAAACCTAGTCTTACGTTACGACTCTCCGCTGCGAAATTGGGATATTTCTTATCAAAATACTTCCATGCTTCTCCATCAGATGGGTGTGTTAACGTACCTTCTTCAGATGTTCTCACATTGTGCCATCTCATATGATGCGCTGTTACAGATGATGCATATAACCTTTGAAGTCTAGGGGTGATAGGTAAATAATGCATACGCTTGTATGGAACTTCTTTTCCCTTTTTTTTCTTGGTTTGTATCTTTCTTGATTACATATTTACAATTCCGAAGACTGACATCATATTTTCAAAACAACATGCAACCATTTAGACATGTATTAATTTTTTGATACGGCAAATCGAAAGATGACATAAGTTTTTTCACTTCATAATAATTTTCGTACATTAAATTATCTGATGACATATGGCGTTTAGCAGCTTATACAACAGCCGTAAATCCGGCTTCTGTGAGGTTGTGCTTTGATTTCATTGCAATATATTTGCAGTTGCTGATAATTGAGTGCCGCTAGTACATCCATTCCAAAGAGGTTTCTTAGCAGCATCCAATAAATCATATATTTTTTCGCTCCAACATTTGGTTTCTCTTCGACGTTAACATCGTCATTATTAATTTCAGCAGTGAGGAACATCGATCATACTGCATCTTCAACCATATGTTATATGAGATTCGTTGTACTAACTTCATCACTAATGACCTCTATTGACTGTTCTTCGTTGCGTGTTATAATTTCTCCATGACGATCCCACACCAAATAATTGGTTACGAAACCATATTGGCGTAAATGAATTCTAACCATATTCGGTACTAAATGCTTCATCAATTTGCACCTACTACATGTACAACGAATTTCTACGTCGTTTCCAATATTACTTAAAGCAAATTCGACAAACACGTTTACCCCGTTGAGAAAATGTTTACTTATGGAGCCTCCCATTTCTCTTCTTTGATACATTCAGCTACGATCAATAAAATAATTGACCATTTTTTCTACTGTAAAACCTATAGTCAATAGTAAAAAAATTATTAATCAAATTCGATAGACACATTTAGATTTTACTGTTTTTATAATCCATTTTCGTTTATATATAAAATTATATTTCTTGATATTTTCTTCACTTTTTTACACCTTTTGTGATGGTCGGTCATCCTACTTCCCATTACAAACACAATATTAATTACATTTCTTAAATCATATCATTATAAACGATTTTTTAAAATTTCGGCAGCACTTCCCCCGTGTTCCTTGTATCATACACATATGCACGTACACAAGGAACGAAAAGGAAATGCCGTCGAAATTTTATGAACCGTTTATAACGATATGATTTATGATACGTAATTACTTTATAGTGTTTGTATCTTGTCCAATATATGGACAAATCTAACAGATATTGTATCAGATGAATATGAATATCCGTTTTGCAATAAAAACGAATATTCATACAACGATCATATACAACACCTGTCAGACGGGGCCAAAAATTCACTAAGGGATTTAAATTTGGTTCATATGTTACCGTTTTATTAAATATATAAAATAAAGCATATAATGCATTATTATATGAATTATATTATACTACTTTACTAAATATATAGCAAATTATATGACTTTTACTATTTCACAAAATATATAATTCATGTGTGTGTGTACTAAATTATATACTTATTTATTTAATGCTAATATATTTTGAAAAAGATATAATTAATGTTCGTAAAATAGACCACTAATTCATGTTTGTCTAATATTTTACAAAACATACACAAAATAATTTAAATCAACCCTAACTAATTTAATGCTAATTCAAATGCGCATTTACACTAAATTATAAACATATGTATATATGTTCATAATATATATATATATATATATATATATATACACACACACACAAACAATTTGGACATTTGGATGGTAATAATTGTAATTAACACTTAGTTTGGTGTAATAAACAATCAATAGGCCATTGGATAAAAATATAACAACAAATTAACACAAAATTAAAAATTGTAGGGTTTTAGGCAAACCTAATTTTGAAGATTTCTAGGGATGGAGAGAGGATGTTGGCGTTGAGTGATGGCGTCGGAGCGGCTGCTGGTTGCGCGGGGAAGCTTGGAGCAAGATTGGAGGAGGAGAGGAGTAGGGTTTTGGGGGAATTGGGGAAGAAGATAATAATGTTTCAGACTCGGCTTGCTGCAGGTATACGCATATTTCCAACGGCTTCCAACGGCCGCAAACGGCAATATTTCCAACGGTTATCAACGGCAAGCTTAAAAATAACGAGCCGTTCGTAACCGTTGGAAAGTACCGATTGCGGCCGTTGGAAAGCCTTCGTGGCTATATACAGTATTCCTAGTAGTGTACAAACGGTGGTCCCACTTGTGCTGAATTGAGTAAGGCATTTTATATTTTCTCATATCACGGCCCATTCTAGATTTTTACACAAGGCCCCAATCTATATTGGTTAGCCCAGTTTGCAGATACCAGGTATGCATATATGTTGTTTAGAAAAATTAAGCAGTTAAAAGGTATGAAAAGATAAACTACTACATCCAATAATTGGAAGAATAATAACACGTTTCACCGTTTCAATACATTAACGAATTTTCAGTAATGTTCTGTATAAATTAAGATGAAAAGGAAATGAATTTGCCGGACCAATTGTATTTTCAACATTCAACCAGAAAATCATGTATTTTACTTCGGATATACAAAAATATTTTTAGTTTGTTAGATTTCATGTTATAGTTAGTTCTATTGTGAGGAACATCACACAAATATTGGAACAAAAAAGTGAAAGAATAATGTGATATATAATTTGAGTTTCAACATAAAACTAAAATATCAATGTTCGCATTGGAATTAATTTTGTATTTTTCATTTTCAATATAATCGCAAATGACGTAGTAAAAAAGGGTGTTTCTTAAAATCTCAATGAAGAAAACGAAAGAGAGAAGATAATTTTGAGTATCTCAAAAATGGAAACAAGAATTTTTTTTATTTTGTATGAAAAAATAAATTTTCAAATCAATCTCATTGTTACCGTGTTCTGTGAATTTTAAACGACGTGCTGACAGACAAAATACAGTACTCTTTTGTAGAACAATCGCTACCTAATCTAATTTAGCGTTAATTCTCTGGTTTGTCAAATGAATAATTGAGTTACAATCTAAACTATTAGAAATTTGCATCTTTAGTCTTGTTGAACTAATAGGAAGTGCCACCGTTGAGTGACTTCCTAAGATTTCATTTTAGTTCAACTAGATTATGGTTAGTTCTTCCAATAGTGATAAAGGTTCTTCGAATAAATTTCCATAGACGTTTCATGTGCAAAAGAAAGCCGAGGTCCCTTAGCCACCAAAAAATGAAAGTGCTTTTGCATGTTTTAACAGTTGGTTTACTTGAAGTACACAGACAAAGAATATGGAGGGCAATATAAAAGTTCGAGTGGTAGAGCATCTACAACAGATTCATGACTGAATATTCAGTTCTAAATATTAGAAAAACAACCCAACAGTCAGGCATGTATTTAATAGACACTCGGATGTTTATTAAATAAGCGTCTAACAATATTTAAAATATAATTTATGCTGCTAACCTTCAATTCATTGTCCTTTCATGCTGTTGGAGTTGTCTTTCAATATTGTCATTCATATTCAGACTGGATATGGCTTGTTGGACATGCTCTGACAATGTGAGTGAAACTAGAGAATTGTTTTTTTTCCTATGGAAGACATTTCCCATATATGTTTCAAATGAATTTAAATAAACTCAGAAGTTAGCCATAAGCTTCAATGAGGACTATAAATTTTGTCCGATTGTCTGATGTCTAACTTTGTAAAACGTTCGATCGATTCTCATTTAGAATACGAACTAGAACAAGAAAAAAATAATATGAAAATATGCTCACTTTGAAAAATGTTGGATGTTTTTCTATCATCCGAATATTTTATATCCGTTGTCATGCTCGTGTGAACAATGTTACAATGTTCGAACATAAATCTTATCCGGTCCACGCTCATCCGAATCTTTTATACAACGTAACATGGATGCACCTCCGTCCGGTTTGATCTGTTTGCATCCTAACTTTCAACTTGAAAATTGTTGATTAAAAAAAGAGAAATGCTAAGCACTACTTGTACATGTCCTAGGTCCAGGCTAGTTAGGCGGCAGCCCCACGCTCAATTCGAAGATGGGGGCTCAAAAGTTTTACCGTCGTTGTATAGATAGTACATAATTTACGCACATCAGTGAATGGGCATAAAGTATTCTGTAGGTCGGTGGCAGAAATTGCGTTTTAACGTTTAGCGGATGTAGGTTCAGGTCCTACTAAATTTAGTCTTGCGGAACTATTTCATAATTACGTTGTAATCAAAAAAAAAAAAAATTCCCCAAAAGTTATGTCCATGACTCATGCCCATAAATCTAAAATTTGTTCACTTTTCCCGAACACCTTAGACCAGACCTTATCATTAACAACTTATATACCTAATGATTGGATAATATAGCATTTCTACCAATTATGTTCGAAGTACAGCTATAATGAGTCTCCATAGCATTCTCCCAAAAGTAAAAAAAAAAAAAAAAAAAAAAAAATTATTTTTAAAAGTTGAATCTATAAATATCAATTTCTATTTTTGGAATCGAAGCGTTAGAATTAATATTTATTTAATTCACTATCAAATTTAAATTGGTTGTTTTCAATAATACACATGCGTCATGTGCATTTTTGTACGGATGGAAACGTAAAACCAAAAATAGCAAACCAAACACCGTCTTAGGATGCTGCTCAATTTGAAGCAAAATATAGAGACAGACAGCGTTGGGTTTAAAATGAGTTATGTGTTTTGAATTTTCAATATTAATTACAGAACATAAGAAGAGTGGAAAAACGACGTAGATGATTGAGTAATGATTTAAGAGACCACTTATGTGAATTCCCCCATCATGCTGCTTTATGTAGAAGAGACCACGCACAGGATCGCGAACTCTTGCCGTATCACTATTTCTGTGATGTCATAGCGTTTTATGTGGACTTTTTCCATGCACCATTGCCTTTTTTTTTCAACGAGTTGTTACTAAATTCACTCGAAGAAGGTATAATAGTAGATTGCTTTTACAAACACCAGCATGTTATGTCTCAGTTAAATATATTTCTGATAAAATCCACCTAAAATTATCTCCATTTAGTAATTTCCGTAGTCTCACTGATAATATCCTAAACAAAACAGTTGAGAAATAAATTATAGTTGATTATAGATTAAGCAAAACACCGACAAAATTTTAATATATATTTTTAAACGATTTAATATCAACGTAAATAAAATAACTTAAATTGAGAATTTTAAATTATGAAACATTTGATTTTAATAAGGAAAGAGACCAAGAAGAATTAATAAATAGTGGAAAAGTACAACGAAATAAATTTGGTCAGAGTCATAATGTCCATCATCTTTCTGCATATAGAGACGTAAAAAAGAACTGCACATAAGTAAAATATATTTGCTTGATACAAGCTTTAAGCTTGATTAAAAAATCAACTAGTAGTTTACGTTCATAAGATTCACAAAAGGTCAACTTAGAGCATGGGCTTCCAACAATCCATATCAAGGCCCAATTCAAAAGGTGGACCAAATTATTTCACTTTTATTATCGCAAAATAAATTTGTACGAAATTTTACACTAGTTTGACGTTTTCTCATTAGGCAGTGAATATCTGATGTAAATATGATTACTGATAGTCGAATCCGTAGAACCATAGTTTTCAGTACTTACTTTTTGGCACTCCCACTTGTGCTGAATTACGTAAGGCATTTTGTATTTATCTCCATGGCCCACTCTAGGTCTATAGAAAAGGCCCAATTAAATATTGGTTGGCCCAGTTTGCGGTATGTATATATATTGTTTAGAGAATCAAGTGACTGCATCCACCAATCAGAAGAATAATAACTTGTTTCACCATTTCAATACGTAAACACGTTTTCAGTAATGTTGTGTATTCAGTAAATTTTAAAAAAGTTGTTATGAGTACGTAAAAATTCAGCTTCCTCGTAGAAAATTAAACACAATTACATAATTATCCATTTTCAGTCAGCATTTCAAATTAAATAGCAAATTAGGGGTTTTATGCAATTTTCAAGGACTCTTGACATATCACAATTTTTGCCTTTATACAGTTTTTCTTCGACGAATTGCTACTAAATTCACAAATAGCTTATTGTTTTGGAAAAAAACCCCTATTATATTCGATGTTAACTATTTTCTCTACTTGAAAATTATACTATTTTCAAGGACTTGGCTTTTGGAGACTTTTCTCTTGGAATTTTGGAAAAGTGGTCAAAAGAAAATTTTTAGATTATTCTCTCTTCTATCATTTAAAAAACGATTTTACTAAAAAAAGATTAAATTTTTAGGAAATTATAGCCAAAATAATAAGGGGTATTTTTGGATATCAAAATCTAGATTCAAAAACACACTTGCAAAAAAATGAATTTTTGGAGTATCTAAGCTCGAAATAAGAAAAAGTGGTAAATTACAAAGTTGTAGCCAATGGAAATATAAATTTGTAAAAAAGAAAATCTAGGATTTTATGTCTTGATTAGTTCTACTGTGAGAAATATCAAACAAATATTGGAACAAAAATGTGAAAGAAAATGGGATAGGTGCTCTGAGTTTTAACATATAAAACTAAAATATGTTTTTAATATGTATGGTAAATGATGAAACAAGGAGATGTTAGGAAATCTTAGTCATTTTAACAAAGGAAGAAAGCAATGGAAAAATATAACTTTTATTATTTCCCAAAAGGTGGGAAAAAAATTATTTTCAATTTTGTACGGTAAAACCATTTTTCAAATCAATTTTGTTTTTCACCTTTTCTTCTCTTCTTTGCATTTTAAACTACATGTTGAAAACCCAAAAGTCATTTTTAAATCAAGTGCTAACTCAATATTTTTAAAGTAAATTCTTTAATTTGTCAAACAAATTTAATTATAATTTAAATTATAAAATATTGCATCTTTCGTCAAGTTAAACGATTAAGAAGGGCCGCCGTTGAATTACTTCTGAAGATTACATTTTCCTTAAACTAGTTAATTGTTTATGGTTAGTTCTCTCTTTTATCGATGAAGGTACTTCCAATATATTTGCATACATTTTTGACATGAAAATGAAAACTGAGGTCCCTCGACCAACAGAAACAAAAGTGATTTTATGTTTTAAAAGTTATTTTCCTTTGAAAGGTCAAAAGGTTCAAATAGTAAATTTCTAGTCCCAAAGAAAAAAAACGGTCGCATCAAAATTTAAGGTATTAGTTGGTTATCATTTTTTATTTTTTATTTTCATTCATGTAAAAATGCACATGGCACGTGTATCTTTCGAAGGACAACTAATTTATAATAGAAAAAAGATATAATTTGTTTTCTGCATTTTGAATAATAACCAAAGCATGACATAGGTCTGCTTCTAACATTATTTTTCTACTTGAAGTCTCCTAAGGTTATCCCACCCGGCAATTTTCGCTCCTCTTTAACAATGTCCTAAACAAAACTATTGAGAAACAAATTGAGGATGATGGTAGATAAAGTAAAACATTGAGGAAGACTTAATTATTTATGGGTTTTTGAATCGACGATAATATTTTTTTTTTTTTTTTTGTGGGGTGGAGGGTTTTTAGGGGGGATGTAAGAAGAATTAGTAAATAGTGAAAAAAAATACAAGGAAATTACATTGGCTAGACTTTTATATGTAAATGGAGACGTAAAAATGAAGTAGGCAGAAATATATTACAGTCATCAAGCGAGCGATTATTACATAATAGATCGCAATATTTTCATACTTGCAAGATATGAGCATTATGGAATATGCTTGATTAAAAAATTAACTCGTAGTTTTTACTAAACAAGGTCAACTTAGAGCTAGGTATGTCAACGGATGCTTTAGGAGGCGGATAATGACATTTAAGCATCCACATTCCAAATTATTTTCGGATAGCCGATATTCGCATCCAGGATACAGACGGATATTGTATAATTATCCTACTGCTAACGATCGATAAATCTAGAATTAAAAAATGAAATTTTTATTAACATTAATATTGAATCCCATTGATGAAAAAAATGTTCAAAATTAACAAATATGATGATAATAAATAGTTTCGAACAGTTAATAAGCATTAAACGCATATGATATAAATTACTAAATTAATAAAATAATAAATGAATATCTTTCACCCACTAAAATACACATAATTTGAACTATAATCTTGATAAAAAGATAACGGATAATTTTCGAATGCAGATGTTTTTGTAGCTGCTTCCGCATTCAATTTTGAAGATATCGAATATTTATCCGCTTTTCGAATACGGATGCGGACAGATTTCGAATTTTTCGGATACCCTACTTAAAGCATCGACCGCCTACATTTCTCCTCAAGGACCAAATCAGAAGGTGGACCAAATTACTTCCCTTCTAATATTCCAGCATAGACTTGTATGAAATTTACGAAGCACCATAGTTTACAGTACAAATGGTAGTCCCACTAGTGCTGAATTACGTAAGGCATTATATATTTTCTCATATTACGGTCCATTCTAGATTTTTACACCAGGCCCAAATCTATATTGGTTAGCCCAGTTTGCGGATACTAGGTATGCATATATATTGTTTAGAAAAATTAAGTGGTTAAAAGATATGAAAAGATAAACTACTATATCCAATAATTGGAAGAATATTAACATGTTTCACTATTTCAATACATTAACAAATTTTCAGTAATGTTTTGTATAAATTAAAATGAAAAGGAAACGAATATGTCGGACCAATTGTATTTTTTACATTCAACCGGAAAATCTTGTATTTTACTTCAGGGATACAATATCATTTTTAGTTTGCTAGATTTCATGTTATAATTAGTTCTATTGTAGGGAACATCACACAAATATTGGAACAAAAAAGTGGAAGAATAACGTGATATATAATTTGAGTTTTAACCTAAAACTAAAATATCAATGTTCGCATTAGAATTAATTTTGTATTTTGCATTTTGAATATAATCGCAAATGACGTAGAAAAGAAGGGTGTTTCTTAAAATCCCAATAAATAAAAGGGAAGAGAGAAGCTAATTTTCGATGTATCTTAAAAATGGAAACAAGAAAAGTTATTTTGTATGAAAAAATAATTTTTCAAGTCAATCTCATTGTTCAGTGTGGTAACAGATAAAATACTAAACTCGTTTTTAGAACAATCGGTACCTAATCTAATTAAGCGTTAATTCTCTAATATGTCAAATGAATAATCGAGTTACAATCTAAACTACTAAAAATTTGTATCTTTAGTCTTGTTGAACTAATAGGAAGCGCCACCGTTGAGTGACTTTCTAAGATTTCATTTTAGTTCAACAAGATTATGGCTAGTTCCTCTAGTAGTGATTGTTAATTCCTCTTCTCCACGACTCAGTGACCTAAAGGATTGAAAGCTCCATCGACCTAAAGTTATCAACGACCCAGCGACCTAAGGGTTGAACGACCTAGCGAGTTAATAAGGGGAGCGACCTAACATGGATAAAGTTCTGCAGCGAGCTAAGGTGTGACGACCTAAGCGACCTAATAACTTAACGAGCTAAAGGTTCTGAAAGTATTAGCAACCTAAGGATGAAACGACCTAACGAACTAATGGACCAACAGCGGGTTAATGACCTAAAGTGTGAACAAGTTAACTTAGACGTGACCTAACAGGAATGAAGCTCTCCAACGACCTAGCGACCTAGCGAGCTATACAAAGCCGAGGTAACTTGTCTTTCTTATGTCGTTCTTTCCCTAGATCGCCCACGATCTATGACTTGTTCGAATGATCAAGGGTGCTCCTGTTAGGCCGTAAACTGTGTCTACTAAGTCGGCCATGACCTATGACTTGCTAGTTTCTTCAGAACGATCAAGTGCACCATGTGTAAGCCATAAACGACTCCCACAAGGTCGCGGACGATCTAGACCTATATAAGGTCGCTTGCGACCTACGACCTTACGCCGAACTTTCCTATAAATACCCCGCCTACTCCAATTAAAAAGGGGATCTTTTTGGCTCATTTCTGGAACGCCGATACTCTGCTGAATTCTCGACTCACTCGACACTTCAAACACAAAGGACATCTCAACCAACTTCAAGAGGAAATCTAACGCTATCAATATGGATTCAAAGACTTCTTCTACATTGGAGTTCTAGTTATTTGTCCCATCAGTGTTGTAATCAAAGATTGTTGTAAAGTTGTAATTGATTCAGCAATAAAGAAGGTTAAAGTGGATGTAGGCTTAACCTGAATCCGAACCACTATAAAACTGTTGTCTATTACTGCTTTCTCTGTGACTTTTCTACTTGTTTCTAATTCCCGTGTTCACGGATGGTGCTTTCACTTAATCTCTACATACACTGGGGTGTTAGCGTTCAATTTTAAGCGTTAACATTTTTGGTGCTTTCACTGAGAATTGAACTCAGGCTATCATCGTCATTGCTTCGCAAAAGTTTGTTGAAAGAATCTGTCTCAAAACCAGAAGTCTATTAGAGATAATGGCTCCTGGAAGAAAGCGTCGATCTACAAGACCCAGTATTGTCTATGAGAATACTGCAACTTCTCCTTCGTCAAGTCAAGCAGCACCAAGTGCCGGAATTACACGAGCAGAGTTAGATGCTGCAGTATCTGGATTATACCAGCAGATGGAGACTCGGAATGCTTTAATGCTTGAGAGGTTAAATGCATTGCTCGGAGCTAACCGTCAACCGGTGAATAATGAAGAAAACCTTGCAGATGATGTTAATAATCCTGAAGAGAGGAATATTCCTCAAAGAGCAGCTAGCCCCGCCAAAGAAACACCTCCTCAAGCTGGAGGATCGAGACCACAGCCAACTCTCCGCGAACGTTTGTCCAGACAAACTTCCGAGAAAATGGCCGAAGTCTGTCCCGTAGATCCTTTGAATGATGAGGAATATCTTTCGGGCATGGTGCGACAAATCATGAAAGAAAGCATGCAGAGGGATGAAGATGAGAAGGAATGGGGATTCGCTCCAAGCAAAACTCCGTTCACTGAAAAGATTCTAAAGGCGGAATTCCCAAGGAAGTTTGTTCCTCCTACTATCCCGGCTTATAAGGGAACAAGCGATCCTAATCAATTCCTGTATAAGTATAATTGGCACATGACTGGTGCTAGAGCGTCTGATGAGATCAAATGCCGATACTTTTCGGTGGAAGGAGTGGCTCTGCTCTGGTTCACAAAGCTTCCGATCCGATCCATAGACCAATTCGCTGATTTGACTCGGAAGTTTAAAGAGCAATTCAGGTTTTATGCTTCAAAGGCAAAGGATATTATGTCACTGTCAAGCTTGGAACAGAATCCAGGGGAATCTATTAGGTCTTTCTTGAACCGCTTCAACATAGCCTTGGCTGAAGTGGACAATGCAGAGCCACAGATGGTCTTGACATACCTGATGGGGGCAATCGACAAATCAAGCGAATTTGGAAAGTGGCTGAAGATTAAAGAACCGAATTCACTTGAGAAATTCTATAAGAAAGCTGATGAATTCATGCGCTTGGAAAGCCTTCGGGCACCAGTTAAAGTGGCATTGACAGAGTTTAAGGATAATACTACTGCCCCTATCAAAAAGGAATCCGGAAGTCAGAAGAGGGAAAATAACGGTGGGAAGAAACCGAAAGATGTGAAGAAACCTCGCTTCTTAAAACATTCAGATTTCACTCCTTTGACTGACACCCCGGAGAATATCTTCTTTGCTACCAAAGATGCGGTAGAATATCCTAAACCTCCTGAGATGAGAGTTAACAAAAAAGCTGCTCAAAGTGGGAGATTCTGTCGGTTTCATAATCAACCCGGTCATGATACCAATGAACGTCGCCATCTGAAAAGTTTAATTGAAGAACTACTGAGAGAGAACAAGCTGCAGAAATATGTTAAGAGAAGTAGAAATGACCCAACTTCATCTACTAAGGGCCAGCAACTTCCCGCTCATCCATCTGGCTCATGAATCGGAAAGGCCTGTTATCAATGTGATTACAGGAGGTCCTCACCCAGCAGGCAGAAGCTGGGGCGAGATGGAAAGATATGCCCGTGCCTTGAAGTATGTACCAGCAGAAGAGAGTGTTTTTGTGCTAGAAAATGAAGCACCTTTGAAGCAACAGAAAACTTTCAATGATGATATTGTGTTCAAAGCCAGGGACTCTATGGGTATTGAAGCTCCAACCATGGATCCCTTGGTCATCTCTGCAGGCATTGGGCCGGATATTGTGAGAAGAGTGCTTGTAGATTGCAGCGCTTCTTGCAATATTCTCTTCAAAAAGACGTTTGACCAAATGAATATACCGATGGCCGACGTTCAAGCCTCATCTCAGAAAATCGTTGGGTTTACTGGGGAACCGAAGCAGCCCATTGGAACTATCGACTTGTTCGTGGAGCTTGGAGAGGGGCAGAAAAAGGTGGTTCGGAAACAGACTTTTGTAATTGTTGATGAATTTTCTGCCTACAACGCCTTCCTGGGCCGACCAACTCTTGCGTCTTTTAAGGCAATTCTCGTCCCGCGGTGCCTCACTATGAAATTTCCCATGGATAATGGCGTTGGGGTTATTAAAGGGGATCGGAATGCTAGGCGAGAATGTTATCTAATAGAGTTGCGTGAAGCGAGGAAGAAAGAGATGGGAAAAGATGCGGCAGCCCCAGTCCGCATCAAAGAACCAACCTTGTAGCAATTACAGGGTGGACCCTGCACTGGCGAGCATAGCGGGGCACGAAGAGAAATGGATCCCAGAAAAGCTAATGCAGGGGAGAATAGAGTGGTGCCAGTGGAAGTAACGGTGCAAGTACCCATTGATCCGAAAGATCCGAACAAAGTAGTGAATGTGGGTTCGCAACTTAATGTGACGGCTCAAAATTCCTTAATATCATTCTTGAAAGCAAATCTGGATGTATTCGCTTGGACTCATGCTGATATGTGCAGAATGTCCCCAGAAATTGCAGCGCATACCCTGAATATTGATCCGAAGTTTACACCAGTAAAACAGAAAAGAAGAACCCAGGGTCCTGAAAGGTCAGCAGCGTTGAAAGAAGAGGTAGACCGGCTTATGGAGAATGGTTTTATCAGGGAGTCTACTTATCCGAATTGGGTTTCAAATCCAGTACTGGTTAAGAAAGCTAATGGGAAATGGAGAGTTTGCATTGACTTCTCAGATTTAAACAAAGCCTGCCCCAAAGACTGCTTCCCGTTACCCAGGATAGATCAGTTGGTGGATGGACAACGGGGCATGAATTGTTATCTTTCATGGATGCTTACTCCAGATACAACCAGATTATGATGCATGAGCCGGATCAGGAGGGCACAAGCTTCATCACCGATGTTGGTCTCTACTGCTATAGAGTCATGTCTTTCGGACTTAAGAATGTAAGGGCAACCTACCAAAGACTCGTCAATGCTATGTTCAAACCGCAGATTGGCAAAACTATGAAAGTTTATGTTGACGATATGTTGGTGAAGTCAAAGAAAGCGGTAGACCATATGAACCACTTGGTGGAAATATTTGCAATCCTCCGAAAGTACCTAATGAAACTTAATCATTTGAAATGTTCGTTTGGGGTGGAGTCCGAAAAATTTCTGGGTTTCATTGTGAGTGCTAGGGGCATTGAAGCTAATCCTACTCAGATTGCTGCCTTAAAAGAAGTAAAAGCTCCTAGAACGAAGAAGGAATTGCAAAGTCTTAATTGAAAAGTCGCTGCCTTGAGTCGATTCATTTCCAAAGCTACTGATAAATGCATTCCATTCTTTGATGCACTGAAGAAAGGAAGGAAGAATTTTGACTGGACTCCTGAATGCTAGAAAGCTTTCAATGAATTGGTTCGCCATATGGAAACGCCTCCAATACTTTCTAAGCCCGACGATGGTGAAGATCTTTTCGTATATTTGGCAATCTCATCTCATGCTCTTAGTGCAGCGTTGGTACGGGAAGACCAAAAATTTCAGCGCCCGGTCTATTATATCAGCAAGAGATTCACCGGGGCAGAGATGAATTATTCAAAATTGGAAAAGCTCGCCTATTGTCTATTTATTGCATCAAGAAAGTTGAGGCCGTATTTCCAAGCTCATCCTATCAAAGTCCTCACTGATCAACCTCTAAAGCAAGTCATGTTTCGTCCTGAGACTTCGGGTCGTCTTCTGAAATGGAATATTGAACTCAGCCAATATGACATCACTTATCATCCCCGGAGAGCAACCACTGGACAAGCTTTGGCAGATTTCATCGCAGAATGTACATATAAAGGTAATAGTGAGGAAGAAGTGACTGATAATCCCCCAATTCGATGGAAATTATATGTTGATGGTGTAAGAAACGATTATTGTTCCGGAGCTGGGGTTGTGCTTGAAACCCCTGAAGGGCGGTCATTGTGCTATGCATTGAGATTGGAATTCCCTTCGACAAACAATGAAGAAAAATATGAAGCTCTTATTGCCGGCTTGAGAATTGCTAAAGAGTTGAATGTTAAAGTGTTGCATATCTTCAGTGATTCATAGCTTATTGTATGTCAAGTCAAGAAAGAGTTTCAAACTAAAGGAGGAAATCTGCCTGCTTATTTGTCAAGAGCCTGGAAACTTCTCGATGATCTTGACCATTATACGATAAATCATATACCCCAGGAAGAGAACACGAAGGCAGATTCTCTCGCAAAGTATGCAAGCACCGATGAAGCTCAATTATTGAGATTAGCTCCTATGGAAGTCCTGTCATCTCCAAGCACTGATGAGATGGATATTGACTGGATCATGACTATATCTCAAGAGCCAGAATCATGGATGACTCTGATAATGGAATATTTGCTCAACGGTTCTCTACCAGAAAGTTCAAAAGAACGACATAAGTTGCTAAGAAAAGCCTCCAGATACGTAATTCAAGATGGTCGATTGTATAGGTGGGGATTCTCAATGCCATTACTCCGATGTGTGACCAAGGAAGAAGCTAAGACAATTCTAGATGAAGTACACGGAGGAGAATGTGGAGACCATTCAGGTGGTCAAACTCTAGCAAAGAAAATTCTCCGTTATGGGTATCTTTGGCCAGATATTAATCGTGATGCTGCATGTTATGCCCGCAAATGTGACCGATGCCAGAGATTTGCAAAAATCCCAAGAGCACCTTCCCCCGAGATAACATAGATGGTCAGTCCATGGCCATTTTCTATTTGGGGAATAGATCTCATCGGGCCTTTGCCAACCGCCAAATCCGGAATCAGATATGCTATTGTTGTTGTTGATTATTTTACTAAATGGGCTGAATCTGAACCATTAGCTAGTATTACCTCTAAAAAGATGATAAACTTTGTAACTAAGAATATCGTTTGCAGGTATGGTGTGCCTCAAAATATAATCACAAACAATGGAACCCAATTCGAAAGTAAAGAATTCCAAGATTTTTGCAAGCGATTCAAGATCCAGAAAAGCTTCTCAGCAGTGGCTCATCCGCAGGCAAACGGGCAAGTGGAAGCAGTAAACAAAATTATCAAATCAACCATAAAAAACAGTTGGAAAAAGCGAAAGGTGGTTGGGTCGATAAGCTTCCACTAGCACTATGGGCATATAGAACTACCCACAAAACTGCGACCGGGCACACTCCATTTTCATTAGCATATGGATCAGAAGCAATGATTCCTGTGGAAATAGAAGTCCCTTCACATAGAAGAATTTATTTCAACCAAGCTGAAAACGAAGAGTTGCAACTTGAAGCACTTGATTTCCTTGATGAAAAAATGGAAGAGGCTCAACTCAGAATTGCAGCCCATCAGCAAAGAATTGCCAGGCATTTCAATTCCAAAGTTCGCCAACGCAGCTTTGAGATCGGAGATCTAGTCTTGAAAAGGGTCATGACAGCAACAGGAGTGTTTGCACCAAATTGGGAAGGGCCATATGTCATAGGCAAAAAACTTCTTGATGGCACTTTCAAACTGACAACTGTCGAAGGAGATCCAAATCCAAGAGCTTGGAACAGCAATCACTTGCGTCCATATTCTACTTAAAAGCTTTGCTTAAATTTGTAAAAAGAATTATGAATGTATGATTCTTGTATTGAAAGCCATTGTAAAGCCAGTGCAAGTGAATAATAAGAACTATGAAGTGGATGCAGGCCCAGTTCTTGGCCGAACCACTATAAATTTTGTGTTCTCTACTATTATAAACTGCTTGTTTTATTTCGATATATAAAGCACTTCAATTGTGTTGCTAAAATGTCGATTTAATATTGCAGGCTATTAAAACAAAGCTTACCCATCATAAGACCAAGCGATCCCTGACATCGCTCAACAAATGAATGTATAGCCACAAAAATTCCAGATTCAAATCCTATATAAGAAGTGCTTCAAGCAAACAGTTAGTGGTTCCGCCAGAGGTAGACCCTTCCTAACTAATTGTGATCGTTTGTGCAAACAAACATTCGATTAATTAGCCTGTGTCTGCCCCTGCGAACTCATTTAACAATGAAGTAGACTTCCTTGGATAGAGTAAGCTACTTGCAAAAGAAAGGAATGTGCACTTGGAAATGATAACAGGGAACCGCTGATATGAGTAAATGGCGAAAAGACATGGGCGAGCAGACAACAAACAGCAAAAGACCTCCTCGGAGGCATAAGCCCTCTTCGGAGGCACAACTCTGCGGAGGACAAAGACCTCTAATGGGACATGCCAGAAAAAGAAAGTTCTCTTTCTCAAAAAAAAGTTATGGACTGACCGGTGGCACAGGACACTCGTTAACTAGTTGAGAACGTTTGTGCAAACAAACAATCCAAGTAACTTGTGTCCGCTCCGTGAATCCATCCAACCGAGAAAAGGAAACTTCCAAGCAAAAGCCCTACTAGGAGGCACACATTCCACCGAGATCTGAAATAAAACTTCACAAGTGCTGGAATGTGAAAAGCCCTCTTCGGAGGCCCATTTCACCATAGTTGAAATGCTAAAAGACCTCTTCGGAGGCACGCATTCCACCGAGATCTGAAATAAAACTTCACAAGTGCTGGAATGTGAAAAGCCCTCTTCGGAGGCTCATTTCACCATAGTTGAAATGCCAAAAGACCTCTTCGGAGGCACACATTTCACCGCGATCTGAAATAAAACTTCACATGAGTCGAAAGTGAAAATCCCTCTTCGGAGGATCGCTTCCCAGCGAACGGGGAAAAAAATAAAACCCTCTCCCCAGAGGCAGAAACAAAAGAAAAGCCCTCTTCCCAGAGGCACAATCAAACAAAAAAATCTCTCTTCCCAGAGGCACAATCAAACAAAAAAAAGCCCTCTTCCCAGAGGCACAATCAAACAAAAAAAAGCCCTCTTCCCAGGCACAAACAGGTCGAAGCCCTTTTTTGGAGGCCCACTTTACCACGAAGGAAAATTCACTTGCCAAAATAAAAGTGACTTTCTCCAAAAGTGAAGTGTAAAAAACTTCGCAACAAAAAAAAGAGAAGACTTCTCCAATACGAGGCGCATTCTACTAAATCAAAAAAATATTTCCTTAAAACGGAAGTATTATCCTATAAAGTACAGATGCAAATCTCCTTCAAATGGAAAAGTTGTTCTCTAAAGAAAGAGTACAAGTCTTCTCGAAATAGAAGAGTTGTTCTTCAAAATTTTGCCAATGTGAAAGAGATTGCAATAAACCATGGTAGGGGGGCAATATAATATAGTTGCAAAAGTAAAAACAATGCTCAAGCCACATACCATAGGTTTACTGCAACATCACACAGAGAAAATAAAGAAACTTGTATGAAAAAGAAGAATAAATGCATTCTCAAATACAGACAGAAGTTTATACAAGTAAAAGAATCATTTTATTCCATGCTATAAATTTTTTATACATGTGCAGGTTTCAAAACAAAAGAAGGCAGGGACCGGTACCCGCACAATCTCCGGTCAACACAAGTCTTTATATATACAAGCAAAAAAGAAAAAAGCAAGACGAAAAGCATAAGTCCTAAACCCATCACTTCTTCTTCCTGCCGCCTTTTGAGCCTTCGCCTGGCCGGATGATTAACTTTTTGGGTCGGCCTGTGAGAGTAGGGGAAGAAAGAGGAAGGGGTGCAATTGGACTTTCTTCTGTTTTTTCTTCGCCAGCAGAAGCTTCTCTCCTTTTCTTTGAAACTACACGTTTCCCCTTCTTCCTTGAAGAAGAATCACTGCCCGGAGTGAAAAGTGCAGACAACGTTATGTCATCAGAAATAGTCCGCTCCGGGGTTCTTTCGCCTTCTTCAGGTTCCTCGGCTTTCTGTTCTTGAGAAGCAACCGGGTCATCCAATCCTTGAAGAGCTTCTATCTGCTCCTCTTGTGACCCCGGTTGAGAAACGGAAGGAGGAGTAATCTGAAGAGGCGGAGAGGAAACAGCTGGAAGGGGGAAAGGCTGAATAACACTTGGCGCTTTCACTACAGGAGAAGAGAAGTTAAATTCAATATCTTTCATAAAAAGAGGAGAAAGTGGCGCATCAAGATTTAAGTAATAATCAAAAAGTTCATCAAGCTCATGTGAAGAAAGAAAGCAGTCCACTTGAGCAAGATCAACATTGAGGATACCTGAAGAAGTAGACTTTACTATGTCAACTTCGAAGTCCTGCGCTTCAGCGCTTTCTTGAGTCTCATATCCAGTGTGGGCAGTGGCACTTTCAATAACAGCTTTAGTAGGAGGAGGAGAATGGGAACTGGAGCCAGCAATATCGATATTGGCCGAAACTGAAGGTAGAACTGGGTCGGTTGATATTGTCTTTCCTAAATGTTCTCCTTCTGTCATTTCGGCTCTCTCTTTGGCGAGTTGCTCCTTTCCCCTGGCAAGAGTGGCACATGCATCATCATCTAGATAGTGCGCCATTAAATCTACTTCAGCATATCCGGCTCCTCCGAGCATATCAAGTATGGCCTCCCACACTTTGGCCAAGGTGATTTCATATTCAGGTCCAAAAAACTTAAGGCTACCACACCCCAGAACACTATGGATGTAAAACTCGAATAGAGGACTTCAGCTTTAGTTGCCATATGAGATTCTTCGACTGCAGCTTTGCCGGCAATAGCTTCATCACGCTCCTTTTCAGCTTCAGAAAGTCGATCTTTGAGCAGTTCAATCTCCAAGTTCTGGGAGTTGGTTTTCTCTCAAAGTTGAGTAACATCAGCTCGGTAGTTTTCTACAGCTTGCTGCTGTGCTTCAAATTTAGCTTCAGCATCTCTCTGTGCCGCATGAGCATCTCTCACTTGTTTTTGAAGCATTTCTTCTCTTTGAGAATAAGAAGTGGAAGAAGTGGCGAGCTCTTCCTTAAGTTTTTCAATTTCCGCTTCAAGCTTCTCATTATAAGCGGCAATACTCTTCATTTCAACATCATGCTGATCGAGTGTTTTCTGCCACTCAGATTTGTCATTTTCCATAGTCAGCATGGCTTCAAGGTTTGCGCGATTCACTCTTTGAAGCTTGTCATCGAGTTTCTGCCAGCCAGACATTCTCTCGATGTCGAGTTTGACGGCATCAAGGTTTCGCAACATGGCTTGCTTATCAATCGGGACCAAGTCAAGATCGAGCGTACTCCCTTTAAGCACCAGCGCGGAAATCGGCTCTGAAGAGTAGCAGAACCCTGCCCAACTTGATAGGGGGCCTACTTATGATTGTTTGAATATCGGTTCTTGGAAGGGAAGGAAAGCCGGAAGGAATTTCCAAAGAGACGGGAGCAGCAGGCTTTTCAGAGAGTTCGGATGACAGTTTTTCACCAAGTTTAGCCCGTTTACTCGGGTCCTCAGTAATATGGCTTTTTCCCTTGTCATCGCGGGACTTTCGCTTGTGGGAATCATCCTCTCTTTGGGAAGAATCATGTCGTTCATCCCGTCTCCCGTAGCGCTCTTCATAAGCGCGCTTCTCACGAGCCTTCCTCGCAGCTCTTTCTTCGTCAGTTTCCCAAGAGGCAGGAAGATACCTCTTGGGGTCATAAGAACCGCGCCTCCCATAACGCTAGAAATCATCGTAGTAGGAGCCGCTTCGTCCCATTGGAGAATCTGAAAATAAAAAATAACATAAACTCAGAAATCTTGAAAGAAAGAAAATTGAACGCATATAAGTGCTGAAAAGTCCTAAGTGTGTGTAACGTGCAAACTACGCGCGTCGAACTACGAACCACTCCTGGGATGGGAGGTGATGATGGATTTTACAGCCAATGTCAACTCTTGGGCTGATGGAGTTTGTTGCAGAACAGATGTCGCTTCAACTGCTGGGGAAGTAACTTTAGCAGTGATAAGGTCATTTTTAAAAAGCTCATGTGAAGTAATCATCAGGTCGCTCAAACCCTCAAAAGTATCATCACCGCTGTGCCGGGCGGGACTTGCTCTCTCAGTTCCTTCGTCACCAAGTTTCCCAGATTGTGGGGGAGGTTCCTCTTCTTCGATGATTGGGGCAAGTGCAAGTTTGCCGGATGACCCCGCAACATTAATTGAAGTAGAACACTTTACCAATGAAGCCTCAACAGTATGTTCTTTCGGCGTAAGCTCTCCAACGGAAACTGGGGCATCCGATGCCTCTACTGGAGAGTCAGGGACTTCATGAGGTTGAGTGGAACGGGAGGGATGCAGAAGCCCGTATTGGTGAAGAAGTTCATCTTTCAGCAGAAACTTAATACTTCTTTCCTCAACCGGCACGACGCTTAATCTTTCAAAAGTCGTTTTGTGACTGGGATTTCTAGAGGGAGGAGGAAGTGCTGTAAAAGAAAAGAATGAAATTAGCACTTAGCAATTCGGATCTCGAAAAACTCAGAAACGGAAAGAACGGGGATGAGCAATCTTACTTCCTATTCTCCAGATGGCATAAAACCCTGGGGGGCAGCGAACGAAGAAGAATTGATTCATAAAACCGTGAGCACTTTCGGAAAGATCGATGATAAGTTTACGATTTCTGGCACTTTTCACTAGTATAATGGAGGGTGGTCTTTATTCTTTGCGGATGTGTATAAGTAGCAGATTTCTTCGAAGCTCGGAAGACGGTTAAGTGTCCTCCTGAATAAAACACACAATCCCATCAGGATGGCATAGCCATTGGGATGTAGTTGAAAGGGAGAGATGGTTAGTTGGAAAAGGAGTTGTGAAGAAATTCATTGAAGGGAGGAATGGTACCACAAAGGCACATCTGACGGTTGACAGCGACAAAACCGAGAGGAGGCCTGTCAGCAGTATCATTTGGCCCAGGAAGTATAGCATCCGCTTCGGCAATTCCAAATTGAATACGTAATTGGTTGAATGCCCATTGACTCAGGATAGTTGGAGTTCTTTCCGGAGGATTATCCAATGGGTCAGCTATCGGGAAGACTCCTTCAGATTGCTCGATTATCTCTTCTTGAGAAGACATTCTGCACAAGGAACTGGATATTCAAATATGAAGGTGCACGTTTCCTAAATGTGTGAAGTGTTGTGCAGAACTAATAAAGTGACAAGCAAATATAACTGAAATTAAACTAACAGGCATTTGTCAGTTACAAAGTTTCAGGTTTTGTTGTTTTAAGTCCAAATGCAAGTGCAGTATTGATGCAAACAAATTAGTTTTAATTGATTAATATTGCTTTGCTTTAATACTTCGCTTGAATTTGTTGATTCATAGCACTTCATAAAATTTCTTTAAGTTGATTATCTTTTATCGATTAATCTGTCATTCGATGTGGGCAATCAATGGCAGTATATTCGCCCTAGTTTTCTGCAAATGTTGTATTCAGTAGGTTGTTAGCTTACAAGTGAATATAATCTGTAAAGAAGTGCAGCAAAGTTCAAACAGTTTAAAGTCCAGACAATTCAAAGTTCAAGCAATTCATTCTAGCTGTTCAAGTTAAAAATTCAGTCAAGTTCTGTAAGAACTTTGCAAGTGTTTATGTGCAGTTAAAAATTCAAAGTTCTGTAAGTCGCATTGTTAATAAAGCAAATTTGTTTATAAGTTCTAGCTCGGACGCGACCTAAAACCTATGCCACAGGAAGATAGGTCGTTAATCTGTTAGGCCGTTCTACTTTAAGCTTTGTGTTATTCCAGTAAGTTAGGTCGCGAGCATGTTAGGTCGCAAGCAAGTTAGGTCAAATGAGTCACATTCAAACCGACAACCCTAATCCTACTCTCCAATCACATTCCGCCACACGTCCACCACATGTGTATCACCCAAAGGCATCACGGCACAACTCGCTATCCACTAACCCATTAACCCGATAACCCCTCATCATCATCTTTCCACATCACCAAAATCACCTAAAATCGAGCCAAGTCATCTCAAATCCATCATGAACATGATGCATTGCCATGATCGCGAGAATTACAATAATAGTGCGACGATGACGAGCAAAAATCAGTCGCAGTGCGACTCTTGGTGAAACGCAGCATAAGAAATTGGGTTAGGGAAGGAAAATGAGGAGTTCATGACTCGATGGCGATCAATGATCGAATAGTGAGCAAATCCACTTACACGATGAAGATGATCGGTGGCTAGTTGGTTGAATTTTGCCTTCGAAAGATCAATAATTCGTCAATGGTGGTTTCGAACAGTCAAGCAAGTAAAGAGGAGGAAGAAGGAGATGGATAACTTATATGCAAAGACGGTGGAACCTGAATCGGTGCGAACGGCTTAACTCCGCCTTTAGGTCGCTCACGACCTAGAACCCAGTAATACACGAGTTAAAAAGTGTCGAAGCACACGACCTAGTCCTTAGGCGTATGCTTCGAGGGGCAAGTGTTAATTCCTCTTCTCCACCACTCAGCGACCTAAAGGATTGAAAGGTCCATCGACCTAAAGTTATCAACGACCCAACGACCTAAGGGTTGAACGACCTAGCGAGTTAATAAGGGGAGCGATCTAACAGGGATAAAGTTCTGCAATGAGCTAAGGTGTGACGACCTAAGCGACCTAACAACTTAACGAGCTAAAGGTTCTGAAAGTATTAGCGACCTAAGGATGAAACGACCTAACACAGCAAGCATTACGACCTAACGAACTAATGGACCAACAGCGGGTTAATGACCTAAAGTGTGAACGAGTTAACTTAGACGCGACCTAACAGGAATGAAGCTCTCTAACGACCTATCGAGCTATACAAAACCGAGGTAACTTGTCTTCCTTATGTCGTTCCTTCCCTAGGTCGCCCACGATCTATGACTTGTTCGAATGATCAAGGGTGCTCCTGTTAGGCCGTAAACTGTGTCTACTAAGTCGGCCACGACCTATGACTTGCTAGTTTCTCCAGAATGATCAAGTGCACCATGTATAAGCCATAAACGACTCCCACTAGGTCGCGGACGACCTACGACCTATCCAAGGTCGCTTGCGACCTACGATCTGGCACCGAACTCTTCTATAAATACCCCGCCTACTCCAACTAAAAGGGGGATCTTTTTGGCTCATTTCTGGAACGCTGATACTCTACTGAATTCTCGACTCACTCGACACTTCGAACACAAAGGACATCTCAACCAACTTCAAGAGGAAATCTAACGCTATCAACATGGATTCAAAGACTTCTTCTACATTGGAGTTCTAGTTATTTGTCACATTAGTGTTGTAATCAAAGATTGTTGTAAAGTTGTAATTGATTCAGCAATAAAGAAGATTAAAGTGGACGTAGGCTTAACCTGAAGCCGAACCACTATAAAACTGTTGTCTTTTACTGCTTTCTCTGTGACTTTTCTACTTGTTTCTAATTCCCGTGTTCACGGGTGGTGCTTTCACTTAAGCTCTACATACACTGGGGTGTTAGCGTTCAATTTTAAGCGTTAACAGCGATAAAGGTTCTTTGAATAAATTTCCATGTTTCATGTGCAAAAGAAAGCCGAGGACCCTTAGCCAGCAAAAAATGAAAGTGCTTTTGGAATATGGAGGGCGCTACAAAATTTCTTCAACTGATTCATGACTGAATATTCAGTTCTGAATATTAGAGAAACGGCCCAACAGCTAGACACCTATTTAATAGACGTCTGGAGTTGGACGGACGTTTGACATTCAGATGTTTACTAAATAGGCGTCTAACAATATTTAAGATATAGTTTATATTGTTAACCTTATATTCATTGTCCTTTCATGCTGTTGGAGTTGTTTTTCAATGTTGTCTTTCATATTCAGGCTGAATATGGATTTGTTTGAGATGCTCTGAAAATGTGAGTGAAACTTGAGAAATTGTTTTTTTTCCTATGGAAGACATTTCGCACATATATTTCAAATGAATTTAAATAACACAAGAAGTTGGTCATAAGCTTCAACTAGGACTGTAAATTTTATATGATTGTCAGATGTCCGACGTTGTAAAGCATTCGATCGATTCTCATTTAGAATACGAACTAGAACAAGAAAAAATATATGAAAATATGTCTACTTTGAAAATGTTGGATGTTTTTCTGTCGTCTGAATATTGTATGTCCGTTGTTCGGCTCGTGCGAACAATGTCCGAACATAAACCTTATCCGGTCCACGTTCGTGTGAATCTTTTATAGAACATAATATGTACGCACCTCCGTACGGTTTGAACCGTTTGCACCCTGCCTTTCAACTTGAAAAGTGTGGATTAAAAAAAAGGAATGCTAAGCACTACTTGTACATGCCTTTTAATTGGTAGAGTGACATGTAATTTTAATCAGGGCCGGTCATGGGTCCAGACTAGTCAGACGGCAGCCCCGCGCTCAATTCGAAGATGGGGTTCAAAATTTTTATTGTTGTTGCACAAATAGCAATGAATGAATATAAAATATTCTGTAGGTCGGGGGTAAAGAATGCGTTTTAACATTTTGCTGGTGTTGGTTCAAGTCCTACTAACTTTAGTTTTGCAGATTTATTTTATAATTCGTTGTATTCTAATTCTTTTTACCCAAAGGTCATGACCCATGTCCAGGGCTCGTACTTATAAATCTATAATTTGTTCAATCATCCAGGACTTAAATTTACCTTAGACCGGATCTGATCTTTGACAACATATTTAACTAATGATTGGATAATCCGGCATGTCTACCAATTATGTTTGAAGTACATACATCGGTCTCTATAGCATTCTTAAGTAATAATAATAAAAAAAACTCTAAAAGTTGAATCAATAAATATCAATTTATATTTTGGAATCTAAACCTTAGAATTAATATTTTATTTAATTCACCGTGAGAGAAGTTTTACTATTCTCTATGGCACTGAATATAAAGCTATGGACTTTATTTGTGGGATATATATAATTTAATGGGCATGTTAATATATTTATAAGCGCCTGTCCGAAAACTAACCTTTTTCTATTGTATGCATTCAATGTGCATGTAAGTAGTTATTTTTCTCCATTTTAAATGATATTCAAACATTTTATCCTCGGAATGAGCAATATTGATGGTCAGTAAAGTTACTTTCGATGATCAAGTTCTTTTCTTTTTTGTCTCTAGATTCTAATTTCCACTTAACTAATAATAAAAGAGATGGGTTGACCACTAATATTCTAATTTAGCAATTATCCACTAGTTCAATGATGTTAGCTATTGTGAGCATGTCAAGGTTGCTTCCATAGCTAAATCCATATATTGTCTTCTAATAAAAGTTAGGATGCTCCTCGATTGGAAGCAAAATATAGACAGCGTTGGATTTAAAATAAGTTTTGAATTTTCAACACTAATTGCAAAACGCGAGAAGAATGAAAGAACGATGTATAAGATGGAAGAAAGATGTAAGAGACCACTTTATTTGGATTTCCGCGATATCATACCGCTTTATGTGGAAGAGACCAGTATAGAATCACGAACTCTTGTCGTATCGCTATTTCAGCGATACCATACTGCTTTATATGGATTTTTTGATACACCAGTGTCCTCTTATTTTAAATTTTAACTATATTTTTGATGAAAATCCACCTGAAATTATCTCCATTTAGTAATTTCGGTAGTCTCGTTGATAACGTCCTAAACAAAACAGTTGAGAAATAAATTGTAGTTGATTATAGATTAAGCAGAACACTGACAAAGTTTTAATATATATTTTTAAACGATTTAACACCAACGCAGGTAAAATAACTTGAATGAGAATTTTAAATTATGAAACATTTGAATTTTAATAAGGGAAGTGACCAAGAAGAATTAATAAATAGTGGAAATGTATAACGAAATAACTTTGGTCAGACCCATAATGTCTATCATCTATCTGTACATGGAGACGTAAAAAAGAACTACACACAAATATAATATATTTGCATAAATATAATATATTTGCATGATACAAGAGTTAGGAATGGGATTGATTAAAAAATCAACGAGTAGTTTTCAGTCATAATGTTCGCAACCAATGTTAAACAACGAATGTGCTTCTACGATACATATCAAGGCCCAATTGAAAACGTGGACCAAATTTGTTCACTTTTATTATTGCAGAATAAATTTATACGAAATTTACACTAGTTTGATGATTTCTCATTAGGCAGTGAATATCTAATGTAAATATGATTACTGATAGTCGAATCCGTAGAACCATATTTTTGAATACTTACTTTTTGATCCCACTTGTGCTGAATTACGCAAGGCATTTTGTATTCATCATGACGGCCCACTTTAGGTTTTTAGATAAGGCCCAATTAAATATTGGTTAGCCTAATTTGTGGTATGTATATATAGTTTAGAAAATCTAAGTGATAAATTACTGCATCCAACAATCAGAAAAATAATAACTTGTTTCATTATTTCATATTTCACACGTTTTTAGTAATGCTGTGTATTCAGTAAATTAAGATGATAAAGAAATGATTTTACTAAACCAATTGTATTATCAACATTCAACGTGGAAATCATATATTTTATTTTTAAATATATTTTTAACATAAAACTAAAATATGTTTTTAATATGTATAGTAGATAATGCAGGCGATGAGATTTTGGAAAATCCTAGTCGTTTTAACAATGGAGAGTAGGGGAAAGAATTTTTTTTTATTATTTCTCGAAATGTGGGGAAAAAATCGTTTTCAATTTTGTACATTAAATCCATTTTTCAAATCGATCATGTTTTCCATATATTCTCCATTTCTAAACCAAAAGTTATCTATTTAAAAAAAAAAGTAAATGCCCTAATTTGTCAAGTGAATTCAGTTATAATTTAAAATATAAAATATTGTATCTTTCGTGTAGTTTAACGATCAAGAATAGCCACCATTGATTCAAGAATAGCCACCATTGATTGACTTTTGAAGATTACATTTTAGTTGAACGGGTTAATTGTTTATGATTAGTTCCATCTTTTAATGATAAAGGTACTTCAAATAAATTTCCATAGATTTATTCATGCGCGCAACAAAATGCCAACAAAAAATGATAGTGCCTTTACTCGTTTTGACAGTTATTTTGCTTTCGAAAAGGCAAAGTTCAAATAGTAAGAGTCTGTTAGGTTTCATTTTAAATTTTGTGTTTTGCATTTTCAACATTAATTACAAAATATGAGAAGAGCAGTAGAATGACATAGGGATGAAAGGATGATGAGGGGGCGACAGATTGTTTTAACATTTAACACTAAAGTATAAAAATTAATAATTTAAGTTAAAGAAATATCTTGAACATTAATAATATGTACATGCATATTGATCATTTTATAAACAAATAAATAAATTTGGAAAAAAATAGTTAGAGCTATATGAATTTAGCATCAATAATACATATAACGGAAAGTATATGTACAATATGCTTTAAAATTGAAAATATTACGATTAACCGTTGTAGACGACTATGGTAACGGTTATAAGAATTTATGACCATCAACGACGATTACGGTTACGGTTGGTGATAATAACGACTAGATTATTGGTGCAGCTTCTGCTAAATTATGTTTGGCATTTTATATTTGATCATATGGGCCCAATCTGGATTTTTGGATAAGGTCCAAATATACATTTGTTAGCCCAGTTTGCGGTTTGTATATACATGTGTTAAATACTATATCCAACAATCAGAAGAATAATAATTTGCAACACATTAACAAATTTTCAGTGATGTTTTGTATTCAGTAACTCAAGATGAATAGGAAATGATTAACCAATTGTATTCTCAACATTCGATGTAGAAATCTTGTCTTTTACATCAGATATATAATATAATTTCAGTTTGTTAGATTTTATGTTAGGATTAGTTCTATTGTGAGAAACATCAGACAAATATTGGAAAAAAAATTGTGAAAAAATAAGAGCATCTTCAACCCATACTAAGTTGGTATACCGAAAACTGGTATACTGATAATCTGATAACCGTTACACTGGTAATGGTAAATTACCATTTGTCTAAAAAAGTTTAGTAACATAATACGTATTCACACCACAACAGTGCTTCATTATACAATTTATAGTGTTACTTAATAAAAGACAAAAGTGAGAAAGAGGTGAAGTGCATTTAACATTATTTCACCTGCTCAATAAACTAAGTTTAATCGTTTGGTTGGTTCTAAATGTATAATAAAGCAAGTTACATGAATATACATGCATTACAAATTAACTGGTAAAATAACTGTTACTGCTGTTATTGAAGAAATGTTATTGATGATTTACCGTAGAAATGGTAAATTTACCGTTATTATCACCGATTAAACTGGCATACCGATTTCACTTGAAAATGATAACCAATTGGCTGGTAATGGTATGATAATGGTAAATTTACCGTTACCATAACAACCCTACAAATGACAATGAAATAAAAGGCTTATCTCCAATGCTTAATGTGATAAAATCATGCTACGATGACGTGTAATTATTTGTGTAATCAAATAATACAACTGTGGTTGAATTGATCCCATCAAAAATAGTGCATATCTTTAGGAAAATACATACAAAATGGTTGTAGTGGAGAAACAACAGGAGGAATCTGTAAATCAACAGAAAAGAGTTTAACACAAAAAGTACGATCTTCTTCTTCGTTGTTTTACCTTTTCCCAAGTTTAAGTGTACACATTAATTTTTGCAATGGCAACTTATAATCTAATTATCTTAGTCTTCAGTTAATCTCTATGATTTTAGTCTAATTTGGTTTAGCATAACATTGCAAGTTTACACTTTATTTCAGTTCTGCCAAGTGCATAAACATGACAGAGCCTTTTCATAGCCATTGTTGTTCACCAAAACAACTGAATCCATTAATGACTACACTATACATAGGATATAATTTTGTATTCATAGAGCTACTTCTCTTGTTGTACAGTCTCAATTAAGGGTGTTATGGTTGCGGTAACTGTTATTTTCACCATCAATCATAACCGTAACCATTGTTGATGGTAATAAATTCTTGTAACCATTACCGCAACCGCTATAACGGTTAACCGTCATATTTTTCAATTTTGAAGTATGATATGCATATATTTTTAATTATATGCATTATTGATGATTTTATATAACTCTAACTGTTTTTTGCAAATTTATTATTTGTTTAGAAAGCGATCAATATGTATGTACATGTTATTAGTTCATGAAGGTATATATTATTAATTCTATCCGATAGTTGATACCCTTTGTTATTGTAACAACCCGCATATTTTACGATTGAATATTTAAATATTTTATCGTTAGTCGGATTTTAGTCCGAAAAGTTACTTTTTGCATACGGTCAAATTAGGACTCGGGACCACTTCCATAGGGTCCAAAACACCGGTTGCGATCTTTTTGAGTATAAACTTTGATATGTTTGAAGTTAGTGGAATTTCGCCACTTTTTCACTTTGGCAACTTTGGGTTTGGTTTAGCCCATTAGCCTAAACTATTAACTCTAGCTCAACCCCCTCTTCCTTTCATTACTTCACTTTCATATCCTAACACTCAAGCTTCATCAAAAATGGAGAGAGGAATGAGAAATTAAAACTCCAAGCCCTAGTTCATTTGCAAATCCAACATCTAACTCCAAATCCAAAGAGAAGCCATTGATTCAAGCTTCTTGTGTTGAGATTGAAGTGTGGTTGATTCTTCCTTTGCTTTCAAGCTTCTCCTTCATTGATTTTGTGAAAAAGTGAGATTTTTATCTCACATCTTTGTCTATAACTATCTTTGATTGTTGGGTATGAATTCCTAACACTTATTCATGTGCATTTGCTTTTGGTTTGGATTGAGTTGGTGAAAGTGCTAATTTTTAGCGTTTTGGGTTCAAATCTTTAAAAATCCTAACTTTCATGATTGAACACGTTTTTGGTGATGCATCGAGGAGCCAATAGGACCGGGCAGCCGATGGGTGTAATCCCCTAGCGTCCGTACTCGACCGGTCGCAAATAGAGAGAGTTTTTGCACTTCTGTTCCTTAGGTCGTTCGGCCTGCATACATGTCTCTCGGCCTGCAGTTAGGTCGCAACCACTTAGGTCGCAACCCCTTAGGTCGCTCGCCTTGCTATGAGTCGGTCTGCCTTAGGTTACTGACCCCTTAGGTCGCTCACCTCGCTAATGAGTCGGCCTGTTTGGTCTCACCTTCTTAAGTCGCTCGGCTGCTTGCACTGTTAAGTCGTACCACTTAGGTCACTTGGCTTGGTCGCACCCCTTAGGTCGCACCGCTTAGGTCGCTCGGCTTGCTCGAACCATATAGGTCGCTCGGCCTGCTGCTATATCTCGCACCAACTTAGGTCGCGCCATGTTAAGTTGCTATGTTAGGCCGCATGCTATTTCTTAAGTCGCTGATCCCTTGTGTCGTATGTCGTGGGGTCGTATGAGTTGAGCCGCTGATTTCTTGTGTTGTATTGTGTTAAGTCGTAAGTCGTGACTGTTAAGTCGCAAGGGTATTTCCAATTTGATGGATTTGGAATCGAATTCTTTGGATTTTATTCACGTCATCGAATGTGAATTTTTGTGATTATTTGTTTCTACAATCATTTTTGTGATTTGTCACTTTAAAAATATGAAGGTTTCAATACTAGCAGTAAATATCAAAACTCTTTCATCAAAACGATTTCAACCCTATTTTACTACAAAGCTTGTTTCTTAAACCGTTTTCCAATCTACTAGTATATATAAACCTTTATCTCACTCGTACTAGAAATCTAATTAAACGGCTTAGTAAAACAAGTGGTATGAAACGCCTGCGTTTATTTCGCCGGTTAATTCTTGGACTTGTTCGATTGAATCTCTTGTGACAATTTTCGAGTGGAGATCTACAATTTGTTCGTAAATATTTAAGTTAACCTAGTGGTTATGGGACATGAAGCTAAGCTTATATATTTACTAGCTTACTGTAATTGACACTTCTTGATGATCGATGATGATTATTTTTGTGATTTAGACTAGCAAATGTGCGATGTCTCTTTGTCTACGAGGAAGACTAAACCCCGTTCCTGTGGAGCTTCGGCTCAATTTGGTGGGGTAGCGACCCATGGTCTTCGGGCCGTTTTGTGTAGGTTCGGCACAAAATTAATGGTTTGCAACCATGGAATAGCGTTCCATTTCGTGATACACGTGTTGGTAAGTTTTCATGCTCCCGTTTTGTGATAGGCCTCCCCCTTTTTGTGATTTCTGGATTTCAATTGATGATTTCTAGAACTGGCGTTTCACCAATTTTCGTGATTTACATTGATATGTTTTATCAACATTTATGCATTGGTGAATTTGTGTGTCATTAACTTTTGTGATTGACATTGATATAATTGTCAATATTTATAGTTTGGTGAATAAAAATAAAGAGCATGACATTCTTTTTAATCTTTGAGAAAATTCTTGTGATATTGATTAATCTCTTGTTGATTTTCAATTACATACTTATCACAGTATGGTTTTATGGTTATCATACGTTTTTTTCATATCTCTTATTCTATATCATTTCATCTGATATTTATAGCTAGACTGATCCGTTTATTATTTTCTTATTAAATAATACTCGGGTCAGATCGAGTTGTTACAGGTGCTTCTACTTGACTTCTCATCTGGGATTATTATCCAGACTTTTGGCTAACCACTTAGTTTGGTAGTTTATTTTGTTGTATACCTTTGAGATATAGACTCCTTGATGTATACATATTCTTTTTTCTAGCACTTGTAACTAATCTTTTGTGATATTATGGATCTGGTCTGACCACTACCATGATGAACACTTTTATGTGTTATATATTCATATCTATTTCCGCCTTCGTGATATGGATGTGTATGACTGATTTGTGTTATGTTTATTTCTATATTTGTTTCCGAAGAATATATATAGCCACCGAGTAGTAACTTTGAGTTTGTATCGATATGTCGGATTTCCTCCTGAAACCAGATGCATATTGTACTATCTGACATATTGGTGCTCGCACAAAGCAATTACGCGGAAGGTCGCTCCTCAACAGGCTTATTCTTCGCGCTAGTTGACGGCATTACCGCATAGTGTCCTTGGCTAGAGCGAGTAAGGGCGTCACAGTTATAATGATTACCTTAGACCACAAAATTACATGATGGAGCTGTCCCATCAACAAGATCATCAAATAAAGGAGATCTATCAAGAACGTTGATATCATTGAATATACCGGCCATGCCAAAAAATGCATGTCATATCCATAAATCATGAGATGCTACAGCCTCCAAGATAAACGTAGGATCTTTCTTGAAACCATTTGTGCATGTTACATGCCACGCTGTTGGGAAAATTTTCCAATGCCAGTGCATACAATCATGACTTCCAAGCACGTCTGGAAAACCCCTACTTTCTCCAACTTTAAGTAGTTTTTGATATCAACTACATTTGGTTTTCTTAAATATCTTTGCTCAAAAATTCCTATTATTGCATCACAAAAATGCTTAAGGCATTCTATTGCGGTGCTTTCTCCTTTTTGCATATATTCATCAAGTTTATCGGCTGCACATCCATATGCAAGCATTCGAATCGCAACAATCATTTTTTGTAGAGGGCTCAATCCATAATTTCCAATTGTATCCATCTTTTGTGTAAAATAGTCATCAAATTTTCCTACTTCACCTAAATTGGAATTGAAAAGGTTAACATCCGTTCAAAATCGATGACGAAATTGTCCAACTGTATATTTTGAATATTCACCACCGATATAATCTTGAATAATCAGACCATGACGCGAGTTCCTATCACGTGGAATGTACCGTATACCAGAAGTAGATCCACCATGAGCTCGTTTCTTTTGCATCATTATCGTTGCAATCATATATGAAATGGTAGCAGTAATTACTTCGGTCGTGCTTTCTGTTATCAAATTTAAGTTATTGCTTTCATGTATGTTATTCAAAATATTTATTTAGTAAGAACAAATGAATCATCACTTGAAATTGAATCCTCTAAATCAGATTGTGAATTTGAAGTAGACATTAGAAGAGATTCTCCTATAACATGAATGCACTCAAAAACTGTAGTATAAAGCATAATCAACTGTCAACGTATTAAATTTAGTTTGGACAAGTCCACCATTTTTCCTGTTAACAGTGATGTACATACGAAAATGATATATATATATATATATATATATATATATGGTATGTATTATATATAGAAAGAAGTAACTACAAACCTTGGTCTTGTCGTTTGTATAAAATAATATAGCAAATGAATACATCACAGTATTAGTAATATTATCACTGGTTGCCAACTTGTTTTGCAATGATAATCATTTTAGTAAATAAATTCCCGTCAAAGGAACTTGCATTTCATTTAAAACATGTGTAGTTAAGAGGAAATTTGATCATTAATGAAGGCAATTCGGTGATACAGCTTCTCCAGATTTCAATTCTCACTGTGTTCTGTGAATTTTAAACGACGTGCTGACAGACAAAATACTAAACTCGTTTTTAGAACAATCGGTACCTAATCTAATTTAGCGTTAAATCTTTGAATTGTCAAATGAATAATTGAGCTACAATCTAAACTATTAAAAATTTGTATCTTTAGTGCTGTTGAACTAATAGGAAGTTCCACCGTTCAGTAACTTCCTAAGATTTCATTTTAGTTCAACTAGATTATGGTTGGTTCCTATTATAGTGATAAAGATTCTTTGAATAAATTTCCTTAGTTTTTCATGTGCAAAAGAAAGCCGAGGTCCCTTAGCCAGCAAAAAATGAAAGTACTTTTGCATGTTTTAAATTTTGTTTTACTTGAAGTACACGACAAAGAATATGGAGGGAAATATAAAATTTTGACTGTTAGAGCATTTTCAACTAATTCATAATTGAATATTCAATTTTGAGTATTAGAGAAACGATCCAACAGTTAGGCACCTATTTAATAGACATTTGGAGTTGGACGGACCTCTGACACTCAGATGTTTATTAAATAAACGTCTAACGGTATTTAAAAAATAATTTATGTTGTTAACCTTAAATTCATTGTCCTTTCATGTTGTTGGAGTTTTTTTCCAATGCTGTCTTTCATGTTCAGGCTGAATATGTGTTTGTTGGAGATGCTCTGACAATGTGAATGAAACTTGACAAACTGTTTTTTTCCTATGGAAGACATTTCCCACACATGTTTCAAATGAATTTAAAGAATCACAAGAAGTTAGTCATAAGCTTCAACTAGGATTGTAAATTTTGTACGATTGTCAGATGTCCGATGTTGTAAAACGTTCGATCAATCCTCATTTTAAATACGAACTAGAACAAGAAAAAATATACGAAAATATGTCCACTTTAAAAATGTTGGATGTTTTTCCGTCGTCTGAATATTTTATGTCCGTTGTCCGGCTCATGCGAACAATGTCTGAACATAAACCTATTGAGTCCACGTCCGTCTAAATCTTTTATAAAACATAATATGGACGCACCTCCGTCCGGTTTGATCCGTTTGCACCCTACCTTTCAACTTGAAAATTGTTGATTAAAAAAAGAGGAATGCTAAGCGCTACTTGTACGTGCCTTTTAATTGGTAATGATAATGAGTGGTATGTAATTTTTATCAAGACCGTTCCGGTCTAGGCTATTCATATAATAATGACGTAAAGGATGGAAGGAAGATGGAAGAAACCATTTTATGTGCATTTTTACGACATCATAAGAGACCACGCATAGGATCGTGAACTCTTGCCTTATCACTGTTTCGGTAATATCATACTGCTTTATGTGGACTTTTCCCATAAACCACTGCATTTTTTCAATGAGTTGTTACTAAATTCACTCGAAGAAGGTAGAATAGTAGATTGCTTTTACAAACACCAGCATGTTATGTATGATTTAAATATATTTCTGATAAAATCCACCTAAAATTATCTCCATTTAGCAATTTCCGTAATTCCATTAATAGCGTCCTAAACAAAACAGTTGAGAAATAAGTTGTAGTTAATTATAGATTAAGCAAAATACCGAAAATATATATTTTAAAACCATTTAATATCAACGTAAATAAAATAACTTAAATTGAGAATTTTAATATATGAAACATTGAAATTTTAATAAGGGAGGAGACCAAGAAGAATTAATAAATAGTGGAAAAGTACAACGAAGTTATGTACTATCAACATTCAACGTGGAAATCGTGTTTGTTGCTTCAGATAAACAAAATCCTGTTTCTTCCCTTTTTTTTATTTTTATTTTTATTTTTACAATACACTCCAGGAAAACTCGATGGACTAGTTAACTTCTAGGAGAAACGAAGTTATGTCTGTCAGTTTCAACCCATGACGCGTATAATGTCTGAATACTATTTTTTTTACGAGAAGTGTGTTTAAGGTAAAAGTGTAAATCGGTCGGATCGGACCGGACGCAGGTATGTTCAGTTTCTGTCCTAAATAAAATCGGACCGGACGGAGGTGTGTTCAGTTTCTGTCCTAAATAAAGTCGGACCGGACACGAACCGGACGAGATTTATATTCGTACAAGTTTGGTTATCCTGCCTCGTGTCCTAAATGAAATCGGACACACGTAAGTACGCTTTTCGGACACAGACTCGAATGGACACGGACGTACATTGATATTACATCAAATTTTATGTTGTTTAATAGAATTTTCATCGGCTATATTACTTTTTCAATGTGTATTAAAATGCAAGAATTTTATGAATCCTTACTCAATTAACCGACCAAATAATTGTCATATATGTTTTGAGAAACATAAAGAAATGCTAAATTATAAGAAATTCGGATGAATTCGAACGAACACAGACCAGACAAGATTTTTGCTCGTATACATTTTGTTGTTCTAGCTCGTGTCCTAATTGAAAATCAAATGAACTCGGACGGACATATTTTGGCCACAGACACGAACGGACATCGAACTTTCACTAGAAGTCTGAACGAGCTTCCATTGCTCCAAACCACCAAAACACCGAACGATAATTTTGGTTCGGCATTCTTTCCATCGCTCCAGACTTCCCCCTTTCTCCAAATCATCGCTCAAAATCACCGCTCCAAATCATGTTGCCGCTTCAAGTCCTAGCATCTTCCTTTGTTTGGTGATTTCAACTTCTATTCTCTAGGATTTCATATGCTCCTTGATGCTGATGTGTTTGAAATTGAGGTAGCAATTTCTAACAAAATTTAACTATAATTCGCGATAGAGGAATAATGGAAGCTTCGGGTGTTATCATCCCAAGCCTATAAAAGAAGCAAAGGGAAAAGGCAATAGAATAATAAATGATAATGCAGCCTCTATGAATGTTTTGTTTTTTTATATATCTTAGCATTTATAACGTGTAATGTAATTATCGTGTAAATTTTGTTAATAAATTAATATATTTGTACTTTGGAAATAGTAATTATTCAAAATTTCCATGCGTGAAAGTTATATTTCAATAGTTGCCTATGAAGAAATACTTGATATTAATTCAAGGAAGTAATTGCTTTTGTCATAGTTTTCAAATACTTGTACAATCTTTGCTTGAAAAATCTTAGAAAATGCATTTAACCTGGGGCAGTAAGGAAGCTCATCCACTTATGGTGGGAAGTAACCTTTGAGAAACTTCTACCGACATACATAGTAGTAACAGAGTTATGTGTGTGTCCTAAAAGAAATTGTGTAATCTAATTATATAATTTAACTCTTATAGCGAACCTTGTTCGAAATAAAGTAAGCTTATGATTTTATTTTCTATTGTATATATTATTATATATGACTATAAATAATAATGTTGTAACTACGTTAAATATATACAAGTAGAAAATATTTATAAAAATTATTTAATCGATTGTAGTTATGAATGTGTGCGTAACCATGAGTTTTGAATCGAATAAAATAAGTATTTATCCTTAAGTAATCCTAGTCAAGGTTTATCGAAAACATGATATCGATATATCCATTGAGATTATTACATAAGGCTCATCTATACGATGTATAGTGGATTACTCATGACAGTTTGAGGCACAAACATATGTATAGTTGTTTGGAAAAATTACAAAACGACTCATCGGGAGTATTCTATAGGTTAAATGTCAAATAGAATGTATGACGATGCACAGTATTCATTTGACTTGAGAATACTATGAACCTTAAATGTCTAAACTATACTTGGATTATGCTTAATCACACGACAATGATGGACTGTTAAGGTCATAATTGGTTTTAGGTTGAGCCATTTAAAGTGAAACACCATTGAAAAGAGGATTTGCCTCCTTCGAATAAAATCCTGGTATCACTATAATTTGTAGTCAATGTAAAGTCAAAGTCTTTAACCATTGCAAATCGGTTAATTGATAATTGTTATCAAATTGAAGCATCGACTTTAGTGTAGGCCATTGCAATTAACTAAAGATATTAATAGAGTTTTGTGTGATGCCCCACCTCTAAACTCACACTAGCCAAGGACACTACGGAGTAATGCCGTCAACTAGCACAAAGAATAAGACTGTTGAGGAGCGACCATTTGTGCAATTGCTTTGTACGAGTACCGATATGTCAGATAGTATGACATGCATTTCATTCCAAGAGGAAATCCGACATACCGATACAAACTCAAAACTACTAAACAGTGGCTATGTGATCTTCGGAAACTAATATAAAATAAACATAACATAAATCATCATAGATATTCATATCACTAGGGCAAAAACAGATATGAATATAACACATAAAAGTGTACATCAAAGTAGTGGTCATGCAAGATCCACTCATCATAACAGAATAGGTACAAGTGCTAGACAAAAGAATATGTATGCATCAAAGAGTCTCTATCTTGAATGTATAAAACAAAAACTACTAAGCTAAGTAGTTAGCTAAAAGTCAGATGACAGACCCTGATAAGAAGTCAAGTAGAAGCATCTGAAATACCTTAGTCTGACCCAAGTATTATTTAAGAAGAAAACAATAAACGAATCAGTCTAGCTAAATATCATGTAAAATGAGATAGGACATGAGATATGACAAAAATGTATGATAACGATAACGCCATACCGTGACAAGTATAGATTAAATAATAAACAAAAATCATACAATATCTCAAGAATACCATACCATCAAAAAGAATGTCATATTCTTTATTTTATTCACCAAACCACAAGTATTGACAGAACATATCAATGCCAATCGCCAAATATTGATGAAACACAAATTATAGAAATCATCAATTAGATATCCAGAATTCACAAAAGGGGAGGGCTATCACAAACGGGAGCATGAAAACTCACCAACACATGCATCACAAACGGGACGCTATCCCATGGTAGCTAACCATAGAGCCGGTGCAACGACGTAGTACAGCGTTACGCCGATGAACCTAAAACTCAAATCATCCATAACAACGGCGTAGTATAGTGTTACACCCGATGAACCCGAAACTCAAATAATCCAGAATAATGACGTAGTACGGCGTTACGACCGATGGACCTGAAACTCAAATAATCGGAAATAACGACGTAGTACATCGTTACGCCCGATGAAACAGAAACTCAAATAATCCGGAACAATGACGTAGTGCAACGTTATGCCTGATGAACCGTACTCCATAAAAGAACATGGGCCTCTAGCCCATAAAAGAAATGATACGAAGCTCAATAAAACGAGGTACCAGTCCCCCATGTAGACAAAGAGACATCGCATATCGCTACTCTAAACCATAAAATGATCATCATTGATCAATAAGAAGTGTGAATTACAAAAAGTTAGTAAATAAATAAGTTTAGCTTCATGTCCCATAACCATTGGCTTAACTTAAGTATTTACGAACAAATTGTAGATTTTCACTTGAAAGTTGTCACAAGGTTCAATCGAACGAGTCCAAGAATTAACCGACAAAGTAAGCGTAAGCGTTTTATAGCACTTGTTTTGCTAAGTCGTTTAAATAGATTTCTTAAACAAATGAGGTAAAGGTTTGTATATACTAATAGATTGAAAAACGGTTTTAAAAATGAGCTTTGTATTAAAAATAACGTTGAAATCATTTTTGTGAAAGAGTTTGAATATTTACTACTAGTATAGAAACCTTTGTATTTTAAAGTGACAAATCACAGAAAATGATTGTAAAAACAATCGATCACCAAAAATTCACATTTGAAGACGTGAATCAAATCAATAGAAATCGATACCAAATCCATCAAAATGGATATTCCCAAAAATTCAAAAAAAAGAAGTCATCAAAGTCGATAAAAGTGATAACAACTAATTGGATCGACAAAAATCGATAAACACTGGAGATTCACTCAAAAAAATAGGTAAATTGGAAAAACCGAATAGTTCCAGATGTCTGGGGGTTCATCCAGACGTTTGGAGTTAGTGTATGGAAATAATTCGAAAAAACCCCAGATGTTTGAAATTTCAAAACAGACGTCTGAACCAATAAATCAGACGTTTGAAATTTGTCTCTGCCATTTTTTTCTACGTTCTTATTTTTTTTTTCTATAAGGACTACAACCAGATGTTTGGATTTGACAATCGGACGTCTGGTTTCCTGTTCTGGGCAACATTTTACCTAGGCCAATGATGGCCAAAACGATTCAGAAGCTTTCAGACGAGCAACGGAGACTAGAGATTTATGCTAAGCGACAACCCAGCCTTATAGGCTCTTCGATACACCCTAAATAACATGTCCAAATAACCAAGATAGGATCTTTAAAGATTTTGATTTCGAAACACCAAAATTGGAAAATTTACCAAATCAATTCAAATAAAAGCAAATGAACATTAATAGATGTTAGGAATTCATACCTAACAATAATGAAATTTATAGTCGTAGATGTGAGTTCAAAAATTCACCTTTAAACCCAAAAACAACAAATGAGAAGCTTTAAGACAAGGCAAGACCAATTCCTCTTCAATACACCTCTACAATCTTGAATCTATAATCAAGGTGAAGCTTTTCCTAAGTTAGGGTTTAGGAATTTCTAAGAATATAAGAGAGATTGAGATAGAGAAGATGAAAATGATTCTTACCCAAGCTTCTCTTTGACTTTGGAGCTTGAATTTGAATTTGAATTTTCTAGAAAAACTGGGGCTTATAAATTTTGAGTCTCCTTTCTTTCCCCCATTTTTACTTTATCTTGAGAGTATTAGGAAATGAGAATGAATGAAGAAGAGAGGTGGTGGAGTTAGGGTATTAAGTTGGGTTAATGGGCTGAAACCCAAACCCAAAGCCCAATAGAAAATTATCAAAATTCTAATCAACTCCAAACATATCGATGTTTATACTCAAAAAGGTCACAAACGCCATTTTGAACTCAATGAAAGTGGTCTCGAGTCCTAATTTGATAGCTTACAAAAAATAGCATTTCATACTTAATCCGACTATCGATGCTATATTTAAATAAAACATTTAAATATACAATCGTAACATATGCGGGTTGTTACATTTAGGCCATAGATCGAGCTTTTTGATAGATATGGTGATGAAAAGGAAAAGATCATGCATAACATATCGTTTCTTAAGCATATCACTTTAATAGATAAGTTATTGGATTTCACTTACATAATCCATAAGCAACTAAACTCATGTCAATCTACTTTGCTTCTGAAAGTCCATACAGGTTTTAATATTAATTTTTTTGAAAATATTACTAATGGCTAGGTTAACGTATAGAAGTCATTAAACCACATCTCTCAGTTTTTGATCTAAAATAAAGTATGAAATAATTTTTAAAATTTATAAATTATTATTATGGAGAAACTGATAAATAGTTATATTAATTAATTAATAAATTATTTTAATTGTTATAAAAGTGTCAAAAATAAATTAATAAAAATACAATGTTTTTTAATTTATCGAATTATCTTTAGGCTAATGTAATAATTTAAATATAATACACACACATATATTGTGTTTTGGTAGCTGAAATTTTTGAAGTTGTTTTAAAATTATGCGAGCCGAAATATATACGTCAATAAATTAATTAAACGAGTTTATTTAATAATATGAAATAAGATCTTGTTTATATTAGTCCATACCCTAAATAGTGGATTTGGATAAGATATTTACACAGCTTATTAGTGCTGCTATATATTGACCTAGATGCCCCAATTCTCAGACATAAAATGCAGATCAAAAAGTGCCACTGTAGCATCTCACCTCTGTACCTACACCATCCAAGAGTATTACCTAGGAATACCATTGATAGTACGGAGAATGAGGGTATATAGGGTACACACGTGAATATCTATATGGGCTAATACTGGTATGTATTTGAACATTGAATAAATAACTCACATACACGTACATAGTGTTAGCACAAAACAATAACCATGTGTGCCTCCAGGATAGAACAATACATGATATATAGTAAATATCAAAGGGTATAGTCTCAATCATATCGAAAATATATATAATACATAAATATACCACAAATGTTCAATATACATCACAATGATACATATAAGGGATTATAAAATACAGGATGATAATCTATAATACTAATTATCTAGTCATGCCCAGAAACACATGTCGGTTCCATCCTCTCTAAACCTGAAATGTCTTGGACTGACCCGAGTATTATATATTTAACACACGGATCCGATCATATCAAAATTTAGAGCTCAACACATATATAAATATATATTATGCATAGAATAATTGTGGTTACATATAAAAAATAGTGTAACAAAATAGCAATAATCATGAAACCGGACATAAAGACATCATCATCCTTATAAAATTACATCAATTCAAAATTATGGAATCAACATCAACTCGGTGAATCATCCGTATTCAGAGATCATCATCAAAATCAAGAAATCATTAATAAAGGAAATATCATCAAGAATAGTCAGGCTTGAATACAATAATACCCAAATATATCTCTTAACTCACATTATCAAATATCATCATCTAATCAACAAAATCAATAAGAAAGATTTGAGCTAGCTCATAATAATGCCCAAGAATAATCAATAACAAGTAGGGCGTCTGCTTGAAAAGATTAGGCTGTCTGCTTGGATAGAATAGGCCATCTCGTTGGAAAGAATTGGTCGTCTGCCTATCCAAAAGATAAGATGCGGGAATTGACTATACTCTAAACATAGTCTTAGGTAGGAATATAAATGGTATATGTCTATCTACCACTCACATCGAAACCAAATGGAAGATTAATAGCACGTCTGCCTGTTCCAAGAGCCTCACATATGTCCATTTGACACTGCACCTGTAGTTATCTGTTATCTTTCCCCATCGGTATCATGAAAATGATCCATCCATATGCTCGTCTATGCAAGGACTTTTTAGTCACATTCCGACACATGCCCATATAGGTAACTGATTTCTGGCCTTGATGGCACAGTGGTATTCACCCAGTAGTCGTTCTCAACTAAGTAGTACATGGTGTCACAGATTGGGGCTCAACCACCATGATCTGGCCACCAAGGTAGGCACTAGCCAATCTGGTCCTCCCGAAACATAAAGGAAGCTGGACAAGATAGATAGACATATAGTACGTATTAACTAGCTAACACATAACTCCTTATAAGCGCTGACACATGGCTCTATACGTCATTGACATCAGCTCGAAAGGATGGCTGATACACGGCTCGATATGATTGTCGACACCTGGCTATATAGGAGACTCACCACATTGAGCCTCATCATAAATCCCCATCATGAGAATGTTATCTTCTCACAATGATTATCGGAAAAAAATACCACAATAGCGTCCCATACTACTATGTGATACCCAAACGTTTATTCACTACTTATAAATAATACTCGATCTCCACAATATTCTATATAATGAGTCCGATAAATAACTAGCAAAATATTACCGAATGCCCCATATAAAATGGTATTATAACTCCATTTATTTACATTTCTCATCACACAGAATTAAATATTTAAAAATCATAAGAAGTGGTCATCATCGTATCATATCAGACTCACAAATCAAATATGTATAAACAGCGAATCATTTACAATATTTAAATAAACATAATAAAATGAGAAATCATACAAAAAAATCCAAATTTAATTCAAGATTGAAATAGTACTAAATTTTAACAAAATCTTTCTTTAATAGTTAAATCAAATATTCAAGTGTATATGTGTGCATATATCCGTGTGCGTGAGTGTGTGTGTACACAAAGAACATTTTAATAATACATAACAACCATATTATTAGTGTTAACAAGATTTCTTATTAACACCCCAGAGTTTTACTTAGAAAAGAGAAATATCCTTTAGGCAAGTAAATTTGAACAGGAAGGATGAGTCCTTTTTTAATTTCCTCTTGGATAAGCTTTCACAATCTAGAATTAATCAAATCGACCTTTCAACCGTGTCGAAAGGATTGGCTTTCATGCTCAATGATCTTTCGACTTGGTTGAGACAGCGTGGATCTTCCTTCGAAAGCTTTCCTTTCGATTCTGTTTTAATATCTTGTATAAAATTCCTTTTCATTGAACTCAACCTTATTGGAAGCCTTGGTGGTTAGATAGCTAGGATTTAGATTTAGGATTAAAAGTGGGAGTTTCGACCCTATCGAAAGCTGTGATCTTTCCCTTCTTGTGTTTGAATTAGTTATCTCAAATTGCAGTGATTCCACTATGGGATTTGACCTTTGTCGAAAGCTTGGTCTTTGAGTTACTATGTTAAACGAGGGTTTTAGTAGTTGTGACCTGGTTTCGAACTTGTCGAAGGCTATGACTCAGAAGAAGATAGCTTAAGACTAACAGCTAATTAGAGTTTGCAGGGTTTCAATTGTGTCGATATTGGCCTTTCGATGCTGGTGAAACCGAAAATATAAGAGTGAAACTCATAAAATCTTGATGAAATTGTAAAGTAATATAAAGTATATGAAACTTCTCCTTAGTAAGAAAAGGATGACTTTATTGCTTTAAATCCCTAAATCAATTTACAAGGTTACAACACTTTACTTAAGAGTATACAAGTTGGGAATGAGAAGAATCTGATCCCAAAAAGTGACCCTATGGTTCTTATTTATAGATGCAGGTCAACACCTTTCGACTCTGGTGCTCTCGACTGGGTCGAAAGGTGGCTGCCAAAGGTCTCAGTAGGTTGCCGCCTTTGTCAAAAGGTATGGTGGTGTTCTTCTTCTTGAGTTGTCATGTATGTGCTTCCGACTCTGTCGATAGCCTTTGCTTATTGGTTTCGATGATGTTGGTTTCGCCGGTGCTCTTGTTTCTGACCTTATGCGGAACCCTTCCTAGACCACATTGGTTTTGACTGATTTGAAAGTGTTACTATAGCTTTCGAAGGGGTTTCTCAAGATAGTACTTGCTTTCCGGCAGTTTGAATCAAGGCAAAACCATTGGTTTCAAATGGTTTCGCATATGTTCAGAGAGCTATTCTTCATTGTCTTCGATTGGAGTGGCTTCAACTTAATCGTAAGGTCTTCGTCTTGTCGAAAGTTAGTAAATAAAGGCGGAAGCGTGCTTTCGACTCCTTCATCTTCTTCGAAAGGTAAGTACCCTCTAGATATTTATTGGAAAAACCTTCCAACACCTTCAAAAGGTCATGTTACTTCCAGACTTTGATGGCAACATCTTTTTGACTCTTTCGAAAGGTTTATTTAGTGTCTTTAATTCTTGTTTTCTTTTGCTTTCTGTGTGGAATGGTTTTGACTAAGTCGAAAGTTGATTTTTGGAGAAAAATTTCGCAATCCTTGTAAAGGGATGCACTTGACTTTTCAAGTCAACTTTGTCTAAACATCGAAGCTTCCCACCTCTTGGCCTTCCCGCGTGGATCTGGGCTATCCATTCAAATCTCATCTAGCGGTTGATAATCTAGGTGACTTTTCTTATAAGTACGCCTTTCTTCTTCTTCCTCTTTTACTTTTCTACAATCAAAATTTAAAGGATTCTAAAAGTTCTCAAATTTTCTATTAACATCCAGGAATTAATGTAATCATCAAATTTAATCCGTAAGTTTAGATTTATCTTAATTTAGCTAGTTTTTATAATCGAATTTTACTTTTTCAAATTTCAAAATTGAAATTCGATTCTAAAATGTCTGAATTTCAATCTTCTAACTGTATGTTGTTAAGTAGGGAATAGTTACCTCTCAGTTGCAAAATGTTTCGACTTTGTCGAAAACCTTTGTTTTGATCACAATCCATTTTCCTTAGTTGATTTTAGGAACCATAAAAAACCCCTTCGACCCTTTTGATACCACTTTAATCTACCGAGTTTAAACCCACTTGGGCTATTTTTGTCCAGCTCTGTCGAAACAACCTAAGTGCATATGAGTTTAACTTAAAACCTTTTAACTCAATAAATATGTAAGGTTTTGACACATTTATATTTTTTCCTAGGAAACCTAAGTCATTGGTTTTGACAATGCCGAAGGGTCTTGTTACTTGGTTCATGAAATGTTTACAGTATAGGTTTTCTACTCAAATTCTTAAGTTATTCTCAGCTATCTTCTTTTAACAATTTGGTTCTTATAGAGCTTTCGACACTGTTGAAAAGTGCTAATTGAACAAATATTATGACTTATCCTTCCGACCTTGTCGATAGCTCAAGGAATACTTTTATTTAGGCTTCTGACAACGTCGAGATGTACTTGCTAAGTGTTGATATGTTTTCCCTTGCGACTCTGTCGAAAGCCTAATGTTTTTGTTTTTTTAACTTAAACTTTTAAAAAAAATTTGAAATTTGAAATTAGGTTCATGTTTATGTTATTTGAATTGGTTTTCCAACTAATTCTTAAAAGAATGCTATGTCTATATCAAACTAAAAAAATTTAACTAAAATATTTTCACCCAGCAGAATCATGAGTTCCCCAAAGAAAGTTGAAGCTACTTAAAGCACTCTTTGATATCCACTTAAGATGAAGTGGATGCTATTCTCCAAGACTTTGGAATTCCTAGAGTTGAAACAATTCCACCAACAGAAAATGATACCATCAATAGCCTTCATTATGGTTTCTTTGCATATACAATCATACACATATGGCATGGAGGGTTCCTTCCATTCTCGGAATTCCTATCTAGGTTCTTGACTTATCTTAGAATTTCCTCGATTCGGTTATCACCAAACATATACATTTATCTTCCCTCTTTGGAGCTATTGGTGCTTGAATTTGGCATCCCTTCTCTGAATGCAGAGGTATTGAACTACTTGACTCGATTAGTCAGACTGAGTGCTCTTAATCATCAAATCTGTACAGCTAACCCCTCGAGGAAGCTTATATCGGATGAGGTCGACAAGTTTAAGGACTGGAAAAACTAGTTGTTCTTTGTCCTGTGCTTCCTAAATATTAGTGGGACCTTTTTTTCTCCCTTTAAGTTCAAATTTTCGTTATCACTCCTTCTTCTTATTACTTCCAATGTCTAATCTTTATCTTATTTAGGGCTCTCCCACAAAGGAAATAAATGAAGCTGATAAGAGAATGGTGGAATCTCTTTTCGCAGCTTTTACAAAAATTAGGAATCAACTAAAGCTGTTGATACTTATGTCTTGAAAGATTATATTTAGAAATTTTCTTTAAAAATTTAACCAAATTTGTAATAACTTTGGTTGGTAAAAATTCCACAACTATCTCTATTCCTATAATATTTGCATCAACCCAAAATTTAAGCTACAATAATTAACGAACTAATTAAATGATAAAATAACTTTGTGAAACTATCAGAATTCGGAAGTAATACCATTGTGTCCATGGCAATTTTCTGGTAAATTTCCATATATAGAACGTCAGAATTCGAGCTAATATGAGTAAAAAACATAATAAGCAAGAAATGAAGAAAAACGGAAAAGAATATATGGCCGGGTCAACCGGCCGGTCGACATGGGCAAGGGGCAGTCGACCGCCACCTGCCCTTCTAGGGTGAACGAACAAATGTTCGTTTATTCGAACGATGAGAACGAATTTAGCCGACTTTACATGTTGTTTTCGTTCCTTTAGCTCATCTGGTCCCTTCGTGCTTCCACCTGATGGCCCTATTCAGCCTATGACGTAGTTGCATCCTATTCAATTTCCAAATTTAATGATCTGAGATCCACTTATATCCCTATAAATAAGACCCTAGGCCTATTTTTATCATTCTAGATTTTCTCCGCTTGGGTTCACCTTTTCAGGAAAGACCCTAAAAGGAATAATTTTCCAAGGAGTGAATCTTTTTAATAAAAATATTTTAACACCCTTCAAGTGGATTCAGGAAGGCCAAAGGAGAGATCTAAGGACCATAAGTGAGTGATTAGTAGTTATTTTAGATTTTTAAGTAATTTAAAATAATAGGGTTTTTAACAGTTGTAGTTTTTCTATGATTTTGGAACAACCTTTTACCAGTTTATTTACAACTTCAAATTTATTTTTAGTCTATTTCCTTTTAGCTCTTCTTTTCAGTTATTCATAGTTAATCACCGTTAACCGTAGCTGTTCCATTTATTTACAGTTATTTACAGTATTTATGATTATTTACTATTATTTACGTTTTATTTACATCTTTTCTACTTTGGGATTTCTTCTGTAACTATCAGTTTCTTTCCATTACGTAAATGGAATAGAATAGATTGAAACGTAAATATGGATTAAATAATAAGAATACTGAAATTACAGAGAATAAGATGTAAAATGAGAAGACTGTTATAAACTAGAATTAGACTGAATTTAAGATACTGTCCTAGTTATAATTTATAATTATGACTAAAAAAAGTAAATGAAGTTGCTTATTTTTATACTTAGACCTTATGTTAAGTTAATAAGCAATATTATAACGTAGGTTATAATAAGAAAAGGAACAAGAAAGAGGCTTATTTTTAGACTTAGAAATATGTTAATAAGCAAAGACAACTAGGATAAATATAGAGGCTTATTTAATCAATTTATTATAAGTTAATAAGAAAATATAGCAGAGATAATAGGAGAGGCTTATTTAAAAGACTTATAATAAGTTAAAAAGAAATAGAGCAGAATGAACAGAAGAGACTTATTTTAAAGACTTATATTAAGTTAATAAGAAAAGATAGAAGTAGGGCCCAAAACCAATAGTATTCCCTTTTAGATTAGGACTGATGGTCTCACAACAGGTGAGGCTGGGCATGACCCGTTTAGAGTAGGACTGATGGTCTCAAGTAGGTGAGGCTGGGCATAACCCTTTCAGACTACGACTGATGGTTTCACAACAGGTTAGGTATGGCTAGGACATGCTTATGCTAACTAAAGTAACTAAGGTGCCAATAGATAGATGTTCAAATCAGGGGATTTGGGCAAGGGGCGCAACTAAATTTTGTTTGGTAGGACCCAAATTGGTAGCATTCCCTTTCAGACTAAGACTAATGGTCTCACAACACACTAGGTGAGGTTAGACAAGAGCTTTTCATATTAGGACTGATGGTCTCACAACGGAGGAGGCGAGGCTGGGCATGCTTATGCTATTTAGGGTAAGAGGGACAACCAGATAGTGTGAGCCTAGCGGTGGTCGTGCGTGCGGCCTCGGTGCAGGGATATAATTTTCTATTGAGTTCCAAAGTGCTAGTAGTTGTTTTTTCCTCTGGGAACCATAGGATGGGACTAGCTCATAGTGGCACAACAGAGAGAGAAGGAAGATCAAGGGGTAGAATTAGGATTTCAACCTAATTATAGGATTAGGAATTAAGCCTAATCAAAGCAGCTAACAAAGACAAGAGCAAACAATCAAAGTTAATCAATTATGTTAATCCAGTTAATTCGTATTTATTTCCAGCTTATCCCTTCTCTTACTACTTTTTCAGTGAATTACTGCTTTCTCTGTTTCCCGTGTTAACGGGTGGTGCTTTCATTCAAGTCACTATTAGCATCGGGGTGTTAGCGTCCGCCTTTTTACGTTAACATTTTTGGTGCTTTCACTGAGAATTGAACTCAGGATACTTTCATCATAGCTTCACAGAAATTTGTAGAAAGGATCTCTTTAAAAACCAGAAGTTTGTCAGAAATAATGGCTCCCGGAAGAAAGTGCAAGTCTATTAGATCCGACGATGTTCGCGAGACTACTGCAACCTCTCCTCCTTTAAGTCAAACAACTCCAACTGTCGGAGTTACTCGAGAAGAGCTAGATGCCGTTGTATCCGGGCTACATCGGCAAATGGAAGCTCAGAATAACCTAATGATGGAAAGGTTGAATGCTTTATTTGAGGCAAACCGCCAACCGACAGCTAAGGAGGGAAACCTTGCCGATGAAGTGCAGAATATGGAAGGAAGGAATATCCCTCAAAGGCCAGCCGACCCAGTTGAAAGGACACCTCCCCAAACCGGAGGATCAGGGCCGCAACCAACCCTCTGTGAACGATTGTCAAGGCAAAATTCGGAGAGAATGGTTGATATTCGTCCCGCTGAGCCTCAGAACGATGAAGAGTATTTTTCAGGCATGGTTCGTCAGATTATGAAAGAAAGTATGCAGAGAAATGAAGACGAGAAAGAATGAGGTTTCGCTTCGAGCAAAACTCCATTCACTGAAAAAATCCTGAAGGCAGAATTCCCAAGGAAGTTTGTCCCTCCAACTATTCCAGCTTACAAGGGAACGAGCGATCCTAATAAGTTTCTGTATAAGTATGATTGGCACATGACGGGTGCCAGAGCCTCTGATGAAATCAAATGCCGGTATTTTTCAGTATACCTGGAAGGAGTTGCTTTACTTTGGTTCACAAAGCTGCCAATCCGGTCGGTAGACCAATTTTCTGATTTGACTCGGAAGTTCAAGGAACAGTTTCGATTGTATGCGTCAAAGGCAAAGGATATAATGTCGTTTTCCAGCTTGGAGCAGAATCCTGGAGAATCTATTAGAGCTTTCTTGAATCGCTTCAATTTAGCTTTGGCCGAGGTGGATAATACGGAGCCACGCATGATTCTGACATACTTGATGAGAGCGATTGATAAATCAAGTGAATTTGGAAAGTGGTTGAAAATGAAAGAACCAAATTCACTTGACAAGTTTTATAAAAAAGCCGATGAATTCATGCATCTGGAAAGCCTCCAAGAACCGACTAAGGTGGTATCGACGGGGACTGGAAATAGTAATGCTTCCCCGAATAAGAAGGGATCTGGCAATCAGAAAAGGGGGAACGATGGTCGAAAGAGGCAGGAAGATGCAAAGAAAGGTCATCCCTTCAACTTCACCCTTCTGACCGATACCCCGAAAAACATCTACTTTGCAAACAAAGACACGGTCGAATTCCCCGCACCAGCTAAGCAAAGAGTTAATGGGAGAGCTGAGAAGAGTGGAAGGTTTTGCTGGTTCCATAACCAACCCGGACATGATACTAATGAGTGCCGTCACTTGAAGGAGGTTATTGAGGAACTGTTGAAGGAAAACAAGCTCCAACAATATGTAAGAAGGAACAAAAATGGCCCAACCTCGTCAACTCAAGGACAACAAGTTCCTGTTCATTGTCCTGGCTCAAATGAGAAGGCGGCAGCTCATGAATCAGAGATGCCTGTTATAAATGTGGTTACGGGAGGCCCTCACCCAGCTGGCAGGAGTTAGGGCGAGATGGAAAGATACGCCCGTGCTTTGAAGTATGCACGGTCAGATGAAAGTGTTTTTGTGTTAGAAGATGCTGCACCCCTGAAGCAGCAGAAAACTTTTAATGACGACATTATATTCACTACTAGGGATTCAATGGGTGTTGAAGCTCCTACCATTGATCCTTTGGTCATCTCCGCTGGCATTGGGCCAGCTATTGTGAAAAGAGTTCTGGTTGATTGTGGAGCTTCGTGCAACATTCTCTTCAAGAAGACTTCTGATCAAATGAAGATTCCTATGGCTGATGTTCAAGCTTCATCACTAAAGATTGCTGGTTTTACTGGTGAGCCGAAACAGCCAATTGGGACTATTGATTTGTTCGTAGAGCTTGGAGAGGGGCAGAGAAAAGTGACTCAAAAACAGACCTTTGTTATTGTTGAAGAATTTTCTGCCTACAATGCCTTCCTAAGCCGACCAACTCTGGCGGCATTTAAAGCAATTCTTGCCCCATGGTGTCTAACCATAAAACTCCCCACAGATAATGGAGTCGGTGTGGTGAAAGGGGATCAGAATGCTGGACGAGAATGTTATCTTACAGAGTTGCGTGAATCGAGGAAGAGAGAAATGGGAAAAGATGCGGCAGCCCCAGTCCGCATCAAAGAATCAACCTTGTAGCAATTACAGGGTGGACCCTGCACAGGCGAACATAGCAGTGCACGAAGAGAGATGGATCCAAGAAAAGCCAATGCAGGGGAAAATAGAGCGGTACCAGTTGAAGTGACAGTCCCGGTACCTGTTGACCCGAAAGACCCGGATAAAGTGTTGAATGTGGGTTCGCAGCTTAATGTAACGGTTCAAAATGTTTTGATATCATTTTTGAAAGCAAATCTAGATGTATTCGCCTGGACTTATTCCCATATGTGTGGAAAATCTCCAGAAATTGCGGTACACACCTTGAATATTGATCCGAAATTTACACCGGTAAAGCAGAAAAGAAGAACTCCAGGTCCTGAAAGGTCAGCAGCATTGAAAGAAGAAGTTGATCGGCTCATGGAGAATGGTTTTATCAGGGAATCTACTTATTCGAATTGGGTCTCAAATCCTGTACTGGTTAAAAAAGCTAATGGGAAATGGAGAGTATGCGTTGACTTTTCAGATCTAAACAAAGCCTGCCCTAAAGACTGCTTCCCGTTACCCAGGATTGACCAGTTGGTGGATGGAACAACATGGCATGAATTGTTATCTTTTATGGATGCCTATTCCGGATATAACCAGATCATGATGCATGAGCCGGATCAGGACGACACGAGCTTTATCACCGATGTTGGTCTCTACTGCTACAGAGTCATGCCTTTTGGACTTAAGAATGCAGAGACGACTTACCAGAGACTTGTGAATGCCATGTTTAAACCACAAATCGGCAAGACTATGGAAGTTTATGTCGATGATATGCTGGTAAAGTCAAAAAAAGCAGTGGACCACATGGATCACTTGGCAGAGATGTTCTCAATCCTCCGAAAGTACGGTATGAAGCTGAACCCTTTGAAGTGTTCATTTGGAGTAGAATCTGGAAAGTTTTTGGGTTTCATTGTGAGTGCAAGGGGTATTGAAGCTAATCCTACTCAGATAACTGCCTTAAGAGAAGTCAAAGCTCCTAGAACGAAGAAGGAATTGCAAAGTTTCAATGGAGAGGTTGCTGCCTTGAGTCGGTTCATTTCCAAAGCTACTGATAAATGCATTCCATTCTTCGATGCTCTAAAGAAAGGAAGAAAAAAATTTGACTGGACTCCGGAATGCCAGAAAGCTTTTGATGAGCTGATTCGTCATATGGAAACGCCTCCTATACTTTCTAAGCCTGACAATGGTGAAGATCTTTTTGTATATTTGGCAATCTCGTCTCATGCCCTAAGCGCAGCTTTGGTACGGGAGGATGTGAAAATTCAGCGCCCGGTATACTACATCAGCAAGAGATTCACTGGGGCAGAATTGAACTACTCGAAGTTGGAAAAGCTTGCCTATTGTCTACTGATTGCATCAAGAAAATCGAGGCCATATTTCCAAGCTCATCCCATCAAGGTCCCCACTGATCAGCCCTTGAAGCAAGTCCTGTTTCGTCCTGAGACTTCGGGTCGTCTTTTAAAGTGGAATATTGAGCTCAGTCAGTATGACATCACTTATCACCCCCGGAGAGCAATCAATGGACAAGCTTTGGCAGACTTCATTGCAGAGTGTACGGACAAAGACAATAGTGAGGATGTGGTCACCGATAATCCTTCAATCCGGTGGAAATTGTATGTTGATGGCGCAAGAAACGATTACTGTTCTGGGGGAGGGGTTGTACTTGAAACCCCTGAAGGACGGTCACTGTGTTATGCTTTAAGATTGGAATTCCCTTCGACAAACAATGAAGCAGAGTATGAAGCTCTTATCTCTGGTTTAAGAATTGCTAAAGAACTGAACATCAAGGCATTACAGATCTTCAGTGATTCGTAGCTTATAGTGTGTCAAGTCAAGAAAGAGTTTCAGGCCAAAGGGGGGAACCTGCCCAAATATTTGTCCAAGGCCTGGGAGCTTCTTGATGATTTTGACCATTACACAATAAGCCATATCCCCCGGGAAGAGAATATGAAGGCAGATTCCATCGCAAAATATGCAACAACCGGGGAAGCTCAATTATTGGGATTAGTTCCTATAGAGGTCCTGTCAACTCCAAGCATTGATGAAATGGATATTGACTGGATCATGACTATATCACAGGAGCGAGAATCATGGATGACTCCGATATTGGAATACCTGCGCGACGGCTCTCTACCAGAAAACCCAAGAGAACGGCAGAAGTTGTTAAGAAAAGCATCCAGATTTGTAATTCAAGATGGCCGATATATAGGCGGGGATTCTCAATGCCATTACTCCGATGTGTGACCAAGGAAGAAGCTGAAACAATTCTAACTGAGATACACGGAGGAGAGTGTGGAGACCATTCAGGGGGTCAAACTTTAGCGAAGAAAATTCTCTGTTATGGATATTTTTGGCCGGATATTAATCGTGATGCCGCAAGTTACGCTCGAAAATGTGACCGATGCCAGAGATTTGCAAAAATCCCAGGAGCACCTTCCACTTAGATAACGCAGATGGTCAGTCCGTGACCATTTGCTATTTGGGGAATGGATCTCATCGGGCCTTTGCCAACTGCAAAATCCGGAATCAGATATGCTATTGTTGCCGTGGATTATTTTACTAAAGGGGCTGATCTGAACCCTTAGCTACTATTACCTCAAAGAAAATGATAAACTTTATAACTAAGAATATCATTTGCAGGTATGGAGTGCCTCAAAAGATAATCACGGACAATGGAACCCAATTTGAAAGTGAAGAGTTCCAAGATTTTTGCAAAAAATTCAAGATCCAGAAAAGTTTCTCAGCAGTGGCTCATCCACAGGCAAACGGGCAAGTGGAAGCAGTAAACAAAATTATCAAATCAACCATCAAAAAACAGCTGGAAAAAGCGAAGGGTGGTTGGGTCGAGAAACTTCCGCTAGCACTATGGGCATATAGAACTACGCATAAAACTGCGACATGGCACACTCCATTTTCATTGGCATATGGATCAGAGGCAATGATTCCGGTAGAAATAGAGGTCCCTTCACATAGAAGAATCCATTTCAATCAAGCCGAAAATGAAAAACTGCAACTTGAAGCCCTTGGCTTCCTTGATGAGAAAAGGGAAGAAACTGAACTCAGAACTGCAGCTCACCAGCAAAGAATAGCCAGGCACTTCAATTCTAAAGTTCGCCGGCACAGCTTTGAAGTGGGGGATCTAATCTTAAAAAGAATTATGACACCTACAGGCGTGCTTGGACCAAACTGGGAGGGGCCGTATGTTATAGGCCAAAAACTTCTGGACGACACATTCAAACTTGTAACTGTCAAAGGAGACCCAATTCCAAGAGCTTGGAACAACAATCATTTGCGCCCATATTTTACTTAAAAGCATTAATGAAATATTGTAAAAGAATGATGAATGTATGATTCTTGTATTGAAAGCCGTTGTAAAATCAGTGCAAGTGAATAATAAGAGCTATAAAGTGGATGTAGGCCCAGTTCTTGGCCGAACCACTATAAATCTTGTGTTCTTTACTGTTATAACCTGCTTTGTTTTATTTTGACATATAAAATACATTAATTGTATTACTAAAATGTCAATTTAATAATGCAGGCCATAAAAACAAAGCTTACCCGTCATAAGACCGAGCAATTTTCGGCATCACCCAACAAGAAAACGCTAAGCCGTTCAAAAACTTCCATACTCAAATCCTACGAAAGAAGTGCTTCGAACAAAAGTTAGCGATTCGGTTGGAAGTAGGCCATTGCTGACTAACTGTGAATGTTTGTACAAACGAGCATCCAGTTAAATAGCCTGTGTCAACCACCATCAACTCGCTTAACTATGAAATACACTTCTTTGGATAAAGGAAATTGCTGGAAACTAAAAAGGAAGGGTATTTTTTTAAAAATATATAACGGGGATCGCCGATATGAATAGATGGCAAAGAGACATGGGCGGGCAAGCATCAAGCAGCAAAAGACCTCTTCGGAGGCACAAGCCCTCTTCGGAGGCACAACTCTTCGGAGGATAAAGACCTCAAATGGGGCATGCCAGAAGACTTTCTCAACATGGTATGGAATGATCGGAAGCACCTTCCCAACAGGAAGGCAAAGCGCTTGTTTACTAGTTGAGACAATTTGCGTAGACAAGCGTCCAAGTAACTTGCGTCTGCATCGTGAGTCCATGAGACGACCGGAGGCACCTTGCCAAGTGGAAGGCAAGGCGCTCGTTCACTAGTTGAGACAATCTACGTAAACAAACGTCCAAGTAACTTGCGCTCGTCCCGTGAATCCAACCAACAATGAGGAAGAAACTTCCAGACATCCTCGGAGGCACACATCTCACCGGGGTCTGAAATAAAACTTCACAAGTGCTGAGATGTGAAAAGCCCTCTTTGGAGGCCCATTTCACCATAGTTGAAATGTCAAAAGACCTCGAGCGGGCCGCGCCAGAAAAAGAGAGTTCTTTCTCGACATAAAGTTGCGGACTGATCGGTGACACATGACACTTGTGTCCGCCCCGTGAATCCATCCAACTAAGAGAAAGAAAATCCAAACTTCCAGGTAAAAGCCCTACTCAGAGGCACACATTTCACCGTGATCTGAAATAAAACTTCACACGAGTCGAAATGTGAAAAGCCCTCTTCGAAGGCCCGCTTCCCAGCGAACAGGGAAAAGATAAAAGCCTCTCCCAAGAGGCAGAAACAAAAAACCCTCTTCCCAGAGGCACAATCAAACAAGAAGCCCTCTTCCTAGAGGCACAATCAAACCAAAAGACCACTTACCAGAGGCACAAGCAAGTCAAAGCCCACTTTACTGCAAAAGAAAATTCACTCAAAATAAAAGTGATTTTCTCCACAAGGCGAAGTGTAAAAAAAAAAACTTCGCAACAAAAAAGAAAAGAGAAAAAACTCCTCCAAAATGAGGCACATTCTATTAAATACGGAAAATATTTCCTTGAAATGGAAATATTATCGTATAAAGTACAGATGCAAGCCTCCTTCAAATGAAAAAATTGTTCTCTAAAAAACTTTGCCAATGTGAAAGAGATTGCAATAAACCATGATATGGGGGCAGCACACTATAAGTACAAGAATGGAAACAATGCTCAAACAACATACCATAGGCTCATCGCAATATCACACAAAGGAAACGAGGAACTTGTATAAAATAAAGAATAAATGTAGTCTCGAATACAAATAGAAGTTTGTATAGACAAAAGGAACATTTTATTCAATATTACGAAAATTTTGTAGAGGTACATGTTTCAGGATAAAGGAAAGCGGGGGCCGGTACCCGCACAATCTCCGGCCAGTACATGCAAAAAAGCAAAAAGTAAAGCAAAGTAGGGAGAGCAGGGCTCATCACTTCTTTCTCCCGCCACCTTTAGAGCCTTCATCTGGTTTAATAGGCAATTTTTCATGCCGACTTGGGAGAGTTGGGGGAGAAGGAGAGAGAGCTAGTGCTGGATCAACTTCCATTTCCTTTTCAGTAGCAGAAATGCTTCTCCCTTTCTTCTTTGAAGTTGTACGCTTCCTCCTCCTTCTTGAAGAAGACTCGCTCCCTGGAGTGACAAGTGCAGACAATTTTATGTCATCAGAAATGGTTCGCTCCGGAGATACTTCGCCTCCTTCAAGTCCTCCGGCCTTCTGCTCCTACGAAGCGGCTGGATCGTCCAAGTCTTGAAGGGCTCCTATTAATTCTTCCTGCGATCCCGGTTGGGAAGTAGGAGTAATTTGAAAGGTTGGAGGAGGAACAGGTAGAGGAGGAGAAGTTTCTATGACACTAGGCACTTTCTCTACAGAAGAAAAGGGATTATAATCAGTAAAGAGAGGAGATAAAGGCTCATTGAGATTTAAAAAATAATCGAGAAGCTCATTAAACTCGGTCGAAGCAAACAAGCAGTCCACTTGGGCAAGATTAACAGTAGAGTTACCTGGAGAAGTCGGCTTCCTAATGTCAACTTCATAAGCTTGTGCTTCGGTGCTCTCTTCGCCTTCATCTCCACCCTGCGCGCTTGTAATCTCAGTTATAACTTTAGCCGGGGACGGAGAGTGAGAGCCGGAGCCTGTGATGTCAACATCGGCCGAAATTGAAGGAGGGACAGGGGCAATTGATGGTGCTTCTTTCTCTTGATGCTCCTCTCTCATCATCCCAGCACGCTCTCTAGCGAGTTGCTCTTTTCCTTTGACAAGGGCTGCACGAGCTCCGTCATCCAGATAATGTTCCTCGAGTTCTTCTTCGGCATACCCAGCATCTTTAAGCATGTCAAGCGCAGCTTCCCATACTTCAGCCAAAGTAATTTCATATTTGGGGCCCAAAAAGGCGAGACTGCCACGCCCTAGGACACTTTGCAAGTAGAGTCGAACAATGTCGAACTGACATCGGCTTTAGTGGCTTGATGAGCTTCTTCAGCTGCAATTCTACCGGCAACAGCCTCATCGTACTCTTTCTCAACTATAGCAAGTCGGGTTTTTAATATCTCAATTTCGAGGTTCTGGGAGCTGGTCTGTTGTCGCAACTGTGCAACGTCGACGCGATAATCTTCTACAACCTTTTCCTGCCACTTGAGTTTATCTTTGGCCTCTCGTTGGCTACAATGAGCATCCCGCACTAGTTGCTAAAGCACACTTTCCCTTTAAGAATAGGAAGTGGAGGAAGAAGCAAGCTCCTCTTTAAGTTTTCCAACTTTCGCTTCAAGCTTTTCATTATAAGCGGCAATGCTCCTCATTTCTGCGTCATGTTGATCAAGAGTCTTTTGCCATTCGGATTTATCATTCTCCATGGTCAACATAGCCTCGAGGTTCGCGCGGTTCACTCTCTGGAGTTCGTCGACAAGTTCCTGCCAATTCGACATTCTCTCAATATCAAGCTTGACAGCGTCAAGATTTCGCAACATGGCTGGTTTGTCGATTGGAACCAGATCAAGATCAAAGCGAACTTCCTTCAAGGACCAGTTTGGAAATTGACTTTGAAGAGTAGCTGGGCCTGGTCCAACCTGATATGAGGGCCTGCCAATGATCATCTGAATATTGGTACGAGCGAGAGCAGGAGATTGAGGAGGCACCGAAGCAATGGGCTCTTTAGGAATGTCAGATGATGACTTTTCATCGTGCTTGGTCCGTTTGCTTGAACCTTCAGCGGCGTGGCTCTTCCCTTTGTCGTCATGGGATTTCCGTTTAAGGGAATCATCCTCTCCGTGGGAAGAGTCACGACATTCTTCCCCTCTCTTGTACCGTTCTTCGTATGCTCTTCTCTCCTGAGCTTTCCGAGCAGCCCTCTCCTCATCAGTTTCCCTGTGAGGGGGAAGATAGTGCCTGTAATCATATTGGCTGCGTCTGCCATACTGCTTAAAGTCATCATAATACAAGCCACTTCGCCCCATTGAAGAACCTGGAATTGAAAAAGAAGCATAACCTGAGAATCTCCAAATTGTAAGGAGTTAAGTGTATATTAGTGCCAATAAATCCTAAGTGTGTGTGGTGTGTGCAAACTACACGCGCCGGACTACGAACCACTCCTCAGTTGGGGGGTGGTGATAGATTTCACAGCCAATGTCGATTGTTGAGCTCGAGGAGTCTGTTGAAGAGCAGATGTCGCTTCGACCACTGGAGATACAATTTTAGCAGCAGAAAGATCATCTTTAAAGAGTTCTTGAGACGTAACTATAAAGTCGCTCAACCTTTCGAAAGTGTCATTACCACTGTGTTCGACAGGGCTCTTCACCTCAACTCCTTTATCAGTAGTCTTCTCGGCTTGTTGGAGATATTCTTATTCTTAGATAACCGGGGCAAGGGCGGGTTTACAAGATGGTCCCACAATGTCAGTTGGAGTAGAACATTTTACCAACGAAGCCTCAGTTGTAAGTTCCTTCGGTACGAGTTCGTCAGTAGAAACTCGGCATCTAATACCTTAGCTGGGGAATCAGGGACTTCGTGAGGTTGTGTAGAGCGGGAAGAATGTAGGAGTCCAAACTGATGTAGAAACTCATCCTTCAACAGAAATTTGATACTCCTTTCCTCAGCAGCCACGGCATTCAGTATTTCAAAAATTTGCTTGTGGCCTGGATCTCTAGAGGGGGGAGGAAGTGCTAAAAAAAGGAAAGAGTTAAATTAGCACTTAACAACTCAGATCCCAAAAAGCTCAGGAATGGAAAAAATAGAAGCAGGTAATCTTACTTCCTACTCTCCAGATAGCATAAAATCCTGGAGGGCAGCGAACAAAGAAAAACTGATTCAAAAAACCATGTGCGCTTTCGGAAAGATCGGTAATGAGTTTGCGATTCCTAGCGCTTCTTGCAAAAGTAATGGAGGGGTGATCTTTAGTTTTCGTAAATGAACATTAAGTAACGAATTTCCTCGAGACGTGGCAGTCGATCCAGAGTTCTCCTGAATAAAACACACAACCCCATTAAGATGGCGTAGCCATTGGGGTGCAATTGGAATGGAGAGATGGTCAATCGAAGTAGGAGTTGTTGAAGAAAGTCATTGAAAGGAGGAATTGCTCCACTTAGACACATCTGGCGATTAACTGCGACAAAACCATGAGGTGGACAGTCGGCAGTATCATTCGGCCCGGGAAGTAGAGCATCACTCTCAGCAAGGCCAAATTGAATGCGCAACTGGTTAAATGCTCTCTGGGTTAAGGTAGTCGGAGTTCTTTCTGGAGGATTCACTACGGTAATAGCTGTCTGAAAGGTCTTTCCAGCTTGGGCTACCACTTCTTCTTGATGTGAAGCCATTCTACATAAACAATTGGATATTCAAACATGAAGGTACACGTTTCCTAAATGTGTGAAGTGCTGTGTAAAGCTAACAAAGCAATAAGAAAATATAATTGAAATTAAGCATGTGTCAATTGCAATATTTCAAGACTTGTCACTTTAAGTTCAAATACAAGTGCAATATTAACGCAAACGAATCAACTTTAGTTGGTTAACGTTGTTTTAATGCTTCATTTGAGTTTGTTGATTCATAGCATTTCATACAATTTCTTTAAGTTAATTATCCTTTATCGACTAATCTGTCATTTGATGTGGGCAATCAGTGGCAGTATATTCGCCCTAGTTTACTGCAAATGTTGTATTTAACAGGTTATCAGCATCAAATTTAGTATAATCTGTTAAGAAAGCATGGAAAATTCATGCAAGTTATTTCGGCAGTTCAAAGTTCGAGTTGGGAGTACAATCAAGTTCTATCAATATCTCGAAGTTTTCAAGTTTTGTTCAAGCCATGTAGTCGCAGTCCAAAAATTCTCCAAGTCCTAAGTCGTCCACGACCTAAAAGATTTCCTGCGAGTTAAGTTAAGCCGTTGGTTCTTTAAATCATCCTAGCTAAGCCATGACTCAAGACTTATGTCGCAACTAATTAAGTCGGTCAAAGGTTAAGTCGGCCGCGACTCAAGGTTTATGTCGCAACTATTTAAGTCGGTCAAAAGTTAAGTTGGCCGCGATTCAAAGCTTATGTCGTATCTTGTTAAGTCGCAAAGGGTTATAGGTCGTCCAAAATTGCTGGGTCGTGTCCAAGTTGGTGTCTCACTTCACCCAATCAACAAACCCTCCATAAAATCAGAAACTCCTCATCCTCTTAACCTCTTAACCCGTTAACCCGTTAGTCTCTCCGTCAATAGAAACCCATTGATCAAACGTTTAAACCCAAAATCCACTAGCCCGGTAATCGAGTTCCTCTTCGCCTCCTTCAAATTTCAAGAAACCATTGCTAATTACGTGAATTCAAACACTTTCCAAATAATTCCATAAGATCTTAAGCCGATTCTTTCTTTTTTAGGGCAGTTTTCAACGGTCGACAATGGTCAGAGGATAAATTGGGGTGTAATCTCACAATGTGGAAACAAAAACCTTATTGAAATGGTTATGGAGGAGCTGGTGACAAACACTATGGATCAATGATCGGAATTACCTAAATCTGTTATTGAAATAGCGATCAAGGATGCAAAGGGGAGGATTTCGTGTTAACTTTTGAGCTCAGATGCAGCAATGGCGGCAAGGTGATAAGCAGTAAGGTAAAGAGGAAGAAGTGACTTAACGGCTTATATAGGAAATAGAGGAGAAGATGGATGGACGCGCGAGTTAACAAGCTTCTTGAGTCACCCACGACTTAAGGACTATATCGAAGCACACGACCTACGACCTAGGTATGTACTTCGAGGGGAAAATGTTAACTCCTATGTTCAGCGACTCAGTGACATAAAGGAATTAGCGACTTAACACATGAAGCGGGCTTAACAACATACCGACTTAAGAAGGACTGCCGACTTAAGGGCTTAACGACATACCGACCTAAGAAGGACTGCCGACTTAAGGGCTTAACGGCTTAACGACTTAACATATAGCCCGACCTAACGACTTAAGAGTATGACGGCTTAACGACTTAACATATAGCCCGACCTAACGACTTAAGAGTATGGCGGCTTAGCGACTTAACTAATAGCCCGACCTAACGACTCAAGGGACTACCGACCTAACGACTCAAGACAGGAAAGGCTCAAGACAACTTCACTTAAGTCGCGACCGACTCACGACCTATGTTAGGTCGCTCGCGACCTAGGAAAACAAAGGGAAACCCGGTATAGCGTTACTTGAACCAGGGCCTGTTAACTCGTCCACGACTTAGGACTTGTACTCAGAAGAACATGCTTATCCCAGTTATGCCGTGAGCCGTGCTTAAGAGATAGAACGCGACTTACGACTTATCTTGGGTCGGTCACGATCTACGACTTACATTAGGTCGGTCACTACTTGCAACTTGACATGGAAGTTCTTCTATAAATACGGCACGGGCTCCAACATAAAGGGGACTTTTCCGATCATTTTCTTCAAAGCATCAAGACTCTGCCATCTTCAAACCAAGCCTTACTTCAACATTTGAAACTCACAAGAAGCTTCAAGCTGGGATTCAACGTATTCAACCATGAATTTGGAGAATTCTCTTGCATCGAAATTTTTCTAGCTACTTGTCTTTTGAAGTGAATTGTAATTGAAGGAAATTGTAAAGGATTGAAATCATATTGGCAATAAAAAAGGATTGAAGTGGACGTAGACTTGATCATAAGCTGAACCACTATAAACTTTGTGTCTCTTACTACTTTTTCAGTGAATTACTGCTTTCTCTGTTTCCCGTGTTAACGGGTTGTGCTTTCATTCAAGTCACTATTAGCATCGGGGTGTTAGCGTCCGCCTTTTTACGTTAACAGTATACTAGTCCCAGGCTTGTTTCGTAGATACCTACAAGCTACGACTCCAGAGGTGCAAGGCCAAGCGCCCAATCCAGCACCAGCGAGTGGGAATCCCATCAACCCACCTACGACAACCCAATTCTCTAAGATATGAAAGGATTTCGCTAATTTAGGAGGCAAGACATTTTATGGTAGGAGGATTTCATGGAGATGCATGCTTGGTTGAGGAGTACGGAACGGATATTTGGGCTGTTAGGATTGGAGGATTAGTAAAGAGTTCAACTTGCATCTCGGCAGCTGAAATGAGAGGCTTCTTATTGGTGGGAGGCTATTGAGTTGGAAGAAAGAGATGTTGGATTTCAAGAGAGGTTTGAGACGAAGTTTTTGTCACAAGCAGAAGAGAGTGTGCAGTTGGAAAGGTTTATTTTCTTGAAGCAAGAGAGAGTGTGAAGTTGGAAAGGTTTATTAGCTTGAAGGAAGGAAGTCTTCCAATAAAGGAGCATGTCAACCAATTTAATGAGTTGTCACGGTTTGAAATGCAGCTAGTGAATACACCGCACGAGAAGGACATGAAGTTCGTGAAGTATTGAATTAGTCCCTAAGGGGTTGTTATTGACACATGTACCAATGGGAGCTACCTATGAGTCACCGGTGGAGATGGCGCTTATGTTCGATGCAGTTAAGTAAGAAGAATTTAAGGTGGTTACTAAGTAAGAGAATTTTAAGAAGATGTGGTGGAAGAACAAGAAGGGTATGAAGAAAAAAGGAGGACCTCAAAAACATATCAAGAAAAGTGAGAAATGCAATAACTGTGGTTGGGTTGGTCATCACGCAAGAGACTGCAAGAAGGAGACAATGAAAGAAAACTGTTATGCTTATGGGCAACATGGGGCAGGGATCGAGCGCACCTATAGCACAGATTCAGGTATTGGATGCAGCACATGCCAATAACGGACCAGATAGCGGTAGGATAGTCAGCGTAGAAGGTTTGATTTCTATTTTGAATTTTTCCTATTCAGGCTCTTTTTGATTCTGGAACATCACACTCTTTCATTTTCCAGCTCCTTATCTAATTGTTTGTACTTAGATATCTTTTTTGTAGTAGACCCCATAGTTGTTTCAAACCCCATAGGAGGATCGACATATTTATCTATGGTTTGTAGGGGTTTGACAAATTTTATCCTAGGCGTAGAATTTGACTAAGACACCTATGTAGTGGGATTTTTGGGGTATGAGATGATTTTGAGAACATATTGGCCATCCACAAATGGAGCTATATTAGATTGCAAGAGGAGAGTCGTTAGACTAGAGACGTGCATCAGTAGGACTCTCGAGATTTCTTGCGACCCGCAAGGGTCAGTTATTTTGAGCTTCCTTTATTCCCTCAATTCGTCTTCAGCAGAGCTTGATTCGGTTCCTATCGTTAGAGATTTTACGAACGTTTTTGAGGAGGTTAAGGACTACCACCTAAGAGAGAGATTGACTTCAGGATTTATTTGACCGAGAATTCTAAGCCAGTTGCATTACCTTATATGCACATGGCACCTAGAGAGAGGAAGGAATTGAGAGAGCAAATTCGTGAGCTTTTGGAGAAGGGATTCATAAGAAGGAGCATATCAAAATTGGGGAGCACTAGCTGTCTTGGCTACCAAGGTGGATGGTTCTCTTCGACTTTGCGTTGATTATAAAGAATTAAATAAGCTCTCAAAGAAGGACCGATATCCACTCCCTACGATTGATGATCTTTTTGACCAGCTAGTTGTCTCTTCGGCATTCTCCTAGCTTGATTTAGCCACAAAATCCCATCAACTTAGAGTCGTCGATGGTAGCATAGATAAGACCGCATTTAGGATCGGACTGTGGAAATCCAAAGAGAGGTAGGCAAAGATTGGGGATGTACAATAGGTTTAGTTGATAAGAAAAAATGGAAACCCATGTGTATATCATCATAGAAATTATAATTGTTTCATATGAGTGGATTTAACAGTAGTATCTTGGAACAAATCTAACAAAAGACTTTAGTAAGGAAATGGGATTTCCAAGGTTTAAGCAAAGTACTCCTAGGTTAGTAAGGACAAAATCCACTTTACGCCATGCCCAATAAAGTGAAAAATTTGAAATTTAAAAAAGTGGGACTAAAAAAAAAATGTAATTGTTAAAATTGAAAATGGTATACATGAGAAGTTCATATAAGTTGGTTTTTATATAATGATAAAATTGGAATTCTTTTTGAAGAATTGTGGAGTACATATATAACTCACTAGTTTCATTGTGAGTAAATAAAGATTTTAAACTTAATAACCTAGAGTGTATCAAGTATCCAAAATGTAGATTACAACCTTTATTGTTGTAATGAATGTTTTCGTGAAAAATAAGTGGAGCATAGGCTATAATTGTTATAGTAAGTGACTCCCAAGAGAAATATTTTTACGTAGGTATATGAGATTTATTGGTATTTATTCAATTGAATCCATACACTAGTATTTTTTTGGGTTGTAGCAACGGTGTTTTATGCAACGTCCATTTTAATCCAAATAAAAATGTATTTTAAAAGGTAATTTCTAAGTATAGATAAAAATGGTTGGTAAAGTTCACTTATTATTTTTATTAAGTATAAGGAATTTTTTCGTAGTTATGGGAATATTAAAATAGTATTGAAGATGAGTTTTCCTGAAAGGAAAATGTGTAAGTTAGATATTAGAAAATATTTATCATGGAAGAATATAAATTAAACATATTTTAATATATTGGAATGAAAAGAATAATGGTATAATTTTCTATGAACCGATGAAAATGTTTTGTGCAAGTTACAAGGAATACATGAAAGAGATATACAAGATATGAAAAGCACCATATTTTGTATAGCCTATTTCGAAAATATAAAATAAGTTCCTTGTAATTTCACATAAACATGAAATTCTCTTTTAAAAGGTTCATAGAAGATTTTAGCTTTAATAATTTCCCATTTGAGAAAGTAGTTCGAATATATTTAGGTATGAGACCGTGAGGTATAATAAGAAGATGTTTTGAAAACACATAAAAACAGTTTAAAGATATTTTAAAAAGAAAATGGTTCGGTGAAAAAGTGAATAGGTTTTTGGAAATGAAATACCGAATAAAAGTAGAATTTGAAAATTCAAATTTTTATAGAAAACTGAAAAAGGTCTTTAAAAGAAAATAACGAATAATTTTTAGACTAAGAATTTGAAAGTTTCCCCTCTAGGCTGGGAAATAATGTTAAGTAACCAAGTATTTTTGAATTTCATAAAAACTCAAAAATAACACTTTTTAAAGACAAAGATTTTGGGATTTGATGTTTTAAAAATTTAGAAACCTTATTTTTTAAAATGGAACTGAAAAAACCAAACCAAACTCATAAATGTGAAGTAGATAGAAATCATTTCCTAGGTGTAACGGAAAAGATATAAGGCTATAAAGGAGACAACAGTAATTACTTATGGAAGTAATAATGGAGTTTCCATAGAGTGTATAGGACCCTAGTGAGAACCTAGGAACGTTGATTCATATGGGAAGACTAAAGAAGAACAATAAAATGGAGTTAGTAAAATTGAAAGAAACGCATGGTTAAGACTGGATATCCCTGATTTTGGAAGAACTTAGGTAAAACATATCTCTTTAGTGGAATTCATATATGATAGTAGTTCTCAAGCTAGCAATGGAATGACACCTTCTGAAGCTCTTTATAGAAGGCCGCGCAAGTCGCTTTCATGTTGGATAAAGTCTAAAGAGGTTAAAAAGACTTCGAAGAAGATTAAATTAATTAGGAGAAAACGCGTACTTCTAATCCACATCTCTCTTTGATAGTAAATTTCGAATTTTCTATTTACATCTTTAGTTTTGAACAGGTTCTTTCTTTAACCATCCTTTGGGAGGGTAGAACTTCGGATTTAACTTATGGATGGTAGGATTTAAAGTAAATACGTCAATAGAACGTGTTATGAATGATGTATGCCCAGTGGATGCTAATGGATGCATATAGGTACACTAGGCACTATTATTTTTTAGGGATCAGCATAGTTAGGACACTAGAGCATATGCTTATGGATGTGTGTGCATTTTTAATTTATTTCTATGGTTGCTATAAATGGATGTTTAGCACATGATTGTTGCATTTGGATGATGTTTGTAGCACACATATAGAATTATCAGTTATCATTAGGGAATTTTTTATATTCATTTGGATACATGGCACTGACATGATTGCAGAAAAAGAGGTCAACTGAATTAATGGACGCCTAAACTTTTTCATTATTTTAAAGATGTTAACACTACACTAATTTCATAAGTGTCATAAACTGCATTAGAAAACATAAGGACAATGTATGAATGGATGATGTTTGAGTAGATGGTCGTAGAACTTGGATGAAAACATTCGTTTGTTCTTTTATCCTTAGATATTTCGAGGATGAAATCCCTTAAGAAGGGGAGAATGTAACAACCTGAAATTTAAGCTATAATAATTATTTAACGAACTTATTAAATGATAAAATAATTTTATGAAATTATCAGAATTGAGCCACGGAAGTAGCACCAATGTGTCCGTGGTAATTTTCTGTTCAATTTTCATATATAGAACATCAGAGTCCGAGCTAATATGACCAAGAAACAGAATAAGCAAGATAGAAAATGAAAAAATATAGCCAGGTCGACCGGCTGGTTGAATCGAGCAAGGGGCGGTCGACCGCCCGGTCGACCCACCTGCCCTTTTGGGGACAAACGAACGAATGTTTGTTTGTTCGAATGATGAGCATGAATTTAGCCAACTTTACATGTCATTTTCGTTCCTTTGGATCATCTGGTCTCTTCGTGCTTCCATCTGATGACCCGTATTCAACCTATGACATTGTTGCATCCTATTCAATCCCCTAATATATTGGTCTGAGATCCACTTCTACCCCTATCAATAAGACCTTAAGCCTAATACTTTTTCTCATTCTAGATTTTCTCCGCTTGGGTTCACCTTTTTAGGAAGAACCCTAAAAAGAATAATTTTCCAAGGAGAGAATATTTTTGATGAAAATATTTAAATACCCTACAAGTGGATTCTGGAAGGCCAAGGGAGAGAGCTAAGGACCATAGTTGGGTGATTAGTAATTTTTTCAGATTTTTAAATAATTTAAAATAATAGGGTTTCTAATAGTTGTAGTTTTTCTACGATTTTGGAATAACCTTCTACCAATTTATTTTCAATTTTAAATTTATTTTCAGTCCATTACCTTTTAGCCATTCTTTTCACTTATTTATAGTTAGTTACTATTAATTATTGCTTTTCCATTTATTTACAGTTATTTACAGCATTACTGATTAATTACTTTTATTTACGTTTTATTTGCATCTTTTCTACGATTGGGATTTTCCTCTGTAATTGTCAGTTTCTTTCTATTTACGTGAATGGAATAAAATAGATCAAAATGCAAATATGGATTAAATAATAAGAATACTGAAATTAAAAGGATTAGATGTAAAATGAGAAAACTATAATAAATTGGAATTGCACCGAATTTAAGGTATTGACCTAGTTATAACTTGTAATTATGACTAAAAAGAGTAAATGGTAAAAGTGGCTTATTTTTATACTTGGATCTTGGGTTATGTTAATAAGCAATATGATAACGTTGGTTATAATAAGAAAAAGAATAGGAAAGAGGCTTATTTTTAGACTTAGAAATAAATTAATAAGCAAAGATAACAAGGATAACCGCAGAGGCATATTTAAATAATTTATTCTAAGTTAATAAGCGAATATAGCAGTGATTATAGAAGAGGCTTATTTAAAAGGCTTATAATAATTTAATAAGCAAAAGAGCAGAATGAATAGAAGAGGCTTATTTAAAAGACTTATATTAAGTTAATAAGCAAAGATAGAAGTAGGACACATAACCAATAGCATTCCCTTTCAGATAGGACTGATGGTCTCATAATAGGTGAGGCTGGGCATGACCCTTTTAGAGCAGGACTGATGATCTCACAGTAGGTGAGGCTGGGCATAGCCCTTTCGGATTAAGACTGATGGTCTCACAGTAAGTTAGGTAAGGCTGGGACACCTTATGCTAACTAAAGTAACTAAGGGGCCAATTGATAGAAGTTCAAATCAAGGGATTTGAGAAAGGGGCGCAACTATATTTTGTTTGGTAGGACCCGAATCGGCAGCATTCCCTTTTAGACTAGGACTGATGGTCTCATAACACACTTAGGTGAGGTTGGGTAGGACCCTTTTAGACAAGGACCGATGGTCTAACAACGGAGGAGGTGAGGTAGGGCACACTTATGCTGTTTAGGGTAAGAGGGAGCAACAGATAGTGTGAGCCTAGAGGGAGCAACAGATAGTGTGAGCCTAACGGTGGTCATGTGTGCGACCCCGGTGTAGGGATTTAATTCGCTATTGAGTTCCAAACACCAGCAGGTATCTTTTTGCTGTGGGACCCAAAGAATGGGACTAGCTCACAGTGACACTACAGAGATAGAAGGCCGATCAAAGGATAGAATTAGGATTTCAGCCTAATTATAGGATTAGGAATTCAGCCTAATCAAAGCAGCTAACAAAGGCAAGTGCAAACAATCAAATTTAATTAATTATGTTAATCTAGTTAATTGGTATTTATTTCTAGCTTTTTCCTTCTCTCTATTCTCTTTGTTTCCTTTATAATACTAGAGCTGTTGTAGGGTCTATTACTTTTACTTTGCTTAAAGATTCTAGTAATTACTATCATTCACCAGACTTTCAGTCTAACCCACTCCTCTATTTTTCCTTCCCTCCTATAGGCCACCTAAGGAAGGGAAATTAGACTTCAGATTCCTTTAGAGGTTCAGCTGGAGAGACTTTCTTCATGTATTCTACTTCTCCTTTTTCAGTTTCTATTTCATTTGATGTACCGGTACTTTTCTTAGAGAGGGATGTTTATTTTATGTGCTCTGATGTAACGACTGAGATAATGTTTTTCACTAGGCATGGATATTTGGCATTTTGAGACATTTGGTTTTATGAAGTATTTATGAAGTTTGATTTCAAATACGTTATTGTTTTAATTGTTTCCTCTGTATTTTAATTATTTTGTCTTGTGAATCTTAGTCTCTACTTGTTTAAGCTATACCTCTAACGCACCATATTTTTTAGTATGCCCTTTTGGGTATAATAAGCGGTATGGGGTGTTGCAATATTTCTACGACAATCATTCATCAAAATCTAATATAGTATGCCAAAATGTGGTATTTAAACAGTAAATTATTCATTTTTTAGTTAGCAATAAAATTATCCAAAAGTATTCACTCTCATTTAAAAGTCCTCATGATTATGCATGAGTGAACTACTTGAAATATCTGATTATGTGCTTTCATGCTCATATAAAAGTCCTCACGGTTATGCATGTATGGAACACATATCAACATTGGATGAAATATACTAGTTGATTCTAACCATAATTAAAAGTCCTCGCGGTTATGTGTGGTTAGAAGACGCTTGAAATTCATTTTTTTAAAAAAAGAAATACTACTAATCTCATTTAAAAGTCCTAATGGTTATGCCTGATTAGTAAGTATTTAAAAAAATTCCTGTCGTAAATATACCACAAATGGGCACGACTATATGGTTTTCTATGCCGACGCCACCTCTATCACTCTAAAATATAATATGTGATTAACAAAGTATTTATGATTTTTGTTTGATTTTTTATTGAAATTTAATATGTATACTCGATTAGATGTTAATGTTGTATTAATGTTTATCACTTTATCACTCTTGTCTAACACTATTACTCTTTTGCTGATAACAAACGGGGGAGAGAAGTTAAGATTTTGGAGAATACTCTCAATTTTTTTAATTTCATACTCCAATCTAACTTGATTTGAAATTGAAATATTTAATTGATTTTAAATATTCAAAATTTAATTTCTAATTTGAATTTCAAATAGCACTAATTATTGGATAGTTAAATTATTGAATTTAATACTTGAGAATCGGGTAAAATATGGAATCTTGAGTTTTAAGCTTGCTAAAAATATTTCAACGGCTTATAAAATTTATACTTATAATAATGAAGATGATAGAAGTTTTAAAGTCGAATCAAAAAGTGTTTTGTTCCGTTTTAAATATATATCGTTTAAATCGATAATTTAAAATAGCCTTCCAAGGCACTGTCTCGGAATTCGACGAGCCCAGTTCCATTGGATCCGTAATAATGTATCGGATTTCAAATTTCGTAGCATTTGGAGTTGTCATGTGGCCGTACGACTTGTAAACACTGAAATCTATATCGAAAATTCAATATAATAACTGGGTTCAAAAAGATATCTTCTCCATACGATCGAGTTAGGACTCAAAACCTTTTCCATTGCGTTCGGAATAGGGGTATAACATTTTAAACTCTTGGCAGCATGTCTTGATATGATGTCAAGATTTTAAGCTATGAATTCAAGACGATTTGAATTTGAATTTGAATTTAAATATAAATAATATAATTGAAATACCGTAGCCATTTCTTCCATTTGCCTCCTGCCTCTTCTATTCACGCACGAGATGTCCACCTCATTTTCTCTTTAACAGCAAGATGATAAATAATACTCAAAAAGAAAACTTAAGGAAAAAATATTGGAAAAAAATTTAATGGCTGAGCAATTTGAGAAAATGTCGAGTAGGCTATCCTTTCATCAAAAATCAAATCCATTTCAAATCATGATAAAAGAAAATTATCGAAGCCGTATCTTTACCCTACCCCTCTTCTTCTCTGTTTGTTCGAAATCAAACTTCGATCAAAAGAGGAGGGGGCTGTTCGATCATACCAGTGGCAGCATGCCTGGAAGCATGAAGGCGAAGGCTCAAGTAGAGCGGCAGTGAGGTTGTTCGAGTCCAGGTTGGACGATCATCCTGACTCTGGGTCGACGCGCACGTGCAAGAGAAGGAGTCACGCCAGCTTTCTAGGTCATAGAGGGGTGAAGCTAGGTGATTGTTGGAGAGGGTGTGGCGAATCTCGTTTGCGAGCGAGGGGAAACAGATTCGATCATCGATGGACGGGGAAGGGGGTGGGAGGCATGAGTAGGAGTCGCGATCTTGGCACTAACGACGGCGAGAGGTATTCGATTTCATTTTTTTAATTAATTAATTTTGATTTAATAAAATATATAAAATACATTTATTTACTGTTGGCATTTAAATATATATAAAGAGAGAAATACATATTACAGTAGAATGTATAAAAGCCATTTTACTTTAATTTAATATATATAGAAGATTTAGGAAAATAAAAAGGAATTTCAAATATTGTACAGATTATATAAATTTAGATGTTTGAAAATCTATTACTCATTTTTATAAGTATACGTGTAGACTCAAATATATATGTATATATATTTAATCTACAAATTATTTTAAAAAAATAATGGATTTAGAGATTAAACTGTTTTAAATAACTTATTTAGTTATTTTAGTTACTAAAGTTTTCAAGGGAAAATCAGTTTAAATCAAATTATAAGTTAAATTTAAATAAGTAAAGGGTGATTAATTGTTTAATTATTCAAATAATAGTAAATCGTGAATTGTTTATACAAGGTCAAAATCATAAAGAAAACAAGTCGAGATGGAAATGGGTTGCAAAAAAAAAATCAAAGGTGAGTTAATCTCACTCATTTGGATTACTTTTTAAATTTAAATAGTTAAATTTAAATTATTGGTTGTTTGTTTGAATTGATAATCTATTGTCAACTTGGATGGGTATATTATATATAGTTACTATATATATCTATATATTGGAGTGACTGATTTCTCGCATTATATAGCTGTTGAGACCCTATAGTATAATAGCGGATGACCCTTTGTACCATGATATCCCCCTCGAAGTGGGATTGGTATTTTTATATTGTGCTAAAATTTGCCAGTATAGGCAAACAGGTTGGAGGGATCCAGCTGGATTCCTCAAAATATTGAATTTGTTTTCATAATATGTGATACGATTCATTGGTTATCTGCGATAGATTATTGATTAAATCGAGAATTGAAAATATTGGATGATATGGTTTGATCGAATATATTTGGATATACTGAGTTATAAAAAATATAAAGAATGGATTATTGAAGGAATTAAAAAGAGAATTTTTAAGTAAAATAATTTAGCTAATTTGGATAAATGAATTTTAAGAACCTAATTGGTATTTTTAAAAAATTAAATAATTTATTTTTAAATTCAGGATTTAAATGGTTTAGGAAGAAATAAAAGAAGAATTTTGAAATAAAGTGTGAAATTGATATTTTCAGTTTTAAATAAGATTTTAAATCATAATTAAGAAGTAAATCTAGAATTAATGGATTATGAATAATCTTGAATAAATCGAGAAATAATTCTATGGGAATTAAATTTAGAAAATCGATTAAGTGATTTGAAACAGTAATTACAAGAGAATGAGGTATGGAAATTATAAACTGGATTTGTAAATAAAGTGCAATATTTATCGGTGGATAAATTTGAAAGTATAAATTTATGGTGGGAATTTATAAGGAGATGGGAAATGTGTTTTAAAAATAAAAGTGGTTTTATTTTTAATGTGTTAAAAAATTTATGGGTTGAGACGTAAATTAAATTGGGATAAATCGAGAAGGATATATTAACTGATTAAATGGACTATTTTGGTATGGAAAGTGTATTTTCCTAAAAAGCCAAGTATGTTTTCAAATCATATTTTTAAGTATAAGTTAGAGGTTTTAAAGTGGTTTTAAAAGAATGCTTTAGAAAGAAATTGTTATTTAGTGGTTTTAAAATTTTTAAAAGTAAATATTTATTAAGTTAATTATAAGTAAATTATTTTAAAGGTTTAACTAGTATTAAGATTTAAAAGATAATTGTTTAATATTTACACCTTATAGGTATTTTAAATTTAGTTTTGGCTTAAGTTTACATGAGAAATTATTACAAAATATCACTAGTATTTTAAATTAAGCGTTTTAAGTAGTTTTATTTTAAAGTGTTTTGAAGTATATATATTTTTGGATAAAGTGATTTAAATTATTTTAAAATCTAATGTATTAAGACTTGGTGATTTTCAGTGGAAACAAAACAGTTGGGTGGAATTTATTCTACAAGAGCAAAGTGATTTGGAAACTATTTTCAAAGGGTTGAAGTGAAGAAAAATATCTTGCAAAGATATTTTGAAATAAATAATTTAGGAAATTATTAAGGCCTGATGGTTGTTTGTGGATGACATACGATAGTTAAATAACCGACTATCAATATTGGCTAATGTGCTGATCATTTAAAGGAGACTGGGATCAGGATTAATTTCTCAAAAACCACTTCGATCTGGTTTGAACGTTTTCGTGAGAAAGATAAGATCTTGGAGTCGAAGATGGAGAGGTGAAGTGCAAGGGCTAATCGCTACTAATCCTAAGGGTGATTCCAAAATGTATGTAGTAGGAATAGCGCCTTCGGTTCCGTTCGGATCAGGAACAGAATTGTATGGACGAATGCTATCAAAACATCGTCAGGGGAACGATGAGCATTATAAGTGAGATGTGTTCTAAAATAGTAATGCATATCCTCAAGCATCATCAATCGGAAATGACTAAAACAGAAGAGGTGCAGCAAGGCTAAGTGGCTAGCAACCAATTAGGGTAAGGTCATTCCTGTCTAGATGTCCCTTTATTTCGGTTGTGTGGCGATTGTTGATCCCAACCGTAGGGTGATCTTATTCGAACTATCCCATAAGGGGTAGCTCCGGTCTTGTGTTGGAGGGGATCAGAGTGGATCCTTGGTACACTGATTTAGACCAGGTACTATAACGAGCGGTACCCCAGTGGCCCTGCCATTGTATGGAATCCAATCTCCAATAAGCACCTATACGGTTTTGATTGTATCCAATTATTGCTGGAACGTGAGATCAAGCATTTCAGCTAGACTTTATTTTACTTTTAATAGACACTATTATAATATCAAACGGATTTGATAAAAAGTGTTTTGGTTATCGTAAGGTAAAAGCTGGGCATGTTTATTTGTGGCATGGTCTTACGAGTTATCTTTGATTTCAAAGGATTTTAAAAACTTTAATAATCCAATTCAGTGTGTTTTCTCACTCTGATTTTCCAGACTGACTCGGGTGTTATTTCACTATAATGCTCGGGTCAGACCGTGTATTATAGAGTACAGATTCTGGATGGACTGCTATGGAGCTTAGGGGATGCGCTAGATGGCGAGATGTATCACACGTATCTATCTTATTTCTACCATGTTTGGTATGCTATGTAATAAACTTTTATGGGGGACAAGTTGATATAACTGTCCAGTATTTTGCTATTGATTGTGTTGTACTCCGATGATGTAATGTATAAAGCAGATATAGTTCTTTTTGTTTAAAGATCAGTCATTTATCTATTATATATTATTCCGCCACTACAAGAAAAATTGTTATTAGTTGCATTAATTAGTGGCGTTTAATGCTAAATGCAACTACTAGTCATTTATTAAAAATAAAAACAAATAAATAAACACGGCCAACTTGTCCCACCCATCATTACACGAAATTTTGGTAAAATTTTATTTCCACCGCTCTTTTTTCTCCCTTGTAACACTTAAACATTTTTATCTTCCTAAATCTCTGACCAAGCCTCCTCCTTAAAAAAAATCTACAGCCTCAAAATTTTGTTTCGTGCTTCCTTTGCTGCTTTGTGACTTCAGAATGCTGCCTCACCGTCTTCAAGGATGTTGATTTGGAAACCGCTTATTTTCGGGTTTCTCGTGAATTGGAAGTGACTACTACCATGTTAGATCTAGAAGCCGTCGGAACCTGAGTCACGATAAGGTTACTGGTATACTTGCATCGATCTGTTACTAAAAGTAGTTGTGGTCGATTGTTGATGTTACGGCTCATTTGAATATACTTATATGCTATTGCTTAAAGATGCTCGGGTTCTAATACTTACATGTCAGATGCTTGGACATGAAGGTGAGGTTGTTTTGTGTTTTAGTTTTGACTTGCTGGAAAATTGCTAATGATGTTTGCCTGATGCTTCTGTATTAAGCATATGTTTTAGCCTTGACTTTCTTGCTTGATGATGAACTCGCAGCCTTGTTTCTGTTTATATTTTGTGTTCACTGTTTTCTTATTTTTGCTATAATTGATGTTTACGAGATCACAGAACTCATATGGATCCTCTCATGTTGGATATTCACTTGTAATTACAAATTTACAACCTCTATTGTTTGTATGTGAAGCTTGTGGTGTTCAAAAACCAGTAGCTGCCCCTGGTCATGTAAAATATGTACCTTGCGAAATGATAACATGCTAAATAAATGTGTCACATGGCATGAATGGAGGTATTCATATGACTCGCCTGCATCTACTCATGCACCCAGTTATGGCACTTGAATTGCATTGTAAGCTGGTCCATGTCTTAATAAATTCATATGCCTGATTATTATTTAATATTTTATGATTTTATATTTACTGTTCAAACATCAAGGTTGTTAAAACATGTATAATACAATGTTGTTTTAGTTATAGGTAGATGCTCCAAGTGATTGAAGTTACGTATCCAACTGATTGAAGCCAAACATCAAGGTTGTTGAGCTTACTACAGCTTGGGGTGGTAGAGTAGAGCAGCAAGGAGGGTTGGTGGTGTGCTTCAGCCAATAGCAAATGGGATTCCAATGGCATTTGGTGAGTTAAACTCCCTAATGTCGAGTCTTCATTGTTTGATGATATTTTACCTTGTAGAGTTGATATACATGATGTTGGAATACATTAGTGCATGCGTAAACTTTAAATGTTAAGATAACAAAAGGAGTTAAGCAATGGAACTTTTATTTAAACTAGTATATTTGCACGTGCTCTGCACGGGAGCATAAACAACATGCATGCCAAACCAAGATTTAGGCACATAAATGGAACATATAAATTAGTAATTTAAGTAATTTCAACAATTTCGTTATATAAAAGCTTGAAGAATGGAAAATATACCGAGACTGCTATATGATTTTATATCACATCGAGCAAAGATAGATGAATATATGCGACCATTTGATGACGTCTAACATTTATAATGCAAAAAATTGAAGGCAAGAGGTTAGTTATGACGATCATGTTAACATGTGCATGCAATTACAATTGAAAGTGTGATACTTACTATATAAGATATTATGGCAGATGGAGCTAAGGGGATCTAAATGGCACGGTAATATGCGTTTCTTTGTCCATTGACTTGTAATTTGTAGCCTTGGATTCTCCTACTGTCGCACACATCGATTCATTTCTATGTTACCTATTTCACATTTACATATTCATTTGTTTCGTTTTGTCTTATGCGCAAAATCAACCATTAAGTCCTTGATTCATTTCATTGTCTTGGTAGGGGATCTGTGAGAGCTATTTGAAGTATTGTTAGCAGTGATATATGGTCATATCTCATTTGTAAAAAATTATGCAAAGATATCTAAATATGGATCAAAGTTGATGAGGCTTATAACGAATTATGGTTCAGATGTGCGCGTAGAAACTAAGCAACATATTAAAATAGTTTATCATTTTATCTTTTATTGAGTTAGGAATCATAAAAGCAAACATGACATGTGTATGCCATGGAGCTATGGGAACAACTGTAGTGCCAAATGGATTGCAAAGTCACACCATTGCTTGATCGTATGTATTCTCCTGTACATGTTATTCAAGATTACATTGATTCTAAAATAGAATAACTATTTAGTTAGTTATTGTAGTTACTCTCTTTAGAGCATCCGACCATCAACATGTAAGTCGGTAATGAAACTGATATCTCATTTAACTTGGTAGAGCCAACAACCGAATGCTAAATTGATTAGAGAAATAAACTTGAATAAAGTTAACGAAATCCAAAGAGGTAAAGTACATTCTATAGATCAGTAAATTGTAAAAGGCTTCGATAAGTAATGTTATGACTGATATTTTGTAGCCTAATGAAGATAGATTAAAATGTTCTAAAACAGGAAAATGAACATATGTTTTGTTAACGTAGAGTAGGATCAGTCGTGCGAACGCTCCGTAAGAAAACGCTTAACAGCTCTATCGCACTCCTCAATCTATAGGAGAAGAAAAAAGTTTTGAAAAGTATAAGACGCATATATTTATCTATTTATATATGTATTCGAGTGTATATGTATGTACATATAGCATGAGTAAGAATGGAGCCACTTATTTATATTTGTATAAAAAATTGCCAACAAAGTGAAATAAAACCAAAAAATGTCATTTTGGCCGAGAGTAAGTACATCTCTCCATATGGTTTACATTTTTGTATAACAGCTAGTAAACAACAGAGAAGTCATCTAGCATGCATACGAATCGAGCCACTTATTTATATTTGTATAAAAAATTGGCATATTGGTTATCGCCTGCATATCCTCCACAAAGAATCTTCGAGTGCATCTGAAAATAAAAAGGTACAGAATAAACCAAAATTATAAAACAGTGCAAGCTAAAGATCAAAGAGGATCTTGAATATGTTCGGGTAAGCTAAAGATTAAAATATCTTTTGTTCAACTTTCAGGTTGCATTTTGTTTTAAATAAAAAGTCTAATTGTTGAATGCTGATTAGTTATGGATGTTTGTGTCTAAAGATAGATAGAAGTCAGTGTTTATTTAGTGTTTTTATGATGTAATAGGCATTTAGAACTTAAATAAGCATAACAAAAGTGTTTAGTGCTTAATAGTTATAATAAATCACATAACATTAATTACAGTAATTGCTTAATGGCATTAAGCACTTTACTTGAAAACAGACAAGTCCTAAATCTTAAAATATTGCAGAAGACGCTTCATTCTGGTCTCCACATATTGCAATTTTTGTTTACAGTCTCGACCATTCTCATATTGTAACAAGTTTAACTTAAAGGAGGGTGGAAGTTATATGACCATAAAACATGCAATTTGTAGATTTGTTTATAGTTTCTGTGGCAGTGATGAAGATCAAAGATCTTCTTACTCGTGAGATGGCCAGGCATAACCATTCTTGTCAATGTGAGACCTCCTCTTATTTATGGTTCTCTTATACTCATTCCTTATATTTGCATTTAATTTCTTAGTAGTGTGATCCTTTTTCTTTTTTGCAGAAAAGGGATGATGAAAATTGGATGAAACATGCATTGGGGTTAATATTATTATTTTATGTTCTTTTTTAGCACTTCATTACTCTTTTAAATATTTTAGAATGACTTCCGCACATAGAAGTTCTATGATCTATATTATATGATGTATCAATAGTGCCAATAGTGTTGAATAATTATATAGTATAAGATATAAAATCTTGCATAAATCTTTGATTCGAATATAATAACCGTCTCCCACAATGTGCTGCTATACTATCTTAGGAGTGCAATCCATTAATCAAAAGTTGGATCTATACATGTATATTAGGGGACAAGATGGCAATAGACATATGTATGGCTTGTAGTTTCATGCAGTTGATCATGGCATTATTATTTGTTGTTACAAATTAATGTATTTTTATGTAAAGGAAATTTTGATATGTAAATAAAAATTAAATGCGCTGATTACTATATTTCATTTACATTAGGTACTTAAACTCAGGCCACAAGATTACTCTTTATGAAACAAGTTTGGTACAATTGCAAACAGCGTCAAAGTTTGGAAGCAATATTTGCTTATCAGCAGGTGTGCTTAAATACCCCTTTGTTATTTAGTAGACAATGGAGAATGCATAGTAAGTTTTTTAGTAAAAGATTTACACATAAATGTTAGTTGTAGGTAGATGATTGGAGAAAGGAGAGGGAGTTTGTTAGTTGTAGGCAGAAGTTTGTTAGTTATGGGATGACAGTGGTATGTATGCAGTGACAATGTGTGTACAAGGTTGTAGCAGTCGAGGTTGATGGGGATAACTATGGAAGTGAAGTGTAATGGTGGGTATAGTCAATTGAAGTGATGGTTTTAGGGTAGTGAAATTTCGGGTTGGTTGCTGCTGGTAGTTTGCTATGCACTGTTGTGGGAGGTGTGGTGCACAGTATGGAAAACAGAGGTGAATGTGTCTTGGTTGAAGGCAAACAGCGAATGTAACGCACGGATGGCAGTGATGGTGGCTGTTGTGCAGTGTTATAAGGAGAAGGAAGTGATGTGAAGGTTGATTAAAGTATGCCTGGTGTGGTTGTTGTTTGCTATTGCAAGCAAGTCTTGTGAAGTAGAAAAGGCTGCTGTGGGGTTGTCGGAGGATGGGTAGTGGTTGATGGCAGTGAGGTAGAGTCTGTTTGGTGATGATGTATGTATGTGAAGTTTAAGGATGTGGAGGGAGTAGGGTGTAGTAGTTTTATGAAGATGATGTTGAATTTTGGAGTTTTGAACTCGCAGCGATGATGTGGTGAGTGGCTGAGCAGTTATGATGTTGGCAGTTATGTTATGATGTGGCCGAGCAGTTATGATGTGGTGAATGGCCGAGCAGTTATGATGTGGTGATTGTCAAGCAGTTTTGATAGAGGAGGTGTGAAGGAGTCGTCGACTGTAGTGGTAAGGGGTGATGGAGGAGTTTGTGATGTTTGGTGCAGTGGTGATGAAAGCAGTTGGATGGAAGTGTCTGTAGCGAAGAGTAATGAAGCAGTGTGAGTATGGTTGTTGTGCACAGTTGTAGGGGGAAGTCTGGTGATTACTATAATGATCGAGGTATATAACTTGTTCATCATAAATGTTTTCAAACTTTGATTCTAATACCTTGACAATATTCCTAGATAACCGACTATAAAAATTAGTTATATTACTCAATAAATATTGGTGTAGAGCTAGAAAGTGATTGAATTGGTGATTGAATGTTGTCAGTTTGGCTGAAGTTGTTGAAGGAGTTAGGCTAAAATTCAGTGGGGGTTACGGGTTAGGTCAAACAGTGGCAGGATTGTCAATTTGTCTTTAATTTTAATTCAGTGGAGGGGAGGAGCTGTTTTGAATAGAGTGCATGGTTGAAGAGGATGGTTGTCGTATGGCAAGCCTAGTGCACTGACTTCACAAATATGATGTAAAAGTTGTTGGACGATTACAATGTGCTCACATCAGTGGTTAATACGCATAGGCATATTTGTTTGAAGTATTATAGTCAAGGACTTCTATATTTGTCCATTTTTGATCTTTGATACCTTTACCTCACAAATATTTAGTAACATGATTATTATTGTTTATAGGTAGATAAACATTTGTGAAGAATTCAAGCAGCAGCACTGGTTTTTGGTATGGTAGCAGCACATGTACGTAGTTAGGTTGATCAAAACTGTTATGAAACTATTATGAAACTAGTATGTATGGTAGCAGCACTACTTTAGCTGCATGTACTATCATGAAACTATTTATGGTAGTTTGGTTGTGTAAACGTATGGTTAACCTTTTGTCTTGACACTAATGTTATGATATAGTGGTGATTATGTAATTGCTTTTGTTTTGTTATTATGGTTCATTGAATGTGTTATTTTTGAATGTGTATATGTTTATATAAAATATTTTTTTTGTAGCGTTTAAAAAGCACTACAGAATCAGCAATTATAGCAACTCAAATAATCTCCGTGGCGTTCAAAAAACACTGCAAAAAATAATAACAAGTGCAACAAAAAATAAGATAGTAAACGACACCTTTTTGGTGGCATTTCTTAAATGCTGTAAAAAAGATCTTTAGTAACGTTTAAAAAACGCTGCCAAAAATTTATTTATAGTGGCGTTAATATAAATGCAACAAAAAATCATGGAATTTTAGTCGCATGTTTTCTAGCGGCGTTTATCAAAACGCCACCAAAACTTTTTGTAGCGTTTTCTGAGCGCCATTAAACATCAAATTTCTTGTAGTGCGCCGTGGTCGTGAGATTCTGATGTTGTTTTGTTTCTCTTCTTTTACCTCCTTCTTCTTTCCCTCAACAATCTATCTTTTCTTGCACTCAATCGTCGACATATTATACAGTAGGTATTTGTGTCGATTTTTTGGGCGTCGAGAAGGACGGGTCGTTACAGTACCTCTTGGAGGGAGGGCATGTAAGCTTTTAGCCGTGCCATAAGATGAACAGGTTAAAGCATAATATAATTCCTTGACCGTGCCTCTAGTTGGGTCAAGGCGCCTCTTAAAGAGAGGACAGAGTAAGCCTTTATCCGCGCCATAAGATGGCCAGGGTAAAGTACCAAACGAGCCCTTATCAATGCCGCAAAAGGGCTAGGTAAGGCACCTTCTAGAGGGAGGATGGAGTAAGCCTTCACCCGCGCGTAAGATGGCTAAGGTAGAGCATCGAAAAAGTCCGGCCGCGAAAGGCCAGGGCGCCTCCTGGAGGGAGGTCGGGTAAGTCCTTAGTTCCAATCTCTAAGATGAGCTAACCAAGAGCAACGGACAACAATGGACTAAGACATCACGACCCAAGAAGAGGCCCGCTAATTAGTGTACTAAGACGTCCAAGCCCAAGAAGAGGCATATTCTATAATGGACCGAGAGATCTAAGCATAAGAAGAGGCACATTCAGTAATAGACTAAGATGCCTAAGTCCAAGAAGAGGCTTGTTAGATCATGAACTAAGAGATCCAAGCTCAAGAGGCAAGTAGACAAATTACTTCTATAGAAGACTTGAAGGGTTCACGTGTCAAAGGAGTAGAATAAGGCTCTACTTATAAATACTCGAATCTCGGTTTTGGGATTTCCATTTATAAACATTAATGGAGTTTCATCTATTAATATCCGAATTTGAGTTTTGGGTCTTTCATTTCTAAATGTCATTTATTAATACATGAATCTGATTTTTAGGATGTCTATTTTAAATCTGAAATTTGGATTTCTAATTTACCAAATTTGAAATTTGGATTTCTAATTTTAGGATGTCTATTAATACCCGTATCTAGGTTTCAGGTCCCTATCGATCACTCGTTATCTTAATATACCTGAATCTAGGTATCGAGTCAATTACTTTTTTTGAACCCTAACATGCGTTCGAAATTTCAATAATGGAATTCTATTTTACTATCACAAATGCCCGAATCCGAGTCAAGGAATATTGACATGAAAATCATTGAAAATAGTTTCTAAATCTGAAATTTGGATTTCTAATTTACCAAATCCTATTAATGTCAAGAAATGGGTCGAAGGATTTCTACTTTCAAAATTCATATGGCGATTTCAGAATTTATTTCTATATTAAATATATGTTAAAAGTTACATTCCAACATTTTAGCCCTTGTGATAAGGCAAAATTTTATATCAGCAAATTTTAGATATCCCAGCAAAATAATTAAAGTTAAATTCTCAAACAGTTCTCATCATAGTTGAAGACGAGATTTAAAATGTTGGATATAGATTATCTCCAATGCAATTAGCCAGATGATTTGTTAATTTAAGCAAATAATATACATGGATTGGTATGTTAATTTCAAGCTAACAATGAGAAATAATGTTTGCTTTGTACTTTATATGAAAGTCAACACAACAAAGAGAAATGAAAGATTTAGCAAATTCAGAAATAATAAAGGAAATATAAAAAAAGTGCGTAAGAAGTGAAATTACAGAGAAGGATTGCAGATCAGGTGATATTTACAAAATTTATGTAATTTACATAAGTCATGAGATAATTTGCAAGTCTATGAAGTTATTTACAGATACAAAACAAGTTCATCAAGTCAGACATACAAATAAATTACAAATTTTGAGCGGTCTTTTCAAGAGTCTCCATGACTGAAGGATCCACGACATAGCGAAGGGATGTGCAGAGAACTTCCTTAAGTTTCTTTTCTTCTTATTTTGCTCTCATCATCAATTGCTTCAATATTGGTCTTCAGGGCACGATTAAAAGCTCTATTGGCCGCCCTAAGGTTTTTTTTTCTCTTTTAACTCAGTAACACGCTTCTCATGTAGATAGCTATCACATTCGAGCTTTTGATTCTTGGCAGCGTAATCATTAATAGTCTGGGAGTATTTCACTTTCTGTTGTTCATCAAAATATTTGGCTATTTCAAAATAGACTCTCCTACACCAGTTTCCTATTGCGTTCTCGTCTAAACCCAGGGGAGGGTTGAGCGTAGTAGGGAATTTTTTGGCCGCAATAAGCTTCGATCTTATGGGTTTAGTATATGTAGAGTTGAGTGATGGACCTGCAAATCAATACTTGAAATTTTGACCCCCATAATGAATTCCAACGAAGCGCACTACGCCTGACTATCTTTCAATTTCAAATCCAAATCGCTGATTTATTAGATACCATGATTTTTACATAGTTATATTCTACATTAGCTACATTAGCTGAACCTGAATGTATGACCCATAAGTGATTATTGCACATGAATACCGAAAGATTAACTCTTCATCCAAACCATAAAATCTTTACTCTTTACTTGACCTTACATATGTATTAAATGTCAATGAATACTTTGCAATATAGCTTTGCATAGCTCCCTTTGGTATATTAGTTTGAAAAAGCTCACACGCCGAAGCATAGACAATATCCGAGGGTTTGATGCCCATGAGAACAGCTAAGGTGCTGAAGGCTAGATGCTGAACCAAAACTATGACCTAGAGATCAGGTCCACGATATGATGCAAACCAAGGACCACAGGTGTCACTTGTATCGAAAGCACGGTATTGTGGCTCAAGTAAAGCCATCTCGTATGTATAAGCACAATACAGGCTCAACCAAAAGCAATGGTGACTAAGCCAACCTTAAATCGATAGTATAAGCTTCCAAGTAGGCCTTAAACCTAAAATCATAAGTCATAAGGCTGACTTCTTACCCAAACAGGAAAGCATCAAGGCGTACTACAATATCAAGGTTACATGCTGCCTGCATTTCACACACTCAAACATTATGAGTGTCTATACATAAAGCCACGTATCAAGGCCATCATAACCAAGAGCAAAGCTTAAAGTGCCTTATTTAGCATACGAGAACGAAGTTATCTCTACTTAACATAGGGAGCACCTTAATGTATGACCAAGATCAATGGTTGAGATAGCCTCAAGATGTATTGATAGGTTAGATAGCCTAAATATTATATCAAGTATAACAGTCAAGCCCCCCAAACCTATTTATAGAAAAGCCACATCATCAATCCGCATGAATCTATAAGTAGATAGATGATGAAAAGCATTCAAATCTTAGCCGGATGACCAAGCTAATTTAGCAACCCAAGTGAAAAGCTCTCCACCAACGTAAAGTTGCAATATGTCTATTAATATAAGTCAGAAATCTTCATAAGCGAGAAAGATTCTATGTTGATTGATAGTGAATTGGCTACGGTTAATTATTTGTTACTCATCTATCAACAAAGCTTTTATCGGACTCATTAATACTAGACATAGATATCCTAAAAATGTAAAGCCAATTCGACTATTTGACTAAGTGGAAAATAACTTCTCAATGGTGAACGTTGGGACTCGACTCTCGAACTACTATAAATTTTCTTATCTTGTACTTTCCAGTAGGTTATTTTTGTATTATTTTCAGCATATGCACTCAGCCTTCAGTCAAATATCTTTCTTTCAATTCAGCTTTAGGAGTTAACTTATGGAATCTTACCTTGTTGGTAGTGACAAAAAAAAAAATCAAATTAACAACCCTTAAGGTTGTAGTAACATGATAAATAGATCCTATGGCTCACTAAAAGAATTTGTGAAAATCCTAAATCTCTTTTATAGTTTTAAGAGATGTCAAATCTAGAAGAGCCTTATTATAATAAACCATTTTAATAAGTATAAGAACATATGTAATATTATAAGAATCTACTTTAACAAATATAGACAAATAATGTAATTGATAAAAAAATTATGATTTAAAATATATTGATTGAACCAAGATAAAAATTGGTGAAGAAATGTAATAATTTACTTACCAATGAATTAATCTTTCGGCGTGTTATCTCTTCAATACGCATGCAAGAGAGGAATAAAAAAACCATTAAAAACTTTTGTGTCTCGATCACTTAGGTGTAAATTTGCCCAAGATTAAGTATTGTCTTCTATGAGTTTTGAACTCTAAAACAATACAAGTGTATGAATATTTGATCCATATTCGATCACATACGGAAGTTATACTGTCATTGGCCACATTCGTTACATATGGAATTTCGATGAATTTTTTTATTCGAAATGAGCAAGTAAATATAGTGTGAGATCTTATGTTCGGTATGATTGAATAGAATGAGAATCATGTTGTGTTGGAAACAACACTAGACCAAAGAGTACAAAAAGACCTAGGTATTTGCTGAAATGTCTTTTTTGATCTATTTACTGAAGTGCAATTTATTTAATCTCCTTAACATGCTAAAGGTGAATGAATGTGTTTTTGTAAAGAATCCAATTTAGTCTTATACTAAAGGATTTCTCTATCGAATAGTTTGGACATTTAAAAGAGAAAGCAAAAGTTTGAGAGTGGTAACAACGTAGGCATAATGTGGATGAAGCAATGGGGAATGTTACCCCTACTTCATGGAGAGATATTAGAAACAAAATTGTATAAAATATTTATAGATGCTTAAGAGCAACAAGAAATACGATCTCTATTCCAAATATGTTTTTCTTATAGAAAATTATGCTCTATAAGATCTATTTCTTGAGTCTGAGATACTTGATCTAATACATTCAATTGTAAATCCATTATAGTAGAAGAAAAAATAACCTATAATCAGTGATTGAATGGAGATTCATGTTTCAAACAATGTTATTATAATAGTGGAAGTAGTGGGAGCATACCATATATCACTAGCTAGTAGGCGTATCAAGTTTGAAATTTTATACTCTGTATGTACAAAATATTATTTATGAAATAATAACTATTTTAAGTTTTAACTAATAATACATACAATTTTTTTTAATATGAATATTCATTATAAAATATAAATTATTTTTTATATCAATATTATTCATTTTCATAATAACAATGATTTGTGTGTTGTAGAGAACACAGAAACATCTAAAATATTAAATAATTATTTTCTTCAATAATGGATCATGCCATGTATTTATGAAAAGTCTTTGACCATATGATAGCGAATGATATGGTACTTGTTAATTGTATCTCATATGATTAAGGGGAAGCACTCATTCAGTGGGAGCAATAAATGAGTTAGCAAACTCTTCGAATTGATGCATAGAGATGTATGTAGTTCAAGTTCGATGATACCGAAAGCGGATCCACTTACTTTATTAAATTCGCCGATGAATTTTCACAGCTATGAACATGTACACAAGTTAGATATCTACGATAATTCAGAGAATATATAATGAAAGTAGAAAGTATAACTTGTAAAAGATGTAAAACAATTTGTTTCGATTGAATAGGTGAGTTTCTTGGATAATTGTTCCAAAAGTACCCAAAAGAGAATAAATTTCACTCTTAAGGTCACTCGGCCCTATGTTACACAGTGATGTGTAGATGAGGGACGATCAGATTCTTTTCGACAATGTACGATTAATAATAAATGTTGTTGAGTAACATCTGACATATGTTAAATTTGGTTTCATCTAAAGCTGTGATTACAATTCTAAAAGATATGAATTGCGAAGAAACTACATCTTAAATAGTTTAAGATATGTGATTGTTTGATCTATGTTCTGAACATATGATTCGTGAACTTAGGGATAAATTTAATTAATGTAAGTCTATAGGAAGTTAATAAAATGTTCGTATGCCTTTTCCATCGCATTGAGAAACAAATTGTTTTCTCAAGCTACTCCACCTTTATACTAAAGGAATTTCTTTCTGAAGAAATAAGTGACAATGCAAAGCACTTGGATACGATCCAAGATTCTAAAAGAAAAATAGATTATATAAATGATATAAATTTAACTTAGCTAAAAAGTACAATGCTCATTAGGATGTCTAATAGGAAATCTTGCACATTAAAGAGAATCTACATGTTTCTTATTGATATCGAGTAAATGGATTGTTAGCAATAAAAATTTCCTTTGTTATTGACAAGCAATGGAGAGTATAGCCTTTGTTATATGACATGATGCTTTAAATCTGAAATGGATTCCAAGTACAGTGAAAAATTTGATTATGCAAATTTTTTCTGAAAGGATATGACACATTAGCTACATGTATGTCTTCGAGAAGAAAATCAATGCAATTGGAAATGTGTAAAGTGAGGTTGATTGGAAATGATCTCGTTGATTTCAATTGTTGAAACTGATGGAGAATTCACTAGTCAGTGTACTTAAGTTCATTCAGATTCTGCTCACGGTATGACTATGAGTTTAGGTGAATTGATGTTGAAATAGAAAGACTGAGTAACGATTTAGAGGAGTCTGTTTGCAACCATAGCCAAATTGTCTTACAGTCAATAGGAAAGATAGCAAAGCTTGCTGATTTTTTAGATATAATCTAAAATAAGCGTCTAGAGATTGTATAAGTATTTTGATAGAGAAACCAAATCAGAGGAGGCATTTGTTCATGAGAAATAAAATATAATGTACTAAGAAATTTCCACGACTAAATATAAACCATATGCGATTGAATTGTAATGGAGACCTCGTTTAATATTAGCTAAAGCTTGGTATTTAGTTCTCGGTGATGGATTTAAAAGAGGCGTCCTTTATGCCGAATTTAAGAGGATGTTGGGACTGTCCCGATTGACATATATAAACGCCGTATCAAAATTGTTAATAAGAAGCAGATGAAATCGTTTCCTTATGCATCAATAATAAGAATCATTGTATATGATATTTTGTGCACTAGAGATTCTGCACATAGTTTAGTGATCAAATATTAATTTCAAGTTAAAATTACTGAAATTTAGTTTGGATTATTGTTGAGTATTTACGAAACACTAGAGAATTGTTTACAAAAACAATGAACTCATTAAGAAGTAGTATTCGAACTCGAACTTCATAAGTGACATCTAAAATAGCAAGTCAATCGTAAATTCATGTTTACCTTTAACAAAGGAGATTTAAGTAGAAAATGTTCCAAACGAGAGGTTACAGCAGATTCTACTAAAGGCCGAGTAGATTAGCTTGAATAATGTCATAATGACAACAGTATGTATATGCACAGATTTACAAGATTTCTGGGGATGGTTTTGACTTTTGAAAATCCAATAATGTATTTTGATAGCAATGGTACTGAATAAATTGCAATAAGAACTGATAGCTAGATAAGTAGTCAAGATATGTCCTCCATAATTAACACATGATAAAAGAGTTTATTAGTGACAGAGAAGTACAATCGAAAAATAGATACAAAATAATAATATTATAGATCCACTCACTGACGTCCTTTCTCACTTTTATCTATGAAAACTGATCAAGAACATGGTTTTGAGTCATCTTATTTGGTCCAAAGCGCAAATGGGAGATTGGTAGAGTTAAGGGTGAGCCTAATGGGCAATTATGCAATTTGATATATAACTTAACTATTATAGCCAATTTGTTTGAAATAGAGTAGGCTTTGGTTTTATTTTCTGTTGTACATATATTTATGTAGTGAAATAAATAATTTATAAACATTAAATATATACAAGTAAAAAATTCTTAAAAAAATTTATTTTGTCGGCTGTAGTTATGAATGTGTTCACAACCATGAGTATTTAGTTGAATAAAATAAATACTTATCCTTAATTGTTTACAGTCAAGATTTACCGAAAACTAGATATCGATACATCTATTTAAACTTGTATACATAATGCTCTCCATATGGTGGGCAATGAATTACTTATGACCATTGGGGGGAGCCAAATCGTTACGTATGTATTCTTATTTGGAACAATTACAGAATAACTCATCAAGAGACTTTTATAAGTTTAAAGCCAATATAAGATATCACTTGACGAAAAGCAGTCGTATTTTGGCTTAAGAATATCATGAATCGTAAGTGTGTAAAGTACTATGATTACGATCAATCACATGACAATAATGGTCATGTTAAGACTATATTTGAGTATAAATTAAACCACTTAAAATGAAACACTATTTAAGAGAGGATTTGTCACCTTCAAATAGAAGGTTAGTATCACTATAATAGGTAGTCAACCAAAGGTCAAAGTCTTTGGCTAAGACAAATTGGTTAATTGATAATTGTTATCGGATAGAACTATGGGCATTATATTAGACTTTCACAATTAACTATAGATATGGGTTGAGGTTGACCATTGACTAAGCTCTAGATATCTAAGCGATATTGTTATGAGAAAGAGAAACAAAGGGTACCATTTTTAGATAAGAAATTGGATTTCACCTAGATAATCCAATTTCAAATAAAATAGTATTCAACTACTTTCCTCCAATAAAGTTTGTATAAGTTCTAGTATTTAATTTTTTTTAAATATTACCGATGGCTAGATTAAAACTTGTGAGCCACACAACCTCAGCTCTTAGTTTTCGATCGAAAATAATTTATAATAGTAATATATTATTATTAAGGTGAAATTAATATAATGGTTATATTAATTAATTAATTATTTTAGTTATTATTTTTAACAAGAAAACCTATCAATATCCTAAAGCTAAGTTGTTAGCAAGAAATATTGTCAATTCCTTAAAAGAAAGTTTTTAGAAGTGACCAATCTCTTCAAAACCCTTTGAGTTGATTAAGACGGATTGCCTTCTGAGGGTGTCCTTATGAAAATGTTAATTATAGTTAAGAAGCCTAATCAACCCTTTGAAGTGAAGGTTAAGGAAAGAACATCTCCTTCAAGACCCCCTTTTGAGTGAATCGAAAGGGTCATTTGCATCTCCTTTTAAATGGGAAGAAAGATACTGGTCATTTATCCCTTTTAATTATGTCGAAAGGACCATTCTGCCACTAAAAGAAAATTTTACTTTTGATAGCATTATTTCTGCTATTATGGAAAGAACTCCTTCGAAAGGGTTGTATGTTTTGAAATATAAGCACCCCTTTCGAGGATATCCATCCAGCTAATATAACTAGGTATTCATACATCGAGTCCCTTCCGAAACGTCCCTTTCGATTAGGTCAAAATGGCATTTAGTTTTTTAATGTAGACTCGATGTACAATATACAAGTTTTGTATTCAATATACAATGGAATAACATTTCAGACAATATAAGTTCCATGTACTTAGCAATATCAAAACATTATCATCATCTTAATTTAACATTTCATATCATGAAATATGACGATAATATGATTCGAACACATATTTTCTAAGTTAATCCCATTGCATTGCATAAGCAAATATGATTTAAGAAAATAAGTAAGCATCACGTACAATTGGCCATTAGTCAAGCTAATAGCCAAAATAATTTTTCTCATATTCAAAATGCATATGGAATCCACGCGCTTCCTCCTTATGCATTTATACAAATAGAATTACAATTTAAATAGTTTCCCCCCAAATTGATTTAGGGTTACAAAGATTTGATTTGCTATGAAATGGGAATGGAAATTCAGAATTCCAAAATTTGGCCCCCTAACTCGGACCCCTAGGGTCGTATTTATGGATGCAGGTCGCCCCCTTTCACACCCATTCTCTTGCTTCATTCGAAAGGCCTTCCTTCAACTTTCTGTGTGCATGCTTTTAATGCAGTCGAAAGGCCTTCCCCCTACCTTCTGCGTGCATCCTTTTGATGCTACCGAAAGGCCTTCTTCCTAAACTTTCTCATCCATTCTTTCGCCTTCTCCCTTTCGAATCAGACATTTGACCCCGCCGAAGGGATTATCTGACAACCTTTCGCCGTCTCTAAAGTTTGAGTGCCCTTCTACTTTACTTAAAAAGAGCTTGATTGCTTTCGACTTCATCGAAAGGGAGGTGTGATGTGCAAATAAATATGCATAATTTTACTACCATATTTAATCTATACAAAGCAAATAAATGATCATATCAGGTATTTTAACCTGTTTAACCAAAATTCAAATTATTTAAAAATTATCACATATTCATCTTCATATAGGGGAAAATAGTCATTTTTGTGCATTTATTAAATTATAAAAATTTACTTGAAATTTTCTATGTTGTTTTGCAGGAAATTTAGTGAATTTTCAAGTGGTTTTATGAAGATGTATACATGCACAAGAGTGACGAGAACAAATGAAGATAGAAATAATTCAAAGCTATGATCATGGAAGCCCCTACCTACCCACCTAACTTAATGAACAAATTAGAGCTAATGCACATGTTAAAAGGCCATTAAAGCTTCATGCACATTTAAATGATGGTTATCTTATGCTAATGGTTACTTGACCATCACACTTTCTAAGGGTTAGTTTGGATAGTTCCTTAAAAATGAATTAGGGTTTTCAAACATGTATAAATACTCCTTCTCTTCATGTAATTAGTCTCTCTTATTCTCTTCATTAGCCTTTTCTTTTGGCTCTCTTTGTTTGTTTTAGTTTAGAAATAAAAGAAAGATTTTTTTTTCATGGCTACTTAGCTATTTCTTTTATATAATTTTTTATGCAACTTTAATACATTGCTATTTTCTTTTTCTTGTTTATTTCCTTTCATACTAGTAGTGTAGTTTGATTTTAATGCAAGTAGATTACTTTTATTTCTTGTAAATTAGCTCTCTTTTCCTCTTCTTTTTCATTAATGTTGCAAGCTACATTTGTCGATTTGATAACAAATATAAGATGCTAAACCTCTTCAATTTAGGGGTAATGACGCTCTCTATTTATGTAGCTTCAACATCACTTATTAATCTTGATCTCTTTTGTCATTTAATGAATGTTGATGCGATTTATTGTTTCATGTTGAATTTGATAGTCTATGTTTTTCATAACAAATAGGCTATACTTAAACAATCACAAACAATAATTACCTCTTCATGTACATATGATGACGGTAATGAAGTGAATGTTGAAATTAAAATTTGATAGCCTATATTTATAAACAATAGTTAATAGGTCATGCTTAAAATACCTTTCATTTTCAACTTGTTGCCATTTTCATGAGAGTTAAAAGTTTTTTAAGAGATGTGTTATAGTTCGATGGCTTATGTTGAGCTAATTAATAATACAAATAGGTCATACTTATGATAAACACATTAATTATACTAACTAATGATCAAAAAAGAGATATCATAATTTCATGTTTTGTTGAACTATACAATGTAGAGAGTGGAATTATCTCTAAATTGCCACTACACTCTCATATTTTTATCTATTTTCTTTTGCTAGTTTGTTAGTTTTCTCATTTTCTAGCTTAACAATCTCTCGACTTAGATTTAGTTTGATTGAATAGAAATTTAAAATCTAACAATTCCATGCGGGTCGATCCGTGCTCGCTGCGTACTATGATAGTATGCCGTGTGCTTGCAGTTAATTTTATTTCAAAGTTCGTTCGGCTATTTTCTAACTCGATAGACAATTAGTCATCCGAACAAGTTTTTTGCGCCGTTGTCGGGTAATCGCTTTGAATTTGATTTTCTATTCTTTAAATTATTTTTGTTTGATTATTGTGTGTGTGTTTGTGTGTATTATTGTTATGAAAAAATATTTGTGTGTTTGTCGTTTGACTTTTGTTTTGTGCTTGTTTTCTAATCTATTTTAATTTGAGTTACATTTGTACTTCTATTTTAAAAAAAAAATTCAAAAAAAAAAAAAAAGAAACATTTTTCCCATTTCATTTTCTTTTTACATTATAATTTTCATCATTTTATTTTACATTTTAGAAAGAAAAAAACATAATCAGACTGCATATTTCCAATCCACTATTCTGTGTCTTAAAAACCACTCCCTGCCTCTCTGTCACTACTCCTGCCCAAACACAACACTGCATTTCCCAACCATCACAACACTCATCCACCACAATCTCATTTCTACTTACTAACTCTTCCCACTTCTAATCATCATCTCTTCCATATTCAAAACTCCCCGACCACAATTTCGTCGCCTATCTCTGCCACAACACCTGCACAACTCCACAAACCAACATTCACCGTCGCTACATCCACTCACCACCCACTGCAGATTGCCTATCCGAGCAAGCTACTATTTCTGCAACAAACAGCCGGCATCACACTTGCATCGATTAACATTGAACTTCACCATCAACAACACAAATAGCTCTACTATCACACTCCACAACCACATTTACGCATACCAACCCATCGATTTCAACCGCTTCTTATACCACTGCCAATTCAGGCCAGAACCGCTACGTTACCAAGCTTGCAACATACAGTGCTACTCTCACACCAAACCACTGCTGCTCGAATCACTACTCCAACAAACTGTCAACACGAACTTCAACTACCCCGACCGCCATCCCCACCAACAACAAAACTGCAACAACTTCCCTGCATTTCAACCAAAACCGTCCAATCACTGACTCTAACATCCACCAGACAGAAAAAGAGAGAAAGGAAGAAACTGCTGCATTATATCAATTGGAATTACCTGACCATCATCCCTAAATCCATAGTTCTCCTCTTCTAATCACGAACATCACATCCACATCGAACAAATTTTCGGCTCCGAACAGCAACCACCTTCGAACAAAAATTGAACTCGCTACATCCACTCGAGCCACTCGTTCTCTCAGCAAAAGCATACGCCGCGAACATCAAAACGCTACTCAAATCCAATTTGCGACTTCAATTAAAAAATCACCAAAATCAAAACACCCAGTCGAACGTTGTTGCAAAATCCACATTAGAACTAACACTCCAACCATCGCGTTGAATCGCCTGAACCACATTGTGACCCACAAATATCATATTTTGATTCAAATCTCCCCATCGAATCAGCAACCACGACATTCCCTCACTGCAACAAGTCGCGCAACCTCAATTCAACTTCTCCAATTTGATTCCATGCAACACTCGAACTAGCAAAGTGAGCTCCCGAATTGAAGACGCGATTTAAGAAAAAAAGAGGCGACTTTTTTCTTCATTCGTTTTGTTTTTGGGAGAAATAGATTTAGGCTGTTTATTTCTTCAGAGAAGCTAAGGTTGATTATTACTTTTCAGTGGGACGTGGGCTGTATTTGTTTTAAAAAGAAAAATGAAAAACAAAATTCGGTTCGGTTTGGGATGGCTACTAATTGTTAATTAAAATGATAATGGTTTTTTTTTTAAAAAAAAAGTAAAGTTGTTTTGTTAAGTTAAATATTCACCTTTTATTGAATTCTTCTTGATCTCTCTACAAAAAAAGGAGGGGGTTTGCTCAATTTGTTTTGTTTACCTTTTAAAAAAATAATTAGTTGTAAATTTATTTTGTTGTGTTTTGTTTTAGTTTATTTAATAAAAAAAACTTATATATATCTTTTTTATATTTTCAGGTTACCAAAACAGAATTTCAGCAGGAGAATAACTGCTGCCAAAAGTAAATTGCTTGCTTATAAACAAAACTTGCACCCTTATCTATTGTTTTATTTGCTTTACATTGTTAGTTACTTGCATTTGCATTTATATATTAAAAAAAAAAATACATTCGTAGTTGCATTGTTAATACACGTTTAGATTCTACTTTGCATTTCATCTTAGAATTTGATTAATAATAATGCACTTAATTGTATATTGACAAGTTGTCTTCTTTGAACAATTTAATTTCTCGGTGTCTATGCTACGACAGAGCAATAATCAATTATAAATATAATGGTAGTTCGTAGATATTATACTGAATTGTTTCTCTAAAGATACTTAAACCTTCGGCTGCATTCCAACGCTGATTCGTGGTGCACCTATAACTCCTGCTCATTAACAGGTTGAGAACTATCTCGTTGATTTAAGACAATGTGTGATTATACAATTTTGGGTTAGAAGCTGCTTAGGATAAATCATTTGTAATTAAAATCTTGCATTCATTTAGTTGCATTAGTTCATGCATATTTTTTAAAAAAACAAACAAAAAAATTTCAAAATCCAAAACTAAAAATTGTAAATATTCCTTAAACTTTTGTTTTTTATCCTTTCTTTTGATTTTTTTTATCAAAAACAAAAATCCAAAAAAAATGTACTTAATTGTTTTAGAAAATCAAAATTTCAAAAAAATATATAAGACCTTTTCAAAAACAAAAAAAAATGAAAAACCAAAATACAAAACCAAATCAATTTTCCATTTTGAAAAATCAACTATTTTTGTAAATATTTTTCCTTTATAAAAAAAACATTATTGAAAATGTCAGAATTTTCATATTTACTTGAATTTTACAATAGTTGTAAAAATCAATATAATCCAAATGATTTCAGTCAAATTCGTATGGATATTTTAATGAAAACTATTCTATAAACAACTCGAATTTTCAACAAAAAAGTTTTCAAAACGATGACCAACCCTCGACTTTTGAAATTAGCATTTCATCTTTACTTGAATTCTCTATACAATAAAATCAAAGTGTAAATGATTTGTGTAATTCATATTTGTGTAATAACTCGAGTCAAAGATTTCAAAATTTGAATTCAATTCAAAATTCAAACGATTTTGATTATAACCCATGCCAATTCAATTTTGATTATAACCCATGCCAATTCAATTTCGATTATACCCCATGCCAATTCAATTTGATTGGAACATATATGAAACAATGTGATAAACAAAATCAAGTCCCAATGTATAACGAGTGAAGTGATAATCCAGCTTTTACCCAAATCGATGATTTTCAAATAATAACTTTTGAAATTGAAAATGAAAATCTTAACAAAGCCGTTGAGAATTTGGTAATTGACCTGAAGTTCAATTCTCTTGAGGGTGTTAAACTTTATTTAAAATTCGATCTTCTTTTTTTCGATTTTGAAAATTTTAATACAACATCTTTTGATTTTGAAAATGATATATGCAATGAAGTTGTTGATTATCCATCAAAGAAAGACAAATTCAACGAACATGATTTCTTTGGACTTATTGAAAATGAATAGTTAAATTCTCAAAGGGAGGAGTTAAATCACCATTTGATTTTGAATTCAATAATTCTAAAGAAGTTTTTAGTGATAAGTTTGAATTTCAATTTGGTGAGAATAAACTTGAATTTCAGTCAATCATTCTATCAACCCCGAAATTATCGAAAATAAAACAATTCGAACGACCTTTAATAATTCGACATTTATTTTTCCGAATCAACACTCAACTTTGAAATCTTTTACGATTTGGTTTTCTAAGCTTAAGTTATGTCTCGCATACTTAACGAGAGAAATAAAGTGGTCTTTGGAAGACTGTTTCATTTGATTTTTGACAATATACTTTCTGATCTCGTGTAAATAAAGTTTATTCTCATATAAATAAAGGCCATTTTTATTTTTTTTTCCTTTCACTTGGGTTGACTGTGGGGACACAATCAAAATCAAGTGTGGGGGGAGTCTCGTCATCGTTTTCGATTTTTCATGGTTTATTTTTACATTTTCTTTCCAAATTTTTTTCTAAAAAAAATCTCAAAAGTAATATATATATAGATATACACACACACATATATTTTCAAAGCATTTTGATCTATTTTTAAAGAAACACTATATAAGATTTTGGTTATTAAATTGTAATTTTTGAAAATTTATTAACAAAAATAAAAATGAAATTTGAATACAGATAACAATGGTTTACTAGTATATAGGACGACCATTTGTGTTAATTAGGAAATACATCCTAATGGAAAATCTTTGTTTTAAAAAGTGGTTGATTTAAAGTAAATTATTATATTTTTTTGTCTTCAAAGTTAAATGGTGTTAGGACGATAGTGTAAAACTCTCTCTTCTGAAAAAACAAAAAAAATCAAAAATATATTTGTATATATGTATATTTTTTATTACACACCTAGAGTCATTTATTCACATTCGTGTGTTCACTCGCCATGCTCTGTACCCTTCTCACATAAACCCAAAAGGCAGTGCATGATCGTATATCCAGCCTCAGTTTATCTGAGTTAGGTGTGTATGTATAAAAAAACTCTTTTATTAATAACGCATACAGTCGATAAGTGTTCGCACTTATGTGTTCACTGGTCACGCTCTTTATTCCCCTCATATAAGTCCACAAGTGTAACGAATCGAAATTTCTGGATATTTGGAATTAAAATATTTAATTTATTTTAAATATTTGAAAGTTAGTTTAACTTGTATTCCAATATCACTATTTATTTGGCAATTAAATTATTAAATTTGATAATTGGAAGTTGAATAAAATATTGAATCTTCATTTATATGCTTGTTAAAAATATTTCAATGGCTTATAAATTTATATTAATAGTACCGAGATAATGAAAGCTTTAGAATTGAATTTGGAAGTGTTTTGTTAAGTTTTGAAAATATATCATTTAAATCGATATTTAAAAACAACCTTCCGAGGCACAGTCTCGAATTTTGATGAAACCAATTACATTGGATCCATAATAGTGTTTTATTATTGGATTTCAAATTTCGTAATGTTTGGAGTCGATGTGTGAGCGTACAGGTTGTAAACGTGCTGAAATCTATATCGGAACCTCAATTTAATAACTGAGTCCAAAAAGCTAACTTCTCCATACGATCGAATTAGGATTCGAAACCTTTTCCATTGTGTTCGGAATAGGGGTTTAACATTATGAACACCTAGCGGCACGTCTCGATAGGAGATCGAGATTTTGAGTTGTTTTTCCAAGGCGATTTAAATATAAATATAAATATAAACATGTATATATTCTCTTTTCACATCAAAGCTTTTTTCCACTCATTTCAATGTTACTCCATCTTGTTCATTTTTGGCATGTGGGGAAGAATTCAAACACTTGTCATCCTTATTTTACAAGCGTCTCGTCCCCTTCTTTCAACTGAAATCGTTCGTATAAAAATAAAAAAATCGTGTCTCTTCCTTCGCTATTGAATCAACTCTCGAAAATTATATTTAGATCGAAAAAATAGGGCAGGCTTAAAAAGGGCAATAGCCAAAAAAGAACGACCTCAATCATAAATCAACTGGCCGAACAAATCAACTTGTCAATTCAAGAAACAATGGCCGCCTTCTTATTTAATTCACCATCATCCTCCCTCCTCTCGGCATCTTTCTCAAGCGCGGTTGCTGCAGCGTAATTGCTTCACCTAGTTTATCTTCATCAATTTTTTTGATTGGATTATTCTCATTTCAATTCGATTTTGACTTTATTTATTTTATTTATGTCGATGGTTGAAATTTTAGATCTGTCCATTGTTGACTGTGCTCGGTTATGTGCCTAGATCCGTATATGTGATCTATGGACCGTGGCTTTGGATCCTGATGAGTATTCAAGGAGAGGCCTTTGGTTTCAAGGATTTGGGTATCTGCGCGTGTAATTTGGTTTCATCTGGATTTAAAAGTGGTGCACTGCTATGTGTTGCTCAGCTGGTTAAAAGCGAGCATAAGGTATTAGCTATTTTGCTTTTAATTCTATGTTTTAAATATAAGATTAAGTGAAAACTTTAATTTAATTTAATTTAATTTATTTAGTTCATCATACATTAACAGTGAAGAGAAAAAGTATATAAGAATTTTAACTGCTCAAGAGTTTTATAAAAGCTAGATTTTCAAATCTATATATATATATATATATATATATGAAGTTTCAAAAGAAAAATAAATATACATATATACCTATTTCCTTTTACTGGTTATTTTTAAAATAATAAATTATGGAGATTGACTTATTTAATTATTTCAGTGGCTTTAATATTTTTTATTTAGGAAACTAGTTTAAAATTTAATCATTAGTTTAAAATAAAATCATTAGTTAATTAAATTTATCAAATGAAAATTTAATTGTCGATTTATTTGAATATTAATAAATCATCTAATGTTTATACAAGGCCAAAACCGTGAAATCAAATCAGGATTTGGATTGGATTGCAAACAAATCAAAGGTGAGTAATCTCCCTCATTTGGGCAACCATTTAAATTTAAATAGTTAAATTTAAATCATTTGATTGATTGCTTGGATCAATGATCTATTATCAGTATTGATGTGATAATATATATAATAGTATATATATATATATATATATATATATATATTAGACTGATTGATTTCCCGCATTATATAGCGGATGAGACCCTATGCGCCCCGCATAAAGCGGATGACCCCATATACCGCGATATCCCGCCTTGAAGCGGGAGTGGTATTTTTATCTTCTGCTAACATCTGTGGATGTAGGAAAACAGGTTGGAGGGATCCAACTAGATTCCTCAAATATTGAATCTGTTTTATAATCAATAATGTGATTTATGTAATAATCTATGATGGATTATATTGAAAATTGAAATTATTAAATGTTATGGCTTGGTTGAATATATATTGGTATCGAGGAAAATGATATATATATATATATATATATATAAAGTTTGGATTTTTTTTAAGTAAATAAAAAGGGAAATTTTTAAGTAAAATAATTATGGTAAGGAATGAATTTGGGAAAGGGATAAATGTTTGATTTTAAATCCTATATAATGAATTCAAGGATGGAAAAATAGGATTTTGAATAAATGGAAAAAGATTTTTATTTAAAATAAGGACTCAAGCAATATTGTATTGTAAGTAAATAGATTTTTTTTAAATTTTAAGATTTGAATGAGTTTGAAAAAATAATAATAGAAGGAATTTTTTTAAATAAAGTATGAAAATTGATATTTTCGATTTAAACAAGAATTTATATCATAATAAAGAAGTAAAGTATGAAATTAATGGGTTTTGAAAAAAAATTGAGAAAGTAAAGGAATTTATTTTAAAGTGAAGTAAAATTTTGAAATCAATGTGAAAATTGATTAAGTGCTTGGAACTGGGATTTTGAAAGGAAGATAAGACTATGAAATTTATAAACGGGGTTTATAAAGTGAAATAGATATCGGTGGATATTTGAAAGTATAAATTCATGATAGGAATTTATAAAGGAATGGGAATTTTTTTTTAAAATAATGATGGTTTATTTTTCAAAGTATGGAAAGAAATTTACGGATTTGCGATGTAAATTGGGATAAATCGATAAGGATTTATTAACTGATCGAATGGACTATTATGGAATGAAAAGTGTATTTTCCATGGAAAGCCAAGTATGTTTTCGAAGTATCTTTTAAGTATAAGTTAAAAGTTTTAAAGTTGGTTTTTAAATAAAAAAGAATGTTTTTGGAAGAAATCATTTTCTTAAATTATTTTGAATTTTTTAGGTAAATATCTATTAAGTCAATTATGGAAGTGATTATTTTAAAGATTTAACTAGTATTTGATTTAAAAGATGGTTATTTAATAATTATACTTTATCTAACAATTTTATTTTAAATTAGTTTTGGCTTAAATTTTACATGAGAAATTAGTATAAAATTTCATAACTTGTAACAGCCCGCAAACCCGTACCACTTGAGTCGACACTATTCACCATCACTCAACTCAAGATGAACGGAAATACGAACCATTTGGGCTAAAGAAGAAAGAGGTAGAAGGAGGAAATAGAAACAACATCAGAATCTAACCATCGCAGCGGAATAAAATATAATAGATAATAACTGATCTTTACACAAAAGAAAATATGTTTATACAATACATCATCAGAGTACACATAACGCTCAACTGGACAGTAATCATAACCTGTCCTCACAAAACCAAATACACAGCTAATCAACACAGCGAAATATTTACAACAAGTACGGAAGTACGTATCGCCATCCAGCTCGTCTCCTGAGCTGCATAGCATCATTTCCCGTAATCTATACTACTCGGCCTGACCCGCGCATTATAGTGAAATAACACCTGAGTCAGTCTGGTACCAGCGTGAGAAAACCACACTCAAATTGATTATTAAAGTTTTAAAATCCTTTTGGAAACAAAAGCATCTCGTAAGATTACGCCACAAATAAACATGTCGGATTTTTACCTTACGATGGCCAAATCATTTTTTTATCAAAATTCTCTGATATTATAATAGTGTCTATATAAAGTAAAATAGAATCTATCTCAAATGCTTGCATCTCACATTTCAACAATAGTTGGGCACAATCAAAACTGTACAGGCGCGTAGGGAGAATGGATTTCCAACTAATAACTAGGAACAGGGGTACCACCTGTCACAGTACGTGGCCTAGATCACTGTACCGAGGATTACTCCCAATATCCTACAACACAAGACCAGGACTACCCCTTACTGGATAATACCGAGTAAGATCACCTCACGGTTGGGATCAGCAACTGCACCACTAAGCCGAATAAAAAGGGACATCTAGACAGGGATGACCTCACCCTAATGGACGCTACCCACCTAGCCTTTCTGCATAACCCCTGATTTTCAGTCATTCCCGATTGATGAGGCTTGAGGCTAAGCGTTGCCTTTCTTGAACATATCACTTAGAATGCCCATCGTCCACCTGACGATGTTCCGAAAGCAATCATCCATACAAGTCCGTCCCGGGTTCGAACGAAACCGAAGGCACTACTCCTACTACATCCATTTTGGGATCACCTCAGGATTAGTAGTGTGACGCCCCACCTCTATGCTCACAATAACAAAGAGTATTAAAGGAAACACTGTCTGTTATCACGAAGAATAAGGCTGGATAGGAGCGGCCATCCGTAGTTAGGCGTTACACTAGTATTGGTTATTTTGATAGGAGTGGTATATTTTTTTTTCATCTCTTATTTATTTACTCCCATCGACATACCCAATTCCAGTATAAAATGAACTACGATGGTTCATAATAGTTTAGGACAATAAATATAATAATAACACAGATAATTTAAATGCAGAACACAGACAAAACAAAAAGTCTCATATATATAATAACTGATATCAGTTACAATACATGTGATACAGTACATATGATACAATTACAATTGTCGACACAGGATGTTACATATACAAGTACATTAATATCATTAATATACATGAATACATATCATCCTATACAAATACACTGACTACTAAAAATGACAATGACTACTCCAAAAGATATGAAAAGACTTCATAGCTCTAGCAGCAATTCAAAGCGGGATATCTACAACCTGTAATAACTCGGTCTGACCCGAGTATTACATTCAAAAGAAAATAATACATGGGTCAGTCTAATTCAAACTCAGTTATTAGTGCAAAGAAGCAATAATAATTAAATAGCAATTAGATGACAGTCACAATAAATCTCGTCAATGCAATCCTTTAACAAGGAATCAGATAACGATAAATATAACGCGTAACCGTGTTAAACAACAAATCAGCAGATTCAAATTATCAACAAAGATAAATGAAAAGATCATCAATGAAGGTAATTTAGAAAAACATCAGAATTGCCTAAACGGCAATTAACAACAAAATCTAATTATTAAATAAATAATTAGAAAATCATAATCTAATTATCTGGAAGATAATTAGACAACAACAAAATGATCAATTCAAACCAAATCAAAATGTACTTCCAAGACATTGAATTAAACACACAAAACAATTCCATCAACTGAAATCATCAATTAAAACATCAGATTCTGAATTGGCTGCAGTACACGCACGCGTGCACTGCCTCGCCAATACAACATATGAATTATGCAAAAGATCAATGAACAAGAAACAAATGACATCAACAAATTAAAATGAACTAGATGGAACTGCAACAGCAAGCACAACATCCATCCAGTAACCATCAAGTGTACAAAGTGCACATGAATGCACAATGAAAATTCATAAATGGGTACAAGGTCAAACCCAAGAAAAAGTCAGGTTCAACTCAAATGCAATTCGAATAAAATGGTCAAGACATAAAATCAAGTCTCGGCCCAAGTTCAAATCAATCAACATAAAACAGTGGCTGCACAGAGACAGCAGGGTACAACACGCCTCAAAGTATCGGTCGATACTAACAAGCATGTGTGGTCAAGGAAACCCAAATACTACATGAAACAGATATGTAACTGTCCCAAGTGGTCAAGACAGCCACAATGAATAATCAAACTCGCAAAATACTTCAACTACAAGTGAAAAGTAAGATGGCCAGGTGACCTAACAAACATGCACAGGCATAGGCTACCCAAGCATGATGCAGCAAAACAGTAAATGCAACCTGAACAAGAATGAAACAAAGGTGGCAACATGAGACTATACCAAAGGAATGTCATCAGCTATACACAAATCAATGCAAACCAGTACAGTTTGCATACTGAGACCAAGGGAAAAAATGAAACAGAGATGATATACTATACATGTAGTAAAAATGCACATATATATAACATGTACCAAAAAGAAAAGTGAACAGCAGGTGGTACGAAACTGAACTAGACGAATGCACTGAATTCAGGTAAATGGCAACAGCAAGTGATGCATCAGTGAAACGATTCAATATGTAAATTCTATATGCAGCTTAAAGACAGGTTCAAAAAGAACCAACAACAAATGTAATGCATCACTGGGGCACAAATACATAACCAATAACGCAACTGTATGCAAACTACCCCGAAGGAAGTAGCATGATCAGGAGTACACAAATGCAGACTGCATAAGAATCAATATATAGTGACCATATGGTGCGGTGAAGAACAACAGCAAGTGTTGACCAAACGATGAAATGCAACAGACTACATTGACTACAGCATATCAAGCATACAAGACCGATGCAGACAATGCCAATAAGACTTAGTTCAAGATGCAACATAGAAGCTACAGAGCTCACATTTATCAATACTACATGAATCAAACTTGAAGCAACACTCACGTGTAACCTCAGCTACAAAATGTATGCATATAGTCAAGTAATGACAAAGACAAAGAAACGCAAAACTTCTAGATGAATACAAGCATCAAGTAGCAACACATGTACCGGTCATTGAAGTTCCAAGTCAAGGCCGAGGTCATTAGAAAATTCACGAAATCAAAATGCCAAAAATCAAAATCGTGATAGCCAAAGCAATCCACATCGGAAAAATCATTTCGAAACCGCGGTGACTAATGAACTCAATCGAAGCAGAAAACGAAATATCATCACAAGTTACCACGGCCAAAACAATTACCAGAAATTCGAACAAGTGAACCAAGAAATCCTCATCACAGCAAGCAATTTACAAAAATTAAAACGACCGAAGTCAACAAGAAACAACTTTTTATTTAAACCAGTTAGAAAACATGAAGTCAACTTAGCCTTAGCCTCGAACAAATCAGCTTGAACAATCAGAAATCAACAAGACTTTGAATTAAATGTGAGTGAAGTAAATCACTCACCTTAGCCTGAAGCAAATTGAAGGAGCCGTGAGGAAGTGGAGAGACATCGATCGACAGAGCAAGTAACGCAATCGTCCTTCGATCGTGCTACACAAGTCGGCTTCTTTAATTTTGAACGAGCCCTAATTTCAGAGTGGAGAAGAACGAACGAAGAAAAGCAACTAGCCGCCATTATTTATTTTTCTTTCGTTTTGTTTCTAGGGTTTTAAACAATGAAGGCACCGGCCGATCAAATAGCAAAGGAGTATAGTTTGGGCCGGTCTCATAATTTCATTTGGGCTTAGTTTTATAAAGTAGGGTTTTGCTTTAGATTTTCGAACCAATGTAAATGAAAAAGGAACGGGTCGAACTGAAATAAGAAGGGGACGGTATTCACTCCGATAACACAACACGAACGAGAAATGTGGCCCAATATTTTCAAAGCCCGTAATCCGTCAACGAATTACAAAAGAATTTTCAACTCGATTGAAAACTTCAATTAGCAATTAACTAGCACAATAATCGTTTAATGGCGATTATAAATTGGGAAAAACCCCGGCCTGTTACAAGTAGCGACTAGCCCTTACACTTCACTGCACCACCTTCGAATCCAAACTCGTCTTCCTCATGAAAACGTACAAACCGGATTGAAGAGGTTTTTCGAGAAATTAATCCCGATCTCAGTCTCTTCGAAACGATCAGCACATTGTCCAATATTGATAGTCGGTTATTTAACTATCAATTAACGTTCACAACATCCATCAAACATAAATAATTTCTCCTGAATTATTTATTAACCTCAAAATATCTTCGCAAGATATATTTCCATTTTCAACCCTTTTTAAAACAGTTTTCAAACTACACCTTTCTCATGAAATGAATTTCCAAATATTTATTTCCACTGAAACACCAAACACAAAACTTTAGATTTTTAAAATAATTTAAAACACTTTATTATAAAATATCCTTTAAAACATTTAAATTAAGAATTACTTTAATACTGATGCAAAATATATACTTTAAGAATATTTATAATAAAGCTTCTTAATAAAATATAAAACTAAATTTTTATCTTTTTAAAACAAATACCAAGTCACCTTTAAATAATTGCTACTAAGATAAATTTGAAAAAAGACTTACTTTAAAATTTAAACATAATAAATTTTCTAAAACATACTTTTTAAATCAACGTTAAACTTTAAACTTATACTTATACATTTGTTTTGAAAACGTACTTAGATATCCAGGAAATATACTTCTCTCCACATCCTAAAAAAATAAATCGCTATTTATTTTTAAACAAATCTTCCCATTCCTTTAATAAATTCCCATCGTGAATTTATTCTTCCAAATATCCATTGATATATTACTTTACTTTTATAAACCTAGTTTATAAATTTCCTAGTCACATTCTCCTTTAAATTTCCAATTTTAAACACTTAAATCAATTTCCAAATTGATTTCCAATTTACTCCATTTTGAAATAAATTCCTTTACTTACTCATTTATTTCAAAATCCATTAATTTCAGATTTTATTTCTTCGTTTTGATTTAAAATCTTTTAACTAAAACATACCAATTTCAAAATTCCTTCTTTATTCTTTTAAATAAATTTAAACCTTGAATTTCAAATAAATTCTTTATTTCTTGAAATAATATCACTTGAGATTAAAAATAAAATTACTTATTCCCATTTATTCAAAATCTCGTTTTCCATACTTGGAATTTTATTTATCAGAATTCAAAATCACTTTTTATTCTTTTCCAATTCATTTTTAATTTATTTAAATTTCTATGATTATTTTACTCAAAATTCACTCTTTTATTTTCTTTTCAGATATCCCATTTCTATAGATTTTGATAACTCAGTTCATTGAAATATTTTAAATCAACCATAGCATCCAACATTTCTAATTATCAGTATAATTCATCACAGGATAGCAAATAATTATATCACAAAATATTTTAACAAAACCAAATATTTTGAGGAATCCGGTTGGATCCCTCCAACCTGTTTCCCTGCATCCACAGATGTTAGCACAATAAAAAACCAATTCTATTTCGAGGTGGAATATTGCGGTATATGGGTTTTAATATAATATAATCCGCTATTAGGCAGCGCATAGGGTCTCATCCGCTGTATAATGCGGGAAATCAATCACTCCAATATACACTATATACTACTATATATATAATATAACACATCAAATCAATTCAATCATTCAACCAATTATTTAAATTTAACCATTTAAATTTAAATAAAAATCCAGAAGAGTGAGATTATTGCTTTTATTTCTTTGCAATCCGACCCAAACCGGCTATTCCCTTCACGCTTTTTGGACCTTGTACAAACATTATACGGTTTATTATTATTTGAACTAATCGAACAATTAATTACCATTTATTAATTTAATTTAAATAATAATTTAATTTTAAACTAATTCCTTTAAATAAATTTTTAGTAACTAAAATAATTAAATAAGCTTATTAAACAATTTAATCACTACAATACATTTTTAAAATAAACTAGTAGGTGAAAATATGTATTTATGTATAGCTATTTATTTGAAACTACATATGTTCTTATAAAATAATCTATATAGATTTAAAAATCTAATTTTATATAAACTCCTCACATTTAAAATACCTGCCTTTTTCCAAAACCTTATCTATAATTATATCTTTCTTTTTATATCACACTTCCCTTACTTTTTGTTGGGGGCGTCTCCACCCCCACCGAACCAAAGGAAAGGAATTCGATACCGGACCACTTCCCTGCCGGACCAAACACCTACCGAACCAACCCACCTCCACACGCTGCCGAACCAGATGCAAGGGAGGACACGACTGGACCAACTCTGCCAGGCCAGATTGCTTCAGCCTAGGCCCACCAACAGCTATATACATCCAAGACCCCTGCCCCCAGCCTCACTCTATAAATAGAGGGGCAGGGGTACAACAACGAGGGACAAGTTTGAGAGCTCAAGCACGGATAGAACTTTCAAACAGTTTTCAGATACTTGTAATCAAAGCTTTGTACTTGTAATCTAAAGAGAAAAGGAGAATAACATATAAAGTGGACGTAGGCACATTCTGGCCGAACCACTATAAATCTGTGTGTCTTTTACAGTTTAGTCCATCTATTTTATATATTTTCATAAATCATCCAAATCACTAAGAACAACACATAATCAACTAAATCATACGACTTGGAGGTGTTTGCCCATTTTCTGTGCAAACATTTTTGGTGCTTTTACTGAAAACAGAAGCTCGAAGCTTCAGCTTCTCCCACTTAACCCTTTTCCTATCAGCATCGTTCATTGCTGGGAAAACATGCCTCCCGGACGGAAGAAAGATGCTAACAATGGAAAGAACATCGCAGCTCGCAGTATCCAAGATCTAGTGATCAAAGATCAAGACAATCGTCCGGTTCCAACAGCAAAAGAAAATCAGGCAAATCCGACAACCCCTGCTACGGAACAACCAATTACAAGGGCGGATCTGGACAGGGTTGTGGCTGAAGTAACTAACCGCTTCGCATCTCAACAAGAAGCCTTGGTGGATTAACTCATGTCACGCTTAAGGGATGTTGAAGAAACCAACCGCAACACCGAATCATGGGGTGAGTCCCGGTCTGGAGGATCTGGGAGACGACAAAGGTCTTTCTTCTTCGAAGAGGCTAACAACAGAAACACAATGGTAGGAGCCGAGCCCGGACTCAGCCCGAATTCCGACCCGAGGAAACACTTGGAACCGAACCCAACACGGGAGGTACCAGGCAGGGGTCGGATGTAGCTGAGCCTGCCATGCTACCTAACCATGGAAACACCAATAGACGGGACCGAGATGGAGTCCAGCCCGAAGTTGGGCCCGAGGAAGTGCTGAGAACAGAACCCAGCAGGGGAAGATCAAGGCAAGGGCCAACTGTGACTGACCCCAGCGTGCCCCCGAAAGACCATAGGCCGTCATTGGAGAATGTTAGGAGTGATAGACGATACCATCCCTACAGGTCATCTGGATGGAATCAATCCTGCAGGGAAGAACCAAACTCATTTCTATCCGCTCCAAGTTCTGATGAAAGGATGGCACGATTGTTCAGAGAGTGCGTCCAACGGGAACAGTAACGACCCAGAATTTCTATTAATTAAAATTTGAATATTTAATTAATTTTAATTATTAATAAGTGGAATTTATAAGTCGAATAATTTATTTTCGAATATTGGATTTAATTAGATAAATAAATCGATTATTTAATAGTTGAAATTTCTGAAATAATTGAAAATCGAGTTAAATATGATTGAAAATGATTTGTAAAATTTTATTTTATCATATTGGAGTTAGAACGATATTTTAGAACGTTTAAAATCGAACTAAAAGTTAGTTTTTGAAAATTGAATATTTTAATATTTAATCGACTAGTGAAATTAGCCATTTTTCGAACAGTCTCAGAATTGGACGAAACTAGTTCCATTGGATCCGTAATAGTTTGTCATTATCGGATTTCAATTTTTGTAGCAATTGGAGTTTTCGTTTGATCGTGGCAGCTCGAAACGCATCGAAATTGTTTTAATATTAATTTGGCGAGTTAAAATAGTCATTTTTCAAACTATCTCGGATTTCGACGAAACCAGTTTCGTCGGATCCGTAATGTGATATTATTGTAAGGTTTCAAATTTCAAGTCAATTGGATTTACCGTTTGTCCGGTGCAAGCTAAAACGCCTAGAAAATCGTTTAATCGGTTTAATTTTAAATTGAACGTTTATTGCCATAACTCGCACAGATGACTGAATTAGCTCATTGTGTTTGGAACGTGGGGTAAACATTAGAAACGCTAGTCACCGCGCGTAAATCAGAGTTCGGAAAAGTCCGGATGGATAGTGTTTTGAATATTTTCTATAAAAGCACGGTTTCATTCTCATTTTTGCAAAATAAACAAACTCTAGCCCTAATTGCTTCCAGCCGCCACCCTCTTCAATGAATGGCCAAAAATTTCTATTGTTCTTCCATTAATCTCTCTCGATCCACTCAGTATTAGCAAATGTTGTCAACTACAACATTGTAGAGTGTCTCGAGCTCGATAGATCCGTACGGTAGAATTGGGTATCGTCGACTGGAGGGGGAGCGGTGGGCCCGCGTTCGTGCTCGCTTCTTGCACGAAGTTCGAGCAAATGGGTTGACCGAGCTTCATGGGATGGTGGCTGATGGTGGAGGCTAGTGCGAGCTTTGGAATGGAGTATGTTGATCGTCCTGGAAGTCGATGGATTGGGGGCGGCCAACTAGGGTTTTGAACGATAGTTGGGTTCAGTTTCGCGTGAAGGACCTGGGGACTTTTCGCGTGGGAGAGAAGGAAAATAGGCGGCCAGATCTGATGGTTTCGAATGGAGGTCTGCGATTGATTCTAGGTTATAAAAAATAATAATGGAAAAGTTAATTTGTATATATAAATTTGTATATAAAATTCAAACGGCTATAACTTTTTGCTGCGAGGTCGGAATTCGACGAAACTTTTTGCGTTGGAATCGTTTCGACGAGCACTACACTGTTACATGACAAGCAATGGAAAGTATAAACTCTGTTACATGGCATGATGCTTTAAATCTGAAATGGATTCTAAGTACACTGACAAAATTTGATGATGGGATTCCAAGTACACTGACAAAATTTGATTATGCAATTTTTTTCTGAATGGATATGATACATTAGCTACATGTATGTGTAAAGTGAGGTTGATTGGAAATGATCTCGTTGATTTCAATTATTGAAACTGATGGAGAATTTCACAGTCAGTGTACTTAAGTTCATTCAGATTTTGCTCACGGTATGACTATGAGTTTAGGTGAATTGATGTTGAAATAGAAAGACCGAGTAACGATTTAGAGGAGTCTGTTTGTACACCATAGCCAAATTGTCTTACAGTCGATAGGAAAGATAACAGAGCTTGTTGATTTTTTAGATATAATCTAAAATAAGCGTCTAGAGATTGTATAAGTATTTTGATAGAGAAACCAAAATCAGAGGAGGCATTTGTTTATGAGAAATAAAATATGACGTACTAAGAAATTTCCACGACTAAATATAAACAATATGCTATTGAATTATAATGGAGGCCTTGTTTAATATCAGTAAAAGCTTGGTATTTAGTTCTCGGTGATGGATTTAAAAGAGGCGTTCTTTATGCCGAATTTAAGAGGATGTTGGGACTGTACCGATCGACATATATAAACGCCGTATTAAAATTGTTACTAAGAAGCAGATGAAATCTGTTATCCCATTTTTTGGACAAAACTGGAATATCAAAGTTGAGCGCGTCTCTACCACGATCGAGCTAAGAAGAAACAACCAGCAAGCGTACAAAAGTCAAGGGTTTCACTCAAGATCCAGGTTAAAGCTCATTCGGCAAAGCAGGGCTGGAATCCATTCGGCCATTGGAAGTAAGGCCTCATTCGGCACTCAGAGCACATAGGTTCATCCGGCGTCCCCACCACATCTGTCCATTCGGCACCGAACCAGACCTCACCACCTCCATGCCGAACCAGTCCAACGCCATCAATATCGAATAAACTTCATAGCCGAACCAGCCACACTCCCACGTACTACCGAATGAACTCCACCGAATCACCACCACCGGACCAACTCCACCGGTCCAATACCACATCTCCATGCACTACCGGTCCAAGCAATCACCGAACCAACCTCCTTCTCCAACAACGACCGAACCAAGCCCCGCCGAACCAGAGTTTCCAGTCCAGATTGCTTCAGCCCAGGCCCACCAGCAGCTATAAACATCCAAGACCCCTGCCCCCTGCCTCACTCTATAAATAGAGGGGCAGGGGTACAACAATGGGGAGAATTTTTGGAGACAAGTTTGAGAGCTCAAGCCTGGAAGGAACTCTCAAACAACTTTAGATACTTGTAATCAAAGCTTTGTACTTGTAATCTAAGGAAAAAAGGAGAATAACATATAAAGTGGACGTAGGCACGTTCTGGCCGAACCACTATAAATCTGTGTGTCTTTTACAGTTTAGTCCCTGCTTTTTATATATTTGCATAAATCACCCAAATCACTAAATACAACATAAAATCAACCAACTCATACGACTTTGGGTGTTTGCGGCCATTTTTCACGCAAACATTTTGGTGCTTTCACTGAGAGGAACCAGCTTCCGCCAGCTTCCGCCACACGGATAGAAGTTGAATTTGGAAATCTAAGATTTCAGATCTAAGAGCTATGACGAGACAAACAAGTAAAAGGCAAAGGCCAGAGAGAAGTGAACACCAAGGAAGTCAAGAGGCTTCCTCAGGAGGGAATCAAGCATCGATCTTCATCACTAGAGATGAGATGGAGGTCATGATGAGACGACAAGAAGAGATGATCCAGAACTTACTTCAACAAATTGGGCAAATTGGAGCACAAATCCAAGGAACGGCTGGAATTCAGAACGGCGCAAGACCATCTGGCGCAGCACCAGAGCTAGGGGGCACTCACGCAGAGCATGTTGATCCAACCCCGGGAAGTGAGATGGGGGCATCCGAACCACCTGGTAGCAATAGAGGAATGAACGTTCAGCCAGGGATGCATACACATGGAAACTCCCGCGGACTTGGGGGGCAGGTCGAAGACAGTGAACGAGAACTACAGCTTGGAAACAACGACAGATTAGCGGAGATAGTTAGAAGAGCTATGAGAGGCGGTTTAGTAAACAGAGATTTGGAAGATGTAAACAGGAGTCCTTTTTCTTCTGCGATTAGGATGGCTAGGAACCCACCAGAATTCAAGCTACCATCATTGGACATGTACAACGGGAAAACGGACCCCACGGTCCATCTAACGAAGTATATGAGACATATGGAAGTGCTGGGGGCATCAGAGGAGGTTATGGCCCGGTGCTTTCCACTGTATTTGACGGACATTGCAGCGTTATGGTTTAGGCAACTGGAGAGCGGCTCCATAGGAACATGGGCAGATTTAACTGAGAGATTCATGAGGCAATTCAGGGTTCATATTGCGAGACCCAAGAATGTGATGACTTTGGCAACCTTGAAACAGAAAACTGGAGAGACTTTGAGGAGCTTTCTAACGCGATTTAATGCGGCGGCAGCATCAGTGGATCGACCAGATCCATCTATGGTCATGATGGCGGCTGTATCTGGAATAGCTGGTAATACAGAGTTCAAGAATTCATTAACCAAGGACCCGCCTATGAATCTGGGAGAGTTCTATCATGAGGCTGAAAAGTTTCTGCGTTTGGAAGATGCTAGTGCAGAGAGAGAGGAAGAAGATGACGTTTACACAATCAAGAGCGGAAACCCACCTGGAAAGGGTGCAGAGACTAGCAAAGGAAAGAGAAAGGCTGAGGATAATGATGACAGGACGAAGTGGCTACGGAGAGAGCCACGATTCACCACCTATTCACAGTTGAATGAGAGTTTGGAACGGATTTATCAAGATACCAAGGGGCAGGTTCCGTATCGTAGACCAATGCGAAGGGATCCAACCTCTGACGAAAGAAAATCAGATAAGTTTTGTGTATTTCATGAATTGAATGGTCATAACACTAATGATTGTAGGCATTTGAAGGACGAGGTGGAAGGGCTTATCAGGAACGGTATGCTCCTTCAGTATGTGAGGAGGCGAACTCCAGCGGTGGAGCCAGAGCGACCACCCTCTACATCAGCTAGAGGTGACCCTAGATCAGGGCACCATTTGATTATCCATTGATTGCTTGATTAAAATAACGATGAACAAGTGTAAGCTTCCACTAAAGCAATTAAATCATTTACACATGTGCGAGATCGCGAACGATCTCCAGGCATGCTCTGAATGATCATTGACTGCTTCAGGATGGGGACTTACACTTTGACATCCTTGCTTTGCTTTTGTTTCGATTTGAACATTTGAACTCTTCATGTTTGGACATTTCTGCTGTAAGGTACTATTGCTTTAACATTTACAATTCTATGAAAAAATTATTTACTTGTATGCCCGTTGGATCGCGAACGGTCCACGAGCACCTATTGCATGGCAACGAACTGCCGAAGTCTTTGATTCGAAAACTCCCCCAAACAATAACTCCAACACTGATAATATTAAGTCCCCCCCGGGCACACTCATTCGCCTCGAACGGCACCCGACTTCGAACAGTCACAATTCGCCTCGAACGGCACCCGACTTCGAACAGTCACAACTCGCCTCGAACGGCACCCGATCGCGAACGATCATAACTCGCCTCGAACGGCACAACTCGCCTCGAACGGCACAACTCGCCTCGAACGGCATAACTCACCTTACCTCAAATGGCTCGATCGCGAACGGTCGTCATTTGAGGTCCGCCACCTGATCACTAACTGTTACACCTTACCTCAAATGGCTTGATCGCGAACGGTCGTCATTTGAGGACCGCCACTTGACCGCACACTGTCGCACCTTACCTCGAATGACTCGATCACAAACGATCGTCATTTGAAGTTAGGCGCTTGACCTTGAACGGTCGCATTTCATCACAAATGGCTCGGTCTCGAACGATCGACGCGTGGACTTACAGGCTTGACCGCGCACTGTCGCACTTTACCTCGAATGACTCGATCACGAACGATCGTCATTTGAAGTTAAGCGCTTGACCTTGAACGGTCCTCACTCGACCGCGCACTGTCGCACTTTACCTCGAATGACTCGATCCCGAACGATCGTCATTTGAAGTAAAGCGCTTGACCTTGAACGGTCACATTTCACCGCAGATGACTCGATCCCGAATGATCGACGCATGGATTTACGCGCTTGACCGCGCAGGGTCGCACTTCACCTCGAATGACTCGATCGCGAACGGTCGTCATTTGAAGTTAGGCGCTTGACCATGAATGGCCGCGCTTCATCCCGAATAGCTCGATCCCGAACGGTCGTCATTTGGGGCCATATAAACTATCAAATTCTCTACAGGTTGATGACAGGATATGAACATCCGGCTCATGGCATTACAAAACACGCCTTCCTACCGCAAGGCATATTTTGGGGGGCAAAGTGTTATCCCATTTTTTGGACAAAACTGGAATATCAAAGTTGAGCGCGTCTCTACCACGATCGAGCTAAGAAGAAACAACCAGCAAGCGTACAAAAGTCAAGGGTTTCACTCAAGATCCAGGTTAAAGCTCATTCGGCAAAGCAGGGCTGGAATCCATTCGGCCATTGGAAGTAAGGCCTCATTCGGCACTCAGAGCACATAGGTTCATCCGGCGTCCCCACCACATCTGTCCATTCGGCACCGAACCAGACCTCACCACCTCCATGCCGAACCAGTCCAACGCCATCAATATCGAATAAACTTCATAGCCGAACCAGCCACACTCCCACGTACTACCGAATGAACTCCACCGAATCACCACCACCGGACCAACTCCACCGGTCCAATACCACATCTCCATGCACTACCGGTCCAAGCAATCACCGAACCAACCTCCTTCTCCAACAACGACCGAACCAAGCCCCGCCGAACCAGAGTTTCCAGTCCAGATTGCTTCAGCCCAGGCCCACCAGCAGCTATAAACATCCAAGACCCCTGCCCCCTGCCTCACTCTATAAATAGAGGGGCAGGGGTACAACAATGGGGAGAATTTTTGGAGACAAGTTTGAGAGCTCAAGCCTGGAAGGAACTCTCAAACAACTTTAGATACTTGTAATCAAAGCTTTGTACTTGTAATCTAAGGAAAAAAGGAGAATAACATATAAAGTGGACGTAGGCACGTTCTGGCCGAACCACTATAAATCTGTGTGTCTTTTACAGTTTAGTCCCTGCTTTTTATATATTTGCATAAATCACCCAAATCACTAAATACAACATAAAATCAACCAACTCATACGACTTTGGGTGTTTGCGGCCATTTTTCACGCAAACAAAATCGTTTCCTTATGCATCGATAATAAGAATCATTGTACATGCTATTTTGTGCATTAGAGATTCTGCACATAGTTTAGTGGTCAAATATTAATTTCAAGTTAAAATTACTGAAATCTAGTTTGGAGTATTCTTGAGTATTTACGAAACACTAGAGAATTGTTTACGAAAACAACGAACTCATTAAGAAGTAGTATTCGAACTCGAACTTCATAAGTGACATCTAAAATAGCAAGTCAATCGTAAATTCATGTTTACCTTTAACAAAGGAGATTTAAGTAGAAAATGTTCCAAACGAGAGGTTACAGCAGATTCTACTAAAGGCCGAGTAGATTAGCTTGAATAATGTCATAATGACAACAGTATGTATATGCACAGATTTACAAGATTTCTGGGGATGGTTTTGACTTTTGAAAATCCAATAATGTATTTTGATAGCAATGGTACTGAATAAATTGCAATAAGAACTGATAGCTAGATAAGTAGTCAAGATATGTCCTCCATAATTAACACATGATAAAAGAGTTTATTAGTGACAGAGAAGTACAATCAAAAAATAGATACAAAATAACAATATTATAAATCCACTCACTGACGCCCTTTCTCACTTTTATCTATGAAAACTAATCAAGAACATGGTTTTGAGTCATCTTATTTGGTCCAAAGCGCAACTGGGAGATTGGTAGAGCCAAGGGTGAGCCTAATAGGCAATTATGCAATTTGATATATAACTTAACTATTATAGCCAATCTATTTGAAATAACGTAGGCTTTGGCTTTATTTTATGTTGTACATATATTTATATAGTGCAATAAATAATTTATAAACATATTAAATATATACAAGTAAAAAATTCTTAAAAAAATTATTTTGTCGGCTGTAGCTACGAATGTGTTCACAACCATGAGTATTTAGTTGAATAAAATAAATACTTATCCTTAATTGTTTACAGTCAAGATTTACCGAAAACTAGATATCGATACATCTGTTTAGACTTGTATACGTAATGCTCTCCATATGGCGGGCAATGAATTACTCATGACCATTGGGAGGAGCCAAACCGTTACGTATGTATTCTTGTTTGGAACAATTACAGAATAACTCACCGGGAGACCTTTATAAGTTTAAAGCCAAATATAAGATATCACTTGACGAAAAGCAGTAGTATTTTGGCTTAAGAATATCATGAACCTTAAGTGTGTAAAGTACTATGATTACGATCAATCACACGACAATGATGATCATGTTAAGACTATATTTGAGTATAAGTTGAACCACTTAAAATGAAACACTATTTAAGGGAGGATTTGTCACCTTCAAATAGAAGGTTAGTATCACTATAATAGGTAGTCAACCAAAGGTCAAAGTCTTTGGCCAAGATAAATTGGTTAACTGATAATTGTTATCGGATAGAACTATGGGCATTATACTAGACTTTCACAATTAACTATAGATATAGATTAAGGTTGACATTAACCAAGCTCTGGATATCTAAGTGATATTGTTATGAGAAAGAGAAACAAAGGGTACTATTTTTAGATAAGAAATTGGATTTCACCTAGATTATAAGCAAATAAAATAGTATCCAACTACTTTCCTCCAATAAAGTCTGTATAATTCTAGTATTTTTTTTAAATATTACCGATGGCTAGATTAAAACTTGTGAGTCACACAACCTCAACTCTTAGTTTTCGATCGAAAATAATTTATAATAGTAATATATTATTATTATGGTGAAATTAATATAATGGTTATATTAATTAATTAATTAATTAATTTAATTATAATTTTTAACAAGAAAGCTTATCAATATCCCAAAGCTAAGTTGTTAGCAAGAAATATTGTCAATTCCTCAAAAGAAAGTTTTTAGAAGTGACCAATCTCTTCAAAACTCTTTGAGTTGATTAGGACGGATTGCCTTCGGAGGGTGTCCTTATGAAAATGTTAGTTGTAGTTAAGAAGCCTAATCAACCCTTTGAAGTGAAGGTTAAGGAAATAACATCTCCTTCAAGACCCCTTTTGAGTGAATCGAAAGGGTCATTTGCATCTCCTTTTAAATGGGAAGAAAGATACTGGACATTTATCCCTTTTAATTATGTCGAAAGGACCATTCTGCCGCTAAAAGAAAATTTTACTTTTGATAGCATTATTTCTGCTATTATGGAAAGAACTCCTTCGAAAGGGTTGTATGTTTTGAAATATAAGTACCCCTTTCGAGGATAACCATCCAGCTAATTTAACTAGGTATTCATACATGGAGTCCCTTTCGAAACGTCCCTTTCGATTAGGTCAAAATGGCGTTTAGTTTTTCAATGTAGACTCGATGTACAATATACAAGTTTTGTATTCAATATACAATGGAATAACATTTCAGACAATATAAGTTCCATGTACTTATTAATATCAAAACATTATCATCATCTTAATTTAACATTTGATATCATGAAATATGATGATAATATGATTCGAACACATATTGTCTAAGTTAATCCCATTACATTGCATAAGAAAATATGATTTAAGGAAATAAGTAAGCATCACGTACAATTGGCCATTACTCAAGCTAATAGCCGAAATGATTTTTCTCATATTCAAAATGCATATCGAATCCACGCGCTTCCTCCTTATGCATTTATACAAATAGAATTACAATTTAAATAGTTTTACCCCAAATTGATTTAGGGTTACAAAGATTTGATTTGCTATGAAACGAGAGAGGAAGTCCAGAATTCCAAAATTTGGCCCCCTAACTCGGACCCCTAGGGTCGTATTTATGGATGCAAGTTGACCCCCTTTCGCACCCATTCTCTTTCTTCAGTCGAAAGGCCTTCCTTCAACTTTCTGTGTGCATACTTTTGATGCAGTCGAAAGGCCTTCCCTCTACCTTCTGCGTGCATCCTTTTGATGCTATCGAAAGGCCTTCTTCCTAACCTTTCTCATCCATTCTTTCGCCTTCTCCCTTTCGAATCATACATTTCGACCTCGTCGAAGGGATTACCCTGACAACCTTTCACCGTCTTTAAAGTTTGAGTGCCCTTCTACTTTACTTTAAAAAAAGCTTGATTGCTTTCGACTTCATCGAAAGGGAGGTGTGATGTGCAAATAAATGTGCATAATTTTACCATCATGTTTAATCTATATAAAGCAAATAAATGATCATATCGGATATTTTAACCTGTTTAACCAAAATTCAAATTATTTAAAAATTATCACGTATTCGTCTTCATATAGGGGGAAAATGGTCATTTTTGTGCATTTATTAAATTATGAAAATTTACTTGGAATTTTCTATGTTGTTTTGCAGGAAATTTAGTGAATTTTCAAGTGGTTTTATAAAGATGTATGCATGCACAAGAGTGACGAGAACAAATGAAGATAGAAATAATTCAAAGCCATGATCATGGAGGTCCCCACCTACCCACCTTCCTTAATGAACAAATTAGAGCTAATGCACATGTTAAAAGGCCATTAAAGCTTCATGCATATTTAAACGATGATTATCTTATGCTAATGGTTACTTGGCCATCACACTTTATAAGTGGTAGTTTGGATAGTTTCTTAAAAATGAATTAGGGTTTCGAACATGTATAAATACTCCTTATCTTCATGTAATTAGTCTCTCTTACTCTCTTCATTAGCCTCTTCTTTTGGCTCTCTTTGTTTGTTTTAGCTTAGAAATAAAAGAAAGCTTTTTTATTTTCATGGTTACTTAGCCATTTCTTTTATATAATTTTTTTATGCAACTTTAATACATTGCTATTTTCTTTTCTTGTTTATTTCCTTTCATACTAGTAGTGTAGTTTGATTTTAATGCAAGTAGATTACTTTTATTTCTTGTAAATTAGCTCTCTTTTCCTCTTCTTTTTCATTAATGTTGCAAGCTACATTTGTCGATTTGATAACAAATATGAGAGGCTAAACCCCTTCAATTTAGAGGTAATGAAGCTCTCTATTTATGTAGCTTCAACATCACTTACTAATCTTGATCTCTTTTGTCCTTAAATGAATGTTGATGTGATTTATTGTTTCATGTTAAATTTGATAGTCTATGTTGTAACAAATAGGCTACGCTTAAACAATCACAAACAATAATTACCTCTTCGTGTACATATGATGACGGTAATGAAGTGAATGTTGAAATTAAAATTTGATAGACTATATTTCTAAACAATAGTTAATAGGCCATGCTTAAAATACATTTCATTTTCAACTTGTTGTCATTTTCATGAGAGTTAAAAGTTTTTTAAGGGAGGTGTCATAGTTCGATGGCTTATGTTGAGCTAATTAATAATACAAATATGTCATACTTATGATAGACACATCAATTATGCTAACTAATGATAAAAAAAGAGATATCATAGTTTCATGTTTTGTTGAACTATATAATCTAGAGAGTAGAATTATCTCTAAATTGCCACTACACTCTCATATTTTTATCTATTTTCTTTTGCTAGTTTGTTAGTTTTCTCATTTTCTAGCTTAACAATCTCTCGACTTAGATTTAGTTTGATTGAATAGAAATTTAAAATCTAACAATTCCATGCGGGTCGATCCGTACTCGCTGCGTACTATGATAGTATGCCGTGTGCTTGCAGTTAATTTTATTTCAAAGTTCGTTCGGCTATTTTCTAACTCGATAGACAATTAGCCATACAAACAAGTTTTTTGCGCCGTTGTCGGGTAATCGCTTTGATTTTGATTTTCTATTCTTTAAATTATTTTTGTTTGATTATTGTGTGTCTGTTTGTGTGTATTATTGTTATGAAAAAATATTTGTGTGTTTGTCGTTTGACTTTTGTTTTGTGCTTGTTTTCTAATCTATTTTAATTTGAGTTACATTTGTACTTCTATTTAAAAAAAAAATTCAAAAAAAAAAAAAAAAAAAACATTTTTCCCATTTCATTTTCTTTTTACATTATAATTTTCATCACTTTATTTTACATTTTAGAAAGAAAAAAACCACTCTCTGCCTCTCTGTCGCTACTCCTGCCCAAACACAACACTGCAATTCCCAACCATCACAACACTCATCCACCACAATCTCATTTCTACTTACTAACTCTTCCCACTTCTAATCATCATCTCTTCCATATTCAAAACTCCCCGACCACAATTTCGTCGCCTATCTCTGCCACAACACCTGCACAACTCCACAAACCAACATTCACCGTCGCTACATCCACTCACCACCCACTGCAGATTGCCTATCCGAGCAAGCTACTATTTCTGCAACAAACAGCCGGCATCACACTTGCATCGATTAACATTGAACTTCACCATCAACAACACAAATAGCTCCACTATCACACTCAACAACCACATTTACGCATACCAACCCATCGATTTCAACCGCTTCTTATACCACTGCCAATTCAAGCCAGAACCGCTACGTTACCAAGCTTGCAACATACAGTGCTACTCTCACACCAAACCACTGCTGCTCGAATCACTACTCCAACAAACTGTCAATACAAACTTCAACTACCCCGACCACCATCTCCATCAACTACAAAACTGCAACAACTTCCCTGCATTTCAACCAAAACCGTCCAATCACTGACTCTAACATCCACCAGACAAAAAAGAGAGAAAGGAAGAAACTGCTGCATTATATCAATTGGAATTACCTGACCATCATCCCTAAATCCATAGTTCTCCTCTTCTAATCACGAACATCACATCCACATCGAACAAATTTTCGGCTCCGAACAGCAACCACCTTCGAACAAAAATTGAACTCGCTACATCCACTCGAGCCACTCGTTCTCTCAGCAAAAGCATACGCTGCGAACATCAAAACGCTACTCAAATCCAATTTGCGACTTCAATTACAAAATCACCAAAATCAAAACACCCAGTCGAACGTTGTTGCAAAATCCACATTAGAACTAACACTCCAACCATCGCGTTGAATCGCCTGAACCACATTGTGACCCACAAATATCACATTTCAATTCAAATCTCCCCATCGAATCAGCAACCACGACATTCCCTCACTGCAACAAGTCGCGCAACCTCAATTCAACTTCTCCAATTTGATTCCATGCAACACTCGAACTAGCAAAGCGAGCTCCCGAATTGAAGACGCGATTTAAGAAAAAAAGAGGCGACTTTTTTTTTATCTTCGTTCGTTTTGTTTTTTGGGAGAAATAGATTTAGGCTGTTTATTTCTTCAGAGAAGCTAAGGTTGATTATTACTTTTAGTGGGCTGTGGGCTGTAGTTGTTTTAAAAACAAAAAAAATACAAAATTCGGTTGGGTTTGGGATTGCTACTAATTGTTGATTTAAACGATAATGGGTTTTTTTTTATTTTTTTATTTTTTATATTAAAGTCAACTTGGTTTTGTTTAGTTCAGTTTTTTTCTTCTATTGAATTCTTCTTGATCTCTCTACAAAGAAAAGTAGGGGGTTTTATCAATTTGTTTTGTTTACCCTTTAAAAAAAATAATTAGTTGTAAATTTATTTTGTTGTGTTTTGTTTTTGTTTCTTCTGTTTTTTAAAAAAAACTTGTACATATCTTGTTTTTTTATTTTCAGGTTACCAAAGCAGAATTTCAGAAGGAGAAGAACTGCTGCCAAAAATCAATTGCTTGCTTATAAACAGAATTTGCACCCTTATCTATTGTTTTATTTGCTTTGCGTTGTTGATTACTTGCATTTGCATTTATATATTAAAAAAATTCAAAAAAAAAAATCCATTTGTAGTTTCATCGTTAATGCACGTTTAATGTCTGCTTTGCATTTTATCTTAGGATTTGATTAATAATAACGCACTTAATTGTATACTAAACAAGTTGTGTTCTTTGAACAATTTAATTTCTCGGTGTCTAGGCTATGGTAGAGCAATAATCAGTTATAAATATTACGGCAATTCATAAATATTATACTGAATTGTTTCTCTGAAGGTACTTAAACTTTTGGTTGCATTGCTATGGTGATTCGTGGTGCATTTATAACTCTTGCCCGTTACCTGACTGAAAACTGTTTGCACAAAAAATGGGCAAACACCTCCAAGTCGTATGAATTAGTTGATTTTATGTTGTTTCTAGTGATTTGGGTGATTTACGCAAATATATGAAAAGTAGGGACTAAACTGTAAAAGACACACAGATTTATAGTGGTTCGGCCAGAACGTGCCTACGTCCACTTTATATGTTATTCTCCTTTTTCTTTCAGATTACAAGTACAAAGCTTTTTATACAAGTATATGAAAGTTGTTTGAAAGTTCCTTCCGTACTTGAGCTCTCAAACTTGTCTGCCATTGTTATACCCCTGCCCCTCTATATATAGAGTGAGGCTGGGGGCAGGGGTCTTGGATGTATATAGCCGCTGACGGGCCTGGACTGCTGCAATCTGGCCCGGTAAAGTTGATCCGGAATGCCTTCTTCAGGTTGGTTCGGTAGTGGAAGATGGAGATGGTCAGGAGAGCGCTGGTTCGGTGGTGAGAGGGGAGAGGCTTGGACCGGTAGTAGTTGGGAGCCATGCTGGTTCGGCTAGGAGGTGGCTCGGTGGGTTGGCTGGTCCGGTATTTGTTGGAGTGGAGGTGGTCTGGTAGGTTGGTTCGGCATTGTCGGTTCGGTGTGGAGTTGGTCCGATAGAGGCAGTGTGTCTCGTGTAGTTTGGTTTGGCAGCACGTGGTCCGGTAGGACTTGGTTCGGCAGAGGCAGTGGACGGTAAAGGAGTTGGTTCCATGGTACGAGGAGAAGGAGCTTGGACCGGCATTGTCGTCCTTATTCTCGATACGGTGGTGGAAATGCACCCAACACTTGCCCCCCAAAGCAGGGCATGTGCATGCTCATGGCGTGCTTTGTTTTAACTTTGGTGTTTCATTCGGTCATTAACGCCGAATCAATTGGTCCGGTCCTTGATGTTTGCTTATAAATAGGGGCCACGTGCCTTCGTTATTCCTTATCGAACGAGCCAAACCTTCTGCTGAATCAAACTCTCATTTTTGCCGAATCAAAGTGTTAGCCGAACCAGATGAGACCCTTTGCCGCCGAATGAACTTCTATATTGTATTACCGAATGAGCTCGGGGCCTCGTGTACCGAATGAAGACTTATTATTTACTTTACCGGATGAACCGAACGAGCCTGAGGGTTGGAATGACGAATGAGATAAGGTGTTCGAATACCGAATGGAATTATCACCGGATGAGCTCGGGGAGTGTAGTGCGGAACGAATTCTCGCCTTGCTTTACCGAATGAACTTAAAGGCTTTCAATGCCGAATGGACTTTAATCTCAACCTTTGTGTTTTGAACTTGTTTGCCTGTATCTCCATATTCCTTGTTCTAATTTGTTCTTCCGGCGTTTGCAGATAATGTCTCGCAAAGCAGAAACTCGATTAGATAAACGGAAGTCTAGGGGCGAAGGAGAGTCCTCCTCCGTGCCCCCAGCCCAGCCAAGACCGAAACGCCATGGACCTGCCCCGAGGTCGCTAGTAGATGAGTATGGCCCCCAGGAGCTTCTGAACTCTCCGCCCGACTGTTTTCCTAGCTCCCTAAGAGAGGAGCAGCTTGATGTCATTTCTCGTTCCTTCGGGATTGACAAAGCGCGCATGCTATTGCCGGGGGAAGGAGTTATGCCATATGACCCTCCTGAGGGATATTTCGCTTACAGCAGATACCACTGTATGTGTGGGGCCATTCCTCCTATCAATGCCTGGATAATCAGCTTCATCACTTACTTGAAGGTGGCTCCCTTCCAGCTTCAGCCCAACTCCTTCGCCATCTTGGTGTGCCTATACGTTATTTTCCAGAGAAAGTACGGGCGCCCCCCTTCCAACAGGGAGATTCGGTATTTATATAACTTGAGAGGTTATAAGAAGGTGTCTCCGTACATTAGCTTGGAAGCGGCCGTTCCCTTCAAACCGGTCCTGGACCTATATTCGAAGCTCAGCATGTTTAAGAAAGAATGGTTTTTTTTATCAAGGATGACTCTGTCTCCTTCCGTCTCTTCACTTTTGGCTGTAAGTTGAACTTTATTTATAGTTTCCTTGTTCCGACTGCAATGCTTCTTCTTATATGCTTTTATTTTTTGCTAGCGACAGGTGGCTTTGCGGTCGTGGAGAGTGATTCCTTGGTTCAGATGGCTGTGGAAATTAAGGCCATTTCGGGACGGGACAGGTCGGCTTCTTTCCTGATCAGGAATGCTACTCTCCTGGAGCACAACCTGATCCTGCCACACCAGTCCGTGGTTAAGTAGAGGGATACGGCTGAGGAGAAGGCTGCCAAAGCCAAGGAAGGGGTCACGGTGAAAAGTGGCAAGAGGGAACCTTTTACAAAGCCTCCCGTTGTCGGAGGTAAGAAGCTTAAGAAGTCTGATGGTCCCTCTCCTATCACTTACCCAATGACTCCGGGGGAGGAAGACGTAGAGGAGGATAGAGATGAAGGCGAAGGAGGCAATGTAGGTGGAGAGGCAGGGAGCGGAGATGACAGAGAAGGTGACGGTGGTGGTGATGGTGCCAGGGCTTTGCCTCCTGGGCAAGCAGGCGAGATTCAAGAGTGGACGAATGATGCCTTCCGCCAGGCTTTTGAGGGGTTGGAGGAAGGATCGGCCTTGGTGGAGAAATCGAAGAAGTCTGATAAGGCCGGGTCCGGTGCCAGCCTATCTTCTGAGAGTATCTCAACTAAGGCAACTTCGGCGGTTCAAGGTGAATTCTTAACTCCTTCTGTAGATTCCATTTACGATAGGGACTTAGGAATATCTTATGGTTCGCTCCCGTCCTGTAATGAGATTCAGGACTTATTGCAGTATCCTACTCCTCCGCAGGGTTTGTAAATAGATGTGCCTTCTTACTCTTTTTAACTTAACGTATTTCTTGAATTATGGATCATTGTATGTTTGTAACACTTGGTTTTCATTTCAGGAATGGATAAGATGGCCAAGACATCAGATATTCGGCACCGTCTTGAGCAGTATAAGTTACTCAAAGCTTCCGCCAAACCAAAGCCGTCAGCTAGCCGTCCTGGAGATGCGGTTAGATATCGCCCTCTTCTCGGAGTTATTGAAGGAGATATGCAAAAGAGAAAGAGGGGCCGATCTTCGTTTGAACCTCTACCTGGCCCTCAGCCTCCAGCCCAGCCTATCCATGATATTACTGAAGAGGATACTGAGCTTATGCCTTCCCCACATCCGTCCGAAAATCCAACCGTCACCTCGATAGACCATCCTAGTTTGGTTCGCAACCCATTTGCTGGCCATCCGGATTTGGACCCGAGTTTTCAGGATATCTCTTTTGACGAGGCCACGGGTGAGCATCTTCTCCCCCGCAATCCCATGGTACGGTTGCTTGATGAGGCTAAGTCCTTAGATCTTGATTTGCTTACTACTCGGGTAGTTACCATGGGGGACGAAGCCAAAGCTAATATTGATTGGGTCGTGGAGGAGACCAGGAAGTTGATGGGGCATCATGCCCGTCTGGTCAAGGTTGGAGAGGAGATTGGGAGTGCTAATATTCGGTTGCGGCTGAAGTTTGCTGATCAGGCCAAACAGCTTGCCGATCAAGCCATTCAGATTTCTCAGCACGAGGCAGCCTCCAGGCGGTTGAAGGAGACTATGGAAGAGGCTAGTAGGGCAGAACTACGAAAGATGGAGGCCGCCTGTAAGGAGCGGATTGACATAGCCATTGCTACGGTGGATGAGGTTCGGAGGACGGATCTCGAGCAGGTAGAGGAGTTATCTGGGAGGCTTGAGGCCGCAGAGCTTGCTCAGGCCAGGCTAAAGGAAGAGATGAAGGAAATGAGGAGGTCTCTCCAGGCTGACCGCTTGAGATATCGATCGTAGAGGGATGTTGCCATCGCTAAGTTGCTGTCCTCCGAGGCCCGGGTGAGGGAGTTTGAGGAGAATGAGGGGATGATGGACGAAATGTTGCAGGATATGTACTTCCGTACTTGGAAGCAGGGTAATCTATCCTGGATGGATGACTATCCCCGGGTCATGGCCAGGATATATCTCCGGGCTTTGGAGGAGGCCAAGGCCGATGCGGATAAGGAGGGTGGCACGGCCTTCAGAATGGACGTGGTTACCGCACAGTTCTCAAAGGAGGAGAAGGTAGCGGTGAAGGAGGGGATGCGCCTACTTGCTGCGGAGGAAGCCGGTGTGCAGTTGGGGGATGAGGACCAAGAAGCGGGTGTTGGTGAGTTTTCCCTTTTTAGCTTTTCATAACTTGATCGTTCGTTGTTGGTTTAATGGACTCTTCTCCTGAATTGGACAGGTGGGGCCTCTGGTCATCATGTTGGGAGCTCCGATCCTGCAGTCAAGTAGATTCGAAGAGCTGGTAGGACGAGGGTGGAGCAACGGTGCAGTTGGTTATTTCATTTAGCCTGCTTGACATTCCTGTACATGCTAGTTCAAAACATTAATGTATTCTTAAGTTGTATTTATGCTATTGAACGTCTCTATGTAAGCTTATAACGTAAGCTGATTCTGTTATATTCTGAATGCCGTTATTATTTTGAAGTGCTGTATAAAAAACATAGTTATGCATATGTCTGTGATTTGATTGTGTTCGATGTTAAGCTTTTGCTTGAAATATAATCTCATGTTTTGCAATGTTATGAATAAGTCATAGCTACATGATTATGTACAAGAGAAAAGAGTGCCTCCCTTCATGTTCTGGTTGCGGGGGTAGCTTTGGACATCTTGTGTAATTAACCATGGATGCGGCTGAGTGCCTTGTCACCCAGTTTGCGGGCTCAGATTCTCGTGAGCGAATACCTCCTACTTAGTGTCCTGTACTTTGGGGATCGTTATGCAGGATACAAGAACAATATTTAAATGGAATGGAAATATAGGAAAAGTAAAATTTCCAGTCACGGAAGGCCGTCGATATGCTTAAGTTCGTGGCAAATGGGTTTTGTAGTCACTTTCCCTAGCTGTGGGTCTTGGAGACATTTGTCACCCATCTTACGCCTCCACGGGGAGTTTATCTTTTTTACCACAGCCGCACTTAAGACATATCGGAGCCGAGATCGCGCACAGTAACTACCGAGCCATTATGGCCCGTAATCGTGGGTATTATTCGATTTACTTTGGCCGGCTAGCGTGGGTGCCGATCGTCAACCGTGAACTACCCCTGGCTAGCCACACCTTATGTTGGGGCTTAAAGTAGGTTCACAGTTGCCGGCGAGCCGAACGCCGTAATGAGCTGCCATCGGCTATAGTCGGCCTTCTTGATGGCTTATAATCGGCTCATTACAGTTGGCTTTGAGGGCAGTCGCGAGCAATGAGTTAACCCGCAGCAGAGGGATGCTGGAGCAAAAGTGTCTCATTGGCGAGTGCATAGAATCACATAGTACCTGTTGAGTCTTGTCCAGGTGAGGTTGCGCCGTGAAGTTCCAGTATGGAAATGTCGTTATACATGATTTTGTTCAACAGAAAAGGATAAAGCTTAACAAGCAGCCAAGATATAAAGGAACAAGTTAAAAAGAGACAAGATTTTTAAAGTGGTTCGGCACGAAAATTCCTACATCCACTGATTCTCTTTGTTAATTCACTTCATATGGGCAGTACAAGTTAAGAAAAGTATCGACGGAGGTGTTGTATGTTCCATGCCCTCTGGAACACCTCTCCGTCGACTGTTGACAAAATATAGGCTCCGTTGCGGAGATCTTTATGAATTACGTAGGGTCCGTCCCAGATTGGATCTAGCGCTCCGGGGCGCGGGAAGATCCGCTTGAGGACAAGATATCCTTCTTGTAAACTGTGGTGCTTGACTTTGGAGTTGTATTGTGCTGCAACTTTTTGCTTATGAGCTGCTTCTTTGAGTGCTGCATCGTTTCTTCTCTCCTCAATTAGATCCAAAGACATAAGGAGGAGTTCTTCGTTCTCTTCCGGGTTGTAGTGGACCCTACGGTGAGAGGGCACTATAGTTTCAACTGGGAGCATGGCCTCCGATCCGTATGCCAAAGAGAAAGGAGTATGCCCTGTCGAAGCTCTGTAAGATGTGCGATAGGCCCAAAGTGCTGTAGGAAGTTCGTCCACCCAAGCGCCTTTCGACTTTTCAAGTTTCTTCTTGATTAAGGTTTTGAGAATTTTGTTGACAGCTTCGACTTGTCCGTTTGCTTGAGGATAAGCTACAGATGAGAAGGTTTTGTGAATTCCGTGCTCTTGGCACCAATCAGCGAATTCTTCGCTGTCAAATTGAAGTCCGTTGTTTGATATGATCTTGAGTGGGACTCAGTACCTGCACAGAATATTTTTGATCAAGAAGTTGATAACTTTTGCTGAAGATATTTTATTTAAAGGTTCTGCCTCCACCCATTTGGTGAAATAGTCAACTGCCACTATAGCATATTTGGCTCCGCTTCGGCCCGTTGGCAGTTCGCCAATCAAGTCAATTCCCCATATTGCAAAGGGCCAAGGGCTGGTCATTTGAGTAATCTCATTTGTGGGTAGTCGAGGAATCTTGGCAAATTTCTGACATCTGTCGCATCTCTTGACGAAGTCCAAGGCATCTTTGTTTAAAGTGGGCCAGTAATATCCATATCGGAGTATCTTCTTTGCCAGAGGCTGCCCTCCAGTGTGATCTCCGCAACTTCCTTGATGGATGTTCGATAAGACTTCCCTGGCTTCCCTTCCAGCGATACACCTTAATAAGGGGTTAGAGAAGCCGCGCCGATAGAGGATGCCTTCTTGTAATGTATAGCGGGAAGCTTTCCCCAAGATTTTCTTGATTTCATTACGCCCGTCGGGCAGTGTTCCATCTTGTAAATATTCCCCGATAGGAGTCATCCAAGTTTCTTCGTCGATCGCAGCTATCAGATTCACTTGCTCGAAACTTGGTGCCAGCTGTTTTGAGATGGTTAATGCTCCGAAAATAGTGATGTTCTTCATACTAGCTTGCTTTGCTAGTTCGTCGGCCTCTTGGTTCTCTTCTCGAGGAATGTGTTTGATCAGATAGTGATCCAATTGGTTAAGCAGCAGCTTAGTCTTTCTTAGATATGCTGTGAGTCGTTCCCCTCGAATCTGGAAGTCTCCCAGTATTTGATTTATAATGAGTTGAGAATCACTATGGAGACATGAAGAACCGACTCCAATTTCCAAGGCCAGTTCTAATCCAGCTATCACCGCTTCGTATTCTGCGTCATTGTTGGTGGCAGCGAATTCCAACCTTAGGGCGTAGTGCAGCTTCCTTCCCCTGGGGGTGATTATCACAACACCTGCCCCCGAGCCTTGTTCGTTTGACGCTCCATCTACGAAGAGACTCCACTTGATATCTTCTGCTATTTCAGATTGCTCCTTACCTTCGTTAGTAGTGAATTCGGCAATGAAATCAGCTATGGCTTGCCTCTTGATAGCGGTGCGAGGATGGTAGGTGATATCATATTGACTTAGTTCAATGCACCACTTAAGTAATCGTCCAGAAGTGTCGGGGCGATGGAGCACTTGCCTTAGCGCTTGGTCGGTTAAAACTCTGATGGAATGAGATTGGAAATAGTGTCGTAGTTTCCGTGACATGATTAGCAGACAGTATGCTAGCTTCTCAAGTTTAGGGTATCTGGCTTCTGCCCCTGTAAATCTCTTGCTTACAAAGTATACGGGCCGCTGTGCGCGGTTGTCTTCTCTCACCAAAGCGGCGCTTTAAGTGTGGGACGATACAACGAGGTATAAGTACAGTTCCTCGCCTTCATCAGGAGTTGAGAGTGCCGGTGGTCTGTGGACGTGTTCGATTAAGTTAAGGAAGGCTGTCGAGCATTCGTCAGTCCATTCGAACTTTCCTTTGTCTTTCTTTAGAGCTTCGAAGAAAGGGATGCATTTGTCGGTTGCTTTAGAGATGAACCTACTTAGGGCGGCCACTTTCTCGTTTAGGCTTTGCATCTCTCTTCGAGTGGATGGTATCTTGATATCTTGCAAAGCTCGAACTTGTTCGAGGTTTGCTTCAATCCCCCTGGCATGAACGATGAATCCCAAGAACTTTCCCGATGATACTCCGAAGGAGCACTTTAAAGGGTTCAGCTTCATTCCATATTGGCGGAGTACTTGAAACATCTCATTCAGGTGGTTTATATGATCGTTGGCTTTCTTTGATTTTACCAGCATGTCATCCACATAAACTTCCATAGTTTGCCCTATTAATTTCGCAAACATCTTGTTGACAAGGCGCTGATAAGTAGCTCCGGCGTTCTTAAGTCCAAAAGGCATTACTTTGTAGCAGTACAATCCCCGGTCAGTGATGAAACTGGTGTGGTCTTGATCGGGGACGTGCATAGGGATCTGGTTATATCCTGAGTATGCGTCCATAAAGGATAAGAGTTCGTGTCCGGCGGTGCTGTCCACGAGTTGGTCGATTCGAGGGAGCGGTAAGTAGTCTTTCGGGCAAGCGTCATTTAAGTTGGAGAAATCGATGCATGTTCGCCACTTCCCGTTAGCTTTCTTTACAGTACCGGATTGGCGATCCATTCTGGGTAGATGGCTTCTCGTATGAAGTCATTGGCAAGTAGGTTTTTTACTTCTTCCTCGAGGGCTGCCGATCGTTCTGCCTCCATGCTTCTCTTTTTCTGCTTTACTGGCACCTTCGTGGGATCGATGTTCAGTACGTGGCATGCTACATCTGGGGAGATTCCTGTCATATCAGCATGCGTCCACGCAAATACATCCATGTTGTGGCGAAGAAAATCAGTGAGTTGATCCTTTAACTCTTCTTTTAGTTGAGATCCGATTTTCAATAGTCTACTTGGGTCATGTTTGTCTACAGCTACGAATTCCATAGCCTCTGCAAGCTCGGCGGTGGCCTCCTCCTCTTTGTCCCTGGGGTCTAATTCATTGAAAGGGTCACTGGTATATCGAAGAGGAGGGGCTTTCTTTAGTTGCTATGCTTCCAAGTTTTTCATGCAGAGAGTAGTCTCTGCGTTTTTCCCTTTATCTTTTCTGCGGTTATTGCGAAGTTCAGTTACATAGCAGTCTCGAGCAGCGTCTTGATCTCCCTCTATTTCTCCTATTCCGTTATCTGTTGGAAATTTCATCTTCAGGCACCATGGGGCTAGGACAATTTGGAAGTCAGACAAGGCTGGTCTCCCCAAAAAGGCGTTGTAGGCCGAGTGGTTCTCTATTAGCACAAATGTTTGTTTCCGCACAGCGGAGCGGGGATGACTTCCTATTTCAACAAAAAGGTCCAGTTGCCCGAGGGGCATCTTCGCATCTCCAGTGAAACCATGTAGTGGTTTGTTGCAGGGAGACACATCCTTAATTGATAGCTTCATTTTTTCGAAAGCATGCTTGAATAGGATATTCACCGAGCTCCCACTGTCTATTAAAATTCAAAAAACTTTGGCTGGTCCGAACCAGGCAGAGATGACCATAGGATCCACGTGTGGGAACTGTCTTCCCTCTAGGTCACGTCTACTGAATGTGATGTTGTCATTCTCTTTCCGTTTCGGGTGGCATTCTTCCATAACAGAATTAACGCAGCCTTCAGCGTTCCTCAGTGACTTACCGTATCTTTCCATCTCCGTCCAGCTTCTGTCGGCGATGTGTGGTCCTCCTGATATGGTGTGGACCACTATCTTCTCTTGACTAGAGCCGCTGGTGTTGCGATTTCCCCTGCCTGCTTCTGGGGGGCGGGGGGGGGGGGGGGGGTAGTCCAGGATTCTCATTGGCAGGAGTTGAAGTTCTGTTCTGGCCTTTTACATAGCGCTCCAGTCTCCTCCTTCTGATGTGTTCTTCAATCAAGTCCCGGAGATGGTGGCATTCATTGGTGTCATGTCCGTGGGATTCGTGGAAGCGGCAGAACTTTCTAGATTTGAGTGCGCTATCTGACTCCTTCTTGTGCGGGGGGCGCTTATATCTAACTTCGTCTTGAGTGGCTAGGAAGATGTTTTCGATCGTTTCATTCAAAGGAGTGTAAGAGTCAAATCTTGGCCCCGGTTGATATAAGCGCTTTTCTCCCTTTTTGCCCCCAGCATTGTCTCTAGATTCATTTCTTCGAACATCCTTTGCTGCAGCGGGGACCCTGTCTGTAGCCGTCTTAGCCTGTTGCCCTGATTGCCTCTCAGTGGCAGCGTCCTCAAGTCTCATATACTTCCCAGCTTCATGGAAGAAATCAGGTAAAGTTGCTGGTTTTTCCTTGGTTAGTCTTCTAGCAAATTTAGTATCCGAATGTACACCGCTGCAGAGGGCCATTAGGATAAGTTTCTCGTCGGCATCTTGGATTGCGGTTGCCACGGCGTTGAATCGGGTTAGATATTGTTGCAATGTCTCTCCGGGTTTCTGTTTGATATTAGATAAGCAATAAGCGTCCTTGGGTTGCTCCACATGAATGCGGAACTGACTGATGAACTTTTCTTTCAACATTTCCCATGAGCTGATGGACCCTTGGGGTAGGTGGCAGAACCAGGAGGTAGCTAGATCTGCCAAGAATAGTTGGAAGCATTTACACAACACTCCCTCTGTTGTTCCGCTCATGAGCATATGCTGGATGTACCTCTGTAAGTGTACGATGGGGTCAGAGGTTCCCTTGTAAGGTTCCATCGTTGGCATTTTCCATTCTCGGGGGGTGATGGCAGTTTCGATATTGCGGGTGAAGGGGCTGGTTACCCTAGCACCTATCCCCCGATCCCTTTGCTCCCGTTGGACGCACTCTCTGAACAATCGCTCCATCCTTTCATTAGAACTTGGAGCGGACAAAAATGAGTTTGGTTCTTCCCTGTGGGATTGATTCCGTCCAGATGATTTGTAGGGATGGTATCGTTTGTCACTCCTAACATTCTTCAAAGGCTGCCTCTGCTCTTCTAGGGACATGCTGGGGTCAGCCATAGTCGACCCTTGCCTTGATCTTCCCCTGCTGGGTTCAGTTCTCAGCGCTTTCTCGGGTCCAACTTCGGGCTGGACTCCAGTTCGGTCCCGTCTACTGGTGTTTTCATGGTTAGGTAGCATGACAGGCTCAGCTACATCCGACCCCTGCCTGGTACCTCCCCTGTCGGGTTCGGTTCCAACTGTTTCCTCGGGTCGGAATTCGGGCTGAGTCCGGGCTCGGCTCCTACCATGGCTATTTCTGTTGTTGACTTCTTCGAAGAGGAAAGGTCTTTGTTGCCTCCCAGATCCTCCAGATTGGGACTCACCCCATGATTCAGTGTTGCGGTTGGATTCTTCAGCATCCCTTAGGCGTGACATGAGTTGGTCCACCAGGGCTTCTTGTTGAGATACGAAGCGGTTAGTTACTTCAGCCACAACCCTGTCTAGATCTGCTCTAGTAATTGGTTGTTCCGCGGTAGGGGCTGTCGGAATCGCCTGATTTTCATCTGGTATTGCTGTTAAAACGGGATGATTCTCTTGATTTGAGGCCACTGGATCTGGGATACTGCTAGTTGCGACGTTCTTTCCTTTGTTAACATCTCTCCTCTGCCTGGAAGTCATGTTGTCGGATCAAGGAACGATGTTGTGAGGAAGAAGGTTGAGTAGGAGAAGCTGTAGCGTTCTCAGTGAAAGCACAAAAATGTTTGCACAAAAAATGGGCAAACACCTCCAAGTCGTATGAATTAGTTGATTTTATGTTGTTTCTAGTGATTTGGGTGATTTACGCAAATATATGAAAAGCAGGGACTAAACTGTAAAAGACACACAGATTTATAGTGGTTCGGCCAGAACGTGCCTACGTCCACTTTATATGTTATTCTCCTTTTTCTTTCAGATTACAAGTACAAAGCTTTTTATACAAGTATATGAAAGTTGTTTGAAAGTTCCTTTCGTGCTTGAGCTCTCAAACTTGTCTGCCATTGTTGTACCCCTGCCCCTCTATATATAGAGTGAGGCTGGGGGCAGGGGTCTTGGATGTATATAGCCGCTGACGGGCCTGGACTGCTGCAATCTGGCCCGGTAAAGTTGATCCAGAATGCCTTCTTCAGGTTGGTTCGGTAGTGGAAGATGGAGATGGTCAGGAGAGCACTGGTTCGGTGGTGAGAGGGGAGAGGCTTGGACCGGTAGTAGTTGGGAGCCATGCTGGTTCGGCTAAGAGGTGGCTCGGTGGGTTGGTTGGTCCGGTATTTGTTGGAGTGGAGGTGGTCTGGTAGGTTGGTTCGGCATTGTCGGTTCGGTGTGGAGTTGGTCCGGTAGAGGCAGTGTGTCTCGTGTAGTTTGGTTCGGCAGCACGTGGTCCGGTAGGACTTGGTTCGGCAGAGGCAATGGACGGTAAAGGAGTTGGTTCCATGGTATGAGGAGAAGGAGCTTGGACCGACATTGTCATCCTTATTCTCGATACGGTGGTGGAAATGCACCCAACAAGAACTATCTTGTTGATTTAAGACAATATGCGATTATACAATTTTGGGTTAGAAGCTGCTTAGAATAAATCATTTGTAATTAAAATCTTGCATTCATTTAGTTGCACTAGTTCGTGCATATTTTTTTTTAAAAAAAATTTCAAAATCCGAAACTAAAAATTTGTAAATATTCCTTAGACTTTTGTTCTTTATCCTTTCTTTTGATTTTTTTTAATCAAAAACAAAAATCCAAAAAAAAACTACTCATTTTTTTTAGAAAATCAAAATTCCAAAAAAAATTTATAAAACCTTTTCAAAAACCCAAAAAAATTGAAAAACACAAATAAAAAAACAAAAATCAATTTTCCATTTGGAAAAATAAAATAATTTTGTAAATATTTTTCCTTTATAAAAAAACCAAAAACATTCATGAAAATGTCTGAATTTTCATATTCACTTGAATTTTACAATAGTTGTAGAAATCAATATAATCCATATGATTTCACTCAAATTCGTATGGATATTTTAACGACAACTATTCTATAAACAACTCGAATTTTGAACAACAAAAATTTCAAAACGACGACCAACCCTCGACTCTTGAAAATAGCATTTCATCTTTACTTGAATTCTCTACACACAAAAAATCAAAGTACAAATGATGTGTGTAATTCATATTTGTGTAATAACTCAAGTCAAGGATTTCAAAATATGAATTTAATTCCAAATTCAAACGATTTCGATTATAACCCATGCCAATTCAATTTCGAACTACAAAATGAATTTCAAACTCAAAATGAAAATGGAAACAATTTTCAAACGAATTTTGCAATGGGAATAATCTTAACCACGTTACGATCGAAAATCTTTGTTCTCAATCATTTCAAAATGAAAATCCTCATGTTAATAACTATAAATTGGATTTTGTTGAGCGAATGGTTGAAATTTACAATAATCACATGGATTCGTTGGTTGAAACATATATGAAACAATGTGATAAACAAAATCAAATCCCAATGTATAACGAGTCAAGTGATAATCCACCATTTACCCAAATCGACTATTTCCAATTAACAATTTTTGAAATTGAAAATATCAACAAAGTTGTTGAAAATCTGGTAATTGACTTGAATTTCAATTCTTTTGAGGGTGTTAAACTTGATTTAAAATTCGATCTTCCTTTTCCCGATTTTGAAAATTTGAATAAACCAACTTTGATTTTGAAAATGATACATGCAATGAAGTTGTTGATAATCCATCAAAGGAAGACGAATTCAAAGAACATGATTTCTTTGGTCTTTTTGAAAATGAGTTGTTAAATTCTCAAATGGAGGAGTTAAATCACCATTTTTATTTTGAATTCGATAATTATGAAGAAGTTTTCATTGATAAGTTTGAATTTCAATTTGGTGAGAATAAACTTGAATTTCAATCAATTATTCTATCAACCCCGAAAATTATCGAAAATAAAACAACTCGAACGGCTTTTAATAAAACGACATTCATTTTTTCGAATCAACACTCAACTTTGAAATCTTTTACGATTTGGTTTTCGGAGCTTAAGCTATGTCTCGCATACTTGACGAGACAAATGAATCGGTCTTTGGAAGACCGTTTCATTTACTTTTTAATGATATACTTTCTGATCTCGTGTAAATATCATTTATTTTTAGATAAATAAAGGCTACATTTATTTTTATTTTTCTTCTTTCACTTGGTTTGACTGTCGGGACACAGTCAAAATCAAGTGTGGGGGGAGACTCGTCATCATTTTCGATTGTTCATGGTTTATGTTTACATTTTTTGTCAAAATTTTTTTTCTTAAAAAAATCTCAACAAATAAAAACAAATATATATATATATATATATGTATGTATGTATGTGTGCATATATATATTTAATGCATTCTGATCTATTTTTAAAGAAACACTATAGGATAAGTATAAAATTTTGGTTATTAAATTGAAATTTTTGAAAACTTATTAACAAAATAAAAATAAAATTTGATACAAATAACAATGGTTTAACTAGTATATAAGAAGATTCATACGTGTTAATTATGAAATATATTCCAATTGAAAATCTTTATTTTTAAAAAATGGTTGGTTTAAAGTAAAGATATAACATTTTTTTGTCTTCTAAGTTAAATGGTGCTAGGAGATAGCGTGAAACTCTATCTTCTAAATAAAATCAAAAATATATTCTATATATGCATATTTTTAAATAAACACCTAGAGTCATGTGTTCAAACTCGTGTATTCACTAGCCATGCTCCGTACGCATCTTACATAAGCCTAAAAGGCAGTGCACGATTGGTATATCTGGCCTCAGTTTATCGGAGTTAGGTGTGTGTGTGTGTGTATAAAAATTCTTTTATTAACGCATACAGTCGATAAGTGTTCACACTTGTGTGTTCACTCGCCACACTCTTTATTCCCCTCACACAAGTCCGCAAGGAAGTGCATGGGAAACATATCTGGCCTCAGTTTATTTGAGTTGGGCATATGTAAATATTGTTAATATTAATAAAATTTTCAAATAAGAGAGAGTAAGCAACTGAAATCCAAGCACTATTTTTTACTTATTTGATTTGACTTGTTATTGAAAAGAAATGAAAATACCACTTTGATAAACTTTGTTAATCAGCTAAGGATCTATTTCATGGTTACACTTTATAATCAAATGGAACAACGAGTTAAACTATTGTCTATTTGTTACGATAACTTGATTTTTGTTGAAAATTTTGACGAGTAAATGATTTAAATTTTCGAGATAATGACCACAACTTACATTTAACTTATTTGTGTCTATTTAAAAGTAAATCTTTCATTTGTAAATATTTTCAAAAACTCGCATTCATCTCTTTGTAAATAAATCTTGCATTTTGTAAATATTTTCATCATGCGTTTGGATTTTGTAGGTAGTATCCGTTGAAAACCCTCACGAGACAACACTCGTCCTATTGGAGACACCCAGAGGTTTAACAGCTTGTTGCATACGCTCAATGCAATCGTGCTCCCTATGAAAACAGATTTATCTTAGTTTTTCTTTATTCGAGTACGAATGAAAAGATAAGTGTGGGGGTATTTGATGTGCACGTAAATGTGTATATTCTTAATCTATTTAAATTAAATAAATGATCAAATTGAGTATTTTAACTTTTTTATACTGAATTTAAATTATTTTCAAATTGTCACATATTCATCTTCATATAAGGGCAAAATGGTCATTTTTGTGCATTTATTAAATTATGAAAATTTACTTGAAATTTTCTATGTTGTTTTGTAGGAAAATTAGTGAATTTTTCAAGTGGTTTCATGAAGATATATGCATGCACAAGAGTGAAGAGAAAAAATGAATATGGAAATAATTCGAAGCCATGATCACGGAGGAACCCACCTACCAACTTATTTTAATGAACAAATTAGAGCTAATGCACATGCTAAAAAGCCATTAAAGCTTCATGCACATTTAAATGATGATTATCTTATGCTAATGGTAACTTGGCTATCATACTTTCTAAGGGGTAGTTTGGATAGTTCCCAAAAAATGAATTAGGGTTTCGAAACATGTATAAATACCCCATTATCTTCATGTAATTAGGCTCTTTTAATCTCTTCTTTAGCCTCTTCTTTAGGCTCTCTGAGTTAGTCTAGCTTGGAAATAAAAGAAAGCTTTTTTTTTCATGGCTACTTAGCCATTTCTTTTATGTAATTTTTTTTATGCAACTTTAATACATTGCTCTTTTCTTTTCTTATTTATTTCTTTTCATGCAAGTAGTGTAGTTTGATTTTAGTGCAAGTAGATTAGTTTTGTTTCTTGTTAATTAGCTCTCTTTTCCACTCTATTTCATTCATGCCGCAAGCTATATTTTTTGATTTGATAACAGATATGAGAGGCTGAACCCCTTCAATTTAGGGGTAATGGAGCTCTTTAATTAAGTAGCTTCAACATAACTTGTTATTTTGATCTTTTTTGTGCTTAAATGAATGTTGATGTGATTTATTGTTTCAAACTGAATTTGATAGTCTATATTGTTCATAACAAATAAGCTATGCTTAAACAATCACAAACAATAATTACCTCTTCATATACATATGATGATGGCAATGAAGTTAATGTTGAAATTAAAATTTAATGGCCTATATTTCTAACAATAGTTAATAGGCCATGCTTAAAATAGATTTTATTTTCAACTTGTTAATATTTTCATGAGAGTTAAAAGTTGTTCAAGGGGTGTGTTATAGTTTGATGGCTTATGTTGAGCTAATTACTAGCACAAATAGGCCATACTTATGATAAGTACACCAATTAAACTAACTAATGACCAAACAGAGAGATCATAAATTCATGTTTTGTTGAACTATATGATCTAGAGAGTGGAATTATCTCTAAATTTCCTCCACACTCTCATATTTTTATCTATTTTATTTTGCTATTTTGTCAGTTTTCTCATTTTCTAGCTTACCAATCTCTCGACTTTGGTTTAATTTGATTGAATAGAAATTTAAAATCTAACAATTCCCTACGGATCAACCCATACTCACTACGTACAACGATAATACGCCTGCGCTTGTGGTTAAACTTTATTTCAGAATTCATTTGGCTATTTTCTAACTCGATAGACATTTAGCCGTCCGAACAGGGTGGATGCACTCTCCACTTTATGTTGCTATGTCGTTGCACGTAAGAGATGAGTCGAGCTTTTGTATAGTTTCGAAAGGATTAGTGGGTGACGATTGGATCATTGTGAAAGGTTACTTAGCTTCACATGAGTCTTCTTTACGCTTCTGAAAGGTTCCAATCATTTCAAAAGCTTATTCTTGCTGCCAAAAGGTGCCCATTGACAGATGTCTTTAAATGGAAGATTAACTCTAACGAAACTTATAATTTTTGTAGGTTTTGGCTCTTGTATGTAGTCCCGTAGTCCAATACCTTCGAAAGGGGTTTCGAACCCATAGTAGGCTTTTAACTATATAAGGGCTATCCGTGTCGAAAGGTTTAGCTGAGGCAAAAGGGTAGCTTTGCTTCTTTTCCACTATTTTGAAAGCCCTTATTTCACTGGACAACTATAGGTGCATCATTTGCTTACGACTCCATCCTAACCTCTTCGAAAGCTACATCAATGTCTACGAAACACTGCTTTCAAACTATGGTGAAACCGATGTCTTTGATTCTTGTGGTGCCCAACCTTTATGAGCCTTCTATCATGCCTTTTTTCTTAAGTTAATTTATGGATAACAATATTATAGTGTCTAATGTTAATTAATAAAACACATAGGGAAAATGTACTAATTTAAGCATAATAAATAATACATACATATATTTTGTTGTAGCAGCTAAATTTTTTAAAATTTGGCAGGTCGTAATGTATGTGGATATTATTAACTAGGTTTATAACCATGTAAATTTCCACTAAAAGTAGAAGGTCAAATCAAAGAAAAAATTATTCAAAAACTTGGAAACATGCTTAGAAGGGTCAAAAGAAGGAACTCAAGAAATTTCAAATGCAGTGGACCAAATTAGACCTATCGGTACCGAGAGAAACATCTCGGTACCGAGTTGGACCTACTGGCCACCTTATACTTTAAGCACAACCTCAAGCAGTCGTCATAGAGTTTTCTCAGAGAATAAACGAGAAATTCTAGGGATTTACAAGAGGAAAGAAAAGAAAGCAGGATAGGACAAAGATACCGAGGAAACTATCGAAAACAACCCAACCTTCATGCTAAAGAGTTTATAATATAATGAAGCAAGAGATTGGAGGACGAAACAAGTCACAAAAAAGACAACACTTGGTATCGAGAGGTTTGAATTGGAGTTTAGGTCGGCATGCTCTCTTGTCAAACTATGGGTTTGCATCAGGACCGTGTACAATGCGAGCTATGGATTTGCAGAGCAGTTTCTCCATAAATATCAACACAATAGCAAATAAAGAAGGGGCTCTTTCTACTTTAGGCAAATCGTCTTCTTCATTTCCTATCTCTCTTTACAATAGTCACCTAGGCATATACTTTTGGCAGTTCTAGGCTTAAGAAACTTTCAATCACTTGTAATTATGACATCAATCTCCCTAATAACTTGTAACGACCTGATTTTTTGAGCCCGAAAATCGACATCAATACATCCACTATATCAAATGTTGCACAATCGAATGCCGGAAAACCAAATCGTTAGGGTTAAAGAAAAAGAAGATAGAAGAAGAACAGAAACAATAAACAGAATCTCACATTTCGCAACGGAAAAACATATAATAGAAATGAATATCTTTAAAACAAAAACACCATATCAGTTTATACATAATTGTCAGAGTTTACAACGACATACAATACAACACTAAAAGCCATTATGACCCGACAACATGGAACTGACTATGCACCAACCCAAACGCAACGGATAATACATAGTATAGATGATACGCCTCGCTATCTAGCTTCAACTCCAGATTTTCCACAGCATACTTCTTGATTGACTTCACTCCAGAATAATGATAACCTGGCTTTAGGCTGCCTGTGTGGAAAATTGTGGGCACCCAGAGTTTAGAAAGGGAACAATAAACTCCAGGTCAGTCATGGGGACTGGCATGAGATCTTAAAAATAGTTATTTTCACAAAAAAGGAAAAGAAACCGGCTATGCTTTTAGAAAATGAAACTACCATAAGGCCTCCCACCACACACACAATGCAAACGCACACTTGGAGGAGATTTCTCCTTATGACAGTCAAAAATGCTTGATAAGCAAATATCTTTGGATATTATTATTAGTATGTAGTACAGAAAACATTTCGGAAGTATAATGTTAATCTTAGTCAACATACCACATTTCATCGTATGCCTGCTATAGCTACCATGTTCAATAGCAGGTTACCGCCACATTCCATGGCAGGTTATACAACTAAAAACCGTACAGGGTGCGTATTGTTTTGTTTGGATTTCCAACAAATGGTCAGGCAAAGGAACTTCCTACACTGAATTGGGTACGCCTCTGGAAGGACGCCCCCGAGAACCTAACCGAAAATCTACCAAACAAGGCCGACATTACCTTACGCTTTAACCAAGCTATAACATAGGTAACTACCACACAAGTATGCCATCCACGGTCGTAACAGACCTTTATCCCGGGATTCACCTACAAATAGCAACAAAGCAATAAATTTGCAGCAACCACATAGTTTAATATCTGGGCTCCATACCATGATACCACCTCTTATCCAGAAGAAAATGGACATACCCTGGGGGCACGACCCCTAAAAACCTTGCCGCAACATTCTTGTTTCGACCATTTTCGGGTTGTGAGGCTCGACGAAGTCTCGTCCACAAAGCTACGCTTTTCACAAAGCCATGTTTCGATCAACAAATGATCAGCAGCACTTCGTATGCCACATTACCAAGTTGGGAATGTATCACTAGTAACCATCAACTATATAACCTCTGAGCTCGTACGTCTCAGAGAAGGGTGTTAAGCTAAGAGAATAAATTCTCCACCACCAACAGAAATGTATTTGATAGAAACCAGCTTTACATCTCAATGTGTAACGTCGGACACACATCTACAAGTCTGTTCCAGGATCGAACGGAATGAAGGCACTTCAAAAGAAGCCCTTGCAATTCGGATATCCACTAATCACTTTCGGAATCCCCATCACAAAGGATGATCAAATCTCTATACCGGAGCAACTTGGTGTAGAGACATTCGACAGGTAATCCTTTTGCTTTTGAAGATCCCGGTCTTCAACACCATCTTCAAATGCAATCCCATTTCGTCGTATCGTTATTCGGAATGGGTTTTATAACATGAAGTCCTCTCCCGGCTAATCCGAATAACGAGCGCTTATTTTTAAAAATAAGTGTTACATTCAGATTTCAAACAAATCACAACAAATTTCCACTTCAATCTTTTAAACAAAAGATCCATCATCATCACAAAGGTTCGATGAGGTTTTCGAATATCCATTTGGAATCCGACCCCCGGTCGCATCGAAATTCAAATGCCATTTAAAGGCCAATATTGATAGTCGGTTATTTAACTATCAAACAACATTCACAATAATCACTGGATTTCAAATAATTTTTCCCCAGTTATTTATTTTCAAAATATCTTTGCAAGATATATTTTCACACTTCAACCATTTGAAAACAAATTTCAAATCACTTTTCACTCGTGGAATAAGATTCCCGATATTATTTATTTCCACTGAAAGTCTGCCAAGTTCAAATACTTTAAATAATTTAAATCACTTATCCAAAATATAATTGGAAATATTTAGATAAAACTATTTAAAAACATTTATTTAAATATTATGAAAACATTATACCAATACCTTATATAAAACTTCAAGTCCAATCTAATTTTAAAATAAAATTAGTAGATAGAGTTTAAATATTTAAGTAACCTTTTTTTAAATCAAATATCAATTAAATCTTTAAAATAATCACTTCTATAATTAATTAAATAAATCTTCACTTTAAAGATTTAAAAACAATTCAAGAAATAATTTCTCTAAAATATTCTTTTAAAATCAACTTTAAAACTTTTATTTTACATTTCAAAGCTACTTTCAAAATATACTTGACTTCCCAGGGAAAATACACTTTCCATTTCAAAAGGGCCTATTTAAATCAAATAATAAATCCTTCTCGATTTATTTTAAATTTACGTTCCAAATCCGTAAATTCCTTTCCACACTTTTAAAAATAAAACAATATTTATTTTAAAACAAATTTCCCTTTCCTTTACAAATTCTCATTTTGAATTTAGATTTCCAAATATCAACTGATATACGATTTTCAAATCGATTTCCAAATATTCACTTTCAAACACCAAATCAAATTTCTAATTAATTTCCAAAATCATTTCAAACACCAAATCAAATTTCTAATTGATTTCCAAAATTATTTCAAAGACCAAATCAAATCCCAAATTGATTTCCAAATTTATTTCCATACGCCAAATAAATTCCCAAATTGATTTCTAAATTTATTTCCAACACCAAATCAAATATTCAAATTGATTTCCCAAAGATTTATTTTCATTTAAAATAAATCTCTTTATTTCTTCAAACTATTTAAAAATCCGAATTTTAAACAAATTCTTCAACTATTAAGCAATATTGCTCAAAATCCATTTATTAAAATCTTTTCCCATAATTTGGTATTTATTCAATAGGATTTCGAAAATAAAAAATTATCCTTTTTAAATTCTTTTTAAATTATCAAATTCCCAAAATTTAATTTACTATAATTTTCTACTTAAATTTCGAAAATCCAATTTTATTCATTTCTGATATCCTATGATACCAAAAATATATTCGGCTAAACTATAGCCTTCAACGATTTCAATCACAAATATAATCACATGCAGATTATAAATAATCAATACACAATATTGAAACAAATTCAAATATTTGTGGAATCCAGTTGGATCCCTCAAACCTATTTCCCTGCATCCACAGACGTTAGCACAACAATTAAATACCAATTCCACTTCGAGGTGGAACATCGCGGTATACAGAATTTATAAAATATCATCCGTTATTATGCGGTGCATAGGGTCTCATCCGCTATATAATGCGGGAAATAAATCACTCTAAATATATATAATACCAATTCCACTTCAATGTGGAATATCGCGGTATACGGATTTCATATAATATCATCCGCTATTATACGGCGCATAGGGTCTAATTCAATACAACTGATAACAATTTATCATCAAGCACACAATCAACAATTTTGAATTTAACTATCACAATTCAACAATCAATCAATAACTGAAATTTTCAATTATTATAATTTGAGTGAGAAGATCTCACCTTTTCCTATGCATGCAAATTCATTTTCGTTCTAGCTTGTTGTCACGATTTCTAGACCTTGTATAAATAATTATACAATTTATTAATATTCGAAATAAATCGAATAATCCAATTGACATTTTTTTCTTCTAATCTAACCAATAAATTTAAACTAATTTTTCTTTCCCTTTATTTTCCAAAAGCTTATTCACATATATATAGAATTAGACTAGACAGGTTTAGACTTCACTGTAAATATTTCAGCTTCCTGTATATATATTTCTAAAAAAAATTTAACTGCTTCCAATTACATATATTTTCACTATTGAAATTTTAAAATGGTAATAAAAGAATTTTTATTTTTATTTTTTTATTTTTTTATAACAGGATGTGTAAACGTACCAATTAATATACTATTTAACATTTACAGTGAGCTGATTATAATTTCTAAACATGTACGTATAACTTTTATAAAGCAGAAATTTTGCAATACCTCTTTCCATCAGTTAAAACGAGCTACTGCCACTCACAAGAAACCCCGACTACATATTTGCAGCTACAGGATCCCAGTCCCGACCAACGAACACTCGCGACCCACTATCGCCATACGGGACCATCGACGAGCCGCCGTACCCCACCACCAAGCTCGAATCTCATCGCGACTCACATCCACTTTCATCATCATTTGCTAGCTCGTACTCACCAAAATCGCGAGCATCAGGGAGAATCCAATTGCTCGCGAGAGTCCTTGAACCAGCATTGACTTGAACATGACGAAGAAGCAGTTCGCCATCAATTCGAATTCAACCGATCCTCTTCTTTTTCGCGTGCTTGCCTGATTTGAACGAGAGATTGATAAAATGGAGCTTGGCCATTTTTATTTTTGAATTCAATTTTTTCGTTTGTTTGAGAATAACTGAAGAGGAGAGGGATTTAATATCGAAGTTTCGGCCATTTATTCCCTTTTTGAAACTACCGTGTTTTTAAATTTTGAACCAAAAAAATAGCCTTCGTTCGTTTTTTCCCTTTTCTTTTCTCGTTGAACGAGATATTATTTTTCCAATGCGTGTAGAAATATTCAAAAGGAAGCAAACACATGGTTAAACATTTTTCAACGTGTCGATGCTTGAAACAGTATACAGTGATTTTATATGATTTATATTTGAATTTAAATTCAAATCGCTTCGATAAACGCAACTCAAAATCTCGATCTTCAATCAAGGTGTGCCGCCAGGCGTTTGTAATGTTATATGCCCATTTTGAACGCAATGGAAAAGGTTCCGAGTCCAAATTCGATCGTATGGAGAAGATAGCTTTTTGAATCCAGTTATTAAATTAAATTTCGATAAAATTTACAGCGCGTTTGCTTATCGTATGATCTCATGACAACTCCGAATGCTACGAAAATTGAAATCCATAATAATACAATATTACAAATCAATGAAACTGGTTTCGTCGAATTCCGAGACTATGCCTCGAAAAGCTATTTTTAAATATTAATTTAAACAATATAAATTAAAAACTAAACAAATTATTTTCAAATTTAATTCTGAAGCTTCCATTACCTTCAGTATCATCAATATAAATTTTCTAAGCCTTTGAAATATTTTTAATCAGTATAAAACTGAAGATTCAAATTTTTACCCAACTTTGATAAATTAAATTCAATTATTTAATTGCCAAATCCATAGTTATATTTAAAATTCAAGCTAAACCATCATTCAAATAATTAAAATCAATTAAATTTTTCATTTTCAATTGTCTAAAATTCAGGGTCGTCACAGACTTCTCCCCTTAAAAGAATATCGTCCCGAAATTACAAGTTAAGAAGAACGATCCTTAACCCATTCGCTATCTTTCCAAAACCAAATAGTTTTATTAGCTTGCGCAAAACAAATATTTTTATTAAAAATCCATTTAATTCAACTAATTTTCCATAATCTTCCATAGCTTCCAACAATATTGTTTACTTCACAATTCAAATTTAAATATAAATTCAAATTTCAAACTTTCAAAAGTTTCTCAATTTTTTTTCTAACACTCTAAATTTTTGAAAAATTTCGCCAGTGTCTCCTTTGCGCAGCTAACTGGGTACGACTACAAAACCCCACAACGGGCCCTCGGATTCAAAAAGAAAACAAAAATCCAAGCGGCTAGTCCAGAAAATTATCAAATTTCATATAAAAATTTGAATACATACCTTTTTCGTGCAATTCAAATTTATCTTGAAAAACCAATCCCAATTCCATTTTCCTTTAACACACTTGTGTATCTATTTAGCACTAATGCCTATTTATAACATTCAAAATCATTTCATACATTTCTTTGCCAAAGCTTCAATATTCATTTAAGCCTGTACGATGCACTTATATCATTCGTACGCAATATCAAATTCGATCGCTCACTCGATCACACAATTTCACTTTCGAACTAGTATCGTCCACCCGATTTCCTAGTGCGGACTCAGATCTGGTTTCTTGATAGAAACCATCATTCTCCTTGCATAGCCGTAAACTATGATAGAGAATTCCTAGAATCAACCAAAAATCCATATCCAGGTTCATCGTCGAAAATCAGGTGAAAAATCCTAACTTGGATCGATATAACTATCTCGAAATTCTGTGCTTGAATTCTGGATCAAATCATTATGCGAATAAAATAATATACGTACATCCTACGTATTCATTATGTGAATATATATTTATTTTCAACTTACCAATTTGGTTTATAATCACTTATTTAAACTGGATTTCCCATTTCATATGAATTCAATTTACTTTTATTTACCAATATTGAATTCAATTCATTTCAAACCATATTAAATTTGTCATTCCTTTAATTAGTTTAACTTACTAATTTTATTTCAGTACTTTGCTTTGTTTATCACAAATCAAATTCAATTCCAATTCCAGTTTATTTACTTACTAATTCGAAATGAATCCTAACATTCAATTTCACTTTCATTTAATTGCAATTGTAAATTCATTTACAATTTTATTTTTCCATCTTAATAAAATTTTATTCCATAACTATTTTTATCAGATTCCAGAGTCTTTCCAACATTTCAAAATCATTTTTGAAATCAATTCAAATTATATTTTGAATTTCCAAAACCAACCCCAGTTTTTCGAATAACTTCGATTTTTAAATAATTTGGCAGCAATTCCTCTTTTGGAAACTCGAAAATGAACACCGATGATGTCGTGATCATCATCGGAATTATTTTCCAGCGATCGAAAAGAGTTTAGTGCTTTTATCCCTTCAAAATATTTTTCCATTAAAAATCATTTTCAAATAAAAAGGGATTTGTACTTTTCCAAACTTCCCAAATTTCAAATTTTTTCAAATTTTTTTAAATATCACTATGGAATTCTATTTCAAATTATAAATCACATTTACAATTTAATTTTTACATATCCCATTTGTATATGGATTTTATTCTTAATAATTTTTTAATTTTTTTAGTAATGATTTCAATTTCTTATTCAATAACCAATGATAATAATTTAATATTATCCCTTCCTAACAATTAAGCAACCATATACTATAATAGTTTACAAAAAAATTATTTCCTTTTATATACAAAAATTGTTTGGGTAAAATTACTTCGTTTACCCGATTTTTAAAACAATGCTGTGTCGGTTTACCTCGTTTAAGAGTTCAGAAACTCTTATTGACGCAGTTGACTAGACTGCACCGAACAGAATCTATAAACACTCAACCGATAAGTCAACACAATATAAAACAATTTTTATATTCACTAATAAATACGCGCTCAAATCTATTATTACACTCAAACTCATTCTAGAACTGACTACATCTCTAATGAGTAACACCAACCAGAGCTAAGATTGCCTCTTAACCAATTGCTCTGATACCACTTTGTAACGACCCGATTTTTCGACGCCCGAAAATCGACATCAATACATCCACTGTATCAAATGCCGCACAATCGAATTCCTAAAAACCGAACCGTTAGGGTTCAAGAAAAAGAAGATAGAAGAAGAACAAAAATAATAAATAGAATCTCACATTTCGCAACGGACAACATATAATAGAAATGAATATCTTTAAAATAAAATCACTATGTCAGTTTATACATACATTGTCAGAGTTTACAACGACACACAATGCAACACTAAAAGTCATTATGACCTGACTACATGGAACTGACTATGCACCAATCTAAACGCACGGATAATACATAGTATAGATGATACACCTCGCCACTCAACTTCAACTCCAGATTTTCCACAGCATACTTCTTGATTGACTTTGCTCCAGAATAATGATAACCTGGTTCTAGGCTGCCCGTGTGGAAAATTGTGGGCACCAAGAGTTTAGAAAGGGAACAATAAACTCTAGGTCAGTGATGAGACTGGTGTGAGATCTTAAAAACAGTTATTTTCACAAAGAAAGGAAAAGAAACCCGCTATGCTTTTGGAAAATGAAACTACCGTAAGGCCTCCCGCCACACACAACGCAAGCGTACACTTGGAGGAGATTTCTCCTTACGACAGTCAAAAATGCTTGATACACGAAAACCTTTGGATATTATTATTAGTGCATAGTGTAGAAAACATTTCGAAAGTGTAATATTAATCTTAGTCAGCATACCACATTTCTTCGTATGCCAACTATAGCTACCATGTTCAATAGCAAGTTACCTCCACATTCCATGGCAGGTTATACAACTAAAAACCGCATAGGGCATGTATTGTTTTGTTTGTATTTCCAACAAATGGTCAGGCGAAGGAACTTTCTACACCGAATTGGGTGCGCCTCTGGAAGGACGCCCTCGGGAACCTAACCAGATCTCTACCAAACAAGGCCGATGTTACCTCACGCTTTAACCAAGCTATAACATAGGTAACTACCACCCAAGTATGCCATCCCTGGTCGTAACCGACCTTTATCCTGGGATTCACCAAAAAATAGCAGCAGAGCAATAAATTTACAACAACCACATAGGTTAAATATCTAGGCTCCATACCATGATACCAGCTCATTTCCAGAAGAAAATGGACATACCCTAGGGGCGCGACCCCTAAAAACCTTGCCGCAACATTCCTGTTTCGACAATTTCTGGGTTGTGAGGCTCAACGAAGTCTCGTCCACAAAGCTACGCATTTCACAAAGCCATACTTCGATCAACAAATGATCAGCAGCACTTCATATGCCACATTACCAAATTAGGAATGTATCACTAGTAACCATCAACTACATAACCTCTGAGCTCGTACGTCTCAGAGAAGGGTGTTAAGCTAAGAGAATAAATTCTCCGCCACCAACAGTAATGTATTTGATAGAAATCAGCTTTACATCTCAATGTGTAACGTCAGACACACATCCATACAAGTCCGTTCTGGGATCGAACGGAACTGAAGGCACTTCAAAAGAAGCCCTTGTAATCCGAATATTCACTAATCACATCCGGAATCCCCATCACAAAGGGTAATCAAATCTCTATACCGGAGCAACTCGGTGCAGAGACATTCGACAGGTATTCCTTTTGCTTTCGGAAATACCCGGTCTTCAACACCATCTTCAAATGTAATCCCATTTCGTCATATCGTTATTCGGAATGAGTTTTATGATACAAAGTCCTCTCCCGGCTAAGCCGAATAACGAGCGCTTATTTTTAAAAATAAGTGTTACATTCAGATTTCAAACAAATCACAACAAATTTCCACTTCAATCTTTTAAACAAAAGATCCATCATCATCACAATGGTTCTATGTGGTTTTCGAATATCCATTTGGAATCCGACCCCCGGTCGCATTGAAATTCAAATGCCATTTAAATGCCAATATTGATAGTAGGTTATTTAACTATCAACAACATTCACAACAATCACTGGATTTCAAATAATTTTTTCCCAGTTATTTATTTTCAGAATATCTTTGCAAGATATATTTTCACACTTCAACCATTGGAAAACAAATTCCAAATCACTTTTCACTCATGGAATAAGAGTCCCGATATTATTTATTTCCACTGAAAGTCTGCCGAGTTCAAATACTTCAAAATAATTTAAATCACTTATCCAAAATATACTTGAAAATATTTAGATAAAAATATTTTAAAAAATTTATTTAAATATTAGTTATGAAAACATTATACTAATACCACATATAAAACTTCAAGTCCAATATAATTTTAAAATAAAATTAGTAGATTGAGTTTAAATATTTAAATAACCTTTTTTAAATCAAATATCAATTAAATCTTTAAAATAATCACTTGTATAATTAATTAAATAAATTTTCACTTTAAAGATTTAAAAACAACTCAAGAAATAATTTCTCTAAAGTATTCTTTTAAATCAACTTTAAAACTTTTATTTTACATCTCAAAGCTACTTTGAAAATATACTCGGTTCCCATAGAAAATACACTTTCCATTTCAAAATGGTCTATTTAAATCAAATAATAAATCCTCCTCGATTTATTTTAAATTTACGTTCCAAATCCATAAATTCCTTTCCATACTTTTAAAAATAAAACAATATTTATTTTTAAAACAAATTTCCCTTTCCTTTACAAATTCCCATTTTGAATTTAGATTTTCAAATATCAACTGATATACGATTTTCAAATCGATTTCCAAATATTCACTTTCAAACACCAAATCAAATTTCTAATTGATTTCCAAAATTATTTCAAATACCAAATCAAATTTCTAATTGATTTCCAAAATTATTTCAAACACCAAATCAAATCCCAAATTGATTTCCAAATTTATTTCCAAACACCAAATCAGTTCCCAAATTGATTTCCAACACCAAATCAAATTTTCAAATTGATTTCTCGAAGATTTATTTTCATTTAAAATAAATATCTTTATTTCTTCCAAACTATTTAAAAATCCAAATTTTAAATAAATTCTTCAACTATTAAGCAATATTGCTCAAAATCCATTTATTAAAATCCTTTCCCATAATTTGGTATTTATTTAATAGGATTTCAAAAATAAAACTTTATCCTTTTAAAATTCTTTCTAATTTATCAAATTGCCAAAATTTAATTTACTATAATTTTCTACTTAAATTTCAAAAATCCAATTTTATTCATTTCTGATATCCTATAATACCAAAAATATATTCGGCTAAACTATAGCTTTCAACGATTTCAGTCACAATATAATCACACACAGGTTATAAATAATCAACAAACAATATTGAAACAAATTCAAATATTTGAGGAATCCAGTTGGATCCTCCAACCTGTTTCCCTGCATCCACAGACGTTAGCATAATAATTAAATACCAATTCCACTTTGAGGTGGAATATCACGGTATATGGGATTTATAAAATATCATCCGCTATTATGCAGTGCATAGGGTCTCATCCGCTATATAATGCGGGAAATCAATCACTCCAAATACATATATAATACCAGTTCTACTTCAAGGTGGAATATCACGTTATATGGGTTTGTTATAATATCATTCACTATTATGCAGCGCATAGGGTCTAATTCAATACAATTGATAACAATTTATCATCAAGCACACAATCAACAATTTTGAATTTAACTATCACAATTCAACAATCAGTCAATAACTGAAATTTTCAATTATTATAGTTTGAGTGAGAAGATCTCACCTTGCCTAATGCATGCAAATTCATTTCCATTTCAGCTTGTTGTCACGATTTCTAGACCTTGTATAAATAATTATACAATTTATTAATATTCGAAATAAATCAAATAATCCAATTGCCCTTTTTTTTTTCTTTTTTTTAATCTAACTAATAAATTTAAACTAATTTTTCTTTTCCTTTATTTTCCAAAAGCTTATTCACATATATATAGAATTACACTAGACAGGTTAAAACTTCACTGTAAATATTTCAGCTTCCTATATATTTCTAAAAAAAAATTTAACCACTTCCAATTATATATATTTTCACTGTTGAAATTTTAAAATGGTAATGCAAAAAATTTTATTTTTATTATTTTTTTATAACAGGATGTGTAAACGTACTAATTAATATACTATTTAACATTTACGGTAGGCTGATTATAATTTCTAAACATGTATGTATAAATTTTATAAAGTAGAAATTTGGCTTACCTCATTCCATCAGTCGAAACGAGCTACTGCCACTCACAAGAAACCCCGACTACAGATTTGCAGCTACAGGATCCCAGTCCCGAACAACAAACACTCGCGACCCTCTATCCCTATGCGGGACCATCGATGAGCCGCCGCACCCCACCACCAAGCTCGAATCTCATCGCCACTCACAACCACTTGCATCATCACTTGCGAGCTCATACTCGCCAAAATCACGAGCATTAGGGCGAATCCAATTGCTCGCGAGAGTCCTTGAACCAGATTTAACTTGAACGGGTCGAAGAAGCAGTTCGCCATCAATTTGAACTCAACCGATCCTCTTCTCTTTCGCGTGCTTGCCTGATTCGGATGAGAGATTGATAAAATGGAGCTCGGCCATTTTTATTTTTTAATTCAATTTTTTCGTTCTTTTGAGAATAACTGAAGGGGAAAGTGATTTAATATCGAAGTTTCGGCCATTGATTCCCTTTTTGAAACTACCGTGTTTTTAAATTTTGAACGAAAAAATAGTCTACGTTCGTTTTTTCGATTTTCTTTTCTCTTTGAACGTGATATTATTTTTTCAACGCGTGTAGAAATATTCAGAAGGAAGAAAACACGTGGTTAAACATTTTTCAACGTGTCGATGCTTGAAACAGTATACAGTGATTTTATATTATTTATATTTGAATTTAAATACAAATTCAAATCGCTTCGATAAACGCAACTCAAAATCCTGATCTTCAATCGTGGTGTGCCGCCAGGCGTTTATAATGTTATATGCCCATTCCGAATGCAATGGAAAAGGTTCCGAGTCCAAATTTGATCGTATAGAGAAGATAGCTTTTTGAATCCAATTATTAAATTAAATTTCGATAAAATTTACAGCGCGTTTGCTTATCGTGTGATCTCACGACAACTCCTAATGCTACGAAAACTGAAATCCAATAATAATACAATATTACGGAGCCAATGGAATTGGTTTCGTCGAATTCCGAAACTGTGCCTCAAAAAGCTATTTTTAAATATCAATTTAAACAATATAAATTAAAAACTGAAAAAACATTTTTAGATTTAATCCTTAAGCTTCCATTACCTTCAGTATTATCATTATAAATTTTCTAAGCCTTTGAAATATTTTTAATCAGTATAAAACCGATGATTCAAATTTTTACCCAACTTCGATAAATTAAATTCAATTATTTAATTGCCAAATCCATAGTTATATTTGAAATTCGAGCTAAACCATCATTCCAATATTTAAAATCAATTAAAATTTTAATTTTCAATTGTCCAAAATTCAGGCTCGTCACATAACTCATAATTAATAATATATAAAGTGGACTGTAACACTCCAGATTTCTGATAACATTATTCAGGAGATTTAATTAGATAAACTAAATAGAATAATGTAAATGTTAAGTGATAAAGATGTTGAGATTTGAACAAATCTAATTAAGGCTATGCTTAATAAAATAATAAAATAGACCTAAGAATGGGTTATGAGCTAATTAATCTACATAAGGGTATATTAGGTAATTTCCGCACATAATCCCTAAACCCATATTTTTTCTCATTTCTACCATTTCATTTCCTATTCACGTCATTTTGTAAACAAAATGCAAACATTGGGGGGAGCCGGGCATAATCAATAGAAGACAAATTAAAATCAAAAGCTAGAGATAAAAGCTTAGGGGAAACCAATTTAATTCCACTCTCATTATCTAAATCAAAGTGAATAATAATCCCATCTCTATTTGTTTTGTAAACATATGTTTTCATATTTAAGGGTAACTTCGTTTTTATGATGAATTGGATGATGATATGCTTGAATATTAATTTGTTTAATTTAAACAAGATTGTTTAAATGGGAATATACCCGGTTTTAGGGAGATACCGATTTATGTTGATGTTTAAATTCCATGGAAAATTTTTATGTTATGTAAAGCATGATTTTCGAGTTGGGTTTTAATTCTGATAAATATTCCAAGCTATGGAAAAACTGTTATGAATTTTTAAAGGTAAAAATTGTTTTTTGGGTTTATAAGTTTATTTCAGAAAATATATTGAGAATTTAGGTCTGAAATTTTGATATGTTAAATAACACGATCAAAGAGAATTTATGAAATTTTTGGGGATTCTTTCAAAGTGATTTGCTATGGAAATTAAATTATTTTAGAAGTGGGACTTCTTTGCAATATTGGTTTCGCTTAATGGAAAGACTTATTTGATTAACTAAACCATGGTTTAGATCTGAAATTAGCGGCAGTTATATTAGTAAAGAATTTGAAAAGTTAAGTCACCCAATCTTTTGTTTACACAGGGCAAGTTAGTTAGAAAAGGTTTTGCTTTAATTAGTATTAAAATAGGTTACCTAGAAAAGTTCGTTCCGCCTTCTTTAGACGTACCTTTCGACTCAGAGCTTCAGCGTACAACCCAGTTGAAACCTACTAAGCCAAAACAATACATAATGTATCACAAAGGTGGTATGTAGTGGATTAGAGAAAGGTGAAAGTTTACGTGTCAAAAGCATGGCTTCTTAAGGGGTTGATACCTAATTTTGTTTTGAAAAGAGGAGCGCCTGCCTTTGTTTTATTTATGCCATCGAAGGAGTAGAAGCATATGTTTTCCAAAGAGGTTTTTAAAAGCTTTCGAAGGGGTTGCCATCAACTTATGTTTCTCTCGTATGGGTTCCGTTACTTATGAAATAATGCTTTTGAAAGAAGGGATTTCGACCCAGTCGAAGGCTTGGTGCCATTCTTTAGCCTTTCAGTGGTGTTGAAGGCATCAATGCTTTCGAAAGGAAGTGTTTTTTAAAATATGTTCTAAGCCTCTTCCTATATGCTTTTGAAAAATTCCAAGGGTTTTGAAGGAAATGGCTTCGAAAGGGTTTCGATGCTACCCTTCAATGTTTTGCTTAAACGATTTAAAGCTTTCGAAAGAGATGGTGCCGACGCCATTATGTTTCTCTAATATTTTTATATGGTAAAGGATGATTTTAAAAGAGATGCTTTCGTCTGTATTCACTTAAACCCAAATAATATTTTAAGTATAAACTCAATGGTTTTGGAAGGGTTACTTCCAATGGTTTCGAAATGGGGACTTTCAATGGTTTCAGAAGGGTTACCTCTAATAGTTTCAAAAGAGAGACTTTCAATGGTTTTGGAAGGATTACGTCCAATATTTTCGAAAGGGGCACTTTCGATGGTTTCGAAGCTGCTTCTAAGTGTTATAATGTAATACTTTATTACATTCGAAAGGGATATTTTAAAGTGTTTTAAAAGGCAGGGCGTACTGTTTTGTAAATAAATTTTTATGCTTTTAAACAAGGGTATATAGTGAGGTCGAAAGCAAGGTTTCGAAGGCTTTGTTTTTCTAAATGAATAACCCAAACTCGATTTCAAAAGGAAAAGCCTATAGCTAAATTAAACTAGTTTTGTAATGGTTTTAAGAAGAGGATTTCCTTGAAAGTGTTAGCTTAAAGGGGTTAACCTTATTTTTATGAAAATGATTTCAAGGATATAAAACCCACAGGAGTGGTATTGCAAGGTTATTATATTTTCTTCTTCATGTATAAATATATATTCACATTATGATAAACCCATAACTACATTTTGGGGAAAAATGCAGAAGAACGAGCTAGGTTAACCCAATAGTGAATATAAATTGATTAAACTCCTGGATGAGTAGAACTGCATCCATGAGGTCAGGGGGACCAGAATATAGGATGCATATATATGGAAGTTGTCAGGAAAACAGGTGCATAGTGCACCCATTAAAATAATGATTAGGAAGTTATTGGAGTTACCAATAGATTCATAGTGATCCCTTGAAAACTATGTTATAAAGAGTGGTTGGCAGGGGCCAACTGGTTTATAGTGCACTCATAAAAACTACATCTGGATTAAGTTATTGGCAGTTATCAATAGATTCATAGTTAACTCTTGAAAACTAGGATGAGAGAGAAGTTATTGGAGTCACTAATATGTTCAAGAGAACCCATGAATTAATTAAGTTAATTGGAAGGGGCAAATAGGTTCGTAGTGCACCAATGAAAACTGTGTGATGGGGTAGAGTCCATAAATTATAAAAAGATTATTAATAAGCCTATGAAAACTAATAGGTCAATAGTGAACCTAGAAACTACAAATATGACAGGGTGTCAATTAAACAAGGGATAAGAAATCCAAATGATTTAACTTGTTTGCATATCATCATAATATTTTGAAATGACTATGTTTTAACCATTGAGGATATAGGAGCACTGTATATGGTTTTATAAAAGTTTTAGGATACAAGTAAGGGCAAAACCCGTTCCACTAAGCGGAATGGTCTCGCTAGATATCTCAATGATTTGAGATGGTAGATTATTATTCATACCAAGCTTTATGTATGACTCGAAGTTTATGTTTTCCCCTTATACTCTCGGTTACTCTATTGATTTTAAGTAGTTAGGGAATTGATATTTTCAGGTACCTTATTAGACGAATAAAGCTTTCGAAGACGTGCAGGAGGAATAATAGATATTTAGTGTTCTCTTTTATTTGATTCTATTCTGTTGTTTATAAAGGCAAAGTTGTTGTATTGCCTGTATATATTCTGATCAACCAAGGGGGCATCTTCAGATGTCCATCTTGGCATATATTATGATAAATATATTTTCTTCGAACATGGTAGACGATTATGTAATGAATTGGAAATGTTTTGAAACGGAAGGTACTTTTGTTTAATGTTTTAATTTTTTTTCCATATTCATGTGTTTTTGTGCATTGATGAATTTAACACCGCCATATTTGGTCTCCATGGATTAATGATTATGGATGACTGCAGCACCCATAGCCGTTTGTTTTGGGCCTCCAAGTAGGAAGATGTTACAAGTTTGTGTCAGAGCGTAGGTTTGTGAAAACTTAAAAGAAAAGTTAAACCTAAAAGCTTTTTGAAACATAATCCAATGAATTAGAAATATGATCGGGGTTTGGGTTAACGTTATAGCAACGTACTTGTATTATATATATAAGTACATGTTGGCCTCTCTCTTAGATTGTTCTTCTATATCTTACTAAGGCTCATATGCAGATTTACGAGAAAGAGGATATGGAAGCAGGAAAAGAAAGTGGAAATCTGGGTGGAGGAAGAAACACAACCAACGGAAATACTCCACCGCATACCAGGAGGAACCAAGGTCGACCAACTAATGCTAACCAAATGCTGAGGCCAATGTTGGTGCTGGAAATCTATCAGTAGATGTGGGAATGGTATATCAGTTGTTAGCCATTCTTTGCAAGCTAGGGTTACTGGTAATGTTGGAGGAGCTAATCCTGTGGCTCTAGTTAGGACTAACTATGCTAAGTTGAGCATAGACTACATCAGTCTGGGTGGAAAGCCGTTTGTTGGAATGAAGGATGCTGTTGAGGTTGAGAATTGGCTATTAAACTGTGAAAGGATCTTTATTGATCTAGGATTGGATGGTGGGCAAAAGAGGAGGCTGTCCTCTAGGCAGTTGCATGGGGCAGTGCTTCATTGGGAGAATAGTGTGACTGCCGGAGTTCCGGAGGAAGAGCTGACATTAGCTGTTTTCAAAATGAGATTTGAGCAAAAAAATTTATCTGAAGTGGCAAAGATGGCTTTGATGAGGAAGTTTATGGATCTAGTCCAGGGAAATATGTCAGTAATTGAGTACGTTGCTAAGTTTGATGAGCTGTCTCGATATGGATATGCCACTATCGACATTGATCTCAAAAGGAATGAGAGGTACATTCGAGGGCTGAGACCTGAGCTTGCTAGAATGACCTTGACACATATCCGTGACCCTTACAACATAGGGTTGAGGATGGCCATTTGCATGAAGAGATGCTAGCTGGTTGTGCTAGAGAAGAGTTGAATCCCTGGGTCCTCAAGGAAAGAAGAGGAAATTCTTTAAGAAGAAGGGAGCCCAGAAAGGGGATGTTGCCAAGAAGGAAAAGGCTGATTTAGTATGCTTTAAGTGTGACAAGAAGGGTCATTATGCTCATGAGTGTCGGACATATAAGAGGAAAAAGGCTGTAGATAAGAAGAATGTTAAGCGCTTTAACTGTGATCAAGTTGTGCATTACAAGAACAAGTGTCCAGAGCCAGTTAGGGTGAAAAAATGAAAGGTCTTCATTGTTGGATCATCAGCTAAGCCAACTGTAGCTGATAAATGAAATAATATGATGTAAGGTGCGTTTTTGATTCAGAGTATACCAGCTAGGATATTATTTAATACCAGTGCATAACATTCATTTATATCACAATATTTGGTTGATAGGTTATGCTTAGAACCCACATACCTTGTTACTTTCTTAAGGTTTGCAAATCCAATAGGAGGGCATACAACTCTGGGGATGAGACATGACCAGTTAGAACTTGAATTGTTAAGTCATATGTTTTCATGCAGTCTATATATTTTTGATTCCGTAGATTTCAAAATCATTTTGGGTATGGATTGGTTGATAAGGTATGATGCCAGGATATATCGCCAAGATAGAGAGATATCAATGAGACACCTTGATAGTTATAACCAAATTATATTCTAGGCGGAGAATTTGACCAGCGTAGTTGTGCTTTGTTACGTGCAATGGAAGTGGGAGAAGATCTAAGTCAGGTTCGAATAGTAAGAGAGTTTGCAGGTGTCTTTGAGCCAGTCATAAGACTACCACCGAAACGAGCTATTAAGTTTTAAATAGATCTTGCCAAGAGCTAAAACTATGAATAGACCACCTAGCAGGATGACACCGACTGAGATGAAGGAATTGAAGGTGCAACTAGTAGATCTAGAAGGATGGAATTTTGTTATACCAAATAATTCGCCTTGGAGAGCGGCCACGGTATTCGTGAAGAAACTAGATGGGTCGATGAGGATGTGTATTGACTATCGTAAGTTGAATGAGAGGATTATAAAGAATAAGTATCCTTTGCCGAGAATTGATGATCTATTTGATCAGTTGAGGGGAGCCAGAGTGTTTTCCTAGTTGGATTTGGCGACAGGCTTCCATCAGTTGAGAGTGGCAAAGGACAGCATTCCGTTGACAACATTTTGAACTATATATGGTTTGTATAAGTATTTAGTAATGCCATTCGGGTTAAAGAATGCACCTACTTTATTCATAGATTTGATGAACCGAGTTTTCCAAGAGCACTTGGATAGGTTCATGTTGGTATTCATAGAAGACGTTTTCGTGTACTTGAAAGATGAAAGAGAGCATGAGTTTCATCTTAAAGCGGTGCATGAAACGCAGAAATAGAATAATTCTAAAGGCGAAGTTTTCTAAATGTCATTTTTGGAAGAAATAGGTTAAGTTTCTTAGTCGTGTCGTTTCAGAGAAGGGTTTGTTAGTTAACCCAAATAAGATCGAAGTTGTTAATAATTGGAAGAGACCAGATATGGTGATTGAAATTAGAATTTTTCTTGGACTTGCTGGCTATCGAAGATTTATTAAGGGTTTTTCATGGACAGCAGCGCCAATGACTAAGCTTACCGAGAAGGAGGTGAAATTTGTTTGGTCCAGCAAATGTAAGGAAGCATTCCTTAAGTTAAAGCATTTGTTGACCCATGCACCAGTGTTGGTAGTTCCAGACAGAAACCAAGGGTTGGTGGTGTATACTGATGCATGTGGGATAAGATTGGGAGCTGTGTTGATGCAGAAGGATAAAGTGATTGCCTACGCTTCACGTCAGCTTAGATCGCATGAAGTGAGATATTCTACTCACGATTTGGAGTAAGCTATGGTGATCTTCACATTGAACATTTAGAGGCATTATCTCATAGAGAGATATTTGTGCTATACACATATCATAAGTCTTTAAGATACCGATTCTCTCTGAAGGAGTTGAATATAAGACAGCAGAGGATGTTTTTGGCTGCTTATACTCCTGGGAAAGGAAATAAGGTAGCGGATGCTCTCAGCAGGAAATATCAGAATGTGGTGTTAGCTATGTTGGCAGAATGGAAGGATCTAGAAGCTTTAGCTAGTTGTAGGGTGTAGTTAAGATCGACTGCTAGTTCTAGTCAGGATACTACTATGTTGACCTGTTTAGAAGTTCAACTAGTGTTGATCGAGAGAATTGCTTCTAAGAAAAAGGATGATCCATTATTAGCCGAGAAGACCAGAAGACTTGAGGTTGGAACCGAGATCGATGATTTGAAAGGTTTTTGTCTTGACTAGAGAGGATGGTTGAGAAAGAAGGCGTGATTATGTATTCCAAGATGTCCAAAACTTAAGGAAAGAAGTGCTTAGGGAATGTCATCGATCCAAGTTTACGATTCATCCTGGAGGGACCAACATGTGTCCAGATATGAAGAGGAGCTTCTAATGGGAAGGCATGAAGAGGGATGTTCGCTTGTGGGTTAGGCAATGTGAAAGCTGTCAATAAGTGAAAGCCGAACATCAAAAGCCAAGTGGGTTGCTTCAGCCTTTAAAGATTCTAGTTTGGAAATGGGATTCAATATACATGGATTTTATTGACGGGTTGCCAAGGTCAAATATAGGAAATGAGAGTATAAGGGTCATTGTGGACATGTTGACCAAGAGTGCCCATTTCATTCCAGTAAAGTAGACCTGTTTTGGCGAAGCTGTTCATAAAGAAAATAGTTAGACTACATAGAGTTCCTAGTAGCATAGTCAGTGATTGAGATGCTTTATACACAAGCGAATTCTGGAAAATTCTACAGGATATGTTTGGCACTAAGCTAAAGATGAGTACTGCATATCACTCTCAGATGAATGTGCAGATAGAGAGAGTCAATAAGGTACTCAAGGATTTATTGAGACCTTGTGTATTGGACTTTGGTACATCTTGGGAGGATCACCTACATTTGGTTAAGTTTTCCTATAATAATAATTATCAAAGTAGTATAGGAATGACACCTTTTAAAGCTTTGTATGGAAGGCGGTGCAAATCACCAGTATGTTTGTTGGAGACAAGAGACATAATGGGCTTAGGTCGAGATTTGGTTAGGGAAGCATCAGAGAATATTGAGCTGATCCAAGAACGGATTAAGGAAGCTCAATCAAGAGAGAAGCACTATGCAGATAAGAGGCATAAAGACCTAGAGTTCTCGGTTGGAGACAGGGTTTCGTTAAGGTATCACCGATGAAGGATGTGGAATTGTACAGAAAACTAGGGAAATTGGCACCGCAATATGCTGGTCTATTGTAGATTATAGAGAGGATCAGAAAGCTTGCATACAAAGTAGAATTGTCAAGCAGTATGGAAGGTGTCCATAATTATTTTATGTGTCTCATCTTCACAAGTATATGCATGATCCAGAGACCACTATTCCTCCGGTAGGTTTGGAAGATCTAGTAGTAGAGCCTAATTTTACTTTCGTTAGACAACCAGGTCGGGTTGCAGTGAGATATGAGAAAAGAATTAGGAACTGGACAGTCAAGTTAGTGAAAGTCTAGGGGAGCGACAACGAGAAGGACTGTACTTAGAAGACAGAGGATAGGATTTAAGATACTTATCCTGATTTTCTTTGAGGGTATGCCTGTATTAGATTTATATAGATATTAGCTAGTCAGGTAGACTCGTATGGGTGATAGGATTCATTGCAGTTGATTTCTATGTTTAGTATTTAGTCCTTACTAAATTTCGAGGACGAAATTCTTTATGGAGGGGAGCATGTAACACCCCCGATTTCTGATAACATTATTCAGGAGATATAATTATATAAAATAAATAGAAAAATGCAAATGATAAGTGATAAGGAGGTTGAAATTTGAACAAATCTAATTAAGGCCGTGCTTAATAAAATAATTAAATGGACCTAATAATGGATTATATGCTATTTAATTTACATAAGGATATATTGGGCAATTGCCGCACATAACCCTTAACCACTATATATTCTCGTTCCTACCATTTCATTTCCCATTCACATCATTTTCTAAAAAAATGCAAACATTAAGGGGAGCTGGCCATAATCAAGAGAAGACAAATTAAAATCAAAAGCTAGAGATACAAGATTAGGGGAAACCAATCTCATTATCTAAATCAATGTGAATAATAATCCCATCTCTATTTAGTTTTGTAATCATATGTTTACAGATTTAAGGGTAATTTCATTTTTATGGTGAATTGGATGATGATATGCTTGAATATTAATTTGTTTAATCTAAACAAGATTGTTTAAATGGGAATATGCACGGTTTTAGGGAGAAACCAATTTATGTTGATGTTTGAACGCCATGGAAAAATTTTATGTTATGTAAAGCATGATTTTGGAGTTGGGTTTTAATTTTGATAAATTCTCCAAGCTATGGAAAAATAATTATTAATTGTAAAGGAAAATTTGGTTATCTGGGTTTATAATTTTATTTCGAAACATATATTGAGAATTTGGATCTAAAATTTTGATATGTTAAATAACACGATTAAAGTGAATTTCTTGAATTTTTAGGGATTTTTCTAATGTGATTTGTTATGCAAATTATATTATTTCAAAAGAGGGAATTCTCTATAATATTGTTTGTGCTTAATAGAAGGGCTTATTTGATTAACTTAACCATGGATTAGGTTTGAAATTAGTGGCAGTTATTTTAGTAAAGAATTTGAAAAGTTAAGGCAATTCATCTTCTGTTTACATGTGGTAGGTTAATTAGAAAAGATTTTGCTTTAATTAGTATGAAAAAAAGTTTTTCCCAGAATAGTTGGTTTTGCCTTCTTTAGAAGTACCTTTCGAATCAAAGCTTCCTCCTTCAACACAGTCAAAACCTACTAAGCCGAAACTAATACACAAGGTATATCAAAGATGGTGCGCAGTGCATTGGATAAAGGTGGAAGGTTAGGTGTCGAAAGCATGGCTTCCGATGGGGTCGATATCTCATTTTGTTTTGAAAAGAGGAGCGCTTGCCTTTGTTGTATTTAAGCCTTCGAAGGAGTCGAAGCATATGTTTTCAAAAGATATTTTTAAAAGCTTTCAAATGGGTTGCCATCAACCTATGTTTTCCTTCAAATCGGTTCCTTTACTTATAAAATAATGCTTTTGAAAGAAGGCGTTCCATCCTAGTCGAATCCCTACTGCCGTTCTTTAGCCTTTCGATGGTATTGAAGTCATCAGTTCTTTCGAAAGGTAGTGTTTGTTTTTAAATATGCTTTAAGTCTCTTCCTAAATGCTTTCAAAAAGGTCCATGGGTTTTGAAGGCAATGGCTTCGAAAGTGGTTTCGATGCTAATCTTCAATGTTTTGTTTAAATGATCTAAAGCTTTCGAAAGAGATGTTGCCAAAGCCATCATGTTTTCCTAGTATTATATGATAAAGGATGATTTAAAAAGAGATGCTTTCATCTATATTCACTTAGACCCAAACAATATTTTAAGTACAAACTCAATGATTTTGGAAGGGTTACTTCCAACGCTTTCGAAATAGGGAAATTCAATGGTTTGGAAGGGTTACTTCCAATGGTTTTGAAATAGGGACTTTCAATGGTTTTGTAAGGGTTACTTCCAATGTTTTAAATGGGTACTTGGTTTCGAAGCTATATTGCTAAGTGTTATTAAGTAATGCTTTACTAAATTCCAAAAGAGATGTTTTAAAGTGTTTCAAAAGGCAAGACCTAATGTTTTGAAAATAGATTTTTATGCTTCCGAAGGAGGGTATCTAGTGAGGTCGAAAGTGAGGTTTCGAAGGCTTTATTTTTCAAAATGAATAACCCAAACTCAATTTCTAAGGGAAAACCCCATGGATAAATTAAAAGAGTATTGTAATGGTTTTATGAAGAGGCTTTCCTTGAAAGTATTGGGTTAAGGGGGTTAATCATGTTTTTATGAAAATGATTTCAAGGATATAAAACCCATAAGAGTGGTATTGTTATGTTATTATGTTTGCTTCTTCAAATATAAATACATATTCACACTATAACAGACCTATAACTGCATTTTGGGGAAAAAGGACAGAAGAACCAGCTAGGTTGACCAAGCAGTGAATATAAATTGGTTAAACGCTTGGATGAGTAGAACAACATCCAAGAGGTTAGGGAGACAAGAATATAGGATGCCTAAATATGGAAGTTGTCAAGTAGACAGGTTCATAGTGAACCTAGGAGAACTATGATTAGGAAGTTATTGAAGTTACTAATAGGATCATAGTGTCCCATGAAAACTATGTTATAAAGAGTGGTTGGCAGGGGCCAATTGGTTTGTAGCGCACCGATGAAATCTATTTGCAAATTAAATTATTGAGAGTTGTCAATAGGTTCCTAGTTAACCCATGAAAACTAGAATAAGAGAGAAGTTATTGGAGTCACCAATAGGTTCAGGGGAAGCCATGAATTAATTTAGCTAATTGGAAGAGGCCAATAGGTTCCTAGTGCACCAATGAAAACTATGAAATGGGGTAGGATTCCATACATTATAAAAAGGTTATTAGTAAGCCCATGAAAAATAATAGGTTAATAGTGAACCTAGAAACTATAAATATGATAGGGTGTCAATTAAACAAGGGAAGTGAAATTCAAATGTTTTAATTTGTTTGCGTACCATCATAGTATTTTGAAATGACTATGTTTTAACCATTGTGGTGTAGGAGCACAGTATACGGTTTCATAAAAGTTTTAGGATACTAGTAAGGGGAAAACCCGTTCCGTTAAGCGACGTGGTCTCATTAGATATCTAAATGATTTGAGATGGTAGATTATTCTTCATACCAGGCTTTATGTCAGACTCGAAGTTTATGTTTTCCACTTAAACTCTCGGGTAGTCAATTGATTTTGAGTAGTTTGAGAGGTAAGGTTTTCAAGTGCCTCATTAAATGAATAAAGCTTCCGTAGACGTGCATGAGGCATATTAGATATTTAATGTTCTCTTTTATTTGATTCTACTGTGTTTTTTGTAATGGCAAAGTTGTTATATTGCATGTACATATTATGATCAATCAAGGGGGCGTCTTCATATCTCGCTCTTGGCTTATATTGTAATGAATATATTTTCTTTGAATGTGGTTGACGATTATGGGATTATGTAATGAATTCGGAATGTTTTGAAATGGAAGGTGATTTTGTTTGATGTTTTAAGTTTTTTCCATATTCATGTGTTTCAGTGTATCAATGAATCCAGTATTTCCATATTTGATCGTCGAGGATTAATAACAATGGATGACTGTAGCATCCATAGCCAATAGTTTTGGGCTTCTAAGTAAGGGGATGTTAGATGGACATAAGCCAGAGATTACCGAACCACTATAAAAATTCTTATGTGTTCTTTACTTTCTTGTTATTTTTGCTAGAACTAATCCTACAACATGTTATATTTGTGTGTTGTGTCACTTTTAGCTTTAATGTTTTGGTGCATTCATTGAGAAACCTAACCCAGGGTTAGACTAGCTTGCTATTTTGGACTTGAAGAGGTCCAGTGGTTTAATCCATAATATTTTCTTTAAAAATTTGGAAACTTGCAATTTGAAATCAATTATTCTTAAGAGAGGTACAAGTTCATCTGAAACGATGGTTTGTGTAGGCGAAGAGAATGCCCAATAAACTAAAGAAGGAAACTAGAAGGTAGTACCTGGCTTGTCTGTCCAATAAGAAATTGTTTCAAGGGGTGAGCTTGATAAGATAATGCATGAGTTAAGCCAGAAGATGGTACAAGAAGCTTTGATAGATAAGATAGAGGCTCTGCTAAGCCAACAATCACAAAGGTGTAGGAGAAATGGGAGATAAGCAACTCCTCTAAGACCTATAGTGAGAAAACATCTATTTCTAGTCATAATAGGAGAAATGGAAAGGAAAAATAGAAGGAAGTGGATGTTGTAGTAGCAAATGGTGTTACTAGAGGGATTCGTAACGCTCACCGCAATAGAAAACCACCCGGTACCGAGAGGGTTCAAATCGGTACCGATTCTAAAGGTGAGAAGGGGTAGGAAGCCGAAGCTTTGGAATTATCTAACTTTGAAGGGGACCTACAACTTGATGGTGATGATTATTAACTAGACGTTCAAGCTAATGGAGCTGGAGATCAAAGAGCTGCAGCAGTACTAACCAGGCGTCAATGGGAAAACCGGGCGAACTTGGCTTGTTTATAGAGAAAAATACTTGGTTCAGCCCCTGATAGTTTTCCTACGGATAACCGTGTCAATGACATATAAATAGCAGGCATGGTTAAGTGGTTGGTCAAGGAAAGAAAAGGCGAGATGAATGAAGATTGGGGCTCTACACCAAGCACGACTCCATTCACGGAGAAGATTCTGAGAAAAGTGTATCTCAGGAAATTTATAATGTCGTATATGCCATCATATAATGGGACTACCGATCCTTGGCAACATCTACTTAAGTATGAACGGCATAAAGATGGTGCTAGGGTGACAGACGTTGTTCGATGTAGGTGTTTCACCATTTTCTTAGAAGGATTTGCATTGATGTTGTTTACTAGGTGTACGCCAAGATCCATATCGACCTTTGATGAGCTAGCTAGAAAGTTCTTGGAGCAGTTCCGTCTTCATGCCGCTTAGGCTAAGGATAGGATGTCCTTATTGAGCTTATCTTAAGGACCTACGAATCAGTTCAATGTTGCTGTTACAAAAGTAAGTGATTCGAAGGAGGATCTGGTATTCATGTCATTGGTCCAGGGAATCCAACCCCATATGGATTTTGGGAGATGGCTAAAGATGAAGCAACTAACAACCATCGAAGAGTTCCATCAGAAGGCTAATCAATTTTTGCACATGGAAGAAGCAAGTCTAGCTTCATGCAATATCGATGACTGATAGTCAAAGGAGGTTATCTAGAGTAATGCGACAGTAAAAGAATCTAGAGATATTGCTGCAAATATAACAAATAATGTTGGAAACTCTCGTACCGAAAAAAAGAATCATGGCCCTTTCTGTTGGCATAATGATTATAAGAAATGCACGAGAAACATGAAATGGGAAGACTACACTCCTATGAACAACATGTTGGAAACATATACTTAGCTACTCAAAGAACGGAACGATATAGAAAACTGTGCAAAAGGGAGGCATTCGAGCAAGAAAGGTGATTTGGAAAGTTCTGTCATTTCCATAAGCATAGCACCAGTGAGTTCCCATATTTAAAGGATCCTATTGAAAAACTGATAAGCAAAAAAAAAACCCTCAAGTAGTACTTTAAATATTCCCAGGATGGTATTCAAGTCCCGACACTACTGAGGTTGCCTGCTCAAGGATATTAATCCAAACCAAGTGGAGAGAGTCCCTGGCAAAATGATGGGTTGTCAATTATCAACACCATTACTGGAGGACCACATTCAACAAAGAAAAGCTTGAGGGAAATGAAACAGTATGCGAACTCGCTGAGGCACGTGCCGTATGAAGGCTGCTTTGATCTAGAAGACGGAGCTCCAACCAAGAAAAGAGGATGATAACTGATGATATTATATTTAGAAATAGAGATGTTTACGGAATCGAAGCACTAACTTTCAATACCATGGTGGTAACAGTTGGAATCAGATTGATAACGTGTACATCGAGTCTTGGTAGACACTAGGATTTCGCTGACCATACTATTTAGACGAATATTCAATCAAAAGAAGATCAACATGAAGGAGAATACAGCTTACAAAACCAATATTCAAGGATTTATAAGGGATGCATAGCAATCGTTTTAGCGACTGATTTCTCTGTAGAGTTAGGCGAAGGAGGTCGCAGGATGGTCCAAGTTCAAAAATTCATTATAGTGGTTGAATATTCAGCATATAACGCCTTCTTTGGCTGACTGGCCATCGCTGACTTTAGTATAGCACCGATGCCTTGGTGTTTAGTGATGAAGTTCCCTATGGATAACACAATAGGAGTGGAAAAAGATAACCAGAGCACTGGGAGCTAATGTTGCGTTGAAGAGTTGAGAGAAGCAAAGTGGCATGACAAATGTAAGAATGTAGAGAGAACTATCCGCATTCAAGATTCACAAGCACAGTGAAAAAATCCTCGAAACTGGCTCCGGAACCATACCTGTTTTGATAAGGCTATGGATCCGGGCAACAAATTATGGGAAGGGTGACTGGCACTGGAAGAGCTGACGGTGGATGTTCTAATTGACATGGATGATCCTACTTTGGTCTTGAAGATTGATTCTAAGCTCAGCACTAGCTTAAGGAAAGAATTGGCGAAGTTCCTCTAAGGAAATTTGGATGTATTCACTTGGAAACATTCAGATATTTGTAGGATATCCCTAGAGATATTGTGTCATGCATTGAATACCAATCCAAAATTCATACTAGTAAAATTGAAAAGGTGCTGCCTAGGCCGGAACAATGCATTGTGTTGAAGGAAGAAGTGGATAAGCTAATGGCGAACGGCTTTATCTATGATACTTTATACCCTGATTGTGTATCCAACCCCGTGCTGGTCAAAAAATCAATTGGAAAATGGCTAATGCGTATCTACTACTCTGATTTGGAAAAGGCATGCTCGATGGATATCTTTCCATTGCCTAAGATTGACCAACTGGTGGACAGGACCGTAGGATAAGAATTGCTTTCATTTTGGATGCTTATTCGAACTATAGCCAAATTAGATGCATATACCAGGCCATGAGAATAATATCTTTATCATGGATTAGGGACTATATGTTGGATCATAGGTTTTGAGTGCTGACAAGATATAATAATTCATGAATCAACGACTATGATAATATCAGGACTTATCGACTAAAAATATTGGATCGTCTTGTTATATATCTTAGCTAAAGTCAATAAGTATATTGAGTGTTGTTTATATCTTTGTTAAAATCTTTCCTCAATGTTAACCTCGTTTTACTCAACGACTCATCTACTTAAGGACTAGACCGACTCATCTACTTAAGGTAGGTACCGACTCAACTGGTAGCGACTCAGTTAGCTGACGAGTTAAGGCTCAACGCAACTTAGAGGGATAGGATGACTCAAGGGGTTAACGGTTCACAAGGCAGGCCGACTCAGTGCATTACCGACTCATCAAGACTATCGCCTCAACGACTCAACAAATCCACGACTCATCATAAGAAACGACTCAAGAGGATTGACGACCTAAGAAGATAAGTCCCTAAGTCGCTTCACCTATATACCGCTACCTGATAAGTCGTTAACGACTTAACGACTCATGACTCAGAATGACTCGTCCACGATTTAAAGCCATTGAGTCGTAGTCCATTGCCACAGTGCCTATGCCAATGAGGATTGACTCGTGAGCGACTCAGGACTTAGCTTAAAATCCAGCAAAGGAATGGGCCATGGAGAAACCAAGGGCTTGGTTCGATGAGTTGGCCACGACCTAATTTGACTCGACCACGAGTCAAGTATGAGTCGAACACGACTCACGACTCAGGGCTGAAAACTCCTATAAATACATGGCCACCTCCAACATTCGGGGGGGATTTCATTTTCAAGCGCCGTTACTCTGCTGCATTCCGAACTACTTCAACACTTAAAGCTTTTGAGATACAAAGAACGCCTCAAGGAACTTCACGAAGAAATCATACATGTCCAACATGAGTTCAAAGATTTTGATCGACATTGAAGTTTAGGCTACTTGTTCTAAGTCACTTGTAACTCGAAGTGTGTTGTAATCAAAGTGTAATTGCATCGACTTGTAATTAAATCGTCAATAAAGATATTCAAATTGGACGTAGGCTCTCTCTTAAGCCGAACCACTATAAAATTGCTGTTGTTTACTGCTTTTCCGCTATTATCTGCTTATAATCTGTTCCCGAGCTATCGGGTGGTGCTTTCACAATTACACTTCATACACCGGGGTGTTAGCGTTCAAATTTTAGCGTGAACATTTTTGGTGCTTTCACTGAGAACTGAACTCAGGCAAACCGTCATTATTGCTCCACGAAAGTTTGTTGAAGTAACCTCTTTGAAGACTAGAAGTTTATCTGAAATCATGGCTCCGGGGAGAAAGAGTAGATCTGTTAGATCTGGAAATGTTCAAGAGGGAACCTCCGCTTCCCCAGTACCTAGTCAAGCCACTCCACCTGTTGGAGTTACAAAAGCGGAGTTGGATGCTGTAATCTTAGGGCTGAACCAGCAGATAAATGCCCAAAGTGCACAATTGGAAGCTCAGAACGTCCAAAATGCCCTAATTTTGAATAAGTTGAATGACTTGCTTGGGGTAAACCATCAACCAACGGGTAATGAAAGGAACTTTGCTGGCAACATTCATGAGGATGAAGAAAGAAACATTCCTGAGAGGGCTGCTAGCCCCTTTGAGCGGGCATTTCCTGAAATTGGTGGATCTAAAGCTCGAAATGATGAGGGATATCTTTCTGAAATGATTCGACAAATCATGAAGGAAAGCATGCAAAGGAATGAAGATGAGAAGGAATGGGGTTTTGCTCCAAGTAAAACCCCGTTTACCGAAAGAATCTTAAAGGCTGAGTTCCCAAGGAAGTTCGTCCCTCCAACTATCCCAGCTTACAAAGGGACAAGTGATCCGAACGAATTCTTGTATAAGTATGATTGGCACATGACAGGTGCCAGAGCTTCTGATGAAATAAAGTGCCGATATTTTCCTGTATACCTGGAAGGTGTAGCTCTGCTTTGGTTCACCAAGCTGCCAATCCGGTCTATCGATCAGTTTTCTGACTTAACCCGGAAATTCAAGGAGCAGTTCAGACTATACGCTTCAAAAGCCAAAGATATTATGTCGTTGTCAAGTTTAGAGCAGAATCCGGGTGAAACTATCAGATCTTTCTTGAATCGCTTTAATATAGCGCTGGCCGAGGTAGACAATGCAGAACCACGGATGATCTTGACTTATCTGATGAGGGCCATCGACAAGTCGAGCGAATTTGGAAAATGGCTTAACATGAAGGAACCAAATTCCCTTGAAAAATTCTACAAGAAAGCAGATGAGTTCATACGCCTGGAAAGCCGTCCTGTACCGGTAAAGGCAGTGTTAGAAAAAGCTGAAGATAACATTGCTGCTCCACGCAAGAGTGAATCTGTAGGGCAGAAAAGGGAGAATAACGATGGAAAGAAACAGAAAAATATGAAGAAGCCTCGTTCCTTCAAACCATCGGAATATACTCCTCTATCAGACACGCCGGAGCGTATATACCTTGCCACTAAAGATTCTGTTGATTATCCTAAACCTCCCGTTCTGAGAACCGGGAAAAAAGCTGTACAAAGCGGGAAGTTCTGTCGCTTTCATAATCAACCTGGTCATGATACCGATGAATGCCGCCAATTGAAAATTTTGATTGAAGAATTGATAAGGGAAACAAGCTGCAGCAATTTGTGGAAAATAATAGCAGCAATCTCGCTTCGACCAGTCAGGGGCAACGAGCTCCTGCTCACCAACCCAGGACAGGTGAAAAGACTGCAGGGCATGAATCCGGAAGGCCTGTTATCAATATCATTACGGGAGGACCTCACCCAGCAGGCAGGAGCTAGGGTGAGATGGAAAGGTATACCCGAGCTTTGAAGTATGTACCGACCGAGGAAGATGTATTCGTTTTGGAAGGTGCTATGCCCCTGAAGCAACAAAGAACTTTAAATGATGATATTGTGTTCAGAGCCAGGGATTCCGCAGGTGTTGAAGCTCCTACCTTGGATCCCTTAGTCATCTTGGCTGGTATCGGGCCAGCTATTGTCAGAAGAGTTCTCATTGATTGTGGCGCATCCTGCAATATCCTCTTCAAGAAAACATTCGACCAAATGAAGATCCCTATGGCTGATGTGCAAGCCTCATCGCAGAAAATCGCCGGCTTCACTGGGGAGCCAAAACAGCCGATAGGAACCGTTGATTTGTTTGTGGAACTTGGAGAAGGAGAGAGAAAAGTGGTCCGCAAGCAAACTTTTGTGATTGTCGACGAATTTTCTGCTTATAATGCTTTCCTTGGCCGTCCAACTCTCGCAGCATTCAAAGTTGTTCTGGCCCCATGGTGCCTCACCATTAAATTTCCCACAGATAATGGAGTGGGAGTTATAAAAGGGGATCAAAATGCAGGGCGGGAATGTAATCTAACAGAGCTACGAGAAACGAGGAAAAGAGAAATGGGAAAGGATGCGGCAGCCCCAGTCCGCATCAAAGAACCAGCCTTGTAGCAATTACAGGGCGGACCCTGCACTGGCGAGCACAGCGGAGCAAGGAAAGAGATGGATCCTAGAAAAGTCAGTGCATGGGAGAATAGAGTGGTACCAGTGGAAACGACAATACCAGTACCTGTTGACCCAAAGGACCCAAACAAGGTGTTGAATGTGGGTTCACAACTTAATGTGTCAATTCAGAATATCTTAATATCTTTTTTAAAGGCAAATTTGGATGTTTTTGCTTGGACTCATGCCGATATGTGCGGAATATCCCCAGAAGTTGCAGTACACACTCTAAATATTGATCCAAAATTTACACCTGTGAAGCAGAAAAGGAGAACTCAAGGTCCAGAAAGGTCGGCAGCGTTAAAAGAAGAAGTTGATCGGCTCATGGAGAATAATTTTATCAAAGAATCTACCTATCCGAATTGGGTTTCAAATCCAGTGCTGGTTAAGAAAGCCAACGAAAAATGGAGAGTATGCATCGATTTTTCAGATCTAAACAAGGCCTGCCCCAAAGACTGCTTCCCATTACCCAGGATCGATCAACTGGTAGACGGAACAGCGGGACACGAATTATTATCTTTTATGGATGCCTACTCCGGATATAACCAAATCATGATGCATGAGCCAGATCAGGATGACACGAGCTTTATCACCGACGTTGGTCTTTACTGCTACAGAGTTATGCCCTTCGGGCTGAAGAATGCAGGGGCAACATACTAAAGACTTGTTAATGCTATGTTCAAACCGCAATTGGGCAAGACTATGGAAGTCTACGTCGATGACATGTTAGTAAAGTCTAAGAAAGCAGTGGATCACATAGAACACTTAGCAGACATGTTCGCAGTCCTCCGAAAATACGGAATGAAGCTCAATCCTTTAAAATGTTCATTTGGAGTGGAATCCGGAAAGTTTTTAGGTTTCATCGTGAGCGCTAGGGGCATTGAGGCTAGTCCAGCTCAAATTACCGCCTTAAAGGAAGTCAAAGCTCCTAGAACAAAGAAGGAATTGCAAAGTCTCAATGGAAAAGTCGCCGCCTTGAGTCGGTTCATTTCCAAAGCCACAGATAAATGCATCCCATTCTTTGACGCCCTAAGGAAAGGAAAGAAAAACTTCGATTGGACTCCCGAATGCCAAAAAGCCTTTGATGAATTGATTCGCCATATGGAAACGCCTCCAATACTTTCTAGGCCTGGCGATGGCGAGGATCTTCTTATATACTTGGCAGTATCATCTCATGCTTTCAGTGCAGCGCTGATACGAGAAGACAAGAGGATTCAACATCCAGTTTACTATATCAGCAAAAGACTCACTGGGGAAGAGATGAATTACTCTAAGTTGGAAAAACTCGCCTATTGCCTACTAATTGCATCTAGGAAGTTGAGGCAATATTTCCAAGCTCATCCTATCAGAGTCCTCACTGATCAACCTTTAAAGCAAGTCCTGTTTCGCCCTGAGACTTCGGGCCATCTTCTAAAGTGGAATATTGAACTCAGTCAATATGACATCACTTAATCAACGGACAAGCTTTAGCGGACTTCATCGCAGAATTCACAGATAAGGGTAACAGTGAGGAGGAAACGATCGACGATTCCCCAATCCAATTGAAGTTATATGTCGATGGCGCGAGAAACGACTACTGTTCTAGAGCCGGAGTTGTACTTGAGACCCCTGAAGGTCGATCATTATGCTATGCACTAAGATTGGAATTTCCTTCAACAAACAATGAAGCAGAATACGAAGCCCTTATCGCTGGCTTAAGGATTGCTAAAGAACTAAACATCCGAGCGTTATAGATCTTCAGTGATTCTCAGCTTATTGTATGCCAAGTCAAATAGGAATTCCAAGCAAAAGGGGGGAATCTGCCCGCCTACTTGTCAAAGGCTTGGGAACTCCTGGGTGATTTCGATCATTACATGATAAGTCACATTCCTCGAGAAGAAAACATGAAAGCAGATTCTCTCGCAAAGTACTCTAGCACAGGCAAAGCTCAATTTCTGGGGTTAACTCCAGTGGAGGTCCTGTCGACTCCGAGCATTGATGAGATGGATATTGATTGGATCATGAGCGTGTCTCAAGAGCAAGAATCATGGATGACTCCAATAACAGAATATCTGCTCAATGGCTCTTTACCGGAAAACTCAAAAGAACGAAAGAAGCTACTGAGGAAAGCCTCTCGCTATATAGTCCAGGATGGCCAGTTATACAGACGAGGGTTCTCAATGCCGTTACTTCGATGTGTATCTAGGGAAGAGTCAAAAACAATCCTAGCTGAGGTGCATGGGGGAGAATGTGGTGATCATTTAGGTGGTCAAACTTTAGCAAAAAAGATTCTCCGATACGGATATTTTTGGCCAGAAATTAATCGAGATGCAGCAGACTATTCCCGAAAATGTGACAGATGCCAAAGATTCGCCAAAATTCCTGGAGCTCCTTCCACTGAACTCACACAGATGGTCAGTCCATGGCCGTTCGCAATATGGGGGATAGACCTTGTAGGACCGTTACCAACTGCCAAATCTGGAATTAAATATGCCATTGTTGCTGTAGATTATTTTACTAAGTGGGCAGAGGCCGAACCACTGGCTACTATCACCTCAAAAAAGATGATAAGTTTTGTAACTAAAAGTATCATTTGCAGATACGGTGAGCCTCAAAAAATAATTACAGACAATGCTACTCAGTTCGAAAGTGAAGAATTCCAAGATTTTTGCAAACGATTCAAAATCCGAAAAAGCTTCTCAGCAGTAGCCCATCCGCAGGCAAACGGGCAAGTGGAAGCAGTAAATAAAATTATCAAGTCAACCATCAGGAAGCAACTTGAAAGAGCAAAAGGTGGTTGGGTGATAATCTACCGCTAGCACTATGGGCATACAGAACTACCCACAAAACTGCGACTGGGCATACTCCGTTTTCATTGGCATACGGATCAGAGGCAATGATTCCGGTAGAAACAGAGGTCCCTTCACATAGAAGAATCCATTTCAATCAAGCGGAGAATGAGAAACTACAGCTTGAGGCACTAGATCTCCTTGATGAAAAAAGAGAAGAGGCTGAACTCAGAATCGCATCTCATCAGCAAAGGATAGCCAGATATTTCAATTCCAAAGTTCGCCAACGCAGCTTTGAAATTGGAGATCTAGTCCTAAAGAGAATTATGACAGCGACAGGTGTGTTTGGGACGAATTGGGAAGGACCATATGTCATAGGTCAAAAGCTTCTGGACGGCACATTCAAACTCACTACTGTCGAAGGAGACCAAATTCCAAGAGCTTGGAACAGCAATCACTTGCGTCCATACTTTACTTGATAGCTTTGTTGAAATATTGTAAAAAGAATTATGAATGTATGATTCCTGTAATTGAAAGCGATTGTAAAACTGATGCAAGTGAATAATGAAAGACTATAAAGTGGATGTAGGCCCAAATTCTTGGCCGAACCACTATAAATCTTGTGTTCCTTATTATTATTACATGTTTGCTTTATTTTCGATATGAAAAGTACATTAAATGAATTACTGAAATGTCGATTTAAATTTTTGCAGGCAACGAAAACAAAACTTGCACATTACAAGACCAAGTGATTCTTGTTATCATTCAACAAATAAATTCCAAGTCGCAAAATTCCCGAGCTTAAATCCTAGATAAGAAGTGCTTCAATTGAACGGTCAATGATTTTGCCGAAAACGGGCTTTAGCTAATAAATTGAGAAGTTTGAACAAACAAACATCCAATTAAGAAGCTTATGTCCGTTCTCGTGAACTGGCCTAGCAATGAAGTACACTTCTTTGGATTAAACAAGCTACTTGTAAGAGAAGGGAGTGCAAGCTTAAAAAATAATAAAAAATAATAATAGAGGATCACTGAAAAGGCATAAGCAAGTGGACAAGGAACAACTAAAGTCCTCTTCGGAAGCACAACTCTTCGGAGGATAAAGACCTCTAACGAAGCATATGCCGTAAAAAAGAAAGTTCTCTACTCAACCAAAAAAGATTGGAGGAGTCATGACCCTCCAACCATGAGAGAGTAACTTCCAGGCAATCTTCGGAGGCCCATTTCACCAGGAGTTGAAGTGTTACAACCGCTCATCGGAATTTCACTTCACCAGAGTTGAAATGTAAAACAAAATAAAAGCCCTCTTCGGAGGCCCATTTCACCAGGAGTTGAAGTGTTACAACCTCTCTTCGGAATTTCACTTCACCAGAGTTGAAATGTAAAACAAAATAAAAGCCCTCTTCGGAGGCCCATTTCACCAGGAGTTGAAGTGTTACAACCGCTCTTCGGAATTTCACTTCACCAGAGTTGAAATGTAAAACAAAATAAAAGCCCTCTTCGGAGGCCCATTTCACCAGGAGTTGAAGTGTTACAACCGCTCTTCGGAGTTTCACTTCACCAGAGTTGAAATGCAAAACAAAATAAAGACCTCCTCCCGGAAACACAATCAAGAAGAAAGACCTCTTCGGAAGCCCACGTTTCACCGAGATTGAAATAAAACTTCCAAGTGTTGAAACGTGAAAAGGCTTTCTTCAAAGGCACAACTCTTTGGAGGTACACGTTTCACCAAGATTGAAATAAAACTTCCAAGTGTTGAAACGTGAAAAATCCCTCCTCAGAGGTACAACTTTCTATGTTTCTAAAAAAAAAATCCTCATTAAAAGCACACTTTAACTTTCAAAGGAAGAGTGATTTACCTATTCTGGAAAATAATCTTCCTCAAAAAAAAAAAGAAAAGAAAAGTTAAAGTATCCTTCAGAGGCCCGCTTTACCTCATAGAAGAATTCACTTGGTAAAGTGTGTACATAAGCAAAAGAAAAAAGTGATTTCTTCGAAGGACAAAGCGTAAAAAGTTATATGAAGGGAGTTGTACTCTACAAAAAATTTCTTCAAGAATAAAATAATTATTCTTCAGAAAATAAGAGTGCAAGTCCCCTCGAAGTATAAAATATTGCAGCAAGCTTATGGTATGGGGGCAACATGGTATAGTTATATACAATATGGTATAGCCACATCGGCGAAAGTAATGCTCAAACAACATGCCATAAGCCCGCTGCAATATCATATAAATAAACTTGTGCAAAAATGAATAATAAATGCATTCTCAAATTCAAACAGGAGTCTGTACAAATAAAGGATCATTTTATTCAATTGTATTGCAGATACAAGTTTCAGAATAAAAAGCAGGGGCCGGTACCCGCACAATTCTCGACCAGTACTTGCAAAAGACAAGAAGCTAAAAACTGGAACTTTCATTTCTTCTTGCCACCTTTGGACCCTTTACCCGGCCGAATGGTTAGCTTTTCAGGTCGGTCTGTAGGCATAAGGGAAGAAGGGGAGGAAGGTGCAACTGGTGCAACTTCCGGCTCCTCTTCAGTAGCAATGATTTTCTTCCCCCTCCTCTTCGATGTTCCGTGCTTCTTTTTCCTCTTCGAAGAAGACTCACTCCCTGGAGTAACAAGAGCAGACAAAATTATGTCATCAGAAGGAGTCCGCTCCGGAGATATCTCACCTCCCTCAAGTCCCTCGTCTTTCTGCTCTTGCGAAGCGATAGGGTCATCTAAGCCATGAAGAGCCTCTATTTGCTCCTCTTGTGACCCGGGCTGTGAAGTAGAAGGAGGAGCCACCTGAAGAGACGGAGGAGGGATAACCGGAGGAGGCGAAGTTTGCACAGCACTTGGTGTTTCAACTGCAGAAGAAGAGAAATTAAAAATATTAGTATCTCCCCAAAAGAAGGGAGATATGGGTTCGTCAAGATTCAAGAAGTAATCGAGAAGCTCATCAAACTTTTGAGGAGTAAGCAGGCAATCCACCTGAATCGGACCAATGTCAAAATTACCTGAAGATATTTGCTTCGTTAGTTCAATCTCATAATTTTGAGCTCCAATATCCTCCAAAGCCTCATCATCAGTAGGGGTAATTACCCCGGTTCTTGTAGGAGGCGGGGAATGAGCACTGGAACCTGTGATGTCAACTCCAGGAGAAACTAAAGGACGTTCAGAGGTAGTAGGTGGTAGTTCTTTTTCAGAACGTTCCTCTTCCGCCATCCCAGTCTGCACTCTGGCGAGTTTCTCTTTTCCCTTCGCAAGAGCAGCGCGAGTTTCCTCATCTAGGTAGCGCGCCTCAAGCTCTTCCTCGGTATACCCGGCGCCTTTGAACATGTCGAGAGCAGCTTCCCACACTTCAGCCAAGGTGATTTCGTATTTAGGACCAAGAAAAGAGAGACTTCCATGCCCTAAGACGCTGTGCAAGTAAAAGTCGAATAGATTTGAACTGACGTTGGCTTCCATGGTTTGAATAGATTCTTCAGCTGCGATTTTACCAGCCATGGCCTCATCTCGTTCTTTTTCAGTTTTAGCAAGTTGAGCTTTTAACGCTTCAATCTCCATGTCTTGGGCGCTCATTTTACTCCGCAACTGAGCGACATCAGTGCGGTAATTCTCTACAACCTCTTCTAGCCTCTCAACTTTAGCTTCGGCATCTCTTTGGCCAGCATGTGCATCCCGCACTTGTTTTTGTAGCACCTCTTCTCTTTGAGTGTAAGTGTTAGAAGAGGTGGTAAGATCGTCTTTAAGCTGCTTGACTTCAGCTTCAAGTTTCTTGTTATACTCGGTTATGTTTTTCATCTCGATGTTGTGCTGGTCAAGAATCTTCTGCCATTCCGACTTATCGTTCTCCATAGTTAGCATCGCCTCGATATTGGCCCGATTGACCCTTTGGAGTTCATCAACAAGCTTTTGCCATCCAGACATTCTTTCAATGTCGAGTCTGACGGCATCAAGATTTTGGTACATGGCTTCTTTATCGATGGGAACTAAATCAAGATCGAAGCGAACCCCCTTTAAGCACCAATTCGGGAATCGGCTCTGTAGGGTCGGTGGGCCCCTTTCAACACGATATGAAGGCCTATTAAGAAGTGTTTGAATAGCGCTTCCTTCAAGAGCAGGGGATTTGGAAGGAATGTCGATAGAGATGGGAGCGTCAAACTTTTCAGATATTGCAGATGCGTGTTTCTCACTAGGTTTGGCCCGCTTGCTCGGGTCCTCAACAATGTGGCTCTTCCCCCGACCATCATGTGTTTTACGTTTGTGAGAGTCATCGCCTCTTGAAGAAGACTCATGTCGCGCATCTATCCTCTCATGACGCTCTTCATATTCTCTCCTCTCTCTAGCTTTTCGAGCAGGTCTCTGCTCATCGGTTTCTCTGGGACCAGTAAGGTAGCGTCTATAATCATAGTTGCCACGCCCTACATAGCGCTGAAAGTCTTTATAGTAAGAGCCGCTGCCGCTACGCCCCATTGAAGGATCTGAAAGGCAAAAAGACAAGTCTTAAAAGCCTTTAGAGAAAAGAAGTCAAACACAAACAAGTGCTGAAAAATCCTAAGTGTTGTGTAATGTGTAAACTACACGCATCAAGCTACAGACCACTCTGTGGAGTAGAGGTGGTGATAACTTGAGTAGGAGGAGTTGACATTTGTTGTAGAGAAGATGTCGCCTCGATTACAGAAGAGATAGTTTTGGAAACATCATCTTTAAAAAGTTCTTGTGAAGTCACAATTAGGTCGCTCAACCCCTAAAAACATCATCACCATCATGCTTTTTGGGACTTGCTTTCTCAACTCCTTCGTCAGCAGATCTCCCGGAAGGTCGTGGAGGTTCTTCCTCTTCGATAACTGGGGCAAGTGTCAAATTGCTAGACGGCCCCGCAACATCAGTGAGAGTGGGGCACTTCACTAGTAAAGTTTCAGTGGAGGGATCTTTTGGCATAAGCTTTTCAGCCTCCGCTGGAGAATCGGGAACTTCACAAAGCTGAGTGGAACGAGAAGGGTGAAGGAGTCCAAATTGATGTAAAAATTCATCATTTAACAAAAAATTTATACTCCTCTCTTCTGCCGCCACGGCATTCAGTCTTTCAAAAATTTGCTTATAGCATGGATCTCTAGAGGGAGGAGGAAGTGCTAAAACAGAAAAAAAAAGAAAGAAGCGAAGTTAGCATTTAGCAACTCAGATTTCAAAAATCTCAAGAATGGAGAAATAAAAACAGGAAATCTTACTTCCTACTCTCCAGATGGCATAAAACCCTGGAGGACAGCGAACAAAGAAAAACTGATTTAGAAATCCATGAGCGCTTTCAGGAAGATCAGTGATGAGTTTGCGGTTTCGAGCACTCCTTATAACTACGATAGAGGGATGATCTTTAATTTTTGTGAATGAGCAGAGGTAGCAGATTTCCCCAAAGCTCGGTAATCGGTCCAAAACTCTCCTAAATAGCACACATAACCCCATCAGAATGGCATGGCCGTTGGGGTGGAATTGGAATGGAGAGATAGATAACCGAAGCAGGAACTGCTGAAGGAAGTCATTAAAAGGTGGGATGGCACCGCTCAAGCACATTTGGCAATTGACAGCAATAAAGCCAAGAGGGGGCCTATCTGCAGTATCATTTGGCCCCGGCAGTAAGGCATCAGCTTCGGCAATGCCAAACTGGATGCGCAATTGGTTAAACACCCGCTGATTCAGAGTTGTGGAAGTTCTCTCCGGAGGGTTATCCAATGGGTTAGCTATTGGGAAGACATCTTCAGCTTGGCCCATCGGTTCTTCTTGTTGAGAAGTCATTCTACACAAGCAACTGGATGTTCAAATGCGAAGGTGCACGTTTTCTAAAAGTGTGAAGTGTTGTGCAGAACTAATGAAGATAAACAAGTAAATATAACTGAAGTTAAGCTAGTTGGCAATTGATCAATTACTAAATTTCAGGACTTGTTAATTTAAAGTTTCAGGTATAGTGTTAGTGCAAACCGGTCAATTTCAGTTGACTATTTCAACATTGCTTTAGCACTCTACTTGGATTCGTTGGTTTAAAGTACTTCATTCACGCAACTCATTTAAATTAATTATCTTCTATTGACTAATCTGTCATTAGATGTGGGCAATCAATGGTAGTATATTCGTCCCAATCTTCTGTGATTGTTGTATTAAACAGGTTGTATACTTGCAAATTGAAGCAATCTGTAAAACTAAAGTATGCAATAAAGTTTAACAGGTTAAAGTCTAGACAATTCAATATTCAGGCAGTTTATTTCAGCAATTCAAGTCAAAGATCGAGTCAGAATTATGCTTCAAAGCAGTACAATGTGATAACTCGTCCACGTTTTGAAGGTTATGAAGCAAGTTAAGCTAGGTTGTTTATGCTCCAAGACATTGATGCCTTGAGTCACTGGTTCTCTAAGTCGTAAGGCATAGTAATGGGAAAAGATTTTAGTTCAAGGCAGTGTGAAATTCTCCAAGTCTTGTCTCGGCCACGACTCAAGACTTGTGTCGCTAGAATTGGTAGGTCGGTCCAGAGTTAACTCGTGGAGGTTATTGGGTCGTCCAAAATTGCTGAGTCGCATCCGAAGCAACGTTCCATCCTCTTCGGCCAATACGCCTTCCTACTCCTAACCCGTTAGCCATCTAACCCTTAACCCGTTATCGTCTATACAACGAAATCCACCACTTTCTCAGTAAAACCTATTATTTCTTTGCACCAACAAATCGCCCAAGACAGATTCGAATCGTCTCAGGTCCATCGTACATCCAACACGTAGCTGAGCTCTCGTAAGCCGCAACAACATAGCTAATGATGATTGGAAATCAATTGCAGCTTGGCTCGAGAATGCAACGTGACGCATGACGTTGGATTAGAATCAGAGGATGGGGATTCACGATTTAGCGGCAAACATTGTTGGATAAATATTGAATTCACTTACACAATGTAAAAGCAAGGATAAGTCGTCGACTGATTAACTCGAAAACGCCTTCGAAGGTTCGGAGAAGTATTAATGGCAGATGCGACTTAAGAGATAGGTAATGAGAAGAAGGAGGTAAGAGTGACGACTCAAGTCTTTTATAGCTGTGAGCAGTGAAAGTTGAATCGGCACACGAGACAGGATGAGTCGAAGCACACGACCTACGACTTAGGCGTGCACTTCGATGGGCAAGTGTTAACCTCGTTTTACTCAACGACTCATCTACTTAAGGACTAGACCGACTCATCTACTTAAGGAAGGTACCGACTCAACTGGTAGCGACTCAGTTAGCTGACGAGTTAAGGCTCAAGGCAACTTAGAGGGATAGGACGACTCAAGGGGTTAACGGTTCACAAGGCAGGCCGACTCAGTGCATTACCGACTCATCAAGACTATCGCCTCAACGACTCAACAAATCCACGACTCATCATAAGAAACGGCTCAAGAGGATTGACGACCTAAGAAGATAAGTCCCTAATTCGCTTCACCTATATACCGCTACCTGATAAGTCGTTAACGACTTAACGACTCATGACTCAGAATGACTCGTCCACGACTTAAAGCCATTGAGTCGTAGTCCATTGCCACAGTGCCTATGCCAATGAGGATTGACTCGTGAGCGACTCAGGACTTAGCTTAAAATCCAGCAAAGGAATGGGCCATGGAGAAACCAAGGGCTTGGTTCGATGAGTCGGCCACGACCTAATTTGACTCGACCACGAGTCAAGTATGAGTCGAACACGACTCACGACTCAGGGCTGAAAACTCCTATAAATACATGGCCACCTCCAACATTCGGGGGGGATTTCATTTTCAAGCGCCGTTACTCTGCTGCATTCCGAACTACTTCAACACTTAAAGCTTTTGAGATACAAAGAACGCCTCAAGGAACTTCACGAAGAAATCATACATGTCCAACATGAGTTCAAAGATTTTGATCGACATTGAAGTTTAGCCTACTTGTTCTAAGTCACTTGTAACTCGAAGTGTGTTGTAATCAAAGTGTAATTGCATCGACTTGTAATCAAATCGTCAATAAAGATATTCAAAGTGGACGTAGGCTCTCTCTTAAGCCGAACCACTATAAAATTGCTGTTGTTTACTGCTTTTCCGCTATTATCTGCTTATAATCTGTTCCCGAGCTATCGGGTGGTGCTTTCACAATTACACTTCATACACCGGGGTGTTAGCGTTCAAATTTTAGCGTTAACACTCAATGTTCATCACTCACAAATTCATATAAAACTTGCATTCGTTTTATATATTTCATATACACACACAAATAGTTTTGTTGCATAGAAGTAACATCACTCAGTCGAATGACCTACTGTAAACAGTCGACTGAGGTTGTATAAAATGTTTTTTAAAACCACTGACCAGTCGACAAACACATCAGGTCAGTTGAATGAGTCTGTGCAATTTTTTTTGCACGTTTTGAATTCATTCAACTAGCCAAGCATGTCTAGTCGACTGAAAACTGCAACTGTCAACTTTTTGAATAGACACTTCTTTTGATCAAGAGTTATCGTCTTCGTGGATGGATGCATATCTTAGCTATTAACATATATCTATTACCAGAAGCCATAACACTTCATACACTATGAAAACACTCAAGAATCATTTATCAAACAACCAAATTTTCTAATCTCTCTTAACCAGTAGTACTTTGCAATCTTGAGTTCATTATTCACAAATTCTCATACGATCATTGGTTACAATTCACTTCTATATCCTTCAAGCAATATTATTCTTCCTCATATTCATACAAACACAATTATACACATCAATTTAAAGGAAAAGATTATAGGAAAGGTGTACTACAAGCGACAAATCTGTGTTATTTGGAACGTATAAAGTCAAGTTAAATCCAGTCGGTAAGAAAGTTCTGTTCGGTTTCTCAGGCGGTCAAGTCCTGTTCTGTTGCTTAGGCGGTGAATTCCTGTTCGGTTGCTCAGGCAATGTAATACCTTTTACTCCGGGTTAAGTAAGGGTTGCTAGCTATAATTCCAAAAGGAGTCTGCGACTGGATGTAGAACAAGAGTTCGTACCAGTATAAAGATCTCTGGTGTCACTTTTCTATTTAATTTTATTTTTATTCCGAACTAGTTATTTGTTATATTTCATATTACTCGATCCTATAGCACAACCACTTTCATTTATATTCCATATTACTCGATCCTATAGCAAATATCACTTTCATTTGGTATCAGTGCAAGGACATCAAATAATCGTAACATAGTTATTCGACATATTTTTTAGCATGGAAAACAAAACCAGCACTGTATCTGACACTACCTTTCTTAATGGTCAATCTACTGCACGACCAAATATATTTAATGGAATGAACTATAACTATTGGGCTACTAGATTAAGAATCTATATACAAGCAAGTTGTTATGAAAACTGGAACAATATGCAAACTGAATGTACTATTCCTACTATTGGATATCAACTTGGTCTAAAACACAAAAATTAGAAGCTACTACAAATGCTAAAGCTATGAATATCTTATATTGTGCATTAAAAAAATGAATTTAATAAAATAAGTATGTTTAAAACTGCTCATGAAATTTGACGTACACTTAAAATTACACATGAAGATACTAACAAAGTAAAATAAAATAAAATTTCTATGCTAAAAAATCAATTCTAGAATTTTAAAATGAAGCTTAATGAGACTATAAATGAAATGTACTCAAGATTTCAAAATATATATCATTCTTTGATAGCATTAGAAGAAACTTATACATGTTTTGATATTGTTTCAAAAATCCTCAAATTGTTAATGGATATGTAGGAAAAGTCTTAGCAATTAAAGAAGCAAACGACATTTCGACCATAAAACCAGAGGAGTTGATTGGAAATCTAATGTCTTATGAAGTTAATCTCCAGGTAAAACGGGTGCAGGCTCAAGATAAGAAGAATATAGCATTCCAAAGGATGAACCAAATTCAGATGAAGAAAACACATCGTTCATTTGTCACAACCCGTTTCTCCATGCCCTTTGAATTGACAATAAACCACACATGTCCAACTCAAATTGCACGAAAAGACAGAACATGAAGCGTAATAAAGAAAATAAGACAGAACATAATCTCACACGAATGGGATAATATATAATATTGAACAAATGTCTTTACAGTGGAAAACATTTACATTACATATATTAGAGTCCAACTTAAGTTCAGCTTTGGACAGTTATAAAATTTTTTCCTTACAATTTCCGACAAACATCAAACCAAACTAACAAACCACAGCGGATAATATAATATGTCCATACGTAGATGAATTCCTCCAGCAATCCTTTGAAAACTTCAACTGTCTTCGACTAAACCTGAAACTACTCGGATCTAACCCGAGTATTGAAAATACTCGGATCAGGCTTGATAAACCAGCGTAAGAAAACTCAATAATAAATGACAGTGTCATATATCAGCCTTTGAATAAAATCCTTTGAAAGGAAAGAGTATCTCATAAGATCACATCTACACATAAACACGGATGAGTTTTTACCTTATGATAAGTTAAAACACTTTTATATATCAAAACATTTCATATTATTTCTAATGACATTCTTTGAAAACGTTTGCAAATAAACTTATTAATCTTAGCCGAAATTGTTACATTGATCAAATTCCAGCATAATAGGTTTACAATTAAGTTCGTAGATTCTTATTGGAGATTGGATTTCCATACAAATGACCAGGTGAAGAAACCACCTTTTGATGGGTACACCTCTAGATGGATGTCCCGAAGAACCACCACAAAGCTCCTCTACCAACACAAGACTGACCTACCTCTGTAACTAGATAGAACCGAATATGTCATCCCCCGGTTGTTATCGACCTTTAACCGAGTGCACTCTAGCATTCAAACCATATTAGTTTACATCCCAAACATCATAGCGGGAAGAAATATATCTTGAAGGGGATGATCATACCCTAATTGGGAATGACCCACTTAGCCCTATTGCATCTAACCCTGTTCCCCTCATTTCTGGTTGATGATACTCGAGGCTACAACTACCGTGTCACATAACACATATTCTTTTACTAGAATGCCACATTGCCATTCCACATTTATACGACTAATTTCGACAGACGTATAACTTGCTGAGCTCGTATAGCTCAAGAAAGGGTGTTAAGCTAAGAGAAGGTGTCTTCTCCGCCACCGACTGATATACTTTTATAGAGATTACTCATTATGATTTGGAATGCAAGATCAGACATTCATCCATACAAGTTCGTTCTGGGACCGAACAAAACCTAAGGAACTTTTCTTGACCATTACTAGGCGGGAAGCCCGGGTGGTTTCGAGGTATTTCATAACAAAGAGACCACTGCTACAATATTGTGAATCGGGAGTTTATCCCGAAGTAATCAACAAGTAGTCCCTTATTATTATTCGTCTCAATATCTTCGTCTTTAAATATCATCATTTTTCGAACGCGTAAAATGGTTTGAAGTGGTTTTCGGATAAGAATCGCCCAAATCCGGTACGGTTTTTTGGATAGGAATCACCCAAATCTGATCTCATTCCTTCGTACAATCATCGAATAAAAAATATTATGTGGTTAATTAACATTCGAAAAATTTGTTACCTTTCTTTTATTTTGGAAAAACTTAAATATGATTTTTTAGAGCATCCGGGCTTTCCTTTCGATCTGTTCCATCCTTCGCCTAAGAAGAGAAAATATAGGCCAGGTAAATTCAGGGCACTGGTTGCTCCATTCCTAACCATAGTTAAACCTTGTTTTATCTTCCCAAATCTTACGGGCGAGACAAATGTACTAGTTGTTTCTGCATATTCAGTTTGTTATTACATTCAATATTCTTCACTTTTTTTTTTGTTTAAGCGGTATAAACAATTCCTCTTAACCATTTATTCAAACTCTTATTAAAACATCCAAATCATCTTAGTATGACTTAATTATTCTTTTAAAATTATTCACAAAATATATGGGAAAGAATTGTTATGCTTAAACTCATATTAAAAAGGTTATTGAATTCGCAGCATAAAAGTGCCACGGAAAGTGCTATATAAGCTTATTTGATTTAAACAACTTTTTAATATTTGAAAATTCATAGTTTCCATTCCAAATTTATTTTAAACCATTTTAATAGATTTATCAAATTTTGTTTCACATTTTTAAAATATTTAAAAATATCATTTTTATAAGAAATCCCCTTTTGGATTCCAAACTGCAAAATCGTGATGTTTTTAGAAAACTGCTTTGGACATATATAAAAATCTACTTGATGAAATCTTGATTTACTTTCGAGCTATATTCCACTTTGTATACTCATTAAACTTTTGGGGCGCGAAATCATGATCTACCATTACGTGACGTGCATAGTTTTGACTTGTTTTTCAATTTCTTTTCAAACTTCTTGGAAACACTTTTAAATTTTTGTAAAACATTTCTAAATCATTTTAAACTCATTTTAAACAGTATTTTTATATTTCAAACTCATATTCCATTTCATTTCACTTTATAATATTATATTATAATAATATCATTTCTAACCTTCTTTTAGATATTTTGAAATCATCAAGAGGCTAAATAATTTTCCATACACATATTTATATGGATTTAATTTTCGTTAAACTAACTATACTTACTAACCATTTCTCTTATCATTTATCAAACCAAGTAATCGTCCATATCACAAACATATAATCAAGCATAATTTCAACCAAGTTATCATCCAATATCAACCAATATTCAACATTTTAATTTTAAATTTAACATGTGTATTATCAACTTAAGTTTTATTCAAATAAAACTAAGACTTGAGTACTCATGATTAGTTCCACTTCACCAATCTTTTTCATAGACTTTCCCTTTGATTCCAGCAGCACTTCCTTCTCTTTTTCTCGCTCTGGAGTTCTTTGAACTTCCTCCTTCTCCTCCTCCATAGGTTCGACCTCCTTGGGTTCTAACCTCTCCTTCATCATTTCTTCCATTTTTAAATGCTAAACCATGTTTTAATGGTAATCTAAGGTCTTTGGCAAAGTTTGATGATGTTTTGACTTTGTTTGATATGTTTTAAAAAGGTTGGTAAAGAAAAGAGAAGAGAAGAAGCCATTAGAGAAGTGGAGAAAAGCTTGAAAGAGGAAGAAGAAAAAAAGAAAAAAAGTGAGAAAGTGGATGCTTATTTGTAGAAAAAGTTTTGGATTAAGATAATATTTTATAAAAAGACCAAAATACCCTTTATTTACTTTTTAAGCAACCTTATTTTTTCAACACTTAACATCACATTTCAAATTATTACTTTATGTCATTTTCGCTTAAGTATTAAGTAAAGAATATGTAATAATTATGATTAGTTTGATTTGATGTTTACTTTTTACTTTGAAATGGCATGTTTGTCTTTTTGTGCTCAGTTTTTGTTAATCGTATTCTAGAATTGTCTAAGTATGTTTCATAAAAGTAAACTTGATTAGTGAATTAATTAATACTTATACTACTTGAATATATGTTCCTATATAAGAAAATAAAGGTGCGACAATGTTGTGACAACTTTTAATCGACAAAATGTTGATTTTCGATAAAATATTTTACGATCATATTTTGAGATTTTAGTTAAACTATTTATTCATGTAAACCAAACTTCAAAATAAATCTCTTATTATCTTTAAATAATTAAAACATGTCTCTTTATATTTTAAAATCATATTTAAATAATATCAAAATCTCTAATTTTACTATGTATGTAAAACTACAAAATGCAACAAAATTTTGTTATTTTTGTAAAATGATTATTAACATACTTTTATTTATTTTAATGTACATTTATTATCTTTATTAAATGTTTTCAACAAGATTTGTCTTTTTAAATAAATAGTTGAACCTATTTATCTAAGCATTTATTGATTTTTAATAAAACTTAACTTTTGTTGTCTTGTACTAAAATCCAAATTTATGCTTTTTAATTTATCAAATATAAGAATAAATAATTTCTGTAACAACCATGATTTTTGAATTACTGTCGTGATAAATAATTTAAAAATCTGCAACGACCGTGATTTTATTACCGTCGAAATATAAATTTAAAATAGAAATTTTAAATTGAAATTTGAAAAATAATTTTGTAATGCGAAAATGATTTTAAAGTCAGTTGCATACTTTTGTGACAGCACAATGGAAGCAAATATACAAAGCCGTGTTACACTCCTCTCATTTGCCTTCATGTGAGAAAATAAATGGATCCAGTGTAAAGCAAAGTTGAAACAATTTGTGTACAAAAAGTAAAACAAATGTGAACACAAATATGAGTAATGGTCCATTCAAAAGCAAGTGCTGCCTTATTTTTATGAAAAACAAAAGTTGAGTGTGTTGTCACATTAAATTATATAAAGTAAGCTGGAAACTTAGTTGTATGGCCATCATTCTATTAGCACAGGCTGTGTACTACTTTCCACTAGTGTTGCATTAAATGTGTTTGTACAAATTGCCAGCACACTTTTATATTGACTTGTACACAAATAGTGAAAGAAGGGACAGCTGCAACATTTTTTGTTTTTGTTTTAAAAGCTTCAGAAGCTGTGAGAAATGAATTAATGGAGGTTCAATGGTTGCTCTCTTTTGGTCCGAGTTGCTTTTTGGTCTTGGAAGCAAATTATGGTGAGTGCCAAACTCACATTTTCTAATTTTTCATTACCATGGTGTCCAAAATTACTCGTGAATTTTGTACCGAATACTAAACACAGCGACGAGGGTTTTAATTCTGAAATTAAGGAAAACAAAGCACAATTGCACATATAGGTTATTCTGCAAATATAAGGTCCCTGGAGTTTGAATGAAGCATGTTCAACACTTTGATCATCATTACGTTATGGATGTAAATTCAAAAGTAAACTAAACAGAATAAACATTTCCAACAATACATTCAAGAGTAGTTCATCAGTCAAACCTCTAGTGTCATTTTCAAACAGAGTCATACAAAGTATGTTTGTAAGTAGAACTAACTACTGTATGGATTTGCACTTCATACCTGTAAGTGCATAACTTTTATTACTCATCCCTGTGTTATATAGTGGCATAAGACGTTGGATGAGCGGTTTATAATAATCTATTGAGAAAGCTATAGTTAAAGTTCTGTTATAGCAATATTAAAGTGGGGTTAATAGCGTTATTAGACTATCATGCTTAACTAGTGTTATACACACTTCATATATGAAAGAAGTGCACATACATTTACTGCGTGTAATATTTTTATGACATTTGGCTTTGCATTTTTCTTGCATGCATATGCTCAGACCCTACCTTCATTTCATGCGTGCGTTGTAGTATGCATGTATTGTACAAAAGAGAACAGGTCCAGGTCATATTATTTTTACTTCCTTAAAATACGTGTGTCCAAGCATATTTATTTTATTGCTGCGAGTGAAAACTTAAGTGTATTTCACAATTGATGCCCAGGTCAATTGCAATATGAGTACACTGTTTATAATCTATGTAGTGTTTATAATCTATGTATTGTTCATAAACTATGAGTCACCTTAAATTGCAATATGAGTCACCTTCCTTTGCATTTATACGTATGCAATATGACCATTATTATATGTCATGCATGCATGAAGTGTTCGGGTCAGTTGCAAATTTCTTTATTTTTGAAAGTGTGTTTACAGTTGCATTAAAACCAAGTTGCATTCTTTAAAAAAAATTGTGTTTAGTCCATTGCGTGTTTTGTCAGGTTCATTTTGTATGAAAATGGTAGTAAGTGTGAAAAAATTAAAGTGCTAGGCTTTTCAAAGTATATTGTGCATAAACGAAAATATAGTGTGCATACGTGTATGTTGTGGCAGTGCATTGTTTTTGATTAAAATATAGTGGTGCAGTCCACTATTTAATTTATGTTGAACCGGCTTTTCGTTTTAAAACGTATTTTGTTGCCGTTATTTTGATAAAGAAATTTTTATGCCGGTATTATATTTTTGAAGCGTGTTGTTTTGATGATATTTTTGACGAATAAAAAATTAATTACTGTTGTTTGACTTCAGTAACCGTCAATTTTAAAGTGAATTTTCAAGTGGTTATTCCGCAACGCTGATTTGATATTCGATTTTACGGTATTTTGTGAAGCTCAATTTCCTTGTCGAAATTGCTACAGATGTTGCTGTTTTAAATCACATGTTTTCAAATCTTTTTAAAATAAAATTGTTTCCCAAAATTTTTACAGTTTGCGCTTTCAAAAGAATGAGGAAGCGATTTAAACGCTTCAGCAAAATTGAGGAGTATGAACCCTCACTTTTACTGATTCGCTTAATTCTGGACTTGTCTGTTTGAGAACATAAAATGTTATTTATATAAAATACACAATTTTGCACTTTCAAGGAAACGATGAAGAGATTTAAAAGATTTAGCAAAAGTGCGGAGTATGGAACCATACTTTTACCATTTCGGTTAATTCCGGACTCGTTAATTGAAATATTTGTTGTTTGATGATTTTATTGGGCTTTCGAGCCACTCTACTGGACCTTCGGGTCATATGATGGATCTTCGGGTCAATTACCAGTACTAGACCTTCGGGTCATTTGTTGGACCTTCGGGTCATATGTTGAACCTTCGGGTCATTTGTTGGGAGCCAAAAAAAATATTATAGTACTTGGTAGGCTTCGGCCATATGAGATGCACGTGCGGCGTAGCTAAAACTCGCCATCTACTGGGATCGATCCATCTTTTATGTTGATTTTCTAGCTATCTTATTTTGATTTCTAGATTCTGCGTATTGCTGTTTTGAATTCAATTGTGAATTTGGAAGTTGATTTTGATGATGTTTAATGGGATTTCTTCCTTTAAACTATGCTGAGTACTATGTTGTATAGTCTCACTCGAGACTATAAATTTGTGTATAGTCCCATCCGAGATTATAACTTTGTGTATAGTCTCATCTGAGATTATAAATTTGCGTGCTACTGTTTTGAATTCAATTGGGAATTTAAAAGCTTATTTTGATGAAGTTTAAATTGAGATTTCTTCATTTAAACTATGGTGATTATTTATATTGAATGGTCTCATTCGAGATTAATGATTTTGATGGAGTGTAAATTGAGATTTCTTTATTTGAACTATGTTGATTATTTATGCTGTATAATCTCGTTCGAGATTATGATTATTTGCTTAAGTTTTGTTTACCATACACTTAGTTCTGAAGTTTAAATTAGACTGATCCATTTATTATTTTGGTTTAAATAATACTCGGGTCAGACCGAGTTATTTCAAGATAATTGCTATCTCTGATTCAGTTGTAGCTTCAGCTTTTGGGATTTCACATCATCTTTCGTCTAGAATCTGAGGTGTTTCTTTTTGATGCATTGACTCTCATCTCATGTATGTTGATGTCATTTATATGTACATTTGGTTTGTGTGAACTATCGATTGTTGTATCATGTATCCAGACTTGTCTTCTGCTATATATCTGATATTTCTGTTCTGATGTGATCCTACATATCTATGTTGTTGTTATTATGAGTTGTTTTGGATTTTTCTTTAGCCACCGTAGTTTCGTTTAAGATTTGGATTGAATTTATACCTTTGGGAGTAATTTACACAACTCCTATCGGTTTAATCAATACTCGTCTAAGGCATAACTTACGGATGGTCGCTTCTAACAAGCCTTATTCTTCGCAATAGCAGATATTATTCCTTATAATAACATTTGTTATTGTGGGCATAGAGGTGGGGCATCACAGCTTGATATCAGAGCTGAGATTCAGAACAAGTTATAATAGACACGGAATAGAAGCATAATGGAACATATGTTATAACTATTCGAGGGTTTTATTCGTGCCTTTCTAATCTATTCCTTCGTTGTTCTTAAATCTTTATCCTCTTTAACATATTGGAGTATGTTTAGGGATAAATATCATATCCCCATAGTATTCCAATTGTTAAATTCCTTTCCAATCTTAGATTTGAAAGAGGGTTATTGGGTTTCTAATTAACCTATTGCTCCTAAGGGTTTCAAATCAGAAAAGCTTAATATTTCTAAAGCTTCTGGTGATTCTTCTCAACCCAAGGATATTCTTCCTTCTGTTTTGGAAGGTTTAATTTTATTTCATTGCCGTTCTAGTAGGGTTCTTTTCGATACGGGTGCAGCGTATTCGTTCGTGTCAAAGGAGCTTGTGGATGTTATTCCTTTGGATGATGGTTAGTCTTTGCAACCCTTTGAGGATTGTGAATCCAATTGGTGGATCCGCTACTCTTGGTTTGTTATGTGTTGATGTTGAGATTATTCTTTATGGTTTTTCCTTTCATGCAAATCTGCATGTTATGGATCATCTTGGTTTTGATGTGATTTTAGGAATGGATTGGCTCGTCCGTTATGAAGTTCAATCCTATGTCCCGAAAGAACTTTATATCTCAAGCATCTCGATGCTATCGAGCAGTTATCTATTATGATTTGAAGCATGGATCATACTTCGAATGCTTTCATTTCTTCCTTCGAATCAGAAGAGGTCATAGCTAATATTCTGGTTGTTTTTGATTTTTCTGATGTCTTTGAGCCAATTTCATGTTTGCCGCCGAATAGGGCAATTGAGTTCCGCATTGCTTATCTCTGGTGCTCATCCTGTTAGTCGTCCATCCACGAGGATGTCAGCTGAGGAAAATGAGGAATTCAAGCAACAATTATCTGAGTTGGAAGCCAAGCATTTTATTCGTTCTAGCTCTTCTCCTTGGGGCGCCGCTGTTGTCTTCGTAAGAAACCAGAGGGTACTTTGAGGCTTTGCATTGATTATCGCAAGCTTAACGAGCTCACTATCAAAAATAGGTATCCATCACCTAGGATCGACGACATGTTCGATCAATTAAGTGGCGCTAAGCTTTTCTCAACTCGATCTTTCTACCAGTTTTCATCAGTTACGAGTTGCGAAAGATAGCATTCCACTTACCTCATTCCGCACTCGTTATGATTCTTATGAACGACTTATTGTGTCATTCAGTTTGGCCAACATATTTCATCCATTTTATGAATCGAGTATTCTATGAATATCTCGATGACTCCATTGTGTAATTATTGATTTTGGATGAAGACAGCAAATTAAAATTTTGCAAATCTTTTTCATAAGATTTATTTACATGTATAATTAGAGTTGTGTTTATCATATAGAAGATGATTTTGTGATTGTATTGCCCATTGAGTGTTCTAAGAATTCTGGTCGATGCGTTTGATCAACATTATCGATAGGAATCTACTAAACGCTTTGATGAGACAATTTGACACAATAGATGGACCTATAAAAGTAAATTTTTCTAGAAAATGATTTCATAAAAGATAATTGTAATTTTGAAAGTTTTAGCTTTTCAGGAAAGAAGATTATTTGAAAGAACTCTTTTCCGATACTCTTATCCTTGTGATTCCCGAAAGGAATCATGATCTTGTTGTTTATACCAATGCTAGTGGTTTTGGACTCGGTGCTCTTCTCATGCAAAAGGATAGAGTGGTTGCCTATGCTTCTAGACAACTAAAGCCTAACGAGATTCATTATGCTACCCATGATTTGGAGTTAGCCGCTATAGTCTTTGCTCTAAAGATTTGACAACATTAATTATTGGGCGAGCATTTTATTCTCTTCACTGATCACAAATCTCTGAAGTATCTATTTACTCCGAAAGAACTTAATTTGAGACAACAACATTGGCTCGAATTTCTAGCTTCTTATGATTTCGATATTCAGTATACCCTTGGTAAAGGTAATCGGGTTGCTGATGCGCTTAGTCGCAAGCACCAAGTTATTGTTTCCATGATGCTACCAGAGTGGAATATATTGGAAGCTTTATCTCATTGTGATAGCAGAGACCGTCCTTTAGTTTCTAATTCTTCCGTGCTTTTATTTAGCATGGAAACTCGTCCTAGTTTGTTGGATCGTGTTGCCGATGCCCAGGAACATGATCCAAATCTCTCTTATCTTATTTAGAGTTGTAAATCGGAATCCCGAAGTGATGATCTAAAGGATTTCGATATTGATATTCATGGTTGTATTCGGAAGAAGGGAAGGTTGATCGTGCCTAATGTTCCTAATCGTAGAAATGACATTCTTGAGGACTGTCATCGTTCTAAGTATACTATCCATCGGGGTAGTAGTACGATGTATGCTGATATGAAACGCTTATACTTTTGGGAAGGTATGAAGCGTGATGTTGCAAGTTATGTAAGTCGTTGCATGATTGTCAACTTTATAAAGCAGAACACCAACGTCCTAGTGGTCTTTTACAACCTTTTGATATTCCATTATGGAAATAGGATCAGATTTCTGTGGACTTCATTGATGGTCTACCTCATTCGAGGTCGGGCCATACTAGTATTTGGGTGATTGTTGACCAATTGACCAAAGCAGCCCATTTTATTCCTATCAAGTCCAATCGGACTGCTTCTTGACTTTGGTGGTAGTTAGGAAGACCACTTATCTCTTGTTGAGTTCTCTTATAACAACAGTTTCCAATCCAGTATCGGTATGGCTCCTTTCGAAGCCCTTTACGGAAGGCCGTATTGATCACCATCTTGTTGATTGGAATTCGGGGAGAAGTTAGTTCCCGACCCCGACTATATTCGTGAATCTTTTGGGAGGATTGATATTAATAGACAGAGAATGAAAAAGGTTCAGAATAGACAGAAATTTATGCCGATCATCGTCGGAAGCCTTTGGAATTTTCTGTTGGCGATCGCGTATTCATTCGTGTTTCTCCGATGAAGGGTGTGGTGTGTTTTAGTAGCTTCGACAAATTGGCTTCACGATATATTGGACCATTTCCTATTACAGAATGCATTGGCCCAGTTGCTTATCGTGTATCGCTACCTATTCAGTTTTCGGGAATTCATGACATATTTCTTGTATCCCAGCTTTGTCGATGCCTTCGAGATTCGGATTCTGTTATTGATCCTCATGTGTTGCAAGATTTGGAGATCCCACCCGATTTGTCTATTGTGCAAAATCCTATTCGTGTGCTAGCTTCGATGGTTTAACTCCTTCGGAATAATGAAGTCACGCTTGCGAAAATTCAATGGTCTGCGAACCCCAAGATTGCACTTGGGAAACCAGAGAATTCATCGAGCGTTCTTATCCGGGTTTTCTCTCATCTTTGGGTGGGGGTGAACATTCTTAATTATCTTTTCTTTTTTTAAATCTTTGTTGTGTTGAAGTATTTGTGTTATGGACTGCTTCTAGTATGAAAATTGCGGGGACACAATTTTTATAAGAGGGGAGTCTGTAATGACCGCGATTTTTGAATTACCGTCATAATAAATATTTTAAAAATCCGCAATGACCGTGATTTTATTATCGTCGAAATATTAATTTAAGATAGAAACTTTAAATTGAAATTTGAAAAATAAATTTGCAATGCGAAATGATTTTAAAGTCAGTTGCATACTTTTGTGACAGCAAAATGGAAGAAAATATACAAAGTTGTGTTACACTCTTCTCATTTGCCTTCACGTGAGAAAAAATTGGATCTAGTTGTAAAGCAAAGTTGAAACAATTTATATACAAAAAGTAAAATACGTGTGAACACAAATATGAGTAATGGTCCATTCAAAAGCAAGTACTGCCTTATTTTTATGAAAAACAAAAGTTGAGTGTGTTGTCATATTAAATTATATAAAGTAAGCTGGAAACTTAGTTGTATGGCCATCATTCTTTTAGCACAGGCTGTGTACTACCTTCCACTAGTGCACGTTGCATTAAATGTGTTTGTACAAATTGCCAGCGCACTTTTATATTGACTTGTACACAAATAGTTAAAGAAGGGATAGCTGCAACATTTTTCAATTTTGTTTTAAAAGCTTCAGAAGCTGTGAGAAATGAATTAATGGAGGTTCAATGGTTGCTCTCTTTTGGTCCGAGTTGCTTTTTGGTCTTGGAAGCAAATTATGGTGAGTGCCAAACTCACATTTTCTAATTTTTCGTTATCATGGTGTCCAAAATTACTCGTGAATTTTGTACCGAATACTAAACACGGTGACGAGGGTTTTAATTCTGAAATTAAGGAAAACAAAGCATAATTGTACATATAGGTTATTTTGCAAATATAAGGTCCCTGGAGTTTGAATGAAGCATGTTCAGCACTTTGATCATCATTACGTTATGGATGTAAATTCAAAAGTAAACTAAACAGAATAAACATTTCCAATAATACATTCAGGTCATATGTTGGACCTTCGGGTCATATGTTGGACCTTCGGGACATTTGTTGGGCTCAAAAAAGTTGTAGTGCTTGGTAGGCTTCAGCCATATAGGATGCACGTGCGTCGTAGCTAAAACTCGCCATCTGCTGGGATCGATCCATCTTTTATGTTGATTTTCTAGCTATCTTATTTTGATTTCTAGATTCTGCGTATTGCTGTTTTGAATTCAATTGTGAATTTGGAAGTTGATTTTGATGATGTTTAATGGGATTTCTTCCTTTAAACTATGATGATTACTATGTTGTATAGTCTCACTCGAGACTATAAATTTGTGTATAGTCTCATCCGAGATCATAACTTTGTGTATAGTCTCATATGAGATTATAAATTTGCGTGTTGCTGTTTTGAATTCAATTGGGAATTTAAAAGCTGATTTTGATGGAGTTTAAATTGAGATTTCTTCATTTAAAGTATGGTGATTATTTATGTTGAATAGTCTCATTCGAGATTATTGATTTTGATGGAGTTTAAATTGAGATTTCTTTATTTGAACTATGTTGATTATTTATGCTGTATAATCTCATTCAAGATTATGATTATTTGCTAGTGTTGTTTACCATACACTTAGTTCTGAAGTTTAAATTAGACAGATCCGTTTATTATTTTGTTTTAAATAATACTCGGGTCAGACCGAGTTATTTCAGGATAACCGCTATCTCTGATTCAGTTGCAGCTTCAGCTTTTGGGATTTCACATCATCTTTTGTCTAGAATCCGAGGTGTTTCTTTTTGATGCATTGACTCTCGTCTCATGTATGTTGATGTCATTTATATGTACATTTGGTTTGTGTGAACTATCGATTGTTGTATCATGTATCCAGACTTGTCTTCCGCTATATATCTGATGTTTCTGTTCTGATGTGACCTTACATATCTATGTTGTTGTTATTATGAGTTGTTCTGGATTTTTCTTTAGCCACCATAGTTTCGTTTTAGATTTGGATTGAATTTATATCTTTGGGAGTAATTTACACAAATCCTATCGATGTAATCAATACTCGTCTAAGGCATAACTTACGGATGGTCGCTTCTAACAAGCCTTATCCTTCGCAATAGCAGACGTTATTCCTTATAATAACCTTTGTTATTGTGGGCATAGAGGTGGGGCGTCACAATTTCTCTATTATTATCTATTATATATAGCTTATTTATTTAAGTTTTAAATCTTTCTAAATTTAAAACAAATGAAATCTCTCATTTTTGAAGTAGCGAAACTATGCATCGTTACATCATTGCTAAAAATTTCAATAAGTTTTTGAAGTTTAGAAAGAGAATTTTTTTTAGAAACAATAGGAACAGTTTCAGCAACTTTAATAACACCAATAAACCATCATCATCTGCTCTAGAATGTTATGAATGTCACAAGAAAGTCCACATCTAGAAAGACTATCCTGGGAAAAAGAAAGACAAACATACACAAGAAAGACATATTCAAGAAGAAAGCTTTCCCTGTCACTTGGGACGATTCATAATCATCTCCATCATTAGATCGTGACTCGAACAATGATACAGAATATGCCAATGTATGTTTTATGGCCACAAAAGATGAGGAGAGTGGTCTAACTTTTGATGATCTATTAGAAATAAAATTAGAATAACTTGATCAGCTAAAAGATGTCAAAAGAAAATATAAAGAATCTCTTGAAATACTGAATAGAACTGAAACTGAAGTAGATATGCTAAGAGATGAGAAACAAATTGTAGAAGAATAACTTGAGGTTACTCAAGAATCCTGTTCTAATATGACATCTCTGTTAGGAACCGAGATGTTGGTTTTGATGATGACAACCTTTTTAACTATCTTATTATAAAATATGTACTAACACTATTCTCTAGAAAGATATGAATATGCAGGATATATATATATATATATGCTGGTATTGATTATTGAAGAATGATCAGTATAAAGATTCAAGACCCAAGACTGAAGACTCTAGAGTATCAAGTTCAATATTTCAAGATATGTGTTTAGTTTTCGTTAAATCTTCATAAAAGCATGGAAATTTTCATTCCGAATTTCATTTGGGATGGAACCCATTTCTATCTTCTTAAGGGCTTACAATCTCATGGCAAGTAGCTTACAAACCTACGACAAGTGGCTTACAAACCCATGAACATCCTGGTTTCGTACAAGTTCTCAAATCCTGATTTGGTGAGATATTTTGCAGGAAGAAGCTTGCAAAATTACTTCAAAATGGATTTTCAATGCGATTTTCTAAACTGCTTTTCGAAATGTTTTAGCCTTAAAACTATCTTTTCAAATGATTATCAAAAAGATGTTTTAGCCTTAAAATATATTTTGATTTTGTGTTTTAAAACATAGTAAAATTATTTTATTTTACTCCAGAGTCATTTCATTTTGTTTCCAATTCAATACCATTTTCAAAACAAGTTTTTCATTTTTCGTAACAAGGGGATGTTTACATCATGGGATACCCCTGACATGGTTGTCGTTAAATTCAAAAGTTTCAATTTTCAAAAGAAGTGTTAACTCGTTTAAAACTCTTCACAAACTGTTATGATCGTTGGTGCTTTATAAATAGCCTTCTCAAACGAATTTTTTAACATACAATTTTTCATATTTTCTTCACTTCTTCTTATCCACAAATCCATGTTCTATAATTTTCATATTTTTAAGATCATGCCGAAATTCTGTTGAATTCTCAAGTGAATCAAATTAGAATCTCATTCTTGTTTGATTCTCTGTCCTCTCTCGAAGATCAAAGTGCTATTCAGAGTTATAGGATCAGTTTGTAATCAGAAGTTTATCGAGTCCCTCTATAAGGTGTGGTCGTGCTTGGAAATCAATTGGGTAATCTTATGGCCCGTAAATCAAGAGAATTTTCTCCGGACTCATAAGACAGGAGGGTACCTCAAGGCCTTTATAAATTGAGGAGTGTAATCTGGACACTGGTTTAATAAAAATATGAATGAGGTGGTTTTCCTTGGTACATGACTGGATGTAGGGTAACTCCGAACCATTATAAAATCCGGTGTGTTCTTTCCCTTTACTGCTTTTTATTTACATCCTGCATCTGTGTTTGATTCTGTGATTGTTCTATGATTAAATTCTGCATATGTTTATGTCATAATTTCAATTTAGTTCATATAAATCTTAGAATTCATTAAACGCTATTCATCCTCCCTTTAGTGTTAAATTAGCCTTAAGATCCTTAATCCGCACTCCTTTTCAATTGGTATCAGACCATAGGTTTTCATAGTTTTCATAATCTGAAACTTGAAAATTGTTTTAATGGCTACCAACACTGGTAATGTCAACTCTGGCACTAGTTCTATTATCACTAACTCTAGTTCATTTGTAGTAGGTCAGTCTACTGTCAGACCACCATTTTTCAATGGCAGTAATTATGCATATTGGTCTTGTAGAATGAATTTTTTTTACAGTCAGTAGGATTAGACACTTGAAATATCACACAAACTGAGTATGTTGAACAAACCACCAATTTTTCCCAGTGGACTGCTGAGCAAAAGGGTGTCACACGAAATAACTCAAAGGACAGAATATATTATTTTGTTTGTTAGATAAGAATGAGTTTAATAGAGTGTCTGTTTGTAAGTCTGCATTTGAAATCTAGAAAACTTTGCAAGTTACTTATGAAGGAACAAGCAAAGTTAAACAGACTTAAATTTCCATATTAACTAATCAATTTCAATTATTTAAAATGCATGCAAATGAGTCCATTTCCGACATGTATGTCGATTTCAAGATATCGTTCATTCACTAATTACACCAGGAAAAAGCTTTTTAGAGGAAGATCAAGTCAGAAAAATTCTAAATTCACTCACTCCAGAATGAGATTAAAAGAAACCTGCAATCGAAGAAGAAAATGATATCAGTCTCATGAAAGTAGAAGAATAAATTGGGAATCTGATGTCATATGAAGTTCAACTGCGAGGAAGAAGAGAAAACAAGGCTGCAGAAAAGAATCGTTAGCATTCAATGCAACAACTGAAGATTCAGAACCAGATAGTGACGAGGAGATTGCTTTGATGACAAGAAACTTCCTAAAATATAGAAAAATGAATAATTACAGAAGAAATGATCAAAGGAATTCAAGAAATAATGTAGAGAACGTCAACAACGATAGATGCTACAATTGCAATAAAGTCAGCATTATAGGAAAGACTGTCCGTATCCAGATAAATAGTTATTCCCTCCAAACAATGATTCATCAAGGAAAAGAAAGACAACATACACAGCAACTCTTGATGACTCAGACTCATCATCCAGTGACGATGAAAAGAAGATAGAAAATTCAAATTTGTGTTTCACTACTATTCATGAATCAAACGAAGATGGGAGTATGGATCTAAAAATAGGTATGCATTTACATTATTTTTAATTTTTTTGGTTGAATGGATGCTTGTTTGTTTGCTTGATTTTATTAAATTCCTTTAGTTTTAAATTCAAATTTGACCGTTGAAATTTGAATTTTAAATTCAAAAATAATATTATTTTAATAATATTTTAAATATTAAATTATTAATATTTATGTATTATTATATTTAATTTTATCATAGGAATTATATAATTAGAATATAGGATATAATATATATAGGTATTAGAAAATAGGATTAGAGATTTGTCCTTTGAATTAATAGGCACATGTCAATATACTAGGATACCCCAAATCGACATGCCCCTTAGAATTTGATTTCAAAATTTGAATTTCAAACTTTTGAATTTCCATCCACCTTTTCTCCATCTTCAATGCTCTTAAAAGATGCCTCTTCACTAGAGAACATGGCCATAGAATCTCTATTTATTCCACTCTCTTTATCATCACTTTTCACTTTTCACTTTCATTTCAAATTTCAAACTTATCTTCGTTATCTTCAACTCCTCTCAAGCTTCTTCAATGGCTTCTTCAAGCACTCCTAACACCATTAGGCTTCCAAAATCTGTCAAATTTTTTCTTGTTAATGACCCAGAAGCTATCAAAGCTTACATCAGCTATGTATACTTGGTAAAATTCATATGGAAAAAGTTGCTCTTTTTGAAGATTTTCCTTCTTATGAAATTGAAAATATTTTTCAATATTGTTCTATTCCTAATTTAGTTGTTACAAACAAAATGATTTTGTATGTTATCCAAACCTTGTTAAGATGTTTTATGCGAATTCGAATCGCGGTTTTTATGATGGGGAAGAAGGACCAATTTGGAGTAGTGTTAAAGGAACACAAATTGTTTTGGATTGTGAAATTTTGGGATGCAAGTATACCGGAATGAAACCCTCGGAATTTCAATTCAATGAAAATGATCGAGAGACATCTCATCACATTTCAGACAAGGATGAAAATTTTGAATTCAAAAATCATTATTTTCATCCAAAAGCAGGAATTGTTAACTTCTTATCCAACACACTCTTATACCAAGATCGTGAAATTACAACAACCCGACTTTGAAAATTTGCAAAGCTCTTTTTGCAGTTTTTGAAAATTATGATATTAACTGGGCTCAAGTTATTTTGGATGAGCTAGGGCCCAAGAACTTTACCATGGGTGAAAAAAATATTATACCATGGAATTTATCTTACTCAAATTTTCAATTACTTTGGAGTTGATTTTAAAAGGGAAGAATTTACAACTAGAAAAGTGTTCAACAATGGAAACATTTCCCTTATGCAAATTCCACTAGTGTTTTAACCATATGAAACACTTATGGGCTTGCTCAAGAAGAAATGGAGGAATAAGAAGAAGAAGAAGAGGAAGGAATCGAAATTGAGGAGGAGGAAGGGGATGATCAAGAAACCTCCTTAGAAAGTATAGAATATCCTACTAATCCCACTAATCCATCCAATAAGACCATTCTCAATAATCAAAGGATTATAGTGGGAAAATAAAAGACACTTTGGGGATCAATGAGCAAGAAAAAGGATAAGATTTCCACTAAAATCGACAAGTTCTTTGGGAAAATTAGTAGAAGCTTGGACTATCATCTTCTTCGTCTTCATCTAACTAGTTTTAGTTCATGTTATCTTAAGTTCTATCTTTGTATTTCCTTTATTTTATTTAATATTATATTATCTTATGTAACGTGGACTAGAATTATTAATGGAATCTTTCATTTCCTGTTATTCTTGTTCACTTGTCTCTGTAGTTGCTTGTTTTTATATTATACAAATTTTAGTTTGATAGATTTGTTAATATTATTCAAAACAAAGAAAAATTTCACTTTAGACAGAGGGATGTTGACATACACCATCCCCCATGTTGACATCCAATGGGCAGAAACTAGTTACCTTTTCAAATTTAAATTTCATGTAACTAACTTATGTCTATTCATTTCAAACGACTTTCTATTCCTATTTATATCTGTTTCTTCCATAATAAATTGTCAAACTTCATTTCTAGTCATTTTCTTTCATAGTTCTTTCTATTTCTTGAATTATGGCTTCTTCGATTTAGAATCTAAGCGATAATCTTGAGGAAACTCTCACTTTCTTCAGGAATATTCTTACATTCATAATTCGTAATCAACGCCACTTAGAACTAAGTCAAATACAGATGATCAAGGAGGAAGAGAAACATTTTGACGCCCTTTGTTGGATGATCTCGAAGGAGTTCTACTAGTCACTCTCAACAAAGATAAAGAAAAATGGGATGCCATTAAAGAAGACCCTATCATTGGAGAAGATGGATGGGTAGAAGTACCAAGGAATGTCTAGTCATTCTGTATGATATTTGTTTGATTTGATTCATGAGCTTAATTAACTTTTGGAATGGTTTGTATATATGTTTGGATTGAATAATTACTATAAATATGATTGGCCGATGATTGATTTGATTACACTTATGATCACACTTTGCACTTATTATATTTGTATATGGTTTACTCTATTTTATTATGGTTGATTATCTTATAACGATTTTAGGGATTTTATTAGTTAGAAGTTTTTGTTGATGACAAAGGAGGAGAAGTTATAAAATAGTAGTTAGCTTGGAGTAAGGGGAAGTTATGATGGCTTGGAGTAAGGGGGAGTCATGGAGTAAGGGGGAGTTATGGTAGGAGTGAGTATATTTTATAAACACAGGTTGTCATCATCAAAACGGGGGAGATTGTTAGGAACTGAGATGTTGGTTTTGATGACAATAACCTTTTAACTATCTTATTATAAAATATATACTAATACTATTGTCTAGAAAGATATGAATATGCAGGATATATATATATATATATATATATATATATATATATATATATATATATGCAGGTATTGATTACTAAAACCGATCAGTATAAAGATTGAAACTCAAGATTGAAGACGTTAGAGTATCAAGATTAAGATTTCAAGATATGTGTCTAGCTTTTGTTAAAACTTCATAATAGCATGGAAATCTTCATTTCGAATTTCATTTGGGAGGGGACCCATTTCTACCTTCTTACTGGCTTACAAACCCATGACAAGTAGCTTACAAGCCTACGACAAGTGGCTTACAAACCCACGAACATCCTGGTTTTGTGTAAGTTCTCGAATCCCGATGTGATGAGATATTTTGAAGGAAGAAGCTTGCAAAAACTACTTCAAAATGGTTATTCAAAACATTTTTCAAAACTGCTTTCTTTTAAAATGTTTTAGCCTTAAAACTATCTTTTCAAAAAGATATTTTAGCCTTAAAATATTCTTTGTTATTGTGTTTTAAAACATCGTAAAATTAGTTTATTTTACTTTAGAGTCATTTCATTTTGTTTTCAATTCGACATCATTTTCAAAACAAGTTTTTGACTTTTTTTAACAAGGGGATGTCGACATCATGGGATATCCCATGTAGACATGGTGGCCGTTGAATTCAGAAGTTTCAATTTTCAAAAGAAGTGTCTATTTGTTTAAATCTCTTCATGAATGGTTATGGCATTGGTGCTTTATAAATAGCCTTCTCAAACGAATTTTTTAACATATAATTTTTCATATTTTCTTTGCTTCTTCTCCACAAATCCATGCTCTATAATTTTCATATTTTTAAGTCCGTGTCGAAATTCTGCCGAATTCTCAAGTGAATCAAATTAGAATCTCATTCTTATTTGATTCTCTATGCTTTCTCAAAGATCAAAGTGCCATTTAGAGTTATAGGATTAATTTGTAATCAAAAGTTTATCGAGTCTCTCTATAAGGCGTGGTTGTTCCTGGAAAACAATTGGGTAATCTTGTGGCCCGTAAATCAAGAGAGTTTGCCCCGGACTCGTGAGACAAGAGGGTACCTAAGGCCTCTATAAATTGAGGAGTGTAATCTCGACACTGGTTTGATAAAAATCTGTACGAGGTGGTTTGCCTTGGTATAGGACTGGATGTAGGGTAACTCCGAACCAGTATATAATCTGATGTGTTCTTTCCCTTTACCGCTTTTTATTTACTTTCTGCATCTGTGTTTGATTCTATGATTGTTCTATGATTAAGTTCTGCATTTGTTTAGTGTCATAATTTCAATTTAGTTCATGTAAGTCTTATAATTCATTAAACACTACTCACCCTCACTATAGTGTTAAATTAGCCTTAAGATCCTTAATCCCCACTCCCTATCAATCTCAACCCTCAATGTTAAATCAAGAGACAGAAACACAGAAAGAAAAGAATGATGCGCTATTAATTGAAAATCACGATCTTAAATCAAATGTCAAGATTGTAGAAATAGATAATCTAGCCTTAAAAAAAGTTAGAAGATATTACTAAAAATATCTCTAATTTTAATAAAGGAAGAAAAAATCTTTTCAAAATTATATAAAATTCTCAAAATACTTCAAATAAAAAAGGACTAAGGATATAAGCAATCTTCCAAAATTATTCCAAAGAAAAAGAATTCTTCATATAAAAGGAATAATAAAGTTGATAAAACCGAATTAATTTTTTTCATATTTTACTAAACCAATTAAAATTTAGGTTCCTAAAACGAATAACCATTTGCTTAGAAATAAATATATAATATCTTTTATAAAAACTGTTTAGAAAAACTGTTTAGAAAACAAAGATTTTATTTTCAAAAGGAATTCTGAACCCTTTGGGTTTGGCTTCCTAAGATCTAACTCTTAGGACCTAAAATAAAATGGTGGGTAGCAATATTATTTCTATATTTTGTATGTACCACCTAAAAAGAGAGGAAAATGGATACTAGACAGTGGTTGCTCAAAACGCATGACAGGAAACAAAGGGATGCTAACTAATATTATCTACTCAGATGGAGGTTCTGTCATATTTGGAGATAATTCCAAATGATATGTTATCGACAAAGGTGATGTAAACAATAATGGTATACCTAATTTACCACTTATTACATATGTTTTATTAGTTAAAAATTTAAAACACAATTTAGTTAGTATTGGCCAATTATATGATAAAGGATTTGATATTTTATTTTTTGAAAATCAGCGTAGCATTTTTGATCAAAATAAAAATCTTAATTTTGAATGTTTTAGAGATAAAAATATTTATGTTTTAAATGTGAATGTGAATTACAATACAAATATGTGTTTAATAGCCAAAGAAAATGATCCATGGTTATGGCACAAAAGATTTTGTTATATTAATTTCAAAGCTATAAGTAAATTATCTCAAAATGAGTTAGTAAAAGGTTTACCAAAAATGAATTTTAAAGTAAACAATATTTGTGATGCTTGTCAATTAGGAAAATTGTCAAAATCATCCTTTAAATCAAAGAAAAATATTTCTAGTATACAACCACTAAAACTATTGCATTTGGATCTCTTTGGTTCAACTCAAGTTCAATCTATAAACCATAACAAATATGTGTTTGTTATAGTATATGATTTCTCAAGATATACTTGGACTACTTTTCTAAAAAATAAAAGTGATACTTTGGAAAATTTCAAGATCTTCGCAAAAAGAATTCAAAATCTCAAAATTTAAAATATTAGAAGTAATCATGGGGATGAATTTGAAAATGAAGCTTGTGAACTTTTTTGTAGTAAAAAGGGAATTTATCATAATCTTTCTTTTCCTAGAACACCACAAGGAAATGGAGTGGTTGAAAGGAAAAATAGAACGTTACAAGATTGTGCAAGAACTTTATTAAATGGAGGCACATTATCAAAACATTTCTAGGTAGAAGCTGTTGCAACTGCTTGCTATGTTCTGAATTGTATTTCCATCCGACATTTAACAAAACACACTCTATATGAATTTCATCAAAGAAAACTGAACATTTCTTATTTTAAAACTTTTGGTTCAAAATGTTTTATTTTAAACACAAAAGATCAGTTTGGAAAATTCGATCCAAATTTCAATGAAGGAATCTTCGTAAGATATCTGGAACGAATTATCAAATTTTTAATAAAAGAACAAAAATAATTGAAGAAACACTTCATGTTTCATTAGATGAAAATTTCAAATTTAATAATTTTTTTAAGGATGATGAAGTTATACCTTAGATAGACACAAATATGGTTGCTCAAAATAATTTTGAAGAAGATGAAAATATTATTCATAATTTTGAAGAAGATGAAAACATTATTCACAATGAAAATGAATTAAGATCTCCTCCTAAGATTTTATTAGATCACCCAGTAGAAAATGTCATAAGAGAAATTGATTCACTTGGTAGAACTAGAAATCAACTTAATCAAATGGTCCATATAGCATTTCTTTCTAATATTGAACCTAAATATGCAAAATAAGCTTCTACTGATGACTGCTGGATTATAGCTATGCAAGAAGTGCTAAGCCAATTCGAATGAAACAAAGTTTGGGAACTAGTTCCTAGACCAAGTGATCAAATAGTCACTGGTAGTAAATGGGTCTTCAAAAATAAAGCAGATGAACAAGGTAATTCAACTAGGAATAAAGATAGATTAGTTGTACAAGGATATAATCAAGAACAAGAAAATGACTATGAAGAAAAGTTTGCTCCAGTCGCACGACTTGAAGCAATACGTATCTTACTGGCCTTTGCATGTTTTTGTTGAACAATCTCCTTTATTCACACATGAAAAATTTCCGAACCATGTCTATAAACTTAGAAAAGCCTTATACGGTCTAAAACAAGCACCTTGTGCTTGGTATGAATGTCTTAGAAGCTATCTAATAGATTTTGGTTTTGAAATTGGAAAGGTTGATCAAACTCTTTTTATTAAAAGAAATAAAAAGGATATTTTAATTATTCAAATTTATACAGATGATATTATTTTTGCTTCTACAAATGAACAGTTATGTCAGGAATTTTCTAAAATAATGACAAAAGAATTTGACATGTCACATATGGGAGAACTATCTTAGTTTCTTGGTTAACAGATTAAACAATTAGGAAATCGAATTTTTGTTAATCAAGAAAAATATTGTAATAATCTAATTAAACGCTTTGGCATGGATAATACTTCTGCCAAACGAACTCCAATAAGCACAACAATACATCTCGATAGAGATGAAGATGGCAAAAGTGTGGGAAAAAATTATATCGAAGCATAACTAGATCATTAATTTATCTAACTGCTAGTAGACCTGACATAATGATTAGTGTTTGCTCATGTGCTTGATTTCATGCAAATCCTAAAGAATCACATATGCGAGCAATAAAATGAATATTGCGTTATCTAAGAAAAATCAAAGATTTTGGTCTTTTCTATCTGAAAGAATGTCCTTTTGAGTTAGTATCATATAGTGACGCTGACTTTAGAGGATGTCGGACGGATCGAAAAAGTACTAGTGAGACTTGTCACTTCATTGGAAAATTCTTGGTCTGTTAGTTTAGCAAGAATTTTTTGGTTTCACTTTTGACTTATGAGGCATAATACAATTCTACTGCTTTAGCATATGCTCAAGTCATCTACATGCAACAAAGACTTCAAGATTTTGATATAAATTTATCTAAATATACTATTTTCTATTATAGTACAAGTGCTATAAACTTATTCGAAAATCCTCTCAATCACTCATGAACTAAGCATATTGATATACGTCATCATTTTCTTCGTGATATTATTGAAACGGATTTAGTTAGATTAGAATTTGAATCCTTTGAAAATCAACTAGCTGATATATTTAAAAAACTTTTGAATGAAAATACTATTATAAAACTTTGAAGAGAATTGGGAATTTCTTCTTCAAAAGATCTATAGTTATTTTCTTTCACAAAGTTTTTATATTTTTAAAACATTGCTAGAATTGAACTTCAAACCTCTAAACTGGAAATTTCGTATTCTATCACTTTACTATATGTTGTTCCTTATCTCTATTTGTTTTAACATTAAATTATTTCTGATTTTTTTACAACCATTCCTATTTTTGGTTGTTGGTTATTTTTTTCTTAGCTTTTACTTTTTTATTACTCTTTCCTATCTATATTTAAAGCTTCTATTTATTATAATTTCAAGAGTGTTTTATTGTTTCTTTCACAAAAACTCCTTGAATTCAAAAAGAAAGATTTAACCTCTTCTAATTTTCAATCATGTCTTCTCAACACAACTCAGAATTCTCTTCCCTCTCCTATACTTATATTAGCTAAGATTCTGCCAACTTACCTACTCTAAGCCCCATTTACGAGCCCGTTTCGGTTGTTCCACCATCCACTCCCACCAGCTATACTCCTTACGGTAAAAGAGCTAAACGCCCCTTATTTTTCGGATTGCCATCTACCAAATAAAAGATAGCTGACATTCATTATTACCAATGGGAGACGCTGGAATTACAACGGGGCCTGTATCGTGAGCAAAATTTTAATGCGAAGCGCTTAAGCTTCCATGAAAAAGTGGCTCTAAAATTCTATGGCTCGTCACAATACGGTTCAACAACCAACTTCTCCAGCATGTCGTAATCCATGGGAACCATCACCTCAACGTCCCCTGGTTTCTCCAAATTCATGGGAACCGTGGACATATTTGGCCACCACTGCAACCTCTTCAGAAGAATACTAAAGTTGAACCGGCGGATACCACACACCATCCTCTTCACCCAAAACCTCTTAATTTTTTTTTACATAGTTTGCATATATTGTAATCATACAATTTTTGTTTTTGTTTACATTGAAAAATAATATTCCATTCTTTTAGTTCTGTTATAAAGATAGGTTGTTCAAAAATTTATTGCAAATGCTTGAAATATCACCCTGCAGCTTCGCTAGCATCATTCTATTGAAGTGGGGAAAACAGTCGGCTAAACAAGAATTAATACTTCATTTTTACCCTGCAGTCAGTCGACTGATTTCCCATTTTAGTCGGCTGTATCTTCCATTTTTACATTAAAAACTCGTTGGAAGAGTTTAGTTGACTAAACCTCTGTAGACAATCGACTGACCCATTAAGATTTAATCTTATATTACCAGTCGGTCGACTAACACTGAAGGTTCAGTCTACTAACTAGTCATATAAAATTAAATCTTAATGGGTCAGTCGATTGTCTACTGAAACTGGTTAACCTGGTTTTCCCGCCCAACAGCCACTTCAAAATCACTATTCAAATTTTTACCTTTTCACTTTTCTTACTCCAATACTTTCAACTCTCTGCCATTAATCCCAGCTTCTACTTCAAAATCATTCAAAAAACCTACAACTTATTCAAATTTTAAACCATCCCCTTTAAATTTTCAACATTATACTTCCTCTCCAAACCCTAGTTCAACACATGGCACCCAGACGAGCTCGTCAATCTCAATCATCAGCAAGTCCTTCCGACTCTCAAATTTGAGGATGGCTCCACAACGAAAAAGCGGCAAAATGTTTCGACAAGATGAAAAACTTCTGCATTTTTGGAGGATCATTTGTTAAGTTCCCCGATTTCGCTTCTTATTCAAGAATTAGCTCGTCGATGGGGAATAGAGTCACTCATTGACTATGCTGCAAACAACAACAAGATCAACCATCTACTCGTCAAGATCTTCTATGCCAACTTGAATCTCGACCACCACATCATTTCTAACCCGGATGATGCTATTTGGACTATGGTATATGGTGTGAAAAGTTTTCTTCCACTTCAACATCTTGCAAGTATTCTATTATGCCCGGATGAAGGTGAAGAATTAGTGAAAATAGCCGTTAATATGTATACTCGAGATCGTATTAGTCATTTGTTCCTCTTCTATGACTTAACGGAACTAAAAGCGGTAACGCTACAACCTAAAGCTCGCATCATCCATCGTGTGCTAACTTACACCATCAACCCGAGGACCAGAAGTTATGAAATGGTATATAGGAGAGACTTTCAATCATTATACGCCGTCAGGGGAAATCGTCGAGTGAATTGGGCTAAAGTCATCTTGGATGAATTCCAAATATTCAACCAAAGTCAGATGCGAATGATACACTATAGCTCATGCATTATGTACATTCTCAAGCATTTTGATGTTCCTTTTGCTAATTTGGATTGCTCAACCATTAGCTCATTAAACACCAAGACACTTAGCTTAATTAATCTTCCAAAATAATATCTTGACCACACTATCATTACATATGAGCATTGGCTTGAATACCAATCCTTCGGTTAAGCTTAATCATCCTCTCACCCACAAACTCCCCATATTCAAGCCTCCTCATCATCCCAACCTCCTCTACCTAAACGGGAAGTCTATGAGATTCAAGAAGTGATTGCTTAAGTAAGGCCACAAGAAGCCATACTCATCATCTCTCGTAACCAAAGACTTCTTGATCAATGACTATCTCAGGTAGAATCAAGTGTTTCTAGAGCTGATAAAAACATCACCAAGGTCAACAAAAAGCTCAATCATATTAAAAGTTTTCTCAACAATATTTGGTAAGCGATCACATGCTCTCAACCTTCTTCAACCTTTGTTCCTGTACCTACCTCTCATGGGAAAGGACCAGTGGAGCACTTCACGTGGTCTACTTCAAATGAAGAACAAGAAAAGAAAGAAGGTGAAGAAGTTGGTGATGAATCCTATGGCAAGGAAATTGAAGGCGATGAAGAGAGCTCAAATGAAAGAAGTGCCAGTGATGAGTAAGGTCTTTTTTTTAAAATGCTCTTGTTATCTTGAACTCCTATGTTATTCTACTTCCAAACAATATCTGTTTGATTCTTTGTTATATGTGGTAACTTTCTAGTTTGACTATTTAACTTTTCAACTCTATTTCCCGTGATTACGTAGTTGTGTACTATTGTTCTTATATAATATGTTTGATGTGTTTCTGTGTTGTATATGCTATGTTTTTATTATGTTGATGTGTTTCTGTGTTATATTGCTCGTATTTTAATATTCTCTACTTTGAGTGCTCTCCTTTTTTCGATGATAAAGGGGGAGAAAATATAAATTACTGACAGAAAATATGGCATAGATTCAAGTGGAGAATACTATATCAAAGTTGCAGGCATATATTCAGAGGGAGAGATAAACCAATAAAGCTTGTTGAAGATTCGCTCATAGCAAATGGAATTGTCATCATCAAAATGGGGGAGAATGTTGGATCATAGGTTTGGAGTGCTTATAAGATATAATTGTTCACAAATCTACGACTATGAAAACATCAGGATTTATCAACTCAAAATATTGTTTCATCTTGTTATATATCTTAGCTAGAGTAATTAAGTATATATAGAGTCTAGTTTAGAGCATTGTTAAAATCTTTCCTCAAGGTTCATCATCCAAAAATTCTTATAAAACATGCATTTGTTTTCAATATTTCATACACACACAAATAGTTTTATTGCACAGAAATAACATCACTCAGTCGACTGACCTACTGTAAACCGTCGACTGAGGCTGTATAAAAATGTTTTTTTAAAACCACCGACTAGTCAACTGAACACAATAGGTCAGTCGACTGAGCCTGTGCAAATTTTTGGGCACGTTTTGAATTCAGTCGTCTGACCAAGCATGTCCAATCGACTGAAAAATGCAACTGTTAACTTTTTGAATAAGCACTTCTTTTGATCAAGAGTTATCTTCTTCCTAGATGGTTGCATCTCTTAGCTATTAATAGATACCTATTACCGGATGCCATAACTCTTCATACACTATGTAAACACTCAAGAATCATTGATCAAACATCCTAATTTTCCAATCTCTCTTGATTTACAGTGCTTTGTAATCTAGAGTTCATTATTCACAAATTCTCATACAACCATTGCTTATAATTCACTTCTACATTCTTCAAGCAATATTAATCTTCCTAACCTTTATACATACAAAATTGTACACATCAACCTTGAGGAAAAGATTATAGGAAAGGTGTACTATAAGTGATAAATTTGTGTTATTCAGAGTACAAAAAGTCAAGTTAAATCTAGTCTATAAGTCCTATTCCGTTGCTCAAGCAGTCAAGTCTTATTCTGTTGCTCAGACGGTCAAGTCCTGTTTGGTTGCTTAGGCGATGTAATGCCTATTCTTATAGGTTATGTGAGGATTGCTAGCTATAATTCTAGAAGGATTCTGGGACTAGACGTAAAACGGGAGTTTGAACTAGTATAAAATCTCTGGTGTCATTTTACTATTTATTTTTATTTTTATTCCGTACTAGTTGATTATTATATTCCATATTACTCAATCCTATAGCATAGTAACTTTCATTTATATTCCATATTGCTCGATTCTATAGCACAATCATTTTCACTATATTTCTAATGAGTTATACCATTTGGTTTGAAGAATGACGAAGCCATATATCAGATATTGATAAATTTAATGTTCAATAATAAAATTGGGCAGACAGTGGAAGTATTCACAGATGACATGCTTGTGAACGCACGAGTATATTGGTCTGGCTGACATTTCAGAGATGTTTGAACTCCTATGGAAATATGGAATGAGACTAAATCCATTTAATCATTATTATCAGCAAGCACTTTATATGAGCTAAAATGTACTGCCCGAAATTGCAAAAACTTGCATATTTATTTCTGATTGCATCAAGAAAGCCGCGGCCTTATTTTCAAGCTCATCTAATCAAATTACTAAAAAAACAGCCTCTAAAGCACGTATTGTACCAACTCGAGACCTTGGTTAGGTTTCTAAAATGGATATTGAGTTCAGCTAGTATAATATTACTTAGCATCCGAGGAGAGTGATAAGCGATCAGGCCTTGGCAAAGTTCAATGCCGAGTTACTGTGCAAGATGGTGATGCAAAAGTGGATGCAGTTCTAGTTTCATATTGGAAGCAATTTTTTGATGGTGCTTCAAACAAATATGGCTCAAGGGAATGAGCAGTGTATGAAATACCGGAAGGATGGTCAATATTTAAGCATTGAAGTTGGAATTTCCTGAAACAAATAACGAAACTGAGTATAAATCATTAATAGAAGGATTGAGGAAAGCGAAGGAGAGGGGATAAAGATGCTGTAGATATTTATCGATTCCGGACAAGTAATTTGCCAAACCAAGAAGTAGTTTCTAGCAAAGGGGGTAAGACTACCCCCTTACTTGTCAAAGGCGCTTGAGCTGCTTGAGGGCATAGAGCATTATACGATAATGCATGTACTTAGAGAGGAAAACACGAAATCTTATTCATTAGCTAGGATAGCTTGCTCAACGGAAGCGCAACTAACGGGATTAGTCCTAGTGGAAGTTCTGACAACTCTTAGTGTCAATCAGATGGACATCGGCTGGATTCTAGAGATCATATAGAAGGAGGAGTCATGTATGACTCCAACCAAAGACTGTCTAATTAACAAAACTCTCCATGGTGACAGAAATGAACGAAAGAACCTCCACCAAGAAGTGCCATGATTTATGATGCAAGATAAAGTAATGTAGAAGAGAGGATTCTCAACTCCACTGCATCAGTGTGTAGCCCAAAGATGACGCTTGGTTGATCTTCAAAGAAATCAATAAGGGCGGTTTAGTGATCACATTGAAGGTTGGACTATAGCAAAGAAGATACTTCGCTACAGATACTGCTGGCCGAAGATGAACCTGAATATTGCTGCCTACGCCAAACGGTATGATCGGTGCCAAAGATTTGCAAAGATTTCAAGATCCCCATTAACAGGACTTAGCAAATGGTAAGTTGATGGTCGTTTGTAATTTGGGAATCGACACCATCGGTGTGATACCGTTAGCGAATGGAAGAGCCAATATGCTATCGTTGCATTGGGTTACTTTATGAAATGGACGGAAGGAGAATTGCTTGCAATAATTACCAAAAAGAAGGCAATTAACTTCATAACGAAGTATATTATTTATATGTTCGAATTACCTTAGTAGATCATCCAGGATGAAGGAACACAATTTGAGAGGGCCGAATTTAGGATTTCTGCAACTGATATGGGAATGAGAAAAGCTTCTCTGTGGTGGCACATTCATTGGCAAACGAGGAAAAGGAAGCGGTAAACAAGATCATCAAATCCACCTTAAAGAATGGCTAACTAGAGCTAAATTCAACTGGGTTTATAAGCTTTCACTAGCACTATGGGCTTATAGTGCGACACATAAGTTTGCAATTAGAGACTCGCCTTTCTCTTTGGCTTACAGATTGGAAGCAATTGATCCAGATAGAACTGGAAGTCCCATCTCAACTTAAAAGGCATTTTGACCCGAAGGTGACCGAGGAACTCTGCTTGAGTCCCTCGATTTGGTTGATGAGAAAAGGAAAGAAGCATAATTAAGGATAGTTGCACACATGAAAAGGGTGGCATGACATTTCAATGTCAAGGTTCATAACCACACCTTATAGATAAGGGACCTCATTTTGAAATGAGGTCTCCTAAGTACGAGGTTGCTTGGCCCAAAATAGAAAGGACCCTACGCCATTGATCAGAAGCTTGGAGATGGAATGTTCAAGCTAGCAACTATTGATGGAATCCTTATCCCGATTGCATGAATCTACGACCTGCTGCGGTACTGCAGCATTTAGTTTTCTTAGTTTGGTTTCACAAATAAGCCACCCAAACATACTAAGGGCAATGTAATAAGGAAGGATTCGTCACCTTTCCTATTCATGAATAATCTCATCTTCTTAAACAAATGTAACTGTAATGACCCGTATTTTTGATAATTAAAAATATTGAAATTAATAAGATTTTTGAATTTAATATTGCAATTTTTTTTATTGATTATTAATGTAAAATTTTATTAGAATCTTAAATAAACGTTAGAACAACTAATTTTAATGAGGTAAAATATTTTAATGCATTAGAATATGATCTAATGATATTGATTTGAATATGATTATTTAATAATTGTTTGAATGTATGTTCCATTGATTGTAGTAATAGATGTTAATACAGGAATGAAATAATTTATCAAGCAAATGTTGGGAAATATAAAATGAACATTTGATTAAGAACTTACCATTTTAAGATAAATTAAAATGAATAATTTAACGAGAATTTAGTCTTGACTTGAAAAGAATAAATTAAATATTTATCTCTAACAGAAATATAATTGTAAAGTTTAATTTGGGTATAAAATGTAAATAAGGAATAAATTAAACGATGAATAAATTGATGTAATCATATGTTATTAATTGCAATTGGTTTTATTATGGAGTATGAAATCAATTATTTAGTACGTAAATTTATTAACCTTTGCTTGTAAATAACAAGTTAGTGGATATAATTATTAATGTATAACCATTATTTTATTTATCATATTATTATTAAATCCATTAGAAATTAATAGAGAATTAATGTAACTAAAATATTACAATTGATATAAGAAGAAACGTTAACTGTTGAGTGATGAGTCTAATGAAATGAAAACTTATGTTAATCAATTTCATAAGGGAATCATTGATTTGATAATTAGAATGTATATCAAAATAAATGGATTTGTTTGAAATTTAAATATATAATGAAGTGGGTATGTTTTGAGATTTAATTACGGTAACTAATAGTAATTAAATCTTGCCATTAACAAGAATAGAAGTAAATGGTAACTAATTAGTACGCAACTTATGTTTTGTGTTAAAAATATAATGAGAATTTCAATGAGATATATTACGTTCAAATTATGAGTATTCAAATTTGTTACAAATATAATGATAATAGGAAATCAGTTGATAAAGAAACAACGTGGTTGTATGTCGTATTATTTCTATAATTCTTTAATGGAACAATCCTTAAATATAAGTTGGTTTTAAATGGGAAGGTGTTAATTGTAAATTAATGTGTAATAAAAAATTATATGTTTCAATAAAAATAAAAGAAAATGATTAATTTATTGAAATGAATATTTTTATCAAATAAAGTGAATGTTTCATTTGTTAATATGAAATTTATTTCATCAAAACAAAGAATTGAATTTTTTTTCTATGTTTCTTGTTGGAATATTTGATTTATTTAAATATTCAAACTTGATTTGAGTTTAATTTATAAAAAATAACAATAATATAATGTTAAGAAAACAACTTGAAGGTTTGGTTAAAATTTTGATTTGGAATTGTTAGCATATTTATGTAGGAAAATTATTTCGTTCAAAATTTGAATTTAGAGTCTTGATTCATCATTTATTGTGTATAGTGGCGAAACCCATTACATTAATTGAAATGTTAAATTTTATTTAGTGTGTGCTAAATAAAAAAAAAATATATGTGTGTGTAAATTTGAGCGTATTGGGGAAAATAAAATATGTTAAAATGAACATTTTTTCAATTTGAGTATATTAGAGTCGTGGTTTCCACATACGGTCCACCTTCTCAAATTTAAATCGTCACTTTCATTTACTTTATTTTATTATTATTACCTTCTTTTATTAAATACATGCCTCCTTTTTTTCCAGCAAGTTTTATTTATTTACACGTGAGCCTTGCCTTGAAATGTTTCCCGTGTGTTAATGAAATTAATTGAGGTACTACACGTTTTGAAATTTTATACTAAAAGATTTGCTTGCCATGTGAACAAGCCTTATCAAATTTTAATGTGTGTCTTTCATTTTTTGTTAATTACCGACATCTTTGTCTCTTTTCATTTTGAAAATTTACATCTTCTTGTATCCTTCCCTTTCATATTCCAATTTCCTAACATGCTTTACTCTTATTCATTTCCTATATAATTAACTTTTCATTTTCAAAATGTGCGTCCATTATTTCTTTTGCCTGAAGTTTTCTTTCTCTTCTAAAAATACAAACGAATGTGAGGCACAACTTATTTTCATAAAGCCAGTCTTTACCATTTTTTTGCAAAACCATTTCCTAAAGCCTCCTTCCTACATGTGTGAGCCATCATGTCATTTTTTCCATTGATTCTCTAGGATTTAGAAATATGGACAGGCTTCAAAATTCTTAACATGAGTACCTAATTTTTTATATTTTATTATTAAAATGTGTGTACATATTTTTTTATTTCATTTTCACAATTCATATAACTTGAATATCTTTCGCATATGAACTCCAACTGATGCGCTATTTCTTCTATTGGGTTTGTATCGAAATCCCAGACAAAACGAAACTAGTTTGATTTAATTTAGAGACTGTTGAAATTTTGGGCTTTTATTGGATTTTCAATTGGCTATAAATAAGAGGTAAGTGATTAAACCCACTCATGCAATACTAAAATTTTCATTGCAAACAAAATCAAATTTATGATGTGATATATAAATTTTTGATTGTTGTTTGTTGATTTAAATTGACAGTTGAATTTATATTGAATCTGAATTGACATTAAGTTGAACTGATATATAATTTTATGTCGCGTTCCAAATTTCAGCGTTCGAAAATCGACACCCGTACTTCACTTGTACTAGAATGCAGTAGATCCGACCGTTGATATTTGACTCATGCCGGGGCTTATAACACATCAAGTACAACATAGTGGAAGAAAATGAATAATACATCTGATGTACAATATTTGATACAATATTCAGATACAATGATGATAGAATAGAATGATAAAACTGAATATCAACATATATCAGAGATACAAGAAATAGCAGCGGACAAATAATGTTTTCAGTGCCAAACTCCAAATAATCCATCTCCAATCCAGAACTAACTCGAACAACCATCAAGTTGCACCAACCTAAGCAAGGTCAGTCCGTCCAAAGACTGAAGAAAATCTCCAAATGCTACAAAATCAAGGATTTCAAAGCTATCGAATCTACACCTATTATGGGATTATCTAAAAACCCAACTGTAGACTGCCCGTGTGAAAAATTGTGGGCACCCAGAGTTTAGGAAAGGAACAATAAACTCCAGCTCAGTCGTGGGACTGGTGTGAGAAAACAAAACGGTTTATCTTCTAAAACAATCAAGAGAATTTAGATTGAAAACCGCAATTCTTTTGGAAAATGAAACTGCCGTAAGGCATCCTGGCACACATACAATGCAATCATACACATGGGGGAGATTTCTCCTTATGATAGTCAAATATGCTTAATACGCAAAACCCTTTTTGATATTATTATTAGTGCATAGTGGAAAACATTTCGAAAGTATAATATTAATCTTACCAGCATAGGTACCATTATATTATGCCAGCTATAGCTACCATTTTAAATGACAGGTTCTATAACTAAAACCGTATAAGGCTCGTATTGTTTTACTTGGATTTTCCAACAAATGGTCGGGCTAAGAAACTTCCTACTGCCACATGGGAACGCCTCTGGAGGGATGCCCCGAGAACCTACCCGGATCTCTGCCAACACAAGGCCGGTTACCCCCTTCCCGGGAAGTAAAACCTGAGATATGCCACCCCCGATCCTTTGGGACCTTTATACGAGGGCCCTCAACACCACCAACATCACACAGCAATAAATATACTATAGTGTCCACATGAGTAAGTATATGGGCTCCATACCATGATACTACCCTTTTCGAAAAGGAATGGACATACCCTAGGGGAGCTACCCCTGAAACCTTGCCGCGTCTTTCCTGTTTCGACCATTACCGATTTGTGAGGCTCGATGAGGTCTCGTCCACAAAGCTACACTTTTTCACAAAGTCATGCTTTGGTCACAAAGGATCAACAAATGATCATCAACACACAGCATCACTTAGCATGCCATACTACCAATTTGGGAGTATATCACTGATAACCTTCAACTACATAACCTCTGAGCTCGTACATCTCAGAGAAGGGTGTTAAGCTAAGAGAATAAATTCTCTGCCAACAACATATATGTATATGAAAGAAATCCGCTTTATATCTCAAAGTGTAGTGCCATACATGCAACCATACAAGTCTGTTACGGGTACGAACAGAACCGAAGGCACTTCCGAAGAAGCCCTTGCAAATCCGGATATTTACAATCCCAATCGGACTTCCCATCACTTAGGGAATCTCTATACCGACGCGACTCAGTGAAGAGACAATCGACGGGTTATCCTTTCGTTCTCTAAAATACCCGGTCTTCACCACCGGTCTTCAAATGCTATCCATATCGACGTATCATTATCCGGAATGGATTATATGACACAAAGTTCTCTCCCGGCTAAACCTAGTAATGAGCGCAATATTTAAAAACATATGGATAATGAGATTTAAGTTAAGTAAAAACTTAATGTCCTAAACATTTTTTTCAAATGGTTTAATTAAGTTACCATTTTAAATCTTTTAAATAAAAGATTCATTTCACAAAGTTCACACAGTTTCACAAAGATCCATTCACAGATTTCAAAACAATTTCCATTTCAATTGGATTAACTCATTTAATCTTTCAATTAAAGATTTAATTCATAACTTTCAAACCATTTTCAATTCAAATCTTTTATCAGGAAGATATTAAAATTCTCTTCGTTTTCAAAACAAGATTTGATCGTCTTCACAAAGGTTAATTCATAGTTTTTTCCAAACTATTTATAATTTCATTTCAAGCTTGAAATCTTTTGATACAAATTAGAAATCCTTTCTTTTTATGAAAGCTATTATTATTTGAACAAATAGTTTTCATTTTGGAAAAAAACCTGATTACAATTTATCTAAGTTAAAGCCATTCAAATATACAACTTGGTTTTAAACTTAAATTTCCAAAACTATACTTTTTAAATGGTTACAAACCCATATAAATACCTTTATAACTTGTATAATCTTTTTAGACCATAATTTCCAAATCATTGAATTCAATTTCGAATATTGAATTCAAATTTAAATCAAATTATTTAACTTTCCAGTGTTATTAAGTTATTTAAAATAACTTTTATTTTTGAAAACTCATTTTCAAAAGCTTTCAATTTAAATTCCAAAACTATTTTGGATTCCAGAATTCAATCCTTCAAATTGTTAAAAATTTGTGACTTAGCCGATTTCCTCGTGCAATCCTTATTTATGTGTGTATAGTGTAGTCCAGGGGTTTTACACAATAGTGCAACATCATAAATCATCACATGGCATATTTAAGCACATCGATATTGATAAGCAGTATAATCTATAACGCTTATCATTCATTCACAGATTCACAGATAAATAACATAAATTTATTACAGATAAATAAATTATATTCATCACAAATCACACTGAAATAATTCATAGCACAGAGCACAACATATCAGAAATATCAAATAGTTCGACAGTCAATGGAATTCAAACATCTATAAGTAAGCTCAATTAATTATCTGATTAATTTAAATCAGATAAGTAATCAATCATGGTTAATTAACATTAATTAATTTCAAGTCATTTGATTAAATGTCCTTTAATCATTTATTAATTAAATTAATCAACCTTTAATTATTAACTTTTAGTTATTCAATTATCCTTTAATTCATTTCCCTTAATTAATTCATAAACAAATAATCAACCCTAATTAATTACCATTTAATTAATCATTCTTAATTAATTACAATAAGTGATTTTTCCTAACCACTTAATCAACTTTAAATTAATTAATTACTTAATTAATCTTTAACTTATTTCATGAATTATCAAAATCTTAATTATACTTAAGATAAACATCCTCTTTGTTAAATACTAAATAACATTTCTAAAACCTTTGCCTTTAATTATAATTTAACTCCATTTATAAGTTAATTAAATTTAAAATATCTTTAAGATTTAACATACTTAATTTAACAACCAAACTGTTCCTTAATTAAGGTTTTGAAAGACATTTAATTTAAAGCATTTATAAAGGATTAAAACAATTTCATTTTTACATTTCCAAAAGAACTTATTAAAACAAGTTTTTAAATTTTAGTTTCCCAGACTTCGAGTGAGACCCGATGATAACTCGACCCTGCTTCTCGTTATCTCTCCTTCTTCTCACACACGAACCCGAGCAAGATTCCAGTTTACTCGAGTAAACACCCGAGTTCTTCTCCTATTTTCCCGAGTTAATTTAGATTTAAAACTTTGTTTAAATCTTCAATTTCAGAACCCAATTTTTTTTTTTATAAAATACCTTAACAATTTAAAGTTGTTAAAACATTTCATTTTTATAAAACTTGTTTATAAAAACTGGGATTCAAATTCATTTTGAATTCAGATTTTTAAACTGGTTTCAAACCTTTATTTTAAAACTTGCTTTACATTTTTAATTTCAGTTTAAGTTTAAAAACTCGAACACTGTCAGGTTTTAACATTCAAACCCAATATACCTTAAACATTTAAAAGTTGTTAAAACTAATGTAAATTTCAAAACTTAAATCATTTCAAAACTAAGGTTCAAACTAACCTGATTTCAGATTTAAACTTAAGTTTAAAACTTTGATTTACATTTGAAACTTTATTTTTAATTTTTTTAAAACAGAACAGGCTTGTAGAACCTGTAGAAAAACCTACCCGAGCCAAACTACAATTGCCTCGAGTCCAAAACCCTACTGACTCGAGCAAAACTGCAAAATACTTCGAGTAAAACACTCAAACTACTCGAGTACCATCCCTGCTTCCACCCAACTTCACAAATTCCAAATCACCAAACACCAGTGCTTCGTGCACATGCACATCGCCGCCGTCCACCTCTAGTCGACGCTGCATCGTCGAACAAGTCGACGATCCTCCATGCTCCACTCCCCGACCATTAGAAACTCCATCATCCCCTTGAAATCGAATTCGAGTTAAAACCCAAACCTGGAAACAGCAAGACCCACCACAACCAAAACCTGTCATCGCCTCGTTCTCGCAGCTCTGAGCACCAGAATTCATACAACTTCGGCCATGACCTCGTCGTAATCCCCTCTACCATCCCCAAGAACCACGATGCACTCGATTCATTATCGACGCTGAACGAAACAAAATTCTTCACCTCAACAAAACTAGGTTTACAAATTATAAAACCTCGCCGCCACCACCACATCCATCAGACCACCATCCCAATATTTTTCCTCTGACCACCATTCATCCCTCCATCACCTGACGAGGTCCCGACATCTACGACTCAATAGATCGTCAGAAATCGCCAAAACAATGAAATTTGAACAAACCCAAACTTTTCTTTAACCCCCCATCTATAAATTATGGTTCTTGCTTTAAAATTCATGATTAAGCATGAGGATTCAGTTGACACACCTGAATTCGTAATTTAAAATATTTGTATTTTGACCAGTTTAAAGTTTTGCTCAGTTGTCTTGATTTCCAGAAATATTTACAAGTTGTTTTAACTAAAATAAATTTTAAAAGCTTAATTCATGAACAAACAAACTACTTTGTTTTAATCTCAAGTCCAAACAGTGAGTAAAACAAGTGGAAATGAATTTTTATCGAAAACTTAGCTTTTAAAAATAAGAACAGGAAACAAACAGATACAACAGTATATATCCACATACACACAGAAAATTCAATCATATACATCCACACAATACTACTTTACTTCCGGTAATCCACATGAAATCAGATATCAAGATACTTAATTTTTTTTAGAAAGGAAGTTACTCACCTGGAATATTTCAAAACAGAGAACAATACTGTGTTGAAAACTGTAGTTTTGATTTTCCTTTAAAACTTGCTTTGTTTTTTTGTTGAACAGAATTTTTTTTGATGATACTTTTTATATTTTTTTGGTTTTGTTTAGCTATATGTTTGGACGAACTGGAACAATATGTACATATAAAAGAGGCAGAGTGTTTACAGAGGGAAGGTATTTACTGGTGTGGTTTTCTTCTTTTGTTTGTTTTTTTTATTTGATCAGACTTTCTTGCTTTGACCAGAATATTTTTTCTGAAATATAGGCTGAGATGATATTATGAAATGTATATGTCCCCCTATATGTTTACAGCCTCACCTTATTTGGCTTTTGTACGAAGATTTTTCATTTCCTTGTATTTATTCTTTTGTTTTATCTTCTTGCTTGCCTAATTTGTTTCTATCATACTTCATATATTCTTAGATTTTTATTTGTTTTATTATCTTACATACTTTTTTTACACTTGTATTTCTCATGAATCAAAAAACTTTAAATAAATTTTATATTGCATTTTTCTTATTTTATAAATACATCATTATTATATACACATTTTTTTAAAAATGTTTTTAAAACTAATTATCCATTAATTAATTTACATAAATAATATTTTTAAACCCAAATCATTTTTATAAGTAATTTATTTAAATTTTAAATCCAAATACAAATTAAAATTAAAATTTATTCCAAAATTTACATTAACTATTAATTTAAATTAAATTCAAAATTGGGATCGTTACAGATTCCCCCCTTAAGAAATTTCGTCCTCGAAATTTGTAGGCATGAAAACAACGAAGATAGATACACAAAGATAGGGAAATAGTTTTCCAGGTCAAACTGGATATCTATTCTGTATTTGGCTCACCAAATCAGAATATCACCAATATGAGAACAAACTCATTCAATACTACACAGGATACTTGGGTCATCAAATATATGAAGTATGCAAGGCACTGGTTAGTCTGAAAGAATAACTAACCATTCGTAGAATATATCGAGACCCAAACAATAGATAAATGGATTTAATCTTCCACAAATTCTCGAATACTAGATATGGATTCTAAACTGAAGTCGGAATACCCCAAAGTATAGATAACTTGCCCCTCTTCAGACTTGATGTTCACAAGAAATTACGATAGAAGTTCAAATTTAGTTATAATCAAAATTGTTTTATCGATACAAATCTTCATATTCAACTTTATATTTAATTTACCAATTTATTTCAAATAGAAATTCAAATTCATTGAAGTAAAAAACGAAAAGCTGATAGAAATTTAACGAAGAGGATACGAAATAGAGACTTATCTACACGATTCGTAAGGGCCACCATCACACCAAAGCTTCTCCCTCGAGCTGCCACAAAGCCAATCAAAGAATTGAAATCGAATCAAACGAAATTGATAGAGAAAGATTGTTTCCATCATTGCAGGGTATTGACCATTTGTACTGGTACTCCCCTGTCCCCTATCTCATTCTCTTCTTGCACTCATACTTACTATCAGTGAATAGTAAGAGAATTTGCTGAGGTATACAGACAGATATCTTAGGGATACTCATGCTAAGGTATACTTCACCCTATCTCTAATGAGCTACTTAATGTGTTATACTACTGAGCTAAGCTTCAACCTTCAGCTCTGATACCAAAATGTCACGTTCCAAATTTCAACGTTCGAAAATCAACACCTGTACTTCACTTGTACTCGAATGCCGCAGATCCAACCGCTGAAATTTGACTCGTGCCGGAGCTTATAACACAACAAGTACAACACAGTGGAAGAAAACGAATAATACATCTAATGTACGATATTTGATACAATATTCAAATACAATGATGATAGAATAGAATGATACAACTGAATATCAACACATATCAGAGATACAAGAAATAGCAGCAGTTGTTTTCAATGCCAAACTCCAAATAATCCATCTCCAATCCAGAACTAACTCGAACAACCATCAAGTTGCACCAAGCTAAGCAAGGCCAGTCCGTCCAAAGACTGAAGAAAATCTCCAAATGCTACCAAATCAAGGATTTCGAAAGCTATCGAATCTACACCTATTATGGGATTATCTGAAATCCCAACTCTAGACTGCCCGTGTGAAAAATTGTAGGCACCCAGAGTTTAGGAAAGGAACAATAAACTCTAGGCCTGTCATGGGATAGGTGTGAGCAAACAAAAATGGTTTATCTTTTAAAACTATCAAGAGAATTTAGATTGAAAACCGCAATGCTTTTGGAAAATGAAACTACCATAAGGCTTCCCAGCACGCACACAATGCAATCGCACACATGGGGGAGATTTCTCCTTATGATAGTAAAATATGCTTAATACGCAAAACCCTTTTTGATATTATTATTAGTGCATAGTGGAAAACATTTCGAAAGTATAATATTAATCTTAGCCAACATAGGTACCATTATATTATGCCAACTATAGCTACCATTTTAAATGGCAGGTTCTACAACTAAAGCCGTACAAAGCTCATATTGTTTTGTTTGGATTTTCCAACAAATGGTCAAGCTAAGGAACTTCCTATTGCCATATGGGAACGCCTCTGGAGGGACGCCCCGAGAACCTACCAGGATCTCTGCCAACACAAGGCCGGTTACCCCCTTTCCGGGAAGTAAAACCTGAGATATGCCACCCTCCGTCCTTTGGGACCTTTATACGAGGGCCCTCTACACCAACAACATCACACAGTAATAAATATACTACAGTGTCCACATGAGTAAGTATCTGGGCTCCATACCATGATACTACCTTTTCCAGAAGGAATGGACATACCCTATAGGAGCTACCCCTGAAACCTTGCCGCATCTTTCCTGTTTCGACCATTACCGGTTTGTGAGGCTCGATGAGGTCTCGTCCACAAAGCTACACTTTTTCACAAAGTCATGCTTTGATCATAAAGGATCAACAAATGATCATCAACATACAGTGGCACTTAGCATGCCACACTACCAATTTGGGAGTATATCGCTGATAACCTTCAACTACATAACCTCTGAGCTCGTACGTCTCAGAGAAGGGAGTTAAGCTAAGAGAATAAATTCTCTGCCACCAACAGGTATGTATTTGAAAGAAATCTGCTTTATATCTCAAAGTGTAGTGTCAGACATACAACCATACAAGTCTGTTCCGGATTCTAACAGAACCGAAGGCACTTTCGAAAAAGCCCTTGTAAATCCGGGTATTTACAATCCCGATCTGACTTCCCATCACTTAGAGAATCTCTATACCGACGCGACTCAGTGTAGAGATAATCGACCGGTTATCCTTTCGTTCTCGAAAATACCCGGTTTTCACCACCAGTCTTCAAATGCTATCCATATCGACGTATCATTATTCAGAATGGGTTATATGACAAAAAGTCCTCTCCCGGCTAAACCGAATAATGAGCGCAATATTTAAAAACATATAGATAATGGGATTTCAGTTAAGTCACAACTTAATATCCAAAACATTTCTTTCAAATGGTTTAAACAATTTACCATTTTAAATCTTTTAAATAAAAGATTCATTTCACAAAGTTCACCCAGTTTCACAAAGATCCATTCACGGATTTCAAAACAATTTCCATTTCAGTTAGATTAAATCATTTAATCTTTCAATTAAAGATTTAATTCATAACTTTCAAACCATTTCCAATTCAAATCTTTTATCTGTAAGATATTAAAATTCTCTTCGATTTCAAAACAAGATTTGATTGTCTTCACAAAGGTTAATTCATAGTTTTTTCCAAACTATTTACAATTTCATTTCAAACTTGAAATCTTTCGATACAAATTGGAAATCCTTTTTTTTATGAAAGCTATTATTATTTGAAACAAATAGTTTTCATTTTGGAAAAAAACTGATTACAATTTACCTAAGTTAAAGCATTCAAGTTAAAACTTGGTTTTAAACTTAAATTTCCAAAACTATACCTTTTAAATGGTTACAAACCCATATAAATACCTTTATAACTTGTATAATTTTTTTAGACCATTATTTCCAAATCATTGAATTCGATTTCAAATATTGAATTCAAATTTAAATATAATTATTTAAATTTCAAGTGTTATTAAGTTATTTAAAATTACTTTTATTTTTGAAAACTCATTTTCAAAAGCTTTCAATTCAAATTCCAAAACTATTTTGGATTCAAGAATTCAATCCTTAAAATTGTTAAAAATAAATGACTTAGCCGATTTCCTCGTGCAATCCATACTTGCGTGTGTACGGTGTAGTCCAGGGGTTTTACAAATAGTGCAACATCATAAAGCATCACATCGCATAATTAAGCACATCGATATTGATAAGCGGTATAATCTATAACGCTTATCGTTCATTCACAGATTCGGAGATAATTAATATAAGTTTATCACAGATAAATAAATTATATTCATCACAGATCACACTAAAACAATTGATAGCACAAAGCACAACATATCAGAAATATCAAACTGTTCCGCAATCTATGGAATTCAAACATCTATAAGTAAGCTCAATTAGTTATCTGATTAATTTAAATCAGATAAGTAATTAGTCATAGTTAATTAACATTATTTAATTTAAAATCATTTGATTAAATGTCCTTTAATCATTTATTGATTAGATTAATCAACCTTTAATTATTAACGTTTAGTTATTCAGTTATCCTTTAATTCATTTCCCTTAATCAATTCATGAACAAATTAATCAACCCCTAATTAATTACCATTTAATTAATTATTCTTAATTAATTACAACAAGTGATTTTTCCTAACCACTTAATCAACTTTAGATTAATTAATTACTTAATTAATCTTTAATTTATTTCATGAATTATCAAAATCTTAATTATACTTAAGATAAACATCCTCTTTGTTAAATACTAAATCACATTTCTAAAACCTTTACCTTTAATTATAATTTAACTTTATGTATAAATTAATTAAATTTAAAATATCTTTAAGTATTCAACATACTTAATTTAACAATCAAACTGTTCCTTAATTAAGGTTTTGAAAGACATTTAATTTAAAGAATTTATAAAGGATTAAAATAATTTCATTTTTACATTTCCAAAAGAACTTATTAAAGCAAGTTTTTAAATTTTAGTTGCCCAAACTCCGGGTTAGACCCGATGATAACTCGACACTGCTTCGAGTTATCTCTCCTTCTTCTCACACCCGAACCCGAGCAAGATTCCAGTTTACCCGAGTAAACACCCGAGTTCTCCTATTTTTCCGAGTTAAATTTATATTTAAAACTCTGTTTAAATCTTTAATTTTAGAATTTAAAAAAATCATTTTTTTATAAAATACCTTAACAATTTAAAGTTGTTAAAACATTTCATTTTTATAAAACTTGTTTATAAAAACTGGGATTCAAATTCATTTTGAATTCAGATTTTTAAACAGGTTTCAAACCTTTATTTTAAAACTTGCTTTACATTTCTAATTTCAGTTTAAATAAAAAACTCAAACACCGTCAGGTTTTAACATTCAAACCCAATATAACTTAAGCACTTAAAAGTTGTTAAAACCAATGTAAATCTCAAAACTTAAATCATTTCAAAACTAAGATTCAAACAAACTTGAATTCAGATTTAAACTTAAGTTTAAAACTTTGATTTACATTTGAATCTTTATTTTTAATTTTTTTTAAAACAGAACAGGTTTGTAGAACCTGTACGAAAACCTACCCGAGCCAAACTACAATTGCTTCGAGTCCAAAACCCCACTGCCTCGAGCAAAACTGCAAAATACTTCGAGTAAAACACTCGAACTACTCGAGTACCATTCCTGCTTCCACCCAACTACACAAATTCCAGATCACCAAACACCAGTGCTCCGTGCCCGTGCACATCGCCGCCGTCCACCTCCAGTCGACGCCGCGTCGTCGAACAAGTCGACGATCTTCCATGATCCACTCCCCGACCATCAGAAACTCCATCATCCCCTTGAAATCGAATTCGAGTTAAAACCCAAACCTGGAAACAGCAAGACCCACCACAACCAAAACCTGTCATCGCCTCGTTCTCACAGCTCCGACCACTAGAATTCCTAGAACTCCGGCCATGACCTTGTCGTCATCCCCTCTACCATTCTCCAGAACCATGATGCACTCGATCCATTATCGTCGCTGAACGAAACAAAATTCTTCACCTCAACAAAACTAGGTTTACAAATTATAAAAACTCACCGTCGCCACCACGTCCATCAGGCCACCATCCCAATATTTTCCTACGACCACCGTTCATCCCTCCATCACCAGACGAGGTCCCGACATCTACGACTCAATAAATCATCAAAAATCGCCAAAACAATGAAATTTCAACAATCCAAACTTCTCTTTAACCCCCCATCTAAAAATTATGGTTCTTGCTTTAAAATTCATGATTAAGTATAAGGATTCAGTTGACACACCTGAATTCATAATTTAAAATATTTGTATTTTGACCAATTTAAAGTTTTGCTCAGTTGTCTTGATTTCCAGAAGTATTTACAAGTTGTTTAAACTAAAATAAATTTTTAAAGCTTAATTCATGAACAAACAAACAATCTTTGTTTTAATCTCAAGTCCAAACAGTGAGTAAAACTAGTGGAAATGAATTTTTATCAAAAACTTAGCTTTTAAAACTAAGAACAGGCAACAAACAGCTACAAAACTATATATCAATATACACATAGAAAATTCAATCATATACATCCACACAATACTACTTTACTTCCAGTAATCCACATGAAATCAGATATCATGATACTTAAGTTTTTTTAGAAAGGAAGTTACTCACCTGGAATATTTTGAAACAGAGAACAATACTGAGTTGAAAACTGCAGTTTTGATTTTCCTTTAAAACTTGCTTGTTTTGTTGTTGAACAGAATTCTTTTTTGATGATACTTCTTATATTTTTTTTGGTTTTGTTTAGTTATGTTTGGACGAACTGGAACAATATGTACATATAAAAGAGGCAGAGTGTTTACATAGGGGAGGTATTTACTGGTGTGATTTTCTTCTTTTATTTGTTTTTTTTATTTGATCAAACTTTCTTGCTTTGACCAGAGATATTTTTTCTGAAATGGAGGCTGAGATGATATTATGGAATGTATATGTCCCCCTATATGTTTACAACCTCCACTTATTTGGCTTTTGTACGAAGATTTTTTATTTCCTTGTATTTATTCTTTTGTTTTATCTTCTTGCTTGCCTAATTTGTTTCTATCATACTTCGTATATTCTTAGATTTTTATTTGTTTTATTATCTTGCATACTTTTTTTACACTTGTATTTCTCATGAATCAAAAACCTTTAAATAAATTTTATATTGCATTTTTCTTATTTTATAAATACATCATTATTATATACACATTTTTTTTAAAAAATGCTTTTAAAACTAATTATCCATTAATTAATTTACATAAATAATATTTTTAAACCCAAATCATTTTTCTAAGTCATTTATTTAAATTTTAAATCTAAATACAAATTCAAATTCATTTTTATTCTAAAATTTACATTAATTATTAATTTAAAATAAATTCAAAATTGGGATCGTTGATTTATATCAGAATTTAATTGTTAGTTAAACCCCGACATTGATAACCGTTAAATGTTGCAAAATATTGGTTGATTGGATGTCATTTGAAATGAATGCTTATTGATTGATATATTAGATGTATGGTCATTTTTTTATTTTAATATGTCCCTATTATCACTTTTTATATTACTGACATCTTTTAAATGATCATCTGAATCATTTTAGAATTGGATAAATAAGACATTTAAATTTGGGTTGAAATGATATATACCCATACAATTTCTTGAATTTGGTTTATTAGTTGGAATTGAATTATTTGAAAGGTTTAAGCTCTTAATTTAAACCTTGGATTTATTTTAATTTAAGTGGTTAAAATTGGTATTTCGAATTATTTGAAATCTCTTAAGTCATTGAACTCATGTTGTATACTTGATAGTAGATGGAGATCTTTGAAGCCATTGCACTCTTAATTTATGTGATATCGATTTGACTTATATAGGAATTTTTAGTTCAAACCCGAGTGTATTGTTTTTCATTACGCTTGGGTCAGCTTAAATATTTCAGTGTTTGAAGACATTATTCCTTGGAGATGAAGATGAAGATTAGTTATCATAATTATTATTATTTTTCCACCGCATTATTTGATATGTTGTTTATTATACTCTGATTGATGTTGTAAAAATGTGTAATCAAATGTATATTGTAAAATAACTTCATAAACTATTTTGTATGATTATTATATTTTGACGTTCCATTACGAGATTCTGTGTATTGCTTTCCTTCTTTTCTCTTGTTTTCTTTTTTGAACCCTATTAATAATCTACCCTTTTGAATGGTTTGAGTTAGACATGTGTGGTTTGTCGACTTAAATCATCCAAAAAGGCGGGTCATCACAGTTGGTATTAGAGCCAGGTTTAGTGTATACCTAAACCTATAGGATAAGCTCAATGAGTGTATATACATGTAGAGAGTGTATTTGTAGATATAATATTTTTTTGAAATTAATAAATGAAATGATTTTAACTTGAATTATATATAGAATATAATATAGTTAAATCTATAAATTGATAAAATCATTTGTGACCGTTTAATGATGATTGGATGCTATGTAACGACCAAGATATTTTAACAGTTTTTATAACGTAATTAACTAAAATTTTGCTTGAAATATAATTATAAAATTTAGCAATGAAAATTTGATATTTGGAATGCATTTATTTAAATATATAAAATGTCAGATTTTCGTCAAAGAATATGGAATTTTATTTTGTTGTGTAATTTTATTTAAATTTAAATCAGTTAATTTGATGAAAATAAAATACCTCTGAAATCTGAATATTTTTGTATAAATAAAATATTTATGATTTTTCGAGTGAGATGTCATATTTCGTTTCATCAAATTTGGATTATTCTAGTTCCATTTATCTTATTTTCGACGTAATAGTAGCATTTTGCAGTGAATATCAACTTTTGATAGGATGATCGTATCACTGATATCCTTATACCATTCCTTTCATCTCATCGTGCTGATCTCCGCAGTATGTTCATTTCTGTAATTTGGCATCTAGTACGGGGCAAAATCGGTGATATCGGTTCCGTATTTGAACCATTTGGCTTCCGTGTCCTTTCGTTAATCCATCCGTAGAAGTCAAATAGCCTATAGCCTTTTATATTTTAGAATTTAATATGTAACCTTTGTTATTCACTGGTTCAATTTATAGTGTAACGACCCAACTTCCAGACTCCAGGAAGTCACATCGCTAAGAAGAAAGAAAGGGATAGAAAAGAGAAAAGAAAGGAAAGAAAGAACAGACAACATCAGAATCTCACAGCGGAATCGAGTAAATTATAATATATCACATAAAACTTTACATAGTATCCTATACATCAGAGTAATACAGCTAATACAACACAAAACTAGACAGTTATAAACATCTGTCTAGCTATTACAATCCAAGTACATCAGAGAAACAGATACAACTCCAACACAGCGGAACTACTAAATATATCTACACGCTGAAGCCTCCTGCTCCATTATCTCCTCCAGAACTCGTCAAAGCAATCCTGAATCACTTGACTACTCATACGTAATATGAGTATCCAAGAGTTTAATAAAATAGAAAATAAACACTCGGGTCAGACAGGGGTCTGGTGTGAGTAAACGGGGTTAAAAGTTGCTTAACTTTAGAAAATCCTTTGAAAACAAAAGGTATCACGTAAGACTTCCCACACATAAACATGGAAAAGTTTTTACCTTACGCTAACCAAAACATTTGATAGGAAATCTAGTGATATTATAATAGTGTCTAGGGTTTTCAAATAAATAAGAAAATAGCCGAAATTGTTACATCTATTAAATTCCAGCTACTAGCCACAAAAGTGGGTAATACAATCAAAACCGTAGAGTCTCGTAGGGTAAATGGGTGTCCATCAATGGCAGGGCTACTGGGGTACCGCCCGTCACAGTACGTGGCCTAGATCATCGTACCGAGGATTACTCCCTTCATCCCCTGCAACACAAAGCCGGACCCGTTCCTTACAGAACAGTTCCGGACAAGACCACCCCGCAGATTGGTCATCACCAACTGCCACACAACCGAAATATAAAGGGACCTCTAGACAGGGGTAAATCTTTCTCTCAAGTGGGGGCTACCCACGAAGCTTTGCTGCACCTCCCCTGTTTTAGCCATTCCCGGTTGATGAGGCTTGAGGCTACGATTACCTTTGTAGGACATATCAATCTTAGAATGCTCATCGTCCGCCTGACGATGTGCTGAAAGCATTCAATCCATACAAGTTCGTTCTGGGTTCGAACGAAACCGAAGGCATTATCTCATTACACTCGTATTGGAATCACCCTCAGAGTTAACGACAATAACCCTTGCACTCTATATCTCCATCTTGAATCTATACGCACTATTCCGTCAACTCATTACGGAATCACCCACAGAGTTATACTGACGTTTAGCCCTTACACCTCGAGTCTTCACTTGCTCCACTTGGATTAACGACCTAACGTTTAATTGGAATCGATGTGGTTTTCGGATATCCAAATATGGAAACCCGATCCCGGTCTCACCTAAACCAAACGCCATTTTAATGTCCAAGTTGTACTTAAGGGTTTTAAGTAATTAACTTATCTCATTATTATCTATTTCATACAGATAGATAAACTACATCTAGCAATAGATAATCACATTCATATCATAACAGATAATCTGTATCATCCATAAACAGATAATCATCACAACCAAATAATCCATCACAAACTATTATACTTAAACCAATTATCCCTATCATACAGATACAACTAATCTCAATACTGAGATCATAACCATTCTATCAATAACATCCACAAGCAATGATTTAATCATCAATTATAATTAATTTAAAATGAATTAAATTAATTACAATCATCTCTAATTAATTTAAAAATAAATTAAATTAATTACTCATTAAAATCCTGCTTAACATTCATTAATTAATTAACCCAGTTAATTAATTATCCACAAAGTATTTAACTTGATTAAACAACTTTGATTAATCATTTACTAATTACAATAAGAAATTAGTCCTTAATTATTTTCATAAATTAATTAACCTTAATCATAAGTAATTAACATTTAATTACTCATTTATTAATTAATTATATTTGTCCTTAATTAATTACAATTAATTAATCACTTAATTAATTATTTATTACTTAATTAAACAATCCTTAATTACATCATTAATTATAATAATTAATGATCTCTAATATTTAAATTACTTAATTAAAATTAATTACATCTAGTAATTAATCTAATTATTAATCACCTTGATTAATATTTAATTAAGTAATTAACTATTTTTAATTACTCGTTAATCAAATTAATTACCCAATAATTAATTATCTTAATTAATTAATCTCTTGATTAATTATAATAGTAAATATCCAAATTACTTTATTAAAATAAATCACCTTTCACTAATTACATTCCAGTAATTCATCATTCATTACTTCTCTAAGAAATCCTGCTTAATATTCATTAAGTAATTACACTCTTAAAATCATTAGATGTTTTACTTAAATTAATTAAACTAAGTTAATTAACTTAAATAAATTACATATCAAAATTAATAATAAGTAATTAATTCCTTAATTACTTTTATCAATTAATAATACTTAACAAATTAAAATTAATTATATTCAATTAATTAATCTAGTTAATTATCAAAATTAATTACATTAATTAATTATTTAATTATCCTTAGATAATTATTTTTATTAATTAACAACATTTTCTTTAATTACTTACTTAAGAAAAATTATCTTAGACTAATTATCATTAATCAACTCTAATTAAAAAAATTTAATCTAAATCATTATTAAAAATCAAATAATAAGTTATTCCTTAATTAAATTCTTTCATTATCTTAATTATTTCTAAGATAATTCATTAACTTAATTTACTTCCTAATGTATTTAAAATAATACATTTCTAAGTTTAAATTCAAATTCCATTTTAGAATTAAAAATTTAAAATGTTTAACTATTTAAAGCATTTATCCAAATTTAAATATTTATAAACCTTAAAATAAAAATATAATGTTAAAGAACATTCATTACCTAAATATAAAAGAAAGGTTTAAAACAAAATTAAAATAAATCAAGCTTCTAAAACAAATTTGATCATTTTGCTTTCAAAATAAAGTTAAACACACTTCATATCTTTTATTCAATTTTTAAGAAAAGAATTCTTTCAAGCATAAACCTTATTTGAAACCAAATTCATTTTTTTTAAATCTTCTTTTAAATCATTTGAATCTTTGCATAATTTAATTTTTTTTTTATAAAAACTGCTTTTGAACCAAAATCAGGTTTTAAAAGTAAACCTGAAAACTGTTTTATAACTTGATTTAAAACAAATTTAAATCTTGTTTAAATTTTAAAATTTTCATTTTTGAAACTTTGAATTCAAAATTTCATTTAAATTCGGATTCAACTTACACTTGAATCAAATTCCTACTTTAAAATTTTATTTTCATTCAAATTTCCAAAAACTGCATAATTTCAGGTTTCACAACCTGTATCAACCATTACCCGAGACCCCTAGCACCTGCTTCGAGTTTTCTAACCCCCAGCTTCGAGACAGAAACCTAAAAATCCGAGTGACACTTCGAGACAAAACATGAACTACCCGAGCTTACCCCTTCTTCCCCAACTTTCGATTTTCAGACGCACGCGAATGTCAACGTGCACGTGCACAGCTACCCAGGCTCACTCCGACCATTATTCAGACCATCAGCAAGTCGACATCGAGCACAACGTCACTCTCAACCACTCAGGAATGAAAAACGAATAGAAAATCAAAAATGAACTTCTAGGTCAAAAACTTGAAATTCACAATCATCATCGAAATCCATCGCCGTCGATGATCAACGCCACTAGGGAACCAGCCCTTCCTTCCAGAGCTTCCCCACGACGATACGCAACGAACCCCCTACGAGCGATCCTGTCCGATGCGCCACTGTCTTATTGCCACCTTCATGAACAACGATCACCAAAAACTTACCCAAAACCCTACCTCATCGATTCTCCATCACCATGATGACCGAAAAATCCATTGAGCATTTTTCCCATGCTCCTCTACTCCCTTGCCACCCCCAATAGCAATTCCACCCCTCACGGCTGCAAAGATCATCAGAAACGTCCCAAAACCCCTTCTGTGATCAACCTCGAAAATCCCATTCAATATCAATTTAAATTTTTTGATTTAACCATTAAAATTCCTAGCTTTTGATGGCAATCCAGATTATATAGGTGAATACGAGAATCATCTCGTTTGAATTTTACATGTTCCTGAGTCTTTCACTGTTTTCTCAATTTTCCAGATAAAATCTAAACATATTATACTTGATCTAGAACTTCAATCTTGATAATCCAAGCATGCTTTGTCTAAATAATACAACTGTAAAAGGTTTAAGGAAGAGAAGATAAATCTTTAAATTGTTTTTGAAACTGTAAAACAAAACAGAGGTTACTTATTTATATATACAAACATGCCTGTTAACTGATTTAAATTTATAAACAGACAAGCATTATTCCCATTCAAGCAAGCAACTATCATAACAATAATTCATATATCAATCATATGCAGCAAGAATAATCATGCCAAAACTTTTATATAGATTGTTTACTTACCAGTTGCAAAGCAGAGAGCCTTTTACAGTCATGCCATACTTATATTCACCATTAAAATTTAAGCAAGCATTAAAACTATATTTCTACACATGCAACAGATTTCATCTCAGGTTTGTAAACTGTTTTTAATAAAGAATCGTACTCACAATATATTGAAGAAGCAAAGACAAACTTTGTTGGAATTCTGTTTCCTGGAACTGCAATTTGAATCTCCTGGAACCAGATTTGCATTTGCCTGCTGTAGTTGGATTTTAAAACTTCATCCTTATGAAGATGATCCTAGTCTTAATTGCATGCAGCTGAACACCATCTTCATTTTCTTAGAGTTGAATTAAACTTCAGAAAGTTTTCAAATTTGCAGATTTGGGTTTTTAGTTTGTTTTGCAGATTTTTGAACATGCATTTGTGTTTGGTTTTGCAGATTTCAAATGGTATGTGGGTTTTGTAGATTTTGGATTAAATTTGGGTTTTGAAATTCTTCTTACAAATCTGATTTCAGATTTTCAATTGAAGACAATGTTTTGAACTAAATGAATTTCTAAATTTTCTTATCTTTATTTTCACTAAAATGTTTTCTTAAAAATAAATTGCCACTTGTTACTTAAGTTTGACAAATGTTTACAAGTGTCTTCCTCTTGTGTTAAAAGCTTAACACATATGCCTCTTTAACATAAAAAAAATGAATTTCTTTGTTTATGAATGTATTTAAATTCATTTCTAAAACAATTTCTAATTTAATTTAAGATGTTTTATCATATTAGCCTTTAAAATGATTACATGCTTACTTATAAACTTCTTTATAATATTATACATTTTAAATGTTTGCTTGATTATTTTTAAAATAATATTCTTTTAAAACTAAATTTCAAAAAGAAGATTTTTAAAAGAAGAATAATGTTGAGTTTATCTTATTCAAGAGTTTTAAATCAAATACTATATTCTAATATGAATGAATTAAATTTATTTCAAAGAAAACAATTTTTAAAACAAAACAAAATAAACTTTTATTATAAAACAAAATTTAAACTATATTTATTTTTATAAACAAAACAAATACTTACTTACATTATCATGAAGATATAAGAAAGACTTTTAAAACATACTTTTGAAAAGTTTTGAATACTAATTTAAATCAAATAAATCAATTCATAAATCATACATCTTATATATATATATATATATATATATAAATTGAAAAATATTCTTTATTAAATTTAATATTTAAATTAAAATCAAATTCTCTATGTACAATGTATACACAAATATACATTATAAATAAAATATCTTTGAATAAGCTTAGAAAGATAATTTTACCATTTAAATATTTTTAACTTTGAAAAAATAATATCATTTAACAAACTAAATAATTATAAATTTTCAAAAGATAATTCTGTTTGAATTAAATTATAAATCAATATTACACATTTTAAAAATAATTATTAATGAAATTATTAAATAAATATTGCCCAAATTTCTAGGACATCACATTCCTCCCCCCTTAAAAGAATTTCGTCCCTGAAATTTTAAAAGCAAAGGTAATTTAATAATCCCATACAGATTTTAAATTTTAGAAGAGCAAACATATACTATCAACCAAAATACTAGCAACCATAGCAACCAATTCAAACAAACAATAATTATCCAGACAAAATTCTAGATTAGATTCTCTAGAGTTTTCCAGATATAAATATCGGGACACTCGCCCTATAAAATCTAAACTAGCTACACCACTCAAATCTAGAGCTCCTATATATCTAGATCAACAAGTCTAAACAGAATACAGGACTACAGACAAGTCCTGATCAACTTCCAAATCTCTCAGAACTACTGATTCTAAAACCAAAGACAAACCATACACGTACTCCCTCAGAGATACGTGAAAAAAAAACAGATTCCAGCTATCCGAACTGGAAATTAAATCCTGTAGACCAAACACTTAACCCTTAAGAGAAGATAGAAAGATCCAATCTCTTATATCCACAAATCTCTCATAACGATCCTGGCTGCCTCCAACCTTCTAGATCAATCTGATCTACCACACCAATTCTATCTGGAAACAAACAGATACAAAACAATCAAGTCTCCAGATCCAAAATAAATTTCCTGTAGAAGTCCTTTGATCCAAGACAAAACTCAAATTCCCAAAGAATCGGATGCTGGTTCTATCCTAGAATAGCAGCCACCATGCTTCCACTGCGCAACTCTGATTTGAGAATGCTGTTGATGAACACAAGTATAAACTTGATCAACTTATCCCGGAATATTGTTCATCAAACTCCATAAAATCTCAGCGACTTACCCGATTCAGTCATAACACACAACAAAAATTCAACCAGAAAACTGGATCCAATAAATCCTACCAACTCAAACAGATCACACTCAAAGAATCTCTTACAATGCTGAACCACCGGTAAAACTCCAAGAATCAAGTTGAAACAGAACTCAATCTCTTGATACGGATGCCAATCTTAATTTCTTCGAAGATATCCAGAAAATCAAACCACTTCGATAACTCAAACATCCACTAGATGCTTCAATCCAAAACAAAGATTTCTCAGAGAACTTCCGAACCATCGCAAGTCACTTTTGCGATCCCACTCATTTCAGATTCCAAGAAATCGTTCTCACTTCAAAAATCAGAACAGCTAAAGCCTTCAAAAGAAGAAACTAGTGGCCCATCTCTTAACCACTAATATCACACTCAACTGAGCTTCCAGAAGAAAGGACAAGCTACACCATATGCCCGGATTACTGACAGAAAAATCACAGAGATTTCTGAATCACCGAAGAACAGGCCACTCACTGCTACTACTGCTGCCAAAACTTCCTTATCCAAAAACTCAGCGAACCTCAAATCTACACAAGTCTCTTCACAATAGAGCCTTCCAGATAGACAGATATCTTTCAGGAGACTCGCTCCCAAACTAAACATAAAACACTCTGCCAAACTGAGTCTCAAAACTCAAATACAGACAGAACTCCTTCCTAAGGTTACCAAGATACCATTCTGGCTTCATAACTTCCAACTAATCCAAACTCAAGAGAATCCACTCACACGAGTGCAATCCAGCTTACAATCCAAAGATAAACTCCGAATCTTGAAAAGATTTCCTTCAGAGATTGGTGAAAACTTTCACACCAAACTGCAAAACTACACAAGTGCCCAAACCGCCCTAGCAGATCACTTCCAACTTCAAACACTCGAACTCCAACCATTGGTAGTTGTGTTACACACACCACTACCCTATCTACCTTTATTACTTATATTGGAAAACCTGAACAGGTAACCCAATCTAATAGGTAGAAATAAATAAACAAATATATATTTATATATTCAAAATTACAAATACGCTCTCTCAAGACAGACACCACTACAGAGCCTAGGTATTCGCTCAACCTAATGCTCTGATACCACTTTGTAACGAACCAACTTCCAGACTCCAGGAAGTCACATCGCTAAGAAGAAAGAAAGGGATAGAAAAGAGAAAAGAAAGGAAAGAAAGAACGGACAACATCAGAATCTCACAGCGGAATCGAGTAAATTATAATATATCACATAAAACTTTACATAGTATCTTATACATCAGAGTAATATAGCTAATACAACACAAAACTCGACAGTTATAAACATCTGTCTAGCTATTACAATCCAAGTACATCAGAGAAACAGATACAACTCCAACACAGCGGAACTACTAAATATATCTACACGCTGAAGCCTCCTGCTCCATTATCTCCTCCAGAACTCGTCAAAGCAATCCTGAATCACTTGACTACTCATACGTAATATGAGTACCCAAGAGTTTAATAAAACAGAAAATAAACACTCGGGTCAGACAGGGGTCTGGTGTGAGTAAACGGGGTTAAAAGTTGCGTAACTTTAGAAAATCCTTTGAAAACAAAAGGCATCACGTAAGACTTCCCACACATAAACATGGAAAAGTTTTTACCTTACGCTAACCAAAACATTTGATAGGAAATCCAGTGATATTATAATAGTGTCTAGGGTTTTCAAATAAATAAGAAAATAGCCGAAATTGTTACATCTATTAAATTCCAGCTACTAGCCACAAAAGTGGGTAATACAATCAAAACCGTAGGGTCTCGTAGGGTAAATGGGTCTCCATTAATGGCAGGGCTACTGGGGTACCGCCCGTCACAGTACGTGGCCTAGATCACCGTACCGAGGATTACTCCCTTCATCCCCTGCAACACAAAGCCGGACCCGTTCCTTACAGAACAGTTCCGAACAAGACCACACCGCAGATTGGTCGTCACCAACTGCCACACAACCGAAATATAAAGGGACCTCTAGACAGGGGTAAATCTTGCTCTCAAGTGGGGGCTACCCACAAAGCTTTGCTGCACCTCCCCTGTTTTAGCCATTCCCGGTTGATGAGGCTTGAGGCTACGATTACCTTTATAGGACATATCAATCTTAGAATGCTCATCGTCCGCCTGACGATGTGCTGAAAGCATTCAATCCATACAAGTTCGTTCTGGGTTCGAACGAAACCGAAGGCATTATCTCGTTACACTCGTATTGGAATCACCCTCAGAGTTAACGACAATAACCCTTGCACTCTATATCTCCATCTCGAATCTATACGCACTATTCCGTCAACTCATTACGGAATCACCCACAGAGTTATACTGACGTTTAGCCCTTACACCTCGAGTCTTCACTTGCTCCACTTGGATTAACGACCTAACGTTTAATTGGAATCGATGTGGTTTTCGGATATCCAAATATGGAAACCCGATCCCGGTCTCACCGAAACCAAACGCCATTTTAATGTCCAAGTTGTACTTAAGGGTTTTAAGTAATTAACTTAACTCATTATTATCTATTTCATACAGATAGATAAACTACATCTAGCAATAGATAATCTCATTCATATCATAACAGATAATCTGTATCATCCATAAACAGATAATCATCACAACCAAATAATCCATCACAAACTATTATAGTTAAACCAATTATCCCTATCATACAGATACAACTAATCTCATTACTGAGATCATAACCATTCTATCAATAACATCCACAAGCAATGATTTAATCATCAATTATAATTAATTTAAAATGAATTAAATTAATTACAATCATCTCTAATTAATTTAAAAATAAATTAAATTAATTACTCATTAAAATCCTGCTTAACATTCATTAATTAATTAACCCAGTTAATTAATTATCCACAAAGTATTTAACTTGATTAAACAACTTTGATTAATCATTTACTAATTACAATAAGTAATTAGTCCTTAATTATTTTCATAAATTAATTAACCTTAATCATAAGTAATTAACATTTAATTACTCATTTATTAATTAATTATATTTGTCCTTAATTAATTACAATTAATTAATCACTTAATTAATTATTTATTACTTAATTAAACAATCCTTAATTACATCATTAATTATAATAATTAATGATCTCTAATATTTAAATTACTTAATTAAAATTAATTACATTTAGTAATTAATCTAATTATTAATCACCTTGATTAATATTTAATTAAGTAATTAAATATTTTTAATTACTCCTTAATCAAATTAATTACCCAATAATTAATTATCTTAATTAATTAATCTCTTGATTAATTATAAAAGTAAATATCCAAATTACTTTATTAAAATAAATCACCTTTCACTAATTACATTCCAGTAATTCATCATTCATTACTTCTCTAAGAAATCCTGCTTAATATTCATTAAGTAATTACACTCTTAAAATCATTAGATGATTTACTTAAATTAATTAAACTAAGTTAATTAACTTAAATAAATTACATATCAAAATTAATAATAAGTAATTAATTCCTTAATTACTTTTATCAATTAATAATACTTAACAAATTAAAATTAATTATATTCAATTAATTAATCTAGTTAATTATCAAAATTAATTACATTAATTAATTATTTAATTATCCTTAGATAATTATTTTTATTAATTAACAACATTTTCTTTAATTACTTACTTAAGAAAAATTATCTTAGATTAATTATCATTAATCAACTCTAATTAAAAAAAATTAATCTAAATCATTATTAAAAATCAAATAATAAGTTATTCCTTAAATAAATTGTTTCATTATCTTAATTATTTCTAAGATAATTCATTAACTTAATTTACTTCCTAATGTATTTAAAATAATACATTTCTAAGTTTAAATTCAAATTCCATTTTAGAATTTAAAATTTAAAATGTTTAACTATTTAAAGCATTTATCCAAATTTAAATATTTATAAACCTTAAAATAAAAATATAATGTTAAAGAACATTCATTACCTAAATATAAAAGAAAGGTTTAAAACAAAATTAAAATAAATCAAGCTTCTAAAACAAATTTGATCATTTTGCTTTCAAAATAAAGTTAAACACACTTCATATCTTTTATTCAATTTTTAAGAAAAGAATTCTTTCAAGCTTAAACCTTATTTGAAATCAAATTCATTTTTTTTTAAATCTTCTTTTAAAACTTTTGAATCTTTGCGTAATTTAATTTTTTTAATAAAAACTGCTTTGAACCAAAATCAGGTTTTAAAAGTGAACCTGAAAACTGTTTTATAACTTGATTTAAAACAAATTTAAATCTTGTTTAAATTTTAAAATTTTCATTTTTGAAACTTTGAATTCAAAATTTCATTTGAATTCGGATTCAACTCACACTTGAATCAAATTCCTACTTTAAAATTTTATTTTCATTCAAATTTCCAAAAACTGCATAATTTCAGGTTTCACAACCTATAACAACCAATACCCGAGACCCCTAGCACCTGCTTCGATTTTTCTAACCCCCAGCTTCGAGACAGAAACCTAAAAATCCGAGTGACACTTCGAGACAAAACATGAACTACCCGAGCTCACCCCTTCTTCCCCAACTTTCGATTTTCAGACGCACGCGAACGTCAACGTGCACGTGCACAGCCACCCAGGCTCACTCCGACCATCATTCAGACCATCAGCAAGTCGACATCGAGCACAACGTCACTCTCAACCACTCAGGAATGAAAAACGAATAGAAAATCAAAAATGAACTTCTAGGTCAAAAACTAGAAATTCACCATCATCATCGAAATCCATCGCCGTCGATGATCAACGCCACTAGGGAACCAGCCCTTCCTTCCAGAGCTTCCCCACGACGATACGCAACGAACCCCCTACAAGCGATCCTGTCCGATGTGCCACTGTCTCTGTGCCACCTTCACGAACAACGATCACCAAAAACTTACCCAAAACCCTACCCCATCGATTCTCCATCACCACGACGACCGAAAAATCCATTGAGCATTTTTCCCATGCTCCTCTACTCCCTTGCCACCCCCAATAGCAATTCCACCCCTCACGACCGCAACGATCATTAGAAAAGTCCCAAAACCCCTTCTGTGATCAACCTCGAAAATCCCATTCAATATCAATTTAAATTTTTTGATTTAACCATTAAAATTCCTAGCTTTTGACGGCAATCCAGATTATATAGGTGAATACGAGAATCATCTCGTTTGAATTTTACATGTTCCTGAGTCTTTCACTGTTTTCTCAATTTTCCAGATAAAATCTAAACATATTATACTTGATCTAGAACTTCAATCTTGATAATCCAAGAATGCTTTGTCTAAATAATACAACTGTAAAAGGTTTAAGGAAGAGAAGATAAATCTTTAAATTGTTTTTGAAACTGTAAAACAAAACAGAGGTTACTTATTTATATATACAAACATGCATGTTAACTGATTTAAATTTATAAACAGACAAGCATTATTCCCATTCAAGCAAGCAACTATCATAACAATAATTCATATATCAATCATATGCAGCAAGAATAATCATGCCAAAACTTTTATATAGATTGTTTACTTACCAATTGCAAAGCAGAGAGCCTTTTACAGTCATGCTATACTTATATTCACCATTAAAATTTAAGCAAGCATTAAAACTATATTTCTACACATGCAACAGATTTCATCTCAGGTTTGTAAACTGTTTTTAATAAAGAAGCTTACTCACAATATATTGAAGAAGCAAAGACAAACTTTGTTGCAATTCTGTCTCCTGGAACTGCAATTTGAATCTCCTGGAACCAGATTTGCATTTGCCTGCTGTAGTTGGATTTTAAAACTTCATCCTTATGAAGATGATCCTAGTCTTAATTGCATGCAGCTGAACACCATCTTCATTTTCTTAGAGTTGAATTAAACTTCAGACAGTTTTCAAATTTGCAGATTTGGGTTTTTAGTTTGTTTTGCAGATTTTTGAACATGCATTTGTGTTTGGTTTTGCAGATTTCAAATGGTATGTGGGTTTTGTAGATTTTGTATTAAATTTGGGTTTTGAAATTCTTCTTACAAATCTGATTTCAGATTTTCAATTGAAGACAATGTTTTGAACTAAATGAATTTCTAAATTTTCTTATCTTTATTTTCACTAAAATGTTTTCTTAAAAATAAATTGCCACTTGTTACTTAAGTTTGACAAATGTTTACAAGTGTCTTCCTCTTGTGTTAAAAGCTTAACACATATGCCTCTTTAACATAAAAAAAATGAATTTCTTTGTTTATGAATGTATTTAAATTCATTTCTAAAACAATTTCTAATTTAATTTAAGATGTTTTATTACATTAGCCTTTAAAATGATTACATGCTTACTTATAAACTTCTTTATAATATTATACATTTTAAATGTTTGCTTGATTATTTTTAAAATAATATTCTTTTAAAACTAAATTTCAAAAGAGAAGATTTTTAAAAGAAGAATAATGTTGAGTTTATCTTATTCAAGAGTTTTAAATCAAATACTATATTCTAATATGAATGAATTAAATTTATTTCAAAGAAAACAATTTTTAAAACAAAACAAAATAAACTTTTATTATAAAACAAAATTTAAACTATATTTATTTTTATAAACAAAACAAATACTTACTTACATTATCATGAAAATATAAGAAAGACTTTTAAAACATACTTTTGAAAAGTTTTGAATACTAATTTAAATCAAATAAATCAATTCATAAATCATACATCTTATATATATATAAATTGGAAAATATTCTTTATTAAATTTAATATTTAAATTAAAATCAAATTCTCTATGTACAATGTATACACAAATATACATTATAAATAAAATATCTTTGAATAAGCTTAGAAAGATAATTTTACCATTTAAATATTTTTAACTTTGAAAAAATAGTATCATTTAACAAACTAAATAATTATAAATTTTCAAAAGATAATTCTGTTTAAATTAAATTATAAATCAATATTACACATTTTAAAAATAATTATTAATGAAATTATTAAATAAATATTGCCCAAATTTCCGGGACATCACATATAGTTTCTGGTTCGTTCATCTCTCTCCATTCTTTTCATTTCCATTCTATTCATTTTTGATGAGGAAAAATAATAATTTAAAATGAAAGGTTGCATATTTTGAGAGAGAGAGAGAACTGCACATCTTGCTCATCTTTCACCCACCTTCACTGCTCCTTCCACCTCTCCCACTTGTGTCGCCATCATCCCTTTACCCATACCGTGAACACACCAACCTATCACCTTCTTCCTCCTACCATGCCTTCAGCCTATGCCCAGCCCTACACTAACCACCGCCTCATCAGCCAACAAATCCCTCCACTTTCCCATGCCGAGCACCGCAAGTCACTATCGACCATGACCCATCACCAATGCACTCGACCTGCCATCGCCTCACCACTATAGATAGCCAAGCACAACCCTGTACCTCCGCCTTTCTAAACCACAATGGTGGCAGCTCGCCGAAATCACCTGACCCACCATATGAACACCCCATCATCCACTTCTCCTCCTCCGGCCCATCTTCCTTTCACTGTCCCCACCTGTAGCAACCCCTTCGAAAACCCACGTCGCCATACCCTCCAACCCAGCCCGCGTGTAGCCCATCTCTGCCACGTGTAGCTGTGCCTATAATCAAAAACCCATGCAGCCTCCTTCTCTCGCCTTGAGCGCCACATTGGCCCAGTCACCGCCGAAGCCTAGCCAAACACATCAGCATTGTCGAGCCACTCCACTACCGTGCCTTGCTCCGACAGCCGCTCCTCCATGAGCCAATCCAAATGTCTTCCTTCCAAGTCCAGCTGGGAATATATATATATATATATATATATTTAATTGTTCACATATTTATATATTCATGTATATTGCCTGTAGCCTCCACCCTTATCATTGCCCTCTCTCTCTCCAAAACCCATCAGCCTGCACCTAGCCAGTCGAGAGCAGCCGCATATATTCATGCTTACGTGGATATGGATATTATATTTTTGAAGGTAAATTATTTTTTATTAATATTGTTTTACATTGTATATATATTAAAATATATTTGACTATAGTATATATATTGCTTTTCATAACTTTGTTTGTATAACCTGATTTCGTACATTTGTTTATAAGCATTTATAATTAAAAAGGAAATATATTGTTATTAAATATTGATTTTTAAAAGTAGACGCATATTTGTTTGTTCATATATAAACTAATATAAGTATATGTTAGCAATGATTTTAAAATATATACGTACATATGTTTTTTTATTTTTGGAGTATATACTTATAGATTTTTTTTTCTTTTTTCCCCTTTTTCATGCGTTTCAAATTTAATATTGACTTTTAGTTATAATATACGTATAAATATACACACTTTTAATTTAAATATATATGTGTTTAAATTAAGTAATGACTTTGTAATATAATGCATATAGATTTTGTTTCTGTATAAGGATTTGAATTAAAAATTGATATTGATTGATATAAAGAAATTGTTTTGACATGTGCTTCAAATCGAATATTGATTTTTAAAGAAATATATATCATATAAATATTTCAATATGAGCAAATTTTAGATTTTAAAATTTATATATATTGCCTCCATCAAACTAGTTTTGATTTGTTCTTCCATCGATTCCTAGCTACCAGCTCTGCTTTGATCATTGAATTTGTATTCATCGTGTTGTGCCTTGAAATTGGTGCTTGATTTCATAACTTATTGTGTATCTAATTCCCCTAGCCTCGAAAGTGAGCGATCACTCACGTTTAACATTCTTATATTTTGTAGATTTAATTCACATGAAATGACGATTGAAATATGTTGTTAAAGATTGAATTGTTAGTTATTTAATTGTTAAATCCGATATGATATATCTGTAGTTGTCCACCTATTACATATGACACAATTATCTTGTTGTATATATTTTATTTAATTTGTTACTGATGATGTATGCCTATTGTTGATATGTTATATTATTATCATATTTGTTCTCACTCTGCAAGTTCCCTTTTAGTTTAGAAATTCTCTATGGCTTGAAATGATACATACCCGAACGATCTTATAGAATAGGGGAAAACCGTTATAGGTTGAAATGATAAACCCAAGCGATTTTCATTTGTTTTGAAGTTTTGGGATTGTGGGTTGAAACAATATATACCCATAAATATTTAAATTGCGGGCTGAAATGATAAATATCCGTATCATACGACCATAGGATAGAAAATTATATACGGGCACGTTGGTCTATATTTTAAAAATGATTTTTCAAAATTGTGAAAGGAAATATATGGGTTTTAATACATATTGATTTTTAAAATATAATATTTATAAAACTTAGATTTTTAAAATAAGAGGTTTCGGAAATTTTAAGTTAAGGGTTAGTTTTGAAAAATATAAATTTTAAGATTTTACTTATAATTTTATTATTTTAAAAATATATAAAATAAGATTTAAGAAAGGTCTAGTAGCTCAAATGGTAAAGCATCAATTTCTTTGAAGATGCAAGTTCAAAACTTGCCTAGACCATTTTTAACACATCTAAGATTTTCATTGGTAATTTTAATGGCGGACATGCTACTGCTGAATTCATACCAAATAAACCTATCACCGTGGAAATTGAGGAGGATGACATGGGTTAGAAAGAGGTTCGATACAAGAATAAACGAAATCTAATTAGGGATCAGAAGCAGCTTTCTAGGGTTCCATCATATGCGGGACCTACAAAAAGGGCTTTTGCACAGACAGAACCAAATCTCATTAAGATCCCTACTGATTTATCTAAGGCCGGGCCTACCATCAGTAGTGGGGTCAAAACGTGGCAGATGCTATCTCTGGAAACACGGTTATTGATAGGAGGATAAATAAATTCGAAGCTTTGAAAGATGATGAAGGAGAATATGAAGATCTGGATGATGAAGTCTTTGATAATGCAAGGAATATGTGGGGCACCTCATTATACATGTATGTAGCTGGTAAGAAGCCTTATTATATTCATCTCAATGCATTTATCAAAAGAGAATGGAAACCTTCTGGAAGATGTGATGTATTCCCTCGAGAAAATGGGATCTATCTTATAAAATTTAGTTCTGAAGCAGATTGCAATAAAGTTTTAGAAGGGGGTCCCTGGTTCATAGATAGTAAACTTATTTTTACAAAAAGATGGGAACCAAACCTAAGACTTGAAAGAGACATGTTAGAAACACATCTGTATGGGTGAGGCAGAAAAATCTGGACTTATCTCTATGGAATGCACGTGGAATCAGTAAAATTGCTAGTCTAATTGGTAATCCTTTGGACATGGATGATAATACAAGACATGTTAGAAGATTGAAATATGCCAGAGTTTTTGTAGAAATCAAAGCAAGTGACAATATTAAAAGACAGGTGAGAGCTAAGGATAGAAATGGCAATACTCACATCCAGGAGATTGAATATGAACACATACCACCAATATGCAGTAATTGCAAATGTTTTGGTCATACATTAGAACAGTGTGAAACTATATCACCCCCCATCAAACAAGTGTGGAGGCAAAAAATATCTACAGATCAAAACTTACAACAAAAAACGACACAGAATGATGCAGAAGAAACACATACTACAGACCAGGGGGATAATAATAAGGAAACCGTGGAGGCATCACAGGAGGCAGACCAATCAGTGGATAATGAGGAGGTGGATAAGGCAGTGCTCCATAGCTTGAAAGAGGCCACAACAAAGAGTTCACCTGTAATGTCAGAAACGAGGAAGATATTAGCAATGTGGAACTTGATAACATGGATTCAGGTATTGAATCTGATGGGGAAAACAAAAATAAATATACTAAATCTAATATGAAATATACAAATCAGTTCAAAGGAAAAGAAATAAAAGGAAAAGCGATTTCAAATCGCGAGGTGTCTCCTATGAAATTGAGGAGTCGACCTCCCACACCGAAATGTCCATAATCAGTTGGAATGTAAGAGGTCTAAATAATGACACTAGACGTTTAGACCTCTTAAATCTTAGGAGAAAGCATTCTCCTACCATCCTAAGCATCTTGGAGAATAAATCACTGATGAAAATCTTTTATTCTTTATGGACTCATTGGGTTAGGAATGGGACTACATACATAATTCTGAAGCTGGTGACAAATGTAGAATATTACTCCTTTGGAATAAAAATATATGGAATGTCAACTTGATGAACAAATATGAACAACAATTAACTGCAAAAGTTAATAACTTGGGAGGATTTAAATTTAACTTAAGCTGCATCTATGCAAGCAACTTAGCATCCCAATGAACTAAATTTGGAGAGTAATCACAGAGAATAGTAAATTGATAAATGAACCTTGGGTAGTCATGGGAGATTTTAATTCTATTCTTAGAGCAGAGAAAAAAAAGGGAGGACTTACTGTCAAAGTATCCCAGTTGGAGGAGTTTAACAATTGCATCATTAGCGCTGGATTGATAGAACCTATCCACTATGGCCTGAAATACACATGGAGAAGTGGAGAATGTAAGAAAATATCATGCAGGTTAGATAGAGCCCTAGTTAATCTAGCATGTACTAATAAATTATCTAACATTACAATCAATGTTCTTCCCCCCTCAACTAGTGATCATTGTCCCATTCTTATAAAATTAGTTGAAAAGAATATGGCTGAGAAAGGTAAGTCTTTTAGATACTGTAATCATTGGCATGAAATAGAAGGATACACAGAAGCCATTCAAATCAAAAACATAACTTGAGAGGAGGGCACACAATGCTACGAAGTTGTACAGTTACTTAAAAAGGCCAAGACAAAACTTAAAGAGTGGAAAAAAAAGGAAAAAAGAAGGAGACCAAGTCTGCATTCTACAGAAACAGTGTGAAGATTTGCTGTCAATTATAGACAATGGCATGTCTATAGATGAAACATGGAGACAATACTACTATGCACAAAACAAGTTAAAAGAGACTCTGAAAATAAAAGAAGTTGAACTTAAGCAAAAGGCTAAAGAAAAATGGCTGACAGAAGGCGATGAATGCACAAAATTTTTCTACACAAAAATGGCTGTCAGAAACAATACAAATAATAACATTCAACTGTTGGATCAGGAAGGGAATACAACCAACAGTATTTCAGATATAGAAGAAGAAGCTATCAAATTTTATTCTAACATGTTCAATGGGGAAGTCAGTTATGAACTACCAGAAATTCACTATAGAAGGTTGATTAATGCCAACGGGAGAAGAATATTGTCCAAAAATATTTCCAAGAAAGAAGTCTGGGAAGCCCTCCACACCATACATATTGACTCCAGTCTAGGGCCAGATGGACTGGGATCCAAATTCTTCCTGGTTCACTAGGAAGACCTGAAAGTAGAAATTACACCAGCAATGTAGGATAATTTTCAAAGTGGAAAATTTGTAAAAGAAATTAATCACACATTCATTTGTCTTATTGCTAAGAAGGATAGTCTATCTAAAATTGAAGATTATCGACCTATCGCCTGTTGCAATGTGGTTTACAAAATTCTAAGCAAGATTCTATGCAACAGAATGAAACTCGTATTACCTGATCTTATATCAGAATGCCAAAGTGCGTTCATCAAGGGCTGAAGCATTTCCGAAAACTCACTGATGGCACACGAATTGATACGAAATTTCAACAAACCAGGTGCGGATAAATTCTGTCTAATGGTGGATCTTCACAAAGCATATGATAAAATAAATAGAAGTTTCATCATACATATGCTACAAGCTATGGGGTTTCCTTCTAAATTCATAAACATGGTCAATGAATATATTGCTACACCGACATTTTCAATCTTGATAAATGGCGTACCAAAAGGTTTTATAGGATCCAATAGATGTATCAGGCAGGGTGATCCTCTCTCCCCTTATTTGTTTGCTATAGCCATGAAATACTTTTCACTACAGATGGAGCTAGCTACATACAATAAACTTATACAGCCTATTTACAATTTTCAGCCAATCGTGACTCACTTACTCTATGCAGATGATTTACTCATATGTATCAAATCCAGCCAAACATCAGCTAGAGCTGTCAAGGAAATTTTCTGCAAACTAGAGAAATTTTCAGGTCTTAAATTGAATGAGCAAAAAACCACATGCTATTTTAATAAAACATGCATAAATAGACATGAAGTCCTGGAGCATTTAAATGTGAAAGAAGGTACACTTCCTGTTAAATACCTAGGAGTTCCTCTATCATCCAATAAGATAACTGATAGAGGATGCGCAGTTTTAATCACTTTGATAAGGGACAGATTACAAGGATGGAGTTCCAGACTTTTATCGCTAGCGGGCAGGATAGAACTGGTTCACACAGTTATCCACTACAAAGTCAATTTCTGGCTGCAAACATTCCAACTACCTGATGCATCAATACAGAAAATAGAAAAAGCTTGTGCAGACTTTATATGGAAAGGAGGACTACACAAGATCAAATATGAGAACTTATGTAGACCTAATGAAGAAAGGGGAGTAGGACTTAGAAGACTTACAGACATGAGACTTGTCTACACTCTAAAACAAGCTTGGAGAATTATTAAAAGAAAGGGTTTGTGGGGAAATTGGATGAGGAAAAGATATGTCAAAGGAAATTTCTGGTGTATGCAAATTGATAATAATGCTTCTTCTGTCTGGAAAGCAATTATGAAAGTGCGAAAAACACTAGCATCATGCTGTACAAAGGAGATTGCTACAGGTAGAGACACGATCCTCTGGAAAGATCCTTGGATTTTGGGAGAATCCTTGATTGACATTCTAGGGCTTAACACATACTCAGACTATGGTTGTCCAGATAAGAATGTGTCAGATGCAATAGATAATAATGAATGGAACTGCTTGGTGATACTAGTAAATCAAGGAATTAATTTTTTTTTCAATATATACCGATATTTAGTGGACGAGAACATGACCAATGGGTATGGAAACAGACTGGAAATGAATTTACCACTAAATCTACTTAGAATGAGATCAGACACAGAGATTATAAAGTGAACTGGTGTAAAATCATTTGGAATCGAGTAAACTGCCCGTAAATGGCATTTGTCACGTACAAGGCAGTTTTAAAAAGACTACCTACAAAGGGTCGACTTTCAAAATGGGGGATTACAAACGAAAAGCATTGTGTGTTATGTGAAAGAGAAGAAGAAAATCATGAACACTCCTTTTTACCTGTAAATACTCAGCTGAGATTTTAAATGCGTGTAAACCATCAACAAATTCAACAGCGCAAGGAAAAACACTAGAAGACGAAATAAACCACCTGATTCACAAAAGGGGCAGCGAAAACATGGAATCCAAACTGAGCAGCATCGCCATTACTGTAGCAGTTTGGAATGTTTGGAAGGAAAGAAATCGACGAATATTTCAACACAAACAAAGAACAGTCTCGGAAGTTAGTAAACTAGCTGTAAATGACTTGAAACTAGTACAAAGTCGCATTCAAGATCTCACCTTTCGGGGACGAGATGTAGCACGAACTGGAGTAGAGGATCTAGATAATCCATCGGTAAGAAACCCAAGTACAAGTTACTCTCACTGGCCGCCATGAAACAAGAGGAAGAAAGAGTTAGTTATCGGTATTTTATTTTTGGTATGAAATGAGTTGTATGATCCTGATTAAACATATTAATAGATTGTATGTTTGCTTGGGCCGGAAATGGGCCTCAACCATAGGCTGAAATTGCCTTAATAAAAATCTTACCAAGTTTTAAAAAAATAAATAAATAAGATTTAATACAAAATGCATTTAATAATAAGATTTAATTTAATAAAAAATTAATTTAATTAGTATATAATATGTTTAGCATTTATTTAAATTTATGTTTGATTTTCTATAACTTTAATAATAAAGGTTGGGAAAATAAAAATTAATATTGACTTGGAATTTAAATTGATTAATAATTGAATTTTAAAAAAATGATTTAAACCTATTGATTTCGAGATTTGGAAATACATGATTAATAACTTGATGTGATAAAAAGTGATTAAATGAATAGTCTCAATTTTAAATAAAAATTTAAACTGAATATTTAATATTGGTTTAAATGTACGAATTGAGATATTATTTAATTGTTATTAAAATGATTAAGTTAATATTTTCCAATTTGAATATTATTAAAGTCAACGTCGAAATATAAATGAAACTTATATTGAACATGTTTGAATATTTAACTTTGAATCTTATTGGAAGTGAAATGAAAATTTGAACTTGGATTAGAAATTGGAAAAAATTGAAATTGTTTATTGTGAATTTGAATGAATCTTTAACCTTTTAAATTGAAAGTGTTGAACTAGGATTGATTTAAATTGAATTTAGAATTCAAATTGATTTAAATCGATTTGTGGAATTAGATGAAACAATTCTAATTGGAAAACTATTTCAGCATAAACTCTTTAAATAAATATAAATTATTTTAATTTCCAACCATTTAATATATAAATTATTTTAATATACAAACTATGCAATTTATAACTATTTTAATATATATACTGTAACGATCCCAGTTTTTAAGCCAAGATTTATTTGGTAATTAATTTCATTAAATAGTAAATTAAATTGGAATTTTCAGAATAAATAAAATTATTTGTTTGTTTACAAATATAATTTGATTATGAATTGAAATATGGATTTGAAAATTCAAATATAGATGTATTGAAAATAAAATTGGATTTATTAACCTATTTTTTAGGGACTAATATATATAAATATTTATTATTTATGTATAATTGGAATTTAAAATCATTTTCCTAAAGGTTATAAAAGTATATAACATTTAAAAAAATAATAAATATAAATTTGAAAATATAAACATATGTAAATATAAAAGAGTTAAGTAATTTTTAAAATGGATAGGGTTTCAAATAATTTATAAATTTAAAATAAGTGAGGTATTTAAACATAAAAATTATTTTAAAATGACATGTGTAAGCATTAAAAATAAGAAGAATACAAGTGTAAACATCTTAACACATATTTAAACATTTGTAGCTAAATAAATACATGCATTAACAAGTGTTAATAATATTGCCATGCAAATAATACAAGTGGCAAGATATGTCTTCCTTTCAAAAATTTATAATGTACATATCAAACCAGGCTTTATTTTTTTCTTAAAAACCAGAAAATACAAAAGCAACAAAGCCTCACAAAATTTCAAATCTGGAAACAAATGATTAATGAAACTGAAAACAAAAACCATTCAAAAGAAAATAAAACCTAAGCAAAGCTAAAAACAGAACTGAATCATAGCAAGAATAAAGGTAGATCTGATTCAATTCAAAAGATTTTTCAAACCTGGAATAGAAACCGGAATCAGGCTAAAGTTCCACAAAAACTGGAATCATGCTGAGCAGAGATTCAACTCATATACATCATGCAAGATAAGATTCAAACTCAAGTAAATCAAACTTTGGTTCATCTCAAACAAGCTAGTAATCAAATATACCAAGTTCCAGATTTAAAAAAAAAGCTCAAGTCAGGCTTCTTCCCTGTTTTAACATTCTAGGTGAGTAAACTCCATTTTAAACCAAATATTTTATCATGATTTGTGCTCTGTGATGATGAATGAGATTGATAATGTTGTAAGATGTGTTGTATGGATAATAATATGCTGCATGTATATGGAAATATATATGTGTGTACGCATGTCCAGGTATATGTATATTCATATATCTCTGTTAAAACTACAGGCTCCAACCCATCAAAATAAATTCAGTTGCTCATTTTACAATCGAATTTAGGCCCTGATTTCTAAAAGGAAAACGTTAGTCACATGATAACTTCATTTCTAAAAATAAATTCAAGAGTATTTGTTGAGCAATTATTTCAAAATTTTGAATTTGCAGCGAAAACTTGATATAAGTCAAAATCCGAAGATATGATTTAAAAGTTTTGATTTTAGGAACGAAATCGCATTTGGAAATAATGAATTTTTGCATTTAAATCATGATTTTTAACTTATGAAATTTCAAGCACTGGTGAGTTGAATGCGAAATGAACTTTGGTCAAATTTGGGTGATCGCAGAGGTTTGGGTTCTCGATGTTGTGGCCAGAGAAGGATGATATGCAGGCGAACTTGAGAAAAATACTCGCCTGAATTTTATATCGCCATCTTGGCCTGGGTTCAACAATATAGGGTTTTATACTTAGTTTTGGCTAGGGAGGTTCTTGTGACGATTTCGTCAACATTGAAGCAATGGAGATGATCGGACCAAGGGGGTTTGAGGTGTAGCATCACGGCGAGGCTAGGGTCCAAATCTCAGACCTTCTGAAGGTCAGTGGTGATCACTCGAGGCGTTTTTCGATGATCTATTTTGGGTTCACGTTCGATCGAATTACTTGATTTTGATGTATGGAGAATTTGAAGGTTCTGGAGGGACGTGCTGGTCGACGGTGGTATCGATGACTTGTCGAGGGTAGGGGAAGTGGTCGAAGGCGATCGACAGGGTTGTATACATGTACGTGTTCTCGTTTATGTATCTGGGTCATTAGGTTTGGGAAGAAGAGTTCCCTTGGGTTCGTGCTCGTACAAATGTAAGGTTTGCTTGGTGATGCTCTGGAGTAGTTTTTGCTGAGTAACAAAATTTTAAAACTTAAACAAAGTAAAGTTTAAAGAAGAAGAAGAAAGAAGGTTAGGCTCGGGACTTAGGTCGGGTAGTCCCATGTTTATCTCGAGTCTAATGTAAGGTTATTATCGAGTTTTAAACTAAATTTTCTTAAAAAATCTATTTCCTTTATATAATAATTGTTTATTTAAATGATTGGTTAAGTAAAAGTATTGTAAATTCATTTTAACTTAGATTAAGTTAAATATTTAGTTTATTTAAACTTAATTAAATTCCAAGTTTATTAAATAAGATTTTGAAGGGTAATTAAGACGTTAATTAAGACAAATTGATTATCTTTTAATTAAAATCTTAAATTATTAATGATTTATTATTTAATGAAAGTAGTTAAGGATAATTACTTAATGATAGTAATTAACGAAAAATTTATCAATTTCTTAATTGATGATTAAATGGTAATTAATTACTTAAGATAATTATTTAATGAAAGTAATTAAGAAAAGTTGATTAATAATAATGGTTGATTAATTTATTATTAAAGGTTGATTAATAAATGATAAAAGTTAATTAATTAAGATGGTTTGCAATTAATTAATGATAATTGACCAGGACTAGTAGTTTATTCATAAGTAATTTATCTGATTTAAATTAATCAGATAATTAATTGATCTCACTTATGGATGTTTGCATTGTATGAAATGCTTTGAATTATTTGATATCGTGATGTGTGATGCCTTGTGAAATAAATTATTTTGATTTGAGTTGTGATGAATGTAATTTATTTATCCGTGATGAATTTATTGCATTTATCTATGAATGAAAGATAAGCATTATGGGGTTATACCGCTTATCGATATTGTTGTGCTCGAATCTGTAATGATTGATGATGTTGCACTATTGTGTGAAACCCCTAGACTACGCCATATACACATAAATTTGGATTTCACGAGGATTCGATTAAGTCACAGGTATTTGTGAAAGATTGGTGAACTTTGTGAAGTGAATCTTTTTGTTTAGAGATTTGAAAAGGGTAATTTGTTTAAACCATTTAAAGAAAAGTTTTGGGGTTTTAAGTTGTGACTTAACTAAGATCCCACTATATCTATATGCTTTTTAAATTAAGCGCTCATTATTCGGCTTAGCCGGGAGAGGATTTTGTGTCATATAACCCATTCCGAATAATGATACGACGTTATGGATTGCATTCGAAGACCGATGGTGAAGATGGAATATTTTTGAAAGCGAAAGGATTACCTATCGAATGTCTCTACACCGGTTGATCCCCGGTATAGAGATTTGATCACCCTTTGTGATGGGAAGTCCGGACGTGATTAGGGATTATTCGGATTGCAAGGGCTTCTTTGAAGTGCCTTCGGTTTTGTTCGAACCCAGAATAGACTTGTATGGATGTATGTTCGACGTTACACTTTGAGATGTAAAGATGGTTTCTATGAAATACATTTATGTATAGTTAATAATGTGATATCCCATAATTTCAAAAAAAATTTAAAATGTGATTATCTCTTTATAAATTATTTAAAATTGGTAAAATTGTTATTTCAAACAATAAATAATAATGGGTTATATATATATAAATTTAAATAGATTTTAAATAAGAATTATTAATTTCGAATTGAATTTGGGTTTGTTTAAATGTGATATCCCGGAATTTCCAAAATATTTCGAATGTGATAATCTCTTTATAAATTATTTAAATTTGGTAAAATTATTATTTCAGTAAACGTTAAAGTTGTTTAACTTTTAAAAATTATTTAAAAACAAAGGTATCACGTAAGACTTCCCACACATTAACATGGGTAAGTTTTTACCTTACGTTGACCAAAACGTTTGATAAAAAATTCGGTGAATTATAATAGGGTCTAGGGTTTTCAAATAAACTAAAAAATAGCCGAAATTGCATTGTTAAATTCCAGCATACTAGCCACAAAGTGGGTTATACAATCAAAACCGTAAAGGCATATAGAGATAATGAGTTTTCATCAATGGCAGGGCTACTCTGAGAAATCACTTCTTCTTCCATTTTCTTAAAACTTAGTTTATTTTTTTGAAGTAAAAACCTGCTAGCAAAACACTCACGAACTACTCGAGTTTATATTCAAGTCACTACCCCCAAATACCCGAGTCCCTCCTTTGAGCCAATCTCCTACCCAAAACCACCGATACCACAGAACCACATGCAAATGCACCATAGGCCGAGGCTATTCCGAATATCGATGATACCTTCGTCACGTCGACGAACACCCCTACAAACAACCCCAACCATTCAAGCATCATTACAAGTAAATCTAAGCCAAAGATACTGCAGTACAGTTTGCCTTAACCGGAATAAAATGGATGCTTCTAGTTAGTTGGTCCACAACACTTCAAGAATTTTGATTTTTAGTAACACTCAAAAAATGCTACTAAAAGTTTTAGCAACAATTTGATAAACGCTGTTATAAAGCCCACGACTAAAAATACCTGTTTTAGTTGCACTTATTTCAACGCTACCATAAATTGTTTTACTGCAGCGTTTATGAAACGCCACTAAATTCTTTTTTCGTAGCGTGTATAAAACACTACCAAAATGTACTTGGTCTTCATTTTCCAAACCCAACCTGCCGCCAAAATCCACTATCGTACTTCATTCAACCTCCGTCTACAAACAACCCCACGCAACTTACCCCTCAACAAGCGTATCCCCATACCACTGCTGCTTCATCACATTCAACCACACTATAGCAAATCAACCTATACTTGCAACATCAAATCTTCATAACCGCAACTTCATTAATCATTACCCCTTCATTGAAACTGCAAGTTACCTGCCTGAACCTTCATCACCATCTCCCTTCTATGTCCATAAACCATTAGCAACTTCAAACTCCATACTTCCTACAACTTCATCCTTCACATCCCAAACAACTTACCATCGAACAACTTCAGGCAAACGAACAAACTGAGGGAAGACAACAATTCCCTGTATAGTGGAATTTAGTTGGCAACTACATAAATATTTGCAGAAAATATAGTTGTTCTGTCAAACCTAAGAAGTCAGTTAATCAAAACATAATCTACCCTAACCCATCTGTGAAATGGTTGATACAAGAAATAACTAAGTGGAAGATGTTTTAACGTTGTAGTAAGGCTCTAGTCATCTTTCATCTTTGTTTTTTTTTCAAATAAAAAGTATGAATACAGATGCACCTACACCTATTTAATTCCAAAAGAAAAGTATTAACATCATCACGATTCTCCTTTCCATAAAAAAGAATAACGGAATCATTGGCAAACAGATTAGTTGTCCCAAAATAAAGATTTATAATAAATCAGATTACTGATTTGAACAAAAGGACTTGGAGATTTGGAAGCAAAGATTTAAGAGATAAATAATAATCAACGGAGTCAGATAGTCATCAATAAGTGAAGGTTTATTTGTCTTTTATAGTGGAATAAATTGTTAAATAAAACCAAAATGCAAGTAATCCTTTGATTCATTTTAAAAGATGTGTATAAGTGCATTGCATTGCACGGACAAAAATAAATAGATGGTAATTAAGTAATGAGACTTGATTTGGTGTGTTGTCAATTGTGTCAACGTTTATGGATAGATGAGTGGTTGGCTCTTGACTTATCTTTATTTTGGTTTCACTGATAGTAAACTTGCAGTGTCGGTTTCGAAGCCATTATTCTCATTGGGTGGACTAATTCCTCATGTATTTTTTGTTAAATTTAAAAGCATATTTAGATAGAGAGTCCACTTAAACAAACGGAATCATTATAATATTTTTTATCTATGGTTTTATTTACACCTCATACAAGCATGAGAAGGACACTCAAACATCACTTTTCAAATCAAAACAGAAGCCACATTTTCACACGTCAACTCGAAGAATATCAACACCCATTTAAACATCAAATTGTATCAATTTGCGCTAGGACTCCAACTTAACCGTCCCAGTGCAAACTGGGATAATACATTGGACAAACTGTCCCAGTTTTACAATGGGATAGTGTAAATTGCACTGGGACAGTTTGTTCTACTTGCACTGTCCCAGTGCAAAATTGGGATAGTGCTATTTTCCAATTTCTCACTAGGGCAATGTTGCTCTATCCCAGTGAAAACCAGGACAGTGAATTTGTAACGATCCCGAATTTTAATTTATTTTAAATTGATAATTTATTTAATTTTTGATTTAAAAATTTGTAAAATTTATTGGTTAATCGATTTGATTTTTCCAAATTCAAATAAAATATGTTATTTATTAACATAGAAATGGTTTCTTTTATAAATCATTTTAATTCAATAAGGAGATATTTTTAAACAATGTTGTTAAGGTAATATCTTTACAAAATTGATTTTTATATAAATAGTAATTGTTACAAATGGTTTGAAATAATAACAAGTAACATAAGTATGAAAATAATAATAAGCAAATGAAGTATAAAAATATAACTAAAACAAAAGCATATATTTTCATTTGATTTAAAGTTTTATAACGAAGGACTAAAACAACTTTATAGTTTATACATAAAGTAAAATAATAAAATGTCTATGAAAATAGAAAGTAAGCAAATCAAATTAGATGTGAATGATAACGTGAAACATGACAAGAAAATATAAAACAAGATATCTTCATACTATATAAACAAGGTACAAAATATAGTCAAGTATATATACTTGCAAACTGATGAAACAAACTAAATATAAGATATATAACTAAGCTTGCAAATCAAGACAAAGTTTAATTAATTCCATATCCTCTGGCACACCATGTTGATCATTTCAGCCCACCAAAACAATATTTGCAGCCACCAAATTTCTACATAGTCAACAAAAGAAAACATGTATATGAAATTATGAAGCTTGGAGGAGAAGACAAAGCAATAAATGCTAGTATCTTAGTACACAAAATATATTCTAGCCCATGACTAAAATTTGCTTTCAGCCGAAATTATGCTTAATCAAATAAAAATAATAATATCTCTGACCAGTGTACAAACCAATATTATCATCTTGTAAAACCATCACCAGTAAACTTCTTTTCTCATTTATATCAAGCTTATCAGTTCATTTTCATTCCTTCAAAGACAAGAAAAACTAAAGTGAATATCAACTAAAATTTAAACAAAGTTCAAACTTGAACAACAAATTTTCTGGAATCAAAGCCTGGGAAAAACAAGAATAAAAGCCTGATTCAAATGAAGTAGCTCTGTTCTCCTTTTCTGGAAAACACTGTGAGTAGCACATTCTTCTTAAATTTTAAAGGCATTAAATCATTGTTTATCTATATGTACATTTGTGAATAAGTTGTGTATATATATATATATATACATGGATCCTCTGTATTTAAATTGAAACCTGGAAGTGTTTATACAGGCTTACATTCTGATGCTTTGAACACCCAAATTTTGGTTTTAAAAATCAATTCTTCCCAATCCACTTGATGTTTGGACTTAGAATAAAAAAAGGGGTTTGATCTTGAACTAAATTTTAAAAAATGTATTCAAGTTAAAATAACTTAGTATTATCAATGGAAAACAAGATATCTGAGAGAAAGTTTGAATGGGTTAAAATTTTACCCTTTTTAATTGATGAATTCAGAAATATAAATTGAATTCCTATAATACAACATGATTTTTAAAGCAAGATTCACAATTTTTACATCAAAGAATGAAGAGCAGTTTGGGTTCGACGGTATTTTACATTTTGGGTCGCCGCGGGTGATCTCATTGATCGAAGGGGTCGAGTTTCCTCCTGGAGGTAGAGGAGTGACCAGTGGGGTTGGGAAAAATGGCTGGAGCTATTCCAGTTCAACAAGGTGACGGCGGCGAGCTCGTGAAGTTTTTAAACCTAGTTTTAACATAGGTTCGAGTTTTGATCGTCTCGTTCTCCTCAGTGCATCGAGCTGCACGAACTATTGGGAGGTGATAGTGGGGTGTGTGTTGAAGTCGTGGTCGAAGTTGCGTGACTTCAGGTGGTCGGAGCGGCGGGGTGGAGTTGTTACCAGGTTTCGAGATGGCATTGTTTTCGAGTGTTCCAGGTTTTCAAGCTCGAACTCGAATTTGAATCTCGAGATGATGAGTGATTCGAATGATCGGAGTACGTTCTGGAGTTGATGGTCGACGTGCTCGACGTCGTGACGATGAACGGCGTCGGTCGAAGCTACTGTGCATGTGCACGAACCTGATCGTGTTGTGTTGCCTGAGTATTTGTATGCCTGGGAAGCACAGAGGAGATTCACGTGAGTGACTCGAGAAGTTCGAGTGGTATACTCGAATTATGGGACGGGGAAGACTCGAAGAAGAAATGGGAAGTCTCGGGTCAGAAATTGGTTATAGGCTTTTGAACATGAGCCTGGCTTCTGAATTTGCAAACTGAAAGTTTAAATTTATCAATCAGGGTTTCAAACTGAGTTCAAGTCAAAGTTTAATTGTAAATTCAAGTTTGAATTGAAATCTAGTTTGAAAACAAATAAAGTTTCAAATCTAATTCGTTTCAATAATTTAAAGACAATTAAATGTATGGGGGAATTTGAATTCAAAATGGAATTGAATTTGGAAATATAAAATAGAAACTTAAATAAGTTAAGATAAGAAAAATTTAGAACCCGAAATAAATCCTAAATCAGATTCAAAGATTTTGAAGTTTAATTAATTTTTTTACTTAAGTGGTGGCAATAAGTCAAATATGTTAAGGTTAAATAAAAATTTGTTTTTTTTAACTCTTTAAATTTCTTTTGTAATCAATGGTTATTTTTAATAAGTGAATTTAAGAATGTTAGAAGAATTTGATTTAAACTTATTTGAAGATAAACAAGAATCCATTTTAATTTTGAATTTAAATTGAAATTACAAAATGGGAATTTGTAACAATGTTTCAATATATTATAAATAACAATTAAACTTTATGTATATATATAAATAAGTTTTACTTTAAGTAATGAAGATTTAATGATTTATAATTCATTAATTATTAAGCTGATTAAAATGGATAATTTGTTTATTTAAATTAATTAATTTGGATTAATTAAATAAATAATTAAAGGATAAAGTAATATATAAAGGTTTAAAGATTTATTTATTGGTAACTAAGGATCTGTAATTAAACATTAATTAATGATTAAAGTGATTAATCAAGTGATTAAGCAATAATTAACTCATGGAAAAAGTGATAAATTAATTAAGTAATTAATCTGAGATTAACCAATTTAAGCAAGGTTTATTAACTAGTGAAAGTAATTAAAGGTTTAATTTCTCAAAATAATTAATCAAGGGGTTAGCTGAAATTATCAATTAAAGAGTTAATAATAATTGTAAATAATTAATATAATTTTTGAAGATTACTTGGCTCATTTATCAAGATTGATTAGTTAATAATAAAAGATTAACTAATAAAGGATTAAATAAATCTGTTAACTAATAAATTTTACCCGTGAATGTTTGGACTTGACTAAATGATTTAATTGTCTGATATCCCTGATCTGTGGTACTTTGTGATATATACTGGTTTATCTGTGATCTACAATGTAGTTATTTATCTGGGATAAATGTAATTCATTATCTATGATTTATATATCTGTGATCTGTGAATGATGGATAAGCGTTATAGTTTATATCGCTTATCGACTATATTTCTGTGTTTTAATCTGTAATGATTGAATGTTGTTGCACTGTTGTGTTAAACCCCTGGACCACACTTATACACACACCAATATGGATTTCACGAGGAAATCGATTAAGTCACAGATTTTGAAATGATTTTCAAGGTTGAATATTTAAAATTCAAATGTTTTGAAAATTAGATTTGGTTTGAAAGTGAAAAGCTTTTGAAATGGAATTTCAAAGATGAAATTTATTTGGAATAACTTGATTAAGTTTTGAAATTTAAATAATTTGATTTAAATTTGAATTCGATATTTGAAATTGAATTCTATGATTTGGAAACTAGGACTAAAAATGTTATACCAGTTTATATGGGTTAAACTAATTTAAAGATATTGATTTGGGAATTTGAATTTAAATTCAAAGGCTTTAACTCATGTAAATTTAATTGGATCTTTCTGAAATGAAAACTAATTGTTTTCAAATGATAAAAGCTTTCACTTAAATAATGAACGTCCAATTTGTGTTAAAAAGGACTTCAAGTTAAAAATGAATTTCTAAGTATGGAAATGGTTTGAAAGCTTAAGTTGAGTCTTTGATTTAAAGATTCAAAGAGTTAATCAAATTTTGAAAGCTATGAGTTAAATCTTTAATTTAATGATTTAACGAGTTAATCCAATTGAAATGGAAATTGTTTTGAAATCCATAAATGGATCTTTGTGAATGGGGTGAACTTTGTGAATTAAATCTTTTGTTCAAAAGATTAAAGTGTGGAAATTGTTTAAACCATTGAAGGTTGTTGAAATAAATCTTTTGTTTAAAAGATTTGAAAATGGTAATTTGTTAAAACCATTTGAAGAAAACTTTGAATTATTAAGTTGTGACTTAATTGAAATCCCATATCCATATATTTTAAATATTGCGCTCACTATTCGGTTTAGCCGGGAGAGGACCTTTGTGTCGTATAACCCATTCCGAATATGTGATACGTCGCTATGGATAACATTTAAAGACCGGTGTTGAAGACCGGGTGTTTTCGAGAACGATAGGATAACCTATCGATTGTCTCTGCACCGAGTAGCTACGGTATAGAGATTTCCTAAGTGATGGGAAGTCCGATCGGGATTGTGAATACCTGGATTGCAAGGGCTTCTTCGGAAGTGCCTTCGGTTCTGTTCGAACCCGGAACAGACTTGTATGGTTACATGTCTGACACTACACTTTGAGATACAAAGCAGATTTCTTTCAAATACATTTCTGTTGGTGGCGGAGAATTTGTTCTCTTAGCATTAACACCCTTCTTTGAGACGTACAAGCTCAGAGGTTATGTAGTTGGAAGTTATCAGCGATATATTCCCAATTTGGTAGTGTGGCATGCTGAGTGCTGCTGTGTGTGGATGATCATTGTTTGATCATTTGTGATATGATCATTTGTTTGATCATTTATCTTTGTGATCATTACTTTGATCATTTTTTGACCCAAAGCATGGCTTTGTACCAAAGCGTGGCTTTGTACCAAAGCGTGGCTTTGTACCAAAGCGTGGCTTTGTACCAAAGCGTGGCTTTGTGGATGAGACTGCATCAGGACCTCACACCCCGGAAATGGTCGAAACAGGAAAGATGCGGCAAGGTTATGAGGGTCGCGCCCTTTAGGGTGTGTCATTCCCTTCTGGTAAAGGGTGGTATCATGGTATGGATCCCAGATATTTAACTATGTGGTGGCTCCAATCTCATTTACTGTGTGGTTGTTGCTTAGAGGCACCTCGGATAAAGGTCCCAAAGGACCGGGGAGTGGCTTGCTCGAGTAGTAGTTACCTAGTTACAGAGGTAACCCGGCCTTGTGTTGGCAGAGATCCGGTTAGGTTCTCGGGACGTCCCACCAGAGGCGATCCCATGTGGCAGTAGGAAGTTCCTTAGCCTGACCATTTGTTGGAAAATCCAATCAAAACAATATGCTCCTTGTACGGTTTTAGTTGTATTACCTGCCATTCACTTATGGTGGCGCCCCACTGTTTGGATGGTAGCTATAGTAGGCATAGTTCAGAATGTCTAGCTGGCTAAGATTTATATTCTACTTTCGAAATGTTTTCTGCACTTTGCACTTATAATAATAATATCAAAGAACTTTCTACGTATTAAGCATGTTTGACTATCATAAGAAGAAATCTCCTCTAATTCTGCGTTTGCATTGTGTGTGTGGCGGGAGGTCTTATGGTAGTTTCATTTTCTAAAAGCATTGCGAATTTACTTTAAATTTTTGTTGTTGTTTGTTTTCAAAGATAAACTGTTTTTGTTACTCACACTAGTCCCATGACTGACTCGGAGTTTATTGTTTCTTTCCTAAACTCTGGGTGCTCACTATTTTCCACACGAGCAGTCTAGAGTTGGGTTTTTCAGATAGTTAGGTTCAGTTGATCATCTGGAGCTAGTTCAGTCTTTGGATATGGACGAGACTTGCTTGTCTTAATCCATCGTGTTGTTGGTTCGAGCTGCTGTTGGAGTTCTCTCTTGAAGATTATATTGGAGTTATTTGTTCTGCTGCTGGTGTTATCTATTTTCTTTTCCGCTGCTATTTTATTGTATCATATCTCTGATGTATATCGATATCTATTGTATCACCTGTTGTATCAGGATGTTGTACCAGATGTTGTATATTGATATTCATTATTTCTTCCGCTGTGTTGTTTACTTAATGGTGTTATAAGCTCCGGCGACTCGGATTTGAACGGTCGAATCTACGGCATTCGAGTACGATGTAAAGTATGGATGTTGATTTTCGAACGGACAAAATCCGCTTCGTTACAGAATTGGAGCAAACAGTCCCAGTTCACACTGGAATAGTTTGTTCTAGTCTGGGGCAATTTGAATTTAATTTTCTATTGATAAACTCACATATACTTCAACTGAATAAAACTAAAATTTTGTTTAATACTTTCTTATTGTTTATTATACAAAAATATATATGAATGCAATGAAAAAGTATTAACATGGCCTGATTAGAAATTTACTATATAGATATACACTACTGAATTTAAAACCCAACCCTATGAACTGATTAAATTGATTTTCACCACTACTTATTGGAACATTGAATTGAATTTAGTTTATCAAAGAAATCTAATCTCCATTAGGTGGTACGTTAAACGTGAAAATGGTTAATCAGTAATTGAACAATGAACCCTATATAATCTTTTTTTCCTCACTTTCTCTGTGATTGAAATAATCACGGCAGTTTCTGAATTTACTTGGCATTAGATAGATCAAATTAGTTTGATCTACTAAACAAGTCTCCTAATCTTCCAACTTGCCTTCTTAGTTTTCACATGTAATTATAATTTGCTAAGCAAAAAACTTATCTATACATAGCTAGTGAAAATGGTTAATCAGTAAGAGGTTGCTTGTTTCAACCCACTGGACTCAGATACATTAGGTGGTACGATTATCATAAGTTTCAAATTCAGAAAAACAATAAACAAACCAATTTTTATATGAAAGATTTTTAATAGTTCATCTCTTTCTTCAAACAATTCATTTTGAATAAGCAACCATCATTATACATTTCAGATTACACAAATGGAGGATCAATCTTTCCAACGTTAGACGTGAAATATTTCTTCTAGGACATGCATTCTTCAAGAGACATTCAAATGAACTGATTTAAAAACATCATATTACGTTAAATGTGGTGCAATAGAATAGAATCATGTTATGTAACAAGCACACCAAGCATTGAACATTATATTAGAACTAAAAATCAACATAATTGTAATAATAACAGGGACAAAACATAATCCAAAGCAACTTGGTAAATAAACATTCGTTCTTAGAAATACAACAGCTTTTTAGAAAAGTTCCTTATCGAGTAAAATAATCAAAGGACATAATATAACAATTATCACACGTGATTGCATCTACTATTTTAACTACAGATTTTATCACTATAACGCGGTAAGCTGCACTAGTAACAAACACATTTTAACACCTACACCAATTTTCCCCATCTATACTCAACCAATGACATGTTACAAATTTTAACACAATGCACTATAAAAACATATCGATGAGAAAAAGGAATGACATACCGATCATCCGCGCTTTCACAAATCCCCCCACCTCGGGCTCAAAATTGGAAAAAACCCAGAAGGTGACTGTGGAAACATCAAACTTGGAGACTGCGGGTATGGACCTGGTCCTAGAATACCAGGAGAAAACATAAAATTCAGTTGGCAGCGTTTATTTATTTGTTTTTATTTTCTAAATTATTGGAAATTGAGTTTCAAACAATTGTATTTTCAAGTCTTTATTCATGTTCAACGAATTATCTGCCAAAAACAAACGATTTTCTAAAATTCGTTTCATTCAACCCAAAATATCTAGAAGTATTTAGAGGAAAAGTAGAAGCTGGTTAATATTCAACTACCTTCTGCTTGTCTGCATCTTCTCACTGTTTGTATTTGGAATGTCGACTATAATTATAATCTTGGTGACATGGCTTTTTACCCATAACTTGATAATGGCTGCAGCCAGACCTTGTAGTTTGTATTCTTACCTACCAAAAATAGTCAACTCCATAAAATTTTGAAAAAGTAGAGAATGCATGTAGTACAAAATAAAGTTTGGTCCAATGGATATTGAAAATTGCCTTCGAATGCTCATCATCCTAAACCAGCCGACTTCCCCAAGTTCCATTGTCAACATTGCCGCTGATAACACCACTAGACTTGGCGGTGCACCTTCTCATAACAGCAAATTCAATCAATTTTTTTTGCTACAAGACAACCCCATCCTATAAGAAACACCAAATCATGGAAAACTTTTTATACAAAAAACGGTGATAAGCAGCCAAGTGGCCAAAATTAAATCTTAAAATAAGGCATCCATAAAATTCAGTATCACTAGTTTAGCATTACTTATATTAGTTACTAAAAAAGGCAATAAAAATGAAAATAAGTTAGGAAGAATACAGATGCAGCAGAGGTTAAAGGAGCAGTATCAACTCCAGCTCCCTGAAGTGCTTCCATAGCTTGTTGTGATGCTTTAGAAAAAAAACAGAGAATTGATCTTCAAAGCTTCTTGACCAGTGCTTTGGAGTGCAGGTAGAACAACATCCGCTGCCGGTTTCAGGGTATCATAAATTACTTTGATCACTTGCTGGCTCAGGCCTAAAGTTTTCAAGACAGCATCTCCCACCAAGTCTATTGTGTCTTCCACCTATAACATTTACTCTTTGACCTCAAACTTGTGACTAGTCTTATAACCAGTTATCAAACATGCTCCAACTCCAAGTGAAAATATAAAAATGAATGTTGTTACCTTGGTGAAAGAAGAGAGCATATCTTCCTTTGAAATGGCTAAGACTGCACTGGGATTTGAAAAGAGAGCAACAAAGGAGATTGCTGCAGCGCTTGAAGAGAGCAAAGAATGTGGATAAGTAATAATAGGAAGCCTCGGTTGTTGGCCTTTAACATTGCTATATTTTGAACTCGAATTCGTGTCTGGAATTGAATTTGCAGGAGGTCCAATAGAGGCTGTAACCCTGAAAGCCATTGCAATTGTTCCTTCCTTGCTAATTCTTTTTCAGGTCTAGTAGAGGACGTTCTACTTTTGTTGATAATTTGGGAGAAATCATAACCAATTTGTTGGTTCATGAGTCGATGATAACTATTACAAACTTGAAGCGAGGTTCACAGCACCAGTTTTGGAATTGCGTAAGCTTGTGAATGGCGAGTTCAAGGAGCCGAGGCAAGTCTCAAATCAAATCTGAATGAAGCAAATTAACCAAAAAAATTTGTAATTTTTTTGTAGAGGTAGATCTGAAGATAAAGAGGTTGGAGCAAACTTATTTGAGAAGGATTATTACACTCACGATAAAATATTCAAGTGAAAGAAAGAAAGACAATGGTGGCCAAAAAAAAGATTGGCCAAAATTTTACCAAATTATCAACGGGAATCAATAGTAGCGTTGGTTTATTTATTTTTTCCCCTAAATAAACAGTAGTTGCACTTAGATTAAAACACAGCCTATTAATGCAACTAATAACAAGTTTCTTGTAGTGTAATCACACATGTTCCTTATAAACTAATTAATTATCCCTTAATTATTAATTAATAAACCTTAATTACAAATTAAGTTCTTCTTAATTACCAGCTAATTAAACTCTAATTATTTAATTAATTAATCTCTAATTATAAAATTAATTAATCTTAATTACTTAATTAATTAATCTCTAATCATTAATTAATAATCTCAAATTAATTAATTAATAATTATTAATTGTAAAATTAATCAACCTCTAATTACTTAATTTATTCTCTTAGGTTAACCATACATAAAGGTATTTGATAGGAAACCAGCTTTACATCTCAAAGTGTAACGTCAGACATACATCCATAAAAGTCTATTCAGGGTTCGAACAGAACCGAAGGCACTTCAAAGATGCCCTTGCAATCCGGATAGTCCCTAATCACATCTGGACTTCCCATCACAAAGGATGATCAAATCTCTATACCAGGGATCAGCCGGTGCAGAGACATTCTACCATGTAATCCTTTCGCTTTCGAAAATATCCTGTCATCACCATCGGTCTTCAAATGCACTCCATAACATCGTATCATTATTCGAAATGGGTTATACGACACAAAGACCTCTCTTGGCTAAACCAAATAATGAGCGCTTATTTTAAAAAGCATATGGATATAGTGGGATCTTAGTTAAGTCGCAAATTAAAACCCAAGACCTTTCTTCAAATGGTTTAAACAAATTACCCTTTTCAGATTTTTAAACCAAAGATTCACTTCACAAAGTTCACCAATCTTTCACAAAGATTAATTCATAGCTTTCGGAGCAATTCCATTTCAAATCATTTAGATTAAAAATTCAAACTTTAAATAATATTTAAATTCTAAATATCCGTGACTTAACCGAATCCTCGTGAAATCCATATTTGTGTGGGTATGATGCAGCCCAAGGGTTTCACACAATAGTGCAACATCATCAATCATTACAGATTTAAGCACAGCAATATCGATAAGCGGTATAACCCTATAACGCTTATCTTTCATTCAAAGGTAAACACAGGTAAATATTTTAAATTCATCACAGATAAATAAATTACTTTCATCACAACTCAAATCAAAATAATTCATTTCGCAAAGCATCACACATCAGGGATATAAACTAGTTCAAAGCATTTCATACAATCCAAACATCCATGAGTAAGATCAATTAATTATCTGATTAATTTAAATCAGATAAATTACTTATGAATAAACTACTAATCCTGGTTAATTATCATTAATTAATTACAAACCATCTTAATTAATTAACCTTTTATCATTTATTAATTAACCTTTAATAATAAATTAATCAACCTTTATTATAAATCAACTTTTCTTAATTACTTTCATTAAATAATTTTCTTAAGTAATTAATTACTATTTAATCATCAATTAAGAAATTGATAAATTTTTCTTTAATTACTATCATTAAGTAATTATCCTTAATTACTTTCATTAAATAATAAATCATTAATAATTTAAGATTTTAATTAAAAGATAATCTATTTATCTTAACTAATTTCTTAATTACCCTTTAAAAATCTTATTTAATAAACTTGGGATTTAATTAAGTTTAAATAAAATTAAGATTTAACTTAATCAAAGTTAAAATGAATTTACAAAAATTTTACTTAACCAATCATTTAAACAAACAATTATTATTTAAAGGAAATAGTTTTTTTTAAGAAAATTTAGTTTAAAACTCGAAAATCACCTTACATTGGACTCGAAACAAACATGGGCTTACCCGACCTAAGTCCCGAGCCAAACCTTCTTTCTTCTTTTCTTAAAACTTTACTTTGTTTAAGTTTTATAATTCTGTTACTCAGCAAAATCTACTCGAGGGCATCACTGAGAAAATCTTACATTTGTACGAGCACGAACCCGAGGGAACTCTTCTTCCCGAACCTAACGACCCAGATACATGAACGCGAATAAGTGCATGTGTACAACCCTACCGATCGCCTCCGACCACTGCCCCTACCCTCGACAAGTCGTCGACACCACCGTCGACCGGCATGACCCTCTAGAACCTTCAAATCGCCATAGATCGAAATTGAGTAACTCGATCGAACGTGAACCCGAAATAGATCATCAAAAAATGCCTCGAGTGATCACCACCGACCACCAAAAGGTTCGAGATTTGTACCCTAGCCTCGCCGTGATACTATGCCTCGAACCCCCTTGGTCTGATTGTCTCCTTTGCTACAATGTTGATGAAATCGTCCAAAACTAAATATAAAACCTTATATTGTTGAACCCAGGCCACGACGGTGATCTAAAATTCAGGCGAGTATTTTCTCAAGTTCATCATCCTGTCATCCTTCTATGGCCACAACCTCGAGAACCCAAACCTCTGCGATCACCAAAATTTGAACAAAGTTCATTTCGCTTTCAACTCACCAATGCTTAAAATTTCATAACTTAAAAATCATGATTTAAATGCCAAAATTCATTATTTCCAAATGCGATTCCATTTCTAAAATCAAAACCTGAAAATCAAATCTTCGAATATTGACTTATATCAAGTTTTCGCTGTAAATTCAATTTTTTGAAATAATTGCTCGACAAATACTCTTGAATTTATCTTTAGAAATGTTATCATGTTATAAACATTTTCCTTTTATAAATTAGGGCCTAAATTCGATTGTAAAATGAGCAATTGAATTTATTTTGATGGGTTGGAGCTGTAGTTTTAACAAAGATATATGAATATACATATACCCAGACATGAATACACACGTATATCTTTCCATATACATGCATCATATTATTATCCATATAACACATCCTACAACATTATCAATCTCATTCATCATCACAGAGCACAGATCAAGATAAGATTAGGTTTGAAATGTAGTTTACTCACTTGGAACATTAAAACGGATCTGACTTGAATTTTTTTAAATCTGGAACTTGACATATTTGACTATTAGCTTGTTTGAGATGAAATGAAGTTTGATTTACTCGAGTTTGAATCTGATCTTGCATGATGTATAAGAGTTAAATCTCTGCTTAGCTAGATTCCAGTTTTTGAGGAACTTTAACCTGAATCAGGTTTTTATTCCAGGTTTGAAAAATATTTTGAATTGAATCAGATCTGCCTCGATTCTTGTTTTGATTCAGTTCTAGTTTTAGCTTTGCTCAGGTTTTATTTTCTTTTGAATGGTTTCTATTTTCAGTTTCATTTACCATTTGTTTCCAGATTTGAGAATTTGTGAGGCTTTGTTGCTTTTGTATTTTCTGGTTTTTAAGAAAAAAGTTAAAGTCTGGTTTGATATCTACACTATAAATTTTTGAAAGGAAAACATATCTTGCCACTTGTATTATTTACATGGCAATATTATTAACACTTGTTAATGCATATATTTATTTTGCTACAAATGTTCAAATATGTGTTAAGAGGTTTACACTTGTATTCTTCTTATTTTTAATGCTTACACATGTCATTTTAAAATATTTTTTATGTTTAAATACCTCACTTATTTTAAATTTATAAGTTTTGTTTTAAACTCTTTTCATTTTGACAACTACTTAGCTCTTTTATATTTATATATTTTTATATTTTAAAATTTATGTATATATTATGTTTTTAAATGTTATATACTTTTATAACCTTTAGGAAAATGATTTTAATACATAAATAATAAATATTTACGTATATCGGTTCCTAAAAAAATAGGTTAATAGATCCAATTTTATTTTCAATACATTTATATTTGAATTTTCAAATCCAAATTTCAATTCATAATCGATTTATATATGTAAACGAACAAACATTTTTATTTATTCTGAAAATTCCAATTTAATTTACTATTTTATTAAATTAATTACCAAATAAATCTGGGCTTAAAAACCGGGGTCGTTACATATACTATTTCCAATATCTAAACTGTTTAAGTTGGAAGGGTTATGATTTCAAAATTGTGATGATTTCCAAAGTGTTATGATCTCGAAAGTGTTAAGATTTCGAAAGTGTTATAACTTTGGAAGTGTTACGATTCTGCAAATGAATACTATTTAAAGTGAATAATGATATCGAATTTATATGGTTTTGAAATGAATATGATATTTTGATATGAAGTATGAACTATTTGAATTGAAATGACCATGTTGAGAAATAAGCATTTGGTTGTTAAAGAGACCGGGATAAGATATTCTCTGCCAATACTGAAAACCATTTAACAACTGCGTACGTGGTGGAGATTCCAAAACGAAGTAGGATGGTTTTGGTGATGATTCTGTATGAGGTATTAATGCATCCTTGACTCCCGTGAGTCAGCTTGATGTGCCTAAAACAGGAGCCACGCTGGGCCAAGTGAGGTCGTTCCTTTGATCAGGAACATTTCTTCAATACGATTCTATTACTTTATGATTTGATTGGGTGCACCTTTGATTGGGAGTGTGTCTCAAGGTGGGCGGTAGTTGCTACTATGCGTTACCACTAGTTCAGATCCGCAAACGGTATATCTACCCTGTCATTGCCTCGCACGTCTTGTCACATGCCCTACCGCACCTTCTACGAGTTTGTTTTGTACCGTACTTATGTGGTGTCCTCTGGGTAAACCACCGGCTTGGTGGAGAGTATGGCATTGTATAGACTACGGATATATATAAAATGTGTTAAGAGGGATATGGGTAATGCCTTAACGCTATTTTAATAGTTTACTTTACTATAGACATATTATAATAACATATATTACTACATAGTAGATAGTTCCACGGATCCTTAGGAGATGGGGATCCCAAGCATCCTTTAAGTTACTTGTATTTCAGCTGACATTTCACTTGAGTTGAATTTACCGATATAAGAATGTTAATCCTGACTCGAGTGTTTTGTGTTTTTTCTTTATGCTCGGGTTAGATTGAGTGACACAACATTTGAGACTAACCTTTGGAGTTTGGAGCTTTACTTGAAGATCCATCTTATATCTGTTCAGCTTTCAGTTGTTTCCAGTTATTGCTATTCAGTCGTGTAGTTAATTTTGTATTTGAGATTTCTGTTGTATTTTATTTAAAAATCTGATGTTTATATAGTAGCTTCACGGACTACTATTTGTCTATTCCGCTGCTTATTGTTATATTACTCTGCGTCTGTGGTTCTGTGATTGATTCATTTACTATATGTGTTAAGTTTTGCCAAATATAAATGAACAATCTATTGTTTTGGGCAATTCAAGTCTTACATGTGTGGATGATTGTCAATTTGAACGGTTTGAAATACTGGGTCGTTACACGTTATCTCTTACGGGATTATTAATTAATTGATATGATTGTGTGTATTATCATTTACTGGTTAGTTAGTTATGCTCGGCTAGTTTATGAGCATTTGAATTTTTTGTTGACTTTCGAATAGTGCATAACCAATTGTAAGTAATTTACCTTTTCACGCATGGGAAGGGTAGAAATTGTAATCTTTTGGGAATTTTGGAACGAACACCTGGTGAATTAAGTTCCACAATTTGACTATAAGGCGTTCGACAACAATATTATGTTAAAAATTGATTGTTTAGATTAAAGTTATTTATTTTGATCCATACAAATAATTACGTCCTTTGAAATGAAGATTATATAAGATAATGACTCATATGAATATGATTTATGACTAAAAAGTTATTTAAACTTTAAATTTGCTGTAACATTCTTGAATTTCAGCTAAAAATAGTTGATAATTAATTTAATCTTTGGAATTAAATTATGAAATTTTGGTAATTAATTTTATTTTATTTTAGATTTAAAAGTTGAATCAATTGGAAGATTTCCAGAATAAATAATGATATGCAATTTGGAGTTTGAAAATTCAAAAATGAATATTTTAAGAAATAAGTTGGATTATAGAGGTAAATTGAATTTAATATTTTTATATTTAAGCTAATAAGAAATTGTTTCTAATTTTATTTAAACTATGCATTATAACTTGAAAATGAAGTTTTGAATATGATTTTTAAATTTTTATGTGGGTTGATTAAGAATAAAATTATTTATCCATGAGAAGTTAAATTGTAAAACCATCTTATGCTTTAAAAAGATTACATAAATGATTAATAAAGAGATGTATTTATTTAAATAAGAAATATAATATGAAGTTATACTTAAAATAGTATTTGAAATGTTTAAAATATAGTAAAGATTTTGAATGTTGTTTAAAAACTAAATTTTATAAGGTGAGAAGACATGTGCTACTTAAATTTTCATTGTATTTACAAGTATTAAATATTTTATAAACAAATTTTCAAAGCTATGCAAAAAGTTGTGTAAAATAAAATAAAAAATGGGAAATGTGTATGTGAACAAATAAAGATAAAACAAGGGTTTAAAACAAGTTTAGAAAAAATATACATATGTAAATTTAATTGAATAATGGGTTTAAACAAAATTTATAGATTAACTAAAATGTAGGGCTTAAACCTAAAATGTTGTATGTGAACAAGTGTTTACAAATGTAATAAAAAGATTTAGAAGTGGCAAAATTTCATTAAATTTAATTTTAGTAAATATGAGAATAAAAACAAAAACAGGTCTTTCAATTTCTTCATTCTTCAAGACCTGCAAAATAAATTCTGAAACAAAAGAAGCTGAAACAAACTTCAACCTGGAGATGAAAATAAACCAGAAAATCATCAAAACCAAATTCAAAAGCCTAAACCTGGATTCAGAGTTTTCAACCTGAAAAATCAAAATCTGAAATAAAAAACCAAAATCAGTTTGCAAACTCTTCAGGTCAAAATCCAAATTTCCAGTAAACATCTTCAAAACCAAAATCTGTTACAAACTTGCATTTTCAAAGCAACACAAATCCCTGTACAAATTTGTAACCTGTATTTTCAAAACTCTGCACATCTTCAAATCATTTACCTGAAACTAAAGCAAGATTTAAAATTAGTTTTAAAAAGAAAGAGGAGCCTACATTTTCTTAGATCTGGAGATCAAGTCTCATGCAAATGTCTTCAGCAACTCAAAATTCAAAAACATTTCGAATAGAGGCTCTGTTCATGTTGAACAGGTGAGCAAACCTCAAATTTGAAACCTGAATTTGTTTATTTACCTGATGCTTGTGATGGTCTTAAAGATATAGTGTGAAAATGTTTGCTTGAGTGTTTTTTTTTGGGATTAAGTTTGAATGGCCTTGTGTATAAATAGGCATGTCTGGGTAGATGAATACAAACTCTATTATGTTACAGGCACCATATAATTCATCAAAATAATTCCTTTTCTCTTCATATGATCAATGATAGGCCTTGATCTCCAAACAAAAGTGTATTGTTAAACTGTAACATTATGGTTAAAAATGTTTTCAAGGGTTTATATTAAGAACTTATTATAAAAGTATGTTTTTACAGTAGAAAAATCATTTTTTTCAGAAACCAAATATTTTAAATTCTTGAATTGAATTCATAATCTAATTTATTATAGAAAATAATGATTTTAGAAATAAAAATCTTGTTTTTTAGATTGGAAATTGTTGAGATAATTTGGAATGAACTAAATTGGGGGTTGTGTCATTTTCTGGCGATCACGGTGGCATTGGACCTCGGGGTGGTGACTAGAGGAAGGTTATGGGTTGGTGGTTGTCAGAAAAATAGTGGAAAAATTTATTATGTGTCGTGGTGACCATGCGAAGGTAATATAGGGTTTAAGGACAGGATCGTATGGGTTGGGTTCTCGTGGATGCTGCGTTGCCGAGGGAGGAGTAGAGGCGATCAGTATGGGAGGAAAACTTCGTAGGTCCACGGTGAGGCTTGGTTTAAGGTCACATAGTCGCCGGTGATCTGTAACATCGGAGCGAGGCAATTTTGTTAATGATTTTAGGTTCCAAAAATTCGAATTAATGGGTTGTTTTCGTTTTTGTCGTCGATTAGGGTGCCTGGGTGATTGGGAAGTTTGAATGAATGATCGTCGTCATGTGGATGGTGGTGGCAATGACCAGAGATGGTCGGAGTTCTCGTGCAAGTGCACGGTGCACGTTCGCATCAGTCGTTGATTTTAAAGATTGGGAAGGAAGCGTAGTCTCCTAGTTTGACTTGAAGATGAGCTTGGGATGGAACGTGGGTAGCTCGAGTTATAACTCGAGGCAAGATTCTGATGCGAAACAAAAATACTTAGAGAAATTTAAAAATGTAAAATTCTGGGTCACTCGGGTCGATTTCTGTAAAACTCGAAGTAGAGCTCGAGTTTGTGGGGGTTTAACTCCGGGAAACACTCGGGTTGCCTGAGAAATTTTTATATTTCCAGCTATAAAGCTTTAATGAATTAGCTAAAGAAATTTCTGGAATTATTCTTTTTGATAAATGATGATTTATCTATTGAGTAGGAAGTATAAATTAAAAGTTTCAAAATTTTTGTGGATGTTTAAAAATTGATTTGTTTATTTTATTTTTCTAACACTTTCAAATGGAATTTTATAGTTAATTATTAAGGTAGGTTATTAATTTATCAATATGATTAATTGTTTCAAATCAAGGTGATTGATTTAATTTTGTTAATCAATCAAGAACTAAGGTAAAACAATTACACGATAAGGTTAATTAAATAATGATTTAAAGATAAATTAATTAATTAACGAAAGCATTTAAGGAATGATTTATCAATAGAGGTAATTAATTAATTAAAAGTAATTAATATATCATTAAAGGTTGATTAACCAAGTGATCCAAGAATAAGTAATTTAAGGAATAATTAATTTATGTGGTTAATTAATAAAGGTAATTAATTAAAAACAATTAATTAAAGGTTAATAATTTAAAATGATTAAGAAATCAATATTAATTAAGGGATAATTTATTAAGGATTAAATTAATTACAATTAAGGGTTAATTAATTAAGATAGTTAATGAAGTAATTACGTGGTTAATTAATTTAAACCACACGATTTATTCAGCTTAATTGAAGATGTTTGATTTATTACTGAATGTTGTGTTTTGGATTGATATATCTGATTTGTAATTGTAATGCTATGAGATATGAATTGCTTTGTACTGAATTGTAATATTTGTGATTATTTCTATGTGGATATGAAAACCCCTTGGTCGTAAAACGGCATTTGAAATTCGATGCGACAGGGAGTCGCATTCCAGTTGGTTATCCGAAACCCACATCGAATTGTAACGATGAATCTTTGTGATTTATAAATTTTATTTTTTCTGTGATCTGTAAATGAAGATAACCTTATGAGATACCGCTTATTGATATTGTTATATCTGGGATGATTGATGCTGTGCACTATTGTGTTAAAACCCTGGACTATCCTATACACACACAAATATGGATTGCACGTGGAAATCAGTTAAGTCACAGATTTTAAAAATAGTTTTGAATTTGAGTTTTTAATCGAAATGGTTTTGGAAATAGATTGGGTTTAAAGTGAAAAACTTTTGAAAAATTGTTTTAAAAATGAAAGTTATTTTGAATAACTTAATTAAGATTTGAAATTTGAATAATTCGATTTAAATTGAATTCAACATCTGAAATTGAATTCTTATATGTGGTATTTATGATGTAAAAAGGTTATACAAACTATAAATTTGTTTTAAAACCATTTTAAAGGTATGGTTTTGAGAATTTAAATTTAACCCAAGTTTATATTCGAATGGCCTTAACTCGTACAATTATAATTGAGTTTTGCAAAATGGAAACAAGTGATTTCAAATAATTGTTTTGAAAGGCTACAAATGAATCTTTGTCAAAGATTGGTGAATATTGTTTTAAATTGAAGGGGTTCTTTGAAGTAATCTTTTGTTTAAAAGATTTAAATGTGAAAATTGTTTAAAACATTGAAGGTTTTTGAAATGAATCTTTTTGTTTAAAAGATTGGAAATGGTAATTCGTTCTAAACCATTTAAATGTAAAATTTTGGGTTTCAAAGTTGTGACTTAACTAAAATCCCATTATCCATATGATTTTCAATATTGCGCTCATTATTCGGTTTAGCCGGGAGAGGACCTTTGTGTCATATAACCCATTTTGAATAATGATACGATGTATATGGATAGCATTTGAAGACCGGTGGTGAAGACCGGATATTTTTCGAAAACGAAAGGATAAGCCATCGAATGTCTCTACACCGACTGTCCTCGGCATAGAGATTTGATCACCCTTTGTGATGGGGAGTCTGGACGTGATTAAGGATTATCCAGATTTGCAAGGGCTTCTTCGGAAGTGCCTTTGGTTCTGATCGAACCCGGAACAGACTTATATGGATGTGTGTCTGACGTTACACTTTGAGATGTAAAACCGGTTTCTATCAAATACATTTCTGTTTGGTGGCGGAGATTTATTCTCTTAGCTTAACACCATTCTCTGAGACGTACGAGCTCAGAGGTTATGTAGTTGATGGTTACTAATGATATATTCCCAAATTTGGTAATGTGGCATACGAAGTGGTGCTGATCATTTTTTGATCAAAGCATGGCTTTGTAAAAAGCGCAGCTTTGTGGACGAGACTTCGTGGAACTTCACAACCCGGAATGGTCGAAACATGAAGAATGCGACAAAGTTAATTGGGGGTAGCGCCCCCTGAGGGTATGTTCATTTCCTTCTGGATAGAGGTGGTATCATGGTATGGAGCCCAGATACTTAACCTATGTGGTTGCTGCAAATTTATTACTTTGTGGTAGTTGGCGAATCCCGGGATAAAGGTCGGTTACGATCGGGTGATGACATGCTCGTGTCAGTAGTTACCTAGTTACAGAGGTAACCCGGCGTTGTGTTGGTAGAGATTCGGTTAGGTTCTCGGGGCGTCCCTCCAGAGGCGTACCCATGTGGAAATGGGAAGTTCCTTAGCCTGACCATTTGTTAGAAAATCCAAAGAAACAATACGAGTCCAGTACGGTTTTAGTTGCATAACCTGCCATGGAATGTGGCGGTGACCTGCTATTGAACATGGTAGCTATAGTAGGCATAAGTGTGAAATGCCTATGCTGGCTAAGATTAATATTATACTTTCAAAATGTTTTCCACTATGCACTAACTATAATATCAAATGGTTTTCGCGTATCAAGCATATTTAACTATCATAAGGAGAAATCCCCTCCAAGTCTGCGTTTGCATTGTGTGTGTGGCGGGAGGCCATATGGTAGTTTCATTTTCCAAAAAAGCATTACGGATTCCAAATTTAAATTCTTTTGTTTGTTATTAAGATAAATTGTTTTTGTTTGCTCATACCAGTCCCACGACTGACCCAGAGTTTCTAGTTCCATTCCTAAACTCTGGGTGCCCACTATTTTCCACACCGGCGGTCCAGAATTGAGTTTTTCAGATAGTAGATATAGATATCGATTCTGTAGCTTTCAGCATTCTCTTTGGAATTCTTTGGAGATCTTGGATGTTGGAGTCTTCGGATTCACGGAATGGACTTGCTCATATTGGTGCAAATTTGATGGTGGTTCGAGCAAGTCATTTGGAGTTTTAGCTCTGGAGCATTGGATCGGAGTTATTTCTTGGCTATTCATTTTCCGTTGCTATATCATATTTTTATTTCGCTGTAGCATTGTTATTTTGTATCTATGATATTGATTCATATTGTATCATTGTTGTATCGAATGTTGTGTATCAATGATATTCATTTCTTTTCTTCCACTGTGCTGTTATACTTAATTGTGTTATAAGCTCTGGCATGATTTCGAATTTCAACGATTGAATCTGCGGCATTCAGGTATAAGTGGATTACGTATGTCTATTTTCGAATGGAATTTAGACCGTGACATTTTGGTATCAGAGCTAAAGGTTGAAACTTTAGCTCAGGAGTATAACACATTAAGTAGCTCATTTGAGATAGGGTGAAGTATACCCTAGAATGAGTATATCCCTAAGATATCCGTTCGAATGCCTCAACAAGTTCTCTTACTATCCACTTATTGTGAGTATGATTGCAAGAAGAGGACGAGATAGGGGACAGGGGAATACCACTATAAATGGTCAGTACCCTGCAATAGCGGAAACAAGTTTCTCTATCAATCTCCTTTGATTCGTCTTTTCAATCCTTGGATGATTCTTGGCAGCTCCAGGTAGAAGCTTTGATATATTTGCATGGAACATAAACTCCAGATGGGTCAGAATTATTGTTTGGATGAATTGTTTGCTTTGGTTGCTATGATTGATAGGTATATTTTGGTTGTTTAAACTAAAAGTTTTGGATTGCATTCATATATCTTTTTATTCTGTTGGGTTCTGGTATATTCTATGGAGTGGTTAGTTATCTTTAGAACTAATCAATATCCCTGCATATTCGTAGATCTGGTGACCCGAGTATCTTGATTCGTTCTTGTATCCATTAGTGATATTCTGATTTGGGACCAAATGCAAAATAGATATTCAGTTTGATTTAGTGATTCATCTCTTGATCTTTCTATATTTCCTTGTTGTCTCCCTTTCAAATTTCGAGGACGAAATTTCCTTGTGGAGGAGAATCTGTAACATTCCTGAATATCAGCTAAAAATAATTTGATAATTAATTTAATCTTTGGAATTAAATTATGAAATTTTGGTAATTAATTTTATTTTATTTTAGATTTAAAAGTTGAATCAATTGGAAGATTTCCAGAATAAATAATGATATGCAATTTGGAGTTTGAAAATTCAAAAATAAATATTTTGAGAAATAAATTGGATTCTAGAGGTAAATTGAATTTAATATTTTTATTTTTAAGCTAATAAGAAATTGTTTCTAATTTTATTTAAACTATGCATTATAATTTGAAAATGAAGTTTCGAATATGATTTTTAAATTTTTATGAGGGTTGATTAAGAATAAAATTATTTATTCATGAGAAGTTAAATTGTAAATCCATCTTTTGCTTTAAAAAGATTACATAAATGATTAATAAAGAGATGTATTTATTTAAATAAGAAATATAGTACAAAATTATATTCAAAATAGTATTTGAAATGTTTAAAATATAGTAAAGATTTTGAATGTTGTTTAAAAACTAAATTTTATAATGTGAGAAGACATGTGTTACTTAAATTTTCATTGTATTTACAAGTATTAAATTTTATATAAACAAATTTACAAAGCTATGCAAAAAGTTGTATAAAATAAAATAAAAAATGGGAAATGTGCATGTGAACAAATAAAGATAAAACAAGGGTTTAAAAAAAATTAGAAAAAATATAAATATGTAAATTTAATTGAATAATGGGTTTAAACAAAATTTATAAATTAACTAAAATGAAGGGCTTAAACCTAAAATGTTGTATGTGAACAAGTGTTTACAAATGTAATAAAAAGATTTAGAAGTGGAAAATTTTCATTAAATTTAATTTTAGTAAATATGAGAATAAAAACAAAACCAGGTCTTTCAATTTCTTCATTCTTCAAAACCTACAAAATAAATTCTGAAACAAAAGAAGATGAAACAAACTTCAACCTGGAGATGAAAATAAACCAGAAAATCATCAAAACCAAATTCAAAAGCTTAAACCTGGATTCATAGCTTACAACCTGAAAAATCAAAATCTGAAATAAAAACCCAAAATCAGTTTGCAAACTCTTCAGACCAAAATCCAAATTTCCAGTAAACATCTTCAAAACCAAAATCTATTACAAACTTGCATTTTCAAAGCAATACAAATCCCTGTACAAATCTGTAGCCTGTATTTTCAAAACTCTGCACATCTTCAAATCATTTACCTGAAACTAAAGCAAGATTTAAAATCAGTTTTAAAAAGAAAGGGGAGCCTGCATTTTCATAGATCTGGAGATCAAGTCTCATGCAAATGTCTTCAGCAACTCAAAATTCAAAAACATTTCAAATGGAGGCTTTGTTCATGTTGAACAGGTGAGCAAACCTCAAATTTGAAACCTGAATTTGTTTATTTACCTAATGCTTATGTTGATCTTAGAGATATGGTGTGAAAATGTTTGCATGATTTTTTTTTTTTTTGGGATTAAGTTTGAATGGCCTTGTGTATAGGCATGTCTGGGAAGATGGATACAAACTCTGTTATGTTACAGGCACCATATAATTCATCAAAATAATTCCTTTTCTCTTCATATGATCAATGATAGGCCTTGATCTCCAAACAAAAGTGTATTGTTAAACTGTAACATTAAGGTTAAAAATGTTTTCAAGGGTTTATATTAAGAACTTATTATAAAAGTATGTTTTTACCATAGAAAAATCATTTTTTTTCATAAATCAAATATTTTAAATTCTTGAATTGAATTCGTAATCTAATTTATTATAGCAAATAATGAATTTAGAAATAAAAATCTTGATTTTTAGATTGGAAATTGTTGAGATAATTTACAATGAACTAAATTGGGGGTTGTGTCATTTTCTGGCAATCACGGTGGCATTGGACCTTGGGGTGGTGACTGGAGGAAGGTTATGGGTTGGTGGTTGTCAGAAAATTAGTGGAAAAATTTATTATGTGTCATGGTGGCCATGTGAAGGTAATATAGGGTTTGAGGACAGGATCGTATGGGTTGGGTTCTCGTGGATGCTGCGCTGCCGAGGGAGGAGTAGAGGCGATCGGTATAGGCGAAAGCTTCGTGGGTCCACGGTGAAGCTTGGTTCAAGGTCATGTAGTCGCCGGTGATCTGTAACATCGGAGCGACGCGATTTTGTTAATGATTTTAGGTTACAAAAATTCGAACAAATGGGTTGTTTTCGTTTTCGTCGTCGATTGGGGTCCTGGGTGATTGGGAAGTTTGAATGAATGATCGTCATCGTGTGGATAGTGGTGGCAATGACCAAAGATGGTCGGAGTTCTCGTGCAAGTGCACGGTGCACGTTTGTATCAGTCGTTGATTTTAAAGGTTAGGAAGGAAGCGTAGTCTCCTGGTTTGACTCGAAGATGACCTCGGGATGGAACGCGGGTAGCTCGAGTTATAACTCGAGGCAAGATTCTGATGCGAAATAAAAATACTTAGAGAAATTTAAAAATGTAAAATTCTGGGTCACTCGGGTCGATTTCTGGAAAATTCGAAGTAGAGCTCGAGTTTGTGGGGATTTAGCTCAGGAAAACACTCGGGTTGCCTGGGAAATTTTTATATTTCCAGTTTTAAAACTTTAATGAATTAGCTAAAGAAATTTCTGGAATTATTCTTTATGATAAATGATGATTTATTTATTGAGTAGGATATATAAACTAAAAGTTTCAAAATTTTTAATTTTTTTGTGGATGTTAAAAAATTGATTTGTTTATTTTATTTTTCTAACGCTTTCAAATGGAATTTTATAGTTAATTATTAAGGTAAGTTATTAATTTATCAATATGATTAATTAAAGGATTAATTGTTTCAAATCAAGGTGATTGATTTAATTTTGTTAATCAATCAAGTACTAAGGTAAAACAGTTACACGATTAAGGTTAATTAAATAATGATTTAAAGATAAATTAATTAATTAACGAAAGAATTTAAGGAATGATTTATCAATAGAGGTAATTAATTAATTAAAAGTAATTAATTTATCATTAAAGGTTGATTAACCAAGTGATCAAAGAATAAATAATTTAAGGAATAATTAATTTATGTCGTTAATTAATAAAGGTAATTAATTAAAAACAATTAATTAAAGGTTAATTAATTAAGAATGATTAAGAAATCATTATTAATTAAGGGATAATTTATTAAGGATTAAATTAATTACAATTAAGGGTTAATTAATTAAGATAATTAATGAAGTAATTATGTGGTTGATCAATTTAAACCACACAATTTATTCAGCTTAATTGAAGATGTTTGATTTATTACTGAATGCTGTGTATTGGATTAATATCTCTGATTTGTAATTGTAATGCTATGAGATATGAATTGCTTTGTACTGAATTGTAATATTTGTGATATTTTCTATGTGGATATGAAAACCCCTTGGCCGTAAAACGGCATTTGAAATTCGATGCGACAGGAAGTCGGATTCCAGTTGGTTATCCGAAACCCACATCGAATTGTAATGATGAATCTTAGTGATTTACAAATTTATTTTATCTATGATCTGTAAATGAAGATAAGCGTTATGAATTATACCGCTTATTGATATTGTTATATCTGTGATGATTGATGTTGTGCACTATTGTGTTAAAACCTTGGACTACACTATACACACACAAATACGGATTGCACGTGGAAATCGGTTAAGTCACAGATTTTATAAATAGTTTTGAATTCGAATTTTTAATCCAAATGGTTTTGGGAAATAGATAGGGTTTAAAGTGAAATTTTTTTGAAAAAGCGTTTTAAAAATGAAAGTTATTTTGAATAACTTAATTAAGATTTGAAATTTGAATAATTCGATTTAAATTGAATTCAATATCTGAAATTGACTTCTATATTTGGTATTTACGACGTAAAAAGGTTATACAAACTATAAATGTGTTTTTAAACCATTTTAAAGGTATTGTTTTGAGAATTTAAATTTAACCCAAGTTTATATTTGAAAGGCCTTAACTCGTACAATTATAATTGAGTTTTCCGAAACGGAAACAAGTGATTTCAAATAATTATAGCTTTTGTATAAGGAATGATTTTCCAAATTATGATGAAAAGATTTCAAATTTAAAATTGAATGGGTTTGAAAGACATAATTGAATCTTTGTGAAAGATAGTTGAACCCTATTTTGAAATTAAAGAGGATTTTTAAATGGTGGATCTTTTATATATAAAAGATAGAAACGAGAATTGTTTTGAAAGCTATGAAATGAGTCTTTGATTTAAAGACCGGATAAGTTAAATCCAATTTGAAAAGGAATTTTTTTGAAAGGCTACAAATGAATCTTTGTCAAAGATTGGTGAATCTTGTTTTAAATTGAAAGGTGTCTTTAAAGTGAGCCTTTTGTTTAAAAGATTTAAATGTGGAAATTGTTTAAACCATTGAAGGTTTTTGTAAATGAATCTTTTTGTTTAAAAGATTGGAAATGGTAGTTTGTTCTAAACCATTTAAATGAAAAGTTTTGGGTTTCAAAGTTGTGACTTAACAGAAATCCCATTATTCATATGATTTAAATATTGCGCTCATTATTCGGTTTAGCCGGCAGAGGACCTATGTGTCATATAACCCATTCCAAATAATGATACGACGTATATGGATAGCATTTGAAGATCAGTAGTGAAGACCGGATATTTTTTGAAAACGAAAGGATAACCCATCGAATGTCTCTGCACCGACTGGTCCCCAGTATAGAGATTTGATCACCTTTTGTGATGGGGAGTCTGGATGTGATTAAGGATTATCCGGATTTGCAAGGGCTTCTTTGAAAGTACCTTTGGTTCTGTTCGAACCAGGAACATACTCGTATGGATGTGTGTCTGACGTTACACTTTGAGATGTAAAATTGGTTTCTATCAAATACATTTCTGTTTGGTGGCAGAGATTTATTCTCTTAGCTTAACACCCTTCTCTGAGACGTACGAGCTCAGAGGTTATGTAGTTGATGGTTACTAGTGATACATTCCCAAATTTGGTAATGTGGCATACGAAGTGCTGTTGATCATTTGTTGACGAAAACATGGCTTTGTAAAAAGCGCAGCTTTGTGGACGAGACTTCGTCGAACTTCACAACCCGGAATGGTCGAAACAGGAAGAATGCGGCAAGGTTATTTGGGGGTAGTGCCCCCTAAGGGTATGTTCATTTCCTTCTGGATAGAGGTGGTATCATGGTATGGAGCCTAGATACTTAACTTATGTGGTTTCTGCAAATTTATTACTTTGTGGTAGTTGGTGAATCCCGTGATAAATGTCGGTTACGGCCGGGGGATGGCATACTCGTGTCAGTAGTTACCTAGTTACAGAGGTAACCCGAGGTTGTGTTGGCCGAGATCCGGTTATGTTCTCGGGGCATCCTTTCAAGGGCATACCCATGTGGCAATGGGAAGTTCCTTGGCCTGACCATTTGTTGAAAAATCCAAAGAAACAATACGCGCCTAATACGGTTTTAGTGTATAACCTGCCATGGAATGTGGCGGTAACCTGCTATTGAACATGGTAGCTATAGTAGGCATAAGTGCAAAATGCCTATGCTGGATAAGGTTAATATTGTACTTTCAAAATGTTTTCCACTATGCACTAATAATAATATCAAATGGTTTTCACGTATCAAGTATATTTAACTATCATAAGGAGAAATCTCCTTCAAGTCTGCGTTTGCATTGTGTGTGTGGCGGGAGGCCTTATGGTAGTTTCATTTTCCAAAAAATCATTGCGGATTTAAAATTTAAATTCTTTTGTTTATTTTTAAGATAAATTGTTTTTGTTTGCTCATACCAGTCCCACGACTGACCCGGAGTTTATTGTTCCCTTCCTAAACTCTGGGTGCCCACTATTTTCCACACGAGCAGTCAAGAGTTGGGTTTTTCAGATTGTAGATATTGATATCGATTCTGTGGCTTTCAGCATTCTCTTTGGAATTCTTTGGAGATCTTGGATGTTGGAGTCTTCGGATTCACGGACTGGACTTGCTCATATTGGTGCAAATTTGATTGTGGTTCGAGCTAGTCGTTTGGAGTTTTAGCTCTGGAGCATTGGATCGGAGTTATTTCTTGGCTATTCGTTTTCCACTGCTATATCATATTTTTATTCCGCTGTAGCATTGTCATTTTTTATCTCTGATATTGATTCATATTGTAACATTGTTGTATCGAATGTTGTATATCAATGATATTCATTTCTTTTCTTCCAATGTGTTGTTATACTTAATTGTGTTATAAGCTCCGGCACGATTTCGAATTTCAATGATTGAATCTGCGACATTCAAGTACAAGTGGAGTACGGATATCAATTTTCGAACACTGGAATTTGGACCGTGACATTTACGAGTTTGAAATTCTGGGAGTTTTTGAAATTGGTTTCTAATATTTCGTACAAGTATAGTAGTATTGTTTTATTATTATTTTCCATACTAAAATGTTTTCAAAATGATTTCAAAAGAAATAAGGTGCATAACTCTCTTCTGTCACTGGAAAATAATGTCGGTGACGATCGCGACATCATCGGCGTTCATTTTTGAGTTTCAAAGTGGGGGAGGCCACTTTAGTAGCTTTGTTACTCATTTATTTAATGAAATTGATTTGATTCAAATTCCCGATGTATGATTTGACATTGGAAAGAAATATGTACGTTTATTTCAAATGATTGAAATAAAACCCGGCGTTCAGTTCTCGAGTTTCTATTGAATAATATTACGAACACATGTATCCTATGCATTAGGATTGATTGATCGATTTATTATGCATCTTATTGAGATGATTGATTGTTGAATTCCAATTTTGAACTAGAATTTGTTTTTTTACGACTATTTTGAAGGGTCGAACACTTCCAAATTGAGAATTAATTTTCAAAGCTAAGTATTTTGGAAAGTACATAAAGTATGAATTTGGAAATTTTAAAGTAAAGACCAACAGAAGTTAAACAAGTTTAAAATGTTAAATATTTTGATAAGTAAATTATATAAGATTATTTTGTATTATATAAGTATGAAATTTGTTTTTGAGAAGTTTTGTACGAAAAGAGTTTTAAGAAATGTTTCGAACATAGTAAATATTTACCAGAAACTTATTGGCAATTTTTTTACCAGTTTTGACTTTGTATAAATATGGAAAATGGTTTTAAAAAGTTTATAATGGAATTTTTTAAGAAACATTTTTAAGCTAGTAAATGTCTTATAATAAAAGTTTTGAAAAGTATTTCTCATGTAAAGAAATTTGATTTTGTCTGAATTTGATATAAGTATAAAACTGAAGTTGTGAAAAATTGTTGATTTGAAATTTGGAAAATTTTGAATGTGAATGATATGCGATTGAAAAAAAATGATTGTTGATAACGTTTATGGACTTGAAACCGAACTGATATTTGAAAATGAATTGATTTTGAAGATCTTTGTAAACACCTGATTTGGAAGTTTTCGATTCTTATGGGAAAATAGTTAGTACAAGTATGAAGTTATGTCGAAAACTATTGATTTTGGAAGGTATTCGATCTGAAAAGAGATAAATCTTATATATAACGGAATTTAAATATGAATGGTTTGATATATTCGAGACTACTGATATTGGAAAGTACTCAATTTGGAATGAAATCTTATATATAATGGAATTTACGTAAGTGTGATATTTGAAGTTATGATTTGAAAAGGTTACTATGTATATCATGATACATTTTGAAATTAAAGATATGGGAAGAACCCTCTGTGAAATTTGGTAATCCACTTCATAGGTTCATTCTATTGAATTGATTTGATTTTTGATCATCTGGACATAAACTCATGAGTTCCTTTGAATTCCGTAGCGTAATCTATGGTCTTAGGGTTAGATCACAGCGTAAATCGAAGGTAGAGATTACCTACAGTGCAAATGGATTCTATTGGGATAGTGGCGTAACCATTGCGTACTGCAATCTGCGGTGTTTGTATGGTGCTTTTCGAATCTGTTTTTAAGTATTTTCACTAGGTGTTGAAATGAATCTACTAAATACTTGGAGATTTCTAGTCTTATGCCTGATCAATGTACGACAAAGTCCGTAAGAACAAGGATAAACTCTTTAAAATATAAAGTTATAGAAGAATTTTGATGAAGTATTATATAAAGGATATTTTGATGATTTTTCTTTCTTTTCTAAATACTTTAAAATGTTTAAAACATTGTTTATTTTGTACGACATGGTTTAAAAGTTAATTTTTGAAGCTGTAAATATTTTGAGAAGTTATTAATTCAATAAAACAAAGTTAAAGTTAATGATTCATGATTTATTAATAATATTTGAAAATCATTTTGAGATTAAAACTAATAAATTTATGAATAATGGTTTTAAGTTTTCAATAGCTCCTTTCTAATTACAAGTAGCAGTGTAAATAATTATTTTCAAATACTTTACATATATTTATAAAGATGTTATTTAAAATATTTAAATGGTATTTATAAATGAAGCAAGAAATTGCACAAATGAATTTTTGGTAAAGTATTAAAGTGTTAAAGATGATTAATTTACAAATAAAGTTTTTAAATGAATGTTTCAATTAAAATTTATATATGTTTCTTCGGATATATAATTTAAAGATATTATATAAATGGACTATATACATATATATAAAAATTTGTTTTAAAATATTTTATGAACTAAAATAAATGATTTGGGAAGTTTTATTTATAGCAATGTGCTTGAAATTTAAATTTGAATCGCTATTTTTGAAAGTATGGCTTGAAATATTTACTTGGTTTTCGAAGTAGCAATATGAAATTTATAAGTTTATTTACTATTTAAATTTTTTATTAAACCAAAATAATTTTTTTCCATGATTTGAATAATTATTTTAAAGCAAGTACTTTAAAGTTAGTTATGAAGATATAAATTTTATATTTTGATTTGAAAATTTAATGTAAGATTTGAGTATACTGTTAGTTTCAATGTAATAATCACTGAGTTTATACTTATTTTAAAATAATTAGTCTAATAAAAGTCTTGCTAAAATGTTTTGATGTAAATTTATTATAGTGTTTTAAATTTTTTGGAAAATCTTTGAATAATGCAACGAATATGTTTCAAACATATCTTATATTTATACTAAGTTAAGGTTAATATTTTAATTGAATTTTAAAACATACTGAAATATATTTTTCTCTTCATAGACGAATATAAAAAAATTAAAATTTAATTTTATAATCGAATTAAGTTATAAACTTTTGTAAATAAAGTATAAGCTTAAGTAATATTTTATGAAACGATTCATTAATATATTTATCAAAAAATAAATTATGTAGGAAATTAATCTTTATATATATAAATGGGTATTAAAAATTAGAGAAGCAATTAGTGTAGTTATGAAACTAATAGAATAAAATATGTAAGTTGTATATAGATCATTTTATTCACATGGTACTTTCGATTCAGATTTGAATACGTGATATGTAGTAATTCACACCGGTCTGAATTAGAACTTTTCACTCGGTTCTTGACGGCGAACAATTAATACGAATTTTTGATACGAATTTGAAGTTTTCTATCATAGGTTATGGCTATGCAAGGAGAATGGAGTTCTAATCAAGAAATTGGATCAGCGTCTACATTAGAGTAGTCGAATCAAAAATACTAGTTCGAAAGTGAAATTTGTGCATTCAAGTAAGTGATCAGAATTTTTATTGTGTACAAATGGTATATGTACATCGTACAAACTTTAATAATTAAATGGTGTGCTATGACTATTGCTTCTGATTATTATACTAATTGGTTGCATGTAACTGTTACATTCCATGAGAATTACATGTAGAAGTGCATCATACTTATCAGTTGCATTACATTGCTTTGTTGCATATGATTGGTGCATTGTGCATCATTGGTATTTATGATAGAATAGTTAGCATATTGTCTTGAATTATGTAAGTAAGTTACATTTTTATGGATGCAATAGCTATTGTTATTGGTTTCATAAGTTAAGTTGTTGCCCGATAATTAGGTACGTTTTCAAATTATGATTTTGTAGTGATATTTTATTGTTTTACCATGGTTTGGGATGCTTAATTATTGAAATATGACATATATATGTGATATTATTATTTTTCTGGACCTTACTGTGCGAAGGAGATGCATTGGAAAATTTCTTGAAATTAGGACTTAGAATATTTTTCATGGAAGTTGAGTTATTTTCAAATTCATATTAAACTTAAATATGTAAGTTAAATTGTTTATAAATTGAATATTTTAATAAAATATCTCATATCTCTTAAATCCTTCTTATTCCTTTTTAGGGACAAAAAGTTTTGAGTGGGTGAGATTGTAACGAGTTGCATTTTAGCTAATTAAAAATATTAAATCTAGTAAGATTTTAGGATTTAATATTGTCAGAAATAAAGATTTTTAGATTTATTATTGTAAAAATTTGTTAGAATAGAAAAACTTGATCTTAAAGAAATGTTAGAACAACTAATTTTAATGAGCTTAAAGATTTTAATGCATTAGAATATGATCATTGTTATTGATTTGAATATGATTATTTAATAATTGTTTGAATGTAAGCTCCACTGATTGTAGTAATGGATGTTAGTACAAGAATGGAATAATTTAACAAGTAAGTATTGGAAAAAATGAAATGAACATTTGAATAAGGACTTAACCTTTTAAGTTAAATTAAAATGAATATTTTAATGAGAATTCAGCCTTGACTTGAAAAGAATAGACTAAATATTTATCTCTAGCTGAAATATAGTTGTAAAGTTTAATTTGGGCATAAATTATTAATAAGGAATAAATTAAATGATGTATAAATTGATGTAATCATATTTTATTAATTGCAATATTTTTTAATACAGGAAAATAGACACAAGGAAGAAGCTGGAAATTTTTTTTGTCTCAGGGACAGCAAGTTTGCTTTTTGGTCTGAAGGACATTTTCTATGTAAATTGAAAATGATAGTTACAACTATCATTCTATGATTTACACTAAAAAATATCCTTGATCCTAAAATGCAAACCTTTTGTCCTTAAAACTAAATTTTTCTCCAACTTTTTCCTTGAGCCTAAAAACCCCGATATAATTATTAACGTACAACCATTGTTTTATTTATCATCTTATTATTAAATCCGTTAGAAATTTATTTGATAATTAATGGTAGATTAATATAATTGAAATATTAGCATTGGTACAAGAAATGTTAATTTTTTGAGTGATGGGTGTTATGTTAGTCAATCTCATGACGGAATTGTTGATTTGATAATAAGAAGGTGAATCAAAATAAAATAATTTGTTTGAAATTTAAATATATAATGAACATGTTTTATTGCAGTTGTAATTAAATGTTGGAATTAATTTAGCATATAGATATCGGGTTTAACATGGAAAATTGGATCTCAAAGGAAAAAAATTGGAATAATTATCTTCCTTATATTAGGGTATGTTTTGAGATTTAATTATTGCAATTAATAGTAATTAAATCTTGCCATTAATAAGAAATAAAAGTAAATGGTAATTAACTAGTGACATGTTCAACTTACATTTATGTTAAAAATATAATGAGAATTTTGATGAGAAATATTACGTTCAAATCGTGAGTACTCATTTTTGTTACAAATATAATGATAATAGGAAATCAATTGTTAAAGAAACAACATGGTACGATGTATTATTTCTGAAACTCTTTAATGGGATAATCTTTGAATATAAGTTGGTTTTAAAGGGAGAGGTATTAGTTGTAAATCAATGTGTAATAAAAAGATATATGTTTCAATAAAAATAAAAGAAAACGATTGATTTATTGAAAATAATATTTTTACTAAATAATGTGAATGTTTCATTTTTGAATATGAATTTTAATTTCATTAAAACAAAGAATTGAATTCTATTGTATGTTTATAAATGGAATATTTGATTTAATTAAATATTCAAACTTGATTTGAATTTAATTTATAAATAATAATAATAATATGGTAAGAAAACAACTTGAAGTTTGGTTAAAATTTTGATTTGGAATAGTTAGCATATTTACATAGGAAATTTACTTAATTCTAAATTTGAATTTGGAGTCTCAGTTCATCTTTTATTGTGTGTGGTGGCGCCCATTGCATTAATTGTAGTGTTTAATTTTATTAACTGTGTACTAAATTGTATATATGTATATATTTATATAATATCTGTGCGTGTGTTTGTAAATTTAAGCGTATTGGCGTTAATAAAATATGTTAAAGTGAATTTTTTTCATTTGAGTATATTACAGTTGTAGTTTCCATTTACGGTCCATCTTCTCAAATTTAAATTGTCGCTTACATTTATTTTATTTTATTATTATTATTATCTTCTTTTATTAAATACATGCGTCTTTTTGTTTTTCAGTAAGTTTTATTTATTTACGTGTGAGCCTTGCCTTGAAATGTTTCCTATGGGTTAATGAAATTAATTGAGATAGCGCACGTTTTGAGATTTTATACTAAAAGATTTGCTTACCATGTAAACATGTCGTATCAAATTCCAATATATGTCTTCCATCTTTTGTTAATTACCTGCATGTTAGTCTCTTTTAATTTTGCAAATTTACTTTTTCTTGTATCCTTCCCTTTCATAACCAATTTTAAAATGTGCTTTACCCTTATTCATTTCCTATTTCATTAACTTTCCATTTTCCAAACGTGTTTCCATTATTTCTTTTGCCTGAAGTTATCTTTCTCTTTGAAAAAAACAAACAAATGTGAGCAACTTATTTTCATGAAGCCAATCTTTTTTGTTAGCTTGAAAACCATTTCCTAAATCCTCCTTTCTCTATGCGTGAGCCAATGTATCATTTTGCCATTGCGCTGTAGAAACATGAGCAGCCTTCAAAATTCTTAGTGAGACCAACTAATTTGTTTTATTTTATTATTAAAATGTGTGTACATATTTTTATATTTCATTTCCATAATATTCTTATAACTTGAATATCTTCCGCAAATGAACTCCGATTGATGCGCGATTTCTTCCTTTGGGTTTGTATTAAAATTCCAGACTAAATGAAACTAGTTTGGCTGCATTTAGAGACAACTGAAATTTTGGGCTTTTATTGGATTTTCTATGGGCCATAAATCAAAGGTGAGTGATTAAACCCACTCATGCAATACTAAAATTTCCATTGCACGTTAAATCAAATTTATGATATGATATATAAATTTTTGATTGTTGTTTGTTGATTTAAATTGACATTTGAATTGATATTGAATTTGAATTGACATTAAATTGAATTGACATTTAATTTTATATTGGAATTTGGTTGCGAGTTATACCCTGACATTGATAACTATTAACTGTTGCAATATATTGAATGATTTGGATGTTGTTTGAAATGGATGCTTATTGATTGATATGTTGGATTTATGGTTGTTTATGTATTTTAATATGTCCCTGTTATCATGTTCGGACGACTAAATGTCTAACGGTTTAGAAAATAGCCGAATGAATTTTGAAATAAAAATAACCACAAGCGCACGGCATATTATCGTAGTACGTGGCGAGTACAGGTCGATTCATATGGAATTATTGATTTTAAATTTCTGTTCAATCAAATTGACCTAAGATTTAGAGAGTTATTAGCTAAAAAAAGGAGAAAAAAAGACAAACTATCAAAAGAAAATAGATAAAAATATGAGAGTGTAGAGGCAATTTAGAGATAAATTCACTCTCTAGATCACATAGTTCAACATAACATGAAATTATGATCTCTCTTTTTTGGTCATTAGTTAGGTTAATTGATGTGTTTATCATAAGTATGACTTATTTGTGCTATTAATTAGCACAACATAAGCCATCAAACTATAACATACCCCTTAAACCACTATTTACTCTCATGAAATATGAGAACAAAGTTGAAAATGAAATCAATTTTAAGCATGGCCTATTAACCATTATTTAGAAATATAAGCCATCAAATTTTAATTTCACATTCACTTCATTACCATCATCATATGTAGACGAAGAGATAATTATTGTTCGCGATTGTTTAAGCATAGCCAATTTGACATGAACAACATAGACTATCAAATTCAATATTAAATAACAAATCACATCCACACTCAATTAAGCATAGAAAGAGAGCAATAATTATCAAAATGTTGAAGCTACATGATTAGAGGCTTCATTACCCCTAAATTGAAGGGATTAGCCTTTCATTTGCGTTATCTTATCAACACAAATAGCATGCAATATGAAACACAAAAAAGAAGAGGAAAAAGAGAGCAAATGAAAAGAAAAGCTAGGTAAAAAGAAATAACACTATTCTATTTGCATAAAAAGTAAATTACATTACTAACATAAGAGGAGGAGAGCATGCAAATAAAAGAGAATACTAATTAATATTGCATAAAAAAAAGAAAAATTACATGGAATAAAATGGCTAAGTAGCCATGGAAAAAGAAGAGAGAAGAGCTTTGTTTTATTTTCTAAGCTAAAAACTAAGTAAGAGGAAGGTTACATGAAGTATAAAGGGTATTTATACATGTGATAAACCCTTATTAATTTTTTTGGGGAATGCCCAAAATCCCCTTGAAGTAGTGTGGTCACCAAGTAATCATTAGCATGTATTAATCCCCCACTTAAACATACATGAAGCTTTAATGGTCGTTTAGCATGTGCATTAGCTTCTAATTGAAAATAAAGGTAAATGGGTAGATGGAGTCCTCCATGTTCATAAGTTTGAATTATTTTCATTTTCATTTTCTTTGTTTCCTTTTGTGCATGCATGTCTTCATGAAGCCACTAGTATTTGGATTTAAATTGTTTAAAAACAACATAGAAATTTTCAGTTAAATTTTAGAAAACTAATATACGCTCAAAAATGGCATTTTGCTTTTGGATGAAGATGAACATGTGATGATTTGAAATGATTTGAATTTTTTGTTTAAATAAGTTAAAATACCAAATATGATCATTTATTTAATTTAAATAGATTCAATATGGAGGTAAAAATATGCATATTTACATGCACATCAAATACCTCCACACTTATCTTTTTATTCATCTTCGAATAAAGAAAAACTAAGATAAATCTGTTTTCGTAGGGCGCACGATTGCACTGAGCGTATGCAACAAGCCGTTAAACCTTTGGGTGTCCCCAATAGGACGAGTGTAATCTCGTGAGGGTTTACAGAGGATACAACCCACAAAATCCAAATGTAGAATGACGATATTTACAAAACGCAAGATTTATTTACAAAGAATTGAATGCGAGTTTTTGAATGTATTTACAAATGAAAGATTTACTTTCAAATTAACATGAATAAGTTAAATACAGGTTTTGGTCATTATCTTGAAATTTAATTCATTTACTCGTCAAAATTTCCAACAAAAACGAAGTTATCATAAAAAATAGACTATAGTTTGACTCGTTGTTTCAGTTGATAACAAAGTATAAATATGAAATAGATCCTTAGGTGATTATAAAATTTATCGAAATAGTATTTTCATTTCAGTTCAATAATAAGTCAAATCAAATAAGTTAAAATAGTGTTTGGATTTCATTTTCTTACTCTCTCCCTTTTATCTTTTGAAAATTATATGCCTAACTCAGAAAGGCCAGATATATTACCCGTGCACTGCTTTGCAAACTTATGTGAGGGGAATACAGGGCGTGGCGAGTGAACACACGAGTGTGATGACTATCGATTGTAGGCGTTATTAATAAAAGATGGATTATTATATACATACACCAAGCTACGATAAACTGAGGCCAGATATACCGACCGTGCACTGTATTTCGGGCTTAGTGAGAAAGGTATAGAGCATGGCGAGTGTACGTGCATGTGTGTACAACCATCGACTGTAGATGTTAATAGAAAATATTTACATATATACAAATGTTTTTTTTATATATGTTTTTTTCTATATTATTTTTGTTTGAAAAAGAGAGTTTTGCAAAATCATGCCCCACTTAACTTAGAGGACAAAAAAAGGTTATATCCTTTACTTTAAATCAACCACTTTTTAAAGCATAGATTTTCAATTAGGATATATTTCATAATTTTCATGTATGAACTTTCCTATGTACTAGTTAAACTATCGTTATTTGTAATCAAGCTTCATTATTATTTTTGTTAAGACAAACAAACTTCCAAAAATTTCAATTTAATAAGCCAAAACCATATATTTATCCTATAGTGTTTCTTTAAAATAAATCAAAAAAGCTTAAATAAAATTGTTTTTTTAATTTTGGAAAGAAAAAGTAAAAATAAACCATGAATAATCGAAAATGAAGATGAGTCTCCCCCCATACTTGATTTTGACCGTGTCCCCACAGTCAACAAAAAAGTGGAAGGAGAAAAATAAAATAAAATAGAAAAGACCTTTATTTACATGAAAATGAACGGTATTTACATGAGATCAGAAATTGTATCGTCAAAAAGTAAATGAAACGGTCTTCCAAAGACCGATTCATTTGTCTAGACAAGTATGCAAAACATAACTTGATCGGAAAACCAAACCGTAAAAGATTTCAAAGTTGAATGTTGATTTGAAAAAACGAATGTCGTTTTATTAAAAATCGTACGAGTTGTTTCCTTTTCGATTTTCAGGGTTGATAGAACAATTGATTGAAGTTCAAGTTTATTTTTCGCCAAATTGAATTTCAAATATATCATTGAAAGTTTCTTCAAGATTGTTGATTTCAAAATCAAAATGGTGATGTAACTCTTCCCCATTAGAAGTTGACAACTCGTTTTCAAAATGTCCAAAGAAATCGTGTTCATTAAATTCGTCTTCCTTTGTTGGATTATGAACAACTTCATTGCGTATCTCAAGTTCAAAATCCGAAGTTGTTGTATTTAAAATTTTGAAATCGAGAAAAGGAAGGTTTAATTTTGAATGAAGTTTAACACCCTTAAAGAAATTGAAATCCAACTCAATTACTATTTTTTCAACAACGTCATTAAGATCATCTTCACCATTTTCATGTTCAAAAGTTGTTTGAAAATTTTTGATTTGGGTAAAAGGTGGATTATTACTTGACTCGTCATACGTTGGGATTCGATTTTGCTTATCACCTTGAATCATATATGTTTCGAACAACAAATCCGCATGTTCATCGTAAATTTCGTCCATTTGCTCAACAAAATCCAATTTATAGTTATTAACATGAGGATGTTCACTTTGAAATTGTTGAGGACAAAAGTTTCAATTGTAACATGGTTAAGATCATTCCCATTGCTAAATTCGTTTGAAAAGTTGTTTCCATTTTTATTTTACGTTTGAATTTCTTTTGGGAGCTTGAAATTGAAGGCATGAGTTATGATCGAAATCGTTTGAATTTTAAATTAAACTAAAATTTTGAAATCCTTGACTCGAGTTATTACACAAATATGATTACACAAATCGTTTATACTTTGATTTTGTTGTGTAGAGAATTCAAGTAAAGATGAAATGCTATTTTCAAGAGTCGAGGGTTGGTCATTATTTTGAAAATTTTTTTTGTTCGAAATTCGAATTATTTACACAATAGTTGTTATTAAAATATCAATACGAATTTGGAGTGAAATCATATGGATTATATTTATTTTCACAACTATTGTAAAATTCAAGCGAATATGAAAATTCAGACATTTTCAGGAAAGTTTTAGGTTTTTTCTATTTTTATAAGGAAATTTTTTTTACAAATAGAATTTATTTTTAATAAAATGGAAATTTGATTTTTGTTTTTCAATTTTTTAAAAGATTTTATACATATATTTTTTCAATTTTTTTTTGGATTTTTGAAATTTCAAAGGAAAAGGATTTAAAAATTTCAAAGAAAAATAAAAGGAATATATACAATTTTTTTTAGTTTTTAATTTTGACTTTTTTTTAAATATGCATGAACTAATGCAACTAAATGAATGCAAGGGTTAATTGAAAATGATTTATCCTAAGTTAACAAAAAATTGTATAATCACACTCTGTCTTAGATCAACAAGATAGTTCTCAACCAGGTAACGGGCAGGACTTATCAGTGCACCGCGAATCGCCATAGCAATGCAGCTAAAGGTTTAAGTACCTTCAGAGGAACAACCACTATAATATTTACGAACAGTCATAATATTTATCAATGGTTATTACTCTACCGTAGCCTAGACACTAAGAGATTAAATGTTCAAAGAAGACGAATTGTCAATATACAATTAAGTGTTATTGATTTCTAACCGTTATTTTTAATCAAAATCTAAGATGAAATTAAACATGTATTAACAATGCAACTACAAATGATTTTTTTGTTTTTTTTTGAATTTTTTACTCTTAATGCAAGCAACAAAAAATGCAAGACAAACAGAAACAATAGATATATACAATGCACCACAAATAAAAATAAAATTATAAACAAGCAAGCAGTAATTATTACTATTTTTCGGAATGCTCCGTGAAGCCAGAAATTAATTTTAGCAAGCACTTCTGCTCCTTCTGCAATTCTGCTTTGGCAACCTGAAATAAAATAGGACATATATACAAGTTTATATATATATACACATACCAATGAAAACAAACTAAAAACAAAACAAATTAAAGTACAAACAACCTGTATTTTTTAGAGACAAAACAAAAATAAACAAAACAAAACAATTTTTTTAAGACTTAAACAAAGTAAAACTGAAACGACCCACCTTTCATTCCAAAGAAAGACGCATCATCAATAAGAAAGAAAGAGGTAGAAATAGAATAGATAAAAGAAAGAACTAAACAATATCAGAATCTCACAGCGGAAACGGAACAAAATATAATATATTACATGACTATTACATAGTCATTGTTAATCGGCGGAAATACTATCGGATTAGAAAACCGTCGAAAATTTTAGAAATTTCATAAATTGAATCTACATGATTAGAGGCTTCATTACCATGAAAGAGAGCTCAATTATCAAAAAGGGAGGTTTAAATTACATAAATTTGGAAAATCATCAATAAGCACAAAAAGAGAGCTTTAATTATCAAAATGTTGAAGCTACATGATTAGAGGCTTCATTACCCCTAAATTGAAGGGATTAGCCTCTCATATTTGTTATCAAAACAACAAATATAGCTTGCTATATGAAAGAAAAGAAAAGAAAAGGAGAGCAAAGTGAAATTAAAAACTAATCTACTTGCATGAAATAAGAGAGATCTACACTACTTGCATAAAAGGAAATGAACATGCAATTAAAAAGAAACAATAACTAGCATTGCATAAAATGAAAAGAAAATTACATAAGATAAAAATAGCTAAGTAGACATGAAAAGAGAAAGAGAACTTTTTTTATTTTGAGCCTAAACTAATGAGAAGAGAGACTAAGGGAGAGGAGGCCTAAGAGAGACTAAGGGAGAGGAGGCCTAAGAGAGACTAAGGGAGAGGAGGAGATTACATGAAACATATGGGTATTTATACATGTATGAAACCCCAATTCACATCTTGGGGAATGCCCAAAATGCCCATGAGGTGGTGTGGCCACCAAGTAATCATTAGCATGTCATAATCTCCATTTAAGTGTACATGAAGCCATTAATTCCATAAGCATGTGCATTAGCCTCTAATTTGTACATTAAGGTGGTGGGTAGGTGGGTCCTCCATGATCTTCACTTTGAATTATTTCCATCTTCGTTCCTTTGTATTCTTTTTGTGCATGCATATCTTCTTCATGAAACAACTTGTAATTGAAATCAAATTCCTACAAAATAGTATGGAAATTTCTAATTAATTTTTATCAAAGAAATATATGCACACTAATGACCGTTTTACCTCTATATGAAGATGGATATGTGACAATTTGAAATTAATATGGATTTTGGTTAAACCAAGTTAAAATACCCAATATGATTATTTATTTAAATTAAATAGAATAAATATGGTAGTAAAATATGCACATTTACATGCACATCAGTCATTACATCAGAGTTACATAGATTACAACAACATCATCACATTAGACAGTTATAAAGACCTGTCTAATCCATTACATTATAAACAACAACAGATAAAGACACCCCGGCAGAAATAAATAGATATAGCTACGTCTGGACTTCTGCTCCATGCTATCCAAAATTCGTCAAGCAAAAATCTGATCACTTGGCTACTCGTACAAATTTGAGTACCCAAGAGCTTAAGAAAAACAGAAATAAACTCCGGGTCGGATATGGGTCTCGTGTGAGTGAACGGGTTAAAGTTGTTTAGCTTTAAAAATCATTTGAAAACAAAGGTATCACGTAAGACTTCCCACACATAAACATGGGTAAGTTTTTACCTTACGCTAACCAAAACATTTGATAGGAAATCCAGTGATATTATAATAGGTCTAGGGTTTTCGAATAAACTAGAAAATAGCTGAAATTGTTACATTTATTAAAGTGGAAATTAGCCACAAGGGCCTCTTTAGCAAGTGAAATTAGTTTCTAGGACACACAACGAAAATAATTACTTTCAAGGACAAAACGTAAAATAATTAGTTTGTAGGGCCTAAAAACCTATGAATTATGTCCTTGAAAGTAAATGGACTACCGACTGTCCTTGAAAGTAATTATTCTGCTGATTTTGGCCTTGAAAGTAATTTCTTTGAATGTATGTCCTAGATACTAATTGGACTACGAAGTTTGTCCTTATGGTGAAATGCCCCTTTGTTAAATTCCAGCATACATACGTATATAATCAAATCCGAGGGCACTTATGGGAGATTGCGTTACATACAATAGCAGGGCTACTGGGGTACCGCTCGTCATAGTACGTTGTTGCAACATCCCACATATTTTACGATTGTATATTTAAATATTTTATTTAAATATGGCATCGTTAGTCGGATTTTAGTCCGGAAAGCTATTTTTTGCAAACCGTCGAATTAGAATTCGAGACCCATTCCTTTAAGCTCAAAATGCCGTTTGCAACCTTTTTGAGTATAAACTTTGATATGTTTGGAGTTAGTAGAATTTTGCTACTTTTCACTTAGGGCTTTGGATTTAGTTATAGCCCATTAACCCCAATTATCAACTTAGCTCCAACCCTCTTCTCGTCATTCCTTTATAATTTCCTAATACATTCAAGCTTCATCAAAAATAAGGGAGGAGAAAAAGAATTAGGAAATCCTAAGCCCTTGTTTCCATTTGCAAATTCAAGTTCTAGCTCTAAATTCATAGAGGAAGCTTTGGTAAGCCTTCTCTTCTTCTTCTCCAACTCATTCTCCTTTCAATTTCAGAAATTCCTAAACCTAACTTAGGAAATGTTCTTCTTTTAAGCTTTGATTGAAGCTTCTTGAGTTGTTATTGAAGAGAAATTGATCTGAGCTTGTTCTAAAAGCTTCTCCTTCATTGATTTGGGTTTAAAGGTGAGATTTTTGTCTCACATCTATGTCTATATCTATCCTCGCTGTTAGGTATGAATTCCTAACACTTATTTATATGCATTTTCTTTAGATTTGTATTGCTTTGGAGAATATTCCAATTTTTGGTGTTTTGAAAGGAAAATTTATGAAATACTATTATGGATATTTGGACATTGATATTCGAGGCGTATCGAAGAGCCTTTAAGGCTGGTTTGTCGCTTGGCATAAATCCTTAGTCGTTGTTGCTCGTCCGTTCGCTTTCGATATTCATTTTGGCCATTTTTGGCCTAGGTTCAAGAAAGGCCTGAGAAACAGGTTTCAGAGGCCTGAATGCTCCTTTTCAGACGTTTGAATATTATACTGGGAATTTTTATTTCCCAGTATTCAGACATCTGAATCAATATTTCTAGACGTCTGAATTTGCTTGTGGATAACCAGAAAGGAAATAGGCTAAAAATTGCCTATTTCAGACGTCTGAGGTATAGGGTTCAGACGTCTGAATTATGTTCTGGAAAACTTTTATTTTTCCAGATTCAGACGTCTGAATCCGTGATTTCAGACGTCTGAATCCGTGATTTCAGACGTCTGAATCTGCTGTCTAGGCTCTATTTGCCTATTTGCTTGAGAATTCCAATTTTATCGATTTGTGATTATCCGATTTGTTGATTATCATTTATTATAGACTTTGATGGCTTCTTTTATATCGGAATTTTTGGGAATATCCATTTCGATGGATTCGGTATCGATTTCTTTGGATTCTATTTACGTCTTCGTATGTGAATTTTGATGATTGATTGTTTCTACAATCATTTTTGTGATTTATCACTTAAAAAATATAAAGGTTTCAATACTAGTAGTAAAATATCAAAACTCTTTCATGAAAACGATTTTAACACTATTTTATTATAAACTAGTTTCTTAAACAGTTTACCAATCTACTAGCATATACAAACCTTTACCTCACTCGTATGAGAAATCTAATTAAACGGCTTAGTAAAACAAGTGGCATGAAATGCATGTGTTTTCTTCGTCGGTTAATTCTTGTACTTGTTCGACTGAACCTCTTGTGACAATTTTTGAGTGGAAATCTACAATTTGTTCGTAAATATTTAAGTTAAGCTGGTGTTTATGGGACATGAAGCTAAACTCATCTATTTACTAGCTTAGTGTAATTGACACTTCTTGATGATCGATGATGATCAGTTTTTATGATTTAGACTAGCATTGTGCAATGTCTCTTTGTCTGCGAGGGAGACTAAAACCCGTTTTGTGGAGTTTCGACTCAAATTGGTGGGGTAGCGACCCATGGTCTTCTGGCCGTTTTGTGGAGCCTCGGCTCGAAATTATTGGTTAGCAACCATGGAATAGCATTCCATTTTGTGGTACATGTGTTAGCGAGCTTTCATACTCCCGTTTTGTGATAGGCCTCCCCCCTTTTGTGATTTCTGAATTTCTATTGATGATTTCTAGAATTTGTGTTTCACCAATTTTCGTGATTTCATTGATAAGCTTTATCAATATTTGTGCATTGGTGAATTTGTGTGTCATTAACTTTTATGATTGGCATTGTGATGTTTTCCAATATTTGTCACTTGGTGAATAAAAATTAAGTGTATGACATTCTTTTTGATCTTTGAGAAGATTCTTGTGATATTGATTAATCTCTGGTTGATTTTCAATTACATACTTATCACAGTATGGCATTATGATTATCATACGTTTTTGTCATATCTCTTATTCTATATCATTTCAGCTAATATTTATAGCTAGACTGATCCATTTATTATTTTCTTATTAAATAATACTCGGGTCAGACCGAGATGTTACAGGTGCTTCTGCTTGACTCCTCATCCGGGATTTTTATTCTGACTTTTGGCTAACTACATTAGATTTGTAGTTTTTGTTGGTATACATTTGAGACATAGACTCATTGATGTATACTTATTCTTTTGTCTTGCACTTGTATCTATTCTTTTGTGATATTGTGGATCTTGTTAGACCACTACTCTGATGTAAACACTTTCATGTTTTGTATTCATATCTGTTTCCGTCTTTGAGATATGAACTTCTATGACCGATTTGTGTTTTGATATTTCTATATTTGTTTTCCAAAGATTACATATAGCCACTGTGTAGTAGCTTTGTGTTTGTGTCGGTATGCTAGATTTTCTCTTGAGATGAAAAGTTATATTTTTATCTTGCATATCGGTACTCGCACAAAGCAACTATTCAGATGGTCGCTCCTCAACAGCCTTATTCTCCACGCTAGTTGACGGCATTACCACATAGTGTCCTTGGCTAGCATGGGTATAGACGTGGGGCGTCACAGCTTGGTATCAGAGCCAAACTTCAGAACAATGTGGAATAATTTAACAAGGATCATCATCCTAAGTCCATCTTAGGAGTCGTGCCTTAGTATTTAATTCGAGTCTTCGTACCGTCTTATCCTAATTTCTTTTGTGATGCCTTGTTTTATCAATCATTATTGTTTGGTATTCAATTTGTGAATAACCTTTTTCTTCTTCTTTCTTTCTTTCTTAAAGAAGAGAAATGGTTAGACCTGGCCGTCCCAACGCCGGTCAATCTAGTGCTACTCCCCAGGATGGCGTATTTATGTCTGCGCAGCAGCTTCTTGATCTTGTAAAGAATGCTCAAGCAGCTGGTTCTAAGCCTACTCACCCTAAGTCTGGATTTGCATGCTTGTGCAACGATTATACCAACTTGGATGGAAAGCCATTCAAAGGTTCTGAAACCATTATTGAAATCTAGGCTTGGCTAAGAACATGCGATTGATTCTTTTCTCGCACGAACCTTATCGATCTTCACCGTGTCCAGGTGGCCTCTAGTATGCTGCAAGAAAGAGCATTGACTGGTACGAGCTTCTGATTTCTGAAATTATTGAAGTAGATCTTACCTGGGAGCATTTTCGGGGATGATTCGAATTGAAGTTTGTGCCAGAAGCTGAGAAGGTGACATTGGCTCATCCTTTCATAGACCTTGTTCAAGGTGAATCCTCCGTGGCAGGTTATGTTGCATCCTTCGAGTCACTTTCTAAATACGGGGTCGAATACATAAACACCCCATTGAAGAAGAACCAAAGATTTTTTTATGGCTTTAACAAAAATCTCAAGAAGCCATTACTTCTAAAATTAGAAGTTTCCTTTGATCAACTCATTGATATCGCTCTTCGTCTTGAAGAGGCGGATATGGAGAGTGATGTTGAAGTTGGGAGTGCCAAACCGAACTTCAACAACAACAAGAAAAGGCCAAATAAATTCAAAGGTCCTTATCCCAATAAAACAGGGAAATAGGCAACTCCGACGGCGAAGACTTCTGCCTCTAGTGGTGGGCAATGCTACAACTGTGGTTCTAAGGACCATTATGTGAATACGTGTTCAAAGCCCCACGCTTGTCGCTATTGCAAAAGCCCAGATCATTATTTATCTACATACCCCAAACTCCAAAACAAGAAGGAGGGAAAGCTTAATGCGGTGCAAGCCCCTTGCAACACTTCTCGTGGTCAAGGTATTTCTCATTCTATTCTTGATGGCATTATTGTGTTTCATGATCATCCTATTCGAGTTCTTTTTGATACGGGTGTGTCCCATTCTTTTATATCAAAGGAACTTGTTGATACTTTTTCTTTAAGTGTTGTTGTTTTAATGACTTCTTTCAGAATCACGAATCCTGTTGGTGGGTCCGCAACACTCAGTTTACTCTGTAAGAATGTCGAGATTGCTTTATGTGATTTTTCTTTCCAAGACGATTTGCATGTCATGCGTTACTTAGGCTTTGGAATGATTTTGGGAATGGATTGGCTTAACTGTTATGAGGCTCATATCCTATGTCCAGTGCGGACTATTTATCTTCGACATCCACAATCTATTAATAAGATTTCTATTGTTCTTAAAGATTCGGATTCCACTTTGGCAACATCCTTATATTCTCTAAATCCTCGTGATGACGATAATGATGATGAGGAAGATGTCATATCTCTTATTCACGTTGTTCTTGAATTTTCCAACATATTTGAGCCCGTTTTTGGACTACCACCAAAGCGAGAAATTGAGTTCAAAATTAATCTCATCCCTGGAGCTCAACCTATCACTCGTCCTCCTTATCGCATGTGCAATAAGGAAAATGAGGAGAGGCGCAAACAACTATCCGAATTGGAGACGAAGCAATTTATTCGCTCTAGTTCCTCGCCTTGGGGACCTTCGTCTATTTTTGTGAAGAAATCCGATGGTACACTTAGGCTTTGCGTTGACTACCGCAAGCTTAATGATTTTACCATCTAGAATCAATATTCTTTACCTTTGATTGATGATCTATTCGATTAACTTAGTGGTGCTAGAGTATTTTCACAATTGGACTTGGCAACCAGTTTTCATCAGCTTCGTATTGCAGAGATAGCATTCCTTTGACCTCTTTCCATACTCGTTATGGATCTTACGAATGGCTTATTATGCCATTTGGTTTAACGAATGCTCCGACTTATTTCGTTGACCTTATGAATCGAGCTTTCAAAGACTTCCTCGATCGATTTGTTCTCATCTTTATTGATGATATTCTTGTGTATTCAAAAACCGAGGAGGAACATGAAAAGCATCTTCGGATTGTGTTGGAAACTCTTAGGAGTAATCAATTGAAAGTAAAATTTTCTAAATGCCACTTTGGGCAATCTCGTGTGAAGTTTCTCGGTCATATTATTTCCGAATCCGGAATTTCCGTGGATCCTTCAAAGATTGAAGCGATTCAAAATTGGAAGAGACCGAAGAGTGTGACGGAGATTCGTAGTTTTCCTGGATTAGAGGGCTATTACCGCCGTTTCATAAAAGACTTTTCTAAAATTTCTGTACCTCTTACTACTTTGACAAAGAAGGGAGTTAAATACATTTGGTCGGACAAATGTGAAGCTTCTTTTCGAAAATTAAAAGAACTCCTTTCCGATGCTCCTATTCTTGTTATTCCTGAAGGAAACCAAGATTTTATTGTTTATCCCGATGCTAGTCGCGTTGGTTTGGGTGCCGTTCTTATGCAAAGGGAACGTGTTATTACTTTTGCTTCTAGGCAATTGAAGCCTGTTGAGACTAGATGTGCCACTCATGATTTAGAGCTCACAGCTATTGTTTTCGCCCTTCGAATTTGGCGTCATTATCTTTTGGGAGAAAAATTTATTCTTTACACCGATCATAAATCTTTGAAGTATCTATTTTCACAAAAGGAACTTAATTTGCGTCAACAACGTTGGCTCGAGTTCTTACATCTTATGATCTTGATATTCTTTATACTCCTGGAAAGGGAAATCGTGTTGCCGACACTCTTAGACGAAAGCAACAGGCAATTGTTTCCATGATGATATCCGAATGGAATGATCTCGAGACTTTATCCACTCGTGAGATTAGAGATCGTGTGTCCGATTTATGTTCATCTCTTGTTTTATGTAGCCTAGAGGCTCATCCTTCTCTTTTAGACCGCATTCTTGAAGCTCAAAAGCTAGATCCCGAATTGGTTCTTCTTAGCCAAACTTTTAGGGATAAAATTGATGTTGAAGGTTTGAAAGACTTTCATATTGATTCTCGTGGCGGTATTCGAAAATTTGGTAGACTTATCGTGCCAAAAATTAGTGATCTTCGTAACAACATTTTAGAAGATTCTCATCGTTCTAAATTTACCATTCATCCTGGTAGTAGTAAAATGTACATGGATATGAAGCGAATTTATTATTGGGAGGGAATGAAATTTGACATCACTAACTTCATTAAGCGTTGCATGACTTTCCAACTCATTAAGGTCGAGCATCAAAGGCTCGGTGGGTTATTGCAACCTTTAGACATTCCAATTCGGAAGTGGGATCATATTTCCATGGATTTTTTCGACGGCCTTCCCCGTCCTCGTTTGGGTCATGATAGCTTATGGGTGATAGTTGATAGACTTACTAAATCCACCCATTTTATTCCCGTCCGGTCTAATAGGACCGCTCCTCTTTTGGCCAAACTCTTTATCAAAGAAATTATTAAATTGCATGGAATTCCTACTTCTATTGTTAGCGATCGTGATCCATTGTTTACTAGTGGATTTTGGAAGAGTCTTCAAAAAGGTTTGGGAACGAAGCTTAATTTCAGCACCGCTTGTCACCCCCAGTCCGATCGACAAACTGAGCATGTGAATCAAACTCTTGAAGATCTTCTTCGTGCATGTGTACTTGATTTTGGTGGAAGTTGGGAAGATCATATTTCTCTTGTTGAGTTTTCCTATAATAACAACTTCCAATCTAGTATTGGTATGGCACCTTTCGAGGCACTCTATGGAAGGCTATGCCGATCTCCTTCTCGTTGGCTTGAGGCCGGTGAGAAGCTGGTTTTAGGTCCAGATTTTATTCGTGATTGCACAGAAAAGATTGACCTTATTCGTCATAGGATGAAAGAAGCCCGAAGTAGACAAAAATCCTATGTCGATAACCGAAGAAGGAAAATTTTATTTTCTATGGGAGATTTTCGTGTTTCACCTATGAAGGGTGTTGTGCGTTTCAGTCGATCGGGAAAGTTAGCACCTCAATATATTGGTCCATTTCCCATCACCGAACGTATTGGTTCCGTGGCTTATCGCCTTTCATTACCGGCTCAGTTTTCTACTATTCATGACGTGTTTCACGTTTCTCAATTACGAAATGCCTTCGAGATTCCAATTCGATTCTTGAGCCCGGTATTGTTGAAGAAATTGAAATTTCACCAAATTTGACTTATGAGCAACATCATATTTGTATATTGCATCGGAGGTTAAACGCCTTTGAAATAAAGATGTCCCTTGCGTGAAAGTTCAATGGTCTTCAAATCCTAAGGATTGCTCTTGGGAATCTAGAGAATTCATCGAGCGTACACATCCGGACTTACTTTCTCGTGCTCTTTGAGGCGAACTTCTTATTTCAAATTTCTTTTGTGTTGATATGCTTTTATGGTTGTTACTTTTTATTTTCTTCTTAAATATTGCGAGGACGCAATCTTTTTAAGGTGGGGAGTCTGTAACAACACACGTATTTTACAATTGTATATTTAAATATTTTATTTAAATAGGGCATCGTTAGTCGGATTTTAGTCCGAAAAGCTACTTTTTGCAAACAGTTGAATTAGAACTTGAGACCCCTTCCTTTGAGCTCAAAATGCCGTTTGCAACCTTTTTGAGTATAAACTTCGATATGTTTGGAGTTAGTAGAATTTTGCTACTTTTCACTTAGGGCTTTGGGTTGGGTTATCCCATTAACCCCAATCATCAACCTAGCTCCAACCCTCTTCTCTTCATTCCTTCATAATTTCCTAATAATTTCAAGCTTCATTAAAAATGGGGGAGGATAAAAAGAATTAGGAAATCCTAAGCCCTAGTTTCCATTTACAAATTCAAGTTCTAGCTCCAAATTCATAGAGGAAGCTTTGGTAAGCCTTCTCTTCTTCTTCTTCTTCTCCAACTCATTCTCCTTTCAATTTCAGAAATTCCTAAACCTAACTTAGGAAATGTTCTTCTTCTGAGCTTTGGTTAAAGCTTCTTGAGTTGTTATTGAAGAGGAATTGATCTTAGCTTGTTTTAAAAGCTTCTCCTTCATTGATTTGGGTTTAAAGGTGAGATTTTTATCTCACAGCTATGTCTATACCTATCCTTGTTGTTAATTATGAATTCCTAACACTTATTTATATGCATTTTCTTTTGATTTGTATTACTTTGGAGAATATTCCAATTTTTGGTGTTTTGAAAGCAAAATTTATGAAATCCTATTATGGATATTTGGACATTGATATTCGAGGCGTATCAAAGAGCCTTTAAGGCTGGGTTGTCGCTTGGCATAAATCCTTAGTCGTTGTTGCTCGTCCGATCGCTTTTGATATTCATTTTGGCCATTTTTGGCCTAGGTTCAAGAAAGGCCTGAGAAACAGGTTTCAGACGTCTGAATGCTCCTTTTCAGACGTCTGAACATTATACCGGGAATTTTTATTTCCCAGCATTTAGGCATCTGAATCAATATTTCTTGACGTCTGAATTTGCTCGGGGACAACCAGAAAGGAAATAGGCTAAAAAATGCCTATTTCAGACGTCTAAAATATAGGGTTCAGACGTTTGAATTATGTTTTGGAAAACTTTTATTTTTCTAGATTCAGACATCCGAATACTTGATTTCAGACGTCTGAATCTGCTATCTAGGCTCTATTTTCCTATTTGCTTGAGAATTCCAATTTTATCGATTCGTTATTATCTGATTTGTTGATTATCATTTATTATCGACTTTGATGACTTCTTTTATATCGGAATTTTTAGGAATATCCATTTCGATGGATTCGGTATCGATTTCTTTGGATTCTATTCACGTCTTTGTATGTGAATTTTGGTGATTGATTGTTTCTACAATCATTTTTGTGATTTGTCACTATAAAATTATAAAGGTTTCAATACTAGTAGTAAAATATCAAAACTCTTTTACCAAAACGATTTCAACACTATTTTATTATAAAGCTCGTTTCTTAAACAGTTTTCCAATCTACTAGCATATACAAACCTTTACCTCACTCGTATGAGAAATCTAATTAAGCGGCTTAGTAAAACAAGTGGTATGAAACGCATGCGTTTACTTCGTCGGTTAATTCTTGGACTCGTTCGATTGAAACTCTTGTGACAATTTTCCAGTGGAAATCTACAATTTGTTCGTAAATATTTAAGTTAAGCTAGTGGTTATGGGACATGAAGCTAAACTCATCTATTTACTAGCTTAGTGTAGTTGACACTTCTTGATGATCGATGATGATCATTTTTTGTGATTTAGACTAGCATTGTGCAATGTCTCTTTGTCTGCGAGGGAGACTAATCCCCGTTTTTGTGGAGCTTCGACTCAAATTGGTGGGGTAGCGACCCATGGTCTTCGGGCCGTTTTGTGGAGCCTCGGCTCCAAATTAATGGTTAGGAACCATGGAATAACGTTCCGTTTTTGTGATACACGTATTGGTGAGCTTCCATGATCCCGTTTTGTGATAGGCCTCCCCCTTTTTGTGATTTCTGGATTTCTATTGATGACTTCTAGAATTTGTGTTTCGCTAATTTTCGTGATTTCATTGATTAGCTTTATCAATATTTTTGCATTGGTGAATTTGTGTGTCATTAACTTTTATGATTGGCATTGTGATGTTTGCCAATATTTGTGACTTGGTGAATAAAAATTAAGAGCATGACATTTTTTGATCTTTGAGAAGATTCTTGTGATATTGATTAGTCTCTGGTTGATTTTCAATTACATACTTATCACAGTATGGCATTATGATTATCATACGTTTTTGCCATATCTCTTATTCTATATCATTTCAGCTAATATGTATAGCTTGACAGATCCGTTTATTATTTTCTTATTAAATAATACTCGGGTCAGACCGAGATGTTACAGGTGCTTCTGCTTGACTCCTCATCTGGGATTTTTATTCTGACTTTTGGCTAACTACATTAGAATTGTAGTTTTTGTTGGTATACATTTGAGACATAGAATCATTGATGTATACTTATTCTTTTGTCGTGCACTTGTATCCATCTTTTGTGATGTTGTGGATCTTGTTAAACCACTACTCTGATGTAAACACTTTCATGTGTTGTATTCATATGTGTTTCCGCCTTTGAGATATGAACTTCTGTGACTGATTTGTGTTATAATATTTCTATATTTGTTTTTCGAAGATTACATATAGCCACTATATAGTAGCTTTGTGTTTGTGTCGGTATGCCGGATTTCCTCTTGAGATGAAAAGTTATATTTTTATCCGGCATATTGGTACTCGCACAAAGCAATTATTCAGATGGTCGCTCCTCAACCGCCTTATTCTCCATGCTAGTTGACGGCATTACCCCGTAGTGTCCTTGGTTAGCGTGGGTATAGAGGTGGGGCGTCACAACTGTCTAGATCACCGTACCGATGATCCACCCTAAATCCCCTAAAACACAAGGCCGAAACAATCCTTTACTACATAGCCTCGAATAAGTCAATCCTACGATTGTAGCTAGAAACCGCCCACACAGCCGAATAAAAAGGGACTCTAGACAGGGGAAGACCGTATCCTACTTAAGCGTGACTCACTTAGCCTTGCCGTACCTCCCATGTTTTAGCCATTCCCGGTTGATGAAGCTTGAGTCCACGATTACCTTTATAGAACACATCTATCATAGAATGCTCATCGTCCTCCTAACATTGTTCTGAAAGCATTCAATCCATACAAGTTCGTTCCAGGTTCGAACGAAACCGATGGCATTATCTCGTTACACTCATTTGGAATCACCCTCAGAGTTAATGACAATAACCCTTGCACTCAGAATCTCCATCTCGAACCTGAAAGCTCAATCTCCATTATACTCGTATTGGAATCACCCTCAGAGTTTCTAATGACAAATAGTTCTCACACTTCGAGTCTTCAACTTGATCTTCACTTGAATTCACGACCTAATGTTTAACTTGGACCGATGTGGTTTTCAAATAATCAAATCGGATATCTAATCCTAGTCTCATCGAAATCCAAACGTTTCTTAAAGGTGTAACGACCCGGAATTTTCGATCCCGAAATTCCAGATAGTTATGAAAAAGAAGAAAGAGATAGAAGAAGAAGAAGAGAAACACTAAACATCTCACATTCGCAGTGGATAAATTAAAAAATAAATAATAACAGTTTAAAAAGAATGCTATATCTGTCGATTACATTTAATATACATCAGAGTTCACACATATACAGTCACTAAATAAATACAATTATCATGTCTCAGATTAATAATTATATAAAAACAGCAGAAATATACTATACGCTACTGCCATCCAGCTCGCCTCCTGAGCTCCAGAACGTCCTTACTTGAAAATTTGTAATACTCGGTCTGACCCGAGCATTACACCAAAGTAACACCCGGGTCAGACTGGAAACCAGCGTGAGTAAACCCATCAAGCATGAAATTCCAATGCATACAACTTATATAAACCCGGGGTAACTTATATCAATTTACAACTCCTCAAGTTGTTATAGACATCACCTATTCCACATATCCATTTCTAAGCACCACAACTTAGAATAAATGGTCCAACCCACTTAAATCATTCCATTACAGCTTATTGATTTCACCTATCAATTTATAAAGGATCAAAGTTGTTTCGGGTATTTACTAATACCCGACTCCGGTCTCTTCGAAACCATTGTCAACTTAACTTAAATTATTCAAGTGAAATACCATTTTACTTTTAATACAAGATGCCACAATAATTCATCATCAATAGATAACCATGACTTCTCAATTTATATTAAACATATCTCATCACATAGCATTACAAACTACATATTAGGAATAACAATTAATCAAAGGCTTTCAGTATCATTCTATTTATCCTTTAATTACATTTAGGTAATTGACTCTTAATTTAATTTCACATATTAATTATCCTTAACCCCATACAGTAATTATCCTTTAATTACTTTATTAATTAATCACTAACCGTAATTATTAATCACTTTTGATTAATAACAACAGTAATTAACTACCTTTAATTACTTCATTAAAAAAATTTATTACTCCCTAATTAATTATCTCTTGTTAATTCCCTGATTAATTAACCTTTATTAATTTCATAAATTGATATAACCCAAATTACTTCCACTTAATACATCATCCCTTAATTAATTACATTCTTTAATTAATTATTAATTACTTTACCAAGTAACTACACTCTTACAAATTACATTGAGTAATTGTACTTACCAAATTCACTATTGAGTATCCTTGATTAATAAATAAATTATCTCTAATTAATTCCATTAATTAATCATTTGATAGTACTTAATTAATGATCTTTCAATAACTGTATTAACCAATCCTTTAATTACTTTTCTAAGTAATCAACTATAATCCACCAAGAGATTACCTTAAATTAATTAACAATTAATTTCATTCGGGTAATTCGTCCCTTTATTAATTAATGGACCTTAATTATTGATTAACATAACTTATACAAATTAAGTATTCCCTATTTACCAATTTATCATTAGCCATATGTTAATTAAATTACTTAATTACTTAACTACTAGCCATTTATTAATTAACTTCAAATAGTTAATTACAAATTTATTAATCACATAATCATTAATTAGTCAATCTTAATCACAATTATAAAGTAATTACTCTTAATGATTTCTTAATTAATTACTATTCATTTAAATTACATTTAAAAGAATCTTCATTAACTTTGATTTATTATTAACTACACAACTTAATAATAATTAATTTATACTTAACTTCATTCTCATTTTAAATACTGCAGTTTGAAAATAAAACCACCCGAGTGCTTTCCTCACTTAACTCGAGTCATCACTCGCGTACCCCAAAAGTTTACCCAAGTCATGCTCCCCTCTCATACTCATCTTCTTCTCCCCTTTTTCTTTATATTCCAGCAAGTAAAATTCAACGTAAGTATAAAATTAAACCACCAGGTCGAACTCGTGCAGACCCACATTTTTCTCGAGGTAAAACTCGCGACAATTCCAAATGCGACCCCACTGATATCTTCAGCCACCGTGCACATGTGCACCTCCACCAACGATCAACATCACTCCAGCCATCAATGACGATCTTGACACTTCGAGTATCCCCTTGACAACAATTCCCAAACACCCAAAAACCCAGGCCTGATCGAGCAAAGCTCGAGCCATTCGGACCAGACTTGCGACCATGAAATCGCCTCGCGACCACAACGCCGAACACAAGGCGCTCCGACCCTTCAGCCGCGAACTCGTCACCCCCCGATCCTCCCCTTCCCAAAGGCGTGTGTAACTCGCTGCACGAGAGGACCTGCACCGATCAATTTTCCCACCATCCAGAAATCAGGTCTAGAAATCAAAATTTCTTCATTGCCGTCGACACAATGAACTAGGACACTACCCGGCATTTTTCCCAACTTCGTTGATTGCTCTTCCATCTCCACGCACGAGCCCGTCCCCCATAACACCTCCGGCCGCCTGAATTTCATTGAAACTCAATACCACTTCATCCCAAAACTGCACTCGATCCTCACAATGAAAAATTACCATATGTTGCCTTAAAATCCTATTTGGATGTAAGGATTCTGAGGGTATAATCGAATCAATATTTTATGCCATTCGAAATTATCAAAAATTCTAGTTTTGCTCTGTAAAAATTTAGTTTTTCATATGGTATATACTTATACTCCTTGAAACTATTTTTAAGTTATACTTCATACTTAAACACACAAATTTGCTTTTGAATTCAAGGCCTGATACTGATTAGATAATATGAAATTGAATTTCTTTGGTCATTTCTAACTTGTGAGCTAAAACAAGGATGAAGATGTATGCCTCAGCACTGTCAAATATAAATATATACACAGAGCTTCACGCCTGCAAGACACTATATGCCTATGCAAAGATTAACAATACTTGAGTGTTACATGATTATTACTCACCTGGTAATAAACTTGATGATGCTGCAGATTTGAATCAACTTGTTCTTTGATCCTCTTTTTTTTTTTTCCTTGCCTTTCCAGATCGATGAATTTATTGAGTTGCTTATATATCTCTTTTTTTCTTTTCTGGAATGCCAATTTACGTTCTTGAACGAGCAGAGGCTAATATATAAAGGAGAAAAGCTTTTGTATAGGTAGGTATGTTCTGGTGTAGTTTATTCTCTGATTGACAAAAGATTTATGTTTCCTTTTCTTACTTTCTTTGACTAAGCAAGATCTTATTTCGGCTGATATGTTGCTTTGGTGGCTGAGAAAATTTTCTTTTCTTGTTTTCGGCTGATATGATATGAGCTAGTACATATGTTTCTTAATTGGTTTACAGCCTACCCTATTTTCATGCACTTAGATTACTTGTAGATAGCTGTGGTCATTTTCTTTCAAGTGTTAATACTTGAATATATAATGTTGTCTTTTTATGTCAGCCTACACAGATATTATATTTTCTTTTGTTTGGACTAATTGTTTTATAATATAAATGAATCTCTATTGTTACGATGATGTTAGAATTTGTCGAATATATTTACTTTATATTTTACAGACTATATATTTCATCTTATGTATATCCATTTGTATACTTATATGTTTACATAGATATTACATTTATGACTCTGATATTTTTCATATGAGAAAATTTATTTATTCGATTAATAAAGTCAATATTTCCGTATATAAAATAAATTTATTTACCAAACTTCAGATGTTAGAAAACCCAGGTCGTCACATCCCTCCCCCCTTTAGAACTTTTCGTCCTCGAAAAGAAACGAAGCCAGATTTATTGAAATGCTTAAAATCCGATAAATTTTCTTTGATCATTCTTAAAACACTTTAATTTTTTTTTTATATAATATTACCGAAATAGTTTTTATACAAATACTTTTATAACTCGATGTTTCGACAAGTCCATCCTTGTTCTCCCAGAAATTCAGTCATACGTTGATCAGGCGTACGACTGAAAATCTATAAGCGCTTGGCAGACCCGTTTCAACATCCAGTGAAAATACTTGGTTATTGAAAATATAGAGAATAGTTTTTGAAAACAGAGGATATATTTTTGGTGAGAATGCTCTGAAAATCATCACCCCCATCCATGGTCCCAGTTAACCCGATGGTTACGTTGCCATCTCGACAAAATCCATAGATAACTGTAGGCCTCTGCGCCCCTCGATTACACCATGGAACCCACGACAGATCGCAGCTACAACTGAGGTTACGTAGCTATCACAGCAAAAACCCATATAACTGTAGGCATCAGCGCCATCGAATTTTTGCTGCCAAAATTGAAACTTCTGCACTCCACTTGACCATAGATCGCAGTCTACCGATGTTATATTGCCTTCCCGACAAAATCAAGTGTAGACTGTTGGCACTCATCTTCCACACGATTTCGCTATGGTCCCCACAGTAGATCGCAGCGACATCGAGTTACACCGCCGTCACAGCATAACCCAAATGCCCCTATAGGCATCAGCGTCCCCAACTTTCGCTACCCAATAATCCTCAGGAACTAGTTTTGTCCGCACTCCTCATAGGATCAACTTTAGAACCCCCCCTTGGGGCTCAAGGCAGCACCACCCGGTGGCACTCCTGAGAAGTTCATTTCAAGGAAGCGCCTTTTCCCCAGAGCCATCATCAAAACACTTTATACTATACACATATAGTATCTTTCAAATCATACACCTAGTATGAATCTCATAAAAAGCTCCTTTTCATAAAATCGATTATCCCAAATTGATAATTCTCAAACTAGGCTTTTCAAATTTCAATATTGATTTTAGCCAAAAATCTAAAGCCTTTCCAAATCCAAAGGTTCCCAAAACCTTTTCAAAATCCTCATAAGATCCTTTACATATATTCGAAAATATATATAATTTTTTTTAAACTTTGGATCATTTCAAACTTGTATAAAATCCCTTTATACTTCAAACATCTTCAAAAATCCCTTTCTTCCGGCAATAGATTTAACAAGGAAAGATTTATCTTATATAACAAAGGTATATAACTTTGTTTGTCCAAAATCAAATATTCAAATTTGATTACTCTTTTCAAAATCAATTTCATTCAAATTCGTATGATGTACACATATCATCCGTACGCCATACCAATCTGATCGCTCACTCGTTCACAAAATTTCATTTCCGAACTAGTATCGTCCACCCGACTTCCTAGTGCGGACTCAGATCTGATTTCTTGATCAGAAACCGTCATTCTCCTGGCATAGCTATAACTATGATAGAGAATATCCAGAACTAATCGACAATCCATATCCAGGTTCGCCGTCGAAAATCGAGTGAAAAATCCCAACTCTGATCGATAAACTATCTCGAAATTCTGTGCTCGAATCTGGATCAAATCACTATGCGAATAGAATAATATACATACATCCTACGTATTTATTTCCATTGATTATCGGTAAAAACAATTTCCTTTCTATTCACATTCCCTTTAATTTCCATTCACTTACTTACAATCGCTTCAATTCCATTGAATTTTCACTTCAATTCTTATCTTGGTTGGGTATTTAATCAATAACTGTTTGAACTCCGACCAATTATATATTTAGAAAATAGCTTGAAAATTGAAAAATAGATAAGTACTTGAAAAATAATTATTAGTTTACCAAACAACTATAAAATAGTCAACTAATTGTTAAATAGTCGAAAAATAGTTGAATGGTTTCAGAGATTTTAAATAATTGCAAAATAGTTGTAAAATAGAAATTAGTTTGTGAAATTGTTGAAAAATAGTAATTAGTTTGGGAAACAATTGAAAAATGTTTAAATAGCTACAAAAATAATGGTAAAACTAATATATAATAAGTTAGCTTTATTAAGAAAGGTTGTATATATTTAATAAGTTTGTATTAAAACAATTTATTTAAAATAGTCAAGAGTCAACTGTTCACTACCCCAACAATTCAATGTGCATTTCCATTTAATTGACTCAATTCTAACTTGAATAACTTCAATTTCTGTTGAAATTTATTCCCAATTCAAGTTGAATCAATCTTGATTCCTTTCCCAATTTAAATCAAATTCTAGTTGATTTTAATCCTGTTCGATTTTAATTTTAATTTCATATTATTCCAATCAATTTGAATTATTATTAATTGAACACATTTCATATTCAAATCATTTCAATTCAACCTAAATTTTCCATTTGAATTTATTTATTATTTTTATTTTTATTTTATTTTTTAATTTAAATTATTACCCAATTTTGTCTTCCAGTTTGAAGCCAGTTCTTAAACAAATTTAATTTACAAATTCAATTATTTAATTTTTTAGTTCAACGTACTTCCATATCGTTAATTTCAAATTAATCCAATTCAAAATTTTCATTTGAATTTTCAAACTTATCCATCTTCAATCATAATTCCAATTAATCCGAATCAGATCAATTTTGAAACCAAACCTTTGAAATTTCAGTTTGAATTAATTTCAAATTCCATTTCAAATAAAAGGTGGTTCATTAGATCATACTACCACAAAATATTTCATATATGGATAGACTGCTCATTGGCAGTTCAACATTACATCAATTCATCATAATAAATAGCCTTACAAAGCCACAATTAAGATGTTTACACCATCACCTAGGTCTTAGAGTCCTATCGTTTTCTATCAGAATCCTTGTTATGGACTTCCTTCCAATGTGCATAGCCCAAACATGCACTTTTCAACAGGATGTCCCCACTTATAGCATTTTCCACAAAAAGTTTCTACCCTCTCATCGATCTAGATGACCTTCATGCTTCCTACTGGATGTTCCACAACCTTAATCTTCTTCTTTTGTCTCTTGGGACAATTTATCGCGATATGTCCCATTCCTTTATAATGATAGCAAATGGTTAACTCGTTGACCGGCTCCATTGGTTTACGCTTCACCTTCCTCACTTCAAGGCAATGGTTGAGGAAATGTCCCTTCTTATGGCACTTAAAGCATAATATCTCGTAGCAAAATTGTTGGAATGTAACCTTTAATTCCCACTTTGTTTTACCACACTTAGCTGCGTAATGACCCTTATTGTAACATCTATAGCAAGTGACTTCATCATAAGGTCCTGGTCCATTTCTTCCCTTAATTCGATTTTCATACTCTTGAATTGCTATTTCCCATTCCTTACGTGCAACTGCTCTTCGTTCTCTGCTCCTTGCCTTCCATTCTTCACTCTTAGCCATTTCTCTTAAAGACTGAATTCTAGAGGGACTTCCTAACCTATAAATTAAACTTAATTAGAAGAATTCAATTCTTATATAGCCATTTGCTTACCTAGATATACCTTAAGTTTTAAACCACTTTTGGTTTTAAATTTAAGCCCAATCTTCAAACAACCCATTGTTTGCAACAAGTTTCTTTTATTCAAATAATACTTATTTATGCTTTTAGCTCTTAGAAACAATTTTTTCAAAGTTATGGACATAGATTTAAAATTTCACAATCTAGGTATTTTGAATTTTATAAGTCATACTTTACTTAAATGTTTACTTCTTTAGAATATTTCATTTTGCTTACTCATTAATACACATCACACAACAATCACTTATGATAATAACCAAGATTATCATATCTAAAACCATCCATTATTATCTTATTCTGAAATTCCTCACCAATTTGAGATTTTTAATTGGTTGTATTATATTACTTCTTAATTTTAATCCCAATAATTTAACAACCAATCACCTAAATATTTATTAGAAGGAAATATTTCTTTACATATCAAAATATATTTTTATATAACATCATTTAAAACCTTTATATAAGAAAATAACAAGTACGCTCTCGTATATATATATACACACACTCAACTCATTCTGGAGTTCTACGGACTCTATTTAATGAGTAATCCCCACCAGAGCCAAGGTTCTCGCTTAACCTTTCAGCTCTGATACCAACTGTAACGACCCGGAATTTTCAAACCCGAAATTCCAGATAGTTATGAAAAAGATGAAAGAGATAGAAGAAGAAGAACAGAAACATTAAACATCTCACATTCGCAGCGGATAAAACAAAATAACAAATAATAACAGTTTACAAAGAATGCAATATCCGTCGATTACATTTAATATACATCAGAGTTTCACACAAATACAGTCACTAAATAAATACAATTATCATGTCTCAGATTAACAATTATACAAATACAGCGGAAATATACTATACGCTACTGCCATCCAGCTCGCCTCCTGAGCTCCAGAACGTCCTTACCTGAAAATCTGTAATACTCGGTCTGACCCGAGCATTACACCAAAGTAACACCCGGGTCAGGCTGGAAGCCTGCGTGAGTAAACCCATCAAGCATGAAATTCCAATGCATACAACTTATATAAACCCGGGGTAACTTATATCAATTTACAACTCCTCAAGTTGTTATAGACATCACCTATTCCACATATCCATTTCTAAGCACCACAACTTAGAATAAATGGTCCAACCCACTTAAATCATTCCATTACAGCTTATTGATTTCGCCTATCAATTTATAAAGGATCAAAGTTGTTTCGGGTATTTACTAATACCCGACTCCGGTCTCTTCGAAACCATTGTCAACTTAACTTAAATTATTCAAGTGAAATACCATTTTACTTTTAATACAAGATGCCACAATAATTCATCATCAATAGATAACCATGACTTCTCAATTTAAATTAAACATATCTCATCACATAGCATCACAAACTACATATTAGGAATAACAATTAATCAAAGGCTTTCAGTATCATTCTATTTATCCTTTAATTACATTTAAGTAATTAACTCTTAATTTAATTTCACATATTAATTATCCTTAACCCCATACAGTTATTATCCTTTAATTACTTTATTAATTAATCACTAACCGTAATTATTAATCACCCTTGATTAATAACAACAATAATTAACTACCTTTAATTACTTCATTAATTTTTTTTATTATTCCTAATTAATTATCTCTAATTAATTCCTTGATTAATTAACCTTTATTAATTTCATAAAGTGATTTAACCCAAATTACTTCCATTTAATACATCATCCCTTTATTAATTACATTCTGTAATTAATTATTAATTACTTTACCAAGTAATTACACTTTTATAAATTAGATTGAGTAATTGTACTTACCAAATTCACTATTGAGTATCCTTGATTAATAAATAAATTATCTCTAATTAATTCCATTAATTAATCATTTGATAATACTTAATTAATGATCTTTCAATAACTGTATTAGCCAATCCTTTAATTACTTTTTCTAAGTAATCAACTATAATCCACCAAGAGATTACGTTAAATTAATTTCATTTGGGTAATTCATCCCTTTATTAATTAATGGAACTTAATTATTGATTAACACAACTTAATTACAAATTAAGTATTCCCTAATTACCAATTTGTCATTAGTCATATGTTAATTAAATTACTTAATTACTTAACTACTAGTCATTTATTAATTAACTTCAAATAGTTAATTACAAATTTATTAATCACATAATCATTAATTAGTCAATCTTAATCACAATTATAAAGTAATTACTCTTAACGATTTCCTAATTGATTACTATTCACTTAAATTACATTTAAAAGAATCTTCATTAACTTTGATTTATTGTTAACTACACAGCTTAATAATAATTAATTTATACTTAACTTCATTCTCATTTTAAATACCGCAGTTTGAAAATAAAACCACCCGAGTGCTTTCCTCACTTAACTCGAGTCATCACTCGTGTATCCCAAAAGTTTACCCGAGTCACTCTCCCCTCTCGTACTCATCTTCTTCTCCCCTTTTTCTTTATATTCCAGCAAGTAAAATTCAACTCAAGTATAAAATTAAACCACCAGGCCGAACTCGTGCAGACCCCCATTTTTCTCGAGGTAAAACTCGCGACAATTCCAAACGCGACCCCACTGATATCTTCAGCCACCGTACACATGTGCACCTCCAGCAACGATCAACGTCACTCCACCATCAACGATGATCTCGACACTTCGAGTATCCCCTTGACAACAATTCCTAAACACCCATAAACCCAGGCCTGATCACAATCGAAATCGAGCAGAGCTCGAGCCATTCGAACCAGACTTCCGACCATGAATGGCCTCGTGACCACAACGCCGACCACAAGGCGCTCCGACCCTTCATCCGCGAATTCGCCACCCCCCGAACCTCCCCTTCCCAAAGGCGTGTGTAACTCGCTACACGATAGGACCGGCATCGATCAATTTTCCCACCATTCAGAAATTAGGTTTAGAAATCAAAATTTCTTCGTCGCCGTCTAATGGAATTGACAATAAATGTTACACTTATGGGTAAGGAAATAAAAATGTCCAGAATTTGAGTATATTAAGAAATGGGGATTGAAATTGAAATCTTGCAACGAATCTAATAATACATTACATAAGTGTTAAATTAAGGTAACATTTGGAAAATATGATAATGATTTTCAAATTGAACAAGTTGTGGAATTAATAAGGATGGAAGAAAAAAAAATCAAGATTTATTTTATTTATCGGAATGAAAAATTTATAATTTGCTTTATTGCGAATAATTGAAATTTAATTTGGCAATTGGCGAAATGATTAATGATTGAATTAACATAGAACTTGTTGTTAGTTATTAAAATTGTTTAAGAAATCAAAGGAGAGAAATTTTATAAAATTTTAAATTTTGTAATTGGATTGGCTAAAGTGGGAAAGTGGAATTAATCAACGTTTTTACTTTTATCTCCTTCCCTGTTAGATCCTTATGTGATTGCATCCACATTTATTGTTGATTATTCCTATATATTGTCACCAATTAATCGTACTTGATGTATGTTTAGCAATTTTGTCACACAGTTAAAGTATGAATATATATATATATGATGTATTCAAATTTTTCTGTATCTAGCACTTAATTAATTTAGAATCAAACTAACGAAACGTGTCATTTATTTTTGTCCCTCCATATTCATTTTCTTTCTAATTAATAAATACCTCGTTTTAATACCTGCTACTTTAAAAAAAAAAAGGACTGTTCATATTTGCTATATTTCAATACCAAGTGTTCATATTCACTTTATTTCTAATTAATAGCAGCCTCTCCTTTCAAATCTATTTGTCCCTAAACCTAACTCTAACCTTATAAATAACCTACTTCTTATTCTTCTATTACATTTTGTTTCTCCTAACTCTAACCCTAGCCTCCATGCTATTCTTCTTCTTCTTCTTCTTCTTCTTCTTCTTCTTTTTTCTTGTTTTTCTCAAAGCTCCTTATTATCTCTCATTTTAATTTTTTTTCTTTCTCTTCAAATATTCTTATTCTTCTTCAAATTTACTTCTATTTCAAACTTTCTTCTTTTCAAATCTAGATCTTCTCTTCCGCTTTCAGTTCTTATTTTAATCATTTTTTTTCAATTCTTCTTTTTCAAATCTTCTTTTTCTTTCAAACCTTTTAAAATACATACATTCATATAATAAGGAGGAAAATTAAAGTAAATCGAAATAAAAGAAAAATTACGGAACAAAGTTAGCAATCAAGAAGAAGCATATGCGTTTTTCACGAGGGAAGGTGGATGCGGCACGGTATTTTTTTTTTTGTTTTTTTTTTTTCAATTGCAAATCGTTTAATTGTGATAACTTTCACATACGAACTCCGTTTCACACGAAATTTCTTTTGTTAGGATCGTAATTAAATTCTGGATCTAATGACGCTGGTATGGATAAATTTAGAGACCGTCAAATTTTGGGTTTAAATCGGATTTACATTCGATTTAAATTCAAAAGGTGAGTGTTTTGACCCACTCACAATTACTAGAAGCTTTTATGTTTGTTAAATAAATTTTAGAAATGAATAGAAATTTATTTATGAGTATTTGGCATGTTTATTTAATTCATATATGTTGAATTGCATTTTATTAAATTTAACTGTTAATTTAATTGATTTATTGTGTATTAATTGACTGTTGGAAATTTTTGTTGCATATGAATTGCTAGTTAACAGTTGTATAAATTATTACTGAATAAAATGTTAGATTAATAGTTGATAAATTTAATTTGAATAAACTGCCAGTTATCACCTGTTATATATGATCATATATATAATTGTTATTGATTGATATTGATCGATGTTGTGATTGGATGATGGATGTGTTGTTGAATGAATGTTTTATTTGGATATCATTAAACTGCAAGTTAGTATGCATTTACATTTCATTCGGGATTGCGGTTTGAAATGATATACAACCGCAGTTTTATTTTTTTTTATTTTTTTTAAATTGCGGATTGAAATGATAAATATCCGTATCACTTGACCATATGATAGAAAACTATATACAGGCACCGCGGTCTATATATAACTATTTTTAGTGTGATTTCTATGGTTTGGATGGAATACGGTTTATAAAAATCTTAAATTTTATACTGAATAAATGTTTTCTTCCATATTTATATACATATGAAGTTGAAAAATTTGAAATAAAAAGGTGTATAAATCTCTTTATTAAAATGGAAGAAAATTTAGTAAATGGAGTTTGATAATTTATATCCTATGTTTAAATGTTAAGTTGGAAATTTTAAGATATGATATTTATAATTGGATTTTCCCAAAATAAATTAAATGAATATTCTAGTATAACTTGAATTGGAAAATATATATAATTTATTACTAGAAATTGAAGTCTTATAAATTATGGATTCTATGTGAATATTCAAGGCTAATTAATAGAACATTTGATTTGAAAGAATAAAATCCAACTTTAGTTGAAATATTTATACTCAAAATGGATATACGTATGTATATGAATTTATTGAAATGGTTTTGGAACTTGAAGCGATATTAAATTTTGGTTTTAACTTTAAATAAAGAAATGTATTGTAAAGCCACGAGAAATATTTCTTTTCAAAGTAACATTTAAGTTAAACCACTTATTTTATATACTGTTGAATATCCAAACCATTTAGTTTTGAAAGTAATGGTTTTAAAAACTATGGATTTCGAAGTATTATGTTGAAAGTTAATATTCAAATATTTGGTTACAAGGAATTATAAATTTTAAAAGTGGCATAATTTTTGGAAAAGATTTATATTTGGGAAATGATATCATTGATTTGGGTTTTATAAAATAATATCAAAATGAATCTTTTTGGGTTTTAAAGAAGAAATGATATCGTAATATTATGGTTTTGAAATGGATTATATTCTGGTTTTAAAGTATAAACTATTTTTAAATGACCGCGGTGTTATAATAGCGATTGGTTGGCAAAGTGACCGGGATCAGATATGGACATACTCTCTGTCGATACCGAAAACCACTTTGACTAACCGTGTACGCGGTGGAGATTCCAGAATGAAGTAGGTTGGTGCGACGTTTCCTGTAAGGTAAATACGTGGACCCGACTCCCGTGAGTTGGCATAAGGTGGCTAAAACAGGAGCGATTGACGGGTTAATGAGGTCATTCCTCTGATCGGACGCTCCTCTTCGATATTATACTTCGACTTTGGATTGATTCAGTGGCCACTTCTATTTTTGATTTTGGGGGAGTTTGTTCGAGGTGGGCGGTAGCTGCGGCTACGCGTTACCATCGACCCGGAAGCGTAATTGGTATATCTACCCTGGCATTGCCTAGTTGTGCCGTGTCACCTACCCTATCGCGCCTTATACGATTTTGGTTTTGTACCATACCTATGGAGTGCCCTCTGACGACGCCCAGTACGGGGGAGATTACGGTACTGTATAGACTATGGGAATATATTCTGTGTTAAGGTGGAAAATGTAAAGCCTTAACGCTATTTAAAAGTAAGTTTATTTTACAAATAGACACTATTATAATAGCGCAATATACTACATAGTAAATAGTTTAACGGATCCTTAGGAGATGTAAATCCCGAGCATCTCTTAAGTTACAATACTCATATTTATTTCTGTAAAATTTAACTTACATAAGATCTTTTAGTTCTGACTCGAGTGTTTTTGTCTTTTCAAATTCGCTCGGGTCAGTCCGAGCGTTTCAGGATTTGAAGATTTAGCTTTGGAGGACGAAGACGAAGATTTGTATTATTATTATTTATACTAGTGCACTACACCATTTAATTCCGCTGCATTGTTGTATTGGTATGTGTAACTCTGATATTTATTGCACAAGAAAAATAAATTATTTTGTAAAACAGTTTCATGAACTGTATATTTGATTATTATATTTTATCCTTCCGCTGTGAGATTCTGTTTTGTTTTATTTCTTCTCTATCTTTCTCATTTACCCCATAACAATCCGACCTTCCGTATGGTTTGAATTGGCACGTTTGTCGGTTTAAAGTGTGCGAAAAGGCAGGATGTTACATCTGGTATCAGAGCTTTGGTTTAGCGATAAACCTTGGCTTTGTGGGGTTTGACTCTTTGTTAATAGGGTAGTAATATCCTATGGGAGTCGCTGAGTGTATATATATGAGAGAGCGTATTTGTTAGTATTAATAAAAAGATTTTTATATTGTGTTAATCTGTTCCGCTTTGTATTTATAAATTCTGGTTGATGCATGAGACGCTATGTCATCAATAGGGATTTCTAAACACTTAATAGGACAGACCAACATAATATTTGTTTTAATATAGGTGAATGAAAGAATTTTGCCTATTATATTTTCTATATATAAAAATATTTTTATAAAGATATATATATATTTGGTTGCTATAGATTGGGTGTTAGGAAATAAAATATTTATAATAACTGAAGCTAAGTTGAAATTATGATAAATCAAATTGGAGATTTTAGAACTTAAGTCCGAGATTTTTTCCAAATCTGCTTTCAAAGAATTTGTGAAATTTATTGATTTGGTTTATAAGAAATTTCTTATATAAATATTTCGTATAATTTGGAAGAATTGTTTTAAAGAAGATTTTGGGAAAAATAAATAAATTAAATTCTGTACTTTCCTCTCTGCCGCTGGAAAATAAATTCGGTGATGACGGCCGCATCATCGACTTTCATTTCGAGTTTCGAAGGGGAAAGGCCACTGTAGTAAATTTTACTGCAGATTTATTTTGAACTTTTCTAAAAAAATTCTTTTATTGCTCTAACTATAATTAGAGATATTGAGTTGTAAGAACTTATTTATCTATTATTTTGAAATAAATTGAAATTTAACCCGGTATTTAATTCTAAATTTTTCCGTTAATTAATTGTTTAAAATTTGTTAGTGAAATAAAAGTTAAGTAATAAATGAATTGAAACCTCTAATTGAAATAAGAGAATAATTGCAAAGCTATAAAGAGGAATTTGCATACATATGAGACAAAGAGTAATATGGATAAACATTAAATTTAATTAAAAGAATGGAGATTAAACTTGTATAAGTTCAATTGCAATTTCCTTAACATAAATAACTTACCCAAATATAAAAGTTGAAGTGTTAAATGAGAAACTGGAATTGAATATTTTACAAGTAGGAATTTAGAAAAATGAAGTATTCAATAAATTACTGTTATAATAAGAATTTAATGGTATAAACTTAGGTTATCATTAAAATTTTACTGAAAAAGGGTTAAGAATTATTAATAGATGATATGAACCTAAGTATATAAAATGAAATTCAAAATAAGAATTGATTGTATGATTATTGACTTAAGTATGTTTTAATCTTCCCTATTCTAATATAATGGAAAGTAGGAAGAATTTAAATGACTGTAATCCATAGTTAATAGATAAATAAAAACTTCCACTTATAAGAATGAATGTTAGAAGATTAAGAATTTAAGGGAAACCTTACAAGTAAAGAGTAAAGAAAGGAAGATATTCAAAATATTTGTTGTTATTAATGAGAATTATTTTATAAACTTAAGTAATAAAAAGGAAATACAAATATAATAAATTTGGTGATAATTGGAAAATAAAACTTGTAAGAACAAAGAAATCCCTCATAAATGAAGGGAAGAAAATCAAACCACTGAAGTATGAAATAAATGTAAATAAACTATTGTGGTGTTGGTTTGGATTGTTTGGTTGATGTATGTTGGTTGGGTAAGAAATTTTGGAGTTATGGGATGAACAAATAATCTATCTTTGTTCCATCTAAGACTGTTGAGTAACGGATGCAATTGATAGTTATTCTTCATTCCGTACAATTTCAGAATTTGAACCCGAACAACAAATTGATTGTTTGATTGAATGGTTGTCTGTTGGTGGCATGTGCTGTATGTTAAAATTTATGGTTGTTGCATTTGATTGGATATGAATGATTGAATCTACCCAAACATTTCACTGTAATATAAATATTTAACTTTTAGACTATATAAGTGAATACAGGTGATGGAAGCAACTGCTACTGCTTTTGGTTCCAAAATAAAAAAAACGTATAGTGTCCGACAAATAGGTACGTTTTCGGATTACGTATAAAGCGCTATTTTATATATTTTCCCGTGTTGGGATATTTTATTTTGGATATATATGTAATATATTGTATATTTGGATATTATATTTTCTCCAGAGTCCCTCCGTACAAAGGAGACTCTGCCAAAAATTTTCGTAAATTTTGGACTTAGAATTTTGTGAAAGTATTTTTCCAACTTTAATAATTCAAGTATTAAAGGATATAATGATTATAAAACAAGTATATTTCATTAAAGGAAATTAATCCAGTAAAATATTGTTTATAAGTTAATATTTGAAATAAGATGCACTGTAAATCTTCCTCCTCCCTTCTTTTTCCTTTTCGGGGACGAAAAGTTTTGAGTGGGGGAGATTGTAACGACCCGTTAAATTTATGATATTTAATAAAATGAATTAATATAATTTCTAATTTGGTTAAAAATAAATGTAGAAATTTGGTATAGTGGTTGCAATTTAGTGTAACTATAAAAATTGATGATAATAGATGTGGATAATGTAAATTGTCACAACTTGATTTAAAGTAATTTTTAAGAAACAAATAAATGTTGAATTTGTGAATGTTAGAATAAATATTAACTTAAATGGTGTTCATTAATACAAAGATGTAATTAGTGTAGATAGTAATAATTTATGCCTGTAGTGAAAGGAAAAGAAAACTAATAGAAACATAAAATTTATTTTATGTAAACAAAAGTATAGTTTTGAACAAACTTATGAAAATTGATAGAAACAGTGTTTGTAATCAGTTTGGTTATTTTATATTTGAAAGATAGAGATGTGTAAATACGTTAATGAATTTATAATGGGAAGGAATGGTAGAATGAAAAGAATATATATAATAATAAGCATTTGATTCAATTAAGGGAATTAAATTATAATAAATGGTCATTTAATAAATTCAACGTTTGTGAGAAATCATAATAGTTGTGTAAAATGTGTACAAACTTGGATTTGGAAGTTTATTGGATTTATAACGGTTTTATTATTAAGTGTATGAGTTTAAAAGTTATTCCCTTTTGTAAAGTTATAGAAGAATGCATAAAGATATAAACAGGGCTTAATAGAATTGACACTTAATGAATTGAATAAATTACCCATTTATGTAGATATGTATAGTGAAATAAATGGCCTAAGCAAATTAAAATGGGATAATCATTGAGATTTGTGCTATGAAAATAAATAGTAACATTTATTTGCAAGGAATAAAAGACTATTTAGGTGACTAGAATTTGGAGTAATGACTATTGTATGTTACCTACCCTTGTTTCTTGTTAATTTAGATTTTGGGAATCAAATTCAATTTATCCGCCAATTTACCGCAGTTAAAGTGAAATGAATTGGTGATTGAGAAATGTTAAATACAAATAAGATGTAAACCAAAGAAAATCCCATTTGTAATAAATTATGTAGAATAAAGTAAAGAAACTAGGAAATGAAAATGTGAAAATGTGGATGCAGTGAGATCTTAAGTGATAATAACCTTGTTAGGCAAGTGATAACGGAATTTTGTGTATATGTAATATTTACTGGTGTGTCAAGTAATAAACACATAGATGCAAGAAAAGGAAAGTTGGTAGCTATCTATATATGTTATTTATCTTACTTAGTATATTAAATAAGGTTTGGAATTCAAATTTTAATTAAAGGAGTTGGTAGCACGTTAGTAGGAAATAATTGTAAGGGTGGGATAACAACTACTATAAACTACCTAATTTAAATGAGTCAATGAACTTATTTGAAATAACGTTCATCTAAATATGAGTAATTAAAATGGCGGGGTCAACAATAAACGTTACTTTAGAATTAATTTATATTTTAACGGAAGTGTGAAAGTAAAGCAATAGAAGCGTAAACTTATCAAGGTAGAATTTAGTAGTGTAATGAAAAAATGTTAAGAATGTTATAGTATAATGATTGATTGGAAATCAAAATTTACTTGTTTGAATGTAACTTTAGGGAAATTGGATTTAATTAAAATAAAAAGGAAGAAAAAAAATTGGATGAAATTTAATGTTGGAATATTATGTAAATATAAACTTAGATAAAATTTAAGGATATCTACGCAATAGAGTGTAAAACCAATGTTAATTTCATCTATTTAATACTAATAGGTTAATAATAGAATGAAGAGTAAATTTAATGTTAAGTTAATATGAATTAAGGTAATATTGGGGAATAATGTGAATTTTCTTCATAATATGATAAGTTGTAGAATACAACGTAAACTTAAGTATAACCTTTGGATTGAAAACATTGTTAAGGGTTACCTGTTAAATTTGGATGGAATTGGCAATAAATGTTACACTTATGGGTAAGGAAATAAAAATGTCCAGAATTTGAGTATATTAAGAAATGGGGATTGAAATTGAAATCTTGTAACGAATCTAATAATACGTTACATAAGTGTTAAATTAAGGTAACATTTGGAAAATATGATAATGATTTTCAAATTGAACAAGTTGTGGAATTAATAAGGATGAAAGAAAAAAAAATCAAGATTTATTTTATTTATTGGAATGAAAAATTTATAATTTGCTTTATTGCGAATAATTGAAATTTAATTTGGCAATTGGCGAAATGATTAATGATTGAATTAACATAGAACTTGTTGTTAGTTATTAAAATTGTTTAAGAAATTAAAGGAGAGAAATTTTATAAAATTTTATATTTTGTAATTGGATTGGCTAAAGTGGGAAAGTGGAATTAATCAACGTTGTTACTTTTATCTCCTTCCCTATTAGATCCTTATGTGATTGCATCCACATTTATTGTTGATTATTCCTATATATTGTCACCAATTAATCGTACTTGATGTATGTTTAGCAATTTTGTCACACAGTTAAAGTATGAATATATATATACATGATGTATTCAAATTTTTCTGTATCTAGCACTTAATTAATTTAGAATCAAACTAACGAAACGTGTCATTTATTTTTGTCCCTCCATATTCATTTTCTTTCTAATTAATAAATACCTCTTTTTAATACCTGCTACTTTAAAAAAAAAAAAGGACTGTTCATATTTGCTATATTCAATACCAAGTGTTCATATTCACTTTATTTCTAATTAATAGCAGCCTGTCCTTTCAAATCTATTTGTCCCTAAACCTAACTCTAACCTTATAAATAACCTACTTCTTATTCTTCTATTACATTTTGTTTCTCCTAACTCTAACCCTAGCCTCCATGCTATTCTTCTTCTTCTTCTTCTTCTTCTTTTTTCTTGTTTTTCTCAAAGCTCCTTATTATCCCTCGTTTTAATTTTTTTTCTTTCTCTTCAAATATTCTTCTTCTTCTTCTTCAAATTTACTTCTATTTCAAACTTTCTTCTTTTCAAATCTAGATCTTCTCTTCCGTTTTCAGTTCTTATTTTAATCATTTTTTTTTCAATTCTTCTTTTTCAAATCTTCTTTTTCTTTCAAACCTTTTAAAATACATACATTCATATAATAAGGAGGAAAATTAAAGTAAATCGAAATAAAAGAAAAATTACGGAACAAAGTTAGCAATCAAGAAGAAGCATATGCGTTTTTCACGAGGGAAGGTGGATGCGGCACGGTATTTTATTTTTGTTTTGTTTATTTTTAAATTTTTTTTTCAATTGCAAATCGTTTAATTATGATAACTTTCACATACGAACTCCGTTTCACACGAAATTTCTTTTGTTAGGATCGTAATTAAATTCCGGATCTGATGACGCTGGTTTGGATAAATTTAGAGACCGTCAAATTTTGGGTTTAAATCGGATTTACATTCGATTTAAATTCAAAAGGTGAGTGTTTTGACCCACTCACAATTACTAGAAGCTTTTATGTTTGTTAAATAAATTTTAGAAATGAATAGAAATTTATTTATGAGTATTTGGCATGTTTATTTCATTCATATCTGTTGAATTGCATTTTATTAAATTTAACTGTTAATTTAATTGATTTATTGTGTATTAATTGTCTGTTGGAAATTTTTGTTGCATATGAATTGCTAGTTAACAGTTGTATAAATTATTACTGAATAAACTGTTAGATTAATAGTTGATAAATTTAATTTGAATAAACTGCCAGTTATCACCTGTTATATATGATCATATATATAATTGTTATTGATTGATATTGATCGATGTTGTGATTGGATGATGGATGTGTTGTTGAATGAATGTTTTATTTGGATATCATTAAACTGCAAGTTAGTATGCATTTACATTTCATTCGGGATTGCGGTTTGAAATGATATACAACCGCAGTTTTATTTTTTTTTATTTTTTTTAAATTGCGGATTGAAATGATAAATATCCGTATCACTTGACCATAGGATAGAAAACTATAAACAGGCACCGCGGTCTATATATAACTATTTTTAATGTGATTTCTATGGTTTGGATGGAATACGGTTTATAAAAATCTTAAATTTTATGCTGAATAAATGTTTTCTTCCATATTTATATACATATGAAGTTGAAAAATTTGAAACAGAAAGGTGTATAAATCTCTTTATTAAAATGGAAGAAAATTTAGTAAATGGAGTTTGATAATTTATATCCTATGTTCAAATGTTAAGTTGGAAATTTTAAGATATGATATTTATAATTGGATTTTCCCAAAATAAATTAAATGAATATTCTAGTATAACTTGAATTGGAAAATATATATAATTTATTACTAGAAATTGAAGTCTTATAAATTATGGATTCTATGTGAATATTCAAGGCTAATTAATAGAACATTTGATTTGAAAGAATAAAATCCAACTTTAGTTGAAATATTTATACTCAAAATGGATATACGTATATATATGAATTTATTGAAATGGTTTTGGAACTTGAAGCGATATTAAATTTTGGTTTTAACTTTAAATAAAGAAATGTATTGTAAAGCCACGAGAAATATTTCTTTTCAAAGTAACATTTAAGTCAAACCACTTATTTTATATACTGTTGAATATCCAAACCATTTAGTTTTGAAAGTAATGATTTTAAAAACTATGGATTTCGAAGTATTATGTTGAAAGTTAATATTCAAATATTTGGTTACAAGGAATTATAAATTTTAAAAGTGGCATAATTTTCGGAAAAGATTTATATTTAGGAAATGATATCATTGATTTGGATTTTATAAAATAATATGAAAATGAATCTTTTTGGGTTTTAAAGAAGAAATGATATCGTAATATTATGGTTTTGAAATGGATTATATTCTGGTTTTAAAGTATAAACTATTTTTAAATGACCGCAGTGTTATAATAACAATTGGTTGGCAAAGAGACCGGGATCGGATATGGACATACTCTCTGTCGATACCGAAAACCACTTTGACTAACCGTGTACGCGGTGGAGATTCCAGAATGAAGTAGGTTGGGGCGACGTTTCCTGTAAGGTAAATACGTGGACCCGACTCCCGTGAGTTGGCATAAGGTGGCTAAAACAGGAGCGATTGACGGGTTAATGAGGTCATTCCTCTGATCGGACACTCCTCTTCGATATTATACTTCGACTTTGGATTGATTCAGTGGCCACTTCTATTTTTGATTTTGGGGGAGTTTGTTCGAGGTGGGCGGTAGCTGCGGCTACGCGTTACCATCGACCCGGAAGCGTAATTGGTATATCTACCCTGGCATTGCCTAGTTGTGCCGTGTCACCTACCCTATCGCGCCTTATACGATTTTGGTTTTGTACCATACCTATGGAGTGCCCTCTGACGACGCCCAGTACGGGGGAGATTACGGCACTGTATAGACTATGGGAATATATTCTGTGTTAAGGTGGAAAATGTAAAGCCTTAACGCTATTTAAAAGTAAGTTTATTTTACAATTAGACACTATTATAATAGCGCAATATACTACATAGTAAATAGTTTAACGGATCCTTAGGAGATGTAAATCCCGAGCATCTCTTAAGTTACAATACTCATATTTATTTCTGTAAAATTTAACTTACATAAGATCTTTTAGTTCTGACTCGAGTGTTTTTGTCTTTTCAAATTCGGTCGGGTCAGTCCGAGCGTTTCAGGATTTGAAGATTTAGCTTTGGAGGACGAAGACGAAGATTTGTATTATTATTATTTATACTAGTGCACTACACCATTTAATTCCGCTGCATTGTTGTATTGGTATGTGTAACTCTGATATTTATTGCACAAGAAAAATAAATTATTTTGTAAAACAGTTTCATGAACTGTATATTTGATTATTATATTTTATCCTTCCGCTGTGAGATTCTGTTTTGTTTTATTTCTTCTCTATCTTTCTCATTTACCCCATAACAATCCGACCTTCCGTATGGTTTGAATTGGCACGTGTGTCGGTTTAAAGTGTGCGAAAAGGCAGGATGTTACACTATTATTTTAAATTTCTTAAAAATCTAAAATAATTACAAAACACTCACCTGTGGTCCTTTGCTTTAATCCTAGGTCTTCCTGGATCCACTTCTAGGATGTAAAATACTTTTATTAAAAAGATTTCCTCCCTAGAAAAGTTTCTATTTAGTGTTCAGCCTCAGGCAATGAAACCAGGCAATGAAACCAATAGGGAGCAAATTTGAATGAGAAAAATAGCTAGGTCTAGGGTTCAATTTATAGTGTGGCTTAGGGATCTCTGGCCGTCGGATTTGAAGATTTAATCTGGTGCAACCATGTCATAGGCTCACTAGGGACCATCGAATGCAGCTACGAACGCATAGGATTTCACCAAAAATCAGATTTCTAGTCTTCAGCTCACTCCTGGATGAAAAATCATCCAACGAAAAATGCAAGTCGACCTAGCCTATAGGCGGGTCAACCTATAGGTCGACCCAACTCAGGTGTGGGTCGACCTGTAAGGGTCTGCCTTTTTTCTCTTTTTTGTTTAATTATATATATATAATTTTGATTTTATTTTTTTTCTTTTAACTCCTCCATACCGACTCGGATTTCAACAAGTTATATATGAAAATTTCTTAGAATCTTACCATGGACCCAATGGTGCAACTCCCGTGGCTCAATTATGACAATTTCCTAACCATATTTCGCTATTCAATTAATTTGATAATTAACTATTATTACTCTAGTTTTTTGGGTTGTTACGAGGAGGCAAATGTTACAATAAAAGTTAACCTTTCGGTTGAGACGAAGGACTTTCAACAAGCAAAGGAAAGAAAAGCGCATCCTGAACCTTCCAAAGCAGTCAAACGGGTGTGGTCGTTGAAATTTACGGACATCAAACCTCTCGAAGGAGTTGAATGGTTCTATCTCTAAAATCCTAGGTTTTCAAAGTAGAAGAAGGAGTCAAAGAAAGTGTAGGAAACTACTTAATGGCCTTTTCGAAAGCACTTAAAGCCATTTGAATTGGTAAGAAAGCGCACAAAATACCTTTCAACAATGTCAAAAGGTTTATGAAGAAGGCAACATCCACGAGTTAGCAAAAAGTGAAGAGGCAACCTTCAAACAAGGTCGAACGTATGAAGACATAGAGAACAACATACCTTTCGACAAGATTCAACAGTCCATAAACCTTTCCACAAGTTCGAAAAGTTTACAACCGGATATAAAAGGTGACCCTCTGACCCAGTCGAAAGCATGGGACCGAAAGGAGGCTCGTCTGCTTCTATAAATAGGACGCAAGGGGTCCTGTTTTAGGGGGATTTTCTCTCATTCTACTTTTGTAACTTCTTAATGATAGTATTGTAAACCTAATTGGTAGCTGATATGGGGATTATTTAATAAAGAGTGGATCATGAATAAAGAGGGAAGTCTTAATCCCTATCTATTACTTATTGTTTTGTTCGATATCTTGTTAGGTTAACTCATATTTTCAGGTTCAACCACATCGAAAGATTCTTTTCGACAAGGTCGGAAGCATTCCTATGCAATTAAAAACTACAACCTTTTGATGTCATCTCCCTTTCAATTCAAACCTGTCGATAAGGTCAGCAACTTATTTAGATCCATACTAATGGTAACCTTTCGAAATAGTTAATTTGTGGTCCAAACCATTCGACATGGTCAAAGTATTCTCATTGAGAAAATATAACTAAACCTATAAGGCTTAATCCAAAAGAAAAAAGAAAAAAGAAATTACACTCAAACCTTTCGACAGAGACCAAATATATGTCATAGAGGTGATCAAGCCTTTCAAAACGGGTGAAAGCTCCTACATATCCTTTAAGAAGTCTGATTCACTACCTTAGACCAAAGAAAACATTTATTTTAATCTTTCGACAAGATTAAAACCAGCTTTTAAGAAACAGATTTAGGAAATTTATCTCTATAAAGGGAAGAAGTAGTGAAAGGACACTCATACTAGTTCAACCGAGATGAGAGGTTATCTACTTCAAGGAGTAAACGTTTAGGCGACTTCGAAGGTTCAAATTAAGAGACGATAGCAAACATGGCTAAATACAAAGGGGTTCTTAGGGATATCAAGCCCATCATTCAAACCAACCTTTCTACTTATGATAAAAAAACTTTTGGGGTGTTGACCATAAATTTGGTTAACAACATCCCATGAGATATTACACCTTATTCATTAGGTTTCATTCTGACATCCATTGAAGGCTAATCATCAATGATATCACCAGATAGTCGATATCCTTTGCTGAATTGATGGCATGGGAGAAACTTCGGTATGGTGTTGGTTTGCGGTTGCTTCCTTTATTTTCATTGATAGAAGACGAAATTCTTTGCAACCCTCGACATCCAATATCTCAAATGCATTATTAAGATTCGACATTGTTTGTTATGTTCATAGCATAAAACACCCTTGGGTATATAATAGAATTTCGATATCTTTCTTCATATTGCTATCATTCGAGATCCTCTTACGTACTATCTCATGAAGCTTGGTGTCCTTCCATTTTTTGTTATTTTACATTATATTTTATATTAATGAAATGTGGCATCCTGCCTTGTAGGAAATCTACGACGTCAACACTCATATAACCCTCTTACTTTGTGATAATATATGAAATCTATACTGCTTATGCTGATGGTATTCGACATCGTTGCTTTCTATCATTTATGTTCGGAAATCTTTGCAGTTCTTATATTATAGTTTGTACCGTTATGCACTCATATTTGAATTCAGATATAGTCTGACCCGTATATTATGTTATATGATAAATAGGTCTATCAGAGAATTTTTAGGGATAAGGACATTAACCACTTTGGATATTTGGCTTTAAAGGAAACTAATATATATAAATTATATCATGTTTTAAGTTGCTAACTATGTATATTTCCTTTGGATGACTCCTTGTATTTGGGTTGATGATATGGCCACGTGTATACTTGACTTGATGTATATTATCGATGTGAGTCTGAAAATTCATTTTTATAGATTTACCTTCTTACTTGTGTTATTGATATGTGTTATGTTTTTCTACTATGATATCGGACTTTATGTTCATTTATATATCTTGTATATTTTTATGTCCTGGTAAACCCGCATGTTTATTGCTTTTTTCCAATAATAAATAAATATACTATTGATATATTTTGAGGTAAGTATATGCACAGGTTCAGCCCAAGGTAATATTCAGGTATGGTCACTCATGACAAGCCACATTCTCGATATTACCAGATAATGTTATTCTATAATAATCTTCTATAGTATGGGTATAAAGGTAGGGTGTTATAATGATCGAGCATGACATAGTAGAAGGCAGGCTTGATTTTGGTTGGAGTTGGCTATACTAAAGCCATGTTAAAGACGGGCCATGCATAGGCCACTCTTGCTTGATGTGCTTTTTGTTAGGGCAGGCTTGGATTAGAACCAGTCATCAGTTGATATGATAGTAGGCGAATTATGTTGCCTTTTGGCTATTGCTGGAAGAAGTTTGACAAAGGAGAGCTGGCCAGGACCGAGCTCGACTTTGTTGGATCGGGAGGGACCGGGTCCATATCTTGCATAATTCTAAAGGTTGTTTTGGTATGAGACGGTCGGTCCTCTAACTGATGCCTTGTTGAGTAGAAAGGTCGGTTTGAGACCAACATGAGCTTGGAACTGTCTTTGAGAGCAGATAACAGATCAATTGGGTTGGCTTTGATTGGGTCAGAATACCTTTAATTGACATGTTAACTATTTGCAAGAAAATAGAACAATAGCCTTAATATACTAATTTTAATTAATAATGCAATTTATAAATATCCTAATAACATACATATATATATATATATATATGCATACACACACATATATTTCTATGTGTGTGTATACATCAATGTTAAATTAAACAAAAACATAAATAAGTGCATGATATACAACTAAACTCTAACATTGTGTCCATAATTTAATATGAAACCAATGACGCAAGTTGTACGCAAAATAAAGTTCGTATGTGACTTTTTTAAAGGTTGCAAGTCATAGAGCAACACCAAATAATTTTATGATAATTAATAGTAGAATAAATTAATAAAATTATTAAATGCCAAAAATAGAACTTTTATAAACATTAGAATATGGCTACCAAACTTGCACTGAGATGACCCACCTCCTTGTTCCCCATAAATCAACACTAGTACATCCTCGGTATTCATGTGCCACAAATTGAAGTACCAGAGAGGCAGATTATCATAGGCTAAAAGATAATAAGGATAGAAGGTAGAACAATAATAGAATCTCGTATCATATTAAAAAACTTGCAATAATATAGATAGAACATACAATCACTGTCAAACTGAGATATTAGGGTCATAGCAAGTACTAACCCATTTGGGATAGTTATAACGAAATATACCTATCGGAGTTGGTAAATACTTATACATAATTCAAACACAGAGAAAGTGATGGATAATTTCAACAAAAAGATCCAAAATGCTCCATGCCCCACTCCAAAATGCTATAAATCAGCTACCAACTTAGGTGCCTAGAAAAATAGGGCATCCAGAGTTTAAGGGAAAAGAAAATAAACTCCGGATCAGCCATGGTACTAGTGTGAGAAACTCAGAATATGGAAAACAAAGGGTATCTTATAAAACCACGTTGCATATAAACATGAAATGGTTTTTACCTTATGATAAACAAAAATATTTGCTACACAAAATTTAGGGAAATTATTTTTATTGACATTTTTTAAAAATCATGTTAAAATAAACATATTAAAATAGGTGAAATTACTACATTTGTTAAATTTGAAGGCATGATTGGTTTACAGCAAGGCACTTATTGGAGAATTGATTTGCACACAATGGTAGGTAAGGAATTACCTTCCGTATAGTACATCTCTAGAGTTACGTACCGAGGATACGCAAACTAGCCTCCGTATCTAGCAAGAACGGTCTATCCATATTTGGTACTCAAACATGGCCTGGATAGAAATCGAATATGTCATTACCCTGGTCGTATCGACTTATATGGGATCCCATAGCATACATCACATACTCGACATATAGAGCGTAATCTAAAAAGGTGCTGACCATACCCTAATGGGTGCGAACCACACAGCCTTACGACATGCTTATTTAAGCCATTGTCGGGTAATAAGGACTAACGTAGCGATTACCATTCACATATAACATTCCACTTTGAATGCCACATTGAAAATTCATAATAACACAACTAATTTCTTCAAGCATATAAATCCTGTGCTCGTGCCAAATGGTGTTAAGCTAAGAGAAGTTGTCTTCTCCACCACAAAACAGATGATACATTCATAGATATCAATTAATGTAACTAGAAATGCAACGTAAGACATTAGTCCATACAAGTTGTCCAAGTACAAGACAAACCAAAAGAACTCTCCTACCACATCCATTTTGGGATTTATGCTAGGATTAATAGCAAGGAGCCCTTACATCGAAGATCTCAAATGAGAACTGTTGTCACATAAATATGGTACGGGAAATTTCCCCGAGGGTCAGTGACAAGTAGCCCTACATTCCATCTTCCAAATCATATTATCCTTTGTCTTTTACTTCGAACAGGTAAATTGGTTTTAAGTGGTCTTCTGATAGGAATCACCTAAATCCGCCCCTGGTTCCTTTTAGCCAATCATCGATAAAAGAAATGTTAAATAGGGAATTATTCTTTTGATTTATTACTTCCTTTTTATCAATAATATCTTCAGGAGATATATCTCTTTAGAACATTTCTTTCTGGTATATACGGAATCATTAAACCCATATTTGGAAACAAAATTATTTATATCTTAACAAAGATTTCTTAATTGAAAAATAAAAAATTTGATTGAGTTAAAACCATGTTATCTAGGATGTTATTCGAAAACCAGTAAATATTAAGTGAGAAGAATCCATAAATCATTTAATATTTTTAACACCCTAATATTTTACGGGAAATATAATTTAAAAAAATTAAAAGCGCATTTGGCACAGTGGCAAAGGCGCATGTTGATTTCCTTAGTGACTAGGGATCAGGTCCTATTGTTGCCAAAATCTGGAGCGATGTTTTTTTTGGGTTCATTTCCAGCGATTTTCCAACGTATTTCAATGCTGTTCCTGACATGAGGCGGCTTCCCATTCGCTCGGGTGATGTAGTCGGATGAAGTGGCTAATTTTTTTCTATGTATGGGCTAGAATTGGATAACCATTAAGTGTATGAAAGAACCATAGTTAATATAAAATAATCTAATGGATTATATTCACTCCAACAATATATAAATAAATCATCTAACCTAAACCTAATCTCTTATTCAACCGTCTCCATGATTCTATAGTATATTAGCATGTATTATTCTTCCTTCTTTTCTCTACTAAATAAACAAATCTCTACCAAATTAAATTACCTGTATATATTTAAGAAGTTTTGGGAATTTAGAAGAATCAATGGGAGAAAAATTAAGGAAAATCTTTTTTCAAATTTGTGCAAGCTTAAGAGCCAGGTGAGTGGGAATCAATATGAAATAGAAAAATAAAGCAGTTCCATTTCAGTTCTTTTCTGCCAAGTTAATATGAAGTAATTTCTGTTATTAATTGAGATTAGATTTAAATTACTGCAACTTCTTCTTCTTCCACTTCTCAAATCTAATTTATGTTTGGTTTAAAATATGGGACATATAAATCGTCTATTCACATCTTATGGCACAAATAAGATTCAAATTTATGTGAATTATTATATCTTCTTATTCTTTCACTTCTCAATTCTAATCATGTTTGGGTTGAAATTTAGAACAAACAAATTGTTATTCACGTTCCATGGCGAATGTTTTTCAATTTTAATGGTAGAATAGTTTAGTTGAATAAATTCAGGATATGTTACTTGAATAAAATTATGGTTATGATTGATATAATTATAAAATTTTGAATTATGTTTTGGAACAAAATTAGGAACCCTAATTAGAATAATTGTTTGTTTTGTTTGTGGCCTAGAAATGTAAAAGTGGAAGTTTGTGTAATTAAATGGTTTGTGGCCATTGGATAAAAAATTTGTACATATTACATCTCTAAAAGGAGAATGTAAATTAGGGTGAAAAAAATGTAAATTAAATGGACCCTAAAGGCTAATGTAAATCTGTAGCAAAATGGCATAAAAATTACAGATAAACCATACGAACTGAACGAACGTGAAGTTGAAATACCATTCATGTAAGAAAAAGGGAAGTTGTGAAATAATCAAATCTAATGTAAAAATGGCCTAAATCAGATTAGTGGAAATAAATAGTATGTAAACTGTAATGGTAAAATTAATTAATCTGGAAGTGATTTGGTAAGTAGACCTTGTAAAGGTCTGGATAGGTGTTTCATGCAGTTAAGACCAAAATATAGTTTTGGCTGTAAGTACTAGGAGCGAGCAGGTAGGTTTTGCAAGGATGTTTGTTACCTTTCATAAGTTGCTAGTACGTAGAATAGATAGCATCCACAGTCGTAGGCTTTTTCAGGAAGTCGACGTTGACGGAATAGGAAAAATGTTCTCCGACATAGGCTTCTTTAGGCAGATTGTTGGAGGATTTTGTGCAACCGACCCAGCTGTAGGCTCTTTTTTGGAGAACCAAAACTTTGGATATGGGCAAGTCTGCTCGTGGCGAAGGAGATAAGAGGTTAGGAGTCCAGTTTGGTGGATCCTGAGCGCAAGTTCGAGGTCTTGCGAGGTTGTTTGTGTCGGCGTCGATTAGACGTAAGAGGCATTTAGTCACAGTGCATAGGTGCAGAGCATGACTTTCACGCTGTAGCACGTGGAAAGGTAAGGACAGCAGGTCCTATAGGAAGATTGACCTTTACTTTTACAACATGGTTGACTTTCCTAGAGTGACCACAGACTTGCTTCTTAGGAACTATATCTAAGGAGGATTCACTATGTCATATTATTCACTCTCCGCGATATCCGAGGAAGACCTGGAATTAAACTATTTTATTCATTCTACTTCATTTTATTTCTCATTCACCAGACTTAAGTCTGACTCACTCCTATATTTCCTATTTTCCCAAAGTGATAGGAGGGCTGGTCTATGTTGCGGTTCTTTACAGCTTGGAGTGTCATTAGAGCAGTTGTTATCATCAGCTTTTTTTTCTTGTACTTCGTTTCTCTTTTTCCTACTTTACTCTGTATATGGGGACCTATACTGTGAACTTTGTTATGTTTTATGTTTTTTTGAAGATTACTTGATACTTTTGGTTTTAGAAATAAATTTGGGATAATGTTTTTTAATGAAGCTGTTTTGCTGTTAATTTATAACTAGTGAAAGTTTTCTTCTGTTGTAATATTTTAATCATTTTATGCTATTTCCTTATTCTCTATGCTATGCTATGGATGTTTATTTCACCCAACAACCCGTGCTTCTAGTCATGTCCGATTTTTAGGATGCCTAGTGGTGTAGGGTGTCACCGTTGGTATCCGAGCTAAAGTTTCGATAATCCTAAAAATATTTTAAATATATAAAGGTTTTCGAATAATTTTTAAAAGGTATTCCAAATAATACTTTTAAAAGTTGTTAACCCCGTTCCAGCCTACAAGTTAAGGGGCCCACGAGTTAAAGGAGTCAACGAGTTAAGGCCTGGGATGAGCCACGACTTAAGGTGTTTAACGGCTCAGGAAGGATCTACGACTCAGGAAGCCTCACGACTCATCGAGTCACCGACTCAATAAGTTAATGACCTAAAGCTCAAAGCGACTTAAAGGGTTACGACTCAAGGGGTTAACGGTTCACAAGGCAGGACGGCTCAATAAGTTACCGACTCATCAAGACTATCGTCTCAACGACTTGAAGGAGCAGAGTGACTTAACTAGTTAACGGCTCACAAGACAGACCAACTCAATGCATTACCGACTCATCAAAGGTATTGCCTCAGCGACTCAACAAGTCCACGACTCATCATAAGAAACGACTCAAGAGGATTGACGACCTAAGAAATGACTTAATAACTCATAACTCAGGATGACTCGTCCGCGACTTAAAGCCACTGAGTCGTATTCCGTTGCCACAATGCATGTCCCAGTGAGAATTGACTCGCCAACGACTCAAGACTTGGCTTAGAATCCAGCAAGAGAATGAGCTAGTGAGAAGACCAAATGCTTAATCAGATAAGCCGGCCACGACTCAACTTGACTCGGCCACGGCTTAGCTTGAGTCGGTCACGGCTCAGGACTTGGGCGAAAAATTTCTATCCAGATTTGCCTATAAATACATGGCCACCCCCAACATTCAAGGGACTTTTGGCTCATTCATTTCAAGCGCCGTTACTCTGCTGCATTCTGAACTACTTCAACACCTTCAAGGAACTTCACGAAGAAATCAAACATGTCTAACATGTGTTCAAAGATTTGGATCGACATTGAAGTTTAGGCTACTTGTTCTAAGTCACTTGAAACTCAAAGTGTGTTGTAATCAAAGTGTAACTGCATTGACTTGTAATCGAATCGTCAATAAAGATATTCAAAGTGGACGTAGGCTCTCTCTTAAGCCGAACCACTATAAAATCGCTGTTGTTTACTGTTTTTTCACTATTATCTGCTTATAATCTGTTCCCGAGCTATCGGGTGGTGCTTTCACAATCTCACTTCATACACCGGGGTGTTAGCGTTCAAATTTTAGCGTTAACATTTTTGGTGCTTTCACTGAGAACTGAACTCAGGTGAACTATCATCATTGCTTCACAGAGGTTTGTAGAGAGAATTTCCTTGAAAACCAGAAGTCTATCCGAGATTATGGCTCCTGGAAGGAAAAGTAGATCTGTCAGATCTGGGAATATTCAAGAGGGAACCTCCGCTTCCCCTATATCAAATCAAGCCACTCCAGCTGTCGGGGTTACAAAGGCAGAGCTGGATGCTGCAATCTTAGGGCTGAACCAACAGATCAATGCCCAAAATGCACAATTCAAGGCTCAGAATGCCCAGAATGCCCTAATTCTGAATAGGTTGAACGATTCGCTTGGGGCAAACCGTCAACCGGCAGGTAATGAAAGGAATTTTGCTTGCAACATTCATGAGGATGAAGAAAGGAATGCTCCTGAAAGGGCTGCTAGCCCCTTTGAACAAACACTTCCTGAGGTTGGTGGATCTAGAACTCGACATGATGAGGAGTATCTTTCTAGAATGGTCCGACAAATCATGAAAGAGAGTATGCAGAGGGTTGAAGACGAAAAAGAATGGGGTTTTGCCCCAAGTAAAACTCCATTTACTGAGAAAATCTTGAAGGCTGAATTCCCAAGGAAGTTTGTCCCTCCAACCATTCCAACTTACAAAGGAACAAGTGATCCGAACGAATTCTTGTATAAGTATGATTGGCACATGACAGGTGCCAGGGCTTCTGATGAAATAAAGTGCCGATATTTTCCCGTATACCTGGAAGGCGTAGCTCTGCTTTGGTTCACCAAGCTGCCAGTCTGATCTATCGATCAGTTTTCTGACTTAACCCGGAAGTTCAAGGAGCAGTTCAGACTATACGCTTCAAAAGCCAAAGATATTATGTCATTGTCAAGTTTAGAACAGAATCCGGGTGAAACTATCAGATCTTTCTTGAATCGTTTTAATATAGCGCTGGCCGAGGTAGACAATGCAGAACCACGGATGATCTTGACCTATCTAATGAGGGCCATCGACAAGTCGAGCGAATTTGGGAAATGGCTAAACATGAAGGAACCAAATTCCCTTGAAAAATTCTATAAAAAAGCATATGAATTCATGCGCTTGGAAAGCCGTCCCGTACCGGTAAAGGCAGTGCTAGAAAAAGATGAAGATAACACTGTTGCTCCATGCAAGAATGAATCTGTAGGGCAAAAAAGGGAAAATAACAATGGGAAGAAACAGAGTAATCTGAAGAAGCCCCGATCCTTCAAGCCATCAGAATATACTCCTTTATCAGATACGCCGGAGCGTATCTACCTTGCCACTAAAGATTCTATTGACTTTGCTAAACCTCCTCCTCTAAGGACCGGGAAAAAGGCTATACAGAGTGGGAAGTTCTGCCGCTTCCATAATCAACCCGGTCACGAGACCGACGAATGCCGCCAGTTGAAAAATCTGATTGAAGAGTTGCTAAGGGAAAACAAACTGCAGCAATTTGTGAAAAAGAATAGCAACAATCCTGCTTCATCTAGTCAGGCGCAACAGGCTCTTACTCATCAGCCTAGGACGAGTGAGAAGGCTGCAGGGCATGAATCTGGAAGGCCCATTATCAATGTCATTACAGGAGGACCTCACCCAGCGGGCAGAAGCTGGGGTGAGATGGAAAGGTATACCCGAGCTTTAAAGTATGTACCGACCGAGGAAGATGTATTCGTTTTGGAAGGTGCTACGCCCTTGAAGCAACAAAGAACTCTCGATGATGATATTGTGTTCAAAGCTAGGGATTCCGTAGGTATTGAAGCTCCTACCTTGGATCCCTTAGTCATCTCGGCTGGTATCGGGCCAGCTATTGTCAGAAGAGTTCTCATTGGTTGTGGCGCATCCTGCAATATCCTCTTCAAGAAAACATTCGACCAAATGAAGATCCATATGGCTGATGTGCAAGCCTCATTGCAGAAAATTGCCGGCTTCACTGGGGAGCCAAAGCAGCCGGTAGGAACCATTGATTTGTTTGTGGAACTTGGAGAAGGAGAGAGAAAAATGGTCCGCAAGCAAACTTTTGTGATTGTCGACGAATTTTCTGCTTACAGTGCTTTCCTTGGTCGTCCAACTCTGGCAGCGTTCAAAGCTGTTCTTGCCCCGTGGTGCCTCACTATTAAATTCCCTACAGACAATGGAGTAGGAGTTATAAAAAAGGATCAAAATGCTGGGCAAGAATGTTATCTGACAGAGCTACGAGAAACCAGAAAAAGAGAAATGGGAAAGAATGCGGAAGCCCCAGTCCGCATCAAAGAACCAACCTTGTAGCAATTACAGGGCGGACCCTGCACTGGCGAGCACAGCGGAGCAAGGAAAGAGATGGACCCTAGAAAAGTCAGTGCAGGGGAAAATAGAGTGGTACCAGTGGAAACGACAATACCAATACCTGTTGACCCAAAGGACCCAAACAAGGTGTTGAATGTGGGTTCGCAACTTAATGCGTCAATTCAGAATACCTTAATATCTTTTTTAAAGGCAAATTTGGATGTTTTTGCTTGGACTCATGCTGATATGTGCGGAATATCCCCGGAAGTTGCAGTACACGCTCTAAATATTGATCCAAAATTTACACCTGTGAAGTAGAAAAGGAGAACTCAAGGCCCAGAAAGGTCGGCAGCATTAAAAGAAGAAGTTGATCGGCTCATGGAGAATAATTTTATCAAAGAATCTACCTATCCGAATTGGGTTTCAAATCCAGTGCTGGTTAAGAAAGCCAACGGAAAATGGAGAGTATGCATCGATTTTTCAGATCTAAACAAGGCCTGCCCCAAAGACTGCTTCCCATTACCCAGAATCGATCAACTGGTAGACGGAACAGCGGGACACGAATTGTTATCTTTTATGGATGCTTACTCCGGATATAACCAGATCATGATGCATGAGCCAGATCAGGAGGACACGAGCTTTATCACCGACATTGGTCTTTACTGCTACAGAGTTATGCCCTTCGGGCTGAAGAATGCAGGGGCAACATACCAAAGACTTGTTAATGCTATGTTCAAACAGCAATTAGGCAAGACTATGGAAGTCTATGTCGATGACATGTTAGTAAAGTCTAAGAAAGCAGTGGATCACATAGAACACTTAGCGGACATATTCGCAGTCCTCCGAAAATACGGAATGAAGCTCAATCCTTTGAAATGTTCATTTGGAGTGGAATCCGGCAAGTTTTTAGGTTTCATCGTGAGCGCTAGGGGCATTGAGGCCAGTCCAGCTCAAATTACTGCATTGAAAGAAGTCAAAGCCCCTAGAACAAAGAAGGAATTTCAAAGTCTCAATGGAAAAGTCGCCGCCTTGAGTCGGTTCATTTCCAAAGCCATAGATAAATGCATCCCATTCTTTGACGCCCTAAAGAAAGGAAAGAAAAACTTCGATTGGACTCCCGAATGCCAAAAAGCCTTTGATGAATTGATTCGCCATATGGAAACGCCTCCAATACTTTCTAGGCCTGGCGATGGCGAGGATCTTCTTATATACTTGGCAGTATCATCTCATGCTTTAAGTGCAGCGCTGATACGAGAAGACAAAAGGATTCAACATCCAGTTTACTATATCAGCAAAAGACTCACTGGGGCAGAGATGAATTACTCTAAGTTGGAAAAACTCGCCTATTGCCTACTAATTGCATCTAGGAAGTTGAGGCAATATTTTCAAGCTCATCCTATCAGAGTCCTCACTGATCAACCTTTAAAGCAAGTCCTGTTTCGCCCTGAGACTTCGGGTCGTCTTCTAAAGTGGAATATCGAACTCAGTCAGTATGACATCACTTATCATCCCCGAAAAGCAATCAATGGACAAGCTTTAGCGGATTTCATCGCAGAATTCACATATAAGGGTAACAGTGAGGAGAAAACGGTCGACGATTCCCCAATCCAATGGAAGTTATATGTCGATGGTGCGAGAAACGACTACTGTTCTGGAGCCGGAGTTGTACTTGAGACCCCTGAAGGCCGATCGTTATGCTATGCACTAAGATTGGAATTTCCTTCAACAAACAATGAAGTAGAATACGAAGCCCTTATCGCTGGCTTAAGGATTGCTAAAGAATTAAACATCCGAGCGTTACAGATATTCAGTGATTCTCATCTTATTGTATGCCAAGTCAAAAAGGAATTCCAAGCAAAAGGGGGGAATCTGCCCGCCTACTTGTCAAAGGCTTGGGAACTCCTGGGTGATTTCGATCATTACATGATAAGTCACATTCCTCGAGAAGAAAACATGAAAGCAGATTCTCTCGCAAAGTATTCAAGCACAGGCGAAGCTCAATTTCTGGGGTTAACTCCAGTGGAGGTCCTGTCGACTCCTAGCATTGATGAGATGGGTATTGATTGGATCATGAGCATGTCTCAAGAGCAAGAATCATGGATGACTCCGATAACAGAATATCTGCTCAATGGATCCTTACCAGGGAACTCAAAAGAACGACAAAAGCTACTGAGAAAAGCCTCTCGATATATAATCCAGGATGGCCGATTATACAGACGGGGATTCTCAATGCCATTACTTCGATGTGTATCCAGGGAAGAGTCCAATGCAATCCTAGCGGAGGTACACGGAGGAGAATGTGGTGATCATTCAGGAGGCCAAACACTAGCAAAGAACATTCTCCGATACGGATATTTTTGGCCAGAAATTAATCGAGATGCGGCAGAGTATTCCCGAAAATGTGACAGATGCCAAAGATTCGCCAAAATTCCTAGAGCTCCTTCCACTGAACTCACACAGATGGTCAGTCCATGGCCGTTTGTAATATGGGGGATAGACCTTGTAGGACCATTACCAACTGCCAAATCTGGAATTAAATATGCCATTGTTGCTGTAGATTATTTTACTAAGTGGGCAGAAGCTGAACCACTGGCTACTATCACCTCAAAGAAGATGATAAGTTTTGTGACTAAAAACATCATTTGCAGATACGGTGTGCCTCAAAAAATAATTACAGACAATGGTACTCAGTTTGAAAGTGAAGAATTCCAAGATTTTTGCAAGCAATTCAAAATCCGGAAAAGCTTCTCAGCAGTTGCTCATCCGCAGGCAAACGGGCAAGTGGAAGCCGTGAACAAAATTATTAAGTCAACCATCAAAAAGCAACTTGAAAGAGCAAAAGGTGGTTGGGTCGATAAGCTACCACTGGCACTATGGGCATATAGAACCACTCACAAAACTGCGACTGGGCACACCCCGTTTTCATTAGCATATGGGTCAGAGGCAATGATTCGGGTAGAAATAGAGGTCCCTTCACATAGAAGAATCCATTTCAATCAAGAAGAAAACGAAAAGCTACAGCTTGAAGCGCTAGATCTCCTTGATGAAAAAAGAGATGAGGCTAATCTCAGAATTGCAGCTCATCAGCAAAGGATAGCCAGACATTTCAATTCCAAAGTTCGCCAACGCAACTTTGAGATTGGAGACCTAGTCCCGAAGAGAATTATGACGGCGACAGGTGTGTTTGGGCCAAATTGGGAAGGACCGTATGTCATAGGTCAGAAGCTTCTTGACGGCACATTCAAACTCACTACTGTTGAAGGAGATCAAATTCCAAGGGCATGGAACAGCAATCATTTGCGTCCATACTTTACTTGAAAATTTTGTTGAAATATTGTAAATAGAATTATGAGTGTATGATTCTTGTAATTGAAGGCAATTGTAAAACTGATGCAAGTAAATAAAAAAAAAATATAAAGTGGATGTAGGCCCAATTTCCTGGCCGAACCACTATAAATCTTGTGTTCCTTATTATTATTACATGTTTGCTTTATTTTCGATATAAAAAGTACATAGAATGTATTGCTGAAATGTCGATTTAAATTTTTGCAGACAATGGAAGTGAAACTTGCACATAATAAGACTAAGTGATTCTCGCCAAATTTCAAGTCACAAAAGCTTCGAATTCAAATCCTAGATAGGAAGTACTTCAATTGAACGGCCTATGATTTCGATAGAAACGGGCCTTTGCTAATAAATTGAGATCGTTTGAACAAACAAACATCCAATTAAGAAGCTGATGCTCGTTCTCACGAACTTGCCTGACAATGAAGTACACTTCCTTGGATTAAACAAGTAACTTGTAAAAAAAAAAAAAAAAAGAAGATCGCTGAAAAGGCATAAGCAAGTGGACAAGGGAACAACCAAAGCCATCATCGGCAGCACAAGTCCTCTTTGGAGGCACAACTCTTCGGAGGATAAAGACCTCTAATGGGTCATACGCCACAAAAAAGAAAGTTCTCTACTCAACAAAAAAGATTGGAGGAGTCATGACCCTCCAACCATGAGAGAGTAACTTCCAGGCGATGAAAACCCTCTCTGAGGCACATTTCACCAAGAGTTGAAGTGTAACAACCGCTCTTCGGAATTTCACTTCACCAGAGTTGAAATGCAATCAAAATAAAAGCCCTCTTCGGAGGCCCATTTCACCAGGAGTTGAAGTGTAACAACCGCTCTTCGGAATTTCACTTCACCAAAGTTGAAATGCAAAACAAAATAAAGACCTTTCTGGACGCCCACGTTTCACCGAGATTGAAATAAAACTTCCAAGTGTTGAAACATGAAAAGGCTTTCTTCGAAGGCACAACTCTTTGGAGGTACACGTTTCACCAAGATTGAAATAAAACATTCAAGTGTTGAAACGTGAAAAATCCCTCCTCAGAGGTACAACCCCCTCTCGGGGACACAATCAAAAAGAAAGACCTCTTCGGAAGCCCACGTTTCACCGAGATTGAAATAAAACTTCCAAGTGTTGAAACGTGAAAAGGCTTTCTTCAAAGGCACAACTCTTTGGAGATACACGTTTCACCAAGATTGAAATAAAACTTCCATGTGTTGAAACGTGAAAAATCCCTCCTCAGAAGTACAAATTTCTATTTTTTTAAAAAAAAAAAATCCTCATCAAGGGCATACTTTAACTTTTAAAGGAAGAGTGATTTACCTATTCTAGAAAATAACCTTCCTCAAAAAAAAAGAAAAAAAAAAGAAAGTTAAAGTACCCTTCAGAGGCCCGCTTTACCACATAGAAGAATTCACTTGGCAAAATGCGTACATAAGCAAAAGAAAAAAAAGTGATTTCTTCGAAGGACAAAGCGTAAAAACTTATATGAAGGAAGTTGTACTCTACGAAAAATTTCTTCAAGAATGAAGTAATTATTCTTCAGAAAATAAGAGTGCAAGTCCCCTCAAAGTATAAAATATTGCAGCAAGCTTATGGTATGGGGGCAACATGGTATAGTTACATACAAAATGGTATAGCTACATCGGTAAAATACGCTCAAACAACATACCACAAGTTCACCGCAATATCATATAAATAAACTTGTGCAAAAATGAACAATAAATGCATTCTCAAATTCAAACAAGAGTCTGTACAAATAATGGATCATTTTATTCAATTGCAGATACATGTTTCAAAATAAAAAAGCAGGGGCCGGTGTCTGCACAACATCCGACCATTACACAAAAAAGGAATCAAAAAGCCCGAAGCCCGACTCTTCACTTCTTCTTACCACCTTTGGACCCTTTGCCTGGCCGAATGATTAGCTTTTCAGGTCTATCTATAGGCATAAGGGAAGAAGGAGAGGGAGGTGCAACCGGTGCAACTTCCGGTTCTTCTTCAGTAGCAATGATTTTCTTCCCCCTCCTCTTCGATGTTCCGTGCTTCTTTCTTCTCTTCGAAGAAGACTCACTCCCTGGAGTAACAAGAGCGGACAAAACTACGTCATCAGAAGGAGTCCGCTCCGGAGAGATCTCGCCTCCTTCAAGTTCCTCGTCTTTCTGCTCTTGCGAAGCGATAGGGTCATCCAAGCCATGAAGAGCCTCAATTTGCTCCTCTTGTGACCCGGGCTGTGAAGCAGAAGGAGGAGTCACCTGAAGAGACGGAGGAGGGATAACCGGAGGAGGTGAAGTCTGCACAGCACTTGGTGTTTCAACTGCAGAAGAAGAGAAATTAAAAATATTAGTATCTCCCCAAAAGAAGGGAGATATGGGTTCGTCGAGATTCAAGAAGTAATCGAGAAGCTCATCAAACTTTTGAGGAGCAAGCAGGCGATCCACCTGAATCGGACCAATGTCAAAATTACCTGAAGATGTTTGCTTCGTTAGTTCAATCTCATAATTTTGAGCCCCGATATCCTCCAAAGCCTCATCATCAGTAGGGGTAATTACCCCGGTTCTTATAGGAGGCAGCGAATGAGCACTGGAACCTGTGATGTCAACTTCAGAAGAAACTAAAGGACGTTCAGAAGCGGTAGGTGGTATTTCTTTTTCAGAACGTTCCCCTTCCGCCATTCCGGCCCGCACTCTGGCGAGTTGCTCTTTTCCCTTGGCAAGAGCGGCGCGGGCATCATCATCAAGATAATGCTCTTCAAGAGCTGACTCAGCGTAGCCAGCACCTTTACCACCGAGCATATCGAGTGTTGCCTCCCAAACTTCAGCTAGTGTAATTTCATACTTAGGGCCTAGAAAGGCAAGGCTGCCACGCCCCAAAATGCTGTGCAGATAAAAATCAAATAATGTGGAGCCAATGTCAGCTTTGGTTGCTTGATGGGCCTCTTCGGCCGCAAGTTTACCAGCAACAGCCTCGTCACGCTCCTTTTCGGCCATAGCAAGTCGAGCTTTTAACATCTCTATCTCCAAGCTTTGAGAGCCGGTCTGTTCTCGCAGCTGTAAAGTTTCAGCGCGATATTCTTCTATGACCTTCTCCTTGTGTGTAAGCTTATCTTCGACTGCCCTTTGACTGGCATGCGCATCTCGTACTTGTTACTGAAGCATGCTCTCCTTTTGAGAATAGAAAGTAGATGAAGTAGCTAATTCTTCCTTAAGCTTTTCTACTTCCGCTTCCAGCTTTTCATTATAGGAAGCAATACTTCTCATTTAGGCGTCATGCTGTTCGAGAGTCTTCTGCCACTCAGCCTTATCGTTCTCCATTGTGAGCATGGCCTCGAGATTGGCTCGGTTAACCCTCTGAAGCTCGTCGACAAGTTTTTGCCAGTTCGACATTCTTTCAATATCGGTCCTGACAGTATCAAGATTTCGTAGCATAGACGATTTGTCAAGAGGAACCAAGTCGAGATCAAATCGAACCCCTCTCAGGCACCACTGAGGGAATCGACTTTAAAGAGTGGGAGGACCTTGCCCAACTTGGTATGCGGGCCGGTTGATGATTGTTTGAATGTCGGAACGAACGGGGGCAGGAGATTGAGCAGGAACATTTTGAGAAACTTTCGGCATTGTTTCTTCAGTAAGTTTGGCCCGCTTGCTAGAAGAATCATCCATGTGACCTTTACCTCTCTCATCGCGAGTCTTTCTTTTTTGGGTATCATCATCTCTGTGGGGAGGGTCATGTCTTTCTTGTTCTCTTCGGTGACGTTCTTCATATGCTCGTCTCTCGTCTGCTTTCCTGATGGCCCTCTCTTCATCGGATTCTCTGCAAGAGGGGAGGTGACGCCTATAATCATATTGGCTACGCCTCCCGTAGCGCTGGAAATCATCATAGTATGAAATGCTGCGCCCCATTGGAGAATCTGGAATAAAAATAATAAGCTTTAGAAATCTTTAAAGTATAAGAAGATGAATGCGTAGAAGTGCTGAAAAATCCTAAGTGTTGTGTAACACGTAAACTACACGCATCAAGTTACAGACCACTCTGTGGAGTATAGGTAGTGATAACTTGAGTAGGAAGAGTTGACGTTTGTTGTAGAGAAGATGTCGCCTCGATTACAGAAGAGATAGTTTTGGAAACATCATCTTTGAAAAGTTCTTGAGAAGTCACAATTAAATCGCTCAACCCCTCGAAAACATCATCACCATCATGTTTTTTGGGACTTGCTTTCTCAACTCCTTCGTTAGCAGATCTTCCGGAAGATCGTGGAGGTTCTTCCTCTTCGATAACTGGGGCAAGTACAGACTTGTCAGACGGCCCCGCAACATCCTTCGGAATTGAACACTTCACTAGTGGAGTTTCTATAGAGGTTCCTCCCTGCATGTGCTCTTTAGTAAAGACCGAGGCATCAGGAGTTTCCGTCGGAGAATCGGGAGTTTCAGTTGGGACTTCACGAAGCTGAGTGAAGCGAGAGGAATGAAGAAGCCCATATTGATATAAAAATCCATCATTTAACAAAAACTTTATACTCCTCTCTTCTGCCGCCACGGCGTTCAATCTCTCAAAAATTTTCTTATAGCATGGATCTCTAGAGGGAGGAGGAAGTGCTAAAACAGGAAAAAAAGAAGCAAAGTTAGCATTTAGCAACTCAGATTTCGAAAAGCCCAAGAATGGAGAAATAAAAACAGGAAAATCTTACTTCCTACTCTCCAGATGGCATAAAACCCTGGAGGGCAGCGAACAAAGAAATACTGATTTAGAAATCCATGAACGCTTTCAGGAAGATCAGTGATGAGCTTGCGGTTTCGAGCACTCCTTATAACTACGATAGAGGGATGATCTTTAATTTTTGTGAATGAGCAGAAGTAGCAGATTTCCTTAAAGCTCGGTAATCGGCCCAGAACTCTACTAAATAGCACACACAACCCCATCAGAATGGCATGGCCATTGGGGTGCAATTGGAATGGAGAGATAGATAATCGAAGCAGGAACTGCTGAAGGAAGTCATTGAAAGGTGGTATGGCACCGCTCAAGCACATTTGGCGATTGACAGCAATAAAGCCAGAAGGGGGCCTATCTGCAGTATCATTTGGCCCCGGCAGTAAGGCATCAGCTTCGGCAATGCCAAACTGGATGAGCAATTGGTTAAACACCCGCTGATTCAGAGTTGTGGGAGTTCTCTCCAGAGGGTTATCCAACAGGTTGGCTACTGGGAAGACATCTTCAGCCTGGCCCATCGATTCTTCTTGTTGAGATGTCATTCTACACAAGCAACTGGATGTTCAAATGCGAAGGTGCACGTTTCCTAAAAGTGTGAAGTGTTGTGCAGAACTAATGAAGATAACAAGTAAATATAACTGGAATTAAAATGGTCGACGATTGATCGACTATGGTAATTTCAGAACTTGTTAATTTAAAGTTCAAGCATAATATTAGTGCAGGCTGGTCAGTTTCAATTGACTATTTCAGTGTTGCTTTAATATTCTACTTGAAATCGATGGCACTTCGTTCACACGATTTGTTTAAGTTAATTATCTGTTATTAACTAATCTGTCATTTGATATGGGCGGTCGATGACAGTATATTCGTCCCAATTTTCTGTGAATGTTGTATTGAACAGATTGTTAGCCTGCAAGACAAAATAACCTGTAAATGAATGCAATAAAATTCGACAGTTCAAAGTTTATGCAATGGTTCAAAGTTCGAGCAGAATTCACGCAAGTCCTAACTCGTCAACGGCTCAAAAATTTTGAGTCGGCAGTGCCCTAAGTCGTAAGTCGTAGAAAAGGGGAGGAGCTCTGGTTCAAAGTAATAAGAAAATCTCCAAGTCTTATCTCGGCCACGACTCAAGGCTTAGGTCGTGGAGCATGTTGGGTCGGATCATGGTTAAATCGCAAAGGTTGCTGGATCATACAAAAATGGCCGAGTCATACCTAAGGCAGTATTCGACTCTATCTGACCAACTAATCACCTAACTCCTAACCAGTTTACCTTCTAACTTTTAACCCATAAACCATTTCACTCCTAACCCGTTAATCTTCCAACTTTTAACCCATTAACCCAATAAAACTCTCAATCAACAACCCTGGCCTTATCACGCCACTAAATCACCTCAAGACGCAAATCATCAGATCAGACAACCCTACATCCATTGATGGTTAGAATGACCAAACTTGCAAGACTCAAGGGAGTAAATTGGAGGTAAGGACGGAGCGCATAGGTTAATGATGATCGACAATTGGAAGGGAAGCAAGATTGCTTACGTAATGTGGTGTCAAAGATGATCAGAGGAGAATCGAGTTGGAATCGCCTGTGAGAACTTGGAGATGCGTTAATGGCGGATGCGGTTTAGAGGATTGCTGATAAGAAGTGGGAGATAGGAGGAACGAGTCAAGCGTTTTATATCTGGAAGAGCTGGAACTCGAATCGGCACGCCCGAGTTATGATAAGTCGAAGCACACGACTTACGACTAAAGCGTGTGCTTCGAGGGGCAAATGTTAACCCTGTTCCAGCCTACAAGTTAAGGGGCCCACGAGTTAAAGGAGTCAATGAGTTAAGGCCTGGGATGAGCCACGACTTAAGGTGTTTAACGGCTCAGGAAGGATCTACGACTCAGGAAGCCTCACGACTCATCGAGTCACCGACTCAATAAGTTAATGACCTAAAGCTCAAAGCGACTTAAAGGGTTACGACTCAAGGGGTTAACGGTTCACAAGGCAGGACGGCTCAATAAGTTACCGACTCATCAAGACTATCGTCTCAACGACTTGAAGGAGCAGAGTGACTTAACTAGTTAACGGCTCACAAGACAGACCGACTCAATGCATTACCGACTCATCAAAGGTATTGCCTCAGCGACTCAACAAGTCCACGACTCATCATAAGAAACGACTCAAGAGGATTGACGACCTAAGAAATGACTTAATAACTCATAACTCAGGATGACTCGTCCGCGACTTAAAGCCACTGAGTCGTATTCCGTTGCCACAATGCATGTCCCAGTGAGAATTGACTCGCCAACGACTCAAGACTTGGCTTAGAATCCAGCAAGAGAATGAGCTAGTGAGAAGACCAAATGCTTAATCAGATAAGCCGGCCACGACTCAACTTGACTCGGCCACGGCTTAGCTTGAGTCGGTCACGACTCAGGACTTGGGCGAAAAATTTCTATCCAGATTTGCCTATAAATACATGGCCACCCCCAACATTCAAGGGACTTTTGGCTCATTCATTTCAAGCGCCGTTACTCTGCTGCATTCTGAACTACTTCAACACCTTCAAGGAACTTCACGAAGAAATCAAACATGTCTAACATGTGTTCAAAGATTTGGATAGACATTGAAGTTTAGGCTACTTGTTCTAAGTCACTTGAAACTCAAAGTGTGTTGTAATCAAAGTGTAACTGCATTGACTTGTAATCGAATCGTCAATAAAGATATTCAAAGTGGACGTAGGCTCTCTCTTAAGCCGAACCACTATAAAATCGCTGTTGTTTACTGTTTTTTCACTATTATCTGCTTATAATCTGTTCCCGAGCTATCGGGTGGTGCTTTCACAATCTCACTTCATACACCGGGGTGTTAGCGTTCAAATTTTAGCGTTAACAAAAGTATATGTATATATTTTAGTAAACATATATTTAGAAATGGTTCCCTCATGTCTCTTCCTCCCTATTTATTGAACTATTTGTGGAGTACCTAATCTTATATTCTTAATATCCATAGGTAAAAAGGACTGAATTGCAAGATATCCCCAAAGTTCCAGACCTTAATATGCATGCTTGGTTCGGACGTTATTTGTAGGCTACTGCACGAGCAGAACCACCAGCTAGGGGTGTTGCTCCGGTGGAAGAGGCTCCTGCCCGTCCACCAAGCAATCTCGATTTTCCCAATTTATGTAAGGACTACACCATCTTAGGAGGAAAGCCGTTTCTTTGCACCGAGTCATATACTGAGGCGAGAGCTTGGATCCATAGTTGTGAGCGGATATTTGGACTTATGGAATTAGAGGACTTGGCTTAGAAGCAGTTGGCTTCATGGCAGTTGTAGGGAGAGGCTTTTATTAGTGGTAGATTATGGAGGTTGAGGTTGATGATTTGACTTGGGTGGATTTTCGTACTAAGTTTGAGAGGAAATTCTTATTGCAGGCTGAAGAGGGAGTGCAGCTAGAGAAATTTATACAGCTTAAGCAAGGGGATATAACAGTTATGGAATATGTTAATCAATTCAATGAGCTTGCTAGATTTGGACTAGATATACTCAATACTCCTCACAAGAAGGCACTGAAGTTCTCTAAGGGTTTGAGTCAGCACTCCAGAGTTTGGTAGTGAGCCACATTCCGATAGGAGCTACTTATGAGGGATTGGTAGAGATGGCTTTACTTGCTAATAGTAAGAAGAAAGAAGATGCGGCGCAGAAGAGTGATGGGAAGAAGCAGTGGAAAGTGAAAGGAGAGGAGGAGAAGGGTCAGGTGAAAAAAGGAAAGTTCCTAGGAAGGACTGAAAGTGCAACATCTGTAGGAAACCAGGTCATCTTGCTAAGGATTGTAGAGGGGCACGAGAGCAACAGAGATTGACGTGCTATCTTTGCGATCAAGTGGGGCATACAAAACAGGACTATCCGTCGAAGCCTAAGGACAGTTCATAGACACCTTCACTGCCTACTCAGGCTTATGCTTTAGAGGAAGCTCCTTCCTCTAGTACTCGTTCGGTTGTGGATAAGGGAAAGATAGTGATCATTGATGGTGTGTTTTCTATTTCTGATTTTCGTGTTCATACCCTATTTGATTTTGAAGCTTCGCACTCATTTATATCTATTTCTCTGGTAGAGGGTGTTCGTCGACGGAAATTCTATCAGTTTAGAAAACCGTCGAATGAATTTAAATTAAAAATAACCGCAAGCGCACGGTGTACGAATGTAGCGCACGGCGAATACGGGTCGATCCATAAGGAATTGTTGATTTAAATTTCCTACTCAATCAAATTATACCAAAGTCGAGACTGTGTTTAAGCTAGAAAATGAACTAATAACAAAAAGAAAAGAAATGCAAATATGAGAGTTAAATGACAATTTAGAGAATAAATCCATTCTCTAGATCATGTAGTTCAACACATGAAATCATGATCTCTCTTTTATGGTCATTAGTGTTTTAATTGATGTGTTTATCATAAGTATGACATATTTGAGTTATTGATTAGCCAACATAAGCCATCAAACTATAACACACCCCTTAAAACACTTACTAACTTTCATGAAACTTGACAAAGAAAATGAAAATGAAATCTATTTTAAGTATGGCCTATTAACTATTGATTAGAAATATAGACCATCAAATTTTAATTTCAAATCACTTTCTTATGTCATAATCATATATTGATGAAGAGGCATTTGTGTTAGTGATTGTTTAAGCATAGCCTATTTGGTGTCAACAATATAGACTATCAAATTCAAAGCAAAAACAACAAATAAAACCACTTCTATCGTCATAATTAAGCATAAAAAGAGAGCATGAATTAACAAAATGTTGAAGCTACATTAATTAGAGAGCTTCATTGCCCCTAAATTGAAGGGGTTTAGCTTCTCATATTTGTCATTATATTAGCAAATGTAGCTAACAACATGAAAGCAAAATAAAGAGGAAAAAGAGAGCAAAATGAAAAGGTCAGCTAATTAACTTGCATAAAAGAAAAGAGATCTACACTACAACATGAAAGTAAATAAACATGAAAAGGAAAGAGCATGTATTAAATTGCATTAAAAAAAGATTACATAAAATAAAAATGGCTAAGTAGCCATGAAAAGAGAAAGAGGAGCTTTCATTTTATTTTTGATCTAAACTAAACTAAAGAGAAGGAGGCCTAAGAGAGACTAAGAGAAGTGAGAGTATTACATGAAACATAAGGGTATATATACAAGTTCTAAACCCTAATTCACTTTTTGGGCAATGCCTAAAATGCCCATTAGGAAGTGTGGAGGCCAAGTAATCTTTAGCATGTCTTAATCCCCCATTAAATGTACATGAAACCATTAACTCCATAAGCATGTGCATTAGCCTTTAATTTGTACATTAAGGTAGGTGGGGTCCTCCATGATCTTCACTTTGAATTATTTCCATCTTCATTCCTTTATATTCTTTGTGCATGCATATTCCTTCATGAAACCACTTATAAATGAGTTTAATTTCCTACAAAATAATATAAAAATTTCCAATTAAATTTTCTCAAATTAATATATGCACAAAAATGACCATTTTGCCCCTGGATGAAGATGAATATGTGACAATTTCAAATAATATGAATTTTGGTTTAAACAAGTTAAAATACCCCAATATGATCATATATTTAACTTAAATAGATTAAATATGGTGGTGAAAATATGCACATTTACATGCACATCAAATACCCCCACTCTTATCTTTTTATTCGTCCTCGAATAAAGAAAAACTAAGATAAATCCGTTTTCGTAGGGAGAACGATTGCATTGAGCGTATGCAACAAGCCATTAAACCTCTGGGTGTCCCCAGTAGGACGAGTGTTGTCTCGTGGGGGTTTTCAGCGGATACTACCCACAAAATGCAAATGCAGGATGAAAATATTTACAAAATGCAAGATTTATTTACAAAGAGATGAATGCGAATTTTTGAAAATATTTGCAATTGAAGGATTTATTTTTAAATTGACACGAATAAGTCAAATATAAATTTTGGTCATTATCTTGAAATTTAAGTTATTTACTCGTCAATATTTCCAATAAAAACGAAGTTATCATAATAAATAAACTATAGTTTAACTCGTTGTTTTGGTTGATAACACAGTGTAACTATGAAATGGATCCTTAGTTGATTATCTAAGTTTGTCAAAGTGGTATTTTCATTTCTTTTCAATAACAAATAAAATCAAATAAGTAAAAATAGTGCTAGGATTTCAATTGCTTGCTCTCTCATTATTTTCAAGAAAAATTACACACCTAGCTCAGGTAAACTGAGGCCAGATATACCACCCATGCACTGCCTTTCGGGCTTATGTGAGGGGAGTACAGAGCATGGCGAGTGCACACACTTTCGTGCATACACCTATCGACCGTAGGATGTTTTTATTAAGTCTATTCTTTTTTTACATGTGTTCCATACATGCATAACCGTGAGGACTTTTAAATGAGTATGAAAGCACATAATCAAAGATTCTAATTAATTCACCCATGCATAACCGTGAGGACTTTTAAATGAGAGTGAATACTTTGTTATTATTTTTTTATTTTTTTTATTTTTTTAAGAGAGAGAGAGAGAGAGTTTTGCAAAATCATCTTAGCACCATTTAACTTAGAAGACAAAAAAATGTTACATCCTTTACTTTAAATTCACCACTTTTAAAACAAAGATTTTCAATTAGGATGTATTTCATAATTAACACGTATGAATCTTCCTATATACTAGTTAAACCGTTGTTATTCATAATCAAACTTCATTTTTATTTTTGTTAAGACAAATAAATTTTCAATAATTTCAATTTAATAAACCAAAACCATATATTTATCCTATAGTGTTTCTTTAAAAATAAATCAAAAACGCTAAAAAAAATCTTCTTTTGTTTTTGGAATTTTTTTTTGAGTTTTTGGAAGAAAAATGAAAAATTAATCCTGAAAAATCAAGAAGAAGATGAGTCTCCCCCCACACTTGATTTTGACTGTGTCCCCATAGTCAACCCAAGTCAAAAGGAACGTTTATTATTATTTACATGAAAATGAAATGTATTTACACGACATCAGAAAGTATATTGCCAAAAAGTAAATGAAACGGTCTTCCCAAGACCGATTCATTTGTCTCGTCAAGTATACGAGACAAAGCTTAGGCTCGAAAAACCAAACCGTAAAAGATTTTGAAGTCGAATGTGGCTTTGGAAAAACGAATGTCATTTTATTAAAAATCTTACGAGTAGTTTTATTTTCGATGATTTTTGGGGTAGATATAACGATTGATTGAAATTCACATTTATTTTCACCAAATTGAAATTCAAGTTTGTCATTGAATTTTTTTTCAAAATTATTGATTTCAAAATGGTGATGTGAATCGTCCCCTTTGGAATCTAACAACCCATCTTCAAAAAGTCCAAAGAAGTCGTGTTCGTTAAATTCGTCTTCCTTTGTTGGATTATCAACAACTTCATTGCGTATCTCAAGTTCAAAATCTAAAGCTGTTGTATTCAAATTTTTGAAATTGAGAAAAGGAAGATTGAATTTTAAATTTGGTTCCACACCCTCAAAAGAATTGAAATCCAACTCAATTACCATATTTTCAACAACTTCATTAAGATCATCATTTTCAGTTTGAAAAGTTGTTATTTGAAAATCGCCAATTGTGGTAAAAGATGGATTATTATTTGACTTGTCACACGTTGGGATTTGATTTTGTTTTTCACGTTGTTTCATATATGTTTCAAACAACAAATCTGTGTGATCATCGTAAATTTCGTTCATTTGTTCAAAAAAATCCAATTTGTAGTTATTAACTTGAGAATTTTCGATTTGGATTCGTTGAGGACAAATTTTTTCAATCGCATTGTAGTCGAGATTATTCCCATTGCCAAGATTATTTGAAAAGTGGATCTCATTTGGGTTTTGATTTTGAAATTCATTTTGAAGCTCGAAATTGAATTGGCATGGGTTACACTCGAAATCATTTGAATTTTAAAGTGAATTCAAATTTTGATTATTTTGAAAACTTTGATTCGAGTTATAGCACGAACGTGAATTGCACAAGTCATTTATCTCTTGATTTTGTTGCGTAGAGAGTTCAAGTAACGACGAAATGCAATTTTTAAGAGTTGAGGGTTGACCATTACTTTGGAAATTTTGTGATTCAAAATTCGAATCGTTTAAACAATAGTTTTTGTTGAAATATCCATAAGAATTTGAAGTGAAATTATATGGATTATATTGATTTTCACAATTATTGTAAAATTCACATAAGTGGGAAACTCGGACATTTTCAAGATTTTTTTTTTGGCTTTTTTTTATGAAGGAAAAGTATTTACAAATAAAATTTATTTTTCAAAAGGGAAATTGATTTTTTTTTGCAATTTTTTTTACCTTTTGAAAAGATTTTTTTGAATTTCTAAATTTTTTTGGATTTTAAAATTTTCAAAGGAAAATGATTTAACAATTGCCAAGGAAAAGAAATATTTACAGTTTTTTTTAGTTTTGGATTTTGAAATTTTTTTTTAAATATGCATGAACTAATGCAACTAAATGAATGCAAGGGTTAATTACAAATGATTTATCCTAAGTTAACCTAAAATTGTATAACCATAAATTGTCTTAAATCAACAAGATAGTTCTCAGCCAGGAAACGGGCAGGAGTTATCGGTGCACCACGAATCACCGTAGCAATGTTGTCGAAGGTTTAAGTACCTTCAGAGAAACAATTCAATACAATATTTACGAATCACCGTAATACTTATAACTAATTATTGCTCTGCCGTAGCCTAGACACCGAGAAATTAAATTGTTCAAAGAAGACAAATTGTCAATATACAATTAAGATCTATCAATTTCTAATCGTTATTATTAATCAAAATCTAAGATGAAATGCAAAACTGAAATTAAACGTGTATTAATAGTGCAACTACGAATGATTTTTTTTTTGAATTTTTTTGTAAAATGCAAATACAAGCAACCAACAATGTAATTCAAATAAAACTAAAGACGAAAGCAGCAAATTTTATTTTTAAGCAAGCAAGTAGAGCAATTTATTTTGGCAAGCGGTTTTCTCCTTTGTATTTCGTGCTTCTGCAATCCTGAAAATAAAGCAAGATATATATACAGAAGATTTTTCTTTAAATAGATACGGATGGAACTTAAAACAATTTAAAACAAAACCACACAAAATAGATATTTTTTATTTTAAAGGAGCGAGTTAAAAGCAAATTAAACACAACACTTTAAAACCAAACACAAGAAATAAACAAAAAAAAGGCCCACATTCACAAGAAATACAGCCCGTCCCAATTTTTTTTTCTTTTCAACCCAGCTAAAAATTAAAACACACGGTCAAAAATTTTCAAAACGCAATGAAATTTTCCCAAAGCAACTCGATATTTTTTTTTCAAAGCAAATCAATTTCTTCCAAATTGCAGAATTTCTCGCTCCCAAAAACAGGTTAAGGTGATTGCGACTATGCGAATTTGGGTATGAGGCAATTGCGAATTTGGGGATTGATGAAGATTTCTGGTGATGTCGAGGTATGCCGCGGATTGTGGTGGAGGAATAAAGGCGATTGAAATTGCGACAGTTGGTTGTTTTGGTGGTCTCGGTTTGGTGATGGGGGTTTGTGAAGAATGATTTTGGGTTTGATGTATTTGCGATTCGTGGGTATTGGTCGTTCGATTGGTGAGTTATAGGAGGTGGCGCGAGTTGTTTGCGAAAGGCGATTGGGAATCGGGTTGGAGGAGTTGATGTCGGGGTGCTGGCTTGTTCAAAGTTGAGGAGACGGTCTTGTGGGAATTGGTTGGAGTGGTGAAGGAGACGGGATAATGAAGTAGTGTGTACTGCTTTGAGGTTGTTTGTAGAAAAGTGCACTATTGTAGTTGAAGGTGCAGGTCAGAGATAGTGACAGGGATGATTATGTTTGCAGTGTTGTTAGGAGGAGCAACAGTTAGAAGGAGGTGGTTGAGTGGAATTCATAGGTTTGTTTGTTGTAGGCAATGGTGATGGTCGGTGGAGTTCGATGTATGGGAGGAAGGAGGATGATGGCAGTATGGTGTAGCTGCTGTAGTCGGGGATATGTATGCAGGCAAGGATTGTTTGAGGGAAGTTTGTGAATGTTGTTGTGTATGTAGAGGGGGGAGGAGTTTGTATGTGAGTCGAAGTAACAGGGAAGTGTAGCAGAGACGTTTAGTTGTGGTGGATATCAGAGAAGTGATGAATGTGTGGTAGAAAGTAGAGAATTGAGTATGGATTTGAATATGAATGTTGATGTGAATGTTGAGCAGTTTTGTAGATGTGGGTGGCCGATGAATGTTGAGCAGTTTGTTCACTGGTCATAGAAATTGGGGTTATATGGCAGAAACGAAGTGATTCTTCGGTGACAGAGGAGTTCAGTTGAAGATGGTGGAATATGAATGTTGATCTGTATGAAAATGGCAAGCAGTGTCTTTGTTGAAGATGGTCGGAAGTTCAACTGCAAGTTAGTGGTTGGTTGAAAAGATACTGTTGTAAGAAGTGTTGATGCTATGATGTGGGTTGATGTGTGACAGTCTGTGACCGAAGGTAGCAGGTTGGAGCAAGATGCTGATGGAGATGGGTTCGTTTGCGGCTTGCTGGAGGAGGTCAGGTGTTGTTTGTGGACAAGTTGCTATGTCTCTGGTGTGGTGGTTTGTATGTAGGGGTGATGATGGTATAGCTGTGTATAGATTTGGTTTGAGGGAGGAATAACGATAGTGAACTATTGACCGTTGGTTGTGAATGGTAAGGAGCAGGTTGCGGCAGTGGAATGATGGAGGAGTGGCACTATGGTGGTTTGCGAGGAAAGTGGCTTGAAGGGTGATGCTGCAGTGTTGAGATTAGGCGAGGTGATTGTGAAGTAGTTGAAAAATGATGAATGACTGTGGATTCGGGCAGAGGCAAGCAGGGTGGTTGGTTGACGAAAGCAGAGGATGTGAAACTGTGTCGGGTGGTGAAGCTTGATGGGTGGCCCGTTTGTAGCAGTTTTGCACTGGTTGAGGTTGTGACAGGTATGTGTATTGATATGGAGTTATAAGAGTTGTGGGCAGGGGAAGATCAGCAGAGGTGGGAATGTAGAGATGGTTAGTAGCAGTTTGGTCAGTGTTGTGAAGGGGTAGGGAGTGATAATGGGAATTGTTTGATGGAGAAACTGTAAGTGCAGAGTGGTATGTTTTTGGAAGCAGTATGAACTGGTGGTTTGTGATGTGTGCAAGTCAAAGAAGGTTCTTGTGGAGTTGCTGCAAATGGTCAGAGGGGCATATTTTTGTGGATTGTTGAAATGACAGTGGGAAGGGTCAGTAAGCAATGTATGGTGATTGCAAAGGATGAAGTCTGTTTGGTGATGGGCGGAAACAGTGAACAGAGAGGGTTGATCTGCACTAAGATGCACAGTGCACTGTTACATGCACAGAAGTCTTTTTTTTAAAATGTAAATTAAAGGAGAAAATGAAATGTAAATGTAAAAAGATGTGAGTGTAATGATTTTTTTTTAAAAATTGTGTTTTTTTTTTGAATTGAAATGCAAAAATGAAAAATAGAAAAGGCTACAAACTAATAAAGCAAAATGGAAGCAAAATTCACAAAACAAACACACAAGAAGTTTTTTTTTAATTGAAAATTAGCACACAAAACAAACACACAATAAAAATCAAACAAAATAATTCGAAGAATAGAAAATTAAAAATCAAAACAAATCCTCAGCAACGGCGCCCAAAACTTGTTCGTCGATGGAAATTTTATCGGTTTAGAAAACCGTCGAACGAATTTAAATTAAAAATAACCGCAAGCGCATGGTGTACGAATGTAGCACGCGGCGAATACGGGTCAATCCACAGGGAGTTGTTGATTTAAATTTCCTACTCAATCAAATTATACCAAAGTCGAGAGTGTGTTTAAGCTAGAAAATGAGAAAATGAACTAACTAACAAAAAGAAAAGAAATGCATATATGAGAGTTAAATGACAATTTATAGAATAAATCCACTCTCTAGATCATGTAGTTCAACACATGAAATCATGATCTCTCTTTTATGGTCATTAGTGTTTTAATTGATGTGTTTATCATAAGTATGACATATTTGAGCTATTGATTAGCCAACATAAGCCATCAAACTATAACACACTCCTTAAACCACTTACTAACTTTCATGAAACTTGACAAAGAAAATGAAAATGAAATCTATTTTAAGTATGGCCTATTAACTATTGATTAGAAATATAGACCATCAAATTTTAATTTCAAATCACTTTCTTATGCCATAATCATATATTGATGAAGAGGCATTTGTGTTAGTGATTGTTTAAGCATTTGGTGTCAACAATATAGACTATCAAATTCAAAGCAAAAACAACAAATAAAACCACTTCGATCATCATCATTAAGCACAAAAAGAGAGCATGAATTAACAAAATGTTGAAGCTACATTAATTAGAGAGCTTCATTACCCCTAAATTGAAGGGGTTTAGTTTCTCGTATTTGTCATTTTATTAACAAATGTAGCTAACAACATGAAAGCAAAATGAAGAGGAAAAAGAGAGCAAAATGAAAAGATAAGCTAATTAACTTGCATAAAAGAAAAGAGATCTATACTACAACATGAAAGTAAATAAACATGAAAAGGAAAGAGTGTGTATTAAATTGCATAAAAAAAAGATTACATAAAACAAAAATGGCTAAGTTGCCATGAAAAGAGAAAGAGGGGCTTTCATTTTATTTTTGATCTAAACTAAACTAAAGAGAAGGAGGCCGAAGAGAGACTAAGAGAAGAGAGAGTATTACATGAAACATAAGGGTATATATACAAGTTTTAAAACCATAATTCACTTTTGGAGAATGCCCAAAATGCCCCTTAGGAAGTGTGGAGGCCAAGTAATCACTAGCATGTCTTAATCCCCCATTAAATGTACATGAAACCATTAACTCCATAAGCATGTGCATTAGCCTTTAATTTGTACATTAAGGTAGGTGGGTAGGTGGGATCCTCTATGATCTTCACTTTGAATTATTTCCATCTTCATTCCTTTATATTCTTTGTGCATGCATATTCCTTCATGAAAGCACTTGTAATTGAGTTTAATTTCCTACAAAATAATATAAAAATTTCCAATTAAATTTTCTCAAATTAATATATGCACAAAAATGACCATTTTGCCCCTAGATGAAGATGAATATGTGACAATTTCAAATAATATGAATTTTGGTTTAAACAAGTTAAAATACCCCAATATGATCATTTATTTAATTTAAATAGATTAAATATGGTGGTAAAAATATGCACATTTACATGCACATCAGAGGGTCATGGTCTTGATGCTTGCTTAGTGAGTAACCATGTAGTAGTATCAAATCCCATAAGAGGATCGGTCTATTTGTCCATGCTATGTCTAGATTTGAAATTGTTTATTGTTGGGGTTGAGTTTGAATGTAGTGCCTTTGTATTGGCTTTTCCTGGTTCGGTTTGATTCTTGGTATGGATTGGCTATCCATGTACGGTGTTGTTCTTGATTGCGATAAGAGGGTAGTGAGGTTAGGCACTTGTAGTGGAAGTATCTTGGAGGTATCTTACGATCCTAGAGGATCAGTCATGTTGAGCTACCTTTACTCTCCTGAATTATCGCCCGATAGTTTGAGTTCAGTAACCATTGTTAGATACTTTCCAGATGTATTCGAGGAGGTTGCTGGCCTTCCACCTCGAAGAGAGATCGAGTTCAAGATTTATGTTGTCGATAATGCCAAACTGGTTGCTTTACCAGTAAGGCATATGGCTCCTAAAGAATGTTGTAAGTTGAGCAAGCAAATTGAAGAGCTTTTGGAGATAGGCTTCATTCGTAGGAGCATTTTTGAGTGAGACGCAGACTTCATCTTTGCCACTAAGGCGGATGGCCCTCTCAGGCTTTGTGTCGACTATAGGGAGATTAATAAGCTGACGAAGAAGAATCATTATCCACATCCCCATATTGACGATCTCTTCAACCAGCTAGTAGGAGCTAAGGTATTTTCGCAGCCAGATTTGGCCACGGGATTTCATCAGTTATGTGTGGTGGAATAGCATCTAGATTACCGCGTTTTGGACTTTAGATGGTTATTTGAGTGGTTAATCATGCCATTTGGGCTAACCAATGCTCCGACATATTTTGTTGGCCAGATGAGTCGAGTATTTCGTGAATTATTGAACAATTTTGTGGTGGTGCTCATCGACGACATTTTGGTTTATTCTCAAAGCAAGGAGGAGCATACTGTTCATTTGGAAGAAGTGCTTAAGGCCCCCTGGGAGCACATTAATTGAAGGCGAAGTTCTCCATGTGCCACTTTTAGGGGGATGACGTTCGCTTTTTGGGATATAGCGTTTCGAAGGATGCACTTGTAGTAGATCCGACGGAAGTGACAGCAGTATAGGATTAGCAAACCACTAAGAGTGCCACAGACATAAGGAGTTTCCTTGTTCTTACGAGCTACTATAGGAAGTTCATTAAGGCCTTTGCTAGGATATCAGCTCCATTTACCCACCTTGCCAAGAATAACTCAACTTTTGTTTGGAATGCCAAGTGTGAGGATGCCTTTAGTCAATTGAAGGAAGCTTTGACTACCGCGCCGTATTGGTATTACTAGACAAAACCAAGCCTTTCTCAGTTTATATGGATGTTTTTAGTATAGGGATAGGGGCGGTACTGATGCAACAAGGTGGGGTAGTGTTCTATGCAAGTAGACAGTTGAAAACACATGAAAAGAACTACCCGACACATGATCTTGAGTTGGCAGCTACAGATTTTGCTCTCAAGTCTTGAAGGCACTATCTCTTAGGAGAAATATTTGAGCTTTTCATGGATCATAAGTCTTTGAAGTATCTATTCTCTCAAAAAGACTTGAAATTGGGACAGTAAATATGGATGGAGTTTTTAGCCTCTTATGATCTTTGAGATTTCTTATACCCCTAGCGAGGGTAATGTAGTGGCAGATGCATGGAGTAGACGCAAAGTTGTTTTAATTCCTCTGTTTTTTGGCATGGAAGCATTTGAATTACATTACTACCTTTGAATTTAGACCTCCATCGGATTTAGCTCCATGATTGTTAGCAGCCTTCGATGTCTAGCCTACTTTGATGGAGCTGACTGGATCAATGCAAGGTGAGGATGAGGAGTGAAAGGACATTTTAGGTAAGCTTGGTAGAGGAGAGTCACAACCACATCTTAGGCATTATACCATAGAACTAAGGGATGGCTTAGAAGGGATGATAGACTTTGTGTTCCTTGTAGTGAGGATTAAGTAAATGTGGTGTTGGCCGAGTCACATCATTCTAGGATGACAGTGCACCCCAGTGGTGATAAGATATACCAAGATATGAAGAGAATATTCTATTGGCTCGGAAAGAAGAAGGGGATGGCAGAGTATGTATCAAAGTGCATCACTTGCCAAAGGGTAAAGGCAGAACAGAAGAAGCCTGGAGGACTATTGCAGCCATTGGATATTCCATTATGGAAATGGAAGAGTGTCCCTATGGACTTCGTGGATGGATTACCAAGGTCATGGGGAGGGAACATGAGCGTTTGGGTCATTTTGGATAGAATAATGAAGAGCGCTCATTTTATACCAATTAAGAGCAATAGGACGGCAGCTTCTTTGGCGACTCTTTATGTAATAGTAAGGCTTCATGGAGTTCCCGCCAACATTGTGAGCGACAGAGATTCTTTATTCACATGCAATTTTTAGAGGAGTCTTCAACAAGTCTTGGGAACGGAATTGAATTTGAGCACAGCATATCACCCTCGGACAAGTGGATAGACTAAGAGTGTAAATAGGTTTTGGAAGATTTGCTTAGATTATGCATCATTGACTTCGGAGGCTCTTGGGAAGACTACCTACCTTTGGTGGAGTTTGCGTATAATAATATTTATCAAACAAGCATTAGAATGGCACCGTTCGAGGCCATCTATGACAGACCATGTAGATCACCAGCCTGTTGGTAGGATACTACCATAAGGATCTTGCTTGGACAAGACTTGGTGAGGGAAAACCCTGGGAAGGTGGATTTGATTCGCAAGAGGTTAAAGACTACACAGGATAGACAAAAGTCATACGCCGACAAAAGACTTTTAGATTTGGAGTTTAAGGTTGGGGATATGGTTTTTGTCAAGGTTTCTCCTTTAAGAAACGTTATGACGTTTGGCTCAATGGGTAAGTTTGCATCGAGATTTGTAGGACTCTTCCATATTACCGCACAGATTGGAAAAGGTGGCATACAGGTTTGATCTTTCAGATAAGTTAGAAGGAGCTCATGACGTTTTTCTTGTTTTGCATCTGGGGGAGTGTCTACATGATTCCGCAGCAGAAGTAGAACCCGATCAGCTAAGAGAATTGGAGGTAGAGCGCAAATCACTTGTGCATCGTACACCCACCGATATATTGGAACATGAGGTCAAGAGATTACACAACATTAAAGTTCGTTTAATGAAGGTTCAGCGGGAAGATGACCCCATGTAGTGCAAATGGGAATCTGAGGAGAGAACTTGAACTTCTTATCCTTTTTTATTTGAAGGTACACTTCAAATATCCTATCTTTGATCTTTGGTCTTTTCTTAGTTAGGGTCTTTACGATAATCTTTAGGTGAAACCTATGGATGGTAGCTTTGTTGTAAACATGTCATTAGGGCATGTTATGTTTGATGGATGAAAAAGATTGCAAGTGGATGCCAAGGTTTGCAAATAGATGCATTGCATGCACTATATAGATATTTATTAGAATAATTGGCCAACAAGGTGCACACACTTACATATGCGTGCTAGTTATTTATTGCATTTGCACATGGTTGTGTATATATATACATATGTGTGTGTGTGTGTGTGTGTGTGTGTGGATGTTGCATATGGATGGTGCATTTGGGTGAATGATTGAAACACACATATAGTATTATCAACTATACTAGGGTAATTGTATACATTTGGTTGCATGACGTAAGCATACTTGCACTATACGAGGTCAACTGAATCAGTAGACCGACTACCTTTTCGCACTAGGTAAGTTCATATGCATTTCACTTTGCATAAATCATAAATTGCATTAGTTAAAAATAAGGACAATGGTAGAAATGGATGATGGTTGAGTATATGGATGTTGTTCTTGGATGCTGGTTGTTAATTACGTTCTTCCATCTTTGGAGATTCAGAGACGAAATCCTTTAAGGGTGGAGAACGTAACACTCCGATATTTTATGGGAAATATAATTAAAATAAATTAAAAGTTCATTTGGTACAGTGGTAAAGTTGCATGTTGGCTTCCTTAGTGACCAAGGATCAAGTACCGTCGCCGCCTAAAATCTAAAGCGATGTATTTTTTAGCTAGTTTGTTTCTAGCGACTTTCCTACGTATTTCAGCGTTGTTTCTGACATGTGGTGGCTTCCCATTCGCTCCAATGTAGTAGGATGAGATGGCTAAATTTTATTGGTCGAGTGATGTGTATGGGCTAGAATGGATAACTATTAAGTGTATGAAAGAATCATATTTAATCTAAAATAATCTAATGGATTATATTAACTCAAATAATTTATGAATAAACCATCTAACCTAAACCTAATCTCTTATCCAGTCGTCGTCATAATTCTATAGGAAAATTAGTGTGTACTATTCTTCCTCCTTTTCTCTACTAAATAAAAAAAAATCTCTACCAAATTAAATTATCTATATATATTCAAGCAATTTGGAGAATTTAGAAGAATCAAAGGGAGAAAGATTAAAGAAAAGCTTTTTTCAAATTTATGCAAGCTCAAGAGCCATGTAAGTGGGAATTAATATGAAATAGAAAAATAAACTAGTTCAATTTCAATTCTTTTTTAGCACGTTAATATGAATTAATTTCTGTTATTAATTGAGAATAGATGTAAATTATTGCAACTTCTTCTTCTTCCACCTCTCAAATCTAATTCATGTTTGATTTTAAATATGGGACATATAAATAGTCTATTCACGTTTTATGGCATAAAGAAAATTGAAATTTATATAAATTATTATATCTTCTTCTTCTTTCACTTCTCAATTCTAATTCATATTTGGGTTGAAATTTGGAACAAACAAATTGTTATTCACGTTTCATGGCGTAAATAAGATTTGTTTAATTAAATTGAATTAGAATTGTTATTCAATTTCTAATGGTAGAACTGGTTAGTTGAATAAATTCAGAATATGTTACTTAAATAAAATTATGGTTTTGATTGGTATAATTACATAATTTTGAATATGGTTTTGGAACAAAATCGGGAAGTCTAATTGGCATAATTCCTTGTTTGATTTGTATCCTAAAAATGTAAAAGTGGAATTTTGTGTAATTAAATACTTTGTGGCTATTGAATAATTTTTTTATATAGATTAAATTCAAAAAGGAGAATGTAAATTAGGGTGGGAAAAAAGTAAATGGACCTTAAAGGCTAATGTAAATCTATTACAAAATGACATAAAAATTACAGACAAACCATACAAACTGAACGGACATGAAATTGAAATATCATTTATGTAAGAAAAAGGGAAGCTGTTAAATAACCAAATCGAACGTAAAAATGGCCTAAAACGGATTAATGGAAATAAATACTATGTAAACTGTAAAGGTAAAATTATTTAATCTGGAAGCGATTTGGTAGGCATAACTTTCAAAGGCCTGGATAGGTGTTTCATGCAGTTAAGACCAAAATATAGTTTTGGTTGTACGTACTAGGAGTGGGCATGTAGCTTTGCAAGGATGTTTGTTACCTTTCATAGGTTGCTAATACGTAGGATAGATAACATCCGCAATCATAGGCTTCTTCATGCAGATCGACGCAGACGGTGCAAGATAGTGTGCTCCGATGTAGGCTTCTCTAGGCAGATCGTTGGAGGATTTTATTCTGATGACCCATCTGTGGGAGCTCTTTCGGAGGACCGACACTTTGGATAGAGGCAAGTCCACGTTGGTGACCAAGGAGACAAGAGGATAGGAGTCTAGTTTGGCAGAGCCCGAATGCAACTTCGGAGTCCTACGAGGTTGTTTGAGTCGGCGTCGATCGGACATAAGAGGCATTTAGTCACAGTGCATGGGTGAAGAGCACGAATTTCACGCTGTAGCATGTGGATAAGTAAGGACAACAGGTCCGATAAGCCGATTGACATTTAATGTTACAACATGGTTGACTTCCTTAGAGTTACCATGGACTTTGGCTTCTTAGGAATTGTATCTAAGAAGGAATCACTACATTATATTACCCTCTGCGATATCCGAGGAAGAACTGGAATTAAATTGTTTTATTCTTTCTGCTTCGTTTTATTTCTCATTCGCCGGACTTTATCTCCGATCCATTTTTATTTTTCCTATTTTCCCCAAATGATAGGAAGGCAGGTCTAGGTTGTAGTTCTTTGCAGCTTGGAGGGTCATTGGAGCAGTTGTTATCCTCCGCTTTTGTTTCTTATGTTTCATGTACTTCGTTTCCATTTTCTGTACTTTACTCTATATATAGGGACTTATAATATAAACTTTGTTATGTTTTATGTTTTGGTGGAGACTACTTGGCAATTTTGGTTTCAAAAATAAATTTGGGATAATGTTTTTTTTAATGAAGCGGTTTTGCTATTAATTTATAATTAGTGAAAGTTTTCTTCGGGTGTAATATTTTAATTATTTTATGCCATTGCCTTAGTCTCTATGCTATGTTATGAATTTTTATTTAGCCCGGCCACCCGTGCTTATAGTCATGTCCAATTTTTGGGGTGCCTAGAGGTGCAGGGTGTCACAATTTTACTTAATATCAGTTTCCATATTCAACAAGTACTATGGGTGGAATAATGGCGAAATTACCTTTTAAATTCCATAAATAGTTCGAGGATACAAAAACTAGCCTCCATATCTAGCAAGACCATTCTATCCATATTTGGCACTCAAACATGGCCTAGATAGAAACCAAATATAACATCACCCTGTACGTAACCGACTTATTCGGGATCCCATAACATACACCACATACTCGACATATAGTGTTTAATCTAGAAAGGTGATGACCACACCCTAATGGGCGTGAACCACATAGCCTTACGACATACACTGTTTAAACCATTGTCAGGTTATAAGGACTAAGGAAGCGATTACCGTTCACATAGCACATTACACTTTTAATGCCAAATTGCAAATTAGTAATCACAAAACTGATTTCTACAAATGTATAAATCCTGAGCTCTTACATCTAAGGAGAGGGTGTTAAGCTAAGAGAAGTTGCCTTCTTCGCCACCAAACAGATGATACACTCATAGAGATCAATTAATGTAATTAGAAATGCAATGTAAGACATTAGTCCATACAAATGGTCTAGGAACAAGACAAACTAGAAGAACCCTCCTACAACATCCATTTTGGGATTAACTCTAGGATTAGTTGTGAGGACCCCTTACATCGAAGATCTCAATTGAAGAACCGTTGTCACATAAATAAATACGATATGGGAAATTTTCCCCGAGGGTCGGTGACAAGTTTCCCGACATTCCATTTTCTAAATCATATTATCCCATGTCTTCTCTTTTGAATATGTAAATAGGTTTAAACTGGTCTTTGGATAGGAACCACCCAAATCTGCACCCTGGTTCCATTAATACAATCATCGATAAAAGTAATGTTAATTTAATAAGGAATTATTCTTTTGATTTATCACATTCCTTTTATCAAAAATATCTTCAGGAAATATATATCTTTAAACATTTCGTTCTAGTATATATGAAATTATTAAACCCATATTTGGAAAATTATTTATTTAAATCTTAACAAAGATTTCTTAATTCGAAAATAAAATTTTGATTGAGTTAATACCATGTTATCTAGGATGTTAATCGAAAACCAGTAAATATTAAATGAAAAAAACCATATATTTCATCTATTTTTGTAACACCATGATATTTTATGGGAAATATAATTAAAAAGAAATTAAATGTGCATTTGCTATAGTGGTAAAAGTGCTTGTTGACTTCCTTAGTGACCAGGGATCGAGCTCCGTTGTCACCTAAAATCTGGAGCGATGTTTTTTTAGGTAGTTCGTTGCCACAGATTTTCCAACGTATTTCAACGTTGTTTCTGACATGTGGTTGTTTCCCATTCGCTCCCATGATGTAGTTGGATGAGAGGGCTAAATTAGTGATGTGTAGTGGCTAGAATGGAAAGTTATTAAGTGTATGAGAGGACCACATTTAATCTAAAATAATCTGATGGACTATATTCACAAAATCAATCTATAAATAAACCCTCAAACGAATACCTAATCTCTTGTTCAGCCGTCCCCATGATTCTACAGTAAAATTAGTGTGTATTATTCTTCCTCCTTTTCTCTACTAAATAAATAAGTCTCTACCAACTTAAATTATCTATATATGTTCAAGCAATTTGGGAATTTAGAAGAATCAAAGGGGGAAAGATTAAAGAAAAGCTTTTTTCAAATTTATGCAAGCTCAAGTGCCAAGTGAGTGGGAATTAATATGAAATAGAAAAATAAAGTAGTTTGATTTTAGTTCTTTTCTGCCACGTAATATGAATTAATTTCCATTATTAATTGAGAATAAATTTAAATTATTGCAACTTCTTCTTCTTTCACTTCTTAAATCTAATTCATGTTTTGTTTAAAATATGGGACATACAAATCGTCTATTCACGTTTTATAGCATAAATAAGAATGAAATTTATGTAAATTACTGTATCTTCTTATTCTTCCACTTCTCAATTCTAATTCATGTTTGGGTTGAAATTTGAAACAAACAAATCGTTACTCACGTTTGATGGCGTAAATAAGATTGGTTTAACTAAATAAAATTGTTATTCAATTTCTAATGGTGGAACAAGTTAGTTGAATAAATTTAGAATATGCTACCTGAATAAAATTATGGTTTTGATGGATATAATTACATAATCTTGAATATGGTTTTGGAAAAAAATTGGCATAATTGTTTGTTTCATTTGTGGCCTTAAAATGTAAAAATGGAATTTGTGTAATTAAACGGTTTGTGGCTAATGGTAAAAATATTGTACATATTAAATCCCTAAAAAGAAGAACATAAATTAGGGTGGAAAAAAGTAAATTAAATGGACCCGAAGGGTAGTGTAAATCCATAACAAAATGGCATAAAAATTACAAACGAACTATACGGACTAAACGGAAGTGAAATTGAAATACCATTTATGTAAGAAAAAGGGAAATTGTGAAATAACCAAATCAGATGTAAAAGAGGCCTAGATCAGATTAACGGAAATAAATAGTACGTAAACTGTAATGGTAAAATTAACCGATCTGGAAGCAATTTGGTAGGCAGACCTTATAAAGGTCTAGGTAGGTGTTTCGTGCAGTTCAGACCAAAATATAGTTTTAGTTGTACATACTAGGAGCGGGCAAGTAGGTTCGCAAGGCTGTTTGTTGCCTTTCATAAGTTGCTAGTACGTAGGATAGATAGAATCTACAGTCATGGGCTTCTTTAGGCAGATCAACGTGGATGGAACATGACAAGTGTGCTCAGGCGTAGGCTCCTTTAGGCAAACCATTGAATGATTTGTCACAGTAGACCCAGATGCAGGTGCTCTTTCAGAGGACCGACACTTTGGATATGGGCAAGTGCACATTGGTGACCAAGGAGATAGGTGGATAGGAATCTAGTTAGGTGGAGCCTAAGCGCAACTTTAGGGTCCAGCGAGGTTGTTTGAGTCGGCGCTGATCGGACGTAAGAGGCATTTAGTTGTAGTGTACGAGTGAAGAGCATGACTTTCACACTATATCACATGGATAGGTAAGTACAACAGGTCCTACAAACCGATTGAATTTAGTATTACTACATGGTTGACTTCCCTAGGTGACAATGGACTTTAGCTTCTTAGGAATTGTATCTAAGAAGGGTTCACTACATTATATTATTCACTCTCTGCGATATCCGGGGAGGACCTGGAACTAAACTGTTTTATTCTTTCTGCTTCATTTTATTTCTCATTCACCAAACTTTATGTTTGTTCATTCCTATTTTTCCTATTTTCCCCAAATGACAGGAGGGCATGTCTAGGTTGTAGTTCCTTGCAGCTTGGAGGGTCATTAGAGCAGTTGTTATCTTTAGCTTTTGTTTCTTTTGTTTCATGTACTTCTTTTCTCTTTTCCTTACTTTACTCTATATATGGGGACCTATATTGTGAACATTTTTATGTTTTATGTTTTGGTGGAGGCTACTTGGTACTTTTGGTTTTAGAAATAAATTTGGGATAATATATTTTTAATAAAGCTGTTTTGCTGTTAAATTATAATTAGCGAAAGTTTTCTTCTGCTGAAATATTTTAATCATTTTATGCTATTTCCTTAGTCCCTGTGCTATGTTATGAATTTTTATTTCACCAACCACCCATGCTTCTAGTCATGTTCGATTTTCACGGTGCCTAGAGGTGCGGGGTGTCACCTTTGGTATCGGAGCTAAGGTTTCGGAAATCTTAACAATATTTTAAAAATACAAAGGTTTTAAAATAATTTTTAAAGAATATTCTAAATAATACTTTTAAAAGTACATGTATATATACTGGAAAGAAAAATAAATTTTAGGAATGGGTGCTTCATATCTCTTCCTCCCTATCTATTGAACTATTTGTCGAGTACCTAATCCCATCTTTTTAATATCCGTAGAAAGAAATGCATGAACCATAAGATATCTTCGAAGTTCTAGGCGTTAATATGCATGCATGATTCAGACGTTATTTGTAGGCAACTACACGAGCAAAGCCACCAGCTAGGGATGCTGCTCTGGTGGAAGGGCTCCAGTTCGTCCGCTAAGCATTCTTGATTTTTCAAGGTTATGCAAGCCCTACACCAGCTTGGGAGGCAAGCCGTTTCTTGGCACCGAGTCATATACTGAGGCAAGAGCTTGGATTCGTAGTTGTGATCAGATAATTGGACTTATAGGATTGGAGGATTTGGCTCGGAGGTAGTTGTCTTCTTGGCAGTTGCAAGGAGAGGCTTTTGTTGGTGGGAGATTGTGGAGGCTGAGGTTGATAATTTGACTTGGGCGGATTTTCGTACTTGGTTCGAGAGGAAATTATTATCGTAGGATGAAGAGAGAGTGTAGCTGGAGAATTTTATACAGCTCAAGTAAAGGGATATGACAGTTAAGGAATATGCTAATCAATTCAATGATCTCGCCAGATTTGGACTAGACCTAATCAATACTCCTCATAAGAAGGCAATGAAGTTCTCTAAGGGTTTAAGTTGACCACTGCAGCGTCTGGCGGCGAGCCACATTCCGATGGGAGCTACTTTTGAGGGATTGGTAGAGATGGCCTTAGTTGCTGATACCGAGAAGAAAGGAGACATAGCTCAGAAGAGTGATGGGAAGAAGCAGTGGAAAGGAAAGAGGAGAGAAAGAGGAGGGTCAGGTGAAAAAAGGAAAGTTCTAAGGAAGGACTAGAAGTGCAATATTCGTTGGAAACCAGGTCATCTTGCTATGGATTGTAAAAGGTGCAGGAGAGCGACCGAGACTGACGTGTTATCTTTGAGATCAAGTAGGGCATATGAAAAAGGACTTTCCGCGAAGCCTAAGGATAGTTCAGAGACACCTTCACAGCCTGCTTAGCCTTATGATTTAGAGGCAGCTCCTTTCTCTAGTACTCGTCCGGTTGTAGAGAAGGGAAAGATGGTGATCACTGAAGGTGTTTATCTATCACTTATTTTCCTGTTTGTACCCTATTTGATTCAGAAGCTTCGCACTCTTTTATATCTAGTACTCTGGCAGAGGGTCTTGGTTTTGATGCTTGCTTAGTGACTGACCCGGTAGTAGTATCAAATCCCGTTGAAGGATCGACCTATTTATCCATGTTATATTGGGATTTGAAATTGTTTATTTTAGGGGTTGGGTTTGACTGTAGTGCCTTTGTATTGGGCTTTTCCTAGTTTGGTTTGATTCTTGTTATGGATTGACTATCAATGTATGGTGTTGTTCTTGATTGCAATAAGAGGGTAGTGAGGTTAGGCACTGGTAGTGGACGTACCTTGGTGGTGTCTTGTGATCCTAGAGGATCGATCATGTTGATCTACCTTTATTCTCTTGACTTATCACCCGATAGTTTGAGTTCGGTACCCGTTATTAGAGACTTTCCAGATGTGTTCTAGGAGGTTGCTGGCCTTCCTCCTCGAATTGCTATCGAGTTTAGGATTTATCTTGGAAATAATGCCAAACCAGTTTCTTTACTGGTAAGGCATATGGCTCCTAAAAAACATCGTGAGTTGATCAAGCAAATAGGAGAGCCTTTGGAGAGGGGCTTCATTCGTGGGAGCATTTTTGAGTGGAGCGCACCCGTCGTCTTTACCAGTAAAGCAAATGGCTCTTTTATGCTTTCTGTAGATTATAGGGAGCTTAATAAGCTGACGAAGAAGAATCATTATCCTTTTCCTTGTATAGACGACCTCTTCGACCAGCTATTAGGAGCTAAGGTATTTGCACAACTAGATTTGGCCATGGGATTACATCATTTGCATGTGGAGGAGGATAGCATCGAGAAGACTGTGTTTAGGACTCCGGATGGGTTATTTGAGTAGTTAGTTATGCTATTTGGGATAACCAATGCTTCGGCATATTTTGCGGACTTGATGAGTCATGTATTTTGCAAATCGTTGAACAATTTTGTGGTGGTGTTCATCGATGACATTTTGATTTATTTGCGAAGCATGGAGAAGCATACTGTTCACTTAGAAGAAGTTCTTAGGACCATGCAAGCACATAATTCGAAGGCGAAGTTCTCCAAGTGCCACTTTTGGAGGGATGAGGTTCGATTTTTGGGACACATCATTTCGGAGGATGGGCTTGTAGTAGATCCGATGAAAGTGGTAGTAGTACAGGATTGGCGGACCCCTAAGATGTCATGGACCTAAGGAGTTTCCTTTGTCTTGTGGGCTACTATAGTAAGTTCATTAAGAACTTCACTAGGATATCAACTCCACTTACCGCCTTACCAAGAAGAATTCAGCTTTTGTTTGGGATGCCAAGTGTGTGGATGCTTTGGTCGATTGAAGGAAGCTTTGACTATCATGCATGAATTGGTATTACGGATGGAAAAAAAGCCTTGCTCGATTTATATGAATGTTTGTAGTATGGAGCTAGGGGCGGTACTGATGCAAGAGGGTAGGTTAGTATGCCATGTGAATAGATAGTTGAAAACGCATGATAAGAACTACCCGACTCATAATCTTGAGTTGGCAGCTATAGTTTTTGCTCTCAGGTCTTGGAGGCACTATCTCTTGGAAGAAACATTTGAGCTTTTCAACGATCATAAGTCTTTGAAGTATCTATTCTCTCAAAAAGACTTGAATTTGAGACAGTAAAGATGAATGGCGTTTTTAGCCTCTCATGATCCTTAAGATTTCATATACCCCTACCAAAGGTAATGTAGTGGAAAATGCGTTGAGTAAACACAAAGTGGTTTTAAGCCCTCTGTTTTTGGAATGGAAGCATTTGGAGTACAGTGCTACCTTTGATTTAAGGCCTCCATCGGATTTAGCTCTGAGATTATTAGCAGCTTTCGACGTCCAGCCTACTTTGAAGGAGCAAATTGGATCAAGGCAAGGTGAGGACGAAGAGTTAAAGGACATTTTAGATAAGCTTGTTAGAGGAGAGTCATCACCACATCTTAGGCGCTATACCATGGACACTATGGGATGGCTTCGAAGGGATGGTAAACTTTGTGTTACTCATAGTTAGGATTTAATGGATGCAGTGTTGGTGATGCAGCGCATAATGAGATAAGTCATCCCAACTCCTTAAGTCGCTCGGAAGATAGTGCGGTGGCTTTAGGTCGCTCGGGTTCTTTGAGTCGTCAGCGACCTGACGAGCTACGGTGTAGCAGGACACAAGAGGAGAAAGAAACATTGCACCAGAATAACAAGTTAACGAGCTACGACCTAGCGAGTTGTGGAGTGGAGGAGGGTGGAACGACCTAGTGTGTTAGGTTGCTTGGCTTTAGGTCACGTGGCTTTAGGTCGCTGAAGCTCAAGACATCGTGCCGTATTTTCTTTAAGTCGTTCAATGCTAGGTCGCTCTTGAAGTTATGTCGCTCAAGATGTTAGGTCGCATTACTGTGATGTTGTAACTTGTTGTGTCGCATTGTTATAGGTCATATGATGTTGTAATTGCTGTTATATTGTAGGTCGTGTGTGTGTGTAATTAGGTCGTAGGTCGTGAAATGTAACTCGTGTTGTATTGGTTAGGTCGTCTGTTTTAGGTCGGCTGTGCTGTGATCTGCATTGAGTTGAGTGAGTTGTAAACTTCTATAAATACCGGTGTCGTGTTACTTGTAAAGGGGTTGATTTTGAATAAACATTGTTTGAGTGCTTTGTGCCTCTTTAAAATTGGAAGTTGAGCGTTGTCTCCTTTCTCCATTTTTGGTTATTCGAGTGCGCTCGAATCAACGGATTTGAAGCCATTTCACGGAATCTCGTGCGCGAGATCAACGTAGAATAATCGTAGATCTTTTAACACGGTATCGTGCGCGATCAACGTGTTGGAGATATCCAGAATTCAGTATCTCTTGAGATCAACGGATATGGGCATTTGGGTATTTTCAATACATCGATTCAACTTTTCACCATTTCATCCATTTTTGATATTTCTGCTGCGTCAATTTGGTATCAGAGCTAGACTTAGCCAATCATGGCTAAGCCGAACCTATTGGGAGCCGAGATAAAAGTATTGGAGATTGTTTGTTGATAAGTTTGATCAAAGCCAAGCCAAGTAAGTGGAGGCCGAGAGTAAGTGCAGGCCGAGAGATATAGAAGTTGTGCTAGTTGAAGTGTGTTTGGATTTGTTAAAGATTTGACAATGCCTCCGAGACGTGCTAATCAATTTCAAAATGTTGAAGATGTGTATCGAAGACAAGAAGCTGAGTAAATGGAACAACGAATCAATGAAAAGTTTGATGAAGGTATTGGGAAGTTAGAGAAATTAATGAATGATATGAATCAAAGTCAAAGGAGAAGGTCACCAATCTCGGACCATGGAGGAAATAGAGTTTCGCATCAGTTGCGGAAGCGAGGAGGGTGTCACCACAATCTTGTCGAGATCGAAGAGAATCATCAATTTCAATGAGAAGAGAATACCATGAATGTAGAAATAGAATGTTCTAATTCACCACAAGTTGAGGAGGAAGAAGAATTATTGGCGGGAGATGAAGGATATTCTTTAATGATGAGGAGATCTTGCTTGACGCCAAAGCAGGAAGAGGAGACTAGGTGGTTGAGGAGTAATATTTTCCAGTCAATATGCACTATCTTGGGAAGGGTTTGCAAGTTTGTCATCGATGCGGGAAGCTGTGATAACATCATCTCCATAGAAGCTGTAAGGAAGTTGGCATTAAAGACAGAGAAGCGTCCTAAACCATACAAATTAGCTTGGTTGAGGAAAGGTGGGGAAGTGAAGATTAATCGAAGAGCTTGTGCAACTTTTTCCATCGGAAAGAAGTATAAAGATGAAATTTGGTTTGATGTGGTAGATATGGATGTATGTCATTTGTTGTTGGGAAGACCGTGGCAATATGATAGAGCTGTGCAACATGATGGGAGGACTAACTGCTATAGTTTCATGTTCGAGGGTACCAAAATCACTTTAGTTCCTAAATAGTGACAACAAAGTGGAAGCAAGTTGGAGGAGATTGAAGAACTAAAGACTATGTTATCTTTGAAGGAATTTGTCAGGGAAGTGGAGGATGAGCCTGAAGTATTTCTGTTAATTGGACGTGAAAGTAGTGAAGCGGTTGAAATTCCTGAAGAAGTTAAGCCAGTGTTGAAGGAGTTTGAAGATGTATTTCCTGAAGAATTGCCAACAGAGTTAGCACCTTTGAGAGACACACAACATCAAATTGATCTTGTTTCGAGAGCTGTGTTACCGCATAGACCACATTATAGAATGAGTCCAAAGGAGCACGAAGAGTTGAGAAGGCAGGTGAAGGAGTTACTTTAACAAGGGCGCGTACAAGAAAGTTTAAGTCCTTGTGCAGTACCAGCATTGTTAGTGCCGAAGAAGGATGGAACTTGGAGAATGTGTACAGAAAGTCGAGCGCTAAACAAGATTACAGTGAGGTACATATTTCCGATGCCAAGATTGGATGATTTGTTAGATCAGTTGAATGGAGCTGCTATCTTTTTAAAGATTGATCTGAAGAGTGGATATCATCAGATTCGAATCCGACCAGGTGATGAATGGAAGACAACATTCAAGACACGGGAAGGATTGTATGAATGGCTGGTCATGCTGTTTGGTCTTTCGAATGCACCTGGTACTTTTATGTGAATGATGAATCAGATCTTTCGACCGTTTATTGGAAAGTTCATTGTGGTATACTTTAATGATATATTGATATACAATAGGAGTACCAAAGAACATTTAAAACACCTGCAGGAAGTGTTGATGATACTTCGTCAGGAACAATTTTATGCGGCGGTAAAGAAATGCGTGTTCATGACGCATAGTGTTTTGTTTTTGGGGTATGTATTGTCCAAGGAAGGTATCTAGGTGGATCAAAGTAAAGTTGAAGCGGTCAGAAATTGCCACAGCCCAGGACTATAACTGAAGTGAGAAGTTTTCATGGTTTAGCATCATTCTACCGAAGGTTTATTCCACATTTCAGTAGTGTGATGGCACCTGTTACTGATTGTATGAAGGGCAAGCAGTTTTCATGGTCGAAGGAAGCAGAATTTTCTTTTGAGAGAATCAAGGAACTTTTGACGACAACACCAATTCTAGTTTTGCCGGATTTTCAGTTGCTATTTGGATTACACACTGATGCATCTAAAGTTGGAATTGGATGAGTGTTGAGTCAGAGGGGCCGTCCAATTGCTTATTTCAGTGAGAAGCTTTCGGGAGCAAAGATGAGATATAATAGTTATGACGTGGAATTCTATGCGATCGTCCAGGCCATAAAACATTGGAGACACTATTTTTTCATAAAGAGTTTGTGTTGTATACTGATCATGAAGCCTTGAAACATTTGCAGGGACAGGATAAGGTTGCAGCCAGGCATGCTTCATGGATCACATACTTGCAACAGTTTACATTTGTGGTAAAGCATAAGTCGGGGGCTATAAATCGTGTGGCAGATGCATTGAGTAGAAGAAATCATTTGTTGACTACGATGAAAGTTGAAGTGACAGGGTTTGATGTATTTCCGAAATTGTTTGTTGAGGATCCTTACTTTGCTAAGATTATAGATGAAGTAGAGAAAGGGAAGACGAATGAGTACCTGTTGGTGTATGGTTTCCTCTTCAAGGGGAATCGGTTGTGTATACCGGAGTGCAGTTTGCGAATGAAGATTGTGAAAGAATTGCATGAAGAAGGACATGTGGGAAGAGATCGTACTTTACGGTTGATTTCTCAGTCATATTTTTGGCCTTCCATGAGGAAAGAAGTTGAAAGATTTGTGCAGAGATGTCACATGTGTCATGTTTCCAAAGGGACAGCTACGAATGCAAGACTGTATATGCCATTGCCCATGCCTAAGAGACCATGGGTTGATATTAGCGTGGATTTTGTTTTGGGTTCGCCAAGAACTCAACGAGGGAATGATTCTACATATGTTGTGGTGGATAGATTTGCAAAGATGGCACATTTCATAGCTTGCAAAAAGACCGCTGATGCAGTCCGTGTTGCTCAATTGTCCTTTAAGGAAGTTTATCGACAACAAAAGGGCTACCTGAGACCATTGTTTCTGATCGGGATACTCGATTTCTAAGTCATTTTTGGTTGAGTTTGTGAAAGATGGTTGGAACTAAGCTGAATTTTAGTAGCGCCTATCATTCGCAAACAGATGGGCAAACGGAAGTGGTGAACAGGTCTTTGGGAAACTTGTTGAGATGTCTTGTGAAAGATAATTTGAAGAGCTGGGATATGAAATTATGTCAGGCGGAATTCGCACACAATCATGCCGTTAATCGAAGTACTGGATTCAGTCCATTTCAAGTAGTATATTCAGCAATGCCGAAGGGACCGTTGGATTTGTCGATAGTTCCATTTCAGAAAGGGGTTGTTAAACGAGCTTGTGATTTTGTGAATGAGTTGCAGGAGTGTCATAGGACCGTTCATGAACGATTGCTTAAATCAAATGAAAAGTATAAGCAACTGGTGGATAAGAAGCGAAGGAGTGTGGACTTCAAAGAAGGTGATTTGGTTTATGCAGTGTTGACCAGGGATCCTTTTCCAGTTGGAACTTACAACAAACTAAAAACTCGAAAGATTGGTCCAGTAGAAATCTTGAAGAAGATCAATGATAATGCTTATCAGTTAAGACTGCCGGATCACGTCCATACTGCCGACGTTTTTAACGTCAGACACTTGATTCCGTATCATGAGGATAAGCGTCTTGAAGAAGAGGAAAGTGTGAATTCGGGGTCGAATTCCTTTCAACCAGGGGAGGATAATGCAGCACATAATGAGATAAGTCGTCCCAACTCCTTAAGTCGCTTGGAAGATAGTGCGGTGGCTTTAGGCCGCTAGGGTTCTTTGAGTCGTCAACGACCTAACGAGCTATGGTGTAGCAGGACACAAGGGGACGAAGAAACATTGCACCAGAATAACAAGTTAACAAGCTACGACCTAGCGAGTTATGGAGTGGAGGAGGGCGGAACGACCTAGTGTGTTGGGTCACTTGGATTTCGGTCATGTGGCTTTAGGCCGTTGAAGCTCAAGACATCGCTGCCGTATTTTCTTTAAGCCGTTCAATGCTAGGTCGCTCTTGAAGTTATGTCGCTCAAGATGTTAGGTCGCATTACTGTGATGTTGTAACTTGTTGTGTCGCATTGTTATAGGTCTTATGATGTTGTAATTGCTGTTATGTTGTAGGTCGTGTGTGTGTGTTGTAATTAGGTCGTAGGTCGTGAAATGTAACTCGTGTTGTATTGGTTAGGTCGTCTGTTTTAGGTCGGCTGTGATGTGATCTGTATTGAGTTGAGTGAGTTGTAAACTTCTAAAATACCGGTGTCATGTCACCTGTAACGGGGTTGATTTTGAATAAACTTTGTTTGAGTCCTTTGTGCCTCTTTAAAATTGGAAGTTGAGCATTGTCTCCTTTCTCCATTTTCAGTTATTCGAGCGCGCTCGAATCAACGGATTTGAAGCCGATTCACGAAATTTCGTGCGCGAGATCAAGGTAGAAGAATCGTAGATCTTTTAACACGGTATCATGTGCGATCAACGTGTCGGAGATAGCTATAATCCGGTATCTCTTGGGATCAACGGATTTGGGCATTTGGGTATTTTCAATACATCGATTCAACTTTTCACTGTTTCATCCATTTTTGATATTTCCGCTGAGTCAGTTGGCCGAGTCACATCATTCGAGGATTACAGTGCACTGCAGTGGTGATAAGATGTATCGGGATATGAATAGGGAATTCTACTGGCCTGGAATGAAGAAGAGGGTGGCGGAGTATGTATCGAAGTCCATCACTTGACAAAGGGTAAAGGCAGAACAGAAGAAGCCCGGAGGACTATTGCAGCCACTGGATATTCCATTATGGAGATGGGAGAGCATCTCTTGGGACTTCATGGATGGATTACCAAGGTCACAGAGAGGGAAAATGAGCATTTGGTTCATTGTCGATAGACTGACGAAGCGCGCTCATTTTAAACCCATTAAGTGTAATAAGACGGCAGCTTCTTTGGCCACTCTTTATGTAAGGGAGATAGTTAGGCTTCCTGGAGTTCCCTCCAGCATTGTAAGCGACAGAGACCTGTTATCCCACCTTTTAAGAAAGCTGTGACACCAAGAACTTGACTGAAAGCAGAGGATAGTTCGTCCTGGAGATCTTTAATACACAAGTCTACTATGGGTATCGGTAAATTTTATTCCAGTCCGGATTGAGCTACAATTGAAATGACAAGACCCAAAAATCAACAAATGTCTACATTTCGAATTTCTAGCTAATCGGAGTTCATATGCTTAAGATATTATCGATGCAAACCAAGGAAATCAACTCACAAGCATCCATTTGTTCATATCCATCACGCATCCATCTGTTTGTATCCATCATTTCGCATCCATCTATTCGTATCCATCATTTCACTTCCATCTGCACATATCCACTATTTCGCATTCATCTGTTCGTATCCATCATGTATCCATCTGTTCATATCCATCATTTCGCATCCATCTGTTCGTATCCATCACGCATCCATCAATTTGTATCCATCATTTGGCATCCATCTCTTCGTATCCATTGCCATGCAACCATCCTATTCGTATCCATCGAAAACACAGCACGAACAATGCAACAACGATCGATACGGACAGGGAAACAACGATCAATACGAACAGTGCAATCGATCGATACGAACAGTGCAATAACGATCGATACGAACAGTGCAATCGATCGATATGAACAGTATAATCGATCGAAACGAACAGTGCAAGAACTATCGAAACGAACAGTGCAACAACGATCGGTACGAACAGCGCAATAGATTGACACGAACAGTGCAACAACGATCGATATGAACAGTGCAACCGAGCGATACGAACAGAACAATAGAACGATACGAAGAGGATCGATATGAACTAAATAGCCTACATAATACTCAAACTTGCACGATCATAACTCACAATATACAAGTCCAAATGATACCAAATTTTCATAGGAGCTTACTTACAATCTAAACAATGTTCCTACGCAATTACGACTCGATCGGTCCACATCTAAACGATACAAAATTGGTTCGTATCGATCACGTACCGAGTGCAAATCACATGGAATCGATCGCGTGGTCCCACAAACATGCCAGAAGAAGACTCCCAGGATATGAGCGAGATATTTGCAGCCTACGCCTATAAATAGCATCCCAAAGCCAATAATAAAAGGGACTTTTGATTCTGCTACATCCATACTCTACCGCAATCGCCATTATACTCGAACTTCACTATTGTACTCGAAAATTACCGCTTTAATCTGCTGTAACTAGCGAGCAAAGTCAACAAAAGATTATCTTTAGAAGTGAACGTAGGCCAAAGATATCCGAACCACTATAAATCTTGTGTCTCTTTCTATTTCTTCCCGTTTTAAGTTTGTTATTCTTCATTTTTATCCTCTACATTATTTAGATCTGTAGTCTGTAGTCATATACTACTGATTTGTGTTCATACACTGGTGCTTTCACGATATTTGGGGTTTGTGACCAATTTTGGCGTGCGCTTGCTTTGGTGCTTTCACTGAGAAATCTAACTCAGGGATCTAGCGCTTAGATATTGGATTTGAAGGCTTAACGATTCAGATCTAAAAAGTTATGACAAGGCAATTAAGTAGAAGACAAAGAGCAAAAAGGAGCCAACATGGGGAAAGTCAAGAGGCCTCTTTTGGAGCTGGAGAAGAACAAGCTTCGATCTACATCACCAGGGAAGAGATGGAGGCTATGATGGATTCAATGCAAGAAAGATTGTCGAAGAGCCAACAAGAAACGATGTAAAGCTTCTTTGAGCAGATGAGAGCAGCCGGAGCACGAAACCTTGGGCCGGCTACAGTTGCTGCAAACATAGGACAAGGGGCTAGTGTTACAGAGGCCAAAGGAGGTCAAATCCATGATCAGAACGAAGAGCGTGAAGGCAATCAACAAAGGCATGAGGGCATCTCCTCGAGATCTGAAATTGAAAGGCCGGTAGATGGAGCTCAACAGGCTAGAGCCAATGCCAACGTGAATGAGCCACATGAAGAATATTACCCAAAATACCCTTTGGGACATGGGGGTAGGATGGAAACATGCTAAGGAGACAACCCTTGGATGGAGATGAATGAATGAATGGCCAGACTAGTGCGACGAATTATAAGGGAAGGATTGCCGAGCGGAGGCTTAGAAGAAGTTGGCCAGAGTCTGTTCACTCTAAATATCAGAAATGCAAGGAATCCTCCAAAATTAAAGTTGCCCACGTTGGAAGCTTATGATGGATAATCAGACCCGACTATGCATATTACCAGATTATTAGGCATATAGAAGTGCTAGGGGCATCCGAGAAAGAGATAGCATGATGTTTCCCTCTATATTGGATAGATTTGGCTGCGCTTTGGTTCAGGAAGCTAGAGAATGGATCAATTAGAACATAGGGCGAGCTAGTGGAATGCTTCATGAGGCAATTTAGGGTCCACATCACGCGACCCAAGATGTGATGAACTTAGCGTCGATGAAACAGAGGATCAGAGAGTTCATAAGAGATTTTCTATTGCGATTCGATGCAACAGCCGCTTCAGTTGATTGCCCGAATCCATCAATGATTTTGATGGTGGCGATAGCAGGGGTTGTAGAAGGCACAGAGTTCAAGGATTCGCTGGCAAGAGAACCGCCACAAGAACTTGGAGAATTCTATCATGAAGATGAAAGATTCATTCCGCTAGAGCATTCACACGCCAAGAGGCAGGAAATAAACGCTATGCAAGGCGAAGGAACCTCCAAAGAACAGTCTTGAACAAACAAAGGAAAGCGAAAGCAGGATGACAAATATAATGGTCTTGACAATGGATGAAATTCCAAGAACCCGGATTCAAACAATACGCTGACTTGACGGCAAACCTGGAACGGATTTACACGGAGACTCGGGGGCAGCTCCCTTATCGGAAATCACCCAGGAGAGAACCCACGGAACAGGAACGTAGAAGTGGAAAATACTTCCTGTTCCATGAACTGGAAGGGCATACTACTAATGAATTCCGCCGTTTGAAGGATGTGGTGAAAGAGCATGTAAGAAGTGGTAAATTGTCACAGTATGTGTGAGATCGGACAGTAGCAGTAGGACCTGAGTAAATACCGCCTGCACCTAACAGAACTAATCCTGGATCGGGATCATGACTCGTCATCAATTGATCATGATGGTAAGGGCCAAGTACAGGACTTGAACTTTGGTCGATTACGTAAATTTCTTAGATTTGATTTCAAAATACAATGGCTATTCCACTTACACATCTAAGGGAACCGAAGAGATCCCGAGGCATGCTCTGAGACGGCAATAGACTGCTCTATCTGGAGAGGCAGTATTTAACTTTTCCTTTGTTTGTGATTGAACATTTGGACTTTGAATTTAATAAATGAACTTTAATTTCACAAGATAAACCTTTGACCGGAAAGTTAGGAATGATTATTGAAAGTCAATTTGAAACTGATCGCTTTATGACCTTACCCAGAGAGACTGGGTCCTGAGTGCAAGAAGTGAGTTGCTTCACCGCAGAGCGACGGGATCGAACCACTTAACGTTGTTCCCCTTCACCGGAGAGTGATTGGATTGGGGTTCAATAAGATCCCAGAGTGGCTACAATCGGCCTAGGACTTAAGCCAGGACATCGTTTAATGTTCACGGACGCTATACCAGAGTGCGAGGGTGCCGCCGCTTCGCCAAAGAGCGACATGATTGACTCACTCGACGATGTTTCCCCTTCACCAGAGAATGACAGGATGGGATCCAACAAGAGCCTAGAGAGGCTATGATTGGTCTAGAAGGATCAAGGCATCGCTATATGCCATCGCTGGGGCCTGAGGACAAGGGATAGAAAGCAACATCGTAGCACGACAAGATCTTTCTATTCGATCGTTAAGTTTTGAGTGGACTTAGAAAGGGCCCTAAGTGGCCGCCAATAGTCCAAAGAGGGCATAGGATTTGATTACTAACTTCCACAAGTTGAACTGGATACTGATTTGGCTTCGAACAGCCACGAGCTTTATTGAGGATACTATAGCCATGGATAAAACATGGACTCACGACATTGGATTTGAAGCTATTAAAAACACACCTTTTAACAAAAGACATGTTTTGAGGGGCAAATGATATCCCGCCTTTTGACAAGGCCATGACAACATGAACTTGACTGGAAACTGATAATAGTTCGTCCTGGAGATCGTAGATACACAAGTCTACTATGGATATCGGTAAATTTTGTCTGAGTCAAGATTTACCTACAATTGATATGACAGGACCAAAAAAGCTATAAAATACTACGTTTAAAATTTCAAGTCAATCCGAGTTCATATGCTCAAGATATGATCGATGCAAACCGAGGAAATCGACTCACATGCATCCATCTGTTCCTCTCCATCACACATCCATCTGTTCCTATCCATCATTTCGCATCCATCTATTTGTATCCATCATTTCAAATCCATCTGTCTGTATCCACCATTTTGTATTCATCTGTTTGTATCCACCATGCATCCATCTATTCGTATCCATCATTTCACATCCATCTGTTCGTATCCATCACGCATCCATCTTTTCATATCCATCATTTCGCATCGTATCCATAGCCATGCAACTGTCACATACGTATCCATTGAAAACACAGCATGAACAGTGCAACAAAGTTCGATACGAATAGGGAAACAACGATCAATACGAACAGTGCAATCAATCGATACAAACAGTGCAACAACAATCGATATGAACAGTGCAATCGATCGATACGAACAGTGCAACAATGATCGATATGAACAACGCAACAACGATCGATACTAACAGTATAACCGATCGATACGTAAGTGCAACAACGATAGATATGAATAGTACAATCAATCGATACGAATAGAACAATAGATCGATACGAAGAGGATCGATACGAACTAAATAGCCTGCATAAAATCCAAAATTGCATTGATCATAACTCACAATATACAAGTCCAAATGCTACCAAATTTTTGTAGGAGCTTACGTATGACCTAAAGAATGTTCCTGCCCAATTAAGACTCGATTGGGCCAAATTTTTCTCGATACGAATTGGTCTGTATCGATCACGAACCGAGTACAAATCACATGGGATCGATCGTGTGGGCCCATGCACATGCCAGAAGAGGTCTCCCAAGATCCGAGCGAGATATTTGCAGCCTACGCTTATAAATAGCATCTCAAAGGCTATAATAAAAGGGACTTTTGATTCTGCTACGTTCAGACTCTACCGCAATCACCATTGTACTCAAACTTCACTGTTGTACTCGAAAATTACTGTTGTAATCTGCTGTAACCATTGAGCAAAGTCAATAATATATTTTCCTTTGAAGTGGACGTAGGCCGAAGATAGTCGAACCACTATAAATCTTATGTCTATGTCTATTTCTTTCCATTTTAAGTTTGTTATTCTTTATTTTTATCCTCTACATTATTCAGACTTGTAGTCATATGCTGTTGATTTGTGTTCATACACTAGTTCTTTCACGATATTTGGGGTTTCTGACCAATTTTGGCTGAAACAAGTTCCATTATTCACCAACGAGTTTTGGAGTAGTCTTCAGCAAGCCTTGGGAACGGAATTGAATTTGAGTATGGCAAATCACCCTCAAATAGATGGACAGACTAAGAGTGTAAATAGGTTTTGGAAGATTTGCTCAGATTGTACATCATTGACTTCGGAGGCTCTTGGGAAGACCACCTACCTTTGGTGGAGTTCACATACAATAATATTTATCAAATAAGCATTGGAATGGCACCGTTCGAGGCCCTCTATGGCAGACCACATAGATCACCAGCCTGTTGGTGGGATACCACCATAAGGATCTTGCTTGGACAAGATTTGTTGAGAGAACTTCCAAGTAGGTGGATTTGATTCCCAAGAGGTTAAAGAATACACAAGATATGGTTTTTGTTAAGGTTTCTCCTTTGAGAAACGTTATGATATTTGGCTCAGTGGGTAAGTTTGCAATGAGATTTGTAGGACCCTTCCCTAGTATTGCAAGGATTGGAAAAGTGGCATACAAGGTTGATCTTCTAGATAAGTTGGTAAGAGTTCATGATGTTTTTCATGTTTTGCATCTGAGGAAGTGTCTACATGATTCTGCAGTAGTAGCAAAACCCAATCAACTAAGGGAATTGGAAGTAGAGCGCGAATCACTTGTGTGTCGTACACCCACCGATATATTAGAACACAGTGTCAAGAGATTACGCAACAAGGAAGTCCATTTAGTGAAGGTTCAATGGGGAGATGATCCTAAGGAGTACACATGGAAATCTGAGGTGAGAACTCAAACTTCTTATCCTTATCTTTTCAGATATCCTATCTTTCATCTTTGATCTTTCCTTAGTTAGGGTCTTTTCGATAATCATTAGGTGAAACCTATGGATGGTAGCTTGGTTGTAAACATGTCATTAAGGCTTGTTATGTTTGATGGATGAAAATGATTGCAAATGGATGCCAATTTTTGCAAATGGATGCATTGCATGCACTAGATAGATATTTATGAGGATAATCGGCCAACAAGTTACACACACCTGCATTTGCGTGCCAGTTACCTAATGCATTTACTAGGATAAACGGCCAACTAGGTACACATACATGCATATACTTGCTTTATAGGAGGTCAACTGAATCAGTAGACCGACTACCTTTCGCACTAGGTAAGTTCATATACATTTCACTTTGCATAAATCATAAATTGCATTAGTTAAAAATAAGGACAATGATAGAAATGGATGATGGTTGAGTAGATGGATGTAGTTCTTGGATGCTGGTTGTTAATTACGTTCTCTCGACTTTGGAGATTTCAGGGACAAAATCCTTTAAGGGTGGAGAACTTAACACCCCAATATTTCACGGAAAATATAATTAAAAATAAATTAAAAGCACCTTTGTATAATGGCAAAGGTGCATGTTGTCTTCCTTGGTGACCAAGAATCGAGTCCTATTGTCGCCTAAAATCTGGATCGGCATGTGGTGGCTTCCCCTTCGCTCCAGTGGTGTAGTAGGATGAGATAGCTAAATTTTATTGGTTGAGTGATGTGTATGGGCTAGAATGAATGACCATTAAGTGTATGAAAGAACTAGATTTAATCTAAAATAATCTGATGGATTAATTTCACTCAAACAATCTATAAATAAACCATCTAACCTAAACCTAATCTCTTATTCAGCCATCGTCATAATTCTACAGTAAAAATAGTGTGTCTTATTCTTCCTTCGTTTCTCTACTAAATAAACAAATCTCTACCAAATTAAATTATCGATATATATTTAAGAAATTTTGGGAATTTAGAAGAATCAAAGGGAGAAAGATTAAAGCAAAGTTTTTTCATATTTATGCCAGCTCAAGTGCCAGGCAAGTCGGAATTAATATGAAATAGAAAAATAAAGTAGCTCCATTTCAGTTCTTTTCTGGCACGTTAATATGAATTAATTTCTGTTATTAATTGAGAATAGATTTAAATTAATGCAAATTCTTCTTCTTATTCCACTTCTCAAATCTAATTCATGATTTGGTTTAAAATATGGGACATATAAATCGTTTATTCACGTTTAATTGCATAAACAAGATTGAAATTTATATAAATTATTGTATCTTCTTCTTCTTCCACTTCTCAATTCTATTTCATGTTTGGATTGAAATTTGGAACAAACAAATTGTTCTTCACGTTTCATGGTGTAAATAAGAATTGTTTAATTAAATCGAGTTAGAACTATTATTCAATTTCTAATGGTAGAACAACTTAGTTGAATAAATTCAGAATATGTTACTTGAATAAAATTATGGTTTTGATTGGTATAATTACATAGTTTTGAATTTGGTTTTGGAACAAAATTGGAAAGTCTAATTGGCATAATTGCTTGTTTCATTTGTGGCCTAAAAATGTAAAAGTGGAATTTTGTGTAATTAAATGGTTTGTGGCTATTGGATAAAATATTTACAGATTAAATCTCTAAAAGGAGAACGTACATTAGGATGAACAAAAAAGTAAATTAAATGGACCATAAAGGCTAGTGTAAATCTGTAACAAAATGGCATAAAAATTACAAACAAATCATACGGACTGAAGGGATGTGAAATAAAAATAACCATTTAAGTAAGAAAAAGGAAAATTGTGAAATAACCAAATCGAATGTAAAAATAGCCCAAATCAGACTAATGGAAATAAATAGTATGTAAATATAATGGTAAAATTAATTAATCTGGAAGCAATTTGGTAGGTAGACCTTGTAAAGGTCTGGATAGGTGTTTCATGCAGTTAAGACCAAAATATAGTTTTGGTTGTACATGGGAGTGGGCATCTAGGTTCGCAAAGAAGTTTTTTGTGTTTCATAGGTTGCTAATATGTAGGATAGCTAGCATCCGCAATCGTAGGCTTTTTCAAGCAGATCGACGTGGATGGGCAGGACAGTGTGCTCAGACATAGGCTTCTTTAGGCAGATTGTTGCAGGATTTTATGCAACCAACATAGCTTCGGGCTCTCTTTCATAGGACCGACACTTTGGATAGGGGCAAGTCCATGTCGGTGACCGAGGAGATATGAGAATAGGCATCCAGTTTGGCGGAGCCTGAATGCAACTTCGGGGTCCTATGAGGTTGTTTGAGCCGGTGTCAATCAGACGTAAGAGGCATTTAGTCACAGTGCACGGGTGAAGAGCATGACTTTCACGCTATAGCACATGGATAGGTAAGAACAGCAGGTTTGAGAGGCCGATTGAAGTTTAGTATTACTGCATGGTTGACTTCCTAGAGTGGCCATGGACTTTGGCTTCTTAGGAACCGTATCTTAGAAGGATTCACTACATTATATTATTCACCCTCTGCGATATCCGGGAAAGACCTGGAATTAAACTATTTTATTCTTTCTGGTTTATTTTATCTCTCATTCACCAGACATTATGTCTGACCCATTCCTATTTTTCCTATTTTCCCCAAATGACAGGAGTGCAAGTCTAGGTTACAATTCTTTGCATCTTAGAGGGTCATAAGAGCAGTTATTGTCTTATGCTTTTGTTTCTTTTGTTTCTTGTACTTAGTTTCTCTTTTTCGTACTTTATTCTATATATAGGGACCTATATTGTGAACTTTGTCATGTTTTCTATTTGGTGGAGACTACTTGGCACTTTTGTTTTCATAAATAAATTTGGGATAATGTTGTTTCTAATGAAGTTGTTTTGCTATTAATTTATAATTAGTGAAAATTTTCTTCGTCTGTAATGTTTTAATCATTTTATGTTGTTTCCGTAGTCTCTGTGCTATGTTATGGATTTTTATTTCACCCAACCACCCATGCTTTTAGTCATGTCCGATTTTTAGGGGGTGCATAGTGGTGCGGGGCGTCATAATGTTACTTAATATCGGTTTCCATATTCACCAAGTACTATGGATGGAATAACAGAGAAATTACCTTTTAAATTCCATAAATAGTATGAGTTCCTTCTTCGGAGTTTAATACCTAGAATAAGAAGATTATCTCCATAAAATCCAAGTTACTTATATCTGGAAAACTACATCCTTTATACTTAGGGTAATTTTTATCCGAGCAAATCAAATTTACTATTCACTCTATTGGGCCAATTTGGATAGCCAAGGAGAGCAGGAAATTGGTTTTCCAAACCCAAGCCTAAACACTATTTCTCTGTTCGCCATAAGGTGGTCAAGTTATTTAATCGACTTTAAATCATTCAACATACACAATTAACTTTTAATTATTTATTTAAACACTTCATAAAGCTATATTTGAAAAGTTATAGAAAAGTGCTACGAATGATGCTTTTTAAGTCGTATCGATCAAAATGAGTTTTCTATCATTTATCGTTTTTATAACTAAAATCATTTTTAAAACATTTTAAAAGATTTTAGAATTAATTCCAATAATTTTAAAATATCATTTTTAAATAAATCCTTTTATGGATTCCGAACTACAAAACCGTGATTTTTTTCGAAAACTTGTTTTATTCATATTTCAAAATCTACTTATCAAAATCTCAATTTTCTTTCTTTGTTTGAAAAATATGGATATAGTAATTTAGAAAATTATTATCTCAAAGAATTCAAAGTTATATTCCATCCTATATATACGTTTGAGTTTTACGACACGAAGTCGCGTATCACCGTTGCGCGAACGGCCTATTTTTGACTCAATTTCCAATATCATTTAAACTTTGCCAAAACACTTTTAAATATTTATAAAACATTTATAAATCATATTAAACCATTTTTAAGGGGTTTGACTATTCCATATACCATTTTATTCAATAAAGGAAAGTGATTTTCTTTGTGCTTATCACCGTAGATTAACTTGAGTTGTATATATATTCAACAATCATATTAAAAATCGCCATTAACAATCATATCCAGATGTACATATCATAAAATATTATATATATATATATATAACGATATTTTAGGAATTTCTCTCCTCGGAATAAATGTTTAACCTAAAAATGGCTATAGCTTCATCACTTGGATTTTAAAGCTCACGGTCCCTTGGACTTAAGCTCCTAGGTGGCTCAGTTTCGCTTGGGGATGGGATATAGTGCTAATGGCTTTGGGTTGGAGAAGACGAGGGCTCGGCCTTTGACGGAGGAAGTGGAGGCCATGCATGGTAGAGTGGAAGAGTGGAGTTTTGGAATAGTTTTGAGGTACTTAACTTTATATATGTATATATGTGTATATTATAATTAAATTTCTTTTGAGAAATACTTTGGCATTATTTTATTAACATGAGAAGCCATGAAAGAGGAGATAAAAGAGCTTAGAAATGAAGAAGAAGATGTGTGGAGATAAAGTGGAGAGTGTGTGGTATTTATAGGCAAGGAAGAGGAGAAATATATCTACATATACATCATCATCTTCCTCACATTCACATGCACCACCATCATCATCTCCCTCCTTTTAATGCACGATCCAGGTCCTTTCCATCATGGAAAAGGCCATGTGCTTGTACTTTGATGGTTACTGTTACTTTGGGTTAGCTTAAGAATTAAGGAATTCAAAAAATGTCTTAGATATTTTTAGTAATATTTATATATTTAATTACATGTGTATATGCATGTTCATGTGCATGTGGATATGTCGTCATGTATGTACATGTATATGTGCCTATGTATGTTACATATTTTCCACAATGTTGCACAACTTATTCACATTGAATTGTTACAAACTTTGATTTTGATTTTCAGTTTCTCTTCTTGGTTAATATACACATATTCGTAAACATAGTTTAAAAATAATATTTCATCATTATATAATAATTAAAAGAGCTTACTTAATAATTAAAATAATTATTTTAAACTAAATTTAAATTCAAAAATAAATTATTCCAAAATAGTGATGTGTTTAATAGTGTTATGAAGGAAATTTAAATTTCAAAATAAAACAGATAATTTTATTACATATCAATACTCATATATATAAATGAGTGTAGTACCCAACTCCGTGCACGAGTTCGGATGGCTAACGAGCTCTTTACTAATAAAATGATTTCCGGTCATTTTATCGATATTTACCAAATGTATATTTTTCTATGTATATATATTTCTTCAAAATAAGATTAACAATATTATTTTTATTTCAAACATCATCATTTATGTTTAGAAATATTATTTCTGAAATTTTTCTGAATGATGAATTTATGAGTTGTTACGTACTTCCTCCTTTAAAAGAATTTCGTTCTCAAAATTAAGGATAAGAAGAAGATAACTTGAAAACAAATATATGTATATATATTACAAGATGATATATATACAAGATATGGCAATTGACTCACCGACACCATAGGTCGGTGAGTACATTACTTCGGTACAATAGATAACTACGTATCAATCCAATACTCAGGGTATGCTTTTCACATTCTATCTTCTATTTTCCATGTGAAGTTTACCACATCACCACTCCATTAGACTTTAACCAACCTTACAACCTCCTCCTTAATCGCTTCTCATGGTGATCTATGATTTGCATTGCTCGTTTGATTACTGCCAAATTATATTCAACTTCTAAATCTTCTTAGGCAGTTGTTTCTATAATTTGCTCTAGATCATGCACATATTTTTGCAAGTGAGATATGTGAAACACATTGTGCACACCAGATAACCACTCTAGCAGTTCCATACGATAACCTTTAGGCGAATCCGTTCGAGAAATGGAAAAGGTCCAATAAATTGAGGTGTTAATGTAACGACCCAAGATTTTTATCAATTAAAATTTGAATAATTAATTAATTTTAAATATTAATAAGTGAAATTTATAAGTCGAATAAATTTTATTTCGAATAATTGGATTTAATTGGATAATTAAATCGATAATTTAATAGTTGAAAATACAGTAATAATTGAAAATTGGGTTAAATATGATTAAAAATGATTTGTAAAATTTTATTTTATCATATTGAAGTTAGAATGATATTTTAGAACTTTTAAAATCGAATTAAAAGTTTATTTGTGAAAATTGAATATTTTAATATTTAATCGACTAGTGAAATTAGCCAATTTTCGAACAGTCTCAGAATTGGACGAAACTAGTTCCATTGGATCCATAATAGTTAGTTATTATCGAATTTCAATTTTCATAGCAATCGGAGTTATCGTTTGACCGTGGCAGCTCAAAACGCATCGAAATTGTTTTAATATTAATTTGGCGAGTGAAAATAGCCATTTGTCAAACAGTCTCGGATTTCGACGAAACCAGTTTCATCGGATCCGTAATGTGATATTATTGTATGGTTTCAAATTTCAAGTCAATTGGATTTACCGTTTGTCCGGTGCAAGCTAAAACGCCTAGAAAATCGTTTATTCGGTTTAATTTTAAATTGAACGTTTATTGCCATAACTCGCACAGATGACCGAATTAGCTTTCGAAACCTGTTCCATTGTGTCCGGAACGTGGGATACACCCCAGAAACGCAAGTTACAGCGTGTAAATCGGATTTCGGAAAACCCGGATGAATAGTGTTCAACAATTTCCTATAAATAGACCTTAAATTCACAAAAATAAGAAAATTTATAAAACCCTAATTCTCTTCAGCTAGCCGCCACTAATGGGATACACGGCCAGAAATTCATTTCTTTCTTCCTCAAATTCCTTTCAATCCATCAGTTATTTGCAAAAGTTGTTAACTACAACATTGTAGATCGTAGCGAGAGCTACGAGATCAACGGTGGAGATGGGAAAATACGAAGTCGATTGACGACAAATTGACCTACAGGGAGTGGCTGTTGTGCATGTTTTTCGAGGCTATGGAGGGGCCGAGCTCCATGTTGCTTTGGCCGAGCGTGGCTTTTGCGAAGAGGGTCAGGATGGTGGTACTTGATCGTGGTAGATGTCGTCGAGGTGGCCGAAAAATTAAACCCTAATTTGAGCTATATGGGTATGGATGCGTCGTGTATCACCTATAGAAGTCACGCGTGTTGGAGAAGAAGCAAACGTGCGGTCATGATTTGGAGGCAATGGGTCTAACGGCCCTGATGTTATTTAGGTTTAAAATTATAAAATTTGTTGTAAATTGATGAATATAAAATCGTGAATCTTTAAAAAATCATATCTTTTTCATACGAGGTCGAAAACGCGTGAAACCAGTTGCGTTGGAATCGTATGGACGAGCACTACGCTATGGATTAGGATTGGAGTCGTTTGGAGTTAGTGAGAATTTCGGGTAAAATTAAACGTCCGTTTAATTTTATTCGAAATAAATCGCTAAAACGAAATTGAAATCAAGGTGAGAACTTCTCACTCAATTGAATCGGTTTCGATTTTAATTTTAAATAGTTATATTTAAAATACTTGAATGCATGTTTGAATGATGATTGTTATCTATTGATTGTTAAAATAGACATTATGCGCCGTTAGTAAGCGGAGGTTATTTATTAAAAACATATACCGCGAATATTTCATAAATAGTGAAATTGGTATTATATATAATAGAAATATATATATATATATATATATATATATATATATTGGCATATGTATATATTGCAGTTGTTGATTTCCCGCATTATATAGCGGATGAGACCCTATTGTGCCGTCTATTAAGCGGATAATATTTTAAATCCCATATACCATGATAATTCCGTACTGGAGCGGAATTGGTATTGTGCTAACATCTATGGATGCGGGGAAACAGGTTGGAGGGATCCAACTGGATTCCTCAACCGTATTGATTTATTTACAGATATTTTGATATTTGTTGATTATCATATCGATATATGATATTTGGATGTCGTGATTGACTATTTGGTGCTGCTGCATCATCAGATCCATTTTTGAAGTTTTAAAATAATGATTTTTGGTTTTAAAAGGAATTTTAAAGTGATTTTCAAAAGTATACGTTTTATTAAATTTAAATCGTTAAAATAAATAAACGTTAAAATTTTATTTTCATAAAAGTTATGATTTTTGAAAAATAATGCTTAAGTATGATTTTGAAGTATATAAGCTTTAAATAACGATTTTTAAGTTATTAAAAGAATAAATTGGTTTAAATTGGGCTTTTTGAATTATTAAAAACGATGTGTATAAAAGAATTATAAAATTGATATTTTATAAATTTTGAAATATTGGAATATTAAAACAAGTTTTATAAGTATTAAAAATAAAATAAAAATGGATTTCATAAGTGAACGCAATTTATAGATTTATAAATTGTGAAGTTATAAAATGGGTAGATTTTGTAAAATATAAGATTTATAAGTAATCAACTTATAAATCGGATTTTGGCATGTAAAATGAGATATAAAAAGGATTCTTATAAATAGAAGTTTATAAAAATATAAGTGGAGTTTATAAACGTTGTTTATAAATCCGAAATCAATTGAATTTGATAAGTTGGATATAGGAATATATGAAAGGAATTATATTCACGATTTTGGACAGTGAATATCTTATTAAATGAAATGGATATGTTTTTGGGGAAGTAACATTATGAAATGAAGTTAATGATTTTAAGACGTTTTAAAATGCATTAAGTATCGAATATATAGATTTCAACATTCATTGTTGAAATAGACGTTTTCGAGAAATAGAAGGAAATGGTGGACTATAGCACTGTTGTTATAGTAAATGGTTTCCGAAAGGAAATGTTTTGTATCGTATTGGGATTTATATATCTATTTAAACTTTGAATCCCTATACTAGTGATTTTGGGTCGTCGTAACGTTGTTTTACGTAACATTCGTTTTGGCCCAAACAAATGTGTTTAAGAGAATGATTTCTTAAAGAATGAAATATATACTTAATTTTCGATTAAAGTATATTGAATATTTTCCAAGTGTTGAAATTGAATGGATTTGTGAATTACTTATGAATAAATAACTATGGGAATGTTTTTCCAATGTGAAATGAAATGTTTTGAGAATTTATCTTTTTGAAGGTAAATTGAAAATGAATAATTGAAATCGTATATTCACAAATATTTTGGAATGTAAATTCACTATGGAATTTATAAATAAAAAGGAGAATTTGTTTAAAAATAAATGTTGATTTATTTTTGAAATTATGGGAATTAATTTACGGATTTGGAACGTAAATATAAAGTAAATCGTTAAGGATTTATTTAATTGGTTTAAATAAACCATTTTGAAATGAAAGTATTTCCGAGTAAGGAAAAGTGATTTGAAAATTAGTTTTCAAATGTTTGAAGTGTGGGAAATTTTATATCTAGTAAAGATATTTTGGAAAGTAAATAATTTGGAAAATTATTTGGAATTTGGTGATGTTGAGCATGCCTATTGATAGTTAAATAATCCGACTTTCAATATTTACCTTTAAATAGGTATTTGTTCTGATTGTTTGAATTTGAATGCCACACTTATTTTTGAATAAGCGCTCACTACTCGGGTTAGCCGGGAAAGGACCTTGGGGTCGTATAACCCATTCTGAATATGTGATACGTCGTAATGGATTGCATTTGATGACCGGTGTTGAAGATCAGATATTTTTGAAAACGGAAGGATTACCGTTGAGTTACTCTGCATCGGCTGATCTCCGATATGGAGGTTTTATCACCCTTAGTGACGGGAAATCCGGACGTGATTAGAAATTATCCGGAATGCAAGGACTTCTTTGTAAGTGCCTTCGGTTCTGTTCGAGCCCGGAACAGACTTATATGGATTGTATGTCTGACATTACAAATTGAGATATAAAGCTGATTTCTTTCAAATATATTTCTGTTGGTGGCGGAGAATTTATTCTCTTAGCTTAACACTATTCTCTGAGACGTATGAGCTCAGCGGTTATATAGTTGAAGGTTATTAGTGATATACTCCCAATTTGGTAGTGTGGCATGCTGAGTGTTGCTGTGAAATGATCGTTGTTTGATCATTTGTGATAGGATCATTTATTTGATCATTTATCTTGGTGATCATTTCTATGATCATTTGATTGACCCAAAGCACGGCTTTTGTATAAAGCGTGGCTTTGTGGACGAGACTTCGTCGGACCTCATACCCCGGAAATGGTCAAAACAGGAAGGATGCAACAAGGTTATTAGGGGGTAGCGCCCCTTTAGTGTATGTCATTCCTTCTGGATAGAGGTGGTATCATGGTATGGAGCCCAGATATTTAACCTATGTTGTTACTGCAAATTTTGTGGTTGTTGGAAATCGAGGATCCTCGGATAGATCGGTTACGATCGGGGGATGACATATTCGTGTCAGTAGTTACCCAGTTAGGGGTAACCCGGCCTTGTGTTGGCAGAGATCCGGTTTGGTTCTCGGGACGTCATTCCAGAGGCGTTTCCATGTGGCAATGGGAAGTTCCTTGGCCTAACCATTTGTTGGAAATCCAAAGAAACAATACGAGACTTGTACGGTTTTAGTTGTAGAACCTGCCATGGAATGTGGCGGTAACCTGCTATTGAACATGGTAGCTATAGTAGGCATAAGTGCGGAATGCCTATGCTGGCTAAGATTTATATCTTTATTTTCGAAATGAATTTTTCCTACACTATGCACTAGTAATAATATCAAATGTTTCTTTTTAATGCGTATCAAGCATCTTTGACTATCATAAGGAGAAATCTCCTCCGATTCTGCGTTTGCATTATGTGTGTGTGCGGGAGGCCTTATGGTAGTCTCATTTTTAAAAGCATTGCGAATTGACTTTAAAATATTCCTCTATTTTGATTTTAAAGATAAACTGTTTTGAGTTCTCACACCAGTCACATGACTGACTCGGAGTTTATTGTTTTCCTTCCTAAACTCTGGGTGCCCACCAATTTCCACACGGACAGTCAAGAGTTAAGGTTTATCAGGATATTCAGGAGTTGCTGGAGGCAAGATGGATGGCATTGCGTATTACTAGTATATAGTATTTCTTTTCCGCTGTTGATGTTGTTTGTTGTTGTACACTCTGATGATGTAATGAAATGTAATGTAATGTAATAACTGATATAGTTCGTTGTTTAAAGATTATTCATTTATTTATTATATGTTGTTCCGCTGCGAATTGTGAGATTCTGGTATTGTTCTGTTGTTTCTGTCATGTTCTATCTTTTTCTCTCTTCTTCTATCTTTTTCTTCTTCTTTAACCCTAACGGTTCGGTTTTTCGGCTTTCGATTGCTCGACAGTTGATACAGTGGACGTATTAATATCGGTTTTCGACAACGAAATATCGCAGTCGTTACATCTGGTATCAGAGCTTATGGTTAAGCGACAACCATGGCTCTGTTGGGTATTACTCATTAGAGATGGAGTCAGCAGTACTCTAGAATGAGTTTGAGTGTAATAATAGATATGAGCGCGTATTTGTTAGTAAATATAAAATTGTTTTATATTGTGATTATTGGTTTGTTGAGTGGTATATGGATTTTGGTCAACACGAGTAATTAACGTTATTGATAGGGATCTCTAAACACTTGAATAGAACAATTCGACACGGTATTGTTTTAATAGGGTAAATGAAATAATTTTACCTTGATTATATTTTGTATATAAAGGAATAATTTTTCAGAATTATTAAAGTATATATTAATTTATTGTTGGTTGTTGAATAGGTTAAATAAAAACAACAATTGTAAAAGAATAATGGTATAAGCAAATGAATTATAAGTGTGAAATTGTAATTAATGTAATTTACAATTGTGAAATAATCTTATATATATAAGAAGTGAAATTATATAAGTAAAAGACTTATAAATGTGATTTATAATCTGAAAATAAAATTCCAGAGAAGTGTTTTGAAAGGATTTGATATTTTGGGAAAATTGTTTTGGAGAAATTAAAGCTCTAAACTCTTTTTGGTCGCTGGAAAATAATTCCGATGATGATCGCGACATCATTGGTGTTCATTTTCGGGTTTTCAAAAGAGGGATTACTGCCGAATTGTTTAAAAGAAAGTTGTTTGGAAAATTTGGATTTGATTTGGATTTGATAAGATGTTTGAAATGGAACATGAGTTAAATAATGTTGAATAAAGTTGATTTTTGGTGTCGAAGTAAATTAGTAAGTGAATTAATGCAGTGAAGTCATTAAGAATTTGAACTTAAGTTATATGAATGAAACTCAACTTTATATGGATAAAGGAATTAGCAATTGAATTGAACTAATGGATTGAATGTTAATCAATTAAATGTAAATAATTGATATGAAATAATGAATGTAAGTGTTAATTCATTAGAAGCTAATGTTACTAGCAATTGAATAAATTGAATGGAAGTCAATTTAATATGATCCAATTGGAATTAAAAGTGTTGAACCAAATTGAATGTAAAGTGAATAAATTTGGTTGTGTTGAATAAACATTGGTTGTTATATGATTGTTAGTTGATCGTATAAAATTCATTAAGTGTTAATGAAATTGAATTAGCGAAATTGGAAGCTATGTAATTGAATTCAAATGGATAATATGTAAACTTGAATAGAATTGAATTTGATTTGGAAGTGAACTAAGTTGAATGTAAGTTAGTGGATGTATACTAATTGGAAAATGAAAAAATGAATGTTAGTAAAATTCCAATGTTAATGAATCAAATGTGATTTAAATTGAAAACCAATTCATTGAATATTAATGAAAATATGAATGAATATTGATTTGGTTATGGATGATAGTTGGTTGATGTTTGCATTTGTTGTTTTGTTGCATTTGCTATGTTGACATAAGTAGTTGTTATGTTACTATATATTGCATATTGATACTATTTTCATATATGCATGATTCTCATGTTGTTTTTGAGTGTTTAGTAGGTGCGGATGGCGTTGCTTCGCTTTTGGAGCTCGCTTTCGCGCTATATTAGCCGTATATGCTCGCTAATAATAAATAAGGTACATATCTCGGATTAAATATCGTACTTTTACACTTTTTTCCCTGCGGTATGCCTCATCACTTGATGAGATGTATATTTGAGATATATATACTGTCATTTTTTTTGGATCGAGCCGCGCAAAGGAGACTCTGGCGAATTTTTCCGGAAATTTAAGGCGTTAGAATATTTTTGAGAAAATTGGGAAATTGTGAAAACTATAACTTTGATTTTGGAATTGAAAGTTAAATGATATAGTTTGTTTTTGAAATATCACTAAGTATGATTTGAAAACTTAGTAAGTTATTGTAAGAAATTTAACTATGGATTTTGGGAAAGTTAATAGATTCTGTAACTTTTCTTACTTGGTAATTTCGAGGACGAAATTCTTTTAAGGGGGAAGTATGTAACGACCCAGGATTTTTATCAATTAAAATTTGAATAATTAATTAATTTTAAATATTAATAAGTGAAATTTATAAGTCGAATAAATTTTATTTCGAATAATTGGATTTAATTGGATAATTAAATCGATAATTTAATAGTTGAAAATACAGAAATAATTGAAAATTGGGTTAAATATAATTAAAAATGATTTGTAAAATTTTATTTTATCATATTGAAGTTAGAATGATATTTTAGAACTTTTAAAATCGAATTAAAAGTTTATTTGTGAAAATTGAATATTTTAATATTTAATCGACTAGTGAAATTAGCCAATTTTCGAACAGTCTCAGAATTGGACGAAACTAGCTCCATTGGATCCGTAATAGTTAGTTATTATCGGATTTCAATTTTCGTAGCAATCGGAGTTATCGTTTGACCGTGGCAGCTCGAAACGCATCGAAATTGTTTTAATATTAATTTGGCGAGTGAAAATAGCCATTTTTCAAACAGTCTCGGATTTCGACAAAACCAGTTTCATCGGATCCGTAATGTGATATTATTGTATGATTTCAAATTTCAAGTCAATTGGATTTACCGTTTGTCCGGTGCAAGCTAAAACGCCTAGAAAATCGTTTAATCGGTTTAATTTTAAATTGAACGTTTATTGCCATAACTCGCACAGATGACCGATTTAGCTTTCGAAACCTGTTCTATTGTGTCCGGAACGCGGGATAAACCCCAGAAACGCCAGTTACAGCGCGTAAATCGGATTCCAAAAAACCCGGATGAATAGTGTTCAATAATTTCCTATAAATAGACCTTAAATTCACAAAAATAAGAAAATTTATATAACCCTAATTCTCTTCAGCTAGCCACCACTAATGGGATACACGGCCATAAATTCATTTCTTTCTTCCTCAAATTCCTTTCAATCCATCAGTTATTTGCAAAAGTTGTTAACTACACCATTGTAGATCGTAGCGAGAGCTACGAGATCAACGGTGGAGATGGGAAAATACGAAGTTGATTGACGGCAAATTGACCTACAGGGTGCGGCTGTTGTGCACGTTTTTCGGGGCTATGGAGGGGCCGAGCTCCATATTGCTTTGGCCGAGCGTGGCTCTTGCGAAGAGGGTCAGGATTCTGGTACTTGATCGTGGTAGATGTCGTCGAGGTGGCCGAAAAATTAAACCCTAATTCGAGCTATATGGGTTTGGATGCGTCGTGTATCACCTGTAGAAGCCACGCGTGTTGGAGAAGAAGTAAACGTGCGGTCATGATTTGGAGGCAATGGATCTAACGGTCCTGATGTTATTTAGGTTTAAAATTATAAAATGTGTTGTAAATTTATGAATATAAAATCGTGAATTTTTAAAAAATCATATCTTTTTCATACGAGGTCGAAAACGCGCGAAACTAGATGCGTTGGAATCGTATGGACGAGCAGTACGCTATCGAATTGGATTGGAGTCGTTTGGAGTTAGTGAGCATTTTGGGTAAAATAAAACGTCCGTTTAATTTTATTCGAAATAAATCGCTAAAACGGAATTGAAATCAAGGTGAGAACTTCTCACTCAATCGAATCGGTTTCGATTTTAATTTTAAATAGTTATATTTAAAATACTTGAATGCATGTTTGAATGATGATTGTTATCTATTGATTGTTAAAATAGACATTATGCGCTGTTAGTAAGCGGAGGTTATTTATTAAAAACATATACCGCGAATATTTCATAAACAATGAAATTGGTATTATATATAATAGCAATATATATATATTGGCATATGTATATATTGCAGTTGTTGATTTCCCGCATTATATAGCGGATGAGACCCTATTGCGGCGTCTATTAAGCGGATAATATTTTAAATCCCATATACCACGATAATTCCGTACTGGAGCGGAATTGGTATTGTGCTAACATCTTTGGATGCAGGGAAACAGGTTGGAGGGATCCAACTGGATTCCTCAATTGTATTGATTTATTTACAGATATTTTGATATTTCTTGATTATCATATCGATATATGATATTTGGATGTCGTGATTGACTATTTGGTGCTGCTGCATCATCAGATCCATTTCTGAAGTTTTAAAATATTGATTTTTGGTTTTAAAAGGAATTTTAAAGTGATTTTCAAAAGTATACGTTTTATTAAATTTGAATTGTTAAAATAAATAAACGTTAAAATTTTATTTTCGTAAAAGTTATGATTTTTGGAAAATAATGCTTAAGTATGATTTTGAAGTATATAAGCTTTAAATAACGATTTTTAAGTTATTAAAAGAATAAATTGGTTTAAATTGGGATTTTTGAATTATTAAAAACGATGTGTATAAAAGACTTATAAAATTGATATTTTATAAATTAAAAATATTGGAATATTAAAACAAGTTTTATAAGTATTAAAAATGAAATAAAAATGGATTTCATAAGTGAATGAAATTTATAGATTTATAAATTGTGAAGTTATAAAATGGATAGATTTTGTAAAATATAAGATTTATAAGTAATAAACTTATAAATCGGATTTTGGCATTTAAAATGAGATATAAAAAGGATTTTTATAAATAGAAGTTTATAAAAATATAAATGGAGTTTATAAACGTTGTTTATAAATCCGAAATCAATTGAATTTGATAAGTTGGATATAGGAATATATGAAAGGAATTATATTCACGATTTTGGACAGTGAATATGTTATTAAATGAAATGGATATGTTTTTGGAGAAGGAAGATTATGAAATGAAGTTAATGATTTTAAAGACGTTTTAAAATGCATTAAGTATCGAATACATAGATTTCAACATTCATTGTTGAAATAGACGTTTTCGAGAAATAGAAGGAAATGGTGGATTATAACACTGTTGTTATAGTAAATGGTTTCCGAAAGGAAATGTTTTGTATAGTATTGGGATTTATATATCTATTTAAACTTTGAATCCCTATACTAGTGATTTTGGGTCGTCGTAACGTTGTTTTACGTAACATTCGTTTTGGCCCAAACAAATGTGTTTAAGAGAATGATTTCTTAAAGAATGAAATATACACTTAATTTTCGATTTAAGTATATTGAATATTTTCCAAGTGTTGAAATTGAATGGATTTGTGAATTACTTATGAATAAATAACTATGGGAATGTTTTTCCAATGTGAAATGAAATGTTTTGAGAATTTATCCTTTTGAAGGTAAATTGAAAATGAATAATTGAAATCGTATATTCATAAATATTTTGGAATGTAAATTCACTATGGAATTTATAAATAAAAAGGGGAATTTGTTTAAAAATAAATGTTGATTTATTTTTGAAATTATGGGAATTAATTTACGGATTTGGAACGTAAATATAAAGTAAATCGTTAAGGAATTATTTAATTGGTTTAAATAAACCATTTTGAAATGAAAGTATTTCCGAGTAAGGAAAAGTGATTTGAAAATTAGTTTTCAAATGTTTGAAGTGTGGGAAATTTTATATCTAGTAAAGATATTTTGGAAAGTAAATAATTTGGGAAATTATTTGGAATTTGGTGATGTTGAGCATGACTATTGATAGTTAAATAATCCGACTTTCAATATTTACCTTTAAATAGGTATTTGTTGTGATTGTTTGAATTTGAATGCCACACTTATTTTTGAATAAGCGCTCACTATTTGGGTTAGCCGGGAAAGGACCTTGGGGTCGTATAACCCATTACGAATATGTGATACGTCGTAATGGATTGCATTTGATGACCGGTGTTGAAGACCGGATATTTTTGAAAACGGAAGGATTATCGTTGAGTTACTCTGCATCGGCTGATTCTTGATATGGAGGTTTTATCACCCTTAGTGATGGGAAATCCGGACGTGATTAGAAATTATCTGGAATGCAAGGACTTCTTTGTAAGTGCCTTCGGTTCTGTTCGAGCCCGGAACAGACTTGTATGGATTGTATGTCTGACATTACAAATTGAGATATAAAGCTGATTTCTTTCAAATATATTTATGTTGGTGGTGGAGAATTTATTCTCTTAGCTTAACACCCTTCTCTGAGACGTATGCGCTCAGAGGTTATATAGTTGAAGGTTATTAGTGATATACTCCCAATTTGGTAGTGTGGCATGCTGAGTGTTGCTGTGAAATGATCATTGTTTGATCATTTGTGATAGGATCATTTATTTGATCATTTATCCTGGTGATCATTTCTATGATCATTTGATTGACTCAAAGCACGGCTTTTGTATAAAGCGTGGCTTTGTGGACGAGACTTCGTCGGACCTCACACCCCTGAAATGGTCAAAACAGGAAGGATGCAGCAAGGTTATTAGGGGGTAGCGCCCCTTTAGTGTATGTCATTACTTCTGGATAGAGGTGGTATCATGGTATGGAGCACAGATATTTAACCTATGTTGTTACTGCAAATTTTGTGGTTGTTGGAAATCGAGGATCCTCGGATAGATCGGTTACGATCGGGGGATGACATATTCGTGTCAGTAGTTACCCAGTTAGGGGTAACCCGGCCTTGTGTTGGCAGAGATCCGGTTTGGTTCTCGGGACGTCATTCCAGAGGCGTTTCCATGTGGCAATGGGAAGTTCCTTGGCCTGACCATTTGTTGGAAATCCAAAAAAACAATATGAGACTTGTACGGTTTTAGTTGTAGAACCTGCCATGGAATGTGGCGGTAACCTGCTATTGAACATGGTAGCTATAGTAGGCATAAGTGCGAAATGCCTATGCTGGCTAAGATTTATATCTTTATTTTCGAAATGAATTTTTCCTACACTATGCACTAGTAATAATATCAAATGTTTCTTTTTAATGCGTATCAAGCATCTTTGACTATCATAAGGATAAATCTCCTCCGATTCTGCGTTTGCATTGTGTGTGTGTGCGGGAGGCCTTATGGTAGTCTCATTTTTAAAAGCATTGCGAATTGACTTTAAAATATTCCTCTATTTTGATTTTAAAGATAAACTGTTTTGAGTTCTCACACCAGTCACATGACTGACTCGGAGTTTATTGTTTTCCTTCCTAAACTCTGGGTGCCCACCAATTTCCACACGGGCAGTCAAGAGTTAAGGTTTATCAGGATATTCTGGAGTTGCTGGAGGCAAGATGGATGGCATGGCGTATTACTAGTATATAGTATTTCTTTTCCGCTGTTGATGTTGTTTGTTGTTGTACACTCTGATGATGTAATGAAACGTAATGTAATAACTGATATAGTTCTTTGTTTAAAGATTATTCATTTATTTATTATATGTTGTTCCGCTGCGAATTGTGAGTTTCTGATATTGTTCTGTTGTTTCTGTCATGTTCTATCTTTTTCTCTCTTCTTCTATCTTTTTCTTCTTCTTTAACCCTAACGGTTCGGTTTTTCGGCTTTCGATTGCTCGACAGTTGATAAAGTGGATGTATTAATGTCGGTTTTCGACAACGAAAAATCGCAGTCGTTACAGTTAACTTCCCTGCCCGGCCAAATCTTACCACTCCTCTTAATGGAGAAACTTTCAAGAATACATAATTTCTAACCGAGAATTCCAAATTTCTATGCCTCAATCTGCGTAACTCTTATGTCTGCTCTAGGCTTCTCTCATGTTCTTTCTGATTATATCAACCTTTTCTGAAGCTTCTCCAATCGTGTTAGGACCTAGTACCAACTGATCTCCGGTCTCAATCCAACATACTAGGGATCTACGTGTACAACCACATAAAGCTACATAAGAGGCCATTCCAAGACTAGCCTGATAGCTGTTATTATAAGAAAGTTTATCATATAAAGGTTGCTTTGCCATAAACCTCCAATATCTAAGATATAAGTTCTTAGAAGATCTTCCGACACTTGATTTACTCTTTTAGTTTTCCCATCGGTTTAGGGTGATAGGTGGTGCTTATGTTTAGCTTAATTCCTAAAGCTTTTTGCAATGCCTCCTAAAACTTGCTCGTAAAGATTGGGTCTCTCATTGACTATGCTACTAGGGATACCATGTCATTCGAATAATTTCCCTCATATATATTTCTACAAGACTTGCATAAATTCATGTTGGCTTAACAGGAATAAAGTGCACGCTTTTGGTTAACCGATCTATGATGACTCAAATGCCTTCATTTCCCTTTCTCAGTCTTGGTAAACATCGATGAAATCCGTTTCTATTTAGTCCCATTTCCAAGTCAGAATTTCAAGAGGTTGGAGAAGTCTAGCAATCATTTGTTGATCACTCTTGATCTATTGATAATTTGCACATCTACTCACGTCGATTGGAATGTCTCTCTTCATAACCCTCCACCACAAAGTCTTTTTCATGACTTTATACATCTTTGTTACTCCGAGATGTATTGCGAGTGAAGAGTTGTGACATTTGGTTAAAACTTCCTATTTATCCCCATCAACATAGGGGACACATATCCTTCCGTTCATTCTTAAGATTCCCAACTCGTCCACTTTGAATCCTTGCCATCTTCCCAGTATCACATTCTTCTCTAGTTCTCGGGCTATTCTTGCAATGATCGGGTCCTTGAGCTGATGCACTTTTATATGACAAGCCAATGCTAGTCGCACCACCAAATGGGCTATAATGGCCTGCTTTCTACTCATAGCATCTCCTACAACATTCACTTCTCCTGGTCTACATAGAATATCAAAATCATATGATGCAAGGAATTCCAACCAATGTTGTTGTCTCATATTTAAGTCCTTCTGAGAAAAAAGATATTTCAAAGATTTATGGTCTGTGAAGAGCTCAAACTTTTCAACTATTTAAAGAAGGAATATTATTTACTAGGGTTGATCAAAGTTTATTTTAAAAAAATATAATGAATTCTTACCCGGTACATATTGTCCCCATATTTTAATGCGAACACAACGACTAATAGTTCCAAGTCGTGTTTTGCATAAGTCCTTTCATGGATCTTCAATTGTCTGTTTGCATAAGCGATGACCTTACCATGCTACACTAGAACAGCACTAGCTCCTTCCCTACAAGCATCCATAATGACTATTTAAGCTACCTCATACCAAATCGAAGAGTCATTAAACTCTTTATAAGCCAACATAAAATATCATGCAAATGTACTAAGCCTGTACGATGCACATGTACCACCCATACGCAAAATCTGATCTGATCGCTAGCTCGATCACATAGATTTCTCTTCCCAACTAGTATATATCACCTGAACTCTCTAGTGTAGAACCTGATTTGGTTCCTTGATTAGAAACCTCAGTTCTCTTTGTATAGTCATATACTATGATAGAAAATATTAGGAATATATTAAAAATCCATATCAAGTGTTCACCATCATGAATCTGGTGAAAAATTCGTATTCGGACGGGTGTAAACCACTTTTAAAACATGTACTTGAATATTCGACCTAAAACAGTCAGGCAAATAAAATGATCTAAATTCAACTTATGTATTTATCCTATTGGTTTTTTGACCATAACAATTCCTTTTTAATCATATTCATTTGTTTAAACATTATATCTCTCCAATACTAAAGTTATTTATGAATCATTTCATAAGAACATATCTTTAAGTTTATAATCATTTTATAACTTAAATTAATACTCATATAATACTCTATTACATCTAAAGATTATATACCAACATCCAATTTGTAGCAAGTATGATTAACAAATTTAAAACTGGTTTTAACTTGCTAACTCTTAATTTAAGTATTATATAAAGTCAACTTTTATATTTTCCTAAACACTTAATTACAAGTTCTATAACAATCTGGAAGTTCCAGACTATCTAAAATCACGGAAAATTTCATTTCGTTTTTTTACAAATGAAAACTACCAAAAAACATAACATATTATGATGCACATCCATACTTTTATAATGCATAAGCTACATGTATCCATGAAATAACTTAACAGGAGAACTTTAGAGCTAAACACCGATTTACGTTTCAAATTATTTTGAAATAATATATACATATAGCTTTTGTATATCAAATCTTAATTTGGAATTAAATCAAAATCTGTTGACTAAAACAACTTTGTAGCATCTCACACTTAGAAACCTGAAAATGAACACTGATGATGCTGTGGTCATCACCGAAATTATTTTCAAACAACAGAAGTGAGTTCAGTACATCCGAACCATACTTTTGGTACTTAACCAAAATCATTTTGAAGTGGTATCAAATACTTCGTATATGTTACTATGTCTCATGATCTCAATCAATTTTCCAATTATTTATTTTTAAATAATACTATTAATATTTTCTCCAGAATCTTGAAAAACATTTCCAAAGACATTGGGATTTAAGTTCTCAAACTCTCTATTTAAATCCTTTTCGTTTATAAACCACATTTTATAAACTATACTTATATAGAATTACTTTCTTATAAAAATCTTTTAACAAATATTTACCTCCAAAATTTCCTTTAGATTATAGTAAACATCTTTTACTAAATTTTAACTTTTAACCTAACATTTTAACCAATCGCCTTATTGTCAAACTGTGAAACTTAATTCACAAGGTGTTTGTTAAATGTACTCACAATTTTTGTCTACCCAACCCTTGATGTAGAAAGGTGAAACTACTCATAAACTGGTCAAGCATACATCAACAATCAACGAAAAATCGTCAACGTTCTTAACATGTTGAGCATGAGTAAACAATTAAGGTTACATGATATTAAACTAATAGAAGTACTAAAATCAAGCCAAGCATGAATAGGTACACCATAAGCAGATAATATACCCTTAAGAATTCGCTTCCCTTTCTGGTACATAGGACAATCTTTAGCAAAATGGTCAGGCTGATGGCAACTGTAACAACCTTTCAGTGCAAACTGGACCTAAAGCTTTGAAAACTTCTCGATCGGTGCTTTAATCATCTGCCCTTGACCACCCGACCTACACTTATTAGAGAAGTGACCTTTTCTCCCCACTTGTAGAAAATGAGGGTGGACTTATTCTTTGGTGACTGAAACTTACATTTATTGTTACCAACTGGTGTAGAAATAGACGACTTTGGAGTAAAGCTCCCAAACCTTCAGGCCATGTTTACCAAACCAACAAATGATCCCACGATGTGTTTAGTCATATCTTGCTGGAACTCAGTATTCATACCTGTAATGAACATCCCATTCTTCTTCAGTGGCGTATCGACCAATCCTAGCCCAAACCGAGACAACGTAATGAATAGGTTCTCATACTCCGCCATTGTCATGGCCTATTACTTCAGATCCATGAAGATCCTAAATATCAAACAATTTTTGACTTTCGAAACAAACTTCATCTCAAAACCCTCTTTAAATTAGGCCCAAGAAAAGTCATTCTCTTGGACATTTGCTGTGATAGAACTCCATCAATTCATGGCCGCATCCATCAGATGTCATGATGCCAACCGATGCTTCATCACATCATGTAACTCCATATCTCCCAATATCTGATCACACACTTGATCCAAGTCTGGACTTCTATGATCTTCTCTATACGACCAAACCTTTTACCTCCAAACATCTCACGCATAATCTCCTCTATGACATTCATTCTTGATTCCTCGATTGGTGCAACATTCCTCGGTGATCAATTCACGCTATTCGTGACAGTTCTACTTCGACTATCTCTAGAATCGGAAACTCTAGTACTTAGGGTTCTTACTACCTAATCAAAGAAAAACTTCTTTTAGGACACGAAGGGATAGAGTTATCTAAAAGAAATGATTCTAAGAAAGAGATGTTCCTAAGGAATAATTTTAAAGTATAATTTTCAAATCACAAATACGCCCTCATATTTATAATACACTCGAATAATGCTAGGGTGTTGCTTACGCTATATCAGCTGAGCCATACCCAACCAAAGCCAATATGTACGCTCGACCTCGAGCTCTGATACCAAATGTAATTGTGATATCCCAGAATTTTGGACAATATAAATTTAATAATCTGTGCTTAAAATTAAATTAATTTGATAATTTTTGTAAATAAATTTGAATTGATTCAATAATCCTCTTTAATAAATATTTAATTAGTGGATTTATTTTTAATAAGTTAATATACTGTTTTCTATTTATAATATGTATAAGTATTTATATATATTAAATAGATAAGTTTGATTTTAAATTTAATTATGTAGCATATTTTCTAATTTTAATATTTTGAAATTGGAAATTATGATTTATCTAATTTAAGCTTTTCAAAACTATTTAATAAAATAACTATATGATTTATAAATATATGAGAAATATTTATTTGTTTAAGTATTTTGACTTAAGTTGTATATTAAAATTAAGTTATAAAAATGTTTTTTTTTCATATAATTGATTTGTATATTGTTTTTATTTATAATAATACTTTGTTTTATTCTTTAAAGATTATTTATCTCCATATCTAAGTATTAAATAACTAATTAACTAAGTTTAAGACTTCATTTACACTTAATTAAAAATACTAATTAATATAAAAGAATATGTGTAAACATCTTAGGTTTTAATCAAACAAATGTAATGTAAATATCATTTTAAAATGACAAGTGTTGACATTCAAGACAAGTGTCATTGTTTAATTTTTATTTTGATTCTAATTAAATCATAAATAAGATACATTCATTCTTGCAATCTTTCATATATTTTTTCTTTCGTCATTTTCATTCTAAATCAAAGAAATTTTCTTTCAGCTGAAACAATCCCCAAAACCATTTCATTTCTTCTTCAAAGTTTCATATCAATTCGTATAAAAAAAACATGCAAATCTGCATAACCCTTTTTCCATCTCTCCAAAAATCAAACTTTACATCCTAAAATCAGTATTCCCCTCTTCCAGAAGGAAATATGCATTCCATTTTCAACCAAGCTACCGGCATGCAAAAATTAAAGCATGCATTCAATTTTTCTAATATCTGGAAATTAAACAAGCAAGAAAAGCCTGCATTTTTTCAAAATCTGGAAGCAAGGAATCCTGCATTTCAAAAGCAAGGGAACCTGCATTTTTCTTGTGAACTGGAAGGTAGCAATTACATACAAGATAAAGACATTTTAAAGCAAGTTAAAAGCATTCAAAACAATTGCAACGGAATTTCAAACAGGATTTAAAAAAAATTCAGAAGCCTGAAACTATGCTCTGCTCATCAGGATTTTAAAGGTGAGTAACTAAAATTTTAAAAATTAATTAAATAGTTAGAAGTTGTTTTCATGCTTTAAATAAGAAATGAATATATATATATATATATATGATTTTGCTGTGAATACATATATGTGAATGTATTTCTGGGTGCATGCTCATTATCTGGCATATTCCTGTTTTCTAAATTTCAAAACACTGTTTGATTTAAAATCCATTTCCTACAATGGAAATCTCTGTTGTGATTTAAAATGCAGACTAAAAAATGGATTGTTAGTCATAGAGAAAGTTTTAAATTTTATATAAGTTGAATAAACTTTTTTTTTGCCTGGAAATATAATATAACAGAGTAATAATTTGTAAACGATGGAAATTCAAACATTACAAAACAATGTTTCAGGTTTGTATATCAAACCATCATGCAAAAATAGGATTTTTAAAAGTAAATTTATGATTTATAATGCTTAAACCTAAGTGCAGTTTTGTTTTGACTATAAATTGAGTTTTTGGGCATCTCTGTCGCCACAAGTAAGTTGAAGAGTTGAATTTGTTTCTGGAGGAGTAGGAGATATCAGAGATGTTAGGAAAATTATTAGTTTGGTTTGCAATTTGTTTTTGATATTGAGATTTGGATTTAAAGTCTTGAACCCTAGTTTTTACTGGGTTACTGTTTTTGCTTGAATTTCATCTCCTCGGTTGATCGAGTTCAACCATTTCTTGGATATTGATAGATGGTGGTTTGAGGAAGACGTCGCCGGAGTTTCGAAGGTGATGGCGGCCGGAGTCGCGTCAACGAGGCGTTGACAGGTTGGAGCTGTTGGGTACTATTTTGTTCCAAGTTTGAATATTGTGTCTCGATCTTGAATTAGAGCAAGTGTTTTTGGAGTTGGTGGTTAGTTGGCCTGAGGGGATGGTTGCCGACTACGGGGAAGGTTGCTGTGGTGATCAGAGGTGGCCGGCGTCGTTGTATAGGTGCACGGTGCATTGATGGATGTGTGGGTGATGTTGTAGGTTCAGGTTTTGGTGTCTCGAGATGGTCTTGGGTAAATTTGAGTAGTGACTCGAAGTAATTAAACTTGTGACTCGAAGTTTTGTAGAGGTGGCTCGAGTGTAAACTGTGTTTCCGGCTTTACAATTATATGCAGAACATGTTTACAGCTTTTAAAATTAAAGTTAAATTTAAAATGTAAACTTAAATTTGAACTTAGGATTTAAAACCATAATTTAAATATGAATTCAAATAGTTTGAATTCTGGTTTTTGTAATAATTTTAATTTAAAAAAAAACTCAAGTTTGGTTTGAATAAAACAGGAAACCTGATTTTGTTTTTAGTTTTTAAAGCAGGTTTTAAAATGTAAACTAAAAGTTTAAACTAAGTTAAAACCTGAGTTTGAACCTGTTTTGAAAATTAGTTTGAATTTGAGTTTTTTTTGATAATTTAAATTTGAAATTTAAGTTTGGATTTTTAAAAACTTTAAGTATAAAAGGGTATTTGGTTTTGAATTTAAGACTGAAAGTTTAAGTTGGAAAGTATAAAGTAAGTTTGAATCTGAAACTTAAAACCTAGAATTGGGTTTGAACTTCAGTTTTAAAATAAAATAAGGTTTAAATTTAAATTTTTTAAATTTAATTGTTTAAATTACTTTAAATGGTTAAATGATTTGCATTTAAATGAAGATGTAGATTGTAAGTAAAGTTTTAAAGATTTAAGTTAAATCTAGAATGAATTTAAAACTGTATTTCAGTTTTTAAATTAAAAAAAATTTTGAATTGAAATTGTTTTAATAATTTGGAATGTTTAAGTGAGTTTTTTAATTGATTTGAATTTAAATTGAATTGGGATTTAAATACTTTTAAAATTATTTTATAAAGTGTATGTTTCTTTTAACATATAAGATAAAGGTTTTGAATTGTTTTCAAAACCATGTTTATGTTAAAATTTGTATTCAATTTAAAATCTTAAATTTTAAAATAAAGTTAAGTGGAATTTAAAGTAAATTTGAAAACAAATTTTTTTTAATGATTAATTAAGTAAGGAAGGTTTATCTTAAGATAAATAAAATTTTAATGATTTGTGTTCATTTAAATAATTAAGTTAATTTAAAATGAATAATTAATTATTTAATTAATTAATAATATGGATGATTAATTAAGTAATTAATAATTTTTAATTTGATTAATTAAGATTTTAGATTAATTTATTAAGGTTAATTAATCTGTAATTAGTAATTGTTAATTAAATTTTTAATTAATGATTAAGATTAAATAATCAAGTGATTAAGGATTAATTAATTTGTAGTTAATACCCAGTTAATTAAATAATTAGAGATTAATTAATTGTTAATTAAATATTAATTAATTTGTATTTAATAATGATTAATATAAGTAAATTTCTTAATTAAGTAATTAAGAACTGTTACTGAAGGTCATTAACTTAAGATTATTTAACAATTAATTAATGTGATTAATTTTTGATAATTAATCAGATTAATTAATTAATAATAATCATTTATGTAATTGTTTATGTTTAATTACTTAATGGAAGTAATTAATGAAATTAATTACTTAATGTAATTAATTGTGTTAATGTGATTAGTTTAGATTAATTTATTAAGTTTAATTAATTTAAACACTTGATGTTGATGAATAATTACTTTATGTAATTAATGGGGTTGTAATTACTTAGGGAAGTAATTCATTGATAATTACTGAATGTAATTAAAGATGTTTATTTAGATTAAATTACTTTAAGATTAATCAAAGGATTAATTGGGATAATAAATTAAGGATTAACTTACTTATGAAGTAATTAAAGGTAGTTAATTACTGGATGGTTATTAATCAAGGGTGATTAATATATATGTGGTTTAATTGTAGATTAATTACTTAATGTAATTAATATACAGAGAGAGAGATTGATTAAATGTAATTAGAAATCATTAATTAATAAAATTAGTGTTGAATTGATTAATTAAGGAGTAATTAATAAATGAGGTAATTAATTAATAAAGGATTAATATAATTAATTTGAGTTAATTAATTACTTAAGAAATTAAAAAGTTAATTATTGTAAGGGTTAAGTATAATTAACTTGTGTAATTAATATTAAAGGCTAATTACTTATTGTAATCAGAAATATTATTAATCAGTAATGATTAATTGAAATGACCAATGTGATTGTGATTAATTAATTGATTTGTAATCAATTGATGGTTAAGATAAGCAGGATTTTAATGATGAAGTAATTAATTTAATTCATTTTAAATTAATTAGAGATTAAGTAATTAATTTAATTCATTTTAAATTAATTATAGATGGTGTGATCATTAGATCATTGCTTATGTTTGATTATTGATATTGGTTGCCATGTATGGTTTGTAATCTCAGCTATGAGATGAATAATGTTATATGATATGGATGCATTGGTTGCATTGTGATGAAGATATGGATTATCTGTTTATAATACTGATATGAATAATCTGTTGATGATGATAATGTTGATTATCTATCGTGATGTGAATTATCTATCTGCGTGTATATAGATAATTGAAATTGTTTTAAACTCTAAAGGAACTTGGCCTTAAAAGACACGTTTTGAATTTCGATGAGACCGGGATTGTGTTTCCATATTTGGATATCCGAAAACCACATCGATCCAAATTAACGTTAGGTCGTGAATCTGAAGTAAAGGTGAAGATTCAGGGTGCAAGGGTTATCGTCGTTAACTCTGAGAGTGATTCTAAAATGAGTGTAACGAGATAATGCCTTCGGTTTCGTTCGAACCCGGAACGAACTTGTATGGATGAATGCTTTCAGAACATCGTCAGGTGGGCGATGAGTATTCTAAGTGATATGTCCTATAAAGGTAATCGTAGCCTTAAGCCTCATCAACCGGGAATGGCTAAAACAGGGGACGTGCAGCAAGACTAAGTGGGTCATGCCCAAGTAGGACGAGATTTACCCCTGTCTAGATTTTCCTTTATTTCGGCTTAGTGGTGCGGTTGCTGACCACAACTGCGGGGTGGTCTTGTTCGGAACTATTCAGTAAGCAATGGTTCCGGCTTTGTGTTGCAGGGGAGCGGACGTACTCCTCGGTGCGGTGATCTAGGCCACGTACTATGACGGACGGTACCCTAGTAGCCCTGCCATTGTATGGAATCCGAAATCCAACAAGTGCCAACGGTTTTGATTGTATTACCCACTTTTGTGGCTAGTAGCTGGAATTTAATAGATGTAACAATTTCGGCTATTTCTTATTTACTTGGAAACCCTAGACATATTATAATATCACTGGATTTCCTATCAAATGTTTTGGTTAGCGTAAGGTAAAAACTTGTCCATGTTTATGTGTGCAAGTCTTACGTGATACCTTTTCTTTTCAAAGGTTTTTCAAAGTTAAGCAACTTTAACCTGTTACTCACACCAGACCCAGAGTTATTTCTGTTTTTCTTAAACTCTTGGGTACTCAAATTTTTACGAGTAGCCAAGGGATTCAGGTTAGCTTTGACGAATTATGGAGGAGCAATAGAGCAGGAGGCTTCTGCGTGTAGTTATATGTTTCCGCTGTGTTGGTATCTCTGAGTGTTTTGTGTATTGTGTATTGAGTTGTAATAACTAGACAGATGTTTATAACTGTTTAGTATGAGTTGTATGTCTGTGTAACTCTGATAACTGTTGTATATTATGTAATATTTATGTTATTAATATAATTTATTCGTTCCGCTGTTTGAGATTCTAGTGTTGTTTCTTCTTTCTCTTTTTCTTTTCGCTTCCCTATCCCTTTCTTTCTTAAATATGATACGACTTTTTATGGAGAAAAAGGTCGGGTCGTCTTAGTAATGACCTGACTTTTGACCTTGAATGTCGACACTAGTACATCCACGGTATTCATGTACCAAGCACTCAAGTGTTGTCAGATAAATTGTTAGGGTGAAATAAAAGAAAAGGAAACAGAACAAGGAAGAAAGAACATAGTATCAGAATCTCATAATAGAATAATCATATATAATATTAAAAGACAGTATAAGCTGTCATCCTAAGATACAAAGTTTTTCAGAGTTACAATAGTCAGCCCGGATAGTTATAACAACATGTCCTTACAAATGTTGATGATACACATAAAGTAATGGAGCGGAAATAAATATTATGATAGGTAGAATTCCAACTCTTCTCCAGAAGCTTGAAAGCATCCATGGAAAAATCTAGAAGCATAAACGGGGCTGACTCGAGCGTTAAGAAAATAACACCAAGATCAGTTTGGTAAACCAACGTGAGAAACACAAGAAATATGAGTGACAAGTAACAGTGACCATTAAGACCATATGGATTCCCATAATAGTTTTTCCCTAAAATGAACCAACCATTCATTAGATTTAATATATAGTGATATGATAAATAATGTCTAGAGTGTAGTACATAAATCATATTAAATAGATGCTATGTGAAAGCAACAACAATAATAGGTGTACAATCAATACCGCCAATGCATGTTTACATATGTGTATGGATTTCCGTGGAGCTCTCCTCGAATCTAGCCAAATTCAAACTCCATGACTAGGATCAAAAACTTCCTTCCAAGCATCATATATCTTTAAATGGTATGTACTCTAAGGTAAAACATAACTGTTCCAACAATGAACTGCATGGCACCAAATTTCAACAACTTATGCGTGCAACATATCGATAAGCATACTCTAGATTTGGAGTTGATATACCCTCATGGGTGAGCTAAACCCGAGATTATGCACCATACTATGGTTTAAGTCATTTCTGATGTCGAGGCTACATTTGGCATCTTTCACATGATTTTTCATCACTCGATCAACAAACTAATCCCCAACTGGATTCCTTCATCATGAACAGATCACGAGTCATTACATGATTCGAGCTTCTTGAATAGATCTCAAACTTCTACATAGATTCCCCGCATAAGTCCTTGGTCGAATGCTAACGCTGTACTCTCTCTTGAAATATTCCACAAGATAGATAGCCCCTCAGGATAGCAACATTCAAAATGTTAACACTGACCTTTCCCTTTGACTTAACCTTAGGATAGATAGTTCATCTCCGTAACATTCCAATTCATAACCGCTTCCAGAATATTGATCGTGTATATGGTTTTGTAGTAATTTCGGGTTCGCGTCATCTCATATTAGTACACTCTTCCCACTTACCAAACTCTCTATAAGCAAGAGATGTTTCGTACCAATAGTCCTCCCAAGAGGTTGTTATTGGAATAAAATCACGAAGCCTTTCTCTAACGACCCTAACTCGACCTTTGAAAATCGGCACCGAATACGACACTCGTATTCAAATGCCGTAGATCTAAACGTCAAATCTGGTTCGCCGGAGCTTATAACGCATTAAGTACAATACAGGGGAAGAAATGAATAATACATTTGATATACAAATTAGATACAATATCTAGATACAATGATGATACAATGAATATCAATATACATCAGAGATATGGTACAAGACAGTAGCAGCGGAAAGGAAAGATAACACCAGCAGCGGAACAGTATCTCCAATATGGTCTTCAAGGAAGAAAGAGAGATAAAATCCAGAACTGTAACTCCATCTTCAAAGCGCCAATCCAGAAGTAGCTCGAACTACCAATAATGATGCACTAAGCTAAGCAAGGTCAGTCCTGATCCAAAGACTGAGCTAGCTCCAGATAATCTACTAAACCTGAATATCTGAAAAACCCAACTCTACACTGCCCGTGTGGGGAAATTGTGGGCACCCAGAGTTTAGGAAAGGTACAATAAACTCCAGGTCAGTCATGGGGCTGGTATGAGCAAACAAAAAAGTTTATCTTTTAAAGCAAACAACAAAAGAATTTAAAATAAATCCGCAATGCTTTTTAGAAAATGAAACTACCATAAGGCCTCCCGGCACACACACAATGCAATCGCATACTTGGGGGAGATTTCCCCTTGTGATAGTCAAATATGCTTAATACGAGAAAAATTCTTTGATATTATTACTAGTTCATAGTGTGAAAACATTTCGATAGTATAATATTAATCCTAGCCAGCATAGGTACCATGATACTATGCATACTATAGCTGCCATTTTAAATGGCAGGTTCTACAACTAAAACCGTACAAGGCACGTATTGTTTTGTTTGGATTTCCAACAAATGGTCAGGCTAAGGAACTTCCTACTGTCAATTGTTACGCCTCTGGCGGGACATCCCGAGAACCTACCCGGCTCTCTGCCAACACAAGGCCGGGTTAACTCTGTAACTAGGTAACTACTACTCGAGCATGCCATTCCTCGGTCCTTTGGGATCTTTATCCGAGGCGCCTCTCAACCACAAAGCAATCACAAAGTAATAGATTTGCAGTGTCCACATGATTTAAGTATCTGGGCTCCATACCACGATACCACCCTTTTCCAGAAGGGAATGACACACCATAAAGTGAGCGACCCTCATAATCTTGCCGCATCTTTCCTGTTTCGACCATTTTCGGGGTGTGAGGTCCTGATGCAGTCTCGTCCACAAAGCTACGCTTTATACAAAAGCCATGCTTTGATCAACAAATGATACACAGCAGCACTCAGCATGCCACACTACCAAATTGGGAGTGTATCACTGATAACTATCAACTACATAACCTCTGAGCTCTTACGTCTCAGAGAAGGGTGTTAAGCTAAGAGAATAAATTCTCTGCCACCAAGCAGAAATGTATTTGATAGAGACCGATTTAATATCTCAAAGTGTAGTGTCAGACATACAACCATACAAGTCTGGTCCGGGTTCGAACAGAACTGAAGGCACTTACGAAGAAGCCCTTGCAATCCCGGTATCCACAATTTCGATCGGACTCCCCATAACATATGGAGGACTCTATACTGGAGTAACTCAGTGCAGAATCAATCGAAAGGTTACCCTATCGTTCTCGAAGACACCCATTCTTCAACACCGGTCTTCAAATGCAATCCATAACGTCGTATCACTATTCGGAATGGGTTATATGACACAAGGTCCTCTCCCGGCTAAACGGAATAGTGAGATGAATATTTAAAAACATATGGATATGGGATTTTAGTTAAGTCACAACTATAAATCCAAAATCTTTCTTCAAATGGTTAAATAAATTACCATTTCAAATCTTCTAACAAAAAGATTCATTTCACAAAGTTCACCCAGTCTCACAAATATCCATTTACAGATTTCAAAATAATTCCAATTTCAATTAGGATAAGCTCATCCAATCTTTAAATTAAAGATTTAACTTATAGTATCAAAACCGTTTCCAAAAATTTATTCATAACTTGAAAAACCATTTTCATTTTAGACTTGAAATCCTTTTAACACAAATTGGATGTTCATTTCTTATATGAAAGCTTTTATTATTTGGAACCAAATAGTTTTCATTTCAGAAAAATCTAATTATATTTATACAAGTTAAAATCATGGGTTAAAGTTAAAAGTCCCAAAACAATACTTTAAAAATGGTTTAGAACCTATATAAACTTGTATAGCTTTTTTTAAATCATAAATAGGATTTAATTTCAAATTTTTTAATTCAAATTTAAATCAGAATTCAAAACTAAATCAAGTTATTCAAAAATAACTTTTATCTTTGAAATTCCCTTTCAAAACCTTTTTATTTTAATCCAAACCCATTTCCAAAACCATTTGGACTCAAAAATTCAATTTTAAAACAATTTCAAAAATATGTGACTTAACCCATTTCCATGTGCAATCCATATTTGTGTGTGTATAAGTGTGGTCGAGGGGTTTTTACCCAATAGTGCAACATCATCACTCATCACAAATTCAATAATATCAATATCGATAAGCGGTATGATCTATAACGCTTATCTTCATTCATAGATTCACAGATAAATGTATCAAGATAAATAAATTAGTAAATTACACACAGCTCAATTCACCGAACAGAATATTACAGTCTAGAGATAACAATCAAGATAGGGCATTTCATACAATACAAACAATCCAAGCATTCAATAATCATTTATAAGTAGGATTAATTAATTGTTCAAATCTTAATTAATTCAATTAATTTCCAATTAAATCAATTGCTTATGAATTAATTATCAAATCCTGATTAATTAATTACAATTTGTTTGATGAAATTAATCAACCCTAATTAATTATCCTAATTAATAGCCTTTACTTAAATTATTATTCCTTAATCAATCACATAAAATTAATTATCCTTTTATTAATTACTTAAAGTAATAATCTTTAATTATTAAGTAATTAACATTTAATTTTTTAGTTATCCTTTAAACTAATTTTTCTTAATTAATTAATAAATTAATTAATCCTTAATTAATAACCATTAAATTAATGAAATTACAATAAGTGATTATTCCTATTCACATAAATTAATTAAGTAATTATTCCTTAATCTCTTGATTGATTTTCTTTAATCATTAATTAATTACGTTTAATTAAGTAAGTAATATATTACCTTTGATTACTTATATTAATAACTTACCCTTTTATTATCACATTAATTAATTAATTACATTAATTAATTATCCATTAAATAATTAAGTAAGAAAACCTTTAATCAATTATATTAAGTAGTTAATCTTTTAATTTATCTTTAGTCAATAAATTAACCCTAAGATCTTAATCACCCAAAGAATAAGCCATTTTTCTTACTCAATTAACATTTAAAATTTAAAAGCTTGAAATTGATTTATTACAAAATTAATCAAGATCCTTTATTAATAAAGATTAATACCTTTGCTTTAATCACTTACTTAATCTGAATTTCTAAAACAATTTAAAGCTATTTGATTTTAAACATTTTAAACTTTGAAATTTATTTAAAACTTATTTATAGATTAAATTTGAAAACTTAGTTTATATTCCTTTGAAACTTAGTTTATAAATACATTTTCTAAACCCTGTTATAAATAGATTACTAGAAAACTTAATCATTTCAAATAACTTAAAACTTGTTCATATTTCAGAATTAAACCTGGTAACATACTTATTGTCCCGTTCTAAAATTTGTTAATAAATAAAATAACCCGAGCCAGACGCCATTTTTACTCGAGTTCCACTTCGGGTTAAACCCTATTTTCTTTTGCTTCGAGTTATTCGTGAAACCCTACGAGTTCGTCCCTGAGCTTCTTCGAGTTAACATCATCTTCCCCAAATTTCAAAACCACCCAGGCACGAATGCATACGCGTGCATATGCACCGGCATTCCGATCATCTTCAATCATCGCCGAGGCCACCACAGATCACAATTGACCTCCTCTACCAATCCCGACCACCCATCTCCGGTGATTTCATCAGAATCAAAATTTTGCAACTCGACCACTTCCTGAACTTGAACCACCGTCTAGAAAAACGCTCGCCCCACCACCTCGAGCCACCGGCGATCACACATCTCTGCTCAAAGCTTCGCCGACCAACCCTCCATCTTTTCCCACCAGTCCGATGAACTCCGTTCATCAAAGACGACACAGCGACCTCCAAAAACCCAACCAACCCCAATCCTAACTTAAACCATAAATTGCCTTCGATCGATCACCACAACATAATATAAAATCATCTACCATTTTTCCAATAATCTACATCCTTCAATCGACCTTCGACTTCAACCACGATGGATTTAGACCCACTGATCATCGACAATTGACGTAAAAACCTTTTCTACTCACCTTAAAATATCTGCATAATTATCTACTTAAAAATCATGAATCTATTACCTAAATTCATTATTTGGTACTATTAATTAGTTTATGAAGTCAAAACATAGATTTGAAATTGTTGAGTTTTGACTTAATAAAATCATCTCTACAATTAACCAATTTTGAAGTAAATTGCTTACTTAAAACACTTGAATTTAATTTTAAAAATGATATCACATATATACAAACATTTATCATTTAAAGGTTATAACCTAAAAATCATTTCATTAGATGATTTGGATTTTAAATCATGTTTTGAAAACCGGTAAGTTATAACAGGGTTCAAATATCCATACAGACATGTATATCAACATATGCATTCAGACACACACACAAAACAAACAACATTTTCACACATTTTCAAGTGTCAGTCACAACATCAAGATATAAAACAGGTTAAATTTTCTCACCTGAAGGTTGAAGAAAGATAGAGTTTTTCCTGGAGATAGAAAAACTTCCTGACAGTTTTCAAAATGAGGACGAAGCCTGTATATTTTTTTCTTTTATTTTTGAAGCTTAGATCTGCCACTTGCAAGTACAGATCCTTGATTACTCTTTTTTGTATTTATTTACATAATTCATCAATACAGCAATTTTAAATTACTTACAATCGAATTCTCTTTTTTTATTGCAATAGAGAAAGCTTCTTTTTCCAGCTACTTGAAGTCCAGAAATGGTTTTAATCTTTGATCTTGAATTCTCCTGCAACAGATTGATTCAATTGCTTAGATTCTTGCTTTACTACTGATAAACAACATTAAATTCAAATCTTTAAAGAAATTTATTTGCCTTAATTTATCTTTAGAGAAAACTACACCGTTTCCTGGCCAAACTGCAGCTCTGTTTTTTTTATAAATCTGCATTTTTAAATTTGTGTTAAAAACTTGATTTTAAAATTACAAATTCATTAAACTATAAAGTTTAAAATTTACCTGAGAGATGGAGTGTAAATCTACAGCTTGATGTTTAGAAAGAGCTTTAGATTTTAGTTTTTAAATTTAAAGAGAAGGTTGGCAGTTCTTCTTTCTGAAAAAAAATTCCCTTGAGTGTTGGAGTTTGAAATGCTAAATCTATCTACTGTTCTTTTCAGATTTGGGAGAGGTTATATGATTTGAATATGGGAAGATGAAAAAAATTTGTAATTTTTTAAATCTTATTATTTAATTCAATTAATTATATTGGATGCCATTTGTAAAAAATGATCATGAGGCCTCAATATATGTTGATTTCTTTACTCCATCTCCCTTATGTATGTTTAACATTTATAATTTTATTTTAAACCCTATTAGATTGAGTACTTATGTCTACATATACATTTATGTTTATATCCCTATATGTTCAATGTATATACGAATCATATTTTATAAAAAGATAAGTGTTTTAAACCTTTTATTAATTTAAGAAAATTGTACTTAGTTCATATATAATTTCAAAAAAAAGAACATTATTCCTTTATTAATATTTTATTCAAATCTTATTAATTTTCAAGAAATATGTGTATTTTAAACTTTTACTTCTTATTTTAAATTTGCATTCATACATTATATTTTTATACGCTTATAAATTTTTAAATAATCTTAAGAAATAAAATTTGAAATCAAATCACATACTTATACAAAGTTTAACTTTCAAATAATTATATATAAGATTTTAACTTAGGCTAACCTTTTTTAAAAAAATAATTTCAAATTATAACTTCCAAGTATAGATATACATACATATTAAATTTAAAAGAACAAACTTTTTATAATATTTTCAAATATATATATTTTAAATAGCAAATTCACGATTCAATTTAAAAATCCATATATACATATAAATAAACAACACATATTGTTTACTAAATTTGAAAATTTTCAAATTAATTCTCAATTAAAGCCACAATTTAATATTAATTACCAAATATTTCAATGTTAAATTCCAAAGATTAAATTAATTATCAATTTAAATTCACAAATTTATATCAGTTACCAAATTTAATTTTACTCAAAAATTGGGATCGTTACAGATTTACCCCCTTAAAAAAATTTCATCCTCGAAATTTGCAAGGGAGACAACAAAAGAATATATGATAGATAAAGAAATAATTGATCAGATCAGCTCGAAATATTTATTCTGCATTCGATTTACCAAATCAGAATATCGATAATATGAGAACAAACTCATACAATTATTTCACGAGATACTCGGGCCCACCGGTCTACGAATATGTAGAGGCATTGATTAGTTCGAAGGGATAACTAATCGTTCGTAGAATATATCGGATGCCAGAGGATAGATAGATAGATTTAATCTTCCATAATTCTCAAATACTAGGTATGGATTCCAAATTAGGTCGGAACACCCCAAACTATATACCAACTTGTCCCTCTTCGGACTTCAGTCTACACAATAAATTACAATAGAATTTCCAATTTGGTTTTAAACGAAATCGTTTTATTGATACAATTCAAATTTAGCCTTATATTTCTTAACCAATTTATTTAACTTAAATTTTCAAATTCATCAGAGTTTAAAACGAAAATGATAAAAACCGATGAAGATACAAAGTAGGGATTTTCTACAACGATACGTAGGGCCACCATCGCACTGAAGCTTCTTCTTGTAGCTGCTATGAAGCAATCGAATAATTTGAAATAGAATCAAAGGAGATTAGGAAGAAATTTGTTTCCACAGTCGTAGGGTATTGACCATTTGTAGTGGTACTCCCTCGTCCCCTATCTCGTCCACTTCTTGCACTCATACTCACTATCAGTGCATAGTAAGAGAATTTACTGAGGCATTCGAACGGATATCTTAGGGATATACTCATTCTAGGGTATACTTCACCCAATCTATAGTGAGCTACCTAATGTGTTATACTCCTGAGCTAAAGTTTCAACCATCAGCTCTGATACCAAATCTAACGACTCTGACTCGACCTACGAAAATCAGCACCGAATACGACACTCGTATTCAAATGCCGCAGATCCAAATTCGACTCTGGTTCGCCAGAGCATATAACACATTAATACAACACAACGGAAGAAATGAATAATACATTTGATATACAACATTAAATACAATATCCAGATACAATGATGATACAATGAATATCAATATACATCAGAGATATGGTACAAGACAATAGCAGCGGAAAGGAAAGATAACACCAGCAGCAGAACAATATCTCCAATACGGTCTTCAAGGAAGAAAGAGAGATAGAATCTAGAACTGTAACTCCATCTTCAAAGCGCCAATCCAGAAGTAGTTCGAACTCCTAATAATGATGCACTAAGCTAAGCAAGGTCAGTCCTGATCCAAAGACTGAGCTAGCGCCAGATAATCTACTAAACCTGACTATCAGAAAAACCCAACTCTAGACTGCCCGTGTGGGGAAATTGTGGGCACCCAGAGTTTAGGAAAGGAACAATAAGCTCCATCTCAGTCATGGGACTGGTATGAGAAAACAAAATAGTTTATCTTTTAAAACAAACAACAAAAGAATTTAAAATAAATCCGCAATGCTTGTTAGAAAATGAAATAACCATAAGGCCTCCTGGCACACACACAATGCAATCGCACACTTGGGGGAGATTTTCCCTAATGATAGTCAAATATGCTTCATACGAGAAAGATTCTTTGATATTATTACTAGTGCATAGTGTGAAAACATTTCGAAAGTATAATATAAATCCTAGCCATGATACTAGTATCTGGGCTCCATACCATGATACCACCCTTTTCCAGAAGAGAATGACACACCCTAAAGGGAGCGACCCTCATAACCTTGCTGCGTCTTTTCTGTTTTGACCATTTTCGGAATGTGAGGTCCTGATGCAGTCTCGTCCACAAAGCTACGTTTTATACAAAAGTCATGCTTTGATCAACAAATGATACACAGCAGCACTCAGCATGCCACACTACCAAATTATGAGTATTTCACTGATAACTATCAACTATATAACGTCTAAGCTCGTACGTCTCAGAGAAGGGTGTTAAGCTAAGAGACTAAATTCTCCGCCACCAAGCAGAAATGTATTTGATAGATATCGGTTTAATATCTCAAAGTGTAGTGTCAGGCATACAACCATACAAGTCTGGCCCGGGTTCGATCAGAACCGAAGGCACTTCCGAAGAAGCTCTTGCAATCCGGGTACCAACAATTCCGATCGGACTCCCCATCACATATGGAGGACTCTATAACGGAGCAACTCAGTGCAGAGTCAATCGACAGGTTACCCTATCATTCTCTAAGACACCCGGTCTTCAACACCCGTCTTCAAATGCAACCCATAACGTCGTATCACTATTCGGAATGGGTTATATGACACGAGGTCCTCTCTCGGCTAAACCGAATAGTGAGCGTAATATTTAAAGACATATGGATATGGGATTTTTGTTAAGTCACAACTTTAAACCCAAAACCTTTCTTCAAATGGTTAAACAAATTACCGTTTCAAATCTTTTAACAAAAAGATTCGTTTCATAAAAGTCACCCAGCTTGACAAAGATCCATTTACAGATTTTAAAATAATTTCCACTTCAATTAGGATTAACTTATCCAGTCTTTAAATTAATGATTTAAATTACACCTTTCAAACCCGTTTCCCAAGATTTATTCATAACTTGGAAAACCATTTTCATTTTAGACTTGAAATCCTTTTAACACAAATTGGAAGTTCATTTCTTATATGAAAGCTTTTATTATTGTAACCAAATAGTTTTCATTTCAGAAAAATCCAATTATATTTATACAAGTTAAAATCTTGGGTTAAATTTAAAAGTCCCAAAACAACACTTTAAAAATGGTTTAGAACCTATATAAACTTGTATAACTTTTTTTAAAATCATAAATAGGATTTAATTTCAAATTTTTGAAGTCAAATTTAAATCAAAATTTAAAACTAAATCAAGTTATTCAAAAATAACTTTTATCTTTGAAATTCCCTTTCAAAACCTTTTTATTTTAATCCCAACCCAATTCCAAAACCATTTGGATTCAAAAATTCAATTTTAAAACAATTTCAAAAATATGTGACTTAACCCATTTCCATATGCAATCCATATTTGTGTATGTATAGGTGCAGTCCAAGGGTTTTACCCAATAGTGCAACATGATCACTCATCAGAAATTCAATCATATCAATATCGATATGCGGTATGATCTATAACGCTTATCTTCATTCATAAATTCACAGATAAATGTATCACGGATAAATAAATAAATAAATTACACACAGCTCAATTCATAGAATAGAATATTACAGTCCAGATAACAACCAAGTCAGGGCATTTCATACAATACAAACAATCCAAGCATTCAATAATCATTTATATTTGGGATTAATTAATTGTTCAAATCCTAATTAATTCGATTAATTTCCAATTAAATCAATTGCTTATGAATTAATTATCAAATCTTGATTAGTTAATTACAAATTATTTGATGAAATTAATCAACCTTAATTAATTATCCTAATTAATTACCTTTACTTAAATTATTATTCCTTAATCAATCACATAAAATTAATTATCCGTTTATTAATTAATTAAATTAATAATCTTTAATTATTAAGTAATAACCTTTAATTATTTAATTATCCTTTAAACTAATTTTCTTAATTAATTAATAAATTAAGTAATCCTTATTTAATTACCATTAAATTAATGAAATTACAGTAAGTGATTATTTCTAATCACATAAATTAATTAAGTCATTATTCCTTAATCTCTTGATTGATTTTCTTTAATCATTAATTAATTACTTTTAATTAAGTAAGTAATTAATTACCTTTGATTACTTATATTAATAACTTACCCTTTTATTATCACATTAATTAATTATCCTTTAAATAATTAAGTAAGTAAACCTTTAATTAATTATATTGAGTAGTTAATATTTTAATTTATCTTTAGTCAATAAATTAACCCTAAGATCTTAATTACCCAAAGAATAGGCCATTTATCTTACTCAATTAACATTTAAAATTTGAAAGCTTGAAATTGATTTATTACAAAATCAATCGAGATCCTTTATTAATAAAGACTAATACCTTTGCCTTTAATCACTTGCTTAATCTGAATTTCTAAAACAATTTAAAGCTATTTGACTTTAAACATTTTAAACTTTGAAATTTATTTAAAACTAGTTTATAAATTAAATTTGAAAAATTAGTTTATATTCCATTGAAACTTAGTTTATATATATATATATATATATATATATTTAAAACCCTATTATAAATAGATTACTAGAAAATTTAATCATTTCAAATAACTTAAACCTTGTTCATATTTCAGAATTAAACCTGGTAACATACTTACTGTCGTGTTCTAAAATTTGTTAATAAATAAAACAACTTGAGCCAGACGCCATTTTTGTCGATCTCCACTTCGGGTTAAACCCTATTTTCTTTCCCTTCGAGTTATTCGTGAAACCTTACGAGTTCGTCCCTGAGCTTCTTCAAGTTAACATCATCTTCCCTAAATTTCATAACCACCCAGGCACGAATGCATACGCGTGCACATGCACCAACATTTCGATCATCTTCAATCATCGCCAAGGCCACCCACAGATCACAGTTGACCTCCTCTACCAATCCCGACCACCTATCTCCGGTGATCTCATCGGAATCAAAATTTTGCAACTCGACCACTTCCTGAACTTGAACCACCGTCCAGAAAAACGCTCGCCCCACCACGTCGAGCCACTAGCGACCATACACCTCCGCCCAAAGCTTTGTCGACCAACCCTCCATCTTTTCCCTCCAGTCCGATGAACTCCGTTCATCAAAGACGACACAGCAACCTCCAAAAACCAAACCAACCCTAATCCTAACTTAAACCCTAAATCTCCTTTGATCGAACACCACAACATAATATATAATCATATACCATTTGTCCAATAATCTACATCCTCCAATCGACCTTCGACTTCAACCACGATGGATTTAGACCCACTGAACATCGACAATTGATGCAAACACCTTTTCTACTCATCTTTAAATATCCCCATAATTATCTACTTGAAAATCATGAATCTATTACCCAAATTCATTACTTTGTACTACGAATCAGTTTATGAAGTCAAAACATAGAATTGAAATTGTTGAGTTTTGACTTAATAAAATCATCTCTACAATTAACCAATTTTGAAGTAAATTGCTTACTTAAAAAACTTGAATTTAATTTTAAGAATGATGTCACATATATACAAACATTTTTCATTTAAATTTAACCTAAAAATCATTTCGTTGGATGATTTGGATTTTTAAGTCATGTTTTGAAAACCTGTAAGTTATAACAGGGTTCAAATATCCATACAGAAATGCATGTCAATATATGCATTCAGACACACAAGCAAAACAAACAACATTTTCACACATTTTCAAGTGTAAATCACAATATCAAGATATAAAATAGGTTAAGTTTGCTCACTTGAAGGTTGAAGAAAGACAAAGTTTTGCCTGGAGACAGAAAAACTTCCTAACAGTTTTCAAAATGAGGATGAAGCCTGTATATTTTTTTTCTTTAATTTTTGAAGCTTAGATCTGCATCTTGCAATTACAGATCCTTGATTACTCTTTGTTGTATTTATTTACTTAATTCATCAATACAGCAATTTTAAATTACTTATAGTTGAATTTTTTTTTCTCAACAGAGAAAGCTTCTTTTTCCAGCTACTTGAAGTCCAGAATTGGTTTTAATCTTTGATCTTGATTTCTCCTACAACTGATTGATTCAATTGCTTTTATTCTTACTTTACTACTGATTAAAAACATTAAATTCAAATCTTTAAAGAAATTTACTTGCCTCAATTTATTTTCAGAGAAAACTGCACTGTTTCCTGGCCAAACTGCAGCTTCGTTTTTTTTTATAAATCTGCAATTTTAAATTTGTGTTAAAAACTTGATTTTAAAATTACAAATTCATTAAACTATAAAGTTTAAAATTTGACTGAGAGATGGAGTGTAAATCTACTGCTTGATGTTTAGAAAGAGCTTCAGATTTTAGCTTTTGAATTGTAAGAGAAGGTTGGCAGTTCTTCTTTCTGATTTTTTTTCTTAAGTGTTGGAGTTTGAAATGCCAAATCTATTTACTGTTCTTTTCAAATTTGCTGTGAGGTTATATGATTTGAATATGGGGAGATGAAAAGTTTTTGTAATTTTTTAAATCTTATTATTTAATTCAATTAGTTATATTGGATGCCATTTGTAAAAAATGGTCATGAGGCCTCAATATATGTTGATTTCTTTACTCCATCACCCTTATGTGTGTTTAACATTTATAATTTTATTTTAAACCCTATTAGATTGAGTACTTATGTCTACATATAAATTTATGTTTATACCCTTATATGTTCAATATATATAAATCATATTTTATAAAAAGATAAGTGTTTTAAACCTTTTATTAATTTTAAGCAAATTGTACTTAGTTCATATACAATTTCAAAAGAAAGAACATTATTCCTTTATTAATATTTAATTCAAATCTTATTAATTTTCAAGAGATATGTGTATTTTAAACTTTTACTTCTTATTTTAAATTTGCATTCATACATTATATTTTTATACTCTTATAAATTTTTAAATAATCTTAAGAAATAAAAATTAAAATCAAATTATACACTTATACAAAGTTTAACTTTCAAATAATTATATATAAGAATTTAACTTAGGCTAACCTTTTAAAAAAAATTAATTTCAAATTATAACTTCCAAGTATAGATATACATATATATTAAATTTAAAAGAACAAACGTTTTATAATATTTTCAAATATATATTTTAAATTTCAAATTCACCATTCAATTTAAAAATCCATATATATATATATATATATATATATATATAAACAACACGTATTGTTTATTAAATTTGAAAATTTTTAAATCAATTCTCAATTAAATCCATAATTATTAATTACCAAACATTTCAAAGTTAAATTTCAAAGATTAAATTAATTATCAATTTAAATTCACAAATTTATATCAGTTACCAAATTTAATTTTACTCAAAAATCGGATTATTACACTTTCGGTAACTTCCTAAGTCAAGATTAGGTCAATTTCGATAATCGACTAATCGATTATCAAATCAAAATAATTGTTTATAAAAATCATGATTCTATGCTTAACTCTTTTTCGATAATCCAACTTAACTATTCCTTGCCCAAGAGTGAAGCCATGTAAGTTTGGGCACTGGTTGCTCCGAGCCTTGCCTAGACACTTCATTCTTGAATCTCACAAATAGATAAGTCTACTTTGTCGGCTTTTAGTGTTAAGTATAGTATTATAGATTTCTATAAACAATAAAAAATCAACTCGATTAACACATTTTCGATATTTTCCACTTACCTATTCGTTGGCTAAGAGGGAAATCCGGAAAGTTAGAAGCTCTATTGCTCTATCCTTACTCGAAATCAATCTTAACTCTCATTAATATATAAGGTTACTTTGTTGCCTTTTTAGTGTTAAACATAATCGAATACTTTTCTAATAAGTAATCAAACAAGTATCTATTTGGCCATTAAGCAATTACTAATCCATTTCTAAACCTTTTGTTTTATAATCTAAAACAAGTTATTTTTATTAGACATTTTCTAAGATATTTATATAAAATATTTTCCAAGATATTTATATAAGATATTTTCTATGATATTTAAATGACATATTTATACATTAAAATATTTATAATATATTTTAAAACACTCCTTTAAAATGCCACTTGAAAACAACAAGTTTGAAAAATCAACAAAATTTAGAAAAAGAACATGTTTTATTCTTAAATTCCTCCCTTTAATTATTCATAACTAATTCTTACAAATTCATAAATATGTCAAACTACTTTTAAAATACTCTAAAAAGAGTTGGGCAATACTTTAAAAAATAATGAAATGAATCGCTCGAACTTAAAGTTCTTTCTGAAACATTAGACGTCCAAAAATCAAGGTTAAACGAGGCAGCTTTACACTGGTGATATTCTGGCCATTTTCGAAATGTTACATAATACTTTACTATTCAAGCCTTTAATAACAATAAATATACATATAAAATAATGAAAATATGGCAAGAAATAACTATGAATCTCTCTACAAAGTTCCATCACGATTGTCAAAAAAAGACAACTCTGAACTGCATCTTTAGCGATTATCGCTATAAATGCACTTTTAAATCCATATCATATCTCAACCTGTATGTATTTTGTTCAAGGACTAGTAATATGTCATATAAGTCCATTTAAGTCCATTCAAATCCATATATGGATCCTATGTGCCACTTGTTCTCAAAATAAGGAACAAAATCAATGTTTTCACATATTTTACTTAACAATTCAAACAACATTAACATAATCAAATACAAAATAAATATGTTATATTTTTCATCCAAAATGAGGTGTTAACTCGCCTTTATCTCACAGTAAACAAGATTCAAGAAGCAAATCCTATTTCTAACCTTGCAACACTTTTCCTTCCTTGCTCCTTTGCTTTATCACATTGCCTTTACCTCCTCTCCTTGCCTAAAGCTCACGGCCTCTCCTTAAGGTGGAGTGTAGCATTGTTTCTTCCAAGGTCTTGTAATGTTGTGGTTAGGCTGCACTCCAAGTTTGGGGTGCTTTAGAATTGATTTGCAAATAATTTGCTTTAGGAAATTAGAGAAGAGGAATAAGAAGAAGACATTGTTTTTGACCTCTAGGCTTTGTAAATATTTGTGAATGATACTAAGGGAATGCCTTCTCTTGCATAGGTTTGTGCAAAGGGTTACTTTCACCTCCTACCTTCCGTGGAAGGTCACAAAGGCGCATCCATCTCAAATGATAACTTTATGTCACTTCTCCTTTATGATATTTACCATTATACACTTTTATGATAGTACCTCTTATCCATTAGAACATTCTGGAATGTTCCACGCATTATCAAGAGGAGAGTGTGATAATTATTTTCTAATGTGTTCATCTGATCATTACTCAAGTGTAAAATAGTTCGAAAAACTTATGAAAAACTATTTGTTGATAAAGCGATTTTCGGTTACATTGTCGATTTTCCATCGAAGAATATATTTTTGTATACACTTTTCAAAAAGGTTGCTTATCATTATTTATTAACTAAATGATGCTAAATGGTGTTATAAAATCATATTTATAAAACTTAGTTATATTCAAAATGTATCGATGTTCAAAGATGAAATGTTCGAATTTCTGGGTGACTACAGGCAATTGAGATAATAAATTCTAAATGTATAACAAATGATAGTAAATAACAAGAATAAATAAAAAGTAAGTCATGTAACGACTCGTATTTTTTTTACTATTTTAAATTATTAAATTTAATGTAATTATTGAATAAAAATGGTTAGAAATAAAATTTTAACGATTTATTAATGTAATTTATTGAATATGAACTTGAATAAAATTTTGAAATAACCAATTTTGAAAATTTCGACAATAACAATTATTGAAATGAAGTTCGATTGATTGAATGTCTTTATAATCAATGGCTGGAATTGAATAATAAATTTTGAGCTAATTAGATGAAAATAAAATAATTGTTTAATAACTAAAATTCATTTTAAATATAATATTGAAATTTATCGAAATTGACTTATTGGAAATTATTTAAGTAACTGAATCCTCAATTTAATATGAACGAAAGTTAGTTTAAATTTTATTTAAAAAAGAATGAAGATTGTTAACTTTTAAAGTTGAATTTAATAGTGAACAAATTGATTTTGGAAAATAGCTTATTTTAATTAACGGGTAAAAATAGTCTTTTTGGGCACTGTCTTGGATTTCGACGAAACCAGTTTCATCGGATCCGTAATAGTGAATGATTATAGTATTTCAAGTGTCATAGCGATCAGACTTACTATATGGCCATGCGAGCTTGAAACACGTAGAAACTAATTAAACAAATTTAATTAAAATAATTTGATTTTGTAAAGCTATTTTTGAATATGAGGGAATTGGCTCTCGAGACTAGTTCCATTGTATTCGAAATAGGGGCATAACATATAGAATAACATGCGGCAAGTTTCGTTTGGAGTTCGGAATTTTCGTGGATAGATCAGGTCGAAAAAATATATAATAGGCCGCATTACCTTTCATTTCACGAATTAAAACCCTAACCCATCATTCAGCCGCTCTCAATCGACTAATTACTGAAAATTCATCACCTTCTCTTCTCGGTTTCTCTTAATCCCCTCAATGAAATCAAAAGACGCTAGAAGGAAAAGTGTAGAGCACGACGGGCTTTACACATTGTGCGGTTGGATTGAGCTAAAAGGACCCGAGATTGCCTAAATTCGCTCCCATTCGTTCACATCTGTTTGGGGTTTTCACACGTGTTCGCATGTCCACGCGAGGCCAGTCGACTGGTGGCGGTGCGGCGGTTTTGCCTAGAGCGGTGGTGGGCGGTGATCGGTTAATATAAAAAAAGCGAAGTTCGCATGCACGAGCTCGAGCCTAGAGAGACAGTGGGAATGATGAAAAGCAGAGAGGAAGAGATTTTGTTTTAATGTTTATTAAATTATATTACTTACCTTTGAATTATCTTCATGCTAATTAAAATCATAACTTTCTCGCACGAGGTCTGATTCAAGCGAAACAAGTTGAATTCGATTCGTATCGACATCTTCTACGATATGGAATCAAAGTGAAATTTGTTTAAGACTAAAATATTTTCAGTTTCAAATAAAGATGAGTGTTTTAGACCGCTCACGAAGATTAAAATATTTTTACGTTAGTTAAATCAAAATCATGAAATGATTTAATTTTATTGATTAATGTTGGGTAAATGAACTGACATTTAATTATGACATAGGAATTGAACTGTTAGAATTTAAATTGAAATTGGAATTAAACTGCTAGTCAAATTCCCAATCATGGAAAACTAGTTAACTATCCCGATTTGTCGGTTTTTTGGATGTTGATTGTGATTGGATGCTACTGATTGATATTTGCGATGGTTGGATGTTTATTTATTTTATGTATTTATCCTGTTATCACCTTGTAAATTATTTGACAATAAACAAACTATTATTTGAATTATACTCGAATAAATTAAGAAATATGTGAAATGATATATACCTATGACATTTATTTTGGATTGAAACAATATATATCTATCCCTGAAAATAAAATTGATATAACTATTTACTTGGCCATAGGATAGAAAATTACATACGAACACCAAAATGGTTAAATTTAATGGTTTTAAATTTTTGAAATTGAATTCATTTATGATGATATTGTTTTACAAAAATAATGATTTATGGAAATTGAATTATTTCGAACTCGAGCTTGAAATTTTGAAATTGAATTGGGTTAAAAGAAATTGTTTAAATAATGCAATTCAAAATTTTGAAGTTATAATTGAGAAATCATTTGAATTATGGGAATGGAAATTGTTTTAAAAAAAGTTGAACTTTTATTCGAACTTTGAAATATTACCGAGTAAAAGTGATTTAAATTGATATTTCAAACTTGGGCTCGGAGTTGAATCATTTTAATGATTTGAATATTAAATTGGACATCGAAGTTAAATCTGATTTAAATGATTAACTCGGTGGTTTGTAATCGAACTTGAAATTTATATAAATTTAAATAGTTTAAAATTGGAAATTGAATCGAAACTTAAACTACTTGAATCGAATCAATTGAAATCGAAATTAATTCGAAATTAAAGTTAATTTGAACTAAAATTGAAATTGAAATTAATTTGAATAAAATCTAATTGAGTCGATTTGAATTGAATTAAGACTAAAGATGATCTGAATTGGAAGATTTTGAAATTGAATCATTTGATTTAAATTTGGACCTTAATCCAGATTTAATGGACATGAGAAGAAACAGTTTTGAATTCGAAATTATTTTAACTATAAACTGTTTTCCAATAAACTGTTTTAATATTCATCTTTTTAAATTGCAAATTATTTACATTTCCAAATCATTTAATATATAACCTATTTTAATATCTAAACTATTTGGGCTATCATAACTTTTCAAACTATTTTAACTATTCAAACTAATTTCCAAAAATTTCAAACCGGTCAAAGTGGAAACTGTTTATAGTTACATCGTGGATTTAAATACGAATGTGGTTAAAATGAAGTTATAACCTAAATTGAAATTCAAAACGAAAATTTGAATGAAATGATATTTCAAGTGAAATTGACATATGAAGTAAATATGATATTTTGAAGTAAATATGATTATTTTGAAATGAAATGAAATTTCGAATCGAATATGATATTTTGAAACTAAGTATGAATCGTTTGCAAAATGTAAAAGAATCAACTAGTGTGTAAAACGACGTTCGGTTGTTAAAGAGATGTATGCCTCTTATAGGCATACTCTCTGTCAATATTGGAACAACTTTAACAACTGTGTACACGGAGGAGATTCCAGAATGAAGTGATTGGATTTGACATATGTTTGCTGGATTTGAAGAAAGAGAACAATGATGGATAGCCCCCGGCACTTGTGCCATTTGAAATGACTAAAACATGAAGGATTAAGAGGGCCAAGTAGTCTATCCACTCCTAGTGGACATTCGTTCTTCGATTTTCTTCTTGGATTTGGTCCATACTATTACTTTTGATGTTGGTTTCGATTGTTGTACCTTGATTTAGGATGACCTCCATTTGACTCGATATAGGATGGATGGACACGGTGGATGATCGAGGCTATGATGCGTTACCACCAGCCCTAAAACCCCAACTGGTAGTATCCTACCTTAGGCATTGCCTCACGAGCCTTATCATACTTTTATCCATACACGAGACCACTATGAGTTTGGTTTAGTGCTATCCTTTCATGGCGCATACCTATCCCCCGACGTGCTACTAGGGCTTTATATGAAAACTATACAACATTGCTTAAAAATGCATTAAGGAGGATTAATGTAAATCCTTAACGCTAAAAAAATATTTATTTTATTGATCTGAAATTACATAAATACTGTATCATACTATATATAGATATTTAAACGGATCCATAAGAGATAGGAAATCTTGTAACGTCTCTTGAGTTATTGCATGCATATTATACACTAAATAGGAGATGTAAAACCCTGCAAATAACTCTGATGCCATTACACTCATGTTACATGTGATATTGATTTGACTCACATAAGGTTATTTTAGTCCTGACTTGAATGTATTGTTTTACATTATGCTTGGGTCAGCCCTAAGTTTTCTACGCATTGAAGATTATTTTCTAGAGGACAAAGACGAAGATTTGGTATATTATTATTAATAGTATTATTCCCTGCATCATGTGTTCTGCTACATTATTCTATTGTTCTGCTGTATTCATAACTCTGATAGATGTTGTAAAAATTATAATCAAATGTATAGCATAAACAACTTCATGAATTGTTTATTTAATTATTCTACTTTGTCATTCCACTACGACATTATGTACTTGTTTTCTTCTTTTCTTATTTTTCTTAATTAACCCCATTAATTATCTATGTGTTTGGATTATTTCAGTTGGACATGTGTAACAACCCGATATTTTCAACCATTTGCATCCACACATGTTAGACTTGAATTGCTCAAAATACCGCATTGTAAATAAATTTGGACCAAATGAAAAAAAATCACAGAATCACAGACACAGAAATATCAGAATAACTCGCAGCGGAAATTAAAATACCATAGTAGTTCATGAATCTACTATAACAAACTCTCAAAACAAAATACATAATATCAGTTTGAAACATATACAATAGAAATCCTAAATACATAGAAGTTTATAAATACCAAAGCTGAAATAGAACAACTGAAACTGAAACGGAGAGATGACTAGATAAGCAAAATCTCCAATGATTCCTAACTCTAGAAAAAGAAACCCAAAGCTAAGCTGTAAATACTCAGGCTGACACGAGCATAAAGTAAAATGCAAAACACTTGAGTCAGGACGTACATGCTTATATAATGTAAACCAACTCAAGTGAACTGTAGTAGTAATGCACCATTACTTAAAGGATGCTTGGGATCGCCCATCCTCTAAGGATTAGTTAAACCATAAATTAAATGCATTCCGTGGTTAAAATTCAAAAATGGTATTTTATACTTCTAAATCAAATATCATTTCAAAATTCAACATCATGTCAAATCCATTTCAAAATATCACAATATCATTTCATTCCAAACCTCATTCTTTTTAAAAAAAAAATTAAATACCTTTTCAAATCACATTTCAAATGGTTTTATATTTCAAATCAGAATATTCCATTTAAATCATTTATAATGAAGTTATTATATTTAATAATCAAATATTCAATTCTCAAAATTGTACCATTTTCAGAATTCATTTATTAACTTCAATTTATTAAAACAGTGAAATTTCATTTTTTTCTTCAGCATTTGGAAAATGGTACGGAAAATTTACATTTGAAAAACAATTCATTTTAACAAAGATAGCATTTACAAATATATTGTAATAGGTTTAGTTTAGTTTCAACAACTACAGCACTTACAAATTGCTATAATAGCTCTTAGTTCAATTTAGTCTTTTAGTTCATTTATACCAATTACAGCATTTACAAAATGCTGTAATATCTTTAACTTTAGAAATGACAGCATTTCAGAAATGCTGTCAATTTAAATTCCATATTTCAATACAATTTCATAAACAATTAAACTTCATTTAAATCATTCTAAACTTATAAAATCATATATTTTACTTTAAAAACAATCATTTAAATACCCTTTAATTTATGATTATATAAAGTGAGATTTTCACAAATAATTATCAAATCTTTCATTATAATTCACTTATGAAAATAAATGTACAATTTTATAACATTTCATTTACTTCTTTACATTTTAATTAAGTTTCCCATTTCATAAATTAAATTTTAATTTTGTTTATTTTTCTTAACTAACTTTTATTTTTAAACCCATTTCACATTTTCCAAGTTAAGCTATATTTTATATTTCAATTTTAAACATTTATTTATTTAACTATTTCTAATTTATAGAAAAATTAATAACACTTTATAAAATCATGTCAAATTCAAATTTAAATCAAATTATCATATTTTCTTACTTAAATTAAATTCCATTTATACACAAAATCATAAATTCCAAATTTTACTTATATCTCAAATTCTACTCTACCATTTAATTATTTCACTTATTTAACTTGTAGAAAATCACTAATATTTTATAAAATCATTTTTCGATTAAATTTAATTAAAATATCATAATATTTGCATTTTTTAAATATTTTAAAAATTTTAGAAAAATATATACCAACCATGGGTCTGTATATTAAATTTTCCAACATAAGTCAAATTATATGGATAATATATCATCTCAATCCGTAATTTATAAAGGAAAAATCCGGGTTTTATCATTTCAAACCTGCAATCGCAAGTAAAATAAAATAAATAAAAATCGCTCAGGCCCATCATTTCAGCCCATAACGATTTTTCCTATTCTAAAGTCCCTTTGGGTATATATCATTTCAACCCATAGTGATTCTATTCTACAGGGAACTTGCAGTGTGATAAACCGATATAAATAAACAGAATAGCATTATATAATAGTAACAGATGATATGACAGGCGTATAAATAGGGGTGAACATCATATGATTATATCACAGGAAGTTATAACATGATAATAGAATCTACAGATTCAAATAGTGTCAATTTACTATTATATAAGTACATAATGCCTTGTGAGAATTACTCACCTCTACAAGCTGGAGATAACAGATTCTGACACACAAATAAAGACACGGAAAACACGAAGGCACGACTACAGATTCAAGTGAGGGGAGTGCCAAAATTATTATCCTGTACATATCAAACAAAACAATATATTTCACATAAATATACAACACGATTATAACATTAAACAAGCTAGAATTTATGCATAACAAGGAACCAAACCACTTGCACTTGCTTTCACCTATCCTATGCTCAGCCATATGGTTAAAATGCTTGGCCTAGGCTATGAATTTAGGTCAGGTATGGTTCATAGGGTTGGCTATAATGTGGAAGTGAAGGAGAAATGGTAGTTATGCATGAACATACAAAGCCAAGGCACAAAAGTGAATTTTTATGCAACTGCAAGTCACGGCCATGGCTCCAAGTGGCACGGCCAGGCCTGGTGGAGGTTAGGGGATGGTGTGGCAGTAGCTAAGGGTTAGGTAGGGGATGGAAAAAATGGTGTAAGTGGTGGCAGAGAGGGTGGTGAAGTGGTGAAGGCTGAGCCGAGCGTAAAGTAAAACACAAAACACTCGAGTCAGGACATACATACTTATATAATGTAAACCAACTCAAGTGAACTTTAGTAGTAATGCACCATAACTTAAAGGATGCATGGGATCCCTATCCTCTACGGATTAGTTAAACCATAATTTAAATACATTCCATGGTTAAAATTCCAAAATGGTATTTTATACTTCTAAATCAAATATCATTTCAAAAATCAATATCATTTCAAATCCATTTCAAAATATTACAACATCATTTCATTCCAAACGTCATTCATTTTTTTCAAAATTTAAATACCATTTCAAATCACATTTCAAATGGTTTAATATTTCAAATCAAAATATTCCATTCAAATCATTCAAAATGAAGTTATTATATTTAATAATCAAATATTCAATTCTCAAAATTTTACCATTTTTAGAATTCATTTGTTCACTTCAATTTATTAAAATAGTGACATTTTAGTTTTTCGCAGCATTTAGAAAATGCTACGGAAAAATTACATTTGAAAAACAATTCATTTTAACAAAGATAGCATTTACGGAAATACTGTAATAGGTTTAGTTTAGTTTCAACAACTACAGCACCTACAAAGTGCTATAATAGCACTTAGTTCAATTTAGTCTTTTAGTTCATTTATATCAATTATAGCATTTACAAAATGCTGTAATATCATTAACTTTAGAAATGACAGCATTTCAGAAATGCTGTCAATTTAAATTTCAAATTCAATACAATTTCATAAACAATTAAATTTGAATTTAAATAATTTTAAACTTATAAAATCATATATTTTACTTTAAAAACAGTCATTTAAATACCCATTAATTTATGATTATATAAAGTGAGATTTAAACAAATAATTATCAAATCTTTTTTATAACTCACTTATAAAAATAAATGTACAATTTTATAACATTTCATTTACTTCTTTACATTTTAATTAAGTTTCCCATTTCGTAAATTAAATTTAAATTCCATTTATTTTTCTTAACTTAACTTTAATTTTTAAACCCATTTCACATTTTCCAAGTTAAGCTATATTTTATATTTTAATTTTAAACATTTATTTATTTAACTATTTTTAATTTATACAAAAATCAATAACACTTTATAAAATCGTGTCAAATTCAAATTTAAATCAAATTATCATATTTTCTTACTTAACTTAAATTCCATTTATAAACAAAATCATAAATTCCAAAATTTAATTATATCTCAAATTCTACTCTACCATTTAATTATTTCACTTATTTAACTTGTAGAAAATCACTAATATTTTATAAAATCATTTTTAAACTAAATTTAAGTCAAAATATCATAATATTTACATTTTAAAAATATTTTAAAAAATTTAGAAAAATACATATTAACCATGGGTCTGTATATAAAATTTTCCAACATAAATCAAATTATACGAATAATATATCATTTCAATCCGTAATTTACAAAGGAAAAATCCAGGTTCTATCATTTCAAACCCGCAATCCCAAGTAAAATAAAATAAATAAAAATCGCTCAGGCCTATCATTTCAGCCCATGACGGTTTTTTCTGATTCTAAAGTCCGTTCGGGTATGTATCATTTTAACACATAGTGATTCTATTCTACAGAGAACATGCAGTGTGATAAACTGATATAAATAAACAAAATAGCATTATATAACAGTAGCAGATGATTTGACAGGTGTATAAATAGGGGTGAACATCAGATCATATCACCGGCAGTTACAACGTGATAATAAAATTTACAAATTCAAATGGTGTCAATTTACTAATTATATAAGTACAGAATGCGTTGTGAGAATTACTCACGCTGTAAGCTAGAGATAACAGATTCTGACACACAAATAAAGACCCAAAAAGCAAGAAGGCACGACTATGGATTCAAGTGAGGGGAGAGCCAAATTATTATCTTGTACATATCGAACAAAACAATATATTTCACATAAATATACAACACAATTATAACATTAAACAAGTTAGAATTAATGCATAACAAGGAACCAAACCACTTGCACTTGCTTTCATCTATCCTATACTCGGCCATTTGGTTAAAATGATCGGCTTAGGCTATGAATTTGGGTCAGGTATGGTTCATAGGGTCGGCCATAATGAGGAAGTGAAGGAGAAATGGTTGTTATGCATGAACATACAAAGCCAAGGCATAAAAGTGAATTTTTATGCAACTACAAGTCACGGCCATGGCCCCAAGTGGCATGGCCAAGTCTTATGGAGGCTAGGGGATGGTGTGGCAGTAGCTAAGGGTCAGGTAGGGGCTCGAGAAAATGGCACAAGTGGTGGCCGTGAGGGTGGTGAAGTGGTGAAGGTAATAGGAGTTCGGCTATGGAGTTTTTAAGTGAAAAATGCAATATTTTGTGGAGTTTTGCAACTATGGGTGCACGGCCATGACTAATCAGTGGGGTGATGGTGGCGGCCGAGTGTGGTGGTGGAGAAGGTGGCTATGGTGATTTAAGAGCAAGTATCCAAACATATAAGGTGAAGCATGACATGAAAATGCATAAACAAAGAAGAAAATTGATTAAAAAAAAATGAAAAGCATTACCAAACATTGTTCAGAAATTGATGGCCGAAAATTTTAGGGTGAGAAACTTTCTTATGCATGAAAATAAAGATGATACCGCTGAAGAAAGATAGGGTTGGTCAATAATGATGGCAAGTTGCATTTGAAATGAAAAGACAAAAGCATACCAAAGGTCATGGGTAAATGAAAAGTTCAAAACTCTTCATATTTCTTATTTTCTTTTTACGTTTTTAAACACATGAAAAATGTAAGTAAATTAAAATATAAAAAAATGTATGAATAAAAATAAATAAATAAATTTTAGATAAATATAAATAAATTAAGAAAATAGCTTAAAAATAGAAACAAGGTTATAAAAATTGAAAATAAATACAATAAGCTTTGGAAAAATTATAACATCACTTTAAAAATGTTTCAAAATAAAAATATATACCTAAAATGCCATATAAAACATACTAGAACATGATATGAATAATAAAAATATTAATTATATAAATTAAAATAGATAATTTCATTAAATAAATCAATTTACATACAATATTGTAAAAAAACATAACTTTCGCAATATAAATTGGATTTCAACGAAAGAAAAGCAGTACTCTTGAAATTAAATTTATTTTCATGATAAAAGATAAAATTAAAAAATTCAAATATTTAAGTTTTAAATTTAAAAGTCAAAGTTTGACCAAATTGACCAAAAATCCACTTTTTATGGAATTATTCTATTTATTCAGGTATGGAATTATAATTCACACAAAAATCAAAATTTATATTTAAAATAACAAAATTTATTCATTTTAATAAATATAATAAAGTTTTTAAATTAGACATTTTAGTTAAAATAATTAAAATATACCAATAGAAAAAAATCACAAAATACTGGGTTGTTACGACATGTAAGGATTATTATCGATTTAAATCTTTCGAAATATGGGTTGTCACAGTTGATACCAAAGCTTTGGTTTAGCGATAACCTTGGCTTTTATGGGGTTTAACTCATTGGAGATAGGGTAGTAATACACTAAAATGAGTTTTTTTTTGAGTGTGTGTGCGTATGAGAGCGCGTACTATAAAATGTTTCATATTGTGTTTGCTTATATATTGAGTTGTTTATGAATTATGGTTAGTGCGTAGGACGTCATGTTATCGATATGATTTTATGGACACTTAAATAAGGCATGTCCGCATAATATTGTTTTAAAAGTGGGTGAATGAAATAATTTTACCAAAATTATATCTTATATATAAAATGATAATTTTCATAAATGTGTTTGATTATTAATGAATGTTATTTGTTAGGAGATGATAATACTTAGTTATCATCGATTATTGGTTGAATTAAACTAAAAACGGATACTTTGTGAACTCTATTTCGATAATTAGATTGAATTGTGCAAGAAGAATGTAACGACCCAGAATTTTTAGAAACTAAAATTTGAATATTTACTTAATTTTAAATATTTATAAGTGAATTTTTAAGTCAAATAAATTTTATTTGAATTTTTGGATTTAATTGGATAATTAAATCGATAATTTAATATGTTAAATTATGGAAATAATTAAAAATTGAGTTAAATATGATTGAAAATAATTTGGAAAATTTTATTTTATCATATGGGAGTTAGAATGATATTTTAGAACTTTTAAAATCGAATTAAAAGTTAATTTGTGAAAATTGAATATTTTAATATTAAATAATCGACTGTAAAATAGCCAATTTTTGAACAGTCTCAGAATTGGACGAAACCAGTTTCATTGGATCCGTAATAGTTAGTTATTACCGGATTTCAATTTTCGTGTCAATCGGAGCTATCGTTTGATCGTGGCAGCTCGAAACGCATCGATTTATTTTTAATTTAAATTTGGCGAATCAAAATAGCCATTTTTCAAAAAGTCTCGGATTTCGACGAAACCAGTTTCATCGGATCCGTAATGTGATATTATTGTAAGATTTCAAATTTCAAGTCATTTGGATTTACCGTTTGTCCGGTACAAATTAAAACGCCTAGAAATCGGTTTAAATCGGTTTAATTCAAATTGAGCGTTTTCAGCCATAACTCGCACATACTTCCGAATTAGCTTCCGAAACTTGTTCCATTGTGTCCGGAACGCGGGATAAACCCTAGGTACGCTGGTTACGGCGTCTAAATCGGAGTTCGGAATTCCCGGGATGAATAGTGTTTACGCTAGCTTTCTTTATAAATAGCTCTCACTCTAAAATAAAAAAAAAAAATTTAAAACCCTAATTCATTCACGCAGCCGCCACCCCCATTTTGAACGGCCAGAAAGCTCCCATCTTCATCCCCAAAATTCTTCAAATCCGTGCAACGATTCGACGAACTTCTAACTGGAGATTTGTAGTGGGTATCGAGTTCTATATATTCAACGGATATGATCTGAAACGATGCACCGAGGAGGGGAAAAATGGCCTGCGTTCAACCCTAGCTGCGCACGCGTTTCGAGGCACTGGGGGGGTGCGCGCGTGACAGGTCTCTGGGCGTGGGTGGTGCCGGGGGGCGCGAGCAAGAAGGAGTTTCCTGATCGAAGAATCGTCGAGCGAGGAGGTGATAAAGTTGAGCCCTAGTTCGTGAGGTAATGGGTTTCGTTCGCGTGCAAGGTTTCTGGAGGGGGAGACAACGCGTGGGGGAGAAGCAATTCACGGTCGTGATGGAGTTTTGCCTGGATCTCACGGCTATGTTTTAGCTAGGTTTAAAAATAAATTAGTTAATGTTGTATTTAGTTAATTAAAAATCGTGTAATCTTATAAAATCAATAACTTTTTCATACGAGGTCGAAAAAATGCAAACTCAGTTGCGTTGGAATCGTATGGACGAGCACTACGCGATGGAGTTGGTTTGGAGTCGTTTGGAGTTAGTGAGAATTTCGGGTAAAATTAAACGCGCGTTTAATTTTATTCGAAATAAAAGCTTAAACGGAAATTAAAACCAAGGTGAGAATTTCTCACTCAATCGAATAAATTTCGATTTTATTTTAAATAGTTAGATTTAAAATATTTGAATGCATGTTTGAATGATGACTGTAAATTATTGATTGTTAAAATAGACATTATGCGCCGTTAGTAAGCGGATGTTATTTAATATAAACATATACCGCGAATATTTCATAAACAGTGAAATTGGTATTATATATAATATCAATATATATATATATTGGCATATGTATATATTGCAGTTGTTGATTTCCCGCATTTTTTGTTTAGCGGATGAGACCCTATTACGCCGTTATTAAGCGGATAATATTTATTAAGAACATATACCGCGATAATTTCGTACTGGAGCGAAATTGGTATTGTGCTAATGTTTGTGGATGCAGGAAACAGGTTGGAGGGATCCAACTGGATTCCTCAACAGTTTTTATTTAATTTCAGATATTTTGATATTTGATGGATTTTCATATTGATATATGATATCGTTGTTAGTCGTGATTGACTATTTGGTGTGTAGCATCATTGGACCCAGATTTTTGGGATTTTAAAATGATTTTCAAAGTGATTTTTGAAATAAAAAAAATATTTTTGGAATTGATCCATTTTAAATAAATAAACGTTATAATTTTTAAAGTTATAAAAATTATGATTTTGTGAAATATAGTTAAAAAGCTGATTTTTAGAAATACGGTTAAAAGTTGATTTTTGAGAAATATGGATCAATGATTTTATAAAATAATTTAAACTGGATTTTTGAGTTTATTATTAAAAGTTTGAATTTAAGATTTATAAAATTTGATTATTTTATAAATCAAAATGGTGAAATTATAAAGGAATTTAAAGACGTTTTAAAGAATAATATAAATTGATTTATATTAAGAGATTTATAAATGGATATTTATAAATTGAAATACTGACATTATAAAACGAGTTTTATAAGTGTTTGAATGAAGTGAAAATGAATTTCACTAAAGAATAAAATTTATAGAATTTAAATGGTGAAGTTATAGAATGAAATTTATAAATAGTAAGATTTATAAATTTGTGAAGTTATTTGAAGAATAAAATTTGTTAAATAAATGAATCTTATAAGTTATAAGACTTATGGTTTGGAAAGTCTTTAAAAGAACGATTCTGTAAAATAATCGTTTTATAAGTAATTAACTTATAGTATGAACTTTTAGTTTATAATTAAGTTATAAACTGGAATAGGTTAATAAAGGAATTTATAAAAAGGAAGTTTTTATAAATAAAGAGAAATGGAATTTATGAACGTTGTTTTATAAATTCGCAAACGACTTATTTTGATAGGTTAATTGTTATAACTTAGAAATAGAGTTATATTCACGTTTTTAGACAGTGAATAATCCTTTGAATTAAAATGAATAAAAGGATGGGATTTGTTAAAGAAGTATATTCACGTTTTTGAATAGTGAATGATATGTTAAAGAAATTGTTTTGAATGAGATGTTTAAATAGAATTAAAACGATCTAATGATGTTTTAAAATGTGTTGAGATTCGAAACAATAGATTTCAACATTTATTGTTGAAATAGATGTTTCGAGAAATAAAAGGAAATGGTGGACTATAACACTGTTGTTATAGTAAATTATTTCCGAAAGGAAATGTTTTGAATAGTATTGGGATTTATATATCTATTTTAATTTCGAATCCCTATACTAGTGATTTTGGGTTGTCGTAACGATGTTTTACGCAACATTCGTTTTGGCCCAAGTAAATATGTTTAAGTGAATGATTTCCTTAAAGAATGAATTATATACTTAATTCGATTTAAGTATATTGAATATTTTCTAAGTGTTGAAAATAAAAGATTGTGAATTACTTATTTAATAAGTATGGGATTGTTTTTCCAATATAAAGTGAATATAGAGAATTTATCTTTTTAAAGATAAATTGAAATGGATAGTTGAAATCGTCTATGCATGATATTTTGAAATATAAATTCATTATGGAATTTATATGTGAAAGTGGAAATTGTTTAAAAATAAATATTGATTCATTTTTGAAGTGTTGAAATTATATATCTTGTAAAGATATTTTTGGAAAATAAATAATTTGGAAAATTATTTGGAATCTGGTGATGTATGCATATCCATTGATAGTTCAATAGCCGACTATCAATATTTCCCTTTGAATGGGTATTTGATGTAAATTGATTGAATTTGAATGCACACTTATTTTTGAATAAGCGCTCACTATTCGGGTTAACCGGGAAAGGACCATGGGGTCGTATAACCCACTCCGAATATGTGATACGTCGTTGTGAATTGCATTTGAAGATCGGTGTTGAAGACCGGTATTTGCGAAAGCGATAGGATGAACTATCGATTGACTCTGCACCGAGTAGCTACGGTATTGAGTTCTCCATATGTGATGGTGAATCCGATCAGGATTGTGAATATCCGGATTGCAAGGACTTCTTTGTAAGTGCCTTCGGTTCTGTTCGAGCCCGGAACAGACTTGTATGGATTGTATGCCTGACATTACAATTTGAGATATAAAGCCGATTTCTTTCAAATATATTTCTGTTGGTGGCGGAGAATTTATTCTTTGCTTAACACCCTTCTTTGAGACGTACGAGCTCAAAGGTTATATAGTTGAAGTTATCAGCGATATATCCCATTTTGGTAATGTGACATGCTGAGTGATGCTGAAATGATCATTGTGTTGATTATTTGTGATAGGATCATTTATTTGATCGTCTATCTTAGTGATCATTGCGTTGATCATTTGTTGACCCAAAGCATGGCTTTTGTATAAAATATGTTTTTGTGGACGTGAATTCATCGAGCCTCACATCCCGGTAATGGTCAAAACAGGAATGATGCGGCAAGGTTATGAGGGGTAGCTCCCTTTAGGGTATGTGCATTTCCTTCTGGAAAGGGTGGTATCATGGTATGGAGCCCAGATACTTACTCATGTTGATACACTATATCTATTTCTGTGTGGTGTTGTTGGTGACGAGCGCTCGGTTAAAGGTCCGATGGGACCGGGGGATGCCATATTCGTGTAGTAGTTACCTAGTGATAAAGGTAACCCGGCCTTGTGTTGGCAGAGAGCTGGTTAAGTTCTCGGGGACGTCCAGCCAGAGGCGTTTCCATGTGGCAGTAGGACGTTCCTTAGCCTGACCATTTGTTGGAAATCCAAAGAAACAATACGATCTTGTACGGTTTTAGTTGTAGAACCTGCTTCCTCAGGAGGTAGCTATAGTAGGCATAATATAATGGTACCTATGCTGGCTAAGATTTATATTCTACTTTCGAAATGAATTTTTCCTACACTATGCACTAATAATAATATCAAATGCTCTTTTTAAATGCGTATCAAGCATGTTTGACTATCATAAGGAGAAATCTTCTCCAAGTCTGCGTTTGCATTGTGTGTGTGGCAGGAGGTCTTATGGTAGTCTCATTTTTAAAAAGCATTGCGAACTAATTTAAAAATATTCCTCTATTTTGATTTTAAAGATAAATAAACTGTTTTGAGTTCTCACACCAGTCACATGACTGACTTGGAGTTTATTGTTTTCCTTCCTAAACTCTGGGTGCCCACCAATTTCCACACGGGCAGTTAAGAGTTAGGTTTATCAGGATATTCTGGATATTCTGGAGTTGCTGGAGGCAAGCTGGATGGCATGGCGTATTACTAGTTTATATAGTATTTCTTTTTCCGCTGCACTGTTTGTTGTTGTATGATGTTGTACACTCTGATGATATGATGTGATGTAATGAAATGAAATGTAATAACTGATAGTTCTTTGTTTAAAGATTATTCATTTATTATTATATGTTGTTCCGCTGCGAATTGTGAGATTCTGTTGTTGTTCTGTTGTTTCCTTTCTGTCCGTTCTATTATTAAAATGCTTCTATCTTCTATTTTCAAATTCTCTATTTTCTTTTCTGTCTTTTGTTTTCTTTTTCCTCTATTCTCTTTTTCTTTCTCTGTTTTCTAAAAATTGTCTATCTTCTTTCCTCTCTATTTCCTATCTCTTCTCTATCTTCTTTCTTTTTCTTTTCTTTTTAAAACCCTAACTGTTCGGTTTTTCGGCAACGAAAATCCGCAATCGTTACATTTGGTATCAGAGCTCTGATGGTTAAGCGACAACCATGGTTCTGTTGGGTATTACTCATTAGAGATAGAGTCAGTAGTACTCTAGAATGAGTTTGAGTGTAATAATAGCTATGAGAGCGTATTTGTTAGTGATATGAAATTGTTTTATATTGTGATGATTGGTTTATTGAGTGGCATATGAACCTTCCTCAGCACGGTATGTACAACTTTGCCGAAGGGGTTTCTAAACACTTGAATAGAACAATTCGACATAATATCGATTTTTAAATTGGGTGAATGAAATAATTTTACCTTGATTATATTTTATATATAAAGGAATAATTTTTCAAAATTATTAAAGTGTATATAAGTTGATTGTTAGGTTGTTTGAATAATCTAAATAAAAGAATAATTGTATAAGCAAAAGAATTATAAGAATTGAGTTATAATTAAAGTGAATTACAATTGTGAAATAAACTTATATACATAAGAAGTGAAACTTTATGGATATATCTATTAATATGAGTTGTAAATAAAAGTGAATTTAAAGTTAAATGGAATATAACTCAAGAGATATTGAATTAAGTTGATTTTGGTATCGAAGTAAATAATCAAGTGGATTAAATGAATATGAACTTGAGTTATGTAATAGAATTCAACTTTGTAATTGAATTGAATGGATGGATTGAATGTTAATCAATTGAATGTGAATAAAGTTGATATGAAATAATGAATGTAAGTGTTAATTCATTAAAATCTAATGTTATAAGATTGTTGATTGATTGTATATAAGTTCATTAAGTGTTAATGAAATTGAAAGCTATGTAATTGAATTCAAATGGAAAGTAAATAAATTTGAATAGAATTGAAAGTGAATTGGATTTAAATTAGTAAATGTAAACTAATTAAAATTGAGAATGAATGTTGATAAAATCCAATGTAAACAAATCAAATGTGATTTAAAGTGAAAACCAATTCATTGTATATGAATGAAAATATGAATGAATATATTGGTTATGAATTTGTTGAATGTTAGTTGGTTGATGGTTGAATGTATATTGCTATTGTTGCATTTGCTATGTGACATATATAGTTATTATGTTGCTATATGTTGTATATTGAGATTATTTGCATATGTGCATGTTCTCATGTTGTTTGTTGAGTTTAGTAGGTGCGGATCGCGTTGCTTCGCATTTGGAGTTCGCTTTAGCGCTATATTAGCCGTATATGCTTGCTAATAAAATATAAGGTACATATCTCGGATTAAATATCGTACTTTTACACTTTTTTCCCTGCGGGATGCCTCATTACTTGATGAGATGTATATTTGTGATATATATACTGTCATTTTTTTTTTCGGATCGAGCCGCGCAAAGGAGACATGGCGAATTTTTTCGAAAATTTAAGGCGTTAGAATATTTTTGAGAAAATTTGGAAAATTTTGAAAACTTTAACTTTGATTTTGGAGTTGAAAGTTAAACAATAGTAGTTGTTTTTGAAAAGATAACTAAGTATGATTGGAAAACTTAGTAAAGATTTATAAGAAGTTTAACTATCAATTTTGGAAAATTAATAAATTCTGTAACCTTTCTAACTTGTAATTTCGAGGACGAAATTCTTTTAAGGGGGAAAGATTGTAACGACCCAGAATTTTTAGAAATTAAAATTTGAATATTTACTTAATTTTAAATATTTATAAGTGAATTTTTAAGTCAAATAAATTTTATTTGAATTTTTGGATTTAATTGGATAATTAAATCGATAATTTAATATGTTAAATTATGGAAATAATTAAAAATTGAGTTAAATATGATTGAAAATAATTTGGAAAATTTTATTTTATCATATGGGAGTTAGAATGATATTTTAGAACTTTTAAAATCGAATTAAAAGTTAATTTGTGAAAATTGAATATTTTAATATTAAATAATCGATTGTAAAATAGCCAATTTTTGAACAGTCTCAGAATTGGACGAAACCAGTTTCATTGGATCCGTAATAGTTAGTTATTACCGGATTTCAATTTTCGTGTCAATCGGAGCTATCGTTTGATCGTGGCAGCTCGAAACGCATCGATTTATTTTTAATTTAAATTTGGCGAATCAAAATAGCCATTTTTCAAAAAGTCTCGGATTTCGACGAAACCAGTTTCATCGGATCCGTAATGTGATATTATTGTAAGATTTCAAATTTCAAGTCATTTGGATTTACCGTTTGTCCGGTACAAATTAAAACGCCTAGAAATCGGTTTAAATCGGTTTAATTCAAATTGAGCGTTTTCAGCCATAACTCGCACATACTTTCGAATTAGCTTCCGAAACTTGTTCCATTGTGTCCGGAACGCGGGATAAACCCTAGGTACGCTGGTTACGGCGTCTAAATCGGAGTTCGGAATTCCCGGGATGAATAGTGTTTACGCTAGCTTTCTTTATAAATAGCTCTCACTCTAAAATAAAATTAAAAAAATTTAAAACCCTAATTCATTCACGCAGCCGCCACCCCCATTTTGAACGGCCAGAAAGCTCCCATCTTCATCCCCAAAATTCTTCAAATCCGTGCAACGATTCGACGAACTTCTAACTGGAGATTTGTAGTGGGTATCGAGTTCTATATATTCAACGGATATGATCTGAAACGATGCACCGAGGAGGGGAAAAATGGCCTGCGTTCAACCCTAGCTGCGCACGCGTTTCGAGGCACTGGGGGGGTGCGCGCGTGACAGGTCTCTGGGCGTGGGTGGTGCCGGGGGGCGCGAGCAAGAAGGAGTTGCCTGATCGAAGAATCGTCGAGCGAGGAGGTGATAAAGTTGAGCCCTAGTTCGTGAGGTAATGGGTTTCGTTCGCGTGCAAGGTTTCTGGAGGGGGAGACAACGCGTGGGGGAGAAGCAATTCACGGTCGTGATGGAGTTTTGCCTGGATCTCACGGCTATGTTTTAGCTAGGTTTAAAAATAAATTAGTTAATGTTGTATTTAGTTAATTAAAAATCGTGTAATCTTATAAAATCAATAACTTTTTCATACGAGGTCGAAAAAATGCAAACTCAGTTGCGTTGGAATCGTATGGACGAGCACTACGCGATGGAGTTGGTTTGGAGTCGTTTGGAGTTAGTGAGAATTTCGGGTAAAATTAAACACGCGTTTAATTTTATTCGAAATAAAAGCTTAAACGGAAATTAAAACCAAGGTGAGAATTTCTCACTCAATCGAATAAATTTCGATTTTATTTTAAATAGTTAGATTTAAAATATTTGAATGCATGTTTGAATGATGACTGTAAATTATTGATTGTTAAAATAGACATTATGCGCCGTTAGTAAGCGGATGTTATTTAATATAAACATATACCGCGAATATTTCATAAACAGTGAAATTGGTATTATATATAATATCAATATATATATATTGGCATATGTATATATTGCAGTTGTTGATTTCCCGCATTTTTTGTTTAGCGGATGAGACCCTATTACGCCGTTATTAAGCGGATAATATTTATTAAGAACATATACCGCGATAATTTCGTACTGGAGCGAAATTGGTATTGTGCTAATGTTTGTGGATGCAGGAAACAGGTTGGAGGGATCCAACTGGATTCCTCAACAGTTTTTATTTAATTTCAGATATTTTGATATTTGATGGATTTTCATATTGATATATGATATCGTTGTTAGTCGTGATTGACTATTTGGTGTGTAGCATCATTGGACCCAGATTTTTGGGATTTTAAAATGATTTTCAAAGTGATTTTTGAAATAAAAAAAATATTTTTGGAATTGATCCATTTTAAATAAATAAACGTTATAATTTTTAAAGTTATAAAAATTATGATTTTGTGAAATATAGTTAAAAAGCTGATTTTTAGAAATACGGTTAAAAGTTGATTTTTGAGAAATATGGATCAATGATTTTATAAAATAATTTAAACTGGATTTTTGAGTTTATTATTAAAAGTTTGAATTTAAGATTTATAAAATTTGATTATTTTATAAATCAAAATGGTGAAATTATAAAGGAATTTAAAGACGTTTTAAAGAATAATATAAATTGATTTATATTAAGAGATTTATAAATGGATATTTATAAATTGAAATACTGACATTATAAAACGAGTTTTATAAGTGTTTGAATGAAGTGAAAATGAATTTCACTAAAGAATGAAATTTATAGAATTTAAATGGTGAAGTTATAGAATGAAATTTATAAATAGTAAGATTTATAAATTTGTGAAGTTATTTGAAGAATAAAATTTGTTAAATAAATGAATCTTATAAGTTATAAGACTTATGGTTTGGAAAGTCTTTAAAAGAACGATTCTGTAAAATAATCGTTTTATAAGTAATTAACTTATAGTATGAACTTTTAGTTTATAATTAAGTTATAAACTGGAATAGGTTAATAAAGGAATTTATAAAAAGGAAGTTTTTATAAATAAAGAGAAATGGAATTTATGAACGTTGTTTTATAAATTCGCAAACGACTTATTTTGATAGGTTAATTGTTATAACTTAGAAATAGAGTTATATTCACGTTTTTAGACAGTGAATAATCCTTTGAATTAAAATGAATAAAAGGATGGGATTTGTTAAAGAAGTATATTCACGTTTTTGAATAGTGAATGATATGTTAAAGAAATTGTTTTGAATGAGATGTTTAAATAGAATTAAAATGATCTAATGATGTTTTAAAATGTGTTGAGATTCGAAACAATAGATTTCAACATTTATTGTTGAAATAGATGTTTCGAGAAATAAAAGGAAATGGTGGACTATAACACTGTTGTTATAGTAAATTATTTCCGAAAGGAAATGTTTTGAATAGTATTGGGATTTATATATCTATTTTAATTTCGAATCCCTATACTAGTGATTTTGGGTTGTCGTAACGATGTTTTACGCAACATTCGTTTTGGCCCAAGTAAATATGTTTAAGTGAATGATTTCCTTAAAGAATGAATTATATACTTAATTCGATTTAAGTATATTGAATATTTTCTAAGTGTTGAAAATAAAAGATTGTGAATTACTTATTTAATAAGTATGGGATTGTTTTTCCAATATAAAGTGAATATAGAGAATTTATCTTTTTAAAGATAAATTGAAATGGATAGTTGAAATCGTCTATGCATGATATTTTGAAATATAAATTCATTATGGAATTTATATGTGAAAGTGGAAATTGTTTAAAAATAAATATTGATTCATTTTTGAAGTGTTGAAATTATATATCTTGTAAAGATATTTTTGGAAAATAAATAATTTGGAAAATTATTTGGAATCTGGTGATGTATGCATATCCATTGATAGTTCAATAGCCGACTATCAATATTTCCCTTTGAATGGGTATTTGATGTAAATTGATTGAATTTGAATGCACACTTATTTTTGAATAAGCGCTCACTATTCGGGTTAACCGGGAAAGGACCATGGGGTCGTATAACCCACTCCGAATATGTGATACGTCGTTGTGAATTGCATTTGAAGATCGGTGTTGAAGACCGGTATTTGCGAAAGCGATAGGATGAACTATCGATTGACTCTGCACCGAGTAGCTACGGTATTGAGTTCTCCATATGTGATGGTGAATCCGATCAGGATTGTGAATATCCGGATTGCAAGGACTTCTTTGTAAGTGCCTTCGGTTCTGTTCGAGCCCGGAACAGACTTGTATGGATTGTATGCCTGACATTACAATTTGAGATATAAAGCCGATTTCTTTCAAATATATTTCTGTTGGTGGCGGAGAATTTATTCTTTGCTTAACACCCTTCTTTGAGACGTACGAGCTCAAAGGTTATATAGTTGAAGTTATCAGCGATATATCCCATTTTGGTAATGTGACATGCTGAGTGATGCTGAAATGATCATTGTGTTGATTATTTGTGATAGGATCATTTATTTGATCGTCTATCTTAGTGATCATTGTGTTGATCATTTGTTGACCCAAAGCATGGCTTTTGTATAAAATATGTTTTTGTGGACGTGAATTCATCGAGCCTCACATCCCGGTAATGGTCAAAACAGGAATGATGCGGCAAGGTTATGAGGGGTAGCTCCCTTTAGGGTATGTGCATTTCCTTCTGGAAAGGGTGGTATCATGGTATGGAGCCCAGATACTTACTCATGTTGATACACTATATCTATTTCTGTGTGGTGTTGTTGGTGACGAGCGCTCGGTTAAAGGTCCGATGGGACCGGGGGATGCCATATTCGTGTAGTAGTTACCTAGTGATAAAGGTAACCCGGCCTTGTGTTGGCAGAGAGCTGGTTAAGTTCTCGGGGACGTCCAGCCAGAGGCGTTTCCATGTGGCAGTAGGAAGTTCCTTAGCCTGACCATTTGTTGGAAATCCAAAGAAACAATACGATCTTGTACGGTTTTAGTTGTAGAACCTGCTTCCTCAGGAGGTAGCTATAGTAGGCATAATATAATGGTACCTATGCTGGCTAAGATTTATATTTTACTTTCGAAATGAATTTTTCCTACACTATGCACTAATAATAATATCAAATGCTCTTTTTAAATGCGTATCAAGCATGTTTGACTATCATAAGGAGAAATCTTCTCCAAGTCTGCGTTTGCATTGTGTGTGTGGCAGGAGGTCTTATGGTAGTCTCATTTTTAAAAAGCATTGCGAATTAATTTAAAAATATTCCTCTATTTTGATTTTAAAGATAAATAAACTGTTTTGAGTTCTCACACCAGTCACATGACTGACTTGGAGTTTATTGTTTTCCTTCCTAAACTCTGGGTGCCCACCAATTTCCACACGGGCAGTTAAGAGTTAGGTTTATCAGGATATTCTGGATATTCTGGAGTTGCTGGAGGCAAGCTGGATGGCATGGCGTATTACTAGTTTATATAGTATTTCTTTTTCCGCTGCACTGTTTGTTGTTGTATGATGTTGTACACTCTGATGATATGATGTGATGTAATGAAATGAAATGTAATAACTGATAGTTCTTTGTTTAAAGATTATTCATTTATTATTATATGTTGTTCCGCTGCGAATTGTGAGATTCTGTTGTTGTTCTGTTGTTTCCTTTCTGTCCGTTCTATTATTAAAATGCTTCTATCTTCTATTTTCAAATTCTCTATTTTCTTTTCTGTCTTTTGTTTTCTTTTTCCTCTATTCTCTTTTTCTTTCTCTGTTTTCTAAAAATTGTCTATCTTCTTTCCTCTCTATTTCCTATCTCTTCTCTATCTTCTTTCTTTTTCTTTTCTTTTTAAAACCCTAACTGTTCGGTTTTTCGGCAACGAAAATCCGCAATCGTTACAAAGAATTTTTTGCAAAAGCAAAGATGTAAATTAATGAATTGTTTCATAACATGGTAATGGAATTGTATAAGTATATTTATAATATAGCTTATATATAGAAAGGATTTAGAAAATGAGAATTTTAGAACTTAAAATCCCGTTGATTTTTAAAATTGTTTTCAAAGTCTTTAGGATTAATAATTTTGTTATTTGAAAGTGTTTCGACAAGAAATATATTTTGAAAATATTTTTTGAAAGAAATAAAAACATTTAACTTGCTTTAGTCGCTAAGAAATAACTGGGGATGACTGTAGCTTTACCAATATTTATTTTCGATTTTTGAGTGAGAATTGCTACCAAAAGAAATTTATTTTCGGTTGAAACAAGTTTTGATTGTGAAAAAAAGAAAAAACTTCCAAGTATGATTTTATAAATATATCAAAATAGTTTTTGTACTTACATATCGAAAACAGTATAGATAAGAAATAAGTTTATAATTTATGAATTTGAACAGCAAAGTAAGACCGAATTTGAAAAATGGTTGAACATTTTGGTTAAGCAAACAAAATAAAATTTGAATTTGAGATATGAAATAAAAGAATTAACCTAAGAAATGTTAAATAAATTGAGTTAGTGAAATGAAGCAAATAAAATAAAGTTTAATTCAAGGAAGCTCAAATAAAAGTGAATTGTATTTGAAATGAATTAGATAAAATAATGAAATGAAATTTTAAGTGAATAAGTTTGTATAACTTATGGATTTCAGAAATATTAGCTGAAAACAAATTTAAAATTTATCAAATGTGAATTATAAGAAAAGGAAAAAAACTTAACTTAAATAAAGTTAAATAAACCAAGTAATGGAGTAAATGAAATAAAGTTTAACTTAATAAAGATTAAATGAGTTGAAATGGATTTGAATGGAACTAGAGGAATTAGTAAAGTGGATTAATTCCACTTAAGTTATAAAACGAATTTATAGAAGGAATACGCACTTGAGTTATAAAATGAGATGTAATTTGGGTGTGAAAGAAATTGAATGAGAATAAATGGATGTAAGTAAAAATTTATGTGAGTAATTCAATTTGATTCAAATTTAATATAAAGAAATTAAATACAAATGGAATGAGTTTTAATAAATTGAATGTTAACTCATTGAGATATTAAGTGAATGTTAAATAAAGAAATGTTGAGACACTTAAGTATAAGTTGTAAGAAATACTTTAAATTTAAATAATGAAATGAAATTTTACTTAAATCAAATTGAATGGAATGAATTTATGAAATAAGTTAATGAAATGAACTATAAGATAGAAGTTGACTTATGAAAAATTGAATGAAACTAATTGTGATAAAAATAAAATTTATTAATACGAATTTGAGTTATAAAATAAAATTTACTTCAGTTAATTTAATGATATGAATTAATGTAATGAACTAATGAAGTGAATCAATGAATTAAATAAACTTAAGTTATGAAGTAATTATAAACAAGAGTAGCGTTTTATAAAAAAATTATAATAAACTTTAATGGTTTTGTGAAATGGTTTATAAATGATATTAGTCTGTTAACGGTAAAAATGGCTTTAACGCTAACACCCGTGTATGCCGTGATGAAATGAAAGCACCACCCGTTTGCACGGGAATTAAAGTAAAAAGAAAATAGCAGAAAAAGTAAAAGAGACAGAGATTTTTATAGTGGTTCGGCTTCTAATAAGCCTACATCCACTTTACATCCTCCATTATGTTTTTCGAGCTCACTTTACAAGATTACAACACTTTTACAACACGATCTCTTGATCACAACACTTTTACAACACGATCTTACAATTACAACATGATCAGAGAAAGAAGTTTGAACTTTGATGATGAATTGCTCTTTGGATTCATGGTTAATGAGGATGATCTCTAGATGAAGATTCTTCAGTGTTTGAAGTGTTTGGAGAGTCGAGAAATCAGCAGAGTATAGGCGCCTTGAAATCCAAAAAAGTCCCCCTCGAATGTGGAGTTGGTGGAGTATTTATAGGCGACTTCGAAGTTAGGTCGGCTGGAGCGACCTAAGATAGGTCGTAGGCCGGTTGGAGCGACCTAAGGTGGGTCGTTGGCGACCTAGAGGAGCGGCAGAAGAAGGAGGGCGACCTAAGGGATAACGGCATTAGAATGTATGGCCTGGAGCGACCTAAGGGAAAAGGCGAGGTATGCTTTAGGTTGTGTGCGACCTATGGGTGTTAGGTCGCGAGCGACCTGATTTTGATGAGGTGAGACTGGTTAGGTCGCGAGTGACCAAGGTGATGGCGGGTTAGGTCGCGAGCGACCTATGGGTTTAGGAGAAGAGTTAGGTCGCGAGCGACCTAACTTTGTTGAGGAGAAGCATAAATCGCTTAGCAGGTAGGTCGCTTGAGCCATTGAGTAGTTAAGTCGCTGACTGCTGAGTTGCTCTAGGTCGTAGGTCGCTTGGATTTATAGGTCGTTAACTAGTTGAGTCGCTGGATTACTTCACTCTTTAAGTCGTATACCGTTTTGGACGGGGCGCTGCCCCTTGGATCTCTGCGACCTGACCGGGCAGGTCGAACACCGTAGCGGTGGCGTTGCCCCCGCACCCCCACCTTGGGGGGTTGGCACCCCCCTGGACCCCCCCTCCGTAGGGGATCTTAGATGAAAAATCATTCAACAGAACTTGCTTTTGTTGAGATATTGAGTTGACCAATCTTTGAGACGAGCTATCTCGCTTTTCTTGGTCGATCTTTTGATATCACAGCCTTGCTGAAAAAGGCGGGATAACACTTGCCCCCGAAAACATGCCTTGCGGTAGGAAGGTGTGTTTTGTAATGCCATAATCCGGACGTTCATATCCTGTTGATAACCTGTAAAGGAATTGAGAGTTTTATATGGCCCCAAAATGACGACCGTTCGAGATCGAGCTATTTGTGATGAAGCGCAGCCGTTCATGGTCAAGCACTTAACTTCAAGTGACGACCATTTGTGGTCGAGTCATTTGAGGTGAAGTGCGGCCCTGCGCGGTCAAGCATCTAAATCCATGCGACGATCGTTCGGAATCGGGTCATTTGTAGTGAAATGCGATCATTCATGGTCAAGCGCCTTACTTCGAATGACGACCATTTGAGGGTCGAGCCACTCGTGGTAAAGTGCGGCCCTGCGCGATCAAAATGACAACCGTTCATGGTCAAGCTCTTTACTTCAAATGACGACCATTCGGGGTCAAGCCATTTGCGGTAAAGTGCGGCCCTGTGCGGTCGAGTGGTAGAGCACAACCGTTCATGGTCAAGCGCCTTACTTCAAATGACGACCATTCGGGGTCGAGCCATTTGTAGTAAAGTGCGGCCCTCAGCGATCAAGTGGTAAAGCGCGGCCGCTCACGGTCAAGCGCTTAACTTCAAATGACGATCGTCCGGGATCGAGCAATTTGAGGTGTAGCATGGCTGTCCGTGGTCAAGCACTTAACTTTATATGATGGTCGGGATCGAGCCAAGTTAGCTGGAATGCAACCGTTCACAGTCAAGCGCTTTACTTCAAATGACGATCATTCAGGATCGAGTCATCCGAGGTGAAAGTGCGACTGTTGGCGGTGGGAAGCGCGGTCGTTCATGGTCAAGCGCTTAACTTCAAACGACGACCATTCGTGATCGAGTCATTTGAGGTCAAGTGCGGCCCTGAGCGGTCAAGCACTTAAATCTATGTGACGATCGCTTAGGATCGAATTATGGATTGAAGCGCGGCCGACCATAGTCGAGCGACTGTTGGCGGTCAAGCACTTAAATCCAAGAGTTTTTTTTTGACTGTTCAAAGTCGGGTGCCTGTTCATAGGACTTAATCATTGAGACCGTTCGAAGTCGGGTGCCTGTTCGTAGGGTTTGATGATGCCTGTTCGTAGGGCTTACACATTTCAAAATCATGAAAAATCAAATATTCAACTGAAAAGTTGTCAAGTAGAAATATCTGAAAAAGTCAAATCCAAACATTTGAAGCAAATCGTGAAAGCAATGTGGAATCAAATTCAATTATCGGAAGCAAATCATGAAAGCAAAGTAGAGTAAAACTTAATCATTAGAAACAAATCATGAAAGCAACGTCGAGCCAAATCCAAATATCAAAAGCAAAGTAATCAGCCCTCAGAAGTAAAATACAAAAGTAAAACAGTCAATCATCAGAAGTAAAATTCAAAAGCAAAGAATTGACGTCCCAGTGCAAACACCTACATTAATGTATAGTTGTATCAGAGCACGCCTGGGGATCGATCGTGGTCCCATACATGTGTGAACAACTTAATTATGTCGATGTAGAGTTTTCCACTCATTCGTCACAACCTCAATTATTCGATAACAGGTCGACGTGTTGATCCCGAGGTGTCTCCAATTGGTGCGGGTGGTCGTTCCTGTTCCACCGTGGCAGTCTTCTTTTTTACATATTGTGATAGCAAACCATCCCGGATGTGTCCCTCGATTTCATCTTTCAAGTGCCTGCAGTCATTCGTGCTATGACCGTTTAGCTCGTGGAACAAACAGTACTTGTCCGACTTTTTCTCGTTGTTGGTTGGATCCCTCTTCATTGGCTTTCGGTAAGGAACCTGACCCTTTGTGTCTTGGTAAATCCGCTCCAGATTCTCAGCTAACTCCGTGTATGAGGTGAACCTTGATCCTTTTTGTTGCCGTGCTGATTTATCGTTGTTATCCTCAGCCTTACGTTTTCCTTTGTTAGTTTCCGCACCTCTCTCGGGAGGATTCCCACTTTTGACTGCAAAAACATCAACTCCTTCTCCTTCCTCTGTTTCAGCCTTTGTGTCTTCTAACCGTAAGAACCCTTCGGCCTCATGGAAAAATTGCCCTAGATCCATAGGAGGATCTTTGGTCAATGAATTCTTGAACTCTGTGCCGTTCGCTATGCCTGAAACGGCTGCCATTAAAACCATGGATGGATCTGGTCGGTTTACCGATGTCGCGGCTGCATTGAATCGCGTTAAAAAACTTCTTAGAGATTCTCCAGTCCTTTGCTTTAGTGTTGTCAAACTCATAACATTCTTAGGCCTCGAGATGTGAACCCTGAATTGCCTCATGAACCTTTCGATCAAATCATTCCAAGTCTTGATCGATCTATTCTCCAGTTGTCTGAACCATGGTGACGTAACATCTGTCAAGTATAGTGGAAAGCACCGGGCCATCACTTCTTCTGATGCCCCCAGCACCACCCGTTTGCACGGGAATTAAAGTAAAAAGAAAATAGCAGAAAAAGTAAAAGAGACAGAGATTTTTATAGTGGTTCGGCTTCTAATAAGCCTACATCCACTTTACATCCTCCATTATGTTTTTCGAGCTCACTTTACAAGATTACAACACTTTTACAACACGATCTCTTGATCACAACACTTTTACAACACGATCTTACAATTACAACACGATCAGAGAAAGAAGTTTGAACTTTGATGATGAATTTCTCTTTGGATTCATGGTTAATGAGGTTGATCTCTAGATGAAGATTCTTCGGTGTTTGAAGTGTTTGGAGAGTCGAGAAATCAGCAGAGTATAGGCGCCTTGAAATCCAAAAAAGTCCCCCTCGAATGTGGAGTTGGTGGAGTATTTATAGGCGACTTCGAAGTTAGGTCGGCTGGAGCGACCTAAGATAGGTCGTAGGCCGGTTGGAGCGACCTAAGGTGGGTCGTTGGCGACCTAGAGGAGCGGCAGAAGAAGGAGGGCGACCTAAGGGATAACGGCATTAGAATGTATGGCCTGGAGCGACCTAAGGGAAAAGGCGGGCTATGCTTTAGGTCGTGTGCAACCTATGGGTGTTAGGTCGCGAGCGACCTGATTTTGATGAGGTGAGACTGGTTAGGTCGCGAGTGACCTAGGTGATGGCGGGTTAGGTCGCGAGCGACCTATGGGTTTAGGAGAAGAGTTAGGTCGCGAGCGACCTAACTTTGTTGAGGAGAAGCATAAGTCGCTTAGCAGGTAGGTCGCTTGAGCCATTGAGTAGTTAAGTCGCTGACTACTGAGTTGCTCTAGGTCGTAGGTCGCTTGGATTTATAGGTCGTTAACTAGTTGAGTCGCTTGATTACTTCACTCTTTAAGTCGTATACCGTTTTGGACGGGGCGCTGCCCCCTGGATCTCTGCGACCTGACCGGGCAGATCGAACACCGTAGCGGTGGCGTTGCCCCCGCACCCCCACCTTGGGGGGTTGGCACCCCCCTGGACCCCCCCTCCGTAGGGGATCTTAGATGAAAAATCAATCAACAGAACTTGCTTTTGTTGAGATGTTGAGTTGACCAATCTTTGAGACGAGCTATCTCGCTTTTCTTGGTCGATCTTTTGATATCACAGCCTTGCTGAAAAAGGCGGGATAACATAGTCTTAAAGAGAATATACTAAGTGGTAATGAAGAAAAATTTAACTCAAACAAGATTAAATAAAATAATTTATAAAATGGTTCATAAATGAATTTATATAAAATATGTTAGACATAAGTGAAATGATTGAAATTTGAATAAATTGAATGTAAATGGAATACATGTAAATAAATTGGAAGTAAACCAATTAAATGTTAATAAAAAATGGATGTTAATAAGAAGTGAAGTGTACAAATTTAGTATTGACATAGGATATTGTAAATTTATATAGTTTGAATTAATTAGGAGTACATTAAATATTGAATGATTTCTTTTGTTGTTAGTCATTGTTATTACTGCTTTTGGTTTCATATGATTGTTATGGTTGTATTTTAGTGCTTTTGCTTATGATTTGGATTACGTATTCATGTTATACAGTTCTATTAAACTCGTATATGCTTTCTATATCTTTTATATGCAACTAATATTCTAAATTGAGTTGAGATAGGTACATATAATAAATGTTTAGATGTATACGTAGTTTAATTTGCTTTTGCTTGCTGAATATGAGCGAACTCGCTCGTATTACTAATAATAAGGTACATATCTCAAATTATATACCGCACTCTTATATTTTTCCCTATGGGATGCCTCATCACTGAGTTGAGATGTACATTAAGTTATATATATTTTATTAATTTTTATGATTGAGTCACGCAAAGGAGACACTGTCAAAAATTTCTATAAATTCGGTTGTTAGAATTTTTTTGAGATTTTAAAATTTTATAGCTTGTTTTTTTATAAATAAGTTGTAATTTTCATAGAGCCAATATCGGAGTAACGTAGCGAAAGCATAGTAAAGGTTTCTAAATAAGATTTTTAATATTTTATATGTTGATTATTTAGAGCAAATATATCAAATGTTAACTTTCCTACTTAACCTCTTTTCGAGGACGAAAGTTTTGAGTTGGGGAGATTGTAACGGCCCATATTTTTTAACTATTTTGAATTATTAAATTTAATATAATTATTGAATAAAATGGTTAGAAATATAATTTTAATGATTTACTAATGTAATTTATAGAAAATAAACATGACTAAAATTTTAAAATAACCAATTTCGATTTTAGGCAATAACAAGTATTAAAATGAAGTTCAATAGGTTGAATGTGTTTATAATCAATAATTGAAATTGAATAATAAATGATGAATTAATTAGATGTAAATAAAATAATTGTTTGATAACTAAAATTCATTTGAAATTTAATATTGGAATTTATGTAAATTGGATTATTGGAAATTATTTAAGTAACAAATTCCTGAATTAATATAAATGAAAATGATTTCAAAAGTTGGTTTCAATTTTATTTAAACGAGAATAAAGATTGTTAACTTTTAAAATTGAATTTAAAAGTGAATAAATAAATTTTGGAAAATAACTTGTTTTAATTAACGAGTAAAAATAGTCTTATGGGGAACTGTCTCCGATTTCAACGAAAACAATTTCATCGAGTCCATAATAATGAATTATTATCGGATTTCAAGTTTCATAGCGACCGGACTTATCGTTTAGCCGTGCGAGCTTGAAACGCTTAGAAATTAATTAAAGAAATTTAATTAAAATAATTTGATTTTGAAAAGCTGTTTTTGAATTTGATAGAATTGGCTCCCAAGACTAGTTCCATTATGTTCGGAATAAGGGGTATAACATATAGAACGTCAGGCGACACGTTTCGTTTGGAGTTCGGTATTTTCGCAGTCAGATCGGGTTGGAAACTTACATAATATGCCACATTATCTTTCATTTCGTGAACTAAAACCCTAACCCATAGTTCAACCGCTCTCAATCGAATTAATGGCTGAAAATTCATTACCGTCTCCCCTTGATTTCTCTCAATCCACTCAATGAAATCAAACGATACCAAATGGAAAAGTTTAGAGCATGACGAGCTCTACACGTTGTGCAGTTGGATCGAGCTGGATGGACCCGAGATCGCCTGAATTTGCCTCGCATTCATACACATCTTTTTGGGGTTTATTTGAAGCTAAAAAATTTCAGTTTCAAACAAAGATGAGTGTTTTAAACCGCTCATGAAGACTAAAATATTTTTATGTTAGTTAAATCAAAATCACGAAGTGATTTAATTTTATTGATTGATGTTAGGTTAATGAACTGACATTTAATTGTGACATAGGAATTGAACTTTTGGAGTTTGAATTGACAACTAAATAGAAATTGGGGTTAAACTGCTAGTTAAATTCCTGATTATGGAAAACTAGTTATCTGTCATGATTTGTTGGTTGTTTTGCATGTTGATTGAGATTGGATGCTATTGGTTGATATTTTGGATGATTGGATGTTTATTGATTTTATATATATATCCTTTTGTCACCCTGTGAATTATTTGACAGCATATAAACTGTTGTTTGAATTATATTCGAATAATTTAAGAAATAAGTTGAAATGATATATACCAATGACATTTATTTTGGATTGAGATGATATATATCCATCCCTGAAATTAAAATTAAAATAACCATTCACTTGGACATAGAATAGAAAATCGTGTATGGACACCAGATTGGTTGAATTAAATGTTTTTAAATTCTTGAAATTGAATTCATTTTTGATTATATTGTTACGAAAAAATTTAAATTATGGAAATTGGATTATCTTGAACTCAAGCTTGAGAAGTTGAAAGTGAATTTGGTTAAAGAAATTGTTTAAAGAATGCAATTCAAATTTTGAAGTCATAATTGAGAAATCATTTGAATTATGGAAATGGAAATTGTTTTAAAAAGGGATTAACTTTTATTCGGACTTTGAAATATTACCGAGTAAAAGTGATTTAAATTGATATTTCAAACTTGGGCTCGGAGTTGAATCATTTTAAAGATTTGAATATTAAATTGAACATCGAAGTTAAATTTGATTTGAAAATTTGAATCATCGGTTTGAAATCCAACTTGAAATTTATATAAATTGAAATAGTTTTAAATTGGAAATTGAATTAAAACTTAAACTATTTGAATCGAATTAGTTGAAACCAAAATCGAAATAAATTCAAATTGAAATCAAAATCGAAATAAATTCAAATCGATACTGAAATTAATAGGAACTGAAATTGAAATTGAAATTGGTTTGAATCAAAATTGAAATTGAGTCGATATGAATTGAATTATGATTAAATGATATGAATTGAAAGATTTGAAATTGATTCGGTTTGATTTAAATTTTGACAAGAATCCAGATTTATTGGAAATGGGAAGAAACTGTTTTCCTATAAACCATTTTTAAATTCATATTTTTAAATTTCCAATTATTTAAATTTCCAAATCATTTAATATATAACCTGTTTTAACATCTAAACTACTTTAACTATCTTAACTTTTCAAACTATTTTAACTATCCAAACTATTTTCTAAAAATTCAAATTGGTCAAAGTGGAAACTGTTTATATTTATATTGTAGATTTAAATACAAATGTGATTAAAATGAAATTAAAATTCGAAATGGAAATTTGAATGAAATGATATTTTCAAGTGAAATTAGCATATGAAGTAAATACTATATTTTGCAGTAAATATGATGATTTTGAAATGAAATGATATTTTGAAGCGAATATGATATTTTGATATCAAGTATGAATCGTTTTCGAAATGTAAAAGAATCAACTAGTGTGTAATACGACGTTTAGTGGTTAAAAAGACCGGGGCCTCTCAATGGCCTATTCTGTGTCAATTTTGGAACCACTAAAACAGCTGTGTACGCGGAGGAGACTTCAGAATGAAGTGGTTAGATTTGGCATACGTTTGTTGTATTTGAAGAAAGAGAACGCAAATGGATAGGCCCCAGCACTTATGCCAATTTGAAATGACTAAAACATGATTGCTTGACAGGGCCAAGTGGGCGAGCTACCCCTAGCGGACATTCATTATTCGATTTATTCGTGGACTTGGTCCATACTATTACTTTTGATGTTAATTTCGATTGGTGCACCTTGATTTGGGATGACCTCCCTTTGACACGATGTGGGATGGATGGACACGATGGGCAATCTTGGCTACGATGCACTACCACCAGCCCCGCGTCCTGAACTCATAGTATCCTACCTTGGGCATTGCCTCACATGTCTTGTCATACTTTTATCCCTATACGAGACCGCTACGAGTGTGGTTTAGTGTTGTTGTATCACGGCGCATCCTTATCCCCCGATGTGCTACTGGGGCGTTATATGCAAATTGTACGACATTACTTTAAAATGCATTAAAGGGGATTAATTTAAAACCTTAACGCTAAGAAAAGTATTTATTTTACTGATTGGATATTACAAATATAGCGTATCCTACTGTATATAGATATTTTGATGGATCTTTAAGAGATGAAAAATCATGTAACATCTCTTGAGTTATTGCACGCACGTTATAGAATGGATAAGAGATGTAAAACCCTGTAAGCATCTCTGACGCCGTTACACTCCTATTATATGTGATATGTTCATCACTTGTTAAGAATGGATAAGATATGCTCATCACTTGTTTTATGTAGCCTTGAGGCTCATCCTTCTCTTTTAGACCGCATTCTTGAAGCTCAAGGGCTAGATTCTGAATTGGCTCTTCTTGGCAAAAATGTTAAGGATAAAATTGATATTGAAGGTTTGAAAGACTATGATATTGATTCTCGTGGCGGCATTCGAAAATTTGGTAGACTTATCGTACCAAATATTGGAGATCTTCGTAAAGATATTTTAGAAGATTCCCATTGTTCTAAATTCACCATTCATCCCGGTAGTAGTAAAATGTACGCTGATATGAAGCGACTTTATTATTGGGAGGGAATGAAATCTGATATTGCTAACTTTGTTAAGTGTTGCATGGCTTGCCAACTTGTCAAGGCCGAACATCAAAGGCCTGGTGGGTTATTGCAACCTTTAGAAATTCCAATTTGGAAGTGGGATCAAATTTCCATGGACTTTATAGATGGCCTTCCCCGTTCTCGTTCGGGTCATGATAGCTTATGGGTGATTGTTGATAGACTTACTAAATCCGCCCATTTTATTCCGGTTCGGTCTAACCGAACCGTTCCTCTTTTGGCCAAACTATTTGTCAAGGAAATTGTAAAATTGCATGGAGTTCCTACTTCTATTGTTAGCGATCATGATCCATTGTTTACTAGTGGATTTTGGAAGAGTCTTCAAAAAGCTTTAGGAACGAAGCTTAATTTTAGCACCGCTTATCACCCCCAGTCCGATGGACAAACCGAGCGTGTGAATCAAACTCTTGAAGATCTTCTTCGTGCTTGTGTGCTTGATTTTGGTGGAAGTTGGGAAGATCATATTTCACTTGTTGAATTTTCCTATAATAATAGCTTCCAATCTAGTATTGGTATGGCACCTTTCGAGGCACTCTACGGAAGGCCATGCCGATCTCCTTCTTGTTGGCTTGAGGCCGGTGAGAAGCTGGTTTTAGGTCCAGACTTTATTCGTGATTCCACGGAAAAGATTGAACTTATTCGACATAGGATGAAAGAAGCCCAGAGTAGACAAAAATCCTATGCCGATAATCGAAGAAGGAAATTAGAATTTTCTGTTGGGGATCCTGTTTTTATTCGTGTTTCACCTATGAAGGGTGTTGTACGTTTTAGTCGATCGGGGAAGTTAGCGCCTCGATATATTGGGCCATTTCCTATCACTGAACGTATTGGTTCCATGGCTTATCGCCTTGCATTGCCGGCTCAGTTTTCTGCTATACATGATGTATTTCACGTTTCTCAATTACGGAAATGCCTTCGGGATTCCGATTCTATTCTTGAGCCTGCTGTTGTGGAAGAAATTGAAGTTTCGCCGAATTTAACTTATAAGCAGCATCCTATTCGAATTATAGCTTCTGAGGTTAAACGACTTCGAAATAAAGATGTTCCACTTGTAAAGGTTCAATGGTCCTCAAATCCTAAGGATTGTTCTTGGGAATCCAGAGAATTCATCGAGCGTACACATCCGGACTTGCTTACTCCTGCCCTTTGAGGTGAACTTCTTATTTCAAATTTCTCTTGTGTTAATATGCTTTTATGGTTGTTACTTTTTATTTCCACCTTATATATATATTGCGAGGACGCAATTTCTTTAAGGAGGGGAGTCTGTAACAACCCGCATATTTATCGAGTTTACATTTAAATATTTTTATTTAAATATTAAATCGTTAATCGGATTTTGGTCCGAAAAACTACTTTTTGCAAACGGTCAAATTAGGACTCGAGACCACTTCCATTGAGTTCGAAATGTCGTTTACAACTTTTTAAGTATAAACATCGATAGGTTTGGAGTTAGTGAAATTTCACTAACTTTTCCCGCTTTGGACTTTGGGTTAGTTTAGCCTATTAAGCCCAAGTTCCAACCCTCTTCTCCTCACTCTTCATAAATTTCCTAACTAACTCAAGCTTTAGCATTAATGGTGAAGAGAATGGGAAATTAAAACTCCAAGCTCAAATTCAATTGCAACTCCATCATTCAACTCCAAATTCAAGTAGAAGATATTGGATTCAAGCTTTGGATTGCTTCTCCTTGCTTTCAAGCTTCATCTTCATAAAATTTTAGTGCAAAGGTGAGATTTTTATCTCACAATTCTAGTCTATAACTATATTAGACTGTTGGGAATGATTCCCTATCACTTTAGCATGCATATTTGCTTTTGGTTTGGATTGGATTGGCGAAAAACTCCGATTTTTGGTGTTTGGGAGAAATTTCTGCATTTAGGTCGTTCTGGCCGTTTTTAGCTCGCTCGGAGTTAGGTCGTGTGGACCTTAGGTCGTAGGTCGCGTACGAGTTAACCCCTAGGTCGTTCTGGCCATTTTTAGGTCGTTCGGAGTTAAGTCGTTCGTCCATGGGTCGTGAGTCGTTCACGAGTTAACTTTAGGTCGTTCTGGGAGAATTGGCACTTCGGAATTAGGTCGCTCACGAGTTAAGTCGTTAGGTCGCTCGCGAGTTAGTACCATAGGTCGCAGGGCTTTAGGTCATTCTGGAAGTATTGGCACTTCGGAGTTAGGTCGCTCGCGAGTTAAGCCTTAAGTCGTAGGTCGCTCACGAGTTAGGCCTTAAGCCGTAGGTCGCTCGCGAGTTAAGCTTTAAGTCTTAGGTCGTTTCCGACCTATAATCTCCAGGCAAACGTTAAGTCGGCCTGCTTTATCTCGTAGGTCGTCTCCGACCTAAGCTCCAGATAAGTCGTTCGAGTTAGGTCGTTGGACCATTTACCTTAGGTCGCTCGACTCTGTTAAGTCGTAGGTCGTTAGACCTTAGGTCGCTCGACTCTGTTAAGTCGTAGGTCGTTAGACCTTAGGTCGTTCGCCTTCCTTAAGTCGCTCGACCCCTCCACACTAGGTCGCTCGGCTTGCTTGAGTCGTAGGTCGTTGGACCTTAAGTCGCTTGCCTCCCTTAACTCCAGTTAGGTCGCTCGGCCATTGTGTTAGGCCGCGTGAACCCTTAGGTCGTTAGACCTCATTTTTCTTTAGGTCGTAGGCCGCTTGTCTTCACTTAGGTCGTACCGTTTTGGATGGGGCGCTGCCCCGCACCCCGCCGGGGGCGCTGCCCCCTGGACCCCCGCGACCTGACCGGGCAGGTCGAACACCGTAAGCGGTGGCGTTGCCCCCGCACCCCCACCTTGGGGGGTTGCCACCCCCACTGGACCCCCCCTCCGTAGGGGATCTTATCTGAAAAATATTGAGCTGATTTCCTTGGATTTTATTCGCATCTCCGTATGCGATCTTTGTGACTGATTGTTTCTACACTTGCTTATGTGTTTTGTCACTTTATAATATAAAGGTTTCAATACTAGTAGTAAATATCAAAACTCTTTTAACAAACAATTTCAACTCTATTTTTAATAACAAAGCTCTTTTCTTAAACCGTTTTCCAATCTATTAGTATATACAAGCCTTTACCTCACTCGGATGAGAAATCTAATTAAACGACTTAGTAAAACAAGTGGTATGAAACGCTTGCGTTCACTTCGTCGGTTAATTCTTGGACTTGTTCGATTGAACCTCTTATGACAATTTTATTAGTGAAGATTTACAGTTTGTTCGTAAATATTTAAGTTAAGCAAGTGGTTATGGGACATGAAGCTAAACTTCTATATTTACTAGCTTAGTGTAATTGACACTTCTCGTTGATCTTGATGATCGCTTTATGAATTAGACTAGCAATTGCGCGATGTCTCTTTCATTGCAAGGTTAGACTAGACACCACTTGTGTGATTCCATTCACACATACCTTTCTGCTTTTTGGTTAGTCTTGACCTCATTCTGTGTGATTCCACTCACACATGTGGGGTAGCTCCCCATGGTCTTCGGACCGTCATGTGATAGGCCTCTTTCCCTTTTTATGATTTCTGGATTTCTCGTGTTGATTTCTGGAATTTATGTCATTGACTTGTTATGAGTACAAGTTTAGGGTATGATGCCCCCTTCGAATCTTTGAGAAGATTCTTGTGATATTGATTATCTCTTATTGATTGATCTTCTGTTGATCATTATTTACATACTTATAGTGGTATGTCGTTATGGATGTTTATGTTTATGCCATATCTTTTATGTTATATCATGTCATCTGATATTTATAGCTAGACTGATCCGTTTATTATTTTCTTAAATAATACTCGGATCAGACCGAGATGTTACAGGTGCTTCTGCTTGACTTCTTCCCAGGGATTCATCACTCTGACTTTTGGCTGACTGTTTAGATTAGCAGTTTTTGTTGTATACACTTGAGATATAGACTCATAGTTGTATTCTTTTGTATAGCACGTGTTGCTATTCTTTTGTATTATCGTGGATCTTATTGACCACTACTCTGATGTACACTTTCATGTGTTAGTTATATATTCATATCTTCTTCCGCCTTTGTGATATGGATATCTGTGACTGATTTGTGATATGATTATTTCTATGTTTGTTTCCGAAGATTATTTATAGCCACCGTGTGATAAGCAATTACATGGATGGTCGCTCCTCAACAGCCTTATTCTCCGTGCTAGTTGACAGCACTTCTCCGGAGTGTTCTTGGCTAGCGTGGGTATAGAGGTGGGGCGTCACAGGACGAAGATTTGATATATCATTATTATTAGTATTATTCCATACATAGTCTGTTCTACTGCATTGTTCTATTGTTCTGTTGTATTTATAACTCTGATAGATGTTGTAAAAATTATAATCAAGTGTATAGTATAAATAGTTTCATGAACTGTTTATTTGATTATTATATTTATCATTCTGCTGCGAGATTCTGTACTTGTTTTTTTGTTTTCTGATTTTTCTTAATTAGCCACATTGATTATCTGTGTTTTATATTGTTTAGTTTGACATGTGTGGATTATTATGTATTTAAACCTTCCGAAATGTGGGTCATCACAAGTTATATAAGATTTATTAAACATCAATGGTTGAAAGTAAAAAAATAATAGTTAAATAAATGTATATTCAAATACACATTATGATGTGCGTGAAATATGTATGTATGTATGTATGTATGTATGTATGTATGTAACTAACTAAGTAATAAGAATGACATAATCATTAGAATGGATTGGAATGTTAGGTCAACAGTGTTAGACAATAGAAGTTTGTCTACCGCAAGGGGATACCACGAGTTGTGCATAGATTATGCTGATGTGAGACATATATAATCGTGGGACCCACAAAGGGTATACGATTGTGTATAAATAAAGGAATACTCCAACAAAAAATGGATTCTGTTTCAATAAAGAAGGACTTGGGGGTATTGTCATGATTGCAATAGGCAATCTAAATCAGATGGTCGGTGAAGAACGACGCTTTGTCAACTTGTGTTGGTACTAAATTGTGGAGTAGGGCTGCACATAAGTTGAGAATGTCATCAATCTTAGCGGTTAACGGAAAAGGCAGGGGTTACACATAATAGGCTACACTGCCTACTAGTGCACGAACTACGTTAGGTCATGCATCATACATTGTTTGCTGGTTTGTTTATTAGGAGGTAAGGCTAGTTAACCCTATTAGAGAGGTCTTTCAAAATGAGCATAGGGTAGTCTGTGGAGCTGAGTCCAAAACCGGTGAGGTTGAATCCACCATATTTATAGTTCATAGAGTTGAGCCTACATCCAGGAAGCAGATAAAAAAAATCCTAAAAATGCAACATAGAGCACGGCTAAATTATTGTAAAGCCGTTATTAGGCATTATGGGAGTTTCCTAAGTACACGTAGTGACAAATGGGATATGGCGAGGGTCATGGATTCTTATAGGGTGCTGAGTCAAGGGATACTAGCGAGGATAGTATCTTGGTCTAATAGGGGACCGTGGTACTTATATATATTTACATGGATATAGTCTACAATGGGTAGATGGGATGGATTGTACGTGTATGTAAAGTTATGACGATTAATTAAAATAAAAGACGTAACGTGTGATGGAAAACAATTAGCATAAAATAGTGTTATGTCTAAAGTGTGTAACTCACCATTCACCGAAATATTATTCTGACCCTTTCTTACTACAACACGTAGGATATTTTAGAAGGGCAGGTTCCATATTCATGCTTGATGCTAACAAGGACACTAAACATTTGAGGTGACAATCTTAGTCAATGATTGCGTCACTTATTATATTTTATTATTTCATTGTGAGTTATATAGCTAGTGCACCGATATGCATTCTTTTGTTTATCTATAGGATACCAACCTAACGATCCACACTTTGGTGGACTTGGGTTTTCATTTTAGCAAAAAATCGGACCTACTGGTATGTGGGTTGTTACACATAGGGCTTTTGTGCAATTTAACAATTATGCAAGAAAAGGGGTTATATGTACTTATTTAAAATCTAAGGGAATTTAAAATGATGTTACATGAAACTATAAGCCGCCAGTACCATTTTCTTCTCAAAATTTTCACTATTTCTACCCTTCATGATGATGTCACAACCACCATCACCATGCTCTTTATGTCCACATAATCAAATCCATGCCTTCGGCTACATGTCCGACTTCCTCTCGTCAAAACCTTACTTTTCAAGTCTTGATGTCGTTGTGCTTCGAAGCCGCTGTGCTCATCGCTCCCGTGCCTATCGTATTGTCCATCATCATTCGACTATGTTAGATCGGTTTCGTTCGTCTTGACATAGCATGTGGCTGCGTCGATCTGAGACATTCATGGTGATGAGCACTATTAATCGCGTGCATTTGCTGTATATCAAAACCAATTTACTTTATAAAAAAATTATATATATAGGCAAGGATTGGATACAACTTATTATGGATAAACCTCAATCCCCCCTCCCTGGGTTTATACCACATATTCCAACTTAAATAATATGATTAAGTAAAAAAAACCTGAAACAATAATTAATTGAACGAGAAAGTGTGGTTGAAATCAAAGGAGATTTGAGGTGTAGTTGATCGTTGCCCTATATGTTTGTATATACACAAATAGATACGCACACGAATATATATATATATATATATATATATGTATGTATGTATGTATGTATGTATGTATGTATGTATGTATGTATGAAAGTTCTATAACACCCCTCTTTTGTAGCGCTCGTATAGCCACTATTTTCCAATACAAGCTCCTGTTTAAATATTATTATTATGTGAAAGAAAGAGAAACGACAATATTAAAATAAGGGATTATGGTGAAAAATAACAGGGCTCAAGGGGTGCTACAAAAGAGAGGTATCATTTCATCATAAACATACACACATACACACACACATACAGGCACACGCACACGCACACGCACATATATACACATATACATATACATATACATATATGTATACACACACACATACATCTATATATATATATATATATATATATATATATAAGGCTAGACTACACCTTATTTCTGTTTTATCTCTATTCCACTCTTATCTCAACCATATATTCTGATTTAAATAATATAATTTTTCTCTCTTGCAACCTCATTATATTATTTAAATAGAAACGTGGTTGAAATCCGAAAAGAATAAAGGTTTAACAAGAACAAGATGTAGTCAATATACACACCACACACATACATATGTATGTATGTATATAGGCAATGATCAGTTACATTTCATTTCTGCTACACACATATTCTTCTTTGATTTCAACCATACATTCCAATTTAAATAACATACTTTCTCTTTTTTTCTACCTCATTATATTATTTAAAACAAAACTTATGGTTGGAGTCAAGGGGAATAGAGATATAACATGAGTGAGGTGTAGCCGATCCTTGCATGTATATATATATATATATATCTATATATAAATATTTGTATGTATGTACATGTATGTGTGTGTGTGAAGATTGAATCGAGATGTGAAAGATTTATATATTGCCCATAGATTACCGAATCCATTAGAGAAGGTGTAGAGAAATTGTAGGCAAGTAGAGAGTTTATAGTTGTGGAAAAGACGTAGGTAAATATGTAAAGTATGTAGGGAGTGGAAAGTCATTAAGGACTGAGGAGTTCGTAAGCAATGTGTGGCGTAGGGATGTCGTAAGGACCTCAGACGTGGAGAACACGTAGAGAAGAAGACAACGGATGTTATGGGTAACGGTTAGAGATTATTTTTGTGACGTTTTGATTTTCCAACATCTGTTTTGATGTCCGTATAGCATTTGGGGATTAATTTTTCAACACCATGCCGACGTCAAAGACATGTTGAAATATAGATTTTGTTTTGTTGTCAGGAGCATTATTTAAATTAACATGCACAGTACATGAGATTTTTGGCTGTATCTTCAATTTTTTTATGTTAAGAATGCAATAATATTCCCGTTAACTTCATAGATATGGATTTGTTTTCTGCATTTTCCAAATTTTAAGATATGCCTAAACGGCTTAGCATCAGTGCCTATAAAAAAAAATCACCAAACGTCCTTGCACCACTACAGTAGAGCATCCTGATTGATATAAATGGGAAGAACAGAGAGATAACAAACTTTGCCCTGTCTTCTCATCTCAAATTTAATTCTGTACAGTTGTTAACTAATCCTATCCATTTCTCTATCACCAATCTCTCTTTTCCTCCATCTCCCTCCTTTTTTCATTTGCTTCCGTGACTGAATGGATCAATTTACATGATTCATGTGATACAAATCATTTCATTTCTACCATCAGAGTTTGCATTGTCAAGAAAGCATTGCAATATTCCCAGAAAAATACATTCGACATTTTGTAATGGACGTTTCTTCCTCATCACAAGAAGCTACAAGTGATACTTCATCTATCATAAGAAGGTGATTTATTTTTACAATATTCTATGTACTCTTGAACAATTTTTTAACGATTTTTTCAACTTTTTCTCTCTTTAAATAAAAAGAAAGAAAGGTCAAAAGATGATGGTCATGGTTAAAATAGAGTCGGCCGTGGATAAAAAGAAGAATGAAGGACCTCCTTCTGATTTCTGGTCATGGAGAAAATATGGACAGAAACCTATCAAAGGATCTCCATATCCAAGGTACTGGCTAGATACTATGGTAGTTCATAAAATAATCGTCAATGGTTATAGGTTCGTTCATTGTATACGTATATACAGGGGCTATTATAGATGTACCACTTCAAAAGGTTGTTCAGCAAGAAAGCAAGTAGAGAGATGCAGAACAGATGCATCTATTTTAGTCATAACCTACACTTGTGACCACAACCATGGCACAAATTCTATACTTAGAAAATTTCAGAATAGAGAAGAAGGATGTACTCAAGAAAAGGCAAAAGAAGCACGAAATGATGGTACAATGACTAGTGAGAGGAAACTAGAAACGCTAGTTGAAGAAGAAGAAGTAAAAGGGTTGAAGGATGAAAATGAAAAAGGCAATGTCGATGACCTATTAGTAACTAATAAAACCGAAGAAGGTGATAACGATTTTTTTAACGAGCTGGGAGAGTTGCCCATGTCTTCAATGTTTACTAGCTTTGTAAGTGGTAGCATCTTTGATGACCGGATTCCTCTTCTTTTCTCCCTTAACTAGTTGACCTTTACTTGATATATTTGCTTGTATTTATGTATATGAGTAAAATGTGATGTTACTAATTTTGTTGTTTTCCTGCATTTACATTTAAATTGGGTAAACTATGTATTTCCATTTGTTTGATGAGCCTTTAGGACTCCTGGTTTTCAGAAAATGGAATATAATAACAGGCCTAAAATCAGAGTGCAGTTTTGTAGACTATATAATTGATCACTATGTATAATAAAATATTATTCTTTACATTATAATCTTACTGCTATACGACACATATCATATGATCCAATCAAAACCATTTTACATAAATGTTCATCTGTACCAAAATTATTCTGCCGTTTTGTCATTTGTCTCCACCAGATCATCTTTTATTTCAACTATTTCCACCTTAATTACTTTTGTAATAAACTAATGAATGATGTGGGTTTAGTTGAAAAGCGATGTTTTCATAACCCGGCCGTGAGTCAAACCGGAAGGGTTTGGGTTTGAGCTGTTGAGCGTTCGACCGATCGAACCGTCAAGAACCGTGCATGTTTGTTAATAATGAAAATATGAACGATTACACAGGTTTAAAATAACCGCATAAGGCGATAAAAATGTGAATAGTGAAAACACAACACACATGTTATTATTTTTATTCACAAACAGCCGCAAATGTTGTCCAAGCTCCCGATTGAATACACAGCTGACCCAATTAATATAGGGTTAGTTGCCGCCGCAATTAATATACTGGCGATAATCAATATACTGGGTGTAAACTGACCCTAATTAATATACTGGCTTCGCTTTAGCTAGTCGTGACCAAGAAACCACCGGTTTCGCTTGGTGGGCCGGGAATGCCAGACTTATCAATTTATCTGGTAAACAATTTGGGGCTCAATATACTTCGAGAGCAGTCTCCTTGGGTTTGGTTCGATTTATTATATCTCAAAATAAACTTAAGTTAATAATTTTCCTTTTCGTTTTTTTTCTATTGTCAAATTCTGACAACAGATTGCAAAATTCAAGGCAAATTGGAACCATTAACAATTTAAATTAGTCTTTAAATTATTAGTGAATGATTCCTCAATTTTAATTTTTATCGGGGATAAAGTTTTACTGAATGGAAAAAGAAAATTGATTTATGACCGATTTATAACTAATCTCATTTTTATTTTCAATAAAAAATTTATATATTCACAAACATAAATAGATTACAAGACATAAATAGCAAGGGCACAAACAGCCGTGCATGTTTTTATTTACTCATAACACAACTCATAAAGAAAGCCTTTCAACTTAAACGTATAAATGCATTACACGCTAAAACAAATAGTGAAAAGACAAGACACATCATCGGACAATATTTTAGATAGAGGCATTAGCTCTAACTTGCCGGATTAACATAAATATATTTCCACTGTCAAATAGTACGCACATGGCAACCCTTCACAACACAAGTATAATGATGATATGACACAACAAAACAAAAGGTACAGCCATAATCACACATGAACACACGGTAACTACTGAATGATTAGCCCCTAGACACAGTGCAATTCCAGAAAACCACTCTTCACAACACAACACACGATAGCTACATCTGCACATGATCATACATGGCCAAGCCATTTGCACTCCTTCACAACATTACACACCACAAAACACAATTGCACTCCTTCACACAACCACCCAACTGTACCTCATATATGTACCATCCACAAAGATGGTTGTTGATGCAGCAAGGCATATAGGAATTCAGAAGTTAAACCATATTAAATCGTGCACGAGTCAAGGAGCTTTGGATTTAACTCGTGAGTCGTACACAAGCTTAAAACGTGCATGCTTGATAAGTCGGTCACGAGATGGAGGACGCATGAGTCGGTTCCGGTTTAACAAAGCCTGGAGGAGTTCGAGTTGGATGAGTCGTTACCGACTTAAGAGATTACAAGGGGGAGATAGCATAGGTCGAATGGAGGCAACTTTAGAAGTAAGTCGTCCACGACTTAACTTGAGTCGTCTACGACTCAACATGAGTCGTCCGCGACTTAACAATCCAAGAGGAAAAAGACTGCGACCTAATGAGGCTGAAGGAAAAATGACCGACCTAAGGAAGCCGGAGTGGGAAAGGTGCGAGCTGGTGAAGAGGGCTGAGTCGGAACCGAGCTAATGGGCTACGACCTAAGATGAGTCGGCAAGGAGATAAGCTGTGGATCTTGAGTCGGTCGTGTTGAGTTGAGTCATGTATATATGAGTCGGTATTGTATGAGTCGTGAGTCGTCTTGTTCTTGAGTCGGAGGAGTTGTATTGGCAGGGTTGTTAAGTCGCTGGATTTGATGAGTCGGTTACCTTTGAGTCGGACCTGTATGTAATGTGTTGAGTCGTATTAACTGCTGTGTCTATAAGTCGTGCCTTGTTGAGTCGGCAGCGACTTATGTTGAGTCGGCCGAGATGAGTCGTGTTTGTTGAGTCGGTGCCGACCTAGGAGTTGAGTGTTGTATGTTGTGTTGAGTTGTAATGCCTATAAATAGCGGGTGTGTTGTAAATTTTTGGGTGGTTGAATATTGAATAAAATTTCCTTTTGTTAGCTTTGTGCTTTCATTCCAATTGGTAGTTGAGTGTAATCTCCTATCTCCTCTTTCGGTTAATCGAGTGCGCTCGATTCAACGATCGTAGAAGCCGATTCACGGAATCTAGTGCGCTAGATCAACGTGCGAAGAATCGTAGATCTTGAAACACGGTATAGTGCGCTATCAACGTGTTTGAGATAGCTAGAGTTCGGTATCTTTGGATCAACGAACTTGGGCATTTGGTATCTTCAACTCACCGATTGCTACATTTCATCGATTGAAGTTTATTTCGAATTATCCGCTGCGTCAGTTTTTGGTATCAGAGCCATACTTAGCCAATCATAGCTAAGTTTGATTCTTGGAGCCAAGTTTTTGAAGTTTTTGAAGTTGGAAGGAGTTCATCGTGTTCATATTGAAGTTGCATCAAGTTTGGAGAGTTTGATCCATTTCATTTTGGATCGAGGAGTTGGATTTTGTTTGGATTTTGAATTGGTGATTTGCGCGCCAAAGTTTTGAAGGTTTTGGAGTGAGCCGAGGCAAGTCTTGACCGAGCCAAGCAAAGTTGTGAAGAGTCAAGGCCGAGACAAGCATTGCCGAGACAGTTGAGCCTAGATTGCCTTATCGTGTGAAATTTTGAAGTATTGTGTTCAATTTGTTGAAGTTTGTGAAAATTTTAACCATGCCACCAAGGAGAGCTAATCGTCATCAAAACGTTGAAGCTTTGTATCGTAGAGAAGAAGCCGAGCTTATGGAACAACGTATTAATGAGAAATTTGATGAAGGCATTGGTAAATTGGAGAGATTGATGAATGATTTGAATCAAAGGAGGAGATCACCAAACTCGAACCATGGAGGAAACCGAGTTTCGCCATTGGTTACGGAAGCGAGGAGGGTATCACCACATTCTTGTAGAGATAGAAGAGAAACATCAATTTCATCACGAAGAGATCATCATGACTATGCACATGAAGAAAGAAGAAGTCATCGAGAATTTGACCATGAAGTATATAGAGATGAAGAGAGACATAGTCAAAGAAGCATGCATGAGAGAAGGGATGATGTTAGTCGAGATCGATGTAGGCGTACCTTTGATTTTGTTGAAGAGGGTGATAGAGCAAGTATTCCTTATAGAGATCGAGACCAAATTCGAAATTCTTACCGTGATGTGGAGGATGATCGTCGTTGGGAGTCGGGTATGAAAATGGAAATTCCAGAATTTAAAGGCGGAATGGTTGCTGAGGAGTTTTTAGATTGGTTGTCTAATGTGGAGGAAATCTTTGATTTCAAGGAGGTGCCGGAGAATAGAAGGGTGAAGTTAGTTGCTACAAGGCTGAGGGGAAGAGCATTGGCATGGTGGCAGCAAACTAAACTTACTCGAGAACGAATGGGGAAGTCAAAGATAGAATCTTGGGAGAAGATGAAAAAGTTGATGAGATCTACTTTCTTACCTTACAACTACCAGTCACTTATGTACCAAAGGTTGCAGAATCTGAGGCAGGGGACAAAGTCTGTTAGTGATTATGCTGATGAATTTTACCAACTCATTGCCAGGAATGATATCATGGAGACAGAAGAGCAGTTAACTGCTAGATTCGTTGGGGGTTTGAGAATGCAGATCCAGGATATGGTTAATATGTTTGATCCTAGATCCGTTGCAGAGGCACATCAAAAAGCGTTAGCTTGGGAGAAACAAGGAAGGCGTGGAGGTGGTGTGTTTACTAATTCCAATAATCAAGCAAGGGGTGTTGGCGGAAGTTCTAATGTTCCTAAACCTGTTACAAAGCCAGTGGTCAAGGAGGTTGAGAAGGCGAAGGCTAGTAGTGTTTTCAAATGTTATAATTGTCAGGAGTTGGGTCACAAAAGCAACGAATGTCCGAAGCCGAAGAAGAGAACCATGGTTGCAGAGGTTGAAGCAGATGATGGTGAGGAGGCAGAGTATTCAAATGTACCTTATGTTGATGAGGAGGAAGAAGTGTCGGGAGACGAAGGTTGTAATCTTATGATGAGAAGAAGTTGTTTGACACCAAAGCAAGAGGAGGATCGTAGTTGGCTGAGAAGAAATATTTTTCAATCGACATGTACTATTCTGGGAAAAGTTTGCAAGTTCGTTATTGATGCTGGAAGTTGTGATAATATTATTTCTACAGAAGCAGTAAGAAAGTTGAACTTGAAGACCGAGAAGCATCCTAAGCCATACAAGCTAGCATGGTTAAGGAAAGGAGGTGAAGTGAAAGTGTGTCGAAGAGCTTGTGTGAATTTTTCAATCGGAAAGAAGTACAAAGATGAAATATGGTGTGATGTCGTAGATATGGATGTTTGTCACTTATTGTTGGGCAGACCATGGCAGTTTGATAGAGCAGTTCAGCATGACGGTCGTGCCAACAGTTACAGTTTCATGTTCGAGGGTACTAAAATCACTTTAGTTCCTAAGAGACAGCAGCAGAAGGAGAGCAAGCTAGAAGAGATTGAAGAATTGAAAACTCTGTTGACTTTGAAGGAGTTTGTTAAAGAAGTGGAGGAAGAACCGGAAGTGTTTTTGTTGATTGGGAGAGAGAGTAGCGAAGAAGTTGAGATTCCTGAAGAAGTGAAGCCTGTTTTGAAAGAGTTTGAAGATGTCTTTCCAGAGGAGTTACCGAAGGAGTTACCACCACTTAGAGACATTCAACATCAAATTGATCTTGTTCCAGGAGCAGTGTTACCACACCGACCACATTACAGAATGAGTCCGAAGGAACCTGAGGAGTTACGAAGGCAGGTGGAAGAATTACTTGAACAGGGTCGTATTCAGGAAAGTTTGAGTCCATGTGCTGTGCCTGCATTGTTAGTACCAAAGAAGGACGGAACTTGGAGAATGTGCACTGATAGTAGAGCTTTGAATAAGATCACTGTTCGTTACAGATTTCCTATGCCGAGGTTGGATGATTTGTTGGATCAGTTGAGTGGGGCAACTATATTTTCAAAGATTGATTTGAAGAGTGGTTATCATCAAATTCGAATCAGACCTGGAGATGAATGGAAGACAGCTTTCAAAACTAGAGAGGGGTTGTACGAATGGTTGGTTATGCCATTTGGTTTGTCTAATGCACCTAGTACATTCATGCGGGTGATGAATCAAATTTTTAGACCATTCATTGGAAAGTTCGTCGTGGTTTATTTCGATGATATTTTGATTTATAGCAGGAGTACGGAGGAACATGTTCTACATTTGAGGGAAGTGTTGCTTATTCTTCGTGAAGAACAATTTTATGCTGCTACAAAGAAATGTGTGTTTATGACACCTAGTGTTTTATTCCTGGGTTATGTTGTTTCAGGGAAAGGTATTCAAGTTGACCAAAGCAAAGTTGAAGCAGTCAGGAATTGGCCACAACCAAAGACAATTACAGAAGTGAGAAGTTTTCATGGGCTAGCGTCATTCTACCGAAGGTTCATACCACACTTCAGTAGCGTGATGGCTCCAGTTACTGATTGCATGAAGGGGAAGCAGTTTGTGTGGTCAGAGGAAGCGGGGGTTGCATTTGAGAAGATTAAGGAATTGTTGACGTCTGCACCAATTCTTGTTTTACCAAATTTTCAGTTATTGTTTGAATTACACACTGATGCTTCGAAGGTGGGTATTGGAGGAGTTCTGAGTCAGAATGGGAAGCCAGTTGCTTATTTCAGCGAAAAATTGTCAGGGGCAAAGATGAGATACAGTACATATGACGTTGAATTTTATGCTGTTGTTCAGGCTGTTAAGCATTGGAGACATTACTTATTTCAGAAGGAATTTGTTCTGTACACTGATCACGAAGCTTTGAAACATTTACAGGGGCAAGATAAAATTTCTGCGAGACATGCATCATGGATTACTTATCTGCAGCAGTTTACTTTTGTCGTTAAGCACAAATCAGGGGTGACAAATCGAGTAGCTGATGCTTTGAGTAGGAGGAGTCATTTACTAACGACAATGAAGGTTGAAGTAACGGGGTTTGAATTACTACCAGAGATGATTGAAAAGGATCCTTACTTTGTGAAATATGTTGAGAAAGTGAAGGATGGAAGTGCGGATGAATTTATGTTGGTTGATGGTTTTCTGTTTAAAGGAAATCGTTTATGTATTCCGGATTGTAGTTTGAGGATGAAAATTGTGAAGGAATTGCACGAGGAAGGACATGTGGGCCGTGATCGTACTTTGCAGTTGATTTCACAGTCTTACTTTTGGCCGTCGATGAGGAAAGAGGTTGAGAGGTTCGTGGAGCGATGTCATATTTGCCAGGTTTCAAAGGGGACAGCAACGAATGCAGGGTTGTATATGCCGTTACCAGTACCATCTAAGCCATGGGTTGATATCAGCATGGATTTCGTTTTGGGTTTGCCGAGAACTCAAAGGGGAAATGATTCGATATTTGTTGTGGTGGACAGGTTTTCAAAGATGGCACATTTTGTTGCTTGCAAGAAGACAGCAGATGCAGTTCGAGTCGCACAGCTATTTTTCAAGGAGATTTATCGACTTCATGGTTTACCAGAATCTATTGTTTCTGACCGAGATACTCGTTTTTAGAGTCACTTTTGGTTGAGTTTGTGGAAGATGGTGGGAACGAAACTGAAGTTTAGCAGTGCTTATCATCCACAAACCGATGGGCAGACAGAAGTTGTTAACAGGTCATTGGGAAATTTGTTGCGATGTCTTGTACAGGATAATTTGAGAAGTTGGGACATGAAACTATGCCAGGCAGAATTTGCTCATAATCATGCAGTAAATCGAAGCACAGGATTCAGTCCGTTTCAGATTGTTTATTCAAATTTACCCAGGGGGCCATTGGATTTAGCAGTTGTACCACAGTCAAAGAGAACAGTTAAACGAGCTACTGATTTTGTTGATGAGCTGACTGAATGTCATAGAACCGTTCAGGAACGATTGGAGAAATCGAATGAGAAATATAAGAAGTTTGCCGATTTGAAACGTCGAAATGTTGAATTTAAGGAAGGTGATTTGGTTTATGCCGTATTGACAAAGGATCGTTTTCCGGTGGGTGCTTATAACAAGTTGAAGGCGCGAAAAATTGGTCCAGTTGAAGTGTTGAAGAAAATCAATGAGAATGCTTATCGATTAAAGTTACCAGATGATGTTTATACTTCTGATGTTTTTAACGTCAAACATTTAATTCCATATCATGGGGGTGAGATTGTTGAGGAAGAATTTACAAATTCGAGGTCGAATTTTTCTCAACCAGGGGAGGATGATGCAGCAAGGCATATAGGAATTCAGAAGTTAAACCATATTAAATCGTGCACGAGTCAAGGAGCTTTGGATTTAACTCGTGAGTCGTACACAAGCTTAAAACGTGCATGCTTGATAAGTCGGTCACGAGATGGAGGACGCATGAGTCGGTTCCGGTTTAACAAAGCCTGGAGGAGTTCGAGTTGGATGAGTCGTTACCGACTTAAGAGATTACAAGGGGGAGATAGCATAGGTCGAATGGAGGCAACTTTAGAAGTAAGTCGTCCACGACTTAACTTGAGTCGTCTACGACTCAACATGAGTCGTCCGCGACTTAACAATCCAAGAGGAAAAAGACTGCGACCTAATGAGGCTGAAGGAAAAATGACCGACCTAAGGAAGCCGGAGTGGGAAAGGTGCGAGCTGGTGAAGAGGGCTGAGTCGGAACCGAGCTAATGGGCTACGACCTAAGATGAGTCGGCAAGGAGATAAGCTGTGGATCTTGAGTCGGTCGTGTTGAGTTGAGTCATGTATATATGAGTCGGTATTGTATGAGTCGTGAGTCGTCTTGTTCTTGAGTCGGAGGAGTTGTATTGGCAGGGTTGTTAAGTCGCTGGATTTGATGAGTCGGTTACCTTTGAGTCGGACCTGTATGTAATGTGTTGAGTCGTATTAACTGCTGTGTCTATAAGTCGTGCCTTGTTGAGTCGGCAGCGACTTATGTTGAGTCGGCCGAGATGAGTCGTGTTTGTTGAGTCGGTGCCGACCTAGGAGTTGAGTGTTGTATGTTGTGTTGAGTTGTAATGCCTATAAATAGCGGGTGTGTTGTAAATTTTTGGGTGGTTGAATATTGAATAAAATTTCCTTTTGTTAGCTTTGTGCTTTCATTCCAATTGGTAGTTGAGTGTAATCTCCTATCTCCTCTTTCGGTTAATCGAGTGCGCTCGATTCAACGATCGTAGAAGCCGATTCACGGAATCTAGTGCGCTAGATCAACGTGCGAAGAATCGTAGATCTTGAAACACGGTATAGTGCGCTATCAACGTGTTTGAGATAGCTAGAGTTCGGTATCTTTGGATCAACGAACTTGGGCATTTGGTATCTTCAACTCACCGATTGCTACATTTCATCGATTGAAGTTTATTTCGAATTATCCGCTGCGCCAGTTGTGTATTACAGGCTCCGGCTTCTCCGGCTACTTGTAACATTGTGGTGTACAACATTAGCGGATCGTAGTTGAAAGTTTCTACATCATTATTTATTTCTTGTAAGCCCGCTATATTACCAATGATATGACCAACATCCACTCCGCTATCATCAATGTCAAGGATATCGGCCTCTACATTATCTAATGACCTTTCTATATCATCCAATGGCCCTTTTATATCGACTAACTACCCTTCTATCTTGACAGCTATATTAGCTTCTACAAAAATAAAATAAAATAAAAATCTAACAATTTGTTAGTTTATGGAAACAAACATTAAATAATCTTTCAAAATTAATAGATAATCACCTCCTTACAAATACATCCATTTCCTCAACCGTCAATAACGGTGCTTCCTCCCCAACCACCCATGTATTATTTTCGTCAAACACAAGAAAACTAATGGGACAGAGTTTCGTCCCTTTAATTCATGCCTAAATATACATCATAAACTTGAATGAGTCTAAGTTGAATGAATTAATTTTTATTTGCACAATAAATATATGGTAACAAATCATATTTAGCAAGTAAAAAATTGCAAGTTCATTAGTAATAGTAACTTACTCCAATATCTTGATCATATTAGAAATATTGGTGTAACAATTTTTTGGTTTTAACCATACTGTTTTAGTCTTAATCATTAGTTTTTCAATTAAGAAAACTCTACTTATTCCAATATTTTATATGTTTTATTTTCAATGAAAACTTTACAACTAAAACAAAATCATGAAAAAGCTACTTCTCTTTTTGATTGTTATTTTGTTCATCATTTCTAATTGATAAGTTGGCTTATAAAAATTCATTTTATTAATTATTATCATTTACAAAGAACTAAAAGTTGAACAGTAGTAAAATTATATATTTGACATATCGATAAAGAACGAGCTAAAGTAGTATTTGGTATTAAATCAACATTGTTTATTCAATAAATTAAGTAAGAATGAAAATGACAAAACTATGAATATGAAATGTTTGAGAGACGAAAGGAACAATAAATATAGTATAAAAAAGAATAAAATAATAAAGACGTATAGTATACAAATTTCTCAGATTTATATGAGGTTATATTATGATTTGTACATAATTGAATATCCAGCAAATAATTGTGATTTGTAAGCAATATGTAGTTTGTCTTTGATGGTAATTTGCCATTATTTATCCAAATATTTGAAAAATTAACATCATTATAACATTATAACATAGTACAATGTCATTTATAACATGTTCTACACATGGCCGATACTTTAACGATATTTTCTGATATTATCACAATATTTTAAAATATCACATATCGGTACTTGACTGATACGTGCCCGATACTAGTTTTAACTACTTAGATGAAAGATAAGTACTTATTGTTTTGTTAAATTAAAAGCATAGTATATGCATTTAATGTGTATCTATTTCTAAATGTATTTATCATCATTGTGTTTGTTAATTTTGTGCCCTTTTATTATCAATATGGTGATTGAAAAAATTATGTTAAACCAAAAAATTTCATTTATATTTATTGGTTTGTCGATTGTTAGCGATTATGATAATTATTCGATATCCGTCCGTACCCATGGATGCAGATATCCACTATTTGAAAATGATTTCGAATATGGATGTGGACATAGCAATATTCATATCCGAAAATATTTGTTGACAGGCCTACATTGAGTGTTAACACCTCATTGGGCCATCTATGCCATGTTAAGAGAATTCATAAAGATTTTTCCACTTTTTTGAAAAGTCATCTCAAAGCGACACATGTCACCTCTAAAGTATACCACGTCATCATTCAAGAAAAAAGCTCAAATTTTTTAATCATTGCATGCTAAAGCCATAGTGGTGGTAATGGGACATGTGTAGTAGTACAGTTATAACTGGTGATGCTGGATTATGGAAGTGCTAGGAGGATGTTTGAGGCAGCGAAATAGGGATATTAAGGCTAGATAAACACTGGAAGGGAGTGAATAGTGTTTAAAGGATTATATATATATTTTTAAATTATTTAATATTATAATTGGAATGATACAATTAATCAATCATAGAATCAAAGAGTAGATAAAAGTAAATGCAGTAAAAATAAAAAGGAAAGAACACACTAGGATTTTATACTAGTTCAGAGTTACTATACATCCAGTCTCACACAATTCCTTGTACGGATTTCTTTTCAACTAATATATGCAAATATAATCTCGATTTAAAGGCTATGAGACATACCCTTCAGAATCCCAACCTCTGGGTAGAGTCACTTGATTTTTGGGCTACAAGCACAACCACTAGATTTATGGGCTATTAAGCACACCCAATTGATTTACAAGCTACAATCACACCTAGAGGTGTAGCAGTAAAATATTGTTTTACAGACTTAGATCTTCGATCTTGATTACAATTGATCTTATATCTCTTGAATAGCACTTAGATCTTGGTTTGAGCGAGCGAGATGAGAGAAATCAGATGGAAGATAAAGAAGAATAAATCAGTAATGATTAAATTTGATTTTGACTAAAGTTTGTAGAGTTTGGGCAGAAATTGATTTAGAAATGAAGAGAGTGAAACGAGGAGAGAAGAATAAGAAAGTAATTGTTAAAAATGCGTTTGAAAGTCTGGTATATATAAGGAAACAACGGTCATGTCCATTTATGAAGAGATACGACGAAAAGACACTCTCATTCAAATTTGAATTTTGTAAAGTATGGCCACTATGTCGACATATAAGAATAGGATATGTCCACATATCCCTTTGTATTTTGAAATACAAATTATAAATATTATTTTGAAAATTTGTCTCTTTGTAAAATAAATTGATACTTTGTAGAAACTTTTAATATAGTTTATACATATTTTAATCAAGATATAATTTAATAAAACATTGTAAAATACTTTTGAAGGGTTTAATAAGAGTTAATTCAATTATAAAAAATAATTCAATATATATAAACATAGAAATACTAAATAATATCTTTGTAAGTATAAGAGATCGAAAATTATTTTAGGAAATATTTTGAAATTATTAGTTTGTTAACGTAAAAATCAAAAGCTAACACCCCGGTGTAGAATGAAGTTGAGCGAAAGCACCACCCGTGAACACGGGAACTAAAAACAAGTAGAAAAAATCGCATAGAAAGCAGAAAGGGCAACAGCTTTTATAGTGGTTCGGCTTAGGGTAAGTCTACGTCCACTTTAATTCTCTTTATTACTGAATTGATTACAACTTTACAACAATCTTCAACTACAATTCCGATGAGACAAACAACTAGAACTTTGATGCAGAAGAATTCTTTGAATCCATGTAGATTGCGTTAGATTTCCTCTCGAAGTTAGTTGAGATGCCTTTCGAACTTGAAGTGTCGAGTGAGTCGAGAATTCAGCAGAGTATCGGCGCTTCAAGAGATTGGCCAAAAGTCCCTTTTATGCTTGAGGTGGGTTGGTATTTATAGGGAAATTTTCCTCTTGGGTCATAAGTCGTCATTGACTTATGGTAGGTCGTGGCCGACTTATCTGGCCCAGCCCCATGGTCTCACAAAAGTTCATTTGTACAAGTCCTAAGTCGCTCACGAGTCACCATCTAAGTCGCAAATGAGTCAACTGGTCCTTTTGATGCGGCATTGAACTTTCACCCAGTAGCTTGAGGTCATGGACGACTCAAGCTAGGTTGTGAGTCGTGTACGAGTTAACTGATAAGCTTGTTCCCTTCAGATAATAACCCAGGCCCTGAATCGTGTACGAGTTAAGAGGTCACTGTGTTAAGTAAGGAGCAGCGCCTCATTTGCTTAAGTCGCTCACGACACATGCTAGGTCGTAAGTCGCAGATAGCTCTAAGTCATTAACTCATTTCCTTCTTAAGTCGTGCTCTCTCTTGAACCGTTAAGTCATCCTGTCCTTGAGTTGCGGGCTTCCTTATGTCGTAAACTGTATACCCTCTTAAGTCGTAGGAACCTTAAGTCGTGGATGCCTTAGGTCGTGGAGCATCCCTTCTCTTCTAAACCGTTGAGTCACAGATTTCTCTATGTCATAAGTCACCAAGTCCTTCAACTCGCTAAACCGTTAGGTCGTCCATAACTTGAGTCGTAGACCGTCCACTTTCTTAAGTCATTGACTCCTTTAAGTCGGCCAATCCTTGACTCGTTAAGTCACGTAATTTGTTTGAGTCGTGCAGTTTTTGAGTCGTAGAAAATTGAGGGTTAACATTTGCCCCTCGAAGTACACGCCTAGGTCGTCGGTCGTGTGCTTCGACTTGTCTTAACTCGTGTGCCGGTTCAAATTCCTCTGCCTCGAGATATAAAAGGCTTAGGTCGCTTCTTCTTCACTTACTTGTTTCCGTGTTTTCTTCCGCCATTATTGACCTTTGAAGCTTTCAGAAACAGATCCAACCAGTTTACCTCACAACCAATTAAGGTTCCTACAATCTTCATCGTCACACTGCGTAAGAGATTTTGCCTCTTTTCCAATTGCCGATCATCGTTGATCTTTGTCTCCGATTTTTCCCCTTAACCCTCGTGAATTTTGTTATACTGATGGACTTAGGGCAGGCGGTTCAATCTATCTTGCAGTGGTTCATGATTTGAGGCGATCTAGTGGTGTGGTAGAACTAGGGTTATCCACTGTGAGTAACGGATTAGGAGTTAGATGGTTAATGGGTTAGGAGGTTAACGGGTTAGAAGGTTAACGGGTTAGGAGTAAGAGGGTATGTTTGCTAAAGAGAGTGGAATGTCGCCTTAGGTATAATTTGACACCTCTGCGTGACCCAGCAACTTTTAGTGACTTAACTATGAACCGTCTTAACATACCTTATGACTCAAACCAAGAGTCGTGGCCGAGTTAAGACTTGAGAGTTTCTCGTTGCTTTGCATTGAAGTTTCCTTTATTTTCCACGACTTACTACTTAGAGCGCAGCCGACTTAAAGTTCCAGCAACTCGAAATTGACACGACCTAACTTAACTTAATGACTTAGGTCGCGGACGAGTTAGCCAGAGAACCAATGACTCAACCTAACCCGTAGAAAAGGTTTCTTAAGTCGTTGGCGAGTTAGCACTTGTACTTTTAAGCTTTGTTTAGACTTTGAATTGTTGCTTGAACTTTGTTGCATTCTTTCGCAGATCACTTTCGACTTGTGTTAACTAACAAACTGTTCAATATATTATTTACAGAAAATTGGGACGAATATACTGCCACTGACTGCCCATATCAAATGACAGATTAGTCAACATAGAGTTATCAACTTAAACATACTGTATGAAATGCTGTGAACCAATCAACTAAAGTGAAATATTAATGCAAAGCATTGGTATCTTGAACTGGTTTGTTTGCATCTACATTTCTCTTTCATATTTTAAAACAACGAACCCTGGACTTCATAACTGACAAATGCTTGCTAGTTTTCATTCCAGTTTTATTCGCTTATTGCTTTGTTGATTTTACACAACACTTTACACATTTTAGGAAACATGCACCTTCATATTTGAATATCCAGTTGCTTGTGTAGAATGACTTCTCAGCAAGAAGATATAACAGCCCAGGCTGGAGAGGCCATTCTTATTCCAGCTCCATTAGTCAATCCTCCAGAAAGAGCCCCTACCACCTTATCGTACAAAGCTTTTCGTCAGTTGTGTGGTCAGTTTGGCCTTGCTGAAGCAGATGCCATTCTTCCTGAGAAAAGTGACATTGCTGATGTGGCGCCTACTGGCTTTGTAGCGGTTAACCGGCAAATGTGCCTAAGCGGGGCCATTCCCCCTTTCAATAACTTTCTCCAGAATCTTCTTCGTCGACTAGCTATCTCCCCATTCCAGCTACACCTCAATGGCTATGCCATTCCGATGGGGTTGTGCGTGCTATTTAGGAGAACATTTGACCGACTTCCAATCTTTGACGAGATTTTCTTCCTATGTTCCTTTACTAGGACTAAGGATCATCCTTCTATCACCGTCGTGAGAAGCGCCCGAAATCGTAAATTGATCGTTGGCCTCCCTGACACTGCCCATGGGTTCTTTACTCAATTCTTCTTTGTCCGCTGCCCCCTGGGGTTTTATGCTGTGTGGAGGGAAGGAAGTAAGATCATCTACCTCTTCTATACTTTGAGTTTTGTGAAGTCCGAATTGCCAAGTGTTAACTTCATTTTTTCATTTCAGCGCTTCCCCCTCCTTCTAGAGATCCCAGCCACAAGCCAACTCTGGAGAGGCTCGTAGCTGTACCCGTTGAAGTGCAGGATATGAAATTTTTGTTGAACGACAAATTCCTTCACCAGTTCGGACTTCTTCACCCTTCTCGCTCCACACACCCCCATGAGGTTCCAGACTCCCCACCTAAAGCATTAGATGCCCAAGTTTCTTCTGACGAACCCATACCAAAAGAACCTGCCTCCGAGGCTTCTCTGGTGAAGTGCTCTACTACTGTTGATGTTGCGGGGACGTCTGGCAAATTCGCACTTGCCCCAGTAATTGAGGAAGAAGAGCCTCAGGGATCTCCCCAACATTCACAGAAGTCTGGCGAAGAAGTCGGAAAAACAAGCCCTGTCAGGCAGAGCGGGAACGACACTTTCGAAGGGTTGAGCGATCTCTTTGTCACCTCACAAGAGCTTTTTAAAGACGACCCTGTCACTACTAGGGTTTCTTCTTCAGTAGTGGAAGCGACTTCTTCTTTGCAACAAGCTCCGTCGACCCAAGAGTTGACGTTAACTACTACCCCCACGACTACTCCGCATTCACAGAGTGGTTCGTAGTTTGATGCGCGTAGTTTGCACATCACACACACTTAGAATCTTTCGACACTTTTATACTCCTAACTCTTTGTACTTTGAAGATTCTAAAGTTATGCTTCTTTTCTCCGAAGACTTTTTAAGACTTGCTTTTTTTTATTTCAGATTCTCCGATGGGACGCAGCTGCTCTTACTATGACGACTTTCAGCGCTACGGGAGGCGTAGTCAATATGATTATAGGCGCTACCTTCCCGTTCACAGAGAAACCGATGAAGAGAGAGCCGCTCGAAAGGCTCAGGAGAGAAGGGCTCAAGAAGAGCGTTATGAGAGAAAAGAAAGGGAGGAGCACCATGATTCTTCCCAGAGAGGTGACGATTCTCACAAGAGAAAGTCGCTTGATGATCGGGGAAAAAGCCATATAGTTGTGGACCCAAGCAAGCGTGCACGGCACGGTGAAAAGCATGCTTCTACAACTCCTGAAAAGGTCACTGCCCCCGTCTCATTTGACATTCCTTCTGGCTCTCCTGCTCTCGGGAAGACAGACATTCAGACAATAATCAGCAGGCCTAAATTCCAAGTTGGACCAGGCCCGGCTACTCTGCAAAGCCGGTTCCCGCACTGGTGCCTAAAGGGAGTGCGGTTCGATCTTGACTTGGTCCCTATTGACAAGCCTGCCATGCTGCGAAATCTCGATGTCGTCAGGCTTGATATTGAAAGGATGTCGAACTGGCAAAAGCTTGTTGACGAGCTTCAAAGGGTAAACCGTGCGAATCTTGAGGCCATGCTTACTATGGAGAATGACAAAGCAAAATGGCAGAAGGTTCTTGAGCAGCATGATACAGAAATGAGGAGCATCACTACTTATAATGAAGAGCTTGAAGCGAAGGTCGAGAAGCTTAAAGAAGAGCTCACCACTTCTTCTACTTCCTATACTCAAAAAGAAGAAGTGCTTCAGAAACAAATGAGAGATGCTCATGCCGGCCAAAAAGATGCCGAAGACAGGCTCGAAGTGCAAAAGAGAATCAATGAGGGTTATATTGCTGATATTGCAGAGCTTCGGGAGAAAACCGGCTCTCAAGAGGCGGAAATCGAAATGCTTAAGCTTCAACTCTCCAAAGCTGAAAGAGAGCGTGACGAGGTCGTTGTCGGTAGAATTACAGCTGAAGAATCTCATGAGGCAACGAAGACCAGCATCAGCTCAACATTATTTGAATTCTACCTGCACAGCGTCTTGGGGCACGGTAGTCTCGCCTTTCTAGGCCGCAAATATGAAGTTACACTGGCTGAAGTGTGGGAGGCTGAACTTGACATGCTTGGCGGTAAAGGTGCTGGCTATGCCGAATCAGCTCTTGAGGAGCATTACTTGGATGACGACGCTCGCGCCGCTCTCGCCAAGGGAAAAGAACAACTTGCAAAATTAAGAGCCGAGATGGCCGAAGGGGAACGTTTAGGAAAAACTACATCGACTATTCCAGTCCAGCCTTCACCTTCGGTCGAAATCGACATCGTCGGCTCCAGTTCTCATTCTCCATCCCTGGTCAAAGTTACAACTGAGATTACAAGTACACAGGGTGGAGATGAAGGCGAAGAGAGCGCCGAAGCACTTGCTTATGAGGTTGATGTCAGGAAGCCGACTTCTCCAGGTAACTCTACTGTTAATCTTGCCCAAGTAGACTGCTCATTTGCTTCTTATGAGTTCGATGAGCTTCTCAACTATTTCCTGAACCTCAATGAGCCTTTATCTCCTCTCTTTACCGACTTTAACTTCTTTTCTTCTGTAGAGAAAGTGTCGAGCATCGTTTAGACTCCTCCTCCTTCAATTATTCCACCTCCACCTCTCCAGGTCACTCCTCCGTCCGCCTCTCAACCCGGATCGCAAGAGGAGCAAATAGAAGCTCTTCATGGCTTAGATGATCCTATTGCTTCTCAAGAACATGGGGGAGAAGAGCTTGGAGAAGGCAATGAGTCTCCGGAGCGAACCACTTCTGATAACATAAAATTATCTGCTCTTGTTACTCTGGGAAGTGAGTCTTCTTCAAGGAGGAGGAGGAAGCGTGTCACTTCCAAGAAGAGAAGGAAAGACATTCTTGTTTCCGAAGAGGAAGCGAAAGTTGTTCCGGCGGTAACCCTTTCTCCTTCATCCTCGACTCTCCCAAGCCGTCCTAAAAAGCTGCCTATTAGGTCAGGTGAAGGCCCTAAGGGTGGTGGCAAGAAGAAGTAAGGGGTCCTGCTTCGATTTATCTTTACTTTTGCTTTTTGCATGTACCGGCCGGAGATTGTGCAGGTATCGGCCTCCGCTTTTCTTTTTCTTTTTATTTTGAAACCTGTACCTGTACAAAATTTTGACAGTATTGAATAAAATGATTCTTTTTGTTTGTACATACTTCTGTCTGTATTTGAGAATGCATTTACTATTCATTTTTTTGGTACAAATTTCTTTATATGATATTGCAGTGAGCTTGTGGTATGTTGTTCGAGCGTAATTTTTACGATGTAGCTATACCATGTTGCCCCTATACCATAAGCTCGTTGCAATATTTTATACTTTGTGGGGACTTTTACTCTTATTTTTTGGAGAATAACTATTCCATACTTGAAGGAATACTATTCTGCTCAAAATAGAGTACAGCTCACTCCATATGAGTTTCTACGCTTCATCTTTCGAAGATATCACTTTTTCTTTTGTGCTTTCACACATTTTTACCAAGTGAATTCTTCTATGTGGTAAAGCGGGCCTCTGAAGGGTACTTTAACTTCTTTATGAGGAAGAGTATTTTTAAGAATAGAAGAACCAGTCTTCCTTTGAAAGCTAAAGTGTGCCTTTGAAGAGGGCTTTTTTTTATTGCGCCTCGGTGGATGGCTTTTGATCTTTGCTTTGCATTTCTGGTGAAATGCTTCTTTGAAAAGTTGTACCTCTGAGGAGAGCTTTTTCACGTTTCAACACTTGGAAGTTTTTTTTTCAATCTCGGTGAAACGTGTGCCTCCGAAGAGTTGTGCCTCCGAGGAGGGCTTTCCACGTTTCAACACATGGAAGTTTTATTTCAATCTCGGTGAAACGTGTGCCTCCGAAGAGGTCTTTCTGTTTGATTGCACATCTGGGAAGAGGTTTTTTGTTTGATTGTGCCCCTGGGAAGGGGTCTCTTTTTTTGATTGTGCCCCTGGGAAGGGGTCTTTTTGTTTGATTGCGCCTCTGGGAAAAGGTCTTTTGTTTCTGCCCCTTGGGAGAGGCTTTTATTTTTCCCTGTTCGCTGGGAAGCAGGCCTCCGAAGAGGGCTTTTCACATTTCGTCTCACGGGAGTGTATCAACCGATCACGGTGAAATGTGTGCCTCTGAGTAGGGTTTTTGCCTGGACGTTTGGAGTTTCTTTCTCTCGGTTGGACGGATTCACGGGAGTGTATCGACCGATCAGTCCGCAATTTTGTATCGAGAAAGATCTCTCTTTTTCTGGTTTAGCCCGCTCGGGGTCTTTTAGCATTTCAACTGTGGTGAAATGGGCCTCCGAAGAGGGCTTTTCATGTTTCAACACTTGGAAGTTTTATTTCAATCTCGGTGAAACGTGTGCCTTTGAGTAGGGCTTTTGCCTGGAAGTTTGGTGTTTCTTTCTCTCGGTTGGACGGATTCACGGGAGTGTATCGACCGATCAGTCCGCAACTTTGTATCGAGAAAGATCTCTCTTTTTCTGGTTAAGCCCGCTCGAGGTCTTTATCCTCCGAGGAGTTGTGCCTCTGAAGAGGGCTTGTGCCTCCGAAGAGGTCTTTTGCTGTTTGATGCTTGCTCGCCCATGCCTCTTTGCCATCTATTCATGTTGGCGATCCCCATCGTTTTTTGCAAGTGTCATCTCTTTTTAGTTGCCAATAATTTCCCTCATCCAAAGAAATATACTTCATAGTTAAGCGAGTTGGTGGTGGTAGACACAGGCTATTTAACTGGTTGTTTGTTTGTACAAACATTTGCAGTTAGTTAGAAATGGTCCACTTTCATCCACAACGCTAACTTTTGTCAGAAGCACTTCTTTTGTAGGATTTGAGTATGGAAATTTTGAATGGTTTAGCGTTTGCTTGCTGGGTGATGTCGGAGATCGCTTGGTCTTGCGATGGGTAAGGTTTGTTTTTATGGCCTGCATTATTAAATCGACATTTTAGTAACACAATTAACATATTTTATATGTCGAAATAAAACAAAGCAGTTTATAATAGTAGAGAACACAAGATTTATAGTGGTTCGGCCAAAAACTGGGCCTACATCCACTTTATAGCTTTTCATTATTCACTTGCTTTACAATCGCTTTCAATACAAGAATCATATATTCATAATTCTTTTACAACATTTCAGCAAAGCTTTCAAGTAAAATAGGGACGCAAATGATTGTTGTTCCAAGCTCTTGGGATTGGTTCTCCTTCGACAGTTGTGAGTTTGAATGTGCCATCAAGGAATTTCGCGCCTATAACATATGGCCCTTTCCAGTTTGGTCCAAACACACCTATGGCTGTCATAATTCTCTTCAGGACTAAGTCCCCAACTTCAAAGCTGCGCTGACGAACTTTGGAATTGAAGTGCCTGGCTATTCTTTGCGGGTGAGCTGCAATTCTAAGTCTAGCCTCTTCTCTTCTTTCATCGAGGTGGTCAAGTGCTTCCAAATGCAATTTTTCATTCTCATTTTGATCAAAATGGATCCTTCCGTGTGAGGGAACTTCAGTTTCCACTGGAATCATCGCTTCTGACCCGTATGCCAATGAAAATGGAGTATACCCAGTCGCAGTTTTGTGGATGGTTCTGTATGCCCATAGTGCAAGCGGTAACTTATCGACCCAACCACTTTTTGCTTTTTCCAGCTGCTTTTTGATGGTTGATTTGATGATTTTGTTTACTGCTTCCACTTGCCTGTTTGCCTGCGGATGAGCCACTACTGAGAAGCATTTTCGGATCTTGAATCGTTTGCAGAAATCTTGAAACTCCTCACTTTCAAACTGAGTAGCACTGTCTGTGATTATCTTCTGTGGCACACCATACCTGCAAATGATATTTTTAGTCACAAAACTTACCATTTTCTTAGAGGTAAGAGTGGCCAATGGTTCGGCTTCAGCCCATTTAGTGAAGTAATCAACAGCAACGATAGCATATTTAATTCTCGATTTGGCAGTCAGCAAAGGTCCAATGAGATCTATTCCCCATACGGAAAACGGCCATGGACTGACCATTTGTGTTAGCTCAATGGAAGGTGCCCTAGGAATTTTAGCGAATCTCTGGCATTTATCACACTTTCGGGAATAGTCTGCAACATCCTGATTAATTTCTGGCCAAAAGTATCCATAACGGAGGATTTTCTTTGCTAAAGTTTAACCACCTGTATGATCCCCACATTCTCCTCCGTGTACTTCGGTCAGAATTGTCTTTGCTTCTTCCTTTGTCATGCATCGGAGTAATGGCATTGAAAATCCTCGTCTGTACAAACGACCATCTTGAACTATATATCTGGAGGCTTTCCTCATCAGCTTTTGTCGTTCTTTTGAATTTTCTGGCAAAGAACCATTGAGCAAATATTTAAGTATCGGAGTCATCCATGATTCTTGACCTAGGGATACATTCATAATCCAATCAACATCCATTTCATCTGTGCTTGGAGCTGACAAGACTTCGACGGGAATTAATCCCAATAGTTGAGCTTCACCAGTACTTGAATACTTTGCGAGAGAATCCGCCTTCATGTTCTCTTCTCGGGGTATATGGTTTATTGAATAACGGTCAAAATCTTGAAGGAGCCCCCAGGCTTTTGATAAATAGACGGGTAGATTCCCTCCTTTAGCTTGAAATTCCTTCCTGACTTGGCAAACAATAAGTTGAGAATCACTGAAGATCTGTAATGCCTTGATGTTTAGTTCTTTAGCGATCCTTAAACCAGCGATGAGAGCTTCATATTCAGCCTCATTGTTTGTCGAAGGGAATTCTAGTCTCAGCGCATAACATAGCGATCGCCCTTCTGGGGTTTCAAGGACAACCCTTGCTCCGGAACAGTAATCATTCCTTGCGCCATCGACATAAAATTTCCATTGGATTGGGACGCTATTAGTGACTTCTTCCTCACTATCACCCTTATCCGTACATTCTACGATGAAATCTGCCAAAGCTTGTCCATTGATTTCTTTTCGGGGATGGTAAGTGATGTTATATTGGCTGAGTTCAATATTCCATTTCAAAAGACGGCCCGAAGTCTAAGGACGGAATAGGACTTGCTTTAGAGGTTGATCAGTGAGGACTTTGATGGGATGAGCTTGGAAATACGGCCTCAATTTTCTTGATGCGATCAACAAACAATAGGCGAGCTTTTCTAATCTTGAATAGTTCATCTCTGCCCCAGTGAATCTTTTGCTGATATAATAGACTGGGCGTTGAATCCTTGCGTCTTCCCGTACCAACACTGCACTGAGAGCATGAGACGAAATCGCCAAATATATGAAGAGATCTTCACCACTGTCAGGCTTTGAAAGTATCGGAGGCACTTCCATATGAAGAACCAACTCATCAAATGCTTTCTGACATTCAGGAGTCCACTCAAAGTTTTTTCTTCCTTTCTTCAGAGCATCAAAGAATTGAATGCATTTGTCAGTAGCTTTAGAGATGAACCGACTCAAAGCAGCAACCTTTCCATTGAGGCTTTGCAATTCCTTCTTCGTTCTAGGAGCCTTGACCTCTCTCAAGGTAGTGATCTGAGCTGGATTGGCTTCAATACCCCTAGCGCTCACAAGAAACCCAAAAACTTTCCGGACTCCACTCCAAATGAACATTTCAGGGGATTAAGCTTTATTTTGTACTTACGGAGTACTGCAAACATCTCTGCCAAGTGATCCATGTGGTCCACTGCTTTCTTAGACTTTACTAGCATATCATCAACATAAACTTCCATTGTCTTGCCAATCTGTGGTTCAAACATGGCATTAGCAAGCCTTTGGTAAGTCGCCCCTGCATTCTTGAGTCCGAAAGGCATGACCTTGTAGCAGTAGAGACCAACATCTGTGATGAAGGTCGTATCCTCTTGATCTGGCTCATGCATCATAATCTGGTTATATCCGGAGTATGCATCCATAAAAGATAACAATTCATGTCCTGCCATCCCATCCACCAACTGATCGATCCTGGGCAGCAGGAAACAGTCTTTGGGGCAGGCTTTGTTCAAATCTGAAAAGTCAATGCATACTCTCCACTTTCCGTTAGCCTTTTTCACCAACAATGGATTTGATACCCAATTTGGATAAGTAGATTCTCTGATGAAACCGTTCTCCATGAATCGATCTACTTCTTCCTTTAACGCTGCCGTTCTCTCAGGACCCTGGGTTCTTCTCTTCTGTTTGACAGGTGTAAACTTTGGATCAATGTTCAGAGTGTGTACCGCAATCTCTGGGGAGATTCCACACATGTCAGCATGAGTCCAAGCGAACACATGCAAATTAGCCTTCAAAAATGAAATCAGAACATTCTGAACTGTTGTGTTGAGTTGTGAACCCACATTAAGCACTTTGTTTGGGTCCTTTGGGTCAACGGGCACCGGCACTGTTACCTCTACCGGTACTACCCTATTCTCCCCTGCACTGGCTTTCCTTGGATCCATCTCTTTTCGTGCGCCACTACATTCGCCAGTGCAGGGTCCACCCTATAATTGCTACAAGGTTGGTTCCTTGGTGCGGACTGGAGACGCCGCACCTTTTCCCATTTCTCTTCTCCTTGATTTACGCAGCTCTGCAAAGTAACATTCTCGCCTCGCATCTTGGTCTCCCTTAATCACACCAACTCCGTTATCTGTGGGGAATTTTAGTGTCAGACACCATGGGGCAAGAACAGCTTTGAACGCAACAAGAGTTGGTCGGCCTAAAAAGGCATTGTAGGCAGAGAATTCTTCAACAATTATAAAGGTTTGCTTTCGAGCCACCTTCCTCAATACCTTTCCAAGTTCTACAAACAAATCTATGGTCCCAATCGGCTGTTTGGGTTCTCAAGCAAACCCAGCAATCTTAAGCGATGAAGCTTGAACATCAGCCATTGGAATTTTCATTTGATCAAAGGTCTTCTTGAAGAGGATGTTGCATGAAGCTCCACAATCAACTAGAACTCTTCTCATAGTTGCCGGTCCAATACCAGCGGATATGACCAAATGATCTATGGTCGGAGCCTCGATACCCAAAGAATACCTGGCACTAAATACAATATCATCTGTGGAAGTCTTTTGTTGCTTTAAAGGCGCATCATTCTCTAAAACAAAAACATTCTCTTCAGCTGGTACATGCCTCAAGGCCTGGGCATACCTTTCCATCTTGCCCCAGCTTTTGCCTGCTGGGTGAGGTCCTCCAGTTATTATATTGATAACAGGTCTTTCCGATTCATGCTCTACGGCCTTCTCACTCGAGGCAGGACGGTGAGCGGGAACTTGTTGTCCTTGAGTTGACGAAGCTGGGGCATTTCTGTTCCTTTCAACATACTGCTGGAGTTTGTTTTCCTTTAAGAGTTGTTCAATTACCTCTTTCAACTGACGGCATTCGTTGGTGTCATGGCCGGGCTGGTTGTGGAACCGGCAGAACCTTCCACTTTTTTCCATCCTAATCCCAACTCTCATTTTAGGTGGTGTCGGATAATTGACATCATCCTTGGTCACAAAAAAGATGTTCTCAGGGGTATCGGTCAAGGGTGTGAAATTGAAAGGACGGCCTTTCTTAGCATCTCCCTGTTTCTTTCCACCATCATTTCCCCTTTTCTGAGTGTTAGGTTCTTTCTTGTTCGAAGCAGCACCATTGTTTCCGGCTTCCGCTGATACCACTTTAGCCGGTGTTTGGAGGCTTTCCAAGCGCATGAATTCATCCTCTTTCTTGTAGAATTTGTCAAGTGAGTTCGGTTCTTTCATTTTCAACCATTTTCCAAATTTACTCGATTTATCAATCGCCCTCATCAAGTATGTTAGGACCATGCGTGGCTCAGCATTATCTACCTCGGCCAAGGCTATGTTAAAACGATTCAAAAATGACCTGATGGATTCTCCCGGATTTTGCTCTAGACTTGACAGTGACATTATATCCTTTGACTTAGAAGCATACAATCGAAATTGCTCCTTGAATTTCCTGGTCAAATCGGAGAACTGATCGATGGTCCTGACCGGCAGCTTTGTAAACCACAATAGAGCCACACCTTCGAGATATACCGGGAAATATCGACATTTAATTTCATCAGACGCCTTGGCACCAGTCATATGCCAGTCGTACTTATACAGAAACTCGTTAGGATCACTCGTCCCCTTGTAAGCCGGAATAGTAGGGGGAACGAATTTCCTTGGGAACTCTGTCTTCAAGATCTTTTCAGTAAATGGAGTTTTGCTTGGAGCAAAACCCCACACTTTCTCATCTTCATCTCTTCGCATACTTTCCTTCATGATTTGACGAGCCATACTCGAAAAATACTCTTCATCATTTAGAGGCTCTGGAGGGCACACATCAGCCACTCTCTCTGAATTCTGCCTTGACAATCGTTCATGGAGGGTCGGCTGCGACCCTGATCCTCCAGCTTGAGGAGGAGTACTTTCTACAGGGTCTGCGGCTCTTTGAGAAATGTTCCCTTCAACATCCTGAACTCCCACAGTAGGGTTCCCATCATTATTAACCGGTTGACGATTTGCCCCTATCAGATCATTCAACTTACTCAAGATCAGGGCATTCTAGGCATTTTGGGCTTCCAACTGCCCATTCTGAGCATTCAATTGTTGATTCAGCCCCAAAACTACGGCATCCAATTCTGCTCGTGTAACTCGAACAGTTGGAGCTGCTTGACTTGAAGGAGGAGAGGTAGCAGTATTCTCTTGGAAATTGTCGGATCTTACAGAACTTCGTTTTCTCCCAGGAGCCATTATTTCCAATAAACTTCTGGTTTTAAAAGAAATCCTTTCAGCAGACCTTTGCGGAGCAATGATGGAAGTTTCCTGAGTTGGTTTCTCAGTGAAAGCACCAAAAATGTTAACGTAAAAATCAGACGCTAACACCCCGGTGTAGAATGAAGTTGAGCGAAAGCACCACCCGTGACACGGGAACTAAAAACAAGTAGAAAAAATCGCATAGAAAGCAGAAAAGGCAACAGCTTTTATAGTGGTTCGACTTAGGGTAAGCCTACGTCCACTTTAATTCTCTTTATTACTGAATTGATTACAACTTTACAACAATCTTCAACTACAATTCCGATGAGACAAACAACTAGAACTTTGATGCAGAAGAATTCTTTGAATCCATGTAGATTGCGTTAGATTTTCTCTCGAAGTTAGTTGAGATGCCTTTCGAACTTGAAGTGTCGAGTGAGTCAAGAATTCAGCAGAGTATCGGCGCTTCAAGAGATTGGCCAAAAGTCCCTTTCATGCTTGAGGTGGGTTGGTATTTATAGGGAAATTTTCCTCTTGGGTCGTAAGTCGTTATTGACTCATGGTAGGTCATGGCCGGCTTATCTGGCCCAACCCCATGGTCTCACAAAAGTTCATTTGTACAAGTCCTAAGTCGCTCACGAGTCATCATCTAAGTCGCAAATGAGTCAACTGGTCCTTTTGATGCGGCATTGAACCTTCACCCAGTAGCTTTAGGTCGTGGACGACTCAAGCTAGGTTGTGAGTCATGTACGAGTTAACTGATAAGCTTGTTCCCTTCAGATAATAACCCAGGTCCTAAATCGTGTACGAGTTAAGAGGTCACTGTGTTAAGTAAGGAGCAGCGCCTCATTTTCTTAAGTCGCTCACGACACATGCTAGGTCGTAAGTCGCAGATAGATCTAAGTCATTAACTCATTTCCTTCTTAAGTCATGCTCTCTCTTGAACCGTTAAGTCATCCTGTCCTTGAGTTGCGGGCTTCCTTACGTCGTAAACTGTATACCCTCTTAAGTCGTAGGAACCTTAATTCGTGGATGCCTTAGGTCGTGGAGCATCCCTTCTCTTCTAAACCGTTGAGTCACAGATTTCTCTATGTCGTAAGTCACCAAGTCCTTCAACTCGCTAAACCGTCAGGTCGTCCATAACTTGAGTCGTAGACCGTCCACTTTCTTAAGTCGTTGACTCCTTTAAGTCGGCCAATCCTTGACTCGTTAAGTCACGTAATTTGTTTGAGTCGTGTAGTTTTTGAGTCGTAGAAAATTGAGGGTTAACATAGTTCAAAACTAGAATATTTGAAAAACCATTTAAAACAAAATTAGAGAGGGCGAAAGAGATCAGAAAAGTGCTAGCAAGGTCTTGACATAAATTCTATTACTATATAACTTATTCGGAATATCTTGAAATCTTGAACTCTTCAATACTCATGAGCCTTCAATTATTATCATCATGAATCTACTCTTGATACTATACATTCTTCTTAATTAACATCTGTCTAATATTTTGCACTATATACTATATATATCTTTATAAACCATTAATGTTTATATTTTATATAATGTCGTATAGTTGTTATCATCAAAATTAAAACCTAAGGTACTAATAATCTCCCCATTTTGATGATGACAACTTTTTATATAAAATATAATATAACTCCTCCTAGGTTATGAAACTCCCCCTTAAAATATGCTTATATTTTATATATTTCTTCCCCTTTGTCATCAACAGTAACAATCAACTAAAATTATAACTCTACCACTGACTCTTGCTCTAATTTTAACTCTATCACCCCTTTAAATAAAATACTAATCAACATAAATCATATATAATGATAATGAAAAAAATTGTATAAAACCAATAAGTGATATGTAAAATTAGTTAATCATGAAATAATCATAATCTATCCAAATATTTATCCAATCCAACATAGTTAATGTCACACACTATTCAAACAAATGCACACAAATCAGACCAATCAAATCCAAACGAAATCAAGTAATATTATTTATATACAATCAAAACGATTTAAACTAGACATTTCGAGGAACTTCAACCCATCCATCAAGACAAAAGATTGGATCTACTTCCATAGCATCCCAATTTTCATCGTCTTTATTGATGGTACACTCTGGATCGGTGGTTGGTTCTTTTTTGTTCAAGGCAGAAATCATCCTTCGAATTGCGTCGAAATTCCTTTCTTGCTCCTTAATTATCTGCATTTGACTTAATTCTACATGCCTCTAGTTTCTTAGAATGGGAGAAAGAATGTTCTTGAATGATTCAAGAGTTTGTTCGAGGTTTTCGATTAGTTTTACGATAGGAGAAGCCATTGATTTTGTTTAGAGTTAGGAATGAAAAGGAATGAAGATAGAGACTGAAAATAATGATTTTCTAGAGTGAAAAGTACATATAGGTTAAGAAGTTGTTTGAAATTAGTTGGTATTTGGTAGTTATTAATTTTTAGTTTTCAAACTTTTTGAAAACTGGCCGTTATATGTCGACATACATGCTTGGCATACGTCGACATATGCACTATAATTTTCAAAACCACTTTATTTTACTTTTCAACTGTATTTAGCCTATACTATTATTTTTGTATGACCTCCAAAGATAACTAACAATATATGACAGTAAGAAATAAAATTTTCATTGATAATAAGGATGAGTACAAGAAATGAAAGAAAGACACATGAGATTCAACATAAACTAAACTAGAAAATCCAAATATAAAGATAATTTAAACAAACAACTAGAAAGATATGGATAAAGACTAAGAAGAATCACTAAGTCTATGGATGATCTCTCCCAAGAATTTATTGATTTTGTTGGAAATTGAGTAAAATCTCTTTGAAAATGATTTTCCAAGATTCCTTTGGCTATGATTGATCTTCTCTTGTTTTTTTAGAAGATCTTGCTTGGAAGGATTAGGTGGCACATGGATACATTCCAAAGAATTATCCTCCTCCTCTTCTTATTCTTCTTCTTCGACTTCCATTTCCTCTCCTTCCACTTTCTCTTCCTCCTCTTCTCTTATTTCTTGCTCCTCTTCCCAAGCCAACCTTTGTCCCTTTTCCGCAAGCGTTTCATAAAGCTCGAAAAATGGTGAAATATGCATAAGTGAAATGTTGGCCTTGTCAAATATTTTTCAAAGAATTGTTTCCTCTCCTTTAAGGTCAACACCAAATTAATTGAAAATTCGAATATGATACACACCATGAAATAGTGTGTTTTCATGTTTAGACAGATTTTTAGGAAAAAATTCATCAAAATGACGTGAGACAAATTTATGTCGTATTGACCATGATGGCAAAAACAGCTTTGAAAACTTTTTGTGTCATGTTATTATAATTACTCATTCTAAAAGTGATACTTTATTGCAAAAGAAGGCTTAAAATTCTTGCTTTTGGACGTAAGTTTTCCTTTTTAAATTCAAAATCACCATCAGTTTCGGAAATGTCATGATTTACTTCATGATTTGAAAATAAACTAAAAAGTTGAAAGGTATGTTCCACTTGCATCCAAGAATATGACCCAAAAGTTCACAAGTTAAAACAATTTTTATCCCCTTAACACTACTACAAACTTTTTCCCCTCCATCATAAAATTTTTCTTTTAAATTTACATAAAACATCTTCAACAATTTTGGATAACAAATGAAATCATTTTAAACGATTAAACCAAGAATTTCATTTTGCAAACAAAGATTAAAAACATTATAAGTAGGAAAATTTTCAAAAATAGTAAATCTTTCGGGAAAGACTTTTCTGAAAGATAAATACTCAATATAAGCCTGCATGGCTTATTTATTATTATAAAGATATTCTATTATTTTCTTAGAAAGCCTCATGGTTGCCTTAATATTGCTTGAGTATGCCATTGAATAGCAGCTTGAAGAGATAAAAGAGTTCATGATTTTGAGTTTGAAAAAGGAAGCGAAAAATGAATATGTGAAGATAGAGTAAGTAAATGGAGAATCAAAGGACATGTTCTCTGGTCCAGTGACAACTTTTCAGGACATAGGAGTTAGTTAAAAGGTGGAGGGAAATTCCAATTTTGAATTTGAATTTGAAATTCAAAATCTATATATATATGTCGACATATGCACGTGGGGTATGTCAACGTATAGGTCGAAATTTTCCAGAATGGTTTTTGTTTTACTATATCCTATTACATACATATATACATATATATATTTGTAGTTATTCTACTTTCTTAAAAATAATTTTAAAAATTGTTTTGAATAAATTTTATATTACTATTATATTATTAAAACATATAAAATATTTAAGTTTAAAATATAATCACATAATATTCAATCAATATTATTATTAATCTATAGGGTATTCCTAACAACCAATAAGGCAACTAAAAGAAAAAAATTCATTCAAGAAATAAAATCTTTTGATATATTAAAAGCCTTTTTCAGATCCATTTCACCATTTTTTTTCTGAAATTTGTATTGTTGTGAAGAACATCTTAGCAATTTCTATATCTGATTCATTATCACTTGAGGATGTGTCTAAATTGCCTAATGTTGCAGTATAGGCTCTTATCCATTTTCTGGACGAATCGGTGTTTGATATAGTTTTTACTTTATAGGGATGTTGACAGACTCATTTTAAATTCTAGGTTCATCGCATTTATAAGATATAATGCCATTTCTATTTCTGCTTCCTGAATTTTTGTTTTTATTTCTTTTGAAATCGTCCGTCTTCCTATATTTTAGAAATTTTCTGAAATTGCTTGTCAAGAAAGCAACTTCTTTATCATCATCGCTGTGTGAATCTTGATTTTCCATCATTGCATTAAAAGCTATAGATTTCTTCTCCATTTCTTTGATTTCTCTCCTGCCCTTCATTTGTGCTTCAAAAGACATTAAATTATAAATTAACTCTTTAATTTTTAGAGTGATTATGTCATTAGCCTCTTCGATTGCAAGAGTCTTTTGATCCTATTCGGGAGTAAGTGAATTGAGGATTTTTATAACTTGGTCCACCTTAGAAAAAAATTACCCAGTGCAATAAGTGAGTGTACTATATCTTGGAATATCCAAACATATAAGATATGTACTCATTTTTAATAATTGAAACTGGTTTGTTAATATGGAATTTTTTATATATTTAACTTTACTTATGCCTTCACGTGTGACTTTCAAGGTTCTTCAAATTTCAAATGTTGACTTACATATAGATACACTATTAAATTCATTTTAATCTAGAGAAAAAAATATTCATAGCCCTAGAGTTACTTTGTGAAACTGCATTTTTGTCAGCAGTCCACACTGTAAAATTAATCTCGGTTTTAGTGTACTCAGTTTGTGTGATATTCCAAATATCTAAACCAGTTGACCGTAAATAAATTTTCATTCTACATGACCAATATGTGTAATTACTTTCACTAAAAAGTGGAGTTTTAGCAGTAAATTGTCCTTCGACAAATGAGTTACTAACAGGTGTACTAAAGGTGTTACTAACAGTATTATTACTAGTGTCGGTAGCCATTTAAACTTTTTCAAAAACTAGATGATGGATACTTTGAAAACTAATGCTCTGATACCAAATAAGAGTTAGTAGAATAGGGATGCTAAGACTAGATTAATACTAGAGGGGGTGAATAGTGTTTAAAGGATTATATGAATATTTTTCAAATTCCTTAAGATTATACTAGGAATGATAAAATTAATAAGTCACGGAATAAAAGAGAAGATAAAAGTAAATGCAGTAAAAGTAAAAATGGAAAGAATACACACCAGATTTTACATTGGTTCAGGCTTACCATGCATCCAGTCCCACATAATTCATTGTACGGATTATTTCAACTGGAAAATGAAAATACAATCTCGATTTCAAGGCTAAAAAACACACCCTTCAAAATCCCGACCTTTGGGTGGTGTCACTTGATTTTCGGGCTATAAGTACATTCACTAGATTTGTGGGCTACTCAGCACACCTAATTGATTTACGGGCAACAATCACACCTATAAATATGTAGTATGATTTGATAGAGTTTTACAAACTCGGATCTTCGATCTTGATTACAATTGATCTTATAACTCTAGAATAGCCTTTTGATCATGGCTTGAGAGAGAGACAGATGAAAGAAATTAGAGAGTAGATGAAAGAGAACCAAATTAGCAATGATCAAATTATATTTTGGTTGAATTTCGCCGGAATTTGGACAGAAATTGATTTAGAAATCAAAAGAGTGAAAAGAGGAGAGAAGAATAAGAAAGTAGTTGTTAGAAATTCATTTAGAAGTCTGGTATATATAGGGAAACTACGATCCTGTCCACTCGTAAAGAGATACGATAAGAAGACACTTCCATTCAGATTTGAATTTGAAAAGTATGGCAAATATGTCGACATACATGAATAAGATATGTCGACATTTCCCTTTATAATTTGAAAAACACTATAAAAATATTATTTTGAAAATTTATTACTTTGTAAAGTAATTTGATAATTTGTAGAATCATTTAAATACAGCTTATACATTTTAATCAAAATATAATTTAATAAAACTTTATAAAATAATTCTGAAAAATTTAATAAGAGTATTCAATAATATATAAAAAATCAATATAATTATAATTTATTAAAGTCTAAACAAAAATTCGATTTATATAAACTTAGAAACACTAAAATAATATCTTTGTAAGTATAAGAGACTGGTAATCATTTTGGGAAATATTTTTAAAACTAGAATATTTGAAAAATAATCTAAAACAAAATTAGAGAAGGTGAGAGAGATTAGGAAAGTGCCATCAATGTTTTAACATAAATTCTATGACTCCATAACTTATTTGGAATATCTTGAAATCTTGAGCTTTTCAATACTCATGAGTCTTCAGTTATTATTATCTTCAATCTACACTTGATGCCCTACAGTTTTCATAATCAACACCTGTCTAATATCCAACACTATATACTGTTTATATCTTGACAAAACATTAGTATCTATATTTTATGTAATGTCCTATAGTTGTTGTCGTCAAAATCAAAACCTAAGGTACTAATAGGATGTTAACAATGGAGTCATTGACCACCAGTGATGGAAGTTGTCGCCACCAACACTTCACTATCCACCATTATCATTTAAAATAGCACTACCACACATGTCTCCATTCACTGCCTTAGTTGCACGACATGGTGAAATACTAGTATTAACAGAGGAGATGTCTGGACTTATGTAGTAGTGCTGTTATAACTAGAAGTGGATGGTTGAGATAGTGCTAGTGGGAATACTGTTAACACTGGAGTCATTAACTTGAGATGCGACATCACTTAAGGTTCGGTATTGAAAAGAAGTGGCATTACTTAAGATGCGATATTGAAGGGAGGCGACATGAAAGAGAGGTATTGACAGGAAGCGACTTCACTCGAGATGCAGCATTGGAGTAGGATGGCATTATTGTAAGATGTAGTATGCGATGTTGTCTCTATATGGAATCTACCATTTGTTTTGATGACGCATTCAGTGTCTTTAGGTGGTAGCTTTCAACATGCAGCTCTTCTATGTAATCACTGCTTTGTAATATGTAGTAGTGATGATATAAAACTTTGATAAATTGCAATATCCATGGAGTGTGATATAAACTCCTTTGCTTGTATCCTCTAGAAAATATGTGGATAACAGCAGGTAGTATCCCAGTAGCCTTTTCCTTAACAGACTTAGTTGTCCCCAACTATATTGTAATGTGTGATGCAAGCATTCTGGCTATTTTATATATAAATTTTTTCAGCCTATAGGCATTAATATAATATCGCTCGATTTCATAATAAAAATGATTTTGTTTTCATAATGTAAAAACTCGTCCATTTTTATGTGTTGTATGGACTTATGAGGTACCTTTATTTTGAAAGGATTTTATAATGTTAAAAATCCATTTGATATGTGTTTCACACAACGGTTTATCATTGATCCATGCAATATTTTCTTTTAATGCGTAGGTCAGTCTAAGGATATTTTTCAGTTTTAGCTGGACACTTTGGAGCTTCAAGAGATGAGCTGGATCCTCCATGACGTATTATCGTATTTTATCTTCAGCTATTTTGTTCTTATCTGTATTTATCATTAATTGTGAGGATATGCTATTATAACAATCCAGGCTGATGATAATTAGTTTTTCTCTGATGATAATACGTATATTAAAGTTCTTTTCTCTTTGTAAAGACGTGTTGTATATTATATATTACTTGTCATGTTGTGAGATTATGTTTTGGCTTTTCTTTCTTTCACCCCAACAATGAATCTTTCCAGCATTTGGATGTTTGGCATGTGGATACCGTAGTCGTATTAGTGTCGACTTCTGAGGATCGAAAATGGGGGTTGTTACACATACACAACATCATGAACATACCACATCATGTCCATACACAACTTCCCATACCACAACTTGTACATTTAGTAAATAACATCATAAATATGTACATCATACATAATGTTATTTAAATATATATATATATATATATGTGTGTGTGTGTGTGTGTGTGTATACAAGTTATACATCATACCCTCATGCTTTTGAAGTAGATATGCATGCTTTCTTATCTTCTTCCCTAACTCAGCCTTGGTTTATGTTTGAGTATAAAGCTGATTGCAGGGCATGGAAACCTGGTAATATTAAGAGAGGAGGCGTCCGAAGGCTTAGTAGCTAGTGATGCTATACCTACTAATGGTGATTGGAATAGTGCTAGTGGTGGTACTATTAACACTGGTGGCGATAACCATCATCACTAATACCGTGGTTTCTCTATTTTACACTAATTCTCTTTTTCTTTCTTTTATTCTAGAAATTACCTTCATTGTTGTATTTTAAATATTAAATTATCTAAATGTATCCTATTTTCTAAACCAACCAATTAACCTTTTAGTTGCTCTAAATCCATTTATTAGATTAATTAACTTTTCACATTTTAATGTAATTTAGTACAGTAATTCCATTCCTCAAACTTTTATTACTTTACATCTTATTTACTTCATTTCAGCATTCTTAATTATTTAATCCATATTCATGTTTAATCTATTCTAATCCATACGTGAAAAAAGAGGATAAAATAGAGGAAGAATAACGCTTGCACAGAAATCCAAAATGTAGAAAAAGATGTAAATAAATACAAATACTGTAAATTCCTTATAGCTTAGCATAACTTAATTAGCAGGATTAATTATTGAATAAAATTATCTAATGGGAATTTAACGATAATATATCTTAAACTTAAAAGATATACAAATAAATCCAGTCAATTGCTAGCTTTCCAAATCTCCCTGTTTTTATTTCAGATCTATCCCTAACATCTATAATCACCTCCCTTGTAATCCTTATTTGGAATTACAAATGATATATTTATAGATCAATAATATTTGAAAGAGAAAAGGAAGAGATTTGGATTAGAAATAGAAAATAAAACTCAGATCTAGGGTCCGTAGCCTTTTGATTTGAACCAATTCCTAATTCCCTAATTAATTATATTCTCTTTCTATTTAGATCTAAATTCGTGTGAATTAGATCTAAAATTTTGTCATTAAGAATATGTAAAAGAGATAGAAAAATGGCAGAGCTTCTGTAGGCAACAGAAAATAGTGAGAATAAAAATGAGGCTCCGCACCTATATTTATAGTGGTTCGAATCAGTGCTAATCATTAGATGTAAAACCCTAAAATCTAAAGCGCACACTCAGTCTATGGACATTAAATTAATATGTTTTCTTCTGCGTTTGTTTTTATATCAAATTGATTTTTCAACCATCTTTTCATTAATCACTTTCCCCTTCTCTCTGGCAATCAATGGAAATATATATTTATAAATTTGATGTTTCTTTAAGATTCTCCTATTAATCACCCAATTAATAGCTTTCGTATATACCTAGAAATAATTTACTATCCAATTAATCCTTGCGTGCACTATGATTTCTTATCAAATTAATATGTCAAAGAACACCATATTAATTCGTCACATATATACATACTAATTTATTTTATTCGCATAATTATTGCATGCATATATATATATATATATGTATGTGTGTATGTATGTATGTATATTCTATAATTGAATTTTGAATCACAATCTTAACTACATATGTTACCATAAGTCTTCATGTTTTTTAATTGACAATTGATTACCTGCATAAATTACTCTTCCTCCATTTTATTCTCTTGCACTAACATATATGTTTCTCATCATATCAATTGATATCAATTAGTTGCTATAATATATGTTCCCTTTCTTGTCAGTTCCTGTCAATTAATCACCTCTACAAATTAATCGAATATTAATTTCCCTTTTAAACAAGCACCGTCAATTAATCTTCCCTATTAGTTGATTTTTATAATATCTCTCTCTAATTTATTTTTTACGCAAATATATATGTATTCCAAATAATATTAATTAGTTGCCCCATTTACAAACATTTCTTTGTTTCAAAATTTCAAACGTATGTATCTTAATTAAATTATTTGTGTATATAATTGAAATTTAACGTGGGGTGTTACAGCACATATGTTAACTGATCATAACATAACAATATAAACATCTATGGTTTAATTTCCTTGTGATCATCTTCAAATGAATATGGTTAATATCTTTAACCTATTATCTTTAGCAAGGAAAGCTTCTTAAAAGACTCCAAAGTTAAATGCCATTTCAAATTCTCTTTCATATTGCCATGCGTTTATCTTTAAAAATTACATTGTGTTCTTTATCTTGAAAACTAAGGCTTTCGAAGCCTTAGATATTCTCTTTTAAAACCATTGAAGTATACCTTTTGAAATTATTCAAACCCTCTTTCAGAACACTTAAAGACATACCTTTTGAAACACGCAAACCATTTCTTTCGAAAACATTGAAACCTTTCTTCTAAACCCTTAAATCATTCCTTTCGAAAACATTGGCATCTTCCTTTCGAATGCATTATAACATTCCCTTTGGAAGTATTAAAACTTATCTTTCGAAACCACTTAGTTCAAGTAGAATTTATAGAAGCATAGTTTCGAAACCATCTGAAAGTATCTCTTTCGAAATCATTGGGTTTAACCTTAATTATAACTTCAGGGTCAAGGAAAAAATAAAAGAAAGTAACCATTTAGGAAACATTAATCTTCAAATAAAAGAATTTGGGGAACATATGGCCCCACTATTTCGAAAGCATTAATAAAAGCGCTATAAAAACCCTATCGAAAGCATTGGGAAGTGGCTTCAATATTAATAAAACAAAAGCTTCCCTTTCGAACTCATTGTTATAAAGCTATAAGAAAAGCGGCCTTTAACCAATTCGAAGGGTATTAAGACGGCAACTAGGTTTTGACTAGGTTCAGAAGCAACTATCTTTACAAAATCTCCTTTTCAATACTAATTAAGCTACAACTCATTCGATAGCTTTTCTAAAATCAGAAAGGCGACAACCCTTTTGAAAGCATCATTTATAAACAAAAGTAATTTAATGTTAATAAGGATAACCTCTACTGCTTCAAAATCTTGTAAAAATGACTTCAACTGTGACGGCCCGGTTTCTAAGCCCAAAAAACCGTTCCGTCTTGTAGAAAGAAAGAGGTGAGAAAATAGAAAAGATAGAGAAGAAAGAAAAACAACATCAGAATCTCACAGTGGAACGAATAAATTATAATAATCACATAAGTATTTACATAATATACAACATCAATCAGAGTTATATAGATAATACATCACATACTAGACAGTTATAAACACCTGTCTAGTTATACAACTCAATACACAAAACAACACAGAGACACCAACACAGCGGAACAATATGTATATCTACAACGCTGAAGCCTCCTGCTCCATTGCTCCTCCAGAATTCGTCAAAGCAAACCTGAATCCCTTGGCTTCTCGTAAAAATTTGAGTACCCGAGAGTTTATTAAAAACAGAAGATAAACTCCGGGTCAGACATGGGTTTGGTGTGAGTAACAGGTTAAAGTTGCTTAATTTTGAAAATCCTTTGAAAACAAAAGGTATCACGTAAGACTCCCCACAAATAAACATGGGTAAGTTTTTACCTTACGCTAACAAAAACATTTGATAGGAAATTCAGTGATATTATAATAGGTCTAGGGTTTTCAAGTAAATAGAAAATAGCCGAAATTGTTACATGATTAAATTCCAGCTACTAGCCACAGAAGTGGGTAAACAATCAAAACCGTTGGCACTTATTGGATTGTGGATTCCATACAATGGCAGGGCTACTGAGGTACCGTCCACCACAATACGTGGCCTAGATCAACGTACCGAGGATCACTCCCGACCCCCTGCAACACAAGGCCGGAACCATTCCTTACTGAACGGTCCCGAACAAGATAACCCCGGCAGTTGTTGCAATCAACCGCCCACACAGCCAAAAATAAGGGACATCTAGACAGGGGAATATCATTGTCCTGCTTGGGCATGACCCACCTAACCTTGCTGCACCTCCCCTGTTTTAGCCATTCCTGATTGATGAGGCTTGAGGCTGCAATTACCTTTATAGAACATAGCTCTTAGAATGCTCATAGCCCACCTGACGATGTGTTGAAAGCATTCAATCCATACAAGTTCGTTCCGGGTTCGAACGAAACCGAAAGCATTATCTCGTTACACTCATTTTGGAATCACCCTCAGAGTTCACGACGATAACCCTTGCATTCTGAATCTTCATCTTCGCTTCAGATTCACGACCTATCGTTAATTTGGAATCGATGTGGTTTTCGGATGTTCCAAATGTGGAAACCCGATCCCCATCTCATCGAAATCCAAAACGTGTCTTTTAAGGCCAAGTTGTCTATTTAGTCTTAACAGTTCAATTCAATATAATCAATATACACACAAAATCCATATAGCCAAGTCGCCAAGTTTCATTGTATCATTCGCCCCCTTCATCCATACAGCCTAGAAAATCGCATGCACTTCAAACAAGAATCCTGGCAATTTCGTGCACATCCAAGTCGATCCAACCGTTGGATATGTAGAGCTCGTCGAGCTCTACAACTTTTCTTTGAGAATCTTTTGATTTCGATTTGTGGATTGAGAGATATCGAAGGGAGAATGTCGGCGATTTTCAGCCTTTAACGATATTAAAGAGGAACGGCTGCCTTTAGGGTTTCGTGAAATGAATGTGGTCTTATATAAGTTGATTGACCTGCGAAATTTCCAAACTACAAATGAAGCATTCCAACTAATGTTTTATATGTTTTGTCCCTATTCCGAACACAATGGAACTAGTTTCGGGAGCCAATTCCATCATAGTCAAAAGATAACTTTTCAAGATCAATTTATTTTAATTAAATTCCTTTAATTAATTTCTACGCGTTTCAAGCTCACACAACCAAATGGCAAGTCTAATCACTACGAAACTTGTAATCCTATAATAATTCACTATTACGGATCCGATGAAACTGGTTTCGTCGAAATCCGAGACAATGGCCATAATGGCTATTTTTACTCGTTAATGAAAATATAAAATTTCCAATTTCTATTTATTCACTTTTAAATTCAATTTTGAAAGTTAAAAATCTTCATTCATATTTGAATAAAATTTAAATCAACTTCCAATATTATTTTCACCCATATTTAATTTAGAATTCACTCATTTAAACAATTTCCAATATTAAATTCAAATAATCTAATTATCCAATAAATCACTATATTTGAATATAAGTTATTTAACTTATAAAATTTACTTTTAATGAATTCAAATGATAAAACAACTACTACACTTAGTTTCACAACTTATTTCAAAGTATTACAATAATCCAATTTCGATGAATTCCAATATTAAAATTCCAATAAATCCCAATATTAGATTCAAACGAATTTTATTATCAAACAATTATTTCATTTACATCTAAATAATTCATCATTTATTATTCAACCCAGTTATTGATTATAAACACATTTAATACATAGAATTCAATTTCAATACTTGTTATTGCAAAAATCATCGAAATTGGTTATTTCAAAATTTTATTCGAGTTCATATTAAGTAGACTATATTAATATATCATTAAATTTTTATTTCTAATCATTTTTATTCAATGGTCACATTTAATCTAATAATTTAAAATAGTTAAAAATACGGGTCATTACATTCTCCCCCACTCAAAACTTTTCGTCCTCGAAAATGGGTAAGTAGAGAATTTAACATACTATATATTGTATTCAAAATATTCAACTTGTAAAACATTAAAATCTTACTAGAAAACATTTACTATGCTCTCGCTACGCCACTTCGATATTGGTTTTACAGAAATTATAACTTATATATATATAAAAGTTATAAAATTTTAGAACCAGAAATTTTCTAGCAATTTGATTTACGGAAAATTTCAGCAGTGTCTCCTGTGCGTGGCTCGATCTGAAATTTTTATTCAATACAATATATACCAAATATATATCTCATCTCAATGATGACGCATCCCATTGGAAAAAAATATAAAAGTGCGGTATGTAAACCGAGGTATGTACCTTATTATTATTAATACGAGCTTGTTCGCTCGTATTAAGCAAGCAAAAGCACAACAAATTCGCGTTGTCCAAACGGTCCTTGTATGTACCTATCTTAACTCAAATTCGAATACTAGTCACTTATAATAAGATATAGAACATGTATGAGTTTAATAAACTATAAAAAAAATCATTCTGAGTCCAAATCATAAGCATGAGCATGAATACACAATATACAACAATCATATGCAATCAAAATAGTTATAACGACGATTTACAACAAAAGAACCATATAATTATTAATATTCATCCAATTAATCCAAACTATCACAATTTACATTTTCAATGTGGGTATTTAATTTATACATTTCATTCTTATTAACATCCAATTTTTTTTTAATAGTTAATTATTTTGCTTCCAATTAATCCATATCTATTTCACTTACATTCAATTTATTCAATTCTATTATCTTACTTTTTGTTTCGATATTTCATATAAATTCATTTATGTGCCATTTTATAAAATTATTACATTTAATCTTATTCAAGTTAAATTTTATTTCATTGCCGCTTAGTATATTCTCATTAATACTAATATCATTTATGAACCATTTCATAAAAGTCTACTACAACCATTTTCGTTAAATGCAACTCATGTTTATTTATTTTCCTTTTCATAACCTAAATTCATATTAGCTAACTTAACTCACTGATTCAGTTCATTAGTTCATTCATTAATTCAAATTCATATTGATAATTTTTTCTGTTATTAAAATCAATTTCATTCAACTTTCTTAAGTTAACTTCCATCTTGTAATTCATTTCATTAACTTATTTTATCAATTAATTTCATTCAACTTGACTTAAGAAAAATTTCATTTCATAATTCAAATTTCAACTTTCTCATTTCATTAACCACTTCTTATATTCATAATCACTTTATACAGAGTTTCTTCTTTTATACAATATTATTCAAATTATAATTATCTCAAAAATCTATAATTAATTCTTAAAACATCCTTTGCAAATATTTTTTATTTTTCCAAACAATTTAAAAACATATAATTTGATTTATTATTTGTAACGACCCAGAATTTTTGAACATTTGAAAATGAAATATTTAATTAATTTTAAATATTTGAATGATGATTTGACTTGAATTTCAAATTATCAGAATAAATTTTGGCAATTTAATTATCAAATTTAATTGTGTGAAGTTGAATAAAAATTTGAATCTTCAGTATTAAGCTGATTAAGAATATTTCAAAGGCTTATAAAATTAATATAGATAATACTGAAGATAATAGAAGCTTCAGAATTGAATTTGAAAGTGATTTGATCAGTTTTGAAATTATATCGTTTGAATCGATATTTAAAAATAGCCGTCCGAGTGACAGTCTCGGAATTCGACGAAACCAGTTCCATTGGATCCGTCGTATTGAATTATTATTGGATTTCAAATTTTGTATTTTTCGGAGTGGTTATGTGAGCACACGGTAAGTAAACGCGTTGAAATTAAATCGAATTCAATTTAATTTTTAAATTTGAATTTGGTCAAAATCAAAACACTGTAGCTTTCTTAAATCACGCCCTAAAAACACGCCTAAAATCACGATAGTAAATCATGCAAAGCAGGCCTCATTCAATTTTAAATCCCCCTCTTACATTATCTGTTCAAAACAAATTCACAAATGAGAAGAAAAAAAATTAATAGCCGCGTCTCCTCCCATTTCTTTTTCGTTTAAAATTAACCTAGCCTCAAATCGCATGTTCTAGGGCTCGCGTTGGATTGTGATGGAAGCGGTCGAGCATCAGGGAATGGTGGTGATGGCGGCAGTGGTTCGAGCAAAAATTGGGCGCGGCGGCACTATGTTGAGGGGTTCGTCGAGGCTAGGACTTCGACAAGGTTTGAGCGTGGGAATAAGGCGCACGAACTCGCGAGTGGTCGATGATGATTTCAAGAGGTGCAATGGTGGTCAACAGCGATTGATTAGGTATACGATTTTATTTATTTATTTATTTATTTATTTTCTCTTTCAAATTTAAGTTGATGCCTGTATATGTACACATATGAATTGAGAGGAAATAATAATAACAGTAAGTCTTCTTCAATTTAAAGATTTATAATATGTATATATATGCAGTAAAGTAAAAACCATTTCTGTTTTTATTTAATATATATATATATAGTTTAGGAGAACTATAAACTAACAGTAAAGAAATTTTTGTCCTTGTTAGGATTAAAAGAAATTAAATTTACTATTTAATAATAGGAAATTGGTTTGAAAGAGAAAAATCTTATATATGTTTAAAATTAAATCACTAAGTTATATTGAATCGTTAGTAATTAAATTAATTCTAGAGAAAAAAATAAAATATATAAAATATGAATGTATTTCCACTTAAGAGAATGTTGATTATTTTTGTAAACAGTTGAAAATTTAAAATAAAGTAAATATATCTATTCGCATTTCATTTAAATATAGTGAAGACTTGTGTAACAACCCACATATTTGTCGATTTTATATTTAAATATTTTATTAAAATATTTTATCGATACTCGGAATTTTGTCCGAAAAGCTACTTTTTGCGTACGGTCGAATTAGGACTCGGGACCACTCCCATTGACTTTAAAATGCCGTTTGCGACCTTTTTGAGTATAAGCTTCGATATGTTTGGAGAAGGTTGATTTTTTTGCTACTTTTTCACTTAGGGTTTTGGTTTGGGCTGAGCCCACTTATGTATTCAGTCCCAACCCCTCTCCTCCTCATTTACTTCATTTCCAATTCCTAATACTCAAGCTAAAGCATCAATGGTGGGAGAGATTGGAAATTAAAACTCCAAAACCCTAGTTTTCTCTTGCAAATCAACTCTAGCTCCAAACTAATAGAAGAACCCATTGGTAAGCTTCTCTTCTTCTTCTCCAACTCATTCTCTAATCAAAATTCAGAAATTTCCTAAACCTAACTTAGGGAATGTTCTTCTTTTAAAGCTTAGAATCAAGCTTCTTGAGTTGGATTTGAAGAGTGGTTGATTCTCCATTGATTTCAAGCATCTTCTTCAATCGTTTGGGTTCAAAGGTGAGATTTTTATCTCACATCTAAGTCTATGATTATCTTTGATTATTAGGTATGAATTCCTAATACTTATTCATGTGTATTTGATTTTGGTTTGAATTGATTTGGTGTATTTCTAATTTTTGGTGTTTTGAAATCGAAATCTATGAAAATCCTTTTATGGATATCTTAACATGTTTTTGAGATGCATCGAAGAGCCTATAGGGCCAGGTTGCCGATTGGCATAAATCCCTAGTGCCATTGCTCGTTCGGTCGCGAACTGGATGTTTTTGCACATCAATTACCTAGGTTAGAAAACTGCCTAGGCTCTAGTCAGTCGACTGGACTTTGAATCCAGTCGACTGGCTGTAGCCAATTGGCCTACCAAAGGCAGAAAACAGAGACAGGGGTCGCTGTTTCCTGCAGTCAGTCGACTGGACCTTTGAGTCAGTCGACCGACCTGCTCTAAAATGCCTATTATGCCTATTTTGGTCTATTTCTCTTGTGTTTCCAAATTTAATCGATTCGTGTTATTTTCCACTTGTTGTTGCTACGACTTTAATGACTTCTATTTTTGGGATTTTTGGAAATATCCATTTTGATGGATTCGGTATCGATTTCTTTGGATTTTATTCACGTCTTCGAATGTGAATTTTGATGATCGATTGTTCTACTATCATCTTTGTGATTTGTCACTTTAAAAATATAAAGGTTTCAATACTAGTAGTAAATATCAAAACTCTTTACTCAAAACGATTTCAACTCTATTTTCAATACCAAATTCGTTTATAAAACCGTTTTCCAATCTATTAGTATATACAAACCTTTACCTCACTCGTATGAGAAATCTAATTAAACGGCTTAGTAAAACAGGTGGTATGAAACGCTTGCGTTTATTTCGTCGGTTGATTCTTGGACTTGTTCGATTGAATCTCTTGTGACAATTTTCTAGTGGAAATCTACAGTTTGTTCGTAAATATTTAAGTTAAGCAAGTGGTTATGGGACATGAAGCTAAACTCATATATTTACTAGCTTAGTGTAATTGACACTTCTCGTTGATCACGACGATCATCTTTGTGATTTAGACTAGCAATGTGCGATGTCTCTTTGTCTGCGAGGGAGACTAAACCCGTTTTGTGGAGTTTCGACTCAAATTGGTGGGGTAGCAACCCATGGTCTTCGGGCCGTTTGTGGACCTTCGGCTCAATTTGTGATGGTCAGCAACCATGGAATTAGCATTCCGTTTGTGATACACGTGTTGGTGAGCCTAGTGCTCCCGTTTGTGATAGGCCTTTCCCCCCTTTATGATTTTTGGATTTCTTGAGATGATTTCTAGAATTTGTGCTTCACCAATTTTCGTGATTTCCATTAATAAGCTTTATCTATATTTGTGCATTGGTGAATTTGTACGTCATTGACTTTTGTGATTTCTGGATTTCGTGTGTTGAATTCTGGAATTTGTGTGTCATTGACTTTTGTGATTGACATTGATATTATCGTCAATATTTATGGTTTGGTGAACGAAATTAGGAGTATGACGTTTCTTTGATTCTTGGGTAGATTTTGTGACATTGAATAATCCCTTGATGATTTTCAACTACTTATATATATATATATCACAGCTTGGCATTGTGATTATTATGTGTTTAGTCATATCTCTTATTCTATATCGTTTCATCTGATATTTATAGTTAGACTGATCCGTTTATTATTTTCTTATTAAATAATACCCGGGTCAGACCGAGATGTTACAGGTGCTTCTGCTTGACTTCTCCCCAGGGATTCATTACTCTGAATTTTGGCAAACTACTTAGATTAGTAGTTTATTTTGTTGTATACACTTGAGATATAGACTCATAGTTGTATTCTTTTGTATAGCACGTGTTGCTATTCTTTTGTATTATTGTGGATCTTTTTAGACCACTACTCTGATATACACTTCCATGTGTTAATTATATATTCATATCTTCTTCCGCCTTTGTGATATGAATTATCTGTGACTGGTTTATGTTATGCGTATTTCTATATTTGTTTTCCGAATGATTTATATAGCCACTGTGTAGTAGCTTTGAGTGAGTATCGGTATGTCGGATTTCCTCTTGAAATAAAATGCATGTTTTACTATCTGACGTATCGGTGCTCGCACAAAGCAATTACATGGATGGTCGCTCCTCAACAGCCTTATTCTCCATGCTAGTTGACAGCATTACATCGTAGTGTTCTTGGCTAGCGTGGGTATAGAGGTGGGGCGTCACAGCTTGGTATCAGAGCCAAACTTTGGAACAATATGGAATATTATAACAAGGATCATCGTCCTAAGTCCATCTTAGGAGTCGTGCTTTAGGATTTAATTCGAGTCTTCGTACCGTTCTATCCTATTTTCTTTTATGATTCCTTGTTTTATTTATCAAGATTTCTTGATTGTTATTTGGTGAATAACCTTTTTCTTCTTCTTCTTTCTTTCTAGGGAAGAGAAATGTCTAGACCAGGCCGTCCCAGAGACGTACCGTCTAGTGTTCCACCCCAAGATGGAGTTTTTATGACTGCTCAACAGCTTCTTGATTTAGTGACAAATGCTCAAGCAGCTGGAGCTAACCCGGAACCTACTCACCCAAAGTCGGGGTTTGCACGCTTGTGCAGCGATTACACTAATTTGGGTGGGGAGCCATTCAAAGGTTCCAAAACTATTATTGAAGTACAGGCTTGGCTAAGGTCATGCGATCGAATCTTTTCTCGCATGAATCTTATTGACCTTCACCGAGTTCAGGTGGCCTCTAGTATGCTCCGAGAAAGAGCATTGGACTGGTACGAGCTTCTTATTTCTGAGACTATTGAAGCGGATCTCACCTGGGAGCAATTCTGGGAATGCTTCGAGTTGAAATTCGCACCATAAGCTGAGAAGGTGACTTTGGCTCACCGTTTTATAGACCTTGTTCAAGGTGAATTCTCCGTGGCAGATTATGTCGCGTCTTTTGAATCTCTCTCCAAATATGGGGTTGAATACATCAACACCCCATTGAAGAAGAACCAAAGGTTCGACTATGGCTTAAACATAAATCTCAAGAAGCCATTACTTCTAAAGTTAGAAGTTTCTTTCAACCAACTCATTGATATCGCTCTTCGTCTTGAAGAGGCGGATAGGGAGAATGATGTTGAAGTGGTGGGTTCCAAACCAAACTTCAACAACAAAAAGAAAAGGCCTGGTAAATTCAAAGGTCCTTATCCCAATAAGAAAGGGAAGCAAGCAACCCCCGTGGCAAAGACTTCTTCCTTTGGTCGCGGGAAATGCTATAATTGTGGTTCGAAGGACCATTACGCGAACAAGTGTCCAGAGTCTCTTCCTTGTCGCTACTACAAAGGTCCCGGTCATGTTATATCTTCATGTCCCAAGCTTCAGGGTAAGAAGGAGGGAAAGTTGAACGTTGCTCAAGCCCCTGGCAACACATCTCGAAATCAAGGTATTTCTCATTCTATCCTTGATGGAATTATTTTATTTCGTGATCATCCTATTCGAGTTCTTTTCGATACGGGTGCGTCCCATTCTTTTATATCAAAAGAACTTGTTGATACTTTTTCTTTGGATGTTTTGTGTTTAATGACTTCTTTGAGAATTGCGAATCCGGTTGGTGGATCCACGACAATCAGTTTATTGTGTAAAGATGTCGAGATTATTTTGTGTGACTTTTCTTTCCGAGCCGATTTGCATGTCATGCGTTATTTAGGCTTTGGAATGATTTTGGGAATGGATTGGCTTAACCGTTATGAAGCTCATATCCTATTTCCTGAGCGGACTATTCATCTTCGACATCCTCAATCTGTTAAGCAGATTTCTATTAATTTTAAAGATTTAGATTCCATCTTGGTTGCATCTTTATATTCTTTAAATCCTCGTGATGACGATGATGATGATGGGGGTGATATTATTTCTCTTATTCACGTCATTCGTGAATTTTCCGACATATTCGAGCCCGTTTTAGGATTACCACCTAAGCGAGCAATTGAGTTCAGAATTAATCTTATTCCTGGAGCTCAACCTATCACTCGTCCTCTGTATCGTTTGTCCAATAAAGAAAATGAGGAGATGCGCGTACAATTATCCGATTTGAAAACGAAGCAATTTATTCGCTCTAGTTCCTCGCCTTGGGGAGCTTCAGCTATTTTTGTGAAGAAATCCGATGGTACACTTAGGCTTTGCGTTGACTACCGCAAGCTTAATGATCTTACTATCAAAAATAAATATCCTTTACCTCGGATTGATGATCTATTCGATCAACTTAGTGGTGCTAGAGTCATTTCACAATTAGACTTGGCTACTGGATTTCATCAGCTTCGTATTGCAGAGGATAACATTCCTTTGACATCGTTCCGAACTCGTTATGGATCTTATGAATGGCTTGTTATGCCATTTGGTTTAACGAATGCTCCGGATTATTTCGTTGACCTTATGAATAGAGTTTTCAAAGACTTCCTCGATCGATTTGTTCTCATCTTTATTGATGATATTCTTGTGTATTCAAAAACCAAGGAGGAACATGAGAAGCATCTTCGGATTGTGTTGGAAACTCTTAGGAGTAATCAATTGAAAGCAAAATTTTCTAAATGTCATTTTTGGCAATCTCGTGTGAAGTTTCTCGGTCATATTATTTCCGAATCCGGAATTTCCGTGGATCCTTCAAAGATTGAAGCGATTCAAAGTTGGAAGAAATCTGAGAGTATGACTGAAATCCGCAGCTTTCTCGGATTGGCGGGCTATTACCATCGTTTTATTAAAGACTTTTCTAAGATTGTCGTGCCTCTCACTAGCTTAACGAAGAAAGGTATTAAATACATTTGGTCGGACAAATGTGAAACTTCTTTTCAAAACTAAAAGAACTCCTTTCAGATGCTCCTATTCTTGTTATTCCCGAGGGGAATCAAGATTTCGTTGTTTATACCGATGCTAGTCGCGTTGGTTTGGGTGCCGTCCTTATGCAAAGAGAACGTGTTATTGCTTATGCTTCTAGGCAATTGAAGCCTGCTGAGACTAGATATGCCACTCATAATTTAGAGCTCGCGGCTATTGTTTTCGCCCTTCGTATTTGGCGTCATTATCTTTTAGGAGAGAAATTTGTTCTTTATACCGATCATAAGTCCTTGAAGTATTTATTCTCTCAAAAGGAACTTAATTTGCGTCAACAGCGTTGGCTCGAATTTCTTGCACCATATGATCTTGATATTCTTTATACTCCCTGTAAGGGTAATCGTGTCGCTGATGCTCTTAGCCGTAAACATCAAGCTGTTGTTTCTATGATGATATCCGAATGGAACGATCTCGAGATTTTATCCACTTGTGAAATTCGAGACCGTATTTCCGATTTATGTTCATCTCTTGTTTTATGTAGCCTTGAGGCTCATCCTTCTCTTCTAAACCGCATTCTTGAAGCTCAAAGGCTTGATCCTGAATTGGCTCTTCTTGGCCAAAATATTAAGGATAAAATTGATATTGAAAGTTTGAAAGACTTTGATATCGATTCTCGTGGCGGCATTCGAAAGTTTGGTAGACTTATCGTACCAAATATTGGTGATCTTCGTAAAGATATTTTAGAAGATTCCCATCGTTCTAAATTTACCATTCATCCCGGTAGTAGCAAAATGTACGCGGATATGAAGCGACTTTATTATTGGGAGGGAATGAAACTTGACATCGCTAACTTCGTTAAGCGTTGCATGACTTGCCAACTCGTTAAGGCCGAACATCAAAGGCCCGGTGGGTTATTTCAACCTTTAGAAATTCCAGTTTGGAAGTGGGACCAAATTTCCATGGATTTTATAGATGGCCTTCCCCGTTCTCGTTCGGGTCATGATAGCTTATGGGAGATTGTTGATAGGCTTACTAAATCTGCCCATTTTATTCCCGTTCGGTCTAACCGAACCGTACCTCTTTTGGCCAAACTTTTTATTAAAGAAATTGTTAAATTGCATGGAGTTCCTACTTCTATTGTTAGCGACCGTGATCCATTGTTTACTAGTGGATTTTGGAAGAGTCTTCAAAAAGCTTTGGGAATGAAGCTTAATTTTAGCACCGTTTATCATCCTCAGTCCGATGGACAAACCGAGCGTGTGAATCAAACTCTTGAAGATCTTCTTCATGCATGTGTTATTGATTTTGGTGGAAGTTGGGAAGATCATATTTCTCTTGTCGAATTTTCCTATAATAATAGCTTCCAATCTAGTATTGGTATGGCACCTTTCGAGGCACTCTATGGAAGGCCATGCCGATCTCCTTCTTGTTGGCTTGAGGCCGGTGAGAAGATGGTTTTAGGTCCAGATTTTATTCGTGATTCCACAGAAAAGATTGACCTTATTCGTCATAGGATGAAAGAAGCCCAGAGTAGACAAAAATCTTATGCCGATAATCGGAGAAGGAAGTTAGAATTTTCTAAGGGAGATCTTGTGTTCATTCGTGTGTCACCTATGAAAGGTGTGGTACGTTTCAGTCGATCGGGAAAGTTAGCGCCTCGATATATTGGGCCATTTCCTATCACTGAACGTATTGGTTCCATGGCTTATCGCCTTTTATTACCGGCTCAATTTTCAGCTATCCATGACGTGTTTCACGTTTCTCAACTTCGGAAGTGTCTTCGAGATTCCGATTCTATTCTTGTGCCCGGTGTTGTGGAAGAGATTGAAGTTTCACCGAATTTAACTTTTGAGCAGCATCCTACTCGTATCATTGCTTCAGAAGTCAAACGTCTTCGAAATAAAGATGTTCCGCTTGTTAAAGTTCAATGGTCTTCAAATCCTAAGGATTGTTCTTGGGAATCTAGAGAGTTCATCGAGCGAACACATCCGGACTTACTTTCCCGTACTCTTTAAGGTGAACTTCTTATTTCAAACTTCTTTTGTGTTGAATATGCTTTTATGGTTGTTACTATATATCTTCTTCTTAAATATTGCGAGGAAGCAATTTCTATAAGGAGGGGAGTCTGTAACAACCCGCATATTTGTCGATTTTATATTTAAATATTTTATTAAAATATTTTATCGATACTCGGAATTTTGTCCGAAAAGCTACTTTTTGCGTACGGTCGAATTAGGACTCGGGACCACTCCCATTGACTTTAAAATGCCGTTTGCGACCTTTTTGAGTATAAGCTTCGATATGTTTGGAGAAGGTTGATTTTTTTGCTACTTTTTCACTTAGGGTTTTGGTTTGGGCTGAGCCCACTTATGTATTCAGTCCCAACCCCTCTCCTCCTCATTTACTTCATTTCCAATTCCTAATACTCAAGCTAAAGCATCAATGGTGGGAGAGATTGGAAATTAAAACTCCAAAACCCTAGTTTTCTCTTGCAAATCAACTCTAGCTCCAAATTAATAGAAGAACCCATTGGTAAGCTTCTCTTCTTCTTCTCCAACTCATTCTCTAATCAAAATTCAAAAATTTCCTAAACCTAACTTAGGGAATGCTCTTCTTTTAAAGCTTAGAATCAAGCTTCTTGAGTTGGATTTGAAGAGTGGTTGATTCTCCATTGATTTCAAGCATCTTCTTCAATCGTTTTGGTTCAAAGGTGAGATTTTTATCTCACATCTAAGTCTATGATTATCTTTGATTATTAGGTATGAATTCCTAATACTTATTCATGTGTATTTGATTTTGGTTTGAATTGATTTGGTGTATTTCTAATTTTTGGTGTTTTGAAATCGAAATCTATGAAAATCCTTTTATGGATATCTTAACATGTTTTTGAGATGCATCGAAGAGCCTATAGGGCCGGGTTGCCGATTGGCATAAATCCCTAGTGCCATTGCTCGTTCGGTCGCGAACTGGATGTTTTTGCACATCAATTACCTAGGTTAGAAAACTGCCTAGGCTCTAGTCAGTCGACTGGACTTTGAATCCAGTCGACTGGCTGTAGCCAATTGGCCTACCAAAGGCAGAAAACAGAGACAGGGGTCGCTGTTTCCTGCAGTCAGTCGACTGGACCTTTGAGTCAGTCGACCGACCTGCTCTAAAATGCCTATTATGCCTATTTTGGTCTATTTCTCTTGTGTTTCCAAATTTAATCGATCCGTGTTATTTTCCACTTGTTGTTGCTATGACTTTAATGACTTCTATTTTTGGGATTTTTGGAAATATCCATTTTGATGGATTCGGTATCGATTTCTTTGGATTTTATTCACGTCTTCGAATGTGAATTTTGATGATCGATTGTTCTACTATCATCTTTGTGATTTGTCACTTTAAAAATATAAAGGTTTCAATACTAGTAGTAAATATCAAAACTCTTTCCTCAAAACGATTTCAACTCTATTTTCAATACCAAATTCGTTTATAAAACCGTTTTCCAATCTATTAGTATATACAAACCTTTACCTCACTCGTATGAGAAATCTAATTAAACGGCTTAGTAAAATAGGTGGTATGAAACGCTTGTGTTTATTTCGTCGGTTGATTCTTGGACTTGTTCGATTGAATCTCTTGTGACAATTTTCTAATGGAAATCTATAGTTTGTTCGTAAATATTTAAGTTAAGCAAGTGGTTATGGGACATGAAGCTAAACTCATATATTTACTAGCTTAGTGTAATTGACACTTCTCGTTGATCATGACGATTATCTTTGTGATTTAGACTAGCAATGTGCGATGTCTCTTTGTCTGCGAGGGAGACTAAACCCCGTTTTGTGGAGTTTCGACTCAAATTGGTGGGGTAGCAACCCATGGTCTTCGGGCCGTTTGTGGATCTTCGGCTCAATTTGTGATGGTTAGCAACCATGGAATTAGCATTCCGTTTGTGATACACGTGTTGGTGAGCCTAGTGCTCCCGTTTGTGATAGGCCTTTCCCCCCTTTGTGATTTCTGGATTTCTTGAGATGATTTCTAGAATTTGTGCTTCACCAATTTTCATGATTTCCATTGATAAGCTTTATCGATATTTGTGCATAGGTGAATTTGTGCGTCATTGAATTTTGTGATTTCTGGATTTCGTATGTTGAATTCTAGAATTTGTGTGTCATTGACTTTTGTGATTGACATTGATATTATCGTCAATATTTATGGTTTGGTGAACGAAATTGGGAGTATGACGTTTCTTTGATTCTTGGGTAGGTTTTGTGACATTGAATAATCCCTTGATGATTTCAACTACTTATATATATCACAGCTTGGCATTATGATTATTATGTGTTTAGTCATATCTCTTATTCTATATCGTTTCATCTGATATTTATAGGTAGACTGATCCGTTTATTATTTTCTTATTAAATAATACTCAGGTCAGACCGAGATGTTACAGGTGCATCTTCTTGACTTCTCCCCAGGGATTCATTACTCCGACTTTTGGCAAACTACTTAGATTAGTAGTTTATTTTGTTGTGTACACTTGAGATATAGACTCATAGTTGTATTCTTTTGTATAGCACGTGTTGCTATTCTTTTGTATTATTGTGGATCTTTTTAGACCACTACTCTGATATACACTTCCATGTGATAATTATATATTCGTATCTTCTTCCGCCTTTGTGATATGAATTATCTGTGACTGGTTTATGTTATGCGTATTTCTATATTTGTTTTCCGAAGAATTTATATAGCCACTGTGTAGTAGCTTTGAGTGAGTATCGGTATGTCGGATTTCCTCTTGAAATAAAATGCATGTTTTACTATCTGACGTATCGGTGCTCGCACAAAGCAATTACATGGATGGTCGCTCCTCAACAGCCTTATTCTCCGTGCTAGTTGACAGCATTACATCGTAGTGTTCTTGGCTAGCGTGGGTATAGAGGTGGGGCGTCACAACTTGTTTGTTTAATTAAATCTAAAAATTTTCTAGTTACTAAGGAAGTTTATTTTAAAGAGTTTAAAAAAGTTTTTAGATATTTTAAAACTATTAATGATTAGTTTGAAAGGGAAGAATAACTTATTTAAGTAAAATTTAGTTGAGATTTAATTTTAATTAGATAAATTCATTAAGAGTAATCTGTTTAAAAATTAAAAGGAATTGGTTTAATATTAAAAGTAGTGGATTAGTTTGTAAAGGGAAATTTGTTAGAAATTTAAATTTATTAGGTGAAATGATTTATAAAAGGAAAGGTAGTTTTTAAATTTAAATTTTTGTTAAGTAGATTGGTAAAAAGGGATTTCTTTAGGCATTAAAGGTATCAATTTAAAACTTAATCTATTTAATTATCTTAAGATACTAAAAGATTTTTAAAAGAAATTCAGAAAGGGATTTGTTAAAAAGATTAAAAGCATTAGTTCAAAGCTAAAAATAGAAACTATTAAACGGAGATTAATTGTTCAGTTGATTCGAGTATTAATAAACTGTGTAAATATTTATATAAGGTATAAATCAAGAAAATCGAGTCAAGATGGAAATGGACTGCAAATAAAAAGCTAAGGTGAGATCTTCTCACTCAAAAGGGTTTTATTTAAATTTTAAATGGTTAGATTTAAAATTGTTGATTGTGTTGATTGTTTGTTTGGATAATATAGTATTATCTATTGTATTGAAATAGACCCTATACGCCGCCTATTAAGCGGAGGTTATTTATTAAACCCATATACCGCGATATTCCACCTTGAAGTGGAATTGGTATTATATATGTACTTGGAGTTGATTTCCCGCATTATATAGCGGATGAGACCCTATTGCGCCGCCTATTAAGCGGATAATATTTTATAAATCCTATATACCGCGATATCCCGTCTTGAAACGGGATTGGTATTGTGCTAATGTCTGTGGATGCAGGGAAACAGGTTGGAGGGATCCAACTGGATTCCTCACCGGTATTTATTTGATTTTAGATATTGTGATATTTGATTGATTGTCATATCGATATATGATGTTTGGAAGTCGTGATTGACTATTTGGTGTGTTGCATCATCGGATCCATTTTTTGAGTTTAAAAATAACGATTTTGATTTTTAACGGATTTTTCTTAAAGTGATTTTTTGAAATTATATGTTTAGTAAATTTTCGAATTGATTCATTTTAAATAATTAAAATGTTATAAATTTTTATGTTATAAAAACTAGGATTTTTGTGAAATATAACCAAAGCATGATTTTTGAAATAAATAGTTGATAAATTTATAAAGTGGTTTAAATTGGGATTTTTGAATTATTATAAACGATTTGTATAAAAGATTCATAAAATTGATATTTTATAAGTTAAAGATATTGGAATTATAAAACGAGCTTTTATAAGTGTTAAAATAAAGTTATACCTAGTTTTATAAGTAAATAAGAATTTTAGATTTATAAATTAATGATGATATAAAAATGGATTTGTGAATAAATGGATTATAAGTAATTTACTTATAAGTTGGATTCGACATATAGACGAAATATAAATAGAATTGGTTATTAAAGGAGATTTATAAATCGAAGTAGTTATGAAATAGAAATGGAATTTATAAATGTTGTTTTATAAATCCGTAATCAAATAAATTTGATAAGTAAACATAGAAATTATTAAAGGAATTATATCCACGATTCTGGACTGTGGAAAATCCTTTAATTAAATATGTGGAAGTGTTGAATTTGGTAAACGATGAATATCCACGATTTTGGACAGTGGATAATCTTTTGATAAAAATGTAGAAATACTGAATTGGGTAAATAAGGTATATTCACGATTTTGGACAGTGAATATATTACTGAATAAAACGGGTATGATTTGGAGAAGTGAAATTTTAAAATGAAGTTAATTGTTTTAAAAGATGTTTTAAAATGTATTAACTATTGAAACCGTAGATTTCAACATTCATTGTTGAATTAGACGTTTTCGAGAAATAGAAGGAAATTGTAGACTATAACACCATTGTTATAGTAAATGATTTTTGAAAGGAAATATTTTTATAGTATTGGGATTTATATATCTATTTTAATTTCGAATCCCTACACTAGTGATTTTGGGTTGTCGTAACAATGTTTTACGCAACATTCGTTTTGACCCAAATAATGGGTTTAATAGGATGTTTTCCTTAAGAAATGAAATATATACTTAATATTAATTTAAGTATATTGAATATTTTCCAAGCGTTGAAAATAAATAGATTTGTGAATTACTTATTATTTAATAAGTAGGGAAATGTTTTCCAATATCAAATGAACATTTTGAGAATTATCTTTTTAAAGATAAATTGAAAGTGGGTATTTGAAATCGATTTGAAAATCGTATATTCACAGATATTTTGGAAATGTAAATTCAATATGGAATTTATAAATGAAATTGGGAAAATTGGTTTAAAAATAATTATCGATTTATTTTTGAAGTATGGAAATTATATATATATATATATATATCTTATAAAGATATTTGTGGAAAATAAATAATTTGGAAAATTATTTGGAATCTGGTGATGTTGTGCATACCTATTGATAGTTAAATAACCGACTATCAATATTTACCTTTAAATAGGTATTTGTTGTGATTGCTTGAATTTGAATGCTACACTTATTTTTAAAATAAGCGCTCACTATTCGGGTTAGCCGGGAAAGGACCTTGGGGTCGTATAACCCATTCCGAATATGTGATACGTCGTTATGGATTGCATTTGATGACCGGTGTTGAAGACCGGATATTTGTGAAAACGGAAGGATTACCATCGAATGTTTCTGCATCGGCTGATCCCCGATATAGAAATTTATTACCCTTTGTGATGGAAAGTCCGGTCGTGATTAGTGAATATCTGGATTGCAAGGACTTCTTTGTAAGTGTCTTCGGTTCTGTTCGATCTCGGAACGGACTTGTATGGATGTGTGTCTGACGTTACAGTTTGAGATGTAAAGCTGGTTTCTATCAAATATATTCCCGTTGGTGGCGGAGAATTTATTCTCTTAGCTTAACACCCTTAGAGGTTATGTAGTTGATGGTTACTAGTGATACATTCTCAAATTGGTAATGTGGCATACGAAGTGCTGTTGAGCTTTTGTTGATCGAAGCATGGCTTTATATAAAGCGTGGCTTTGTGGACGAGACTTCGTCGGACCTCACACCCCGAAAATGGTCAAAACAGGAAGGATGCGACAAGGTTATTAGGGAGCAGCGCCCCTTTAGTGTATGTCATTCCTTCTAGATAGAGGTGGTATCATGGTATGGAGCCCAGATACTTAACCTATGTTGTTGCTGCAAATTTATTGCTTTGTGGCTGTTGGAAATCGAGGATCCTCGAATATAGATTGGTTACGATCGGGGAATGACATATTCGTGTCAGTAGTTACCTAGTTAGGGGTAACCCGGCCTTGTGTTGGCAGAGATCCGGTTAGGTTCTCGGGACGTCATTCCAGAGGCGTTTCCATGTGGCAATGGGAAGTTCCTTGGCCTGACCATTTGTTGGAAATCCAAAGAAACAATACGATCTTGTATGGTTTTAGTTGTAGAACCTATCATTCACTTATGGTGGCGCCCCACTGTTTGGATGACAGCTATAGTAGGCATACGATAATGGTCGTATGTTGGCTAAGATTTATATCTTTACTTTCGAAATGATTTTTCCTACACTATGCACTAGTAATAATATCAAATGTTTCTTTTAATGCTATCAAGCATCTTTGACTATCATAAGGAGAAATCTCCTCTGATTCTGCGTTTGCATTGTGTGTGTGTGCTGGAGGCCATATGGTAGTCTCATTTTCTAAAAAGCATTGCGAATCTATTTTAAAATTATCTTGTTCTTTATTTTAAAGTTAAAATGTTTTAGTTCTCACACCAGTCACATGACTGACTCGGAGTTTACTGTTTTCCTTCCTAAACTCTGGGTGGCCACCAATTTCCACACGGGCAGTCTAGAGTCAGGTTTATCAGGATATTCTGGAATTCAGGAGTTGCTGTAGAAATCTGGAGGCAAGCTAGATGGCGTAGCATATTACTAAGTATATAGTATTTCTTTTCCGCTGTTTGTTTGTTGTACACTCTGAAAATGTAATGTAATGTGATGTAATGTAATAACTGATATAGTTCTTTATTTTAAAGGATTATTCATTTATCTATTATGTATTGTTCCACTGCGAATTGTGAGATTCTGATATTGTTCTGTTCTATCTTTTTCTTTCTTCTTCTACCTCTTTCTTCTTCTTAAAACCCTAAGTGTTCGGTTTTTCGGCATTCGATTGCTCGGCAGTTGATACAGTGAACGTATTGATGTCGGTTTTCGAAAGTCGAAGAATCGGGTCCTTGCAACGTGGTATCAGAGCATATGGTTAAGCGACAACCATGGCTCTGTTGGTTATTACTCATTAGAGATAGAGTCAGCAGTACTCTACAATGAGTTTGAGTGTAATAATAGATATGAGCGCGTATTTGTTAGTGAATATAAAATTGTTTTGTATTGTGTTGACTTATCGGTTGATTGTTTATAAATTCTGGTCGATGCCGTCTAGCTAACTGTGTTGATAGGAGTTTCTAAACTCTTAAACAAGATAAACTGACGCAGTATTGTTTTTAATCGGGTAAGTGAAATAATTTTACCCAAAACTGTTTTTGTAAAAAAAAAAAAATCATTTCCCATGGATTATTATAGTATATGGTTGCATGGTTGTTAGGAAGTGATAATATTAAAATTATTACCATTGAAATCGAATAAGAAATTGAAATCATAACTCCAAAGTTTTGAAATAAAATTCTTATACATATGAAATTGGAGAATGTAAATTATAAATGTGATTTATAATTAGAAATAGAATTCCAGGGAAGTATTTGAAAATGTTTTTGAAAGAATTTGGAAATTTTAGAAATTAAATTCCTTTTTGATTTGAAAATAATTTTCAAAGGTTTTTGGAAAAATGTTTGAAGGAATGAAAAGCTCTAAACTCTTTTCGGTCGCTGGAAAATAATTCCGATGATGATTGCAACATCATCGGTGTTCATTTTCGGGTTTCCAAAAGAGGGATTGCTGTCAAATTGATTTAAGTGAAATTTTTTTGGAAAATTTGGGTTTGGATTTGGAAATTCAAAGGATAGTTTGAATTGTTTTCAATAATGGTTTTGAAAGATAGAAAAGACTCTGGAATCCTATTTAAATATTAATGGGAATAATAAATAAGTTAATAACTTATACAAGCTAAATTTTAATAGAATAAATTTAATTTAAAGAATAGAGTTAAATTAAAGTAAGTATAAGTGAATAAATTTAAATAAAGTGAATTGTAAGAAATGTCTAAGGACACGAAGTGAAGTATTGAAATAAAAAATTAGTAAGCAAAACTAATTGAAGAAATGACAAATTTAATACGGTTTAAAAGAATTGAATTCACATAGAATTGAAGTCCAATTTAAATATAGGTGGTTATAAATCAAAATGGTGAATTGAAATTAAATTGTGTTTGTAAATGAACAAATGAAGTAACATTTGTAAATAAATGAATTGAAAAATGGAATGAGATTTGAATCAAGTTGAATAAAATCCAAACTTGGGTAAAATAAAATAGATAGAATTCAAGTATACTAGTATGATAATTTATAAATTCATGAAATGTGAAATGGAAGTTGAATTAATTAAATTAAAACTTGAATTGTGAGCTAAATAAAAAAGGTTCGAAATTGCAGATAAATTCAAGTAAGTTGAAATAAATTGAATATGACCTTGTTGTTGATAAAATAAATTCAAAATGAATGTGAATATGAAATGCAAATTGAATTGAACGAAATCAAATGGAAATGAGATAGAATAAAATGTAAATTGAGTTGGTATCAATCTAAAATTAGTTATAAACTAGAGTGGATATTCTATTAAGTACATATCGTCAAAATTTGCATAGAAATGGTTGTCGTTTGACGCAAATGAGTTGTATAAATTTCTATGGCTTAATAAAAACAAATAGAATTCATATTTGAATCAATTGAGATGAATATGAGCTGTTTGGACATAAAAATGAATAGAATGTAGAAAGTGTGTTGTAAATCACTTGAATGAAATTGAAATGGTATGGAATGTAGTTGTAAGCGATTAAATTTGTATTGAAACCATATAAATTGATTACGGAAATTGTTTTATGTACATTATTCATGAAATGCATATGTGTTGCTATTGAAAATAAGTGAAATGCAAATAAATTTCTTGTATATGTCACTTACGTGTTTAAACTTAGTAAGTACAGGTACAGGGGAGCCGTATGGCTGGATTTGATCGTGTTAATAAGCTAATAATTAGCCGCTTTGCTTAAAAATGCTAAATAAGGTACGCCTACGCAATAAAAATAGGAAATATGAACCGTTTTTGGTTTTTCCGACCGTGTGGGTCGATGTATATATATTTATATCTATTGTCAAATTTCAAAAGCTCCTCCGTACAAAGGAGACTCTGCCAAAAAATTTCGAAAATTTTGGGAGTTAGAATTTTCTTTGAAAATTGTTGAATTTTTTTTTTGTTAACGACAAACGATTTCAAATTGAGAATTGAAGTAAATTAGTGAATAAAACTAATTTAAAATAGTAATATGAATCAGTTATAATTGAAAGATAAAATTCAATATTCAGAATAGAAGATAAATTGAATTCAAATAGAATTGAAATTGTGAATTGAATTCAAATGAAATTGAAATGCAAAATTGAATGAAAATAAATATGTAACTTCAATAGTGACGTAAAGATGTATAAGAAGCATATGTTGAAAATTTTGTAATTGAATTGGCAAAATAGTTTCAATGTTGGAATTGGATACTACTGCTAGCAGGATATACAGGTGTATTAAAAGAAATGGAATTGGGATTTTGATTTCAAAGATTAAATTGAATTGCTCGACAAAAAGGTGCGTATTTCAATTTCAGTATGAAATTTGGTGATTTTATTATCCAGCCATTTGGCTTTTTGTTTTCTTTTGGGATTTGAGGGCCTGTGGTGCCATTTTGTAGTCGTACCGAGCTAGCCGTGCAAAGGAGACGCTGGCGAAATTTTTTGAAAATTTAGAGTGTTAGAAATTTTTTGAGAAAATTTTGAAAGTTTGAAATTTAAATTTAAATTTGAATTGTTAGAAGAACTATGTTGTTTGAAACTTATAAGTGAAGTTGGAAAGCTAGTTGGAATGATAATGAATCTTTAATAAAAGATGTGTGTTGGTAAGTTGATAAAACTGATTAGTTTTAGAAAGAGAGCGAACGAGTTAAGGACCATTTCTTCCTAACTTGTAATTTCGGGACGAAATTCTTTTAAGGGGGGAAGATTGTAACGACCCAGAATTTTTGAACATTTGAAATTGAAATATTTAATTAATTTTAAATATTTGAATGATGGTTTGGCTTGAATTTCAAATTATCAGAATAAATTTTGGCAATTTAATTATCAAATTTAATTGTGTGAAGTTGAATAAAAATTTGAATCTTCAGTTTTAAGCTGAATAAAAATATTTCAAAGGCTTATAAAATTAATATAGATAATACTGAAGATAATAGAAACTTCAGAATTGAATTTGAAAGTGATTTGATCAGTTTTGAAATTATATTGTTTGAATCAATATTTAAAAATAGCCGTCCGAGGGACAGTCTCGGAATTCGACGAAACCAGTTCCATTGGATCCGTAGTATTGAATTATTACCGGATATCAAATTTCGTGAGTTGTTATGTGAGCACACGGTAAGTAAATGCGTTGAAATTAAATCGAATTCAATTTAATTTTTAAATTTGAATTTGGTCAAAATCAAAACACTGTAGCTTCCTTAAATCACGCCCTAAAAACACGCCTAAAATCATGACAGTAAATCGTGCAAAGCAGGCCTCATTCAATTTAAAATCCCCTTCTATATTATCAGTTCAAAACAAATTCACAAACGAGAAAAAAAAAATTTAACGGTCGCGTCTCCTCCCATTTCTTTTTCGTTTAAAATTAACCTAGCCTCAAATCGCAACTTTTATTTTTTCACGCGACGACTTATAATTGTGCGCGCATTCATGGAAGCACCGAAGGCGATTACGTCTGTTCTATGGCTCGCGTTGGATTGTGATGGAAGCGGTCGAGCATCAGGGAATGGCGGTGATGGCGGTAGTGGTTCGAGCAAAAATTGGGCGCTGCGGCGCTACGTTGAGGGGTTCGTCGAGGCTAGGACTTCGACAAGGTTTGAGCGTGGAATTAGGCGCACCAACTCGCGAGTGGTCGATGATGATTTCAAGAGGTGCACTGGTGGTCAGCGAGTGATTGATTAGGTATACGATTTTATTTATTTATTTATTTATTTATTTATTTTCTCTTTCAAATTTAAGTTGATGCCTGTATATGTACACATATGAATTGAGAGGAAATAATAATAACAGTAAGTCTTCTTCAATTTAAAGATTTATAATATGTATATATATGCAGTAAATTAAAAACCATTTCTGTTTTTATTTAATATATATATATATATATATATATATAGGTTAGGAGAACTATAAACTAACAGTAAAGAAATTTTTGTCCTTGTTAGGATTAAAAGAAATTAAATATACTATTTAATAATAGGAAATTGGTTTGAAAGAGAAAAATCTTATATATGTTTAAAATTAAATCACTAAGTTAAATTGTGATATTTGATTGATTGTCATATCGATATATGATGTTTGGAAGTCGTGATTGACTATTTGGTGTGTTGCATCATCGGATCCATTTTTGAAGTTTAAAAATAATGATTTTGATTTTTAAGGGATTTTTTTAAGTGATTTTTGAAATTATACGTTTATTAAATTTGCGAATTGATTCATTTTAAATAATTAAAACATTATAATTTTTTATGTTATAAAAATTAGGATTTTTGTGAAATATAACCAAAGCATGATTTTTGAAATAAATAGTTGATAAATTTATAAAATGGTTTAAATTGGGATTTTTGAATTATTATAAACGATTTATATAAAAGATTTATAAAATTGATATCTTATAAGTTAAAGATATTGGAACTATAAAACGAGCTTTTATAAGTGTTAAAATAAAGTTGTACCTAGTTTTATAAGTAAATAAGAATTTTAGATTTATAAATTAATGATGATATAAAAATGGATTTGTGAATAAATGGATTATAAGTAATTTACTTATAAGTTGGATTCGACATGTAAACGAAATGTAAATAGAATTGGTTATTAAAGGAGATTTATAAATCGAAGTAGTTATGAAATATAAATGGAATTTATAAACGTTGTTTTATAAATCCGTAATCAAATAAATTTGATAAGTAAACATAGAAATTATTAAAGGAATTATATCCACGATTCTGGACAGTGGAAAATCCTTTAATTAAATATGTGGAAGTGTTGAATTTGGTAAACGATGAATATCCACGATTTTGGACAGTGGATAATCTTTTGATAAAAATGTAGAAATACTGAATTGGGTAAATAAGGTATATTCACGATTTTGGACAGTGAATATATTATTGAATAAAACAGGTATGATTTGGAGAAGTGAAATTTTAAAATGAAGTTAATTGTTTTAAAAGATGTTTTAAAATGCATTAACTATCGAAATCGTAGATTTCAACATTCATTGTTGAATTAGACGTTTTCGAGAAATAGAAGGAAATGGTAGACTATAACACTGTTGTTATAGTAAATGATTTCCGAAAGGAAATATTTTGTATAGTATTGGGATTTATATATCTATTTTAATTTCGAACCCCTACACCAGTGATTTTGGGTTGTCGTAACGATGTTCTACGCAACATTCGTTTTTACCCAAATAATGGGTTTAATAGGATGTTTTCCTTAAGAAATGAAATATATACTTAATATTAATTTAAGTATATTGAATATTTTCCAAGCGTTGAAAATAAATAGATTTGTGAATTACTTATTACTTAATAAGTAGGGAAATGTTTTCCAATATGAAATTAACGTTTTGAGAATTATCTTTTTAAAGATAAATTGAAAGTGGGTATTTGAACACGATTTGAAAATCGTATATTCATAGATATCTTTATGATGGAAAGTTCGGTCGTGATTAGTGAATATCCAGATTGCAAGGACTTCTTTTGTAACATCCCGCCTTTTCACATACTTTAAACCGACACACGTGCCAATTAAAAGCATACGCAAGGGCGGATTGTTATGGGGTAAATAAGAAAAACCGAGAAGAAATAAAACAAAATAGAATCTCACAGCGGAAGGATAAAATATAATAATAAATATACAGTTCATAAACGGTTACAAAACATTTAATTCTTCTTTATACAATAAATATCAGAGCTACACATACCAATACAAACAATGCAGCGGAACAGTATGAGTGTGGTGCAATACTATAGATAATAATAATACGACTCCTTCGTCTTCGTCCTTCAAAGCTAAAGTCTTCGATCCTGAAACGCTCGGACTGACCCGAGCGAATTTGAAAAGACAAAAACACTCGAGTCAGAACTAAAAGATCTTATGTGAGTTAAATTAACAGAAATAAATATGAGTACAGTAACTCAAGAGATGTTCGGGATTTACATCTCCTAAGGATCCGTTAAACTATTTACTATGTAGTATATTGCGTTATTATAATAGTGTCTATTTATAAAATAAACTTACTTTTTAATAGCGTTAAGGGGTTACCTATATAGCCCTTAACACAAATAATGCCAATAGTCTATACAGTACCGTAATACCTCCTGATCGGGAAGCTACCAGAGGATACTCCATAGGTACGACACAAATAGAAACTCGTAGTAAAGGCTCGGTACGGTAGGTGACACGGCACAACTCGGCAATGCCAGGGTAGATATACCAATTGCTATCCAGGCTGGTGGAAACGCGTAGCCGCAGTTACCGCCCACCTCGGACTAACTCCCCAAAATCAAAATATAGAAGTGGCCACTGAATCAATCCAAGTCAAAGTATAATATCGAAGAGGAGGGTCCGATCAGAGGAATGACCTCATTGGTGTAACGCCCCGAAAATTTTTGACTTTCGAAAATTCGACATCGATACTCACTTTATCGACTGCCGAGAAATCGAAGGCCGAAAACCGAGATGTTATGGGTTTTTAAAAAGAATTTGAGAAAAGAAAAAGAAAGAACAAGATAGAAATAGAGAAAACAGAGAAAAAGAAAATTTGAAAATAGAACGGATAGAACAGAAACAACAGAACAACAACAGAATCTCACAATTCGCAGCGGAACAACATATAATAATAAATGAATAATCTTTAAATAAAGAACTATATCAGTTATTACATCACATTATATTTCATTACATCATATCATATCATCAGAGTGTACAACAACATACAACAATAAACAGTGCAGCGGAAAAGAAATACTATATAAACTAGTAATACGCCATGCCATCCAGCTTGCCTCCAGCAACTCCAGAATATCCAAAATATCCTGATAAACCTAACTCTTAACTGCCCGTGTGGAAATTGGTGGGCACCCAGAGTTTAGGAAGGAAAACAATAAACTCCGAGTCAGTCATGTGACTGGTGTGAGAACTCAAAACAGTTTATTTAACTTTAAAATCAAAATAGAGGAATATTTTTAAATTAATTCGCAATGCTTTTAAAAATGAGACTACCATAAGGCCTCCCGCACACACACACATGCAAACGCAGAATCGGAGGAGATTTCTCCTTATGATAGTCAAAGATGCTTGATACGCATTTTAAAATAACATTTGATATTATTACTAGTGCATAGTGTAATAACAAATCATTTCAAAAATAAAGATATAAATCTTAGCCAACATACGACCATTATCGTATGCCTACTATAGCTACTATCCAAACAGTGGTGACCACCATAAGTGAATAGAAGGTTCTACAACTAATACCGTACAAGTTTCGTATTGAGAATTGGATTTCCAACAAATGGTCAGGCCAAGGAACTTCCCATTGCCACATGAGAATGCCTCTGGATGGACATCCCCGAGAACCAAACCGGATCTCTACCAACACAAGGCCGGGTTACTCCTAACTGAGTAACAACTGACCGAATATGCCATCCCCCGGTCCTTTGGGACCTTTATCAACCGAGCGCTCGTAATCAATTCACACAATCATAAAGTGTTTTCAACATGAGTAAGTATCTGGGCTCCATACCATGATACCACCCTTTTCCAGAAGGAAATGCACATATCCTAAAGGGCGCTACCCCTCATAACCTTGCTGCATCTTTCCTGTTTTGACCATTTCCGGGATGTGAGGCTCGACGAATTCACGTCCACAAAAACATACTTTATACAAAAGCCATGCTTTGGGTCAACAAATGATCAACACAATGATCACTAAGATAGACGATCAAACAAATGATCCTATCACAAATAATCAACACAATGATCATTTCAGCATCACTCAGCATGTCACATTACCAAATTGGGAATATATCGCTGATAACTTCAACTATATAACCTCTGAGCTCGTACGTCTCAGAGAAGGGTGTTAAGCAAAGAATAAATTCTCCGCCACCAACAGAAATATATTTGAAAGAAATCGGCTTTATATCTCAACTTGTAATGTCAGGCATACAATCCATACAAGTCTGTTCCGGGCTCGAACAGAACCGAAGGCACTTACAAAGAAGTCCTTGCAATCCGGATATTCACAATCCTGATCGGATTTCCCATCACTTAGGGAGTCTCTATACCGTTGCAACTCAGTGCAGAGACAATCGATAGGTCATCCTATCGCTTTCGCAAATATCCGGTCTTCAACACCGATCTTCAATGCTATTCACAACGACGTATCACATATTCGGAATGGGTTATACGACCCCATGGTCCTTTCCCGGTTAACCCGAATAGTGAGCGCTTATTCAAAAATAAGTGTGCATTCAAATTCAATCAATTCACATCAAATACCCATTCAAAGGGAAATATTGATAGTCGGCTATTGAACTATCAATGGATATGCACACATCACCAGATTCCAAATAATTTTCCAAATTATTTATTTTCCAAAATATCTTTCCAAGATATATAATTTCAACACTTTAAAAATAAATCAATATTTATTTTTAAATAAATTCCACTTTCACATATAAATTCCATAATGAATTTATATTTCAAAATATCCATGCATATTATTTAAATAATTCATTTCAATTTATCTTCAAAAAGATAAATTCTAATTATTCACTTCATATTGGAAAACTTTTCCATACTTATTAAAAATAAGTAATTCACAAATCTTTTTATTTTCTACACTTGGAAAATATTCAATATACTTAAATCGAGATTAAGTATATATTTCATTCTTTAAGGAAATCATTCACTTTAACATATTTATTTGGGTCAAAACGAATGTTGCGTAAAACATCGTTAGATTGTTTTAATTCTATTTAAAACATCACATTCAAAACAATTTCTTTAACGTGTTATTCACTATTCGAAAACGTGAATAAACTTCGTTAACAAATTTCATTCTTTTATTCATTTTAATCTAAGGATTATTCACTGTCTAAAAACGTGAATATAACTCCGTAAATAAATTACAACAATTAACTTATCAAAATAAGTCGTTTCGAATTTATAAAACAACGTTTATAAATTCCATTTCTATTTATTTATAAAAACTTCCTTTTTATAAATTCCTTTATTAACCTATTCCAGTTTATAACTCAAATATAAACTAAACGTTCATATTATAAGTTAATTACTTATAAGACGATTATTTTACAAAATCGTTCTTTTTAAGACTTCCTAAATCATAAATCTTATAACTTATAAGATTCATTTATTTAACCAATCTATTCTGTAAATAATTTCACCAAATTTATAAATCTTACTATTTATAAATTTCATTTATAACTTCACAGTTTATAATTCTATAAATTTCATTCTATTATGAAATTCATTTTCACTTCATTCAAACACTTATAAAAACTCGTTTTATAATGTCAATATTTCAATTTATAAATATCCATTTATAAATCTCTTAATATAAATCAGTTTATATTATTATTCTGAAACGTCTTTAATTTCTTTTATAATTTCACCATTTTGATTTATAAAATAATCAAATTTTATAAATCCTATATTTAAACTTTTAATAATAAATTCAAAAATCCAGTTTAAACTATTTTATAAAGTCATTAATTCCTTATTTTCAAGAATCAGCTTTTAACTATATTTCTTAAAAATCATAATTTTTATAACTTTAAAAATTATAACGTTTATTTATTTATAATGGATCAATTCCAAAAATATAGTATATTCTTAAAAATCACTTTAAAATCATTTTAAAATCCCAAAATCTGGGTCCAATGATGCTACACACCAAATAGTCAATCACGACTACAACGATCCATCATATATCGATATGATAATCCATCAAATATCAAAATATCTGAAATCAAATAAAAACTGTTGAGGAATCCAGTTGGATCCCTCCAACCTGTTTTCCTGCATCCAAAAACATTAGCACAATACCAATTTCGCTCCAGTACGAAATTATCGCGGTATATGTTTTTAATAAATATTATCCGCTTACTAACGGCGTAATAGGGTCTCATCCGCTAAAAAATACGGGAAATCAATCAACTCCAATATATACATATGCCAATATATATATATTGATATTATATATAATACCAATTTCACTGTTTATGAAATATTCGCGGTATATGTTTTTACTAAATAACATCCGCTTACTAACGGCGCATAATGTCTATTTTAACAATCAATAATTTACAGTCATCATTCAAACATGCATTCAAATATTTTAAATCTAACTATTTAAAATAAAATCGAAACCTATTCGATTGAGTGAGAAGTTCTCACCTTGGTTTTAATTTCCGTTTTAGCGATTTATTTCGAATAAAATTAAACGCGCGTTTAATTTTACCCGAAATTCTCACTAACTCCAAACGACTCCAAACCAACTCCATCGCGTAGTGCTCGTCCATACGATCCCAACGCAACTGAGTTTGCATTTTTTCGACCTCGTATGAAAAAGTTATGTAATTTACAAGTTTGTACACGATTTTATAAACTAATTTCAACATAATCTTTTTATATTTAAACCTACAGCAATCTACAGCCATCAGATCCCACTCCCACACATCTGGACCGTCCCCCTTCATCTTCCCATTTGCGTTCCATCTTCAGGAACAAGGCCGACATCACAACCCATTACAAGAAAACTAGGGTTCCATCTTGCACTCTCATCGCTCAACTATACTTCGATCAGGATACACCAACGGAAAGCTCGCAGCAAGAGCTTCACTCGCCCCCCTCCATGCCAAGCTCGGCCTGCACTCTAGCCTTGGAAGTCGTGCGCAAGTCCCCCCCTGTCGGCCCCCCTATCTCCCACTACAATGCTCCATTTTAGATCATAGCCGTTGAAAACGTAGTACTCACAGCCCTCTACAACTTTGTAGTTGATACTTTCATGAATCGATGCATGGATTTTGAGAAATTGAAGGATGAAGAAGATTAAGTTTCAGCCCTTGATTATACATGGAGGCGGCCTGTATAGATTAGGGTTTTGTTGTTTTTTTTTTATTTTAGAGTGAGGGTGTATTTATAGGAAAAGCAAGCGTAAACACTATTCATCCCGGGAATTCCGAACTCCGATTTACGCGCCATAACCAGCGTTTCTAAGGTTTACCCCGCGTTCCGGACACAATGGAACAGGTTTCGGAAGCTAATTCGGAAGTATGTGCGAGTTATGGCTATAAACGCTCAATTTAAATTAAACCGATTTAAATCGATTTCTAGGCGTTTTAATTTGTACCGGACAAACGATAAATCCAATTGACTTGAAATTTGAAACCTTACAATAATATCACATTACGGATCCGATGAAACTGGTTTCGTCGAAATCCGAGACTTTTTGAAAAATGGCTATTTTGACTCGCCAAATTTAAATTAAAAATAATTCGATGCGTTTCGAGCTGCCACGATCAAACGATAACTCCGATTGACACGAAAATTGAAATCCAATAATAACTAACTATTACGGACCCAATGGAACTGGTTTCGTTCAATTCTGAGACTGTTCAAAAATTGGCTATTTTACAGTCGATTATTAAATATTAAAATATTCAATTTTCACAGATTAACTTTTAATTCGATTTTAAAAGTTCTAAAATATTTCTATAACTCCAGTATGATTAAATAAAATTTTCCAAATTATTTTCAATCATTTTTAACTCAATTTTTAATTATTTCCATAATTTAACATATTAAATTATTGTTTTAATTATCTAATTAAATCCAAAAATTCAAATAAAAATTTATTTGACTTAAAAATTCACTTATTAACATTTAAAATTAATTAAATATTCAAATTTAAATTAATAAAAATTCTGGGTCGTTACAATTGGCCTGCGAATCGTTCCTGTTTTAGCCACCTTATGCCAACTCACGGGAGTCGGGTCCACGTATTTACCTTACAGGAAACGTCGCCACCACCTACTTCATTCTGGAATCTCCACCACGTACACGGTTAGTCAAAGTGGTTTTCGGTATCGACAGAGAGTATGTCCATATCCGATCCCGGTCACTTTGCCAACCCATCGTTATTATAACACCGCGATCATTTAAAAATAGGTTATACTTTAAAAATCAGAATAAACATTCCATTTCATAACCATGAATACGATATCATTTCAAAACCCAAAACCATATTTTATCACTTATCCCAAATATAATTCTTTTCCAAAATCATAATGCTTTAACTTCATAACGTCTGAAAATCAAATATTTTCAAAGCATAATATTTTGAAAATCATAATTTAAAACCATAACTTCTAAAAACTTGAATGGTTTGGACATTCAACGGTATATGAATTAAATGGTTTAACTTAAATGTTACTTTGTAAAGAAAATAGTTCTCATGGCTTTACAAATACATTTCTTTATTAAAGTCTAAACCAAAATTTATATTATCTCTCTCAAGTTCCAAAACCACTTCAATTTATTTATATATACGTATATCCATTTTGAGTATCAATATTTCAAACTAAAGTTGGATTTTATGCTTTCAACAAATCAATTGTTCTATTAATTAGTCTTGAATATTCACATAAAATCCATAAATAATAAGACTTCAATTTCTAGTGATAAAATATATATATCTTCCCAATTCAAATTATACTAGAATATTCATTTCAATTTATTTTGGAAAAAATCCAATTATAAATATCATATCTTAAAATTTCCAAACTTAACATTTAAACATATGATATAAATTATTAAACTCCATTTTCTTAATTTTCTTCCATTTTTAATAAAGATTTTTATACACCTTTTAATTTCAAAATTTTCAACTTCATATGTATATATATATGGAAGAAAAATATTTATACAATATAAAATTTAAGATTATTATAAACCGTATTCCATCCAAACCATAGAAATCACATTTAAAACAGTTATATATAGACCGCGGTGCCTGTATATATTTTTCTATCCTATGGTCAAGTGATACGGATATTTATCATTTCAATCCGCAATTTAAAAGATATAAAATTTTGCGGTTGTATATCATTTCAAACCACAATCCCGAATGAAATGAAATATGCATGATAATTTGCAATTTAATGATATATAATAAACATCCATTCATCAACATCATCCATCATCCAAATCGCAATCATCAATCAGTATCAATCAATAACAATTTATATTTGATAATATATAACAGGTAATACTGGCAATTTTATTCAAATTAAATTTAACAGCTATTAATCTACAGTCTATATTCAGTAATAAATTATATAACTGTTAACTAGCAGTTCATATACAAACAAATAAATTTTAACTGTAAATTTATACGCAATAAATAAATTAAATTAACAGTTAAATTAAATAAATGCAATTCAACAGATATGAATAAAATAAACATGCCAAATACTCATAAATAAATTTCTATTCATTTCTAAAATTAATTTAAACAAACATAAAAGCTTCTAGTAGTTGTGAGTGGGTTAAAACACTCACCTTTTGAATTTAAATCGAATTTAAATTCAATTTAAACCCAAAAATTCACCCTTCTCGGAATTCGTCCAAACCAGTGTCATCAAATCCGGAATTAAATTACGATCCTAACAAAAGAAATTTCGTGTGAATCCGACTTCGTATGAGAAAGTTATGGCGAAAATGATGATTGAATTCAAAATTGAAAATAAATAAAACGACACACATTCATCACTTACAAATATATGTGCCTCGAGAACATTAACATATTTTTTTTTTTGTGGAATTTTTCTGAAGTGTTTGCATTTTCATTGAAATTTGGATTGAAGTAGATCTAGGTTTTGCAACCATTTGAGGAGGAGAAGGAGATGAAGAAATGAATATACAGCAAATGACAATAGGATGGGGCTAGGGTTTATAACTGTATATATATATATTAAATTTACTTTCCATTATTTATTGTCAATTAGATTGATTTATCATTGGATTCATATTTCAATATGTAAATATCCCCAATTTCATCTGCACTTATATTTACATAGTTTTTAAATATTAAATTTCAAATATTACTTCATTTAACGTTACGTATTTATTATTTATTACTTGCTGCAGTTGATTATCAATTATACTTAATATACTAAATAGATGGTAAATTTTGAATACTTGTTATCATTAACGTTTTATTTCCACTTACAAAATAAATGAAATTATTACATAAACTCCCTTAATTAAGTCAACCATTATCTTATATAACTTAACTGGTAATATATATACCCAATTGCCCTAATTGGTTTATAGTTATCAGCTAAACACATACTAACTTGTAAATAAATTCGTTTAATTGCAAATTGATCTGATCAAATTTAATAGATTGAATAGATGGGTAAGCCAATAATAAATTTTCCTTTTTGGTCAAATTCAAACCCATTCCTACTTAATTATCAATTCCAATTTATTACGAAACATTGATTTTATGCAGTTACCTTTTATTTGCGTAGTATTACATCAATTCCTATAACCTTGGATTCATTCCCAATTCACCAAATTCAATTAGTTACACTTTACAAATGTGTTTCCAATATATAGGTATTGCCCAAGTTAAATTTATTAGCTAACTCATATTAATAAACAAATGACTTATATGAATGATTAAAATTTTCAATTATCTCACTTTACTCCTAAACTTCTGTTATTTAATAATTATTGCTTAGAACCTGATTTTAATCTTCCCATTATCTATTTAATTCCTTCTAGAATCATAGCTAATATTTGTCATCCCTTCATTACCCAAATGTTCTTATCCCATCAAATTTTAAGTTATCGAAATATTAAATGTCAATTTCTTTAATTGCACTAAATTTATCTATTAAAGGTTGCACTTAACCCAAATACATAAAACTTGCCCAATTTCTCCTTAAATCAATAACCTTCACATACAAATATGTTTATCATAAATTTTATCTACTCTTCCTTTTTAGGTAATGTCCTATATTAGATTTCCATGTAATTTGCAATAAATCATACTCGTAGTTATATCACATTAAATGAATAAATAAGTGTTGACTCTATTCTTTTGATTCAACATTGGTTTACGTTATATTTCATAAATATTTCTACATACATCAGGATTTTTAAAAATGGTTGTAACGTGAAATCTCGTCTACTTCCCATTTTATATTTAAGGCTTAAAACCGATTCATATCATTTCTCTAGTCCATATTTTATAAATATAACCTTAAATTTAATTTATTCCTATCGATGTAATGGTTAAACACAAATTTCACTTATTTGCAATAAATCCACAAATTGGATTTCAAATTTTCAAATAAATAAATAAATTTTAGTTTATCACTTCTTAAATACCCAAACGTCAATGCCTTAATTTAAACTGCATTTATTACATTTTATAAAAATCCTCCATCTTAAGTGACAAATCAAAACTACCCTAACTACACAAATCATCGTATTATAAAGATATTTACACTATCCTCCATTTATTACCTTAATTTATTTAAGGTAACCTTAAATTAATATTTATTGCAATGATTTCAAATTATTATTCCCCCATTCCTTTTTAATTTCAATAACGCCAAATTTAACCATTATATTCTCTTTATTTATGCGATAAATGCAATTATTGAATCTAATACTCCATTTAATTAATAGATCCTGCTTCCTAGAATCTATATCAACAATAGGTCAAATATATACATAGAATTAGCCTTAACTTCACCTAAAAGAATTAGCTATTTCAACTACCGCACAAAACTACGCTACTGCACTATTTAATCAAATAAATTAATTGAACTTAAATCAGCATAAAGGTTATAAAATTATAAATGTAATCTTAATAAATTCATTTATTGATTTAGAATCTTTCTATACAGTAATTAACCTATTTGTGGGTATAAATAACTTTGGAATTATATTACATCTCATTAGTGCGCGTTTTATTTCCTTTAACTTCTCCTTATTTAACTATACCCATTAACAACCAAAAAAATTAAATTAGCTTTATTTCAATCTATTTCCCTTCTTAACTAAATAAAATAAATGGTTAACCTAAACACTTGTTATCCTTTGATATATTCAAATTCACTTCCAACATTTATTAACAAAATGTTGCCATAGGTTTAGATTTACATAAATAAATTATATGAATAGGTAGAAAAATTGGTAATCCGCAAATGCCCAATATACACGCATTAATTACTACCCATTGTTAGAATCCATTTATTAATTTACTAGTTAATAACGGTCTTTTTATTTCTATTTACTACCAAACTCTCTATTTTATTATAGTTCCAATATATTAATACTTAGGCACATCAAGTGCTATCCCTTTTGTTATTTATATTAAATTGGGTATGCACAAATAAGTTGTTAATTAACTATTTCTACAAAATTATATTCATACATTCAGTTTCATATCTTATAGGGTTAAATTCTAATTACTTACGCTTAATCTATCAATTTAATACTCTATTCAAACATGCATTTAAATTCTTTTTATTCTAAATAAATTTTATTAAGTGTTGACATCCACTAATAGCATTCACCTTTATTACAACCAAAGGTGACATCTTCACTACTGATTTTATATTAATGAATCTCATTTTAGTTAATATTTTTTATTAATATTCTCAATTCAACATTTATTGATTTCTTAAAATTTACTTTTAACAAAAAGTGACAAATTACATTATCCAAATCTATTGTCATAAAATTTTATTGTTACACTAGGTTACAACTACTATACCAAATTTCTACATTTATTCTTAAACAAATTAGAAATTATATTAATTTAATTTATTAAATATTATTAATTTAACGGGTCGTTACAATCTCCCCCACTCAAAACTTTTCGTCCCCGAAAAGGAAAAAGAAGGGAGAAGGAAGAATAAAACAATACATCTTATTCCAAATATTAACTTATAACAATAATTTGCTAAATTTATTTTCTTTAATGAAATATACCCGTTTATAATCATTACAACCTTTTACACTTAAATTATTAAAGTTTGGAAAATATTCAACAAAATTCTAAGTCCAAAATTTACGAAAATTTTTGACAGAGTCTCCTTTGTACGGTGAGGCTCGGGAGAAAATATAATATCAAAATATACAAATATATTACATATATTATCAAAATATTATATCCCAACACGGGAAAAATAGCGCTTTAAACGTAATCCGAAAACGTACCTATTTGTCGGGCAATATACGCTTATTATTTTGGAACCAACAGCAATAGCAGTTGCTTCCATCACCTGTATTCACTTATATAATCTAAAAGGTTAAATATTTATTTTAAAGTGAACTATTCAAGTGGATTCAATCATTAATCAACCAAACAATTCAACAACCATCAACCTTACAAACAACATACATACACAAACAAAGCAGCCATTTAATCCATCAAACAAATAGTTGTTTGGGTTCAAACTTGAAATTTGTATGAAATGAAATTAACTATCAAGTGCATCCTTTACTCAACAGTCTTAGATGGAACAAAGATAGATACTTATTCATTTAACCACTTCAAATTTCTTACCCAACAACATAAATCAAACAACACAATTCAAACCAACACCCAAATTTATTTATTATACATTTATCTCATGCTTCAATGGTTTGATTTTCTTTCTTTCATTTATGGAGTGATTTCTTTATTTCTTACAAATTTTCATTTTCCATTTATCACAAAATTCATTATATTTGTATTCCAATTTATTTACTAAAGTTTCTATCATCTATTTATACTACTTACCTTTACTTATAGTAAAATTTCCAATTTAACTTAAGTCTACACAATTAATTCTCATTAATAATAGCAAATTAATAGAATACCTTTATTACCTTACTCTTCACTAGTAAGATTTCCCCTTACATTTTCCTACTAACATTTGCAACTTTTTATTATATGGTAAGTTATGTATGTTTTAAGAATGTAAGTAAAAATTTACAAGTTTCTTCTCCATTCCTTTAATTAATATATATTTGTTTTATAAATTACAATTTCAACTTACCTTTAATCTCATTCATTTATTTAATGTTGAAGTTTCCATTATATTTAATTACAGTAACCCTCTACTTACACTTAATTTATTAACCTTATAACTTACATTCCTATAAGTGAAAGATTTTACTCATTCATTAACTATGGATTGCAGTCATTTATATTTTTTCCTACTTTCCATTATATTAGAATAGGGGAATTAAAGCATACTTAAGTTAATAACCCTACAATCAAACTTTATAAATTAAGGAATTTCATTTTTATTTTCTTAAGGTTAAAATCACCTATTAATAATACAACCTTTAATTTTAGTAAAATTCCAATCATCACTTAAGTTAATACCATTAAATTCTTATTTATAACAGTAATTTATTGAATACTTCATTTTTTTCCAAAATTCTACTTGCATAATATTCTATTCCACTCTTAATTTACGTTTCATCTTTTTATACTTGGTAAGTTATTTATGTTAAAGAAAAAGCAAAAGAACTTATGCAAGTTTAATCTCAACTCTTTTAATTCATTGATTACTTCTTTTATTTCACTAACCTAAATTTTTACAACTAATTAATGGAAATTCAAGAATTAATACCGGGTCAAATTCCAAAATTTCTTTAAAATAATAGATAATTAATTTCTTACAACTTTTATATCTCTAATTACCTTTAAACAATTAAAATTTTAAATAATTTCAAAACAAATCTGCAGTAGAATTTACTACAGTGGCCTTTCCCTTCGAAACTCGAAAATGAAAGTCGATGATGTGGCCGCCATCACCGAATTTATTTTCCAGCGACAGAGAGGAAAGTACAAACTTATTTTCTTCAAAATCCTCTTTAAACCAATTCCTTCGAATTATACTAAATATTTATATAAGAAAATATTTATAAACCAAATCATTATATTTCATAAATCCTTTGAAAGCAGATTTCAAAATCCCGGACTTAAGTTCAAAAATCTCCAATTTGATTTATTATAATTTCAGCTTAGCTTCAATTATTATAAATATTTTATTACCTAACACCCAATCTATAGCAACCAAATATATATATATATATATCTTTATAAAAATATTTTTATATATAGAAAATATAATAGGCAAAAATTATTTCATTCACCTATATTAAAACAAATATTATGTCGGTCTGTCCTAATTAAGTGTTTAGAAATCCCTATTGATGACATAGCGTCCCATGCATCAACCAGAATTTATAAATACAAAGTGGAACAGATTAACACAATATCAAAATCTTTTTATAAAACTAACAAATATGCTCTCTCATATATATACTCTCAGCGACTCCCATAGGGTATTACTACCCTATTAACAAAGAGTCAAACCCCACAAAGCCAAGTTTATCGCTAAACCAAAGCTCTGATACCAACTGTAACATCCCGCCTTTTCACATACTTTGAACCGACACACGTGCCAATTAAAAGCATACGCAAGGGCGGATTGTTATGGGGTAAATAAGAAAAACCGAGAAGAAATAAAACAAAATAGAATCTCACAGCGGAAGGATAAAATATAATAATAAATATACAGTTCATAAACGATTATAAAACAGTTAATTCTTCTTTATACAATAAATATCAGAGGTACACATACCAATACAAACAATGCAGCGGAACAGTATGAGTGTGGTGCAATACTATAGATAATAATAATACGACTCCTTCGTCTTCGTCCTTCAAAGCTAAAGTCTTCGATCCTGAAACGCTCGGACTGACCCGAGCGAATTTGAAAAGACAAAAACACTCGAGTCAGAACTAAAAGATCTTATGTGAGTTAAATTAACAGAAATAAATATGAGTACAGTAACTCAAGAGATGTTCGGGATTTACATCTCCTAAGGATCCGTTAAACTATTTACTATGTAGTATATTGCGCTATTATAATAGTGTCTATTTATAAAATAAACTTACTTTTTAATAGCGTTAAGGGGTTACCCATATAGCCCTTAACACAAATAATGCCAATAGTCTATACAGTACCGTAATACCTCCTGATCGGGAAGCTACCAGAGGATACTCCATAGGTACGGCACAAATAGAAACTCGTAGTAAAGGCTCGGTATGGTAGGTGACACAGCACAACTAGGCAATGCCAGGGTAGATATACCAATTGCTATCCAGGCTGGTGGAAACGCGTAGCCGCAGTTACCGCCCACCTCGGACTAACTCCCCAAAATCAAAATATAGAAGTGGCCACTGAATCAATCCAAGTCAAAGTATAATATCGAAGAGGAGGGTCCGATCAGAGGAATGACCTCATTGGCCTGAGAATCGCTCCTGTTTTAGCCACCTTATGCCAACTCACGGGAGTCGGGTCCACGTATTTACCTTACAGGAAACGTCGCCACCACCTACTTCATTCTGGAATCTCCACCGCGTACACGGTTAGTCAAAGTGGTTTTCGGTATCGACAGAGAGTATGTCCATATTCGATCCCGGTCTCTTTGCCAACACATCGTTATTATAACACCGCGGTCATTTAAAAATAGGTTATACTTTAAAAATCAGAATAAACATTCCATTTCATAACCATGAATACGATATCATTTCAAAACCCAAAACCATATTTTATCGCTTATCCCAAATATAATTCTTTTCCAAAATCATAATGCTTTAACTTCATAACGTCTGAAAATCAAATATTTTCAAAGCATAATATTTTGAAAATCATAATTTAAAACCATAACTTCTAAAAACTTGAATGGTTTGGACATTCAACGGTATATGAATTAAATGGTTTAACTTAAATGTTACTTTGTAAAGAAAATAGTTCTCATGGCTTTACAAATACATTTCTTTATTAAAGTCCAAACCAAAATTTATATTATCTCTCTCAAGTTCCAAAACCACTTCAATTTATTTATATATACGTATATCCATTTTGAGTATCAATATTTCAAACTAAAGTTGGATTTTATGCTTTCAACAAATCAATTGTTCTATTAATTAGTCTTGAATATTCACATAAAATCCATAAATAATAAGACTTCAATTTCTAGTGATAAAATATATATATCTTCCCAATTCAAATTATACTAGAATATTCATTTCAATTTATTTTGGGAAAAATCCAATTATAAATATCATATCTTAAAATTTCCAAACTTAACATTTAAACATATGATATAAATTATTAAACTCCATTTTCTTAATTTTCTTCCATTTTTAATAAAGATTTTTATACACCTTTTAATTTCAAAATTTTCAACTTCATATGTATATATATATGGAAGAAAAATATTTATACAATATAAAATTTAAGATTATTATAAACCGTATTCCATCCAAACCATAGAAATCACATTTAAAACAGTTATATATTGACCGCGGTGCCTGTATATAATTTTCTATCCTATGGTCAAGTGATACGGATATTTATCATTTCAATCCGCAATTTAAAAGATATAAAATTTTGCGGTTGTATATCATTTCAAACCACAATCCCGAATGAAATGAAATATGCATGATAATTTGCAATTTAATGATATATAATAAACATCCATTCATCAACATCATCCATCATCCAAATCGCAATCATCAATCAGTATCAATCAATAACAATTTATATTTGATAATATATAACAGGTAATACTGGCAATTTTATTCAAATTAAATTTAACAGCTATTAATCTACAGTCTATATTCAGTAATAAATTATATAACTGTTAACTAGCAGTTCATATACAAACAAATAAATTTTAACTGTAAATTTATACGCAATAAATTAATTAAATTAACAGTTAAATTAAATAAATGCAATTCAACAGATATGAATAAAATAAACATGCCAAATACTCATAAATAAATTTCTATTCATTTCTAAAATTAATTTAAACAAACATAAAAGCTTCTAGTAGTTGTGAGTGGGTTAAAACACTCACCTTTTGAATTTAAATCGAATTTAAATTCGATTTAAACCCAAAAATTCGCCCTTGTCGGAATTCGTCCAAACCAGCGTCATCAAATCCGGAATTAAATTACGATCCTAACAAAAGAAATTTCGTGTGAATCCGACTTCGTATGAGAAAGTTATGGCGAAAATGATGATTGAATTCAAAATTGAAAATAAATAAAATGACACACATTCATCACTTACAAATATATGTGCCTCGAGAACACTAACATATTTTTTTTTTTGTGGAATTTTTCTGAAGTGTTTGCATTTTCATTGAAATTTGGATTGAAGTAGATCTAGGTTTTGCAACCATTTGAGGAGGAGAAGGAGATGAAGAAATGAATATACAGCAAATGACAATAGGATGGGGCTAGGGTTTATAACTGTATATATATATTAAATTTACTTTCCATTATTTATTGTCAATTAGATTGATTTATCATTGGATTCATATTTCAATATGTAAATATCCCCAATTTCATCTGCACTTATATTTACATAGTTTCTAAATATTAAATTTCAAATATTACTTCATTTAACGTTACGTATTTATTATTTATTACTTGCTGCAGTTGATTATCAATTATACTTAATATACTAAATAGATGGTAAATTTTGAATACTTGTTATCATTAACGTTTTATTTCCACTTACAAAATAAATGAAATTATTACATAAACTCCCTTAATTAAGTCAACCATTATCTTATATAACTTAACTGGTAATATATATACCCAATTGCCCTAATTGGTTTATAGTTATCAGCTAAACACATACTAACTTGTAAATAAATTCGTTTAATTGCAAATTGATCTGATCAAGTTTAATAGATTGAATAGATGGGTAAGCAAATAATAAATTTTCCTTTTTGGTCAAATTCAAACCCATTCCTACTTAATTATCAATTCCAATTTATTACGAAACATTGATTTTATGCAGTTACCTTTTATTTGCGTAGTATTACATCAATTCCTATAACCTTGGATTCATTCCCAATTCACCAAATTCAATTAGTTACACTTTACAAATGTGTTTCCAATATATAGGTATTGCCCAAGTTAAATTTATTAGCTAACTCATATTAATAAACAAATGACTTATATGAATGATTAAAATTTTCAATTATCTCACTTTACTCCTAAACTTCTGTTATTTAATAATTATTGCTTAGAACCTGATTTTAATCTTCCCATTATCTATTTAATTCCTTCTAGAATCATAGCTAATATTTGTCATCCCTTCATTACCCAAATGTTCTTATCCCATCAAATTTTAAGTTATCGAAATATTAAATGTCAATTTCTTTAATTGCACTAAATTTATCTATTAAAGGTTGCACTTAACCCAAATACATAAAACTTGCCCAATTTCTCCTTAAATCAATAACCTTCACATACAAATATGTTTATCATAAATTTTATCTACTCTTCCTTTTTAGGTAATGTCCTATATTAGATTTCCATGTAATTTGCAATAAATCATACTCGTAGTTATATCACATTAAATGAATAAATAAGTGTTGACTCTATTCTTTTGATTCAACATTGGTTTACGTTATATTTCATAAATATTTCTACATACATCAGGATTTTTAAAAATGGTTGTAACGTGAAATCTCGTCTACTTCCCATTTTATATTTAAGGCTTAAAACCGATTCATATCATTTCTCTAGTCCAAATTTTATAAATATAACCTTAAATTTAATTTATTCCTATCGATGTAATGGTTAAACACAAATTTCACTTATTTGCAATAAATCCACAAATTGGATTTCAAATTTTCAAATAAATAAATAAATTTTAGTTTATCACTTCTTAAATACCCAAACGTCAATGCCTTAATTTAAACTGCATTTATTACATTTTATAAAAATCCTCCATCTTAAGTGACAAATCAAAACTACCCTAACTACACAAATCATCGTATTATAAAGATATTTACACTATCCTCCATTTATTACCTTAATTTATTTAAGGTAACCTTAAATTAATATCTATTGCAATGATTTCAAATTATTATTCCCCCATTCCTTTTTAATTTCAATAACGCCAAATTTAACCGTTATATTCTCTTTATTTATGCGATAAATGCAATTATTGAATCTAATACTCCATTTAATTAATAGATCCTGCTTCCTAGAATCTATATCAACAATAGGTCAAATATATACATAGAATTAGCCTTAACTTCACCTAAAAGAATTAGCTATTTCAACTACCGCACAAAACTACGCTACTGCACTATTTAATCAAATAAATTAATTGAACTTAAATCAGCATAAAGGTTATAAAATTATAAATGTAATCTTAATAAATTCATTTATTGATTTAGACTCTTTCTATACAGTAATTAACCTATTTGTGGGTATAAATAACTTTGGAATTATATTACATCTCATTAGTGCGCGTTTTATTTCCTATAACTTCTCCTTATTTAACTATACCCATTAACAACCAAAAAAATTAAATTAGCTTTATTTCAATCTATTTCCCTTCTTAACTAAATAAAATAAATGGTTAACCTAAACACTTGTTATCCTTTGATATATTCAAATTCACTTCCAACATTTATTAACAAAATGTTGCCATAGGTTTAGATTTACATAAATAAATTATATGAATAGGTAGAAAAATTGGTAATCCGCAAATGCCCAATATACACGCATTAATTACTACCCATTGTTAGAATCCATTTATTAATTTACTAGTTAATAACGGTCTTTTTATTTCTATTTACTACCAAACTCTCTATTTTATTATAGTTCCAATATATTAATACTTAGGCACATCAAGTGCTATCCCTTTTGTTATTTATATTAAATTGGGTATGCACAAATAAGTTGTTAATTAACTATTTCTACAAAATTATATTCATACATTCAGTTTCATATCTTATAGGGTTAAATTCTAATTACTTACGCTTAATCTATCAATTTAATACTCTATTCAAACATGCATTTAAATTCTTTTTATTCTAAATAAATTTTATTAAGTGTTGACATCCACTAATAGCATTCACCTTTATTACAACCAAAGGTGACATCTTCACTACTGATTTTATATTAATGAATCTCATTTTAGTTAATATTTTTTATTAATATTCTCAATTCAACATTTATTGATTTCTTAAAATTTACTTTTAACAAAAAGTGACAAATTACATTATCCAAATCTATTGTCATAAAATTTTATTGTTACACTAGGTTACAACTACTATACCAAATTTCTACATTTATTCTTAAACAAATTAGAAATTATATTAATTTAATTTATTAAATATTATTAATTTAACGGGTCGTTACATCTTTGTAAGTGCCTTCGTTTCCGTTCGATCCCGGAACGGACTTGTATGGATGTGTTTCTGACGTTACAGTTTGAGATGTAAAGCTGGTTTCTATCAAATATGTTCCCGTTGGTGGCGGAGAATTTATTCTCTTAGCTTAACACCCTTAGAGGTTATGTAGTTGATGGTTACTAGTGATACATTCCCAAATTGGTAATGTGGCATACGAAATGCTGTTGAGCATTTGTTGATCGAAGCATGGCTTTATATAAAGCGTGGCTTTGTGGACGAGACTTCATCGGACCTCACACCCCGGAAATGGTCAAAACAGGAAGGATGCGGCAAGTTATTAGGGGGTAGCGCCCCTTTAGTGTATGTCATTCCTTCTGGATAGAGATGGTATCATGGTATGGAGCCCAGATACTCAACCCATGTTGTTGCTGCAAATTTATTGCTTTGTGGTTGTTGGAAATCGAGGATCCTCGGATATAGGTCGGTACGATTGGGGAATGACATATTCGTGTCAGTAGTTACCCAGTTAGGGGTAACCCGGCCTTGTGTTGGCAGAGATCCGATTAGGTTCTCGGGACGTCATTCCAGAGGCGTTTCCATGTGGCAATGAGAAGTTCCTTGGCCTGACCATTTGTTGGAAATCCAAAGAAACAATACGATCTTGTACGGTTTTAGTTGTAGAACCTATCATTCACTTATGGTGGCGCCCCACTGTTTGGATGGTAGCTATAGTAGGCATACGATAATGGTCGTATGTTGGCTAAGATTTATATCTTTACTTTCGAAATGATTTTTTCTATACTATGCACTAGTAATAATATCAAATGTTTTTTTAATGCGCATCAAGCATCTTTGACTATCATAAGGAGAAATCTCCTCCGATTCTGCGTTTGCATTGTGTGTGTGTGCGGGAGGCCTTATGGTAGTCTCATTTTCTAAAAAGCATTGCAAATCTATTTTAAAATTATCATGTTCTTTGTTTTAAAGATGAACTATTTTAGTTCTCACACCAGTCACATGACTGACTCGGAGTTTATTATTTTCCTTCCTAAACTCTGTGTGCCCACCAATTTCTACACGGGCAGTCTAAAGTCAGGTTTATCAGGATATTCTGGAATTCAGGAGTTGCTGTAGAAATCTGGAGGCAAGCTAGATGGCGTAGCATATTATTAAGTATATAGTATTTCTTTTCCGCTATTTGTTTGTTGTACACTTTGATAATGTAATGTAATGTAATATCTGATATAGTTCTTTATTTTAAATGATTATTCATTTGTCTATTATATGTTGTTCCGCTGTGAATTGTGAGATTCTGATATTGTTCTGTTTTATATTTTTCTTTCTTCTTCTACCTCTTTCTTGTTCTTAAAACCCTAAGTATTCGGTTTTCCTGCATTCGATTGCTCGGCAGTTGATACAGTGAACGTATTTATGTCGGTTTTTGGAAGTCGAAGAATCGGGTCCTTACATTATTTGTTTGTCTTCTCTTAAGTTCACATTTAAATAATATTTTCTTTTTACAAGTTAAATTATTCATTTAACATTAGCTAAGTTTCTAACATTTCTTATAACAACTTAACTTAATTTTATAAACATTTCTTTAAACACAATTCCAAATTGAACATTTTTATTACTTAGGTTCAAACTTGTATAATATTCTATTACATATTCATATTTAACATTTCACCTTTTTTAAACATTATGGTAAGTTATATATATATATACATATATATATATCTGTGTGTGTATGTGTGTGTGTGCGTGTGTGTCTGTTTTTAGAATGTAGTTGAGTATTACAAATTTATCTTATTTGTTTTAGTAATCAAGAATGTTCAACAATTTACACAAGATTAGATTTCCATTAGGTCAAAGTTGAAGAGTTATAATTTGACTTCTCATATTTTATTTAAACACTTAGCCTCAATATATTATTTCCCATTTCAGAAATTTCAAATTATTGAAAATAATTCACTTTATTTCTACAACTGAAAATCATTAATTAACAGAAATTTAAGAATTCAAATACTGGGTTCATTTCAAATCATTTTGAAATAATATACGCATATCTTTTATATATATCAAATCATGTTAATAAATTTTAAATCAAAATTTATTTATCAACACAAATGTGTAGAAAAGCTTCTAAGTGGCCTCCCCCACTTTGAGACTCGAAAATGAATGTTGATGATGCAGCCGTCGTCATCAAAATTATTTTCTAATGACAAAAGAGGGGAATACAAGATTTATTTCCTTTAAATCAATTTCTATTCATAAATATTTTTAAATAAATACTATATTACTTTCAAAAACTTAGAAATAATTTTAAAAGCACTGGAATATAAGTTCTCAAATTCTCAGTTTCAATTCATTCTTTTAATTTAATCTAAGATTAGATTTTTATTTTATACTCATTACTTAAGTTTGTAAACATCATAAACCAAATTAGTTAAGTTAATATGTATAAACTTTGTTTTACAACCTATTCACTTCATATCCAATTGATTTTTTAAATCTATTAATTTCGTAATTTAAAGTTATATTTCTTACCTCTTATACTTAAGTGCATCAACATTTCTTTATTTAACATTCACTTATTCATATTCAATTAGTTAACATTCAATTTATTTATATCCAGTTTAAATGAATTTAAATAACTCACATTAATTTCACTTGCTCATTAATTCTCATTCAATCTCTTTTTATATATAATATATAATTTAGGTAAAATTATTTCATTTATCCTATCTTAAAACAATATTATGTAGACTTACCTCGTTTAAGTGTTTAGAAATCCCTATCAATAACGTGGATCGTACGCACTGACATGAATTCATAAACAACTCAAGGGATAAGTAAACACAATATAAAACAGTTTATAACACCACAAAGTATGCGCTCTCATATATATGCACTCTGAAACAACTCATTCTATGGTATTACTACCCTATCTCTAATGAGTCAAACCCCACAAAGCTATGGTTATATATAAACCAAAGCACTGATGCCAACTGTGACGACCCACATTTCGGTAGGTTAAATCGACAATAATCCATACAGGACACAGCGGATTATTCGAAACAAAACTTCAATCAATGAAATGTAACAATCGGTGAGTTGAAGATACCAAAATGCCCAAGTTCGTTGATCCAAAGATACCGAACTCTAGCTATCTCAAACACGTTGATAGCGCACTATACCGTGTTCTAAGATCTATGATTCTTCGCACGTTGATCTAGCGCACTAGATTCCGTGAATCGGCTTCTACGATCGTTGAATCGAGCGCACTCGATTAACCGAAAGAGGAGATAGGAGATTACACTCAACTACCAATTGGTATGAAAGCTCAAAGCTAACAAAAGAGAATTTTATTCAAAAATCAACAACCTCCAAATGTACAACACACGCCCCTATTTATAGAGTTTTCGACCCAGTCCCTAAGTCGTTGCCGACCTACGACCCAACTTAAGTCGTGACCGACTTAACAAACACGACTCAACCCCTTTACAATACAGCCCAATGTACACGACTCAACCCCTGGCCGACTTAACAAGTACGACCAACTCATCTGACTCAACACGACCGACTCATCATAGGTCGTATGCGACCTAACACTTCCCATTCATGACCGAGTTAAGCAATACAACACACAACATATGTACACGACTTAACACCCAACACAACCCATAGGTCGGTAACGACCTAAAATACAACACGACCCAATCCCCTACGACCTAAAATAGAAGACAGTTCAGCTTGCTTAGATCGGACTCGGCGAAGTTATCTCGTTCAATATCATTAGGTCGGAGCTTGTTAGGTCGGAATGCTTCTTCCTGTGTTTTCTTAGGTCGGATACGACTCAAAACTCCGTTGTTAGGTCGTGACCATGCTTTGTTAGCTCGGCCTACCTTCCCTCTTGGCTTGTTGACTCGTGGCCCTCCTTCCTTAGCTCGGCAACGACTCATGCCTTCACTGAGTCGTGAATGACTTATCACGCTACACCATAAACTCATGTTTTCAGGAATTATAGTTTGCACAACTTCTTCTCTAGCCTTAGCTGCATCATCCTCCCCCGGTTGAGAAAAATTCGTCCTCGAATTTGCAACTTCTTCCACAACAATCTCACCTCCATAATATGGAATTAAATGTTTGACGTTAAAAACATCAGAAGTATAAACATCATCTGGTAACTTTAATCGATAAGCATTCTCATTAATTTTCTTCAAAACTTCAACTGGACCAATTTTCCGCGCTTTCAATTTATTGTATGTTCCAACCGGAAAACGGTCTTTAGTCAGTACTGCATAAACCAAATCACCTTCATTAAATTCAACACTTCGTCTCTTCAAATCAGCAGCTTGCTTATACTTCTCATTTGACTTTTCCAATCGTTCCCGAACGATCTTATGACACTCCGTCAATCCTTCAATAAAATCAACAGCTCGTTTAACTGTTCCCTTCAACTGTGGTACTACTGCCAAATCCAACGGTCCCCTGGGTAAATTTGAATAAACAATCTGAAATGGACTGAATCCCGTGCTACGATTCACTGCATGATTATGTGCAAATTCAGCTTGGCATAACTTCATGTCCCAACTTCTCAAATTATCTTGTACAAGACAACGCAACAAATTTCCCAATGACCTGTTAACAACTTCCGTCTGTCCATCAGTTTGTGGATGATAAGCACTGCTAAATTTCAGTTTCGTTCCCACCATCTTCCACAAACTCAACCAAAAGTGACTCAGAAAACGAGTATCTCGATCAGAAACAATAGATTCTGGTAAACCATGAAGTCGATAGATCTCCTTGAAAAATAATTGCGCCACTCGAACTGCGTCCGCTGTCTTTTTGCAAGCAACAAAATGTGCCATCTTCGAAAACCTGTCCACCACAACAGATATCGAATCATTTCCCCTTTGAGTTCTAGGTAAACCCAAAACGAAATCCATGCTAATATCAACCCATGGCTTAGACGGTACTGGTAATGGCATATACAACCCTGCATTCGTTGCTGTTCCCTTTGACACCTGGCAAATATGGCATCTCTCCACGAATCTTTCAACCTCTTTTCTCATCGATGGCCAAAAGTAAGACTGTGAAATCAACTGCAAAGTACGATCACGGCCCACATGTCCTTCCTCGTGCAACTCCTTAATAATCTTCAATCTCAAACTACAATCTGGAATGCATAAATGATTCCCTTTAAACAGAAAACCATCTACCAACATAAATTCATCGGTACTCCCATCCTTCACTTTCTCAACATATTTCACAAAGTAAGGATCTTCAGTAATCATCTCTGGCAACATTTCAAACCCCGTCACTTCAACCTTCATTGTCGTTAATAAATGACTCCTCCTACTCAAAGCATCAGCTACTCGATTTGTCACCCCTGATTTGTGCTTAACGACAAAAGTAAACTGCTGTAAATATGCAATCCAAGATGCATGTCTCGCTGAAATCTTATCCTGCCCCTGTAAATGCTTCAATGCTTCATGATCTGTATAAAGGACAAATTCTTTCTGAAATAGATAATGTCTCCAATGTTTAATCGTTTGCACAACAGCATAAAACTCAACGTCATATGTACTGTATCTCATCTTTGCCCCTGACAACTTTTCACTGAAATAAGCAACTGGTTTCCCATTCTGACTCAGAACTCCTCCAATACCAACCTTCGAAGCATCAGTATGCAATTCAAACAATAACTGAAAATTAGGTAGAACAAGAATTGGTGCAGACGTCAACAATTCCTTGATCTTCTCAAAAGCAACTCCCGCTTCCTCTGACCATACAAACTGTTTCCCCTTCATGCAATCAGTAACTGGAGCCATCACGCTACTGAAGTGTGGAATGAACCTTCGGTAGAATGATGCCAATCCATGAAAACTTCTAACTTCAGTGATAGTTCTCGGCTGTGGCCAATTTCTAATAGCTTCAACTTTACTCTGGTCAACTTGAATACCTTCTCTTGAAACAACATAACCCAGAAATAAAACACTGTGCGTCATAAACACACATTTCTTCATAGCAGCATAAAATTGTTCCTCACGAAGAATAATCAATACTTCCCTCAAATGTTGAACATGCTCCTCCGTACTCCTGCTGTATATCAGAATATCATCGAAATAAACTACCACGAACTTCCCAATGAATGGTCTAAAGATTTGATTCATCACCCGCATGAATGTACTAGGTGCATTTGACAAACCAAATGGCATAACCAACCATTCGTATAACCCCTCTCTCGTCTTGAAAGCTGTCTTCCATTCGTCTCCAGGTCTGATTCGAATTTGATGATAACCACTCTTCAAATCAATCTTTGAAAAGATAGTTGCCCCACTCAACTGATCCAGTAAGTCATCCAACCTTGGCATAGGAAATCTATAACGAACAGTAATCTTGTTCAAAGCTCGACTGTCAGTACACATCCTCCAAGTTCCGTCCTTCTTTGGTACTAACAATGCTGGCACGGCACAAGGACTCAAGCTTTCCTGAACACGTCCCTGTTCCAACAACTCTTCCACCTGCCTTCGTAACTCCTCATGTTCCTTCGGACTCATTCGGTAATGTGGTCGATGTGGTAACACTGCTCCCGGAACAAGATCAATTTGATGTTGAATGTCTCTAAGTGGCGGTAACTCCTTAGGCAACTCCTCTGGAAAGACATCTTCAAATTCTTTCAAAATTGGCTTTGCTGCTTCTGGTATTTCAACTTCTTCACTACTCTCTCTCCCAATCAACAAAAATACTTCAGTCTCTTCCTCAACTTCCTTGACAAACTCCTTCAAAGTCAACAGAGTTTTCAATTCCTCAATCTCTTCTAGCTTGCTCTCCTTCTGCTGTTGCTTCTTAGGAACCAAAGTGATTTTAGTACCCTCGAACATGAAACTGTAACTGTTGGCACGACCATCATGTTGTACTGCTCTATCAAACTGCCACGGTCTGCCCAACAACAAGTGACAAACATCCATGTCCACTACATCACACCAAATTTCATCTTTGTACTTCTTCCCAATAGAAAAATTAACACAAGCTCTTCGACACACTTTCACTTCACCACCCTTCCTTAACCATGCTAGCTTGTACGGTTTAGGATGTTTCTCAGTCTTCAAGTTCAATTTCCTCACTGCTTCTGTAGAAATAATATTATCACAACTTCCAGCATCAATAACGAACTTGCAAACTTTCCCCAGAATAGTGCATGTCGACTGAAAAATATTGCTTCTCAACCAACTACAATCCTCCTCTTGCTTTGGTGTAAGACATGACCTCCTCATCATAAGATTACAACCTTCATCTCCCGATAATTCTTCCTCCTCCTCAACATAAGGTGTATTTGAACATTCTGCCTCCTCACCATCATCCTCCTCAACTTCTGCAACCATGGTTCTCTTCTTCGGCTTCGGACATTCATTACTCTTATGACCCAACTCCTGACAATTATAACATTTGAAAACATTGCTAACCTTCGCCTTCTCAGCCTCCTTCACCACTAGCTTTGAAACAGGTTTAGGAACATTAGCACTTCCACCCACACCCCTTACTTGATTATTGGAATTAGTAAACACACCACCTCCACGTCTTCCTTGCTTCTCCTAAGCTAACGCTTTCTGATGTGCCTCTGCAACTGATCTAGGATCGAACATATTAACCATATCCTGGATCTGCATTCTCAATCCCCCAATGAATCTAGCAGTTAGCTGTTCTTCCGTTTCCATAATATCATTTCTGGCAATGAGTTGGTAAAATTCATCAGCATAATCACTAACAGACTTTGTCCCTTGCCTCAGATTCTGCAACCTCTGGTACATAAGTGACTGATAGTTGTAAGGTGAGAAAGTAGATCTCATCAACTTCTTCATCTTATCCCACGATTCTATCTTTGACTTCCCCATTCTTTCCCTGGTTAGTTTAGTTTGCTGCCACCACGCCAAAGCTCTCCCCCTCAACCTAGTAGCAACCAACTTCACCCTTCGATTCTCCGGGACCTCCTTGAAATCAAAGATCTCTTCGACATTAGATAACCAATCAAGAAATTCTTCAGCTACCATCCCACCTTTAAATTCCTGAATTTCCATCTTCATACCCGATTCCCATCGACGATCATCTTCAACATCCCGATAAGAATTTCGAACTTGGTCTCGATCTCGATAATGAATACTAGCTCTATCACCTTCTTCAACAAAATCAAAAGTACGTCTACATCGATCTCGACCATTATCATCCCTTCGCTCATGCATGCTTCTTTGACTATGTCTCTCTTCATCTCTATATGCTTCATTATCAAATTCACGTTGACTTCGTCTCTCTTCATGTGCATAGTCATGATGATCTCTTCGTGATGAAATTGACGTTTCTCTTCTATCTCTACAAGAATGTGGAGATACCCTCCTCGCTTCCGTAACCGATGGCGAAACTCGGTTTCCTCCATGGTTCGAGTTTGGTGATCTCCTCCTTTGATTCAAATCATTCATCAATTTCTCCAATTTACCAATGCCTTCATCAAACTTTTCGTTAATACGTTGTTCCATAAGCTCGGCTTCTTCTCTACGATACAAAGCTTCAACGTTTTGATGACGATTAGCTCTCCTTGGTGGCATGATTGAAAAACTTTCACAAACACTTCAACAATTCAAACACAAAACTTCAAAACTTTCAACCCAATGAAGCAATCTCGGCTCAACAATACACGGCTTGGCTCGACTCGGCTTAACCCTTGACTCGGCAACAAGTCGCGACTTAGGTTAAGTCGGCTCCAACTCAACACTTGTCTCGGCTCACTTGCTTCAAATACTTCCCAAGGCTCGGCTACCTTCCTCAAGTATACACGGCCTTCTCCTAATTCAAACTCCTTTGCTCACTTTGATCCAAAATGTAATGGATCAAACAATTCAAACTTGTTGCAACTTCAATATGAACACAATGAACAACTTCAAACTTCAAAAACTTCAAAACTTGGCTCCAAGAATCAACTTAGCTATGATTGGCTAAGTAAGGCTCTGATACCAATAAATGACGCAGCGGGTTATTCGAAACAAAACTTCAATCAATGAAATGTAACAATCGGTGAGTTGAAGATACCAAAATGCCCAAGTTCGTTGATCCAAAGATACCGAACTCTAGCTATCTCAAACACGTTGATAGCGCACTATACCGTGTTCTAAGATCTACGATTCTTCGCACGTTGATCTAGCGCACTAGATTCCGTGAATCAGCTTCTACGATCGTTGAATCGAGCGCACTCGATTAACCGAAAGAGGAGATAGGAGATTACACTCAACTACCAATTGGTATGAAAGCTCAAAGCTAACAAAAGAGAATTTTATTCAAAAATCAACAACCTCCAAATGTACAACACACGCCTCTATTTATAGAGTTTTCGACCCAGTCCCTAAGTCGTTGCCGACCTACGACCCAACTTAAGTCGTGACCGACTTAACAAACACGACTCAACCCCTTTACAATACAGCCCAATGTACACGACTCAACCCCTGGCCGACTTAACAAGTACGACCAACTCACCTGACTCAACACGACCGACTCATCATAGGTCGTATGCGACCTAACACTTCCCATTCATGACCGAGTTAAGCAATACAACACACAACATATGTACACGACTTAACACCCAACACAACCCATAGGTCGGTAACGACCTAAAATACAACACGACCCAATCCCCTACGACCTAAAATAGAAGACAGTTCAGCTTGCTTAGATCGGACTCGGCGAAGTTATCTCGTTCAATATCATTAGGTCGGAGCTTGTTAGGTCGGAATGCTTCTTCCTGTGTTTTCTTAGGTCGGATACGACTCAAAACTCCGTTGTTAGGTCGTGACCATGCTTTGTTAGCTCGGCCTACCTTCCCTCTTGGCTTGTTGACTCGTGGCCCTCCTTCCTTAGCTCGGCAACGACTCATGCCTTCACTGAGTCGTGAATGACTTATCACGCTACACCACAAACTCATGTTTTCAGGAATTATAGTTTGCACAACTTCTTCTCTAGCCTTAGCTGCATCAATACAGGTCCAACTCAAATAATCTGAAACATAGATAACCAGTGGGGTTAATTAAGAAAAATAAGAAAAGAAGAAGAAGAAAAGAAACATAGAATCTTGCAGCGGAATGAAAAAATATAATAATCAAATAAACAGTTCATGAAGTTGTTTTCTATACATTTGATTATAATTTATACAACATTTTTATATATACAACAGAAATGAATATAATGCAGTAGAACAACATAATGCAAGGAATAATATTAGTAATAGTATACCAAATCTTTGCCTTCGTCTTCTGGAAAATGATCTTCAATGTGCTGAAATACTCAGGGCTGATCGGAGCATAATGAAAAGACAAAACACTAAGTTAGGACTAAAATATCCTTATGTGAGTCAAACCGATATCACATAAATAGCGTCAATAGATGTTACGGGATTTTCCATCTCTTAAGGATTCTTCAGAATATTTTTATATAGTAGAATACTCTACAAATATAATGTCTAATCAGTAAAATAAATATTTTTCTTAGCGTTAAGGCTTTACATTAATCCCCCTTAACACTTTTTTAAGTATTGTCATATAGTTTGCATATAATTCCCCAGTAGCACATCGGGGGATAGGGTTGCACCGGACAGAACTAAACCAAAATCGTAGTGGTCTCATATAGGGACAATAGTATGACAAGGAACGAGAGGCAATGCCCAAGGTAGGATACTACCAGTTTGGGTCGCAGGGCTGGTGGTAATGCATCGTAGCTATGATCGCCTATGTCCGTCCATCCCATATCGAGTCAAAGAGATGTTATCCTAATATCAAGGTGCACCAATCGAAACAAACAACAAGGAGTATAGTGTGGACCAAGTCCAAGAAGAATTGAAGAACGGATGTCCGCTAGTGGTAGCTAGCCTGCTTGGCACTGTCACGCCGTCCTATTTTAGTCATTCAAATTGGCACAAGTGTCGTGGTCTATCCATCATCGCTTTCTATCTTCAAATCCAGCAAACGACACAAAATCCAACCACTTCATTCTGGAGTCTCCTCCACATATATAGTTATTAAAGTGGTTCCAATATTAACAGAGAGTATGCCAATAAGAGGCCACTATCTCTTTAACAACCAAACGTCGTTTTACACACTGGTTTGTTTTTTTACATTTTAAAAACGATTCATATCTAATACCAAAATATCATATTCGCTTCAAAAACCAATTTCATTTCGAAATATCATATTTGTTTCAAAATACGTCAAGTTCACTTCGATTTGTCAATTTCACTTCAAATTTGAATTACAATTTAGGTTATAACTTCATTTTAACCCAATTCGCATTTAAATCCATGATTTAAATATAAATAGTCCCCACCTTGACCAGTTTGAATTTTAGAAAATAGTTTGAAAATCTTTGAATACTTTGAAAGTTAAAATAGTTTAATAAAAAATAGTTTGAGTATTGAAAATGGTTTATATAGGAAAATTGTTTGGAAAATCAACATAATCTGAATATTTTAAAAGATAGATTTTTAAACAGTTTATATTAAAATAATTTATTTTCCAATCAAACCATCACTTCCATTTTAACAAATCTGGACCTAAGTCCAACTTCCAGTCAAATTGATTCAATTTCAATTGTTCCATTTTAGATCATTTTCAATCTCATTTCAATTCAAATCGACTAAATTTTGATTCAATTCCAAACAATTTCAAATTCAAATCAATTTCAATTTCAAATTAATTTAGTTTCAAATTCAAATTAATTCGATTTCGATTTCAAATTAGTTCAATTTCGATATCAATTCCAATTTGAATTAATTTCAATTTAATTCTCAATTTTAAACCATTTCAATTTATATGAATTTCAAGTTTGATTCCAAAATATCGATTTAAATCACTTAAATTAAAATTTAAACTTCATTGTTTATTTGAAGGTTCAAATCTTTCAAAATAGTTCAATTCCGAGCCAAATTTAGAAAATTTTATTTATATCGTTTTTTCTTAAATAACTTCAAAGTAAAAGTTCATACAATTAAAATAATTTCAATTTTAATAATTCTAATCACAAGTCCATTTTTACTTCACATTTCAAAATAATTTCTTAAAATAATTTCTTTTACAATTTCGATTTCAGCATATTCAAGACTCGAATTCGAAATTAATTCGCTTCTCATAAATTCCATTTTAATTTCTTTAAATCAAAATCATGCAATAAATTGAAAATCAAGAATTGAAAATCATATAACCAATCTGGTGTCTGTATATAATTTTTTATCCTATGGCCATGTGATCGGTTATTTAATTTAATTTCAGGGATGGATATATATCATTTCAATACAATGTAAATGTCATAGGTATATATCACTTCAACCTATTTCTTAATTTATTTGAAATATTCAATTAACAGTTTTATACTGATAAATAATTTACAGGGTGATACAGGATGTAGATAAAACAAATAATCATCCAATCATCCACAATATCAACCAATTGACATCCATCACAATCAATAATCCAAACGATCAAAATATCACAACAGTTTACTGGTTATCAATAATCCGGAGTTTACTAGTAATTTAATTCCAATTCAAATTAATTGTCAAATTTAAATGTCTATCAGTTCAAATCAGATGTCAATTTTAAATGTCAGTTAAATTATCAATCAACAGTCAATAAAATAAATTACTTCATAAATTAAATTTAATGAACAAAAAAATATTTTAGTACATCGTGAGCGTTATAAAGCACTCTTCTTTGTTTGAAATTGATAATTTTTCAGCTTTAAATAAATTCCACTTCGATTCATGCTGTAGATGACGTCAATGCGATTCTAACACAAAAGACTACACCAAATCCGACCTCGTATGAAAAGGTTATAAGTTTTTAAACATTTGAAATAAATTAAATGACTTAAAATAAATAGATTTAAATTTAAACAAAATGTTACCCCCTCCTTCTTCCCATACTCACGCAAACTACCAGGTTACCCATCAAACGCGAGAAACCCTACCCGTACGCGCCATCTCGGCCAACCATTCATCGATCGACAACCACCTGGACATGCATCACAACCTCCCCCACCAGCGCGCCATGTTTCGTCATAGCCCTTGTCAGCATTCATCCATACGACCTAGAAAACCACACGCACTTCGAACCCAGATCATGGCAATTTTGTGCACATCTAACTTGATCCAACCGTTGGATGGGGAGAGCTCGTCGAGCTCTACAACTTTACTTTTAGAATTTTTTGATTTTATGTGGATTGAGAGATATCGAAGGGAGAATGTTCGTGATTTCAGCCACTAAAGATATGAAAGAGGAACGGTTGCATTTAGGGTTTCGTTAAGTGAACGTGGTCTTATATAAGTTTCCGACCGGTTGACCCACGAAAATTTCAAACTCCAAAAGAAGTGTGCTGCCTGGCATTCTATATGTTTAAGCCCTATTTCAAACACAATGGAACTCGTTTCGAGAGCCAATTGCATCATTTTCAGAAGATAGCTTTTCAAAATAAATTTGTTTTAATCAAATTCCATTAATTAATTTCTATGTGTTTTTAACTCGCACGGCCAAACGACAAGTTCGATCGCTACAAAACTTAAAACTAAAATAATTCACTGTTATGGATCCGATGAAACTGGCTTCATCGAAATCCATGACAGTGGCCAAAATGGTTATTTTTATCCGTTAATTAAAATATAAAATTTGAAATTCTATTTATGCACTTTTAAATTCAATTTCAGAAGTTAAGAATCTTCATTCATATTTAAATAAAATTTAGATCAACTTTCGATATCATTTTCTCTCATATTTAATTCAGGATTCACTTATTTAAACAATTTCAAATAATTTATTTATACTATAAATCACCATATTTTAAATATAAGTTATTTAACTTATAAAATTTATTTTTAATGAATTCAAATGATAAAACAACTACTACACTTAGTTTCACTTCTTATTTAAAGTATTACAATAATCCAATTTCGATGAATTCCAATATAAGAATTCCAATAAATCCCAATATTAGATTCAAATGAATTTTATTATCAAACAATTATTTTATTTACATCTAAATAATTAAGCATTTATAACTCAGTCCAATTATTGATTATAAACGCATTCAATTCATAGAATTTAATTTCAATACTTGTTATTACCAAAATTTTCAAAATTAGTAATTTCAGAATTTTATTCGAGTTTATATTACATAAACTATATTAATAAATCATTAAATTTTTATTTCAAACCATTTTTATTCAATAATCACACTAAATTTAATAATTTAAAATAGTTAAAAAAATACGAGTCCTTACATCTTGCATTCAAAATTCATAATAAATTATCCATGGCTTAGTTTATTATGAAAATTTAAATCCATCTCCAAAATAATGTTTTACATAAGTATTATATCTTAATGGCATTGGAAACACGTTTTACTTGATTTTAACTTTAAAATTGAATCAAACCTTTTTACAAACATACTTGTACAAATCAATCATGGAATATAATTAAAACATATCATCATTGAAAACATCCAAACGGTTTTAAAATCTTAAACCCAAAATTAAGATGTTCATTAAAACATATATGAGATGGTTTAGATCATTATTCATCTTGTTTAGATAAGGAACTTGTGGTTTGTTCTGTCTTAATTCTTCCTGGCTTGAATCCTTAGCTTCTAATTGATTTTTTTATCCCTTTTTTTCCTAGGGTATGGCTGGCCTTGATCTCTTTTTGTCTATGTTTTTGTTTTATGAACGTACGAATAAAATGAGGTAAGGGTTTAGGGGTTATGGGGTTGTGGTAACGGCTTTCCCATATTACCCTTGCCTTACCCGCTTTGATATTTAACTTAGAAACCATCTTATAAACCCATTCTTATGATTTCATTTATTTAAGGCATGGCCTCTACTCAGCCTTTAAATCCCAATGCCATTATCATTCTGATCTCTACATTATTCTTTTTAATTTACCAAATTAAATCCCTTGAATAATTTTATTCAAACTTAAGGTTGTTATAGGCATCCCTCTGTAACGACCTAGATTTTTTGACGGTTAATTATGAATATTTAAATATTGGATTTTTAATTATAATTTAGTTAGTAAGATTTTACCGGAATTTCAAGCGATTTCGCCAATTTTTGAAATCATCGATTTAATCGACGCTTTAAAATAACTATCCAGCACACAGTCTCTTGACAAAACCGGTTTCATTGGATCTGTAATAGTGTATTATTGGAGGATTTTGAATTTCATAGCATTTGGAGTTATCATTTGGTCATACGGGATGTAAACGCCTTAAAATTTATATCGAAAATCTAATATAATAGTTGGGTCCAAAAAGCTATCTTTTCATACAATCCAAGTAGGATTCGAAACATTTTCCATCGCATTCGGAATAGGGGTATGACATTATCAACATCAGATGGCATGCCTCGATAGGAGTTCAGGATTCGAGTTACGTTTTACAAGATATTTTGGATATAGAATAAATTAAAATTGTAAAGTCAAACTGCCACACCTTCTGAAGCAAGCCACTCCCTTCCAACATTAACGTAAGCTTCCCTCCCCTTTAGCCTTCATATTCAAATTCACGAACCGATAAAAATGAAATTGAATTTTTACGATTTTATTATGAATAAAAGAAATCAACAACGACCATCGATCCAGGCTGGATCACGATGAAGGCAAGCTCGCGAGCAATGGTCGCGACTTCGATGGCAGCATGGTCGAGGATGCATGCGAGGGAAGTCTAACTTATGACCCAAATATCGACTAAATAGGTGGCGTCGCGATAGGAGCGAACTCCGGTAGCACAAGGCTCGACGTTGGAGGCAGGGACGTGATGGAGAAGCTCTCGTTCATAAATAGGAGCTTGACTTGATAGGGTGACTTGGGTTGTCACATTGCAGTGGAATACATAGGGATATTTCGTTTTAACCGTAGAGTGAGGTGTGGGGTCAGATTGTTTATCGATGAGGGTTATTAAGAGATGGCTGGTGGAAGGAGGGAGCGATTTCGGGTGGAGCTGTAGTGATTAGGGAAGCTAGATTGGGAGGTCATTTCTGATGGGTAAAATAATTGAAAAAAAAAATATTTTTAATTTAAGGTAATTTTAGTGTGATTTATTAAAAAGTTCGTTAATCCATACCATGTTTATACGAGGTTCTAAAATCATTAAACAAGTCGAGTTGGTTCATATCTGGGAAAAATCTTTGTAGTAAAAATTGATTCGAAATTTAACGTAGATAGCTGGGAATTTTAATAATTCGAGTCTGGATGTTAGGCGAATAAAAGAAATCAAGGTGGGTAAATCTCACTAATTTTTGACTGCTAGATATTAATTTTTAATAGTTGAAACTAAACCTGGATGTTTGGTTGAATGGATTATCTGTTGAATGATACTATAATATATATATAGTAGTTTATATATACTAGTAACTGGAGTGATATTCTCGCACATTGTAGCGGATAAGACTCTATGCTCCTCGCATAATAGAGGATGTCCTTATATACCGCAATATCCCCCTCGAAGTGGGATTGGTATTTTTACGTTGTACTAACATATATGGATGCATGGAAATAGGTTGGAGGGATCCAACTAGATTCCTCAAATACATTGTTTATTTTTCATATACAGTGATATAGATGTGGTAGATAATATGTTATCGATTATTGTTGAAATTTGAATTATTGAATGCTATAGTAGCACTAGCCTGAATTTTGATATTTTAAATACCATAAATGTATTCTTTTAAATGGAAATAATAAAAGGGAATTTTTGATAGAAAAATATTTATATGGGAAATTGGATTATTTTAAAAAAATTGAATTAGGAATAATATATATACACACACACACATATTGATTTTGGGTTATACGTAAGTATTCGTGAATGGTTTTATATAGACTTTAAAAATTAATTGTATAAAGGAGTTAGTAAATGGTATTCTAAAATATGAAAAGGAGTTAAAAGCAATATTAAAAGTAGATTGGAAGTATAAATGGAATTTATAAGAAATGAATTTTTAAAATGGAATTTTATAAATAGGATTTTCTTTATAAATTGGTAAAACCAAAGGAGTTACAAAAATTAATAAATGATGTGTATAAATAAAGGGATTCGATATTAGATGATAATTGGGAATATAAATTCATAGGGTGAATTTATATTTGGATATGGCAACAAGTTTGAGAAAAATCATAGATTTTATTTGTGAAATGAAAATGGCTAGGAAATCGACAATGAATCAATATGTTGTGAAATAGAGAGAAAGTTATAAATTAAATTGGTTATTAAGATTTGAAATTATATCTTTATTTTTATGAAGTTAATTCGTTTTTCAAAGGGAAACTTTTTATTATTTAAACTATGGGATTTTAAACTAATTAGTATTGAAATACTTTGGAAATTGGATTTTCAAATATTTAATATTTATTGAGATAAAATTTTAATTTTTATAATCAGCTTTGCAAAATTTTTTTATTTGGATGAGTGGTTTATTCAAAAGTGTTTAATATTTTAAATAATAACTTAAAAAATATTATAGAAATTAAAATAAATTACTATTCTTTAAAAATGCTCACTATATATATATATATATAGTTTGAAATGACTGAAAGTTTATTTATAAAATTTTCTCGAGATGTGTAGATAGGTTTTTATTTTAAGGTTGAGATTTTTTAAGAGAAATCTTATAAATGGAATTCTAGAGACTTTACAAAATTTCCAATGTTTAGATTCGATAACTTCGAATAGAATTTAAATTCATTTAATGAAGTTATAAATGGCGAGTTGGGATTATAACTAAGTATAATCGGTTTGGAAATCATAAGAAGAATTTATTAAAAATTTCGTAGACTCATGAGTTAAGTATGAAATATTTCCAAGTTAAGTATAAAATGGTTTTGGAAATTATACATATTAATATTTTCCTAAGTATTGAAAGGAAGGTTTTGGAAATATTTTAGTGGGAAATGATTTGGAAAAGAAATATTTCTAAGTGTTATAGAAATGGAAGTTGGAAATATCTCTAAGTATTGAAAATGGTTGAATATCCTATCATGGATATAGGAGTTAAATTTATTGTCAAATATAGAAATATTGAAAGAGATTGAATATATATCTTGTTAAAGATATTTTGAAAATAAACATTTTGAAAAAAAATTATAATAAGGCATAGTTACTGCTTATGGATGTTTTATTGATAGTCAAATAATTGACTATTAATATTGGCCAATTTCGTTAATTGTTTCGAAGAGACTGAGATCAGATTTAATTGTCCAAAAAACCACTTCGATTTAGTTAGAACATCACTAATGAATACCATGAAGATGATGGAGACGGTGGTTCGGTTTGTCCAGACCCAGGACAACATGTATGGACGAATGCTATCAGAACAACGTCATGGGAGGACGATGAGCACTCTAAGTAGAATTGTTCCTTGAAAAGTAACGCTTAGCCTCGAGCCTCCATCAATCGAGAATGACTAAAACAGGAGAGATGTAGCAAGGCTAAGTGGGTTACACCCAATTAAGGTATGTTATCACTTTTCTAAATGTCCTCGGAACCTATTTATTACGCATATGGCTATGCATGAAAGAACGAGCGCTCGATGGCAAGGGTGGGAACGCTCAGGGTGATAACATATTCGGTCTATCTAGGTTATGGGTAGGCCAGTCTAGTGTAGTAGGGGATCTCGGTGTGGTCTTTGGTACATTATTATAGAGGTGTACTGTGATGGGCGGTACCCTAGTGACCCAGTCATTCGTTGGAATCCATTCTCCAATACGAGCTTACGGTTTTTTTATAGAGCCTAGTATGCTAAAATTTAATTAATGTAACAATTTCAGCAATTTGGATAAGTATTTGTATTTAGACACTATTATAATACCACATGATTTCCATAAAATGTTTTGGTTATCGTAAGGGAAAAGCCCGTCCTGTTTATCTGTGACGCGATCTTACGAGATACCTTTGTTTTTCGAAGGATTTTGATAGCTCTAACAATTCAAATTGAGTGTGTTTTCTCACGCTGGTTTTCCGTACCGACTCGGTTGTTATTTTATTATAATGCATGGGTTAGATCGAGTATTACAGATTTAGGATAGGAGCTGTGGAGCTCAGGAGATGAGCTGGAGGAGTTGAGGCGTATATCTGTACTTGATTATTTTTCCGTTGTACGAGGACAAGTTATTATAATTATCCATATTGATGTATTGAGTTTTGTAATCTGATGATTGGAGGAATATAAACTGCTACAGATTCTTTTGTGCAAAAGTCTATTATCATATATTATACTTGTTCCACTGCGATGATGAGATTCTATGTTGTGGATTGTTTTTCTTCTACCTCTTTCTTCTTCTTCACCCTAAAATATTCGTATTTCCATTCAATTTGAGTTGAATTGATGTGAATTATGGTCGACTCAAGAGGTATGGAGATATGGGCCTTTACATTTGGTATCAGAGTCGAAGGTTAGGCGAGTAGCTCTGGTAGGGATTACTCATTAGAGATAGGGTCAGTAGTACTCTAGAATGAGTTGAGTGTAATAATATATATATGAACGCGTATTTGTTATTGAATATAATATTGTGTTAACTTATCTGTTGAGTGGTATATAAATTCTAGTCAAATAATGGGACGCCGCTTAAATTGATAGGAGTTTCTAAACACTTGAACGCGGTAAACTGACATAGTATGGTTTTGAAATAGGTAAATGAAATAATTTTACCCAAATTATAATTTTATATAAAGGAGATTAATTTTCTAAAAATTATTATAGCGGTGTGTTTGGTTGTTATTGTATAATCAGAATAAGATTACAAAATTTGAAATGGTTTATATAACCAAATAGATATTGTATAAGTATGAATTGTACAAATGAGTTAAAAATTAAAAATCTATTCAAACCAGAATTTGGAAATTAAATTCCGGAGATTTTTGGAAATGTTTTCGAAAGTATTTTGAAATAAATAATAGTAATATTATTCCGGGGATATTTTGTGAAGAAGATTGTTTTAATGGATTTTGGATGAGATATAGCACTGAACACTCTTCGGTCGCTGGAAAATAAATTCGATGATGATCACGACATCATCGGTGTTCATTTTCTAGTTTCTTAGTGATGGATTGCTACCATAGTAAATTGATATGGAGATTTTTGTTGAAAACAAGTGTTGTTTTGGAAATTTTGAAGGGAAATTGTTTGGAATGGAACCATGTGAATTTTGAAAAATCCAAGAAAATGGGCTGTTAAACCAAAAAGAATATATCTATATATATTTAATTTCAAAGTGATTTGAAATAAATACTGGGTATTTGAATTTTGAAATCCTTATTAAATGTTCTAGAAACATCATAAAATAATTTATGAACTTATAAATGGTGAATGATTTAAAGAAAAGTATGGAATTTGAGTTTTGGAATTAAATTTTAACTTAGGTAAGTTAAAATAGAATGTGCGAATTAAAATTTAACTTAAGGAAAGTTAAACAAATTTATTGGGAATTGAGACAATAATAAATATGAATGGTGAAATTTCTATATAAATATAAGGAAGGAAGTGGAAAATTTTGAAATTGGAATTGAATCCTTACTTGATTTAAATTGAATGAATAAAAAAAAATTTGTTTGGAGTGAAATTTAATTTAAGTAAGATTAACTTGAATATGATTTTGAAATGTTGGTTAAAAAGGAATTGAAATTTAAATAAATAAAATGAATTGGATTGAATTATATGGAATTGGCTTGAATTATATGGAATTGTGAATTATAAAGCGACTATATAACTATAAGTTATAAAAGTTGGATTGGATTAGAAATAATATCAAATTGAAGTAAATATAAATTTTGAGTGGTATGGTAATTATATAGCCATGGGTGACAAAATTTTGAATGAAATAAAATTCAAGTAAAGTACTAGAATTGTGAATAAATAAATTGGAATGTCTTATAAAAATTGAAATTAATTGTATAAAAATATACTTGGGCTATAAATAAATGTATAATATCAATTTAAAAATAAAATGTGAATATATTTGAATATAGGATTGATGGAAATGTGAAAAATAAGTTGTGTGACTTATAAAATTGAAAACTGAAATAGAGAACCCAAAATAAAATTGTTTGATATTTTGGTAAGGGAAATAAATCCAAACTTGAATTATAAAAATGAAATGGAACTCGAGAATTAAATCAAGTGATTCTTGAAATAAAAATCAAAAGTTGAATGTGGAACTTGAGTAATTAAAATTCAACGAAATATAAGTGAATTTAATATAATTAGAAATATCATTGAATAAAATAGCATACGATTGAAATAACAACGACTTGGGTTATAAAAAATTTAGTTTAAAGTATAAATAAATTGAATGTGGCTTTGGATAAGGATTAAAGAAATTGAAAAATGAATTCGAGTATGAAATTAAAATTGAAGTGGATTATGTGGATGAACTAATTGAACTAATTAGTAAATGCAATGAAATTGATTGAACTAGAATCGATCTGAGAATGAAAAATGATTTTGGAGTAATAACCTTAAGTTATAAAATTGAAAAAAAATTGCAATAAATAAATTAACTTGAGTTAATATTTTTGATGGAAACTTGGCTTAAATAAATTGTGAAATAGTTATTCAATAAATGACATGGAATGATTTCAATTTAAATAAAATGGATATGAATGCAATTAGAGTGGATATGGATGGAATGCAATTGAATTTATTGAGAATAAATTTGAAATGGAATAAAATTGAATATAAATTGATTTGAAATCAATTTAAAATAGCTATAAACTTAAATGGTTATTCTATTAAATGAATATGGCCGAAATTGCATAGAAAAACTTGGCGTTTGGCGTAAGCGGAAGTAAGTAAATTATATGAATTAATAGAAGTGAAATAAATTGATTTTTAAATCAATTGGGAATAGATATGAGTTGTTTGGTATGAAAATAAATTGAATGCATCTAAAGTGAATTGTAAGTTATTTAAATTGAATGAAGTGGTATATGGATTATTAGAGAGTAATTAAATTAGTATCGAGACCCTGTGATTGATTATAAATAAATGTTTAGCATGTATTACTTATGAAGTTTATGTGTTTTAACTATTTAAATAAGTGAAATGTTAGTAAATTTTCATGTTTTGGTAATCACATGTTTAAATTGAGTAAGTACAGGTACCCGGGTGCTGTTTGGCGGGTTTTTGGTCGTGCAAAATTGCATATAAAAATAAGCCGCTTGCTTTAAAACGCTAAACAAGGTACGTTTTCAGATTAAATTCCGCATAATATACATATTGATATATATATTTTTTGTTTTCAGACCGTGTGGGCCAATGTATATATATTTATCTCTTTTGTCATATTGAAAATGGTCCTCCGTACAAGAGAGACTCTGCCAAAAAAATTCGAAAATTTAGGGTGTTAGAAAAAATTTGAAATTTTTTTCGTTAAAAACAAATTGATTTCAAATTGAAATTGAAATAAGGGAGAATTAGAATAGAAAAGTAATTGTTTTAGGCGAAACAAAAAGATTAGAAAAGCGAACATCAAATTTCAACTAAGTAGGTTTTGATAAGTTAATGGGTTTGGAGCATTTTCCTATCTTAGCAATTTCGGGGACGGAACTCTTTTAATTGAGGAGAGGGAATTTAACGACCCTGATTTTTCGATGGTTAATTATGAATATTTAAATGGTTTAAATATTGGATTTTTAATTATAATTTAGTAAGATTTTAAAACCGAGATTTCAAGCGACTTCGCCAATTTTTGAAATCGTCGATTTAATCGTCGCATTAAAATAGCGATTCGAGGCATAGTCTTGGAATTCGACGAAACTAGTTCCATTAGATCAGCAATAGCGTATTATTATTGGATTCTAAATTTCGTAGCGTTTAGCATTATTGTTTGGTCATACAAGATGTAAATGCCTTAAAATTTATATCAAAAATCTAATATAATAATTGGGTCCAAAAAACTATCTTCTCTATATATCGAATTAGAACTCAAAACCTTTTCCATTGCGTTCGAACTAGGAGTATAACATAATGAACGCCGGGGGGCATGCCACGATAGGAATTTGGGATTCGAGTTACGTTTTACGAGATATTTTGGATATAAAATAAATTAAAATTGAGAGTCAAACTTCCCTACCTTCTGACACAAGCCGCTCCCTTCCAATTTTAACGCAAGCTTCCTTCCCCTTTAGCCTTCATATTCAAATTCACGAACCCGTAAAAAAGCGAAATCGAATTCGTTCGATTTTATTATGAAAATAAATCAACTACGACCATCGATCCAGGTTGGATCGCGATGAAGGAAAGCTCACGAGCAATGGTCAAGACTTCGATGGTAGTGTGTCGAGCACGCATGCGAGGGAATTCCGACTTATGACCCAAATATCGATGCAATGAGAGGCGTCGTGATAGGGCCGTACTTCGGTAGCGCGAGGCTCGGCGATGGAGGCAGGGACACAATGGAGAAGCTCTCATTCATAAATAGGATCTCGACCTGATAGGGCGACTTGGGTTATCGCGTTGCAGTGGAAGACGAGGGGAGATGCCGTTTTCACGGTAGAGTGAGGTATGGGATCAGGTTGTTTATCGATGAGGGTTGTTGAGACATGGCTGGTGGAAGGAGAGAGCGGTTTTAGGTGGAGCTGCAGTGATTAAGGGAAGTTAGAGTGGGAGGTCATTTATGGTAGGTAATTTTTTTTTAAAAAAAAATATCTTTAGTTTAAGTTAATTTTAATGTGATCTATTAAAACGTTCGTTAATCCATATCATGTTTATATGAGGCCCAAAAATCATTAAACAAGTCGAGGCGGTTCGTATCTGGGAAAAATCTTTGCGGTAAAAATTGATTCGAAATTTAATGAAGATAGCTGGGAATTTAAATAATTCGAATCTGAATGCTCGGCAAATTAAGAAAATCAAGGTGAGTAAATCGCACTCTTTTTGGATTGCTAGATATTAATTTTACATTGTTAAAATTAATCCTGGATGTTTGGTTGAATGGATTATCTATTGAATGATATATAATATATACAATAGTTTATATATACTAGTAATTGGAATGATATTCACGCACATTATAGCAGATGAGACCCTATGTGCCCCACATAATAGCGGATGACCCTATATACCGTGATATCTCCCCCGAAGTGAGATTAATATTTTTACGCTGTATGAACATCTGTGGATGCAGGGAAACAAGTTGGAGGGATCCAACTGGATTCCTCAAATATATTGTTTGTTTTTCATATATAGCGTTATATGATGTGGTAGATAATTTGTTATCGATTATTGTTGAAATTTGAATTATTGGATGCTATAGTAGCACCGGCCTAGATTTTGATATTTTAAATACCATAAATGTATTTTTTTTAAATGGTTGGAATTAAAGTGAATTTTTGATATAAAAATATTTATTGGAAATTGGATTGTTTTTAAGAAAATTGAATTAGGAATAATATACATAAACACACACACACACATATATATATTAATTTTGGATTGTACGTAACTATTCGTGAATGGTTTTAAATAGATACTTTAAAAATTAATTATATAAAGGAGTTTGTAAATGGTATTCTGAAATATGAAAAGGAGTTAAAATCAATATTAAAAATAGATTGGAAGTCTAAATGGAATTTTATAAATACGATTTGTTTTGTAAACAGATAAAACCAAAGGAGTTATAAAAATTTATAAAGGATGCGTATAAATAAAGGGATTCGATATCAAATGATAATTGGGGATATAAATTTGTTGGGTGAATTTATATTTGAATATGGTAACAGGGTTGAGAAAAATAATGGATTCTATTTTAGAAATGAAAATGGTTAGGAAATCGACAATGAATCAATATGTTGTGAAATCGAGAGAAAGTTATAAATTAAATTGGTTATTGAGATTTGAAATTATATTTTCATTTCTAAGAAGTTAGGTCATTTTTCAAAGGGAAATTAAACTATGGGATTTTAAACTGGTTAGTATTGGAATACTTCGAAAATTGGATTTTCAAATATTTAACATTTAGTGAAATAAAATTTTAATTTTTATAATCATGTGACAACCCGACTTTCTCACCATAGAAAATCGTATCAAATTGAAGAAAGAAAGGGATAGAAAGAGAAAAGAAAGAAGAGAAAGAAGAAATAACACTAGAATCTCAACAGCGGTACGAATGAATTATATTAATAACATGAGTATTTACATAGTATACATCACCAATCAGAGTTACACAACATACACAACATATACTAGACAGTTATAAACACTGGTCTAGTATTTACAACTTAATACAAACACAAAACAGAGAACACACAGCGGAAACTATATATCTATAACGCCGAAGCCTCCTGCCCCATTGCTGGCTACGCGTAAAAATTTGAGTACTCAAGAGTTTAAGAAAACATAAGATAAACTTCGGGTCTGACATGGGTCTGGTATGAGTAACAGGATAAGGTTGCTTAACTTTAAAAATCCTTTGAAAAGAAAGGTATCACGTAAGACTTCCAACACATAAACATGGAAAAGTTTTTACCTTACGCTAACCAAAACATTTGATAGGAAATACGATGATATTATAATAGTGTCTAGGGTTTTCAAGTAAAATACGGAAATAGATGGAATGCTTACATCTCAAGTTCCAACATAGTTGGGCACAACTAATACGTACGACACTTATTGGATATTGCATTCCATACAATGGCAGGGCTACCGGGGTACCACCCATCACAGTACGTGGCCTAGATCACCGTACCGAGGATCACTCCCAATCCCCTGCAACACAAGGCCGGAACCATTTCTTACTGAACAGTCCCGAACAAGACAACCCCGACAGTTGTTGCAATCAACTGCCCACACAGCAGAATATAAAGGGACCTCTAGACAAGGGAAAATCTTGTCCTACTTGGGCATGACCAACTTAACCTTGCTGCACCTCCCCGGTTTTAGCCTTTCCCGGTTGATGAGTCTTGAGGCTACGATTACCTTTCGAGAACACATCTCTTAGAATGCTCATCATCCACCTGACGATGTTATGAAAGCATTCAATCCATACAAGTTCGTTCCGGGTTCGAACGAAACCGAAGGCATTATCTCGTCACACTCATTTTGGAATCACCCTCAGTGTTAGCGACGATAACCCTTGCACTCTAAATCTTCATCTTCACTTGAGATTCACGACCTATCGTAAATTTGGATCGATGTGGTTTTCGGATATCCAAATATGGAAACCCGATCCTGGTCTCATAGAAATCCAAATCGCCATTTTTTAGATCCATGTTGTTTTAATGTTTAAAACAATTCAATTCAATATTATCTATATACACACAGATAGATAATACACAACATCATAACAGATAATCAACATTATCACAACAAATAATCCATATTATCATCCCAACAGATAATTCATATTATCAACTCAAATGCAACCATAGCATCCAAATCACACAACATCACTTATCTCATATCTGAGATTTCAACTATTCAGGGTAGTCAGCATAAATCAACATTCATAAGCAATGACTTAATAATCACCATTCTATAATTAATTTAAAATGAATTAAATTAATTACTTCTTCTCTAATTAATTTAAAATAAATTAAATTAATTACTTTATCCATATAAATCTTGCTTACATATTCCTTAATTAATTACAAATCAATTGATTAATTACCCTTAAATAAGTCACCTTAATTAATCACTCTTGATTAATTATCCTTTAATTATATTCAAGTAATTAGCCTTTAATTAATTTCACAAATTAATTATTCTAAACCAAATTCAATAATTAACCTGTAATTACTTCATTAATTAATTAATTATAATTAATTACATTAATCCTTAGTTAATTACATTAATAAATTCCTTCATTGATTAATTGTTCTTAATTAATCCATCATTAATTACTTCATCAATTATATAAATTAATGATCCCTAATTATATCTATTAATAATTACCCTATTTAAATTAAGTAACTAATTATCAATTATCCATATTGATTAATCACTCTTGATTAATCACATCAAGAAATTAATTACATTTAATTAATTACATCTCTTTATTATCTTCAAATAACTCAACTAAGAAATCCTAAATTAATTACACTAAGTAATTAATTATTAATTACTTCCTTTAAGTAATTATTCTGCATACTAATTACATATTAATTACACAAAGTAATTAATTTCCAAAAATCCTTCATTACCTAATTATTTTTCAATTAAATTACATCAAGTAATTTATCTTCTTAATTACTTCACTAAGTAATTATTCATTTTTAATTACATTGAGTAATTACTTCTCAAATTAACCAATGATTATTTTAAATTAATTAAACTTAATTAATTAACTTAACAAATTAAAATAAACTTAATTAACTACAATTAGTAATTAATTTTCTTAATTACTTCATTAAGTAATTACACTTAAACAATCCTCAAATGATTATCTTTAAATTAATACTAATTAATAATTAAATTAATCACATTAATTAATTATTAAATAATCCTATGTTAATGACCTTTATTAACCAATAACAAATCTTTAATTACTTCTCTAAAGTAATTAACTGAGATTAATCAATATTAATTACAAATTAATTATTTATAAAACCCATTTAATTAATCTCTAATTATTAAATTAATCAAGTGATAATCTAAAACTTAATTAATTTTTTAATTACCTCATTAATAAATTTTCAAATCATTAATTTAATATCAAATCTTATCTAATTAATTGATTTCTTAATTACTATTTAATCAAACTTAATTAACTTACCAATCCTTGAATTAATTAAATAAAACCCTAAATTATTTAATTAATTAACCTAATTTTTAATTAATTAAATTAATTAATTACAAAACTTAATTACCTTAATCATTTAATGAATTATAAATTATTAGGTTCAAATTAACTTTTAACACAAATCTTATTAATGATTAAATTATCATTAACAAAGTAATTTAAAATATAATTTGCTTTTAAATTTCATCCAAATTCCATTTTAAATTATGATTTAAAATGAATCAAATTTTAACTTAAACAAGGTTTAAATATTTAAAACCTTTTTAATTTCATTTTTAAAGAATTAGTTACCTCCTAAGGTAAGTTTAAAAATAGTTTTAACCCATATTCAATTTAAATAAATTTAAAATATACTTTAAATATTCCAAGTGGTTTTGAAAACATTTAATTCAAAAACCTTTTTATTTCAAACTAGAATTCAAATCATGCTTTGAATTCAGATTCAAAAACTTAAATTTAAAATCCTATTTAAATCCCATATTTCGGATTTAAAAAAAACAAGTTATAAAATACTTTATGATTCAAACTTAATTACAACCTTTGAATTATAAACTTTATTTTCTTTTCAAATCCTAAGATTTCAAATTCAAATTTGAATTTAGATTTACAATTCAGATCTTAAACTTAAATTTAAAATCCTTTTTTAAAACTCATTTCAGATTTTCTAAAACCTCATTATAAAAAACTGTAACCAATTTTTAGTTGTTAAACATTTCATATATATTTTATTTATAAAATTTATTTATTTTGAAAACAAGAATGCAAATTCATTTTGAATTCATATTTTAAACTTATTTCAACTTTTGTTTTAAAAACTTACTTTGCTTCCGTTATAAATTTAGTTTAAAATTTAAAAAAAACAGGAAACTATCAGGTTTCCTGAAACAGAACCAGAAATTAACATACTCAAGCTAGTATCTAATTTACTTCGAATCTTCCATCTCCTACCTTCGAGTAAAAACTCGAAATACTCGAGTGAATCCTGAGTACATTACACCCATCCCAAAATCACTTCACCAACAAAAAGAAATGCATGGTGCACGTGCACCGTGATGTTGATCAGCTCCAGCCTCTTACTCTGGCTTCAACTCATCGACAACCACTCATGCTCTAATCTATGATCACAAATCGACTCCACCCACCTGAAATTAAAAACCAGCCTCACTCCAAAACCTGGAAACTCATAGCTCCTCAAAACCCCAAATCTGTCAACGGCCAAATCTCCATCCTCCGACCACCGTAGAAGTTGAAACTCCGGCCATATCCTCGTCATGGACCCAGCTACCATCCCCCAAAGTCTCTTGACATTCGAGCAACCATAGAGACAGTGACGACCCATTTCCAAATTTGTTTAAAACTAGGGTTAAATATTTGTTTTGATCACCGCCGTCACCACACCAACTTGATCACCATACAAGCAATTTTCCATGATTCTCGGATCATCCATCTTCCTTCATACAGAAACACGACTCCAAATCCACTTAAATCATCAGAGGCCACTCCAAAACCCAAATCTGATCAACCCTCACTTGCACAGTCAAAGCCAACTTAAAATTTATGATTTTACTCTTCAAAATCATGACTTAATCTAAGGATTTAGTTTATATACCTGAATTGCACAATTAACAAGTTTGAAATCTTAACAGAGGCTTGAGTTTCCCTTTTAATCTTGATTTCCAGAGAAATTGCAGTTTTTATTTAAGTTAAATAAATTTTTAAAATTTAGTTTATAACCAAACAAAAAATATTTATTTAGATCCTAAGTATTTAAAATTAATGGATAAAGAGGAATGATGTAAATTGAAAAACTAGGTTGAAATTTTAGAACAGAGATGTTCTACAGGCATTTTCAATATCGTCCATGCAATCACACAATACATATGAATTTTCAACAGATATATACAAATACAAACTAACTTAAGCATAACTCAAGCAACCAGAATATTTTTAAGTTCTTAAAAAAAGCTACTCACCTTATTTTTTTAAAAGGAACAGAGTAGCATTAAATAATGAAAAGAAGCCTTTTGCTCCCTGTTAACACTTCATGCATGCAGGCTTGATCCTTTAATTTTTTGAAAAATGCAGACTTTTGTTCTACAGGTTTGCTTGTTGTTGAAACTCTGACCAAAACTATATGCGTGCTGGTGATTTTCCAGAGATTAAATGCAGGTTGATTCCTTTGAGTTTTGAAAATGCAAACATTTGATTTTTTTATAGAAATTGAATTGCATGTTTGAAAATCTTGTTTCAAGTTTTTGGTTTGCAATTATAATTTGAGTAGTGAAATTTCAGATTTGCTTTTGAGGGGATTTTGAGTTTCAAATTTTTCTTCTTCTTTGATTCACTTAGCTTTTGGTTTGAAAAAGAGAATGAAGGGAAAATGTAAATGTTGATAAGGCTGAAATTAATTTAACAAAATAAAGAAAAAGATAGAAATACAATGACACTTGTCATGTTGTTAAATTTGTTAGCTAACACATATTATTTAGATTACTAATAGGTTAACACATGTCTTGTTTATTTAAATTAGTTATATATTTAAATGTTTATAAAGGATTTTACTTAACTTATTTTATACTTATATGAATTTCTTATTTAAAGAAAATGTAAATAAAACAAATTATAAACTAAAACTTATTCAAATATTTTTAAGAATCTTTTAATTTGAATTTCAAAATAAATTCCCAATTCAAATTAAACTTTTAAGATCCAAATTGACATCGCCTTATTCAATTTTAAAAATGAAAATTTCATTTTCTTGTTTTAATTCTTTTTATTTTTATGGAAAAATAATATATTATAAATATGGCTTGAAAATAACAAATTTAACAAATTTTAAATGATTTTTAAAAGAGATTATAAATCACTTTTATTATCAAATGAATTAAAACCATATTTACATTATATTTTAAACTTGTATACAAAATTTCCAAATCATATTTATTAAATAATATTCAAAAAGAAATAAAACAAACTTTTTATTTAAATTTAAAAATTAAGCTAAGATAAATTTTAAACAATTTAACATTTAATTTAAGTATTTACAAACCATATAGTTATTAATTTAAATAACTTTGAGAAACTTAAAGTTAATTTAAAACATAATTTCCCAATTGCTAAATATATTATTAGAATTTAAAAACAAAACTTCATTTATTTATTAAATTCCAAAACAAAGATTATCTATAACATATATAAAAATATATAGATACGTTATAATTAAAAACATTTATTTGGCTTTTAAAAGATAAAATCACTAATTAAATATTTATTTAATCAGATTATTACCAATCCATATTTTATTAATCAATATTGTCAAATCAATTTAATTTTATATAAAGATTATTAAATTGATATTGTCAAAAATTCCGGGATATCAGATTCCTTCCCCCTTAAAAGAATTTCATCCCCGAAATTTACAACAAAGGTAATTTAATAATCTATCCAGGATTTTTAATTTCAAACACAAGCATATATCAAATATATGCTAATTACCATAGCAATCAATTCACCCAATGAAACAAAATTAACTATCCAGACAAAATTCTGGATAGAGTTTCCTTGAGTTTCCAAGTAAACACCGGGATACTCGCTCTATAAAATCCAAACAATTTACACTATTAAGCTACAAAGCTCCTACTCATCTAGATCTACAATTGAACAAGATATCAGACTACAGACAAGTCTGACTCAACAACCAAATCTCCCAGAACAGCTGATTCCAAAACCAGAGATAGATCATACATGTATTCCCTTAGAGAAACGTGAAACACATCGAATTCCAATTGTCCAAACTGGAAATTCAATCCAGAAAACCAAACACTTATCCATAACAGAACACAGAAGAGATCCAAGACATCTCGGAGCTAGCTTACCTAATCTTACCAAAATTTATAGCTCCTAAAATCTAAAGAAAAAAAAAACTTACCCAAGTCAGACCTCCGGCTTCAGATCCACAAAAATCCTTCGAACGATCCTGGGCTGCCTCCATCCTTCCTGATCAGCTCAATCCTTGCTGATGTCTCAAGAAACAAACTAGACCAAACCCAATCCACCAAAATGATCCTCCATGATCAATAAAGATCAAGAACAAACTCCACTCATAACCATCATAAGAAAACAAACTTCTCCTATCCAGAAAAGAAAAGCAGATGCACTCCCAAACTGCTTCCGAAGCACAACTCTGATCTGGAGTAGAAAAGAATGCTGATGAAGAAGACAAGCACATCTTGACAACATAACCAAGAAGAACTCTGATAACCAGGAGAAAATTCAAAAGTTCCTCAAATCCTGAGCTGCTTCATCGAAATCCATCTTAAGGAACCAACCTTCAACTAGTTGAACCACCGGTACCACTCTAAGAATCCTGGTCGATAAGAAAACTAAATCTCTAGATGCGGACAACCTTTGACTTCCCTGAAATCATTCAGAAAAATCTCCAACAATCAAAGAGAATACTCAATCATCGCAAGTCGCTTTTGCGATCCATCCAAACTAAAATCCAAAGAAAACTGTTCTCTCTTTACCAATCAGAACAGCTTATGCTGGACTAGCCAATCCATCGAAGAGATGGATTCTACTCTACTGCTTCTGAACTCCACTCTCTGACACTACTAAGCCAGATGTGACGCCGCACCTCTATGCTCACAATAACAAAAATTATTAAAGAAAATACTATCTGTTATCATGAAGAATAAGGCTGGATAGGAGCGGCCATCCGTAGTTAGGCCTTATACTAGTATTGGTTATTTCGATAGGAGTGATATATATTTTTATTTTTCATCTCTTATTTATTTACTACCATCGACATACCCAATTCCAGTATAAAACGAACTACGATGGTTCATAATAGTTTAGGACAATAAATATAATAATAACACAGATAATATAAATGCGGAACACAGATAAAAGAAAAAGTCTCATATATATAATAACTGATGTCAGTTACAATACATGTGATACAGTACATATGATACAACTACAACTGTCGACTCAGGAAGTTATATACACAAGTACATTATCGTGATTAATATACATGAATACATAACAACCTATACTAAGACAATGACTACTCCAAAAGTATGAAAAGACTTCATAGCTCTAGCAGCAACCCAAAGTAAGATATCTACAACCTGTAAATACTCGGTCTGACCCGAGTATTAAATTCAAAGAAAATAATACACGGGCCAGTCTAATTCAAACTCAGTTATTAGTGCACAGAAGCAATAATAATTAAGTAACAAATAGACGACAGTCAAAATAAATCTCGTCTATCCGATCCTTAAATAAAGAAATCGGATAACAATAAATATAACACGTAACAGTGTTAAACAACAAATCAGCAAATCCAAATTATCAACGAAGATAAATTAAAAAGATTATCAATGAAGATAATTTAGAAAACAATTGAATTGCCTAAACGGCAATTAACAACAAAATTCAATTATTAAGAAAATAATTAGAAACTCATAATCTAATTATCAAAATGATAATTAAATATCAACAAAACCATCAAATTAAACCAAATCAGAATACGACACAAAATATTGAAATATCAATTAAAATGTCAATTCGGGTATGGCTGCAGTACACGCACGCGTGTACTGCCTCACCACTACAGCATATGGAATACGCAAAAGTTAAATAAATCAAAAGCAATAAAATATCAATAAAAGCAATACCGTGTGGCTGCAGTACACGCTTGCATGCACTACCTTGCCACTACACTGATGATGTACACAAAAGTTCAATGGAAGTTCACAAACGAGCACAAGGTCAAACTCGAGATAAATGGACGGGTTCAACTCAAGTGTAATTAGAAAAACAAATCCAATTGCATCAATGCAATGCAAACCAACAAGGGCAAGACTGCATACAAATCGAAACTGCAGTCACCACAAAAATGCAACCTTACATAAAACAGTAATGAGTCAAGTACAACAACATGAAGGAACCAGACCTCAAAGGAAATCGAAGTGGTCAGACACTTTAAATCCAAAGCAATGCTCAATGCACAAGAGCAGTGGGCAATGCAGGAAGATTGGAAAAAGATATCAAGTGCACCAGCATATATAGATACGAGTGACTGCAAATACAAGCAGATAGGTACAGGTATCAGGATTCAAAAAGCATCAGACTCAAGCATAAAGGAATGCAACTACCAAATGCAGGCAAACTTACAACATGGATGGACAATCACATATATGCAACCAAAGCATGCAGATTCAAGTAAATGACAAGACTAAAGTCAAGACCGATGCCAACAGTTCATGGCTAAAGTCATGGAATTACATAAACAAGTTCAAGTGTGCTACAGGAAAAATACAACAAGAATCTGGACAGTGCAAATATCAGACTCGACTCGATAGCCTCAACAATGAAATGGCCATGTTCATAATTTGATACAAGGAACTACATGTTGAACAAGTATGCAAGTGAATGCAACTTGAACCAAACAGTGTACTAGTAAGGTTAACAAGACTCGGCATGTACATGAAGACAACAAAATAGGTGCAACATAATGCAACAGTGGACAGAGTCAAGGCTACAACTCAAAACCATATGCAAATTGAAACGGCTGTGGATATAAATGCATCACTGTGACAAAATGGCTGCAAGCAAATACATGTGTACAAGTCAGTGAAAACCCAAATCAAAGCCCGAAGTTCAACAGCAGTTTTACAAGTGACAAAAGTCAACATCAATGCATATGAAATATACATCTCTGGTGATGCAGTAGTAGAATGGAAATAGTACAGCAGCCTCGACATCAAAGAGGTAAACCCAAAATACATGAAGTAGTGAACAACCTGGCTCGAAGTCCAGTGGATAGCACAGTGAAAGTTACAAGGAAATGTAACACTGCTTCATATACATGAGTACAGACAAAAACAATATAAACTTAACAGTGCCAACTCAAGTGGATATGCAACATGTACACAAGTGAATGCAACCGCGACATATAACTTAAATATGTTCGAAGGGTAACGCACAGTAAGGACTAACACAATAAAACATGGCAGTGTGCAGTTCAATGTCAAAGAATTGGAGTGAATGCAAGACAGTGATTGAGTGAATCAAACCAGTTTTACACATGGATGAACACATGAGCAAGAAACAACATCCAGACCAGAAACAAGCTCAACATGAAGAGCAATGTCGAATGCACAATTGAAACTGTTTGCTACAGGTCAATGAAAAATATCAAATATCAATGCCTGAGCTGAGGGACACAAATTCAAAACAAAGTCAGATAAATCTCAAGCATCCAAACAACATCAATCGGCCAGAGAAATCGATTGACAAATTCAAACATATATATACGAACGAGAAAACAGGGATTCAAACCCTATATAAACAAAATCATCACAACAAAATCATCACAGCCATGTAAAACAAGAAGACGAACCAAGACAGATAAAAATCATCAGCATCGAAACAAAACTCGAACGACTGAAGAATGAAAATAGATGTGAGTGATAATTCACTCACCTTTGTCTCGACGAATTGAAGTAGCCGCGAGCGCAACGAAGAATCATCGATCAACAGGCAAGCGACACAAATCACTAAGCGATTGAGCTACCGGAGATGGCGACCTCGATATCATGAAGCCCTAGTTTCAGAATGAACGAGAGAAGAACGGGCCGCCATCATTTTCTTTTTCTTTTTCTTTTTTCCTAGGGATTGAACGAATGAATGAAGGGTGAAAAAGGATCGGGTTATTAGTTTCAACATTTAACACAGCTCAAAGCAAAAGGACGTGGGCCAAAATAAAACCCGTTAACTCTTTAACCAAATTTCAAAAGAATTATAACTGATTTAAAAACTCCAACAACAACTAACAATCAATTAATCGTTTGATGAAAATAATAGAATAATTGCAAAATCCCGGGTTGTTACAGACTCTCCTCCTTATAAAAATTGCATCCCCGCAATTTTCATAATTAAGGTTGTCAATGACAATAATTTTTCTAACGTAAACTGGTTAAGCTAGAAAAATAAAGGTCAAGAACACAAACCCCAAAGAAATCTTTTAAATTTCATAAAAGAAATTCACAAATTCTCAAAAAATCCTAATTATCAAGTAGATAATCAGAAAACAACAAAACTGAATAAATGCAATTATCAGCCATATTTAATTATAAATTACAATAATCAAAAATCTTAAATCAACAAATATTCAATTATCAAAAACGATAATCAAAGCTCAAATCAACAAATATTTAATTATCAAAAACGATAATCAAATCTCAAATCAACAAATATTCAATTATCAAAAACGATAATCAAATCTCAAATCCACAAATATTCAATTATCAAAAACGATAACCAAATCTCAAATCAACAATTATTCAATTATCAAAACGATAACCAAATCTCAAATCAACAAATATTCAATTATCAAAAACGATAATCAAATCTCCAATCGACAAATATTCAATTATCAAAAAAACGATAATCAAATCTCAAATCAACAACTATTTAATTATCACAAACGATAATCAAATCTCAAATCAACAAATATTCAATTATCAAAGACGATAATCAAATTTCAAATCAACAAATATTCAATTATCAAAAACGATAATCAAATTTCAAACCAACAAATATTCAATTATCAAAAACGATAATCAAATCTCAAATCAACAAATATTCAATTATCAAAAACGATAATCAGAATCAACAAATATCTAATTATCAAAAATGATAATCAGAATCAACAAATATCTAATTATCAAAAACGATAATCAAATCTCAATTCAACAAATATTCAATTATCAAAAACGATAATCAAATTTCAAATCAACAAATATTCAATTATCAAAAACGATAATCAAATCTCAAATCAACAAATATTCAATTATTAAAAACGATAATCAAATCTCAAATCAAGAAATATTCAATTACCAAAAATGATAATCAAATCTCAAATCAACAAATATTCAATTATCAAAAACGATAATCAAAATCAGCAAACATCTAATTATCAAAAACGATAATCAGAATCAACAAATATCTAATTATCAAAAACGTTAATCAAATCTCAAATCAACAAATATTCAATTATCAAAAACGATAATCAAATCTCAAATCAACAAATATTTAATTATCAAAAACGATAATAAAATCTCAAATCAACAAATATTTAATTTTCAAAAACGATAATCAAATCTCAAATCAACAAATATTTAATTATCAAAAACGATAATTAGAACTCATATCAACAAATATCCAATTACCTGCAGATAATTGGAAACAACAAATATCTAGAAATCAATTAAGATAATCTAGAAAATCAACATAAAAGGTGGATCGATCCCAACAAATGGAGAGTTTTAGCTACGCCGCACGTGCATCAACAAATGACTGAAGCCTACCAAATACTATATTTTTGGCGCCCAACACATGATCCGAATGTCCAACAAATGACCCGGAGGTCCGACAAATGACCCAAAGGTCAAGTACTGATATTGACCCGGAGGTCCAACAAATGACCCGAAGGTCCAACAATAACCCGAAGGTCCAACAAATTGGCTCGAAAGCACACAAAATCATCAAAATCATCAAAACAGCAAATGTTTCAATTAACAAGTCCGGAATTAACCGAAATAGCAAACTCACATGTCCCATACCTTGTGTTTTACTAAATCGTTTGATTCACTTCATCGTTTCCTTGAAAGTGCAAAATTGTGTATTCCAGAAATAACATTTCACATTCTCAAACGGACAAGTCCGGAATTAAGCGAATCAGTAAAAGAAAGGGGTCATAGTCATCGATTTTGCTGAAACGTTTAAATCGCTTCCTCATTCTTTTGAAAGCGCAAACTGCAAAACTTCTGAAAACAATTTCATTTATTTTATAAAAGTAATAATTTACATTCTCACGACAAGTCCGGAATTAAGCGAATCAGTAAAAGAAAGGGGTCATAGTCCTCGATTTTGCTGAAACGTTTAAATCGCTTCCTCAGTCTTTTGAAAGCGTAAACTGTAAAACTTTTGAAAACAATTTCATTTATTTTATAAAAGTAATAATTTACATTCTCAAACGAACAAGTCCGGAATTAAGCGAATCAGTAAAATAAAGGGGTCATAGTCCTCGATTTTGCTGAAACGTTTAAATCGCTTCCTTATTCTTTTGAAAGCGTAAACTGTAAAAAAATTTGGAAACAATTTTTATTTTTAAAACGATTTGTAAATCCATGATAAAAACAGCAACATTAGTGACAATTTCGACAAGGAAATTGCACTTCTCAAAATACCGTAAAAACGGACAACAAAATCAGCATTGTGGGATAATCGCTTGAAAATTCACTTTAAAATTTAACGGTTACTGAAGTCAATAGTAATTTTTTTATACATCAAAATCTCATCAAACTAATTCGCATCAAAATATAATACCAGTGAATTTTCATTCATATAAAAATGTCAACAAAACGCCGCGCTTCAAAAATTTAGCAACGGCGTAAAAATCCCGTTATAGAAATAACGGCAACAAAATACGTTTAAAACCAAACATCGGTTTTACGTAAAATTATTGTAGTAACGTGCAACTCAAATTGGCACGTATACCACAAAATGAACAAAGAAATCATTCAAATATATCTTCAATGAAGAAAATTCAAAACAGCAAAAATCTAATCAACCATGTGATTATTATCAAGGAAAATCAGCAAGAATCCCAGCAAAATTATTACCACTGGTTAAACAACATAATGAAATTAAATTCATTTTCATATTTTGATTCTTAAATCAAAATAATTATCAGTTGTACTCAGTGAAGCAGTCTCACTGTCTCCGTTGCGCACTCTGATAAATAGAACACATATCGATCAAATCAACAAACGCAAAATTCACTTTTATTTTTAAAAAAGGATATTTAAAAATTTCATCATAATTTGAAAACTTTAGTTTTGACTCAAAGCACAAATAAAACATCGACTAATAGTTGTAACATGTTCCATCTAAGTTATTTTTTATATTATGCCCATAAACTGGCTCTGATACCAACTGTGACGCCCCATCTCTATGCTCACAATAACAAAGTATTAAAGAAAATACTGTCTGTTATCACGAAGAATAAGGCTGGATAGGAGCGACCTTCTATAGTTAGGCCTTATACTAGTATTGGTTATTTCGATAGGAGTGATATATATTTTTATTTTTCATCTCTTATTTATTTACTCCCATCAACATACCCAATTCTAGTATAAAACGAACTCCGATGGTTCATAATAGTTTAGGACAATAAATATAATAATAACACAGATAATATAAATGCGGAACACAGATAAAACAAAAAGTCTCATATATATTATAACTGATGTCAGTTACAATACATGTGATACAGTACATATGATAGAACTACAACTGTCGACTCAGGAAGTTATATACACAAGTACATTATCGTGATTAATATACATGAATACATAACAACCTATATTAAGGCAATGACTACTCCAAAAGTATGAAAAGACTTCATGGCTCTAGCAGCAACCCAAAGCAAGATATCTACAACCTGTAAATACTCGGTCTGACCCGAGTATTAAATTCAAAGAAAATAATACACGGGCCAGTCTAATTCAAACTCAGTTATTAGTGCACAGAAGCAATAATAATTAAGTAACAAATAGACGACAATCAAATAAATCTCGTCTATCCGATCCTTAAATAAAGAAATTGGATAACGATAAATATAATACGTAAAAGTGTTAAACAACAAATCAGCAAATCCAAATTATCAACGAAGATAAATTAAAAAGATTATCAATGAAGATAATCCAGAAAACAACAAAATTGCCTAAGCGGCAATTAACAACAAAATTCAATTATTAAGAAAATAATTAGAAAATCATAATCTAATTATCAAAATGATAATTAAATATCAACAAAACCATCAAATTAAACCAAATCAGAATACGACACAAAATATTGAAATATCAATTAAAATGTCAATTCGGATAGGGCTGCAGTACACGCACGCGTGTACTGCCTTGCCACTATAGCATATGGAATACGCAAAAGATCAATAAATCGAAAGCAATATAATATCAATAAAAGCAATACCGTGTGGCTGCAGTACACGCTTGCGGGCACTGCCTTACCACTACAGTGATGATGTACACAAAAGTTCAATGGAAGTTCACAAACGAGCACAAGGTCAAACCCGAGATAAATGGACGGGTTCAACTCAAGTGTAATTAGAAAAACAAATCCAATTGCATCAATGCAATGCAAACCAAAAAGGGCAAGACAACATACAAATCGAAACTGCAGTTACCACAAGAATGCAACCTTACATAAAACAGTAATGAGTCAAGTACAACAACATGAAAGAACCAGACCTCAAAGGAAATCAAAGTGGTCAGACACTTTAAATCCAAAGCAATGCTCAGTGCACAAGAGTGGGCAATGCAGGAAGATTGGAAAAAGATATCAAGTGCACCAGTATATATATATATACCAGTGACTGCAAATACAAGCAGATAGGTACAGATATCAGGATTCAAAAAGCATCAGACTCAAGCATAAAGGAATGCAACTACCAAATGCAGGCGAACTTACAACATGGATGGACAATCACATATATGCAACCAAAGCATGCAGATTCAAGTAAATGACAAGACTAAAGTCAAGACCGATGCCACCAGTTCATGGCCAAAGTCATGGAATTACATAAACAAGTTCAAGTGTGCTACAGGAAAAATACAACATGAATCTGGACAGTGCAAATATCAGATTCGACTGGATAGCCTCAACAATGAAATGGCCATGTTCATAATTTGATACAAGGAACTACATGCTGAACATGTATGCAAGTGAATGCAACTTGAACCAAACAGTGTACTAGCAAGGTTAACAAGACTCGGTATGTACATGAAGACAACAAAATAGGTGCAACATGATGCAACAGTGGACAGAGTCAAGGCTACAACTCAAAACCATATGCAAATTGAAACGGCAGTGGATATAAATGCATCGTTGTGACAAAATGGATGCAAGCAAATACATGTGTACAAGTCAGTGAAAACCCAAATCAATGCCCGAAGTTCAACAGCAGTTTTACAAGTGACAAAAGTCAACATCAATGCATATGAAATATACATCTCTGGTGATGCAGCAGTAGAATGGAAATAGTACAGCAACCTCGATATCAAGGAGGTAAACCCAAAATACATGAAGCAGTTAACAACCTGACTCGAAGTCTAGTGGATAATACAGTGAAAGTTACAAGGAAATGTAACGCTGCTTCATATACATGAGTACAGACAAAAACAATATAAGCTTAATAGTGCCAACTCAAGTGGATATGCAACATGTACACAAGTGAATGCAACTGCGACATATAACTTAAATATGTTCGAAGGGTAATGCACAGTAAGGACTAACACAATAAAACATGGCAGTGTGCAGTTCAATGTCAAAGAATTGGAGTGAATGCAAGACAGTGATCGAGTGAATCAAACCAGTTTTACACATGAATGAACACATGAGCAAGAAACAACATCCAGACTAGAAACAAGCTCAACATGAAGAGCAATGCCGAATGCACAATTGAAACAGTTTGCTATAGGTTAATGAAAAATATCAAATATGAATGCCTGAGCCGAGGGACACAAAGTCAAAACAAAGTCAGATAAATCTCAAGCATCCAAACAACATCAATCGGCCAGAGAAATCGATTGACAAATTCAAACATATGTACATGAACGAGAAAACAGGGATGCAAACCCTGTATAAACAAAATAATCACAGCAAAATCATCACAGCCGTGTAAAACAAGAAGACGAACCAAGACAGATAAAAATCATCAACATCGAAACAAAACTCGAACGACTGAAGAATGAAAATAGATGTGAGGGATAATTCACTCACCTTTGTCTCGACGAATTGAAGTAGCCGCGAGCGCAACGAATAACCGTCGATCGACAGGCAAGCGACACAATCACTATGCGATTGAGCTACCGGAGATGGCGACCTCTATATCATGAAGCCCTAGTTTCAGAACGAACGAGAGAAGATCGGGCCTCCATCATTTTCTTTTTCTTTTTTTTGCCTAGGGTTTGAACGAATGAATGAAGGGTGAAAAAGGATCGGGTTATTACTTTCAACATTTAACACAGCCCCAAGCAAAAGGACGTGGGCCAAAATAGAGCCCGCTAATTCATTAACCAAATTTCAAAAGAATTATAACTGATTTAAGAACTCCAACAACAACTAACAATCAATTAATCGTTTGATGAGGATAATAAAATAATTGCGAAATCCCGGTTGTTACACCGGACAACTCTGCCGACATACAGAACACTCCGAGCTACACTGCTGACATCAATTCCAAATAATTCCCAATCCAAAGCTCTTCGAGAAACTCGGACTCCAAACCAAACAGAAACACCCTGCTGAACTCAGCCACAACACTGAAGCAGACCTACTTCCTTAAACTCGTTTCAAAGAAATCATCTTCGGAAACATCCAGAGTCAGTACATCTCATCACGCAGCTACTATTTCCTGAGGTATCAGGACACCATCGCTCGCTTCTGTCCAGCCAACAGATCCAAACTCTACTCATCCAACTTCAAAGATGAACACTGAACCATAAAAGGTTACCTTCAGAGATCAATGAAGTCCTTACACCACTGCAAAGCTCACTCGAGACGGTATTAGGTCTACAGTCTCAACAGATACACTTCCAATCTCAAACATTCAAACTCCTACCAATGGTAGTCGTGTTACACACACCACTACCTTATCTACCTTTATAACCAATATGGGAAACCCAAATAGGTAACCCAATAGATAGGTAGAAATAAATATATATATATAAATATATTAAAAATTACAAATACGCTCTCTCAAGATAGCCACCACTCCAGAGCCTAGGTATTCACTCAATCTAATGTTCTGATACCAACTGTGACGACCCAACTTTCTCACCATAGAAAATCATATCATCTTGAAGAAAGAAAGGGATAGAAAGAGAAAAGAAAGAAGAGAAAGAAGAAACAATACTAGAATCTCAACAGCGGTACGAATGAATTATATTAATAACATGAGCATTTACATAATATACATCACCAATCAGAGTTACACAACATATACTAGACAGTTATAAAGACTGGTCTAGTATTTACAACTTAATACAAACACAACACAGAGAACACACAGCGGAAACTATATATCTATAACGCCGAAGCCTCCTGCTCCATTGCTCCTCCAATATTCGTCAAAGCTAACCTGAATCCCTTGGCTACGCGTAAAAATTTGAGTACCCAAGAGTTTAAGAAAACATAAGATAAACTCCGGGTCTGACATGGGTCTGGTGTGAGTAACAGGTTAAGGTTGCTTAACTTTAAAAATCCTTTGAAAAGAAAGGTATCATGTAAGACTTCCAACACATAAACATGGAAAAGTTTTTACCTTACGCTAACCAAAACATTTGATAGGAAATCCGATGATATTATAATAGTGTCTAGGGTTTTCAAGTAAAATACAGAAATAGCTGGAATGCTTACATCTCACGTTCCAGCATAGTTGGGCACAACTAATACGTATGGCACTTATTGGATTTTGGATTCCATACAATGGCAAGGCTACTGGGGTACCCCTCGTCATAGTACGTGGCCTAGATCACCGTATCGAGAATCACTCCCATTCCCCTACAACACAAGGCCGGAACCATTCCTTACTAAATAGACTCGAAGAAGACAACCCCGGTAGTTGTTGCAATCAACCGCCTACACAGCCGAATATAAAGGGACCTCTTGACAGGGGGAAATCTCGTCCTACTTGGGTATGACCCACTTAACCTGACTGCACCTTCCCTGTTTTAGCCATTCTCGGTTGATGCGGCTTGAGGATACGATTACCTTTAGAGAACACATCTCTTAGAATGCTCATCGTCTACCTGACGATCTTCTGAAAGCATTCAATACATACAAGTTCGTTCCGGGTTCGAACGAAACCGAAGGCATTATCTCGTTACACTCATTTTGGAATCACCCTTAGAGTTAACGACGATAACCCTTACACTCTGAATCTTCATCTTCACTTGAGATTCACGACCTATCGTAAATTTGGATCGATGCGGTTTTCGGATATCCAAATATAGAAACCCGATCCCGGTCTCATCGAAATCCAAATTGCCATCTTTTAGGTCCAAGTTGTTTTAATGTTTAAAACAATTCAATTCAATATTATCTATATACACACAGATAGATAATACACAACATCATAATAGATAATCAACATTATCACAATAGATAATCCATATTATCATCCCAACAGATAATTCATATTATCAACTCAAATGCAACCATAGCATCCAAATCACACAACATCACTTATCTCATATCTGAGGTTTCA